>OZ014534.1:102337175-103693739 GCA_963966105.1 Volucella zonaria
GCAAACGTTTAAAAGACAACGACCTTCGGATCGGTACCTGGGATGGGAAAAGAAACAGCGCTTACTTAAATGCGGATTTACCCTATGGGGCAGACTTTGACAAGAAGCCTTAAGCTTCCGCACACGGGCGAGCGCCTTATGACATCAAGGACAAATTCACTAACATAAGCCAAATATGCGCCCATGCCCCTACGGAAGACATGGAAGACGCCATCAACGATTGTTTCTACGAGCTCCTCGACAAGACATATGAGCAATGTCCGAAGTAAGACATTGATAAGTTTAGTCTACACGACATGTCATCTGGCAACGGACTAAGGCTTATTGCCTTTGCAGAGGGACGAAATATCGCTTCAGCAAGCACACGGTTTCCTCATCTCAACATACACAAGGGGACATGGCAGTCTCCGGATCATCATGCACTAAATCAAATTGATGATTTTACTACAGACAGACGTTCGAGCGTTCTGGGTAGCGCACATTGACTCGAATCACCATCTTTTTGCAGCCAACGTGCAAATGCTGATTTCCCACAAAAAAGAAGGACTACTGTGAGAAGATATATCGTAGAAAAGCTGTCATTCCAAGAGACTGCCAGAAATCTCCCAAAAACTGCTATGCCCCCAGCATCAAATACCGAAGACCAAAGTGCCATCACAGACGCCGCAACTGATGTGCTGAAGAAGATGAGATGAATAACGTACGGAAGTTTTACCAACAGGTAAAAAGAACGTGTCACGGCGAGAAAGAATACCCGTACCGAAGCTTGTAGAGATGAAGACAGAAACCTTATAGTAGAGTCAGAGTCGATTTTGAGAATACGGAAAAACTTTTTCTGCAATCTGTATAATGGCGAAGAAGCCCAACGTCACACCGTCACGGAGTGTAGACTATTCAACTTGACGACGATACCCAAAACGTCGGTCAACTTAACCAAAATGAAGTAACTATATCAATATCTAAACTGAAAACCAACAATAGAGCTGGCTTATTGGCCGAGGCATTCAAAGCTGCTGGAAATGACACCTTTAACTGCGCCAACTATCAGGCTATAAGTCTTCTCAACATCGCATATAAGATCTTATCTGCTATATTGTGCGAAAGTCTGAAACATTTGGCCAACAACCTGATTGGTCCCTATCAGTGCGATTTCAAACTAGAAAAGTCATCAGTCGACCAAATCTTCACACTCCGGCAGATTCTGAAAAAAAGTCAAGGAGTCCAAATCGATATCCACATCTTTTCGTCAATTTCGATGCCGCATATGACAGCATTTAGAGAGTCGAGCTATATCGAGCTCTTTTGGCATCCCTGCCAAACTCGTCCGTCTCCGCAGAATGACGATTGATAATGCTCACTGCTCCGTCAAGGTCGGTAACGGCTTAACCGAGACCTTAGATGTCAATAAAAGTGTTAGATAAGGTGACGCGCTGTCATGTGACTTCTTTAACGTCATAGTTGAAAGAATTATGCGGAGCTCACAAGTAAACACTGGATGGACAATCTTTCAAAAGTCTGTGCAACTACTAGCGCACGTTGATGATATCGGCATAATTGGGAGAACTCAGCGTGCTGTCACCGATACTCTCGCAAGTATTGGAACTGAAGCTGACAAAATGGGTTTAGCGGTAAATGAGGGCAAAACATTCTATGTCACAGTCTACAGCTATAATTTCGAGGTGGTAAATTCTGCCAACAACATCTCAGCATAAATTAAACTAAGAATCACTTTTGCCAATCACTGTTTCTTTGGGCTAAGAAGGCAATTGATTAGTAAGGGCCTGTCCCGAAAAAAACCTAAGCAGAATCTATACAACAGCTTGATTATTTCAGTCCTCTTTTACGGTGCAGAAGCATGGACCCTATCGAAAATGGAAGAGGATATCCTGAGCCGTTTCGAGAGAAACATCCTTCAAAATATATTCGACCTCGTTTGCGTTGACGGGTTTTGGAGGAGAAGATTCTAGCACGAATTGTACGAGCCGTACAGTTACATCGATCCAGTCAGAAAACTGCGCATCAGTTGCCTGAGATGACTGGGACATGTAGATGACAAATGGAGTTTAATACCCCGGCCCATAGAATTTTCGAATCTAAACCGGGTGGAGAACGCAGTAGAGGAAGACCTCACTTTAGATAGCACGCACAATTAGAATGGGATCATGGGGTGCGCAACTTGAGGCGGAATGGTAACTCCGTTCCTTTCTACGCGTTCGCAAGTTCAAGTAGATGAAGGGCACTGTTTCTAACAAATTTGACAGCCATTGTGCCGACGTTCCAGCTTGCAATATAATTTATTTCAGACATCCTATTACTAGCCTCACGGAAACCATCTAAGCGTATTGTGCTGAAGAAGAGTTTCTTACGTACAATACTAATGTCAATTCCATCCATGTGACGCTAGTATGCGTGGATGTATAAATAAATGAGTATGCGACTTTTCTGTTGGTCTACCGGTACGCTCATTAGACAGTAATCCATCTAAGGTGTTAAGGTGCATGGAAACGATTTTTCCCCAATTAAGTATGTTTATACGACAAACAGGGCCACAAACTGCTGTAATAATCTGTATTCAATTCCCGCATAGCTCAACTGAGGTGCTCTTAGGTCTGGTATGTATTCAGGAACGCCACGGGGCAAGTGTATCCACCTTTTAGGCCACTACTCATTCAGTGCTAGATCTTATCCATTTGTTTGCAATAGCTTTAGAACTTCGTTCAGATTCCACTATATAAGACTGCTACGGGCTGATGTTGTTAGGATATTCTTACACAAAACTCGTACATGCTACGGCATAGTTTCCTAAAAGGAAACACGATATTGATTGCCGTAGACTAGAGCTAGTCCTCTGCTTGTTTTCAGCCCCATCACATCCATTCTGTATCACTGTGATTCAGGGAGAGTTTTTACATGTCTCTCAGAATTGGTACATAAAGAATCTCAGTATTTGAGGGTTGAGGATCGGCATGTGGCACAAAGCTATTTAAACGTGTAAATTGTCTTTTGTATTTTCATTACTTGCATCCTCTACCATGCCACTAATTTTCATGATGCAGCAACAAGGTGTTCTATTAAATCTTCTGATCAAGTCACTGTAACAACCTCAGTGATTTAAACAAGAATCTGCGCTTAATCGTTTCGTGTAATCATTTAAATAAGAATACAAATACTCAAAGTCGTGATCTAATTCAATGGACAGCACTGCAGCAAAACTTCATGTTCAATTCAATTAAATCGCTAAACGTGATGTTGGAACGATCGCATGCCGTAAGCGCAAGCAACGTCATGTGTCAAATTGAAATTAAAAGTGAATTAATCACTTCTGTAAGATAAGTGCAACGATATTGAATAGGGCGCCAGACGCCAAGGTTGCGTGTGCACACAAATGAAAAGAGTTGCTTTGTGAATCTACTACTGTAATGATATCGCAAACAATTAAGTCACACAAGTGATGGAAATCTAGGAAAGCACCCAGCCATCAATCCATCTGAATGGAGATGATATAATTGTATGACTTACTCGTACACTAAATGATCGGTAAGCGACTTACTGGAATTGTATTGGAACAACATCAATCTTTTAATACGAGATGTGCTCTGCACGGCTAAAAGATTTATCGCCATACTATGCTCACGGAATGCGACTTGAATGTGAATCAAATTGAGTCAGTTGCACGATAGTAAAGGCATCTGTTAATAACACAAAGATAACATAGTTTATGCGCTAGAAAACACGCAACATACTTTGTCCACTTTTATTTACTTAATTCCATTGCATACTTATGGGTCATATTAATTCACTTGTATTTTTTTACAAAAATGTGAGTAACCGTCTTGATATGGCGTGTGGCGTTTCGCGAGCTGGATTGTCGGAAAACGTATTGCGACAACATAAAATTGATAATATACGATCAAGGAACCAAGTGAGGAAATGTCCGAATCAGTGCAACAAACCTGAGTGAGCAATCAGAAAAATATATATTTTGGCGTGACTTTGATGAGCCTTTAAATGGAATACAAGGGAGGAAATGGTGCAGACTTAATCGGAATCGTCGGCTAATCGAGCGGCGAATATGAGGACTGGGTGACTTGATTTCGGAACGAGAAACGCATCGGAAGAAGATATACAATACAAAAAACTAAAGTATGCCAAATATGCTATTTATTAAGCAAGAACGGTACTTGATTACATATTGCAGCTGTGGAAATCAAAGCGCGTGTGCTAACTAGCAGATAAAAATGGCTGCAGTCTAAACGGGGCAGCGGGTAAATTCACCAGTAGGAATCAACGGTGACGTAAAATCTCGGAATAAAAAAAATAAGACCTTATACCGGCTAACCAAGGAGACTAAGTCAGGGTCCTGGAAAAGAAATGGTGAGGGATGAGCCCTAATGTATTAACGGCATGTTAGTACAAAAAAAAAAAAAAAAACAAACCACCGCGCGAGTGTGCAAAAAAAAACTAAAACATAGTGCAGTGCAATTAAAAAAACAAAAATATCACAGGTATCCCACCTCTGATCGAAGAACTGTTGCTTGCACTCGGTCACTGCCGTTACTGCATTTATCACAAGGTACGGGCAGTGTATGTAACAACTGATGGATAACGGGTTGTGAGTGAACATTTTGTTGCTGCATTGTTTCATATTGTTGTAGGACATAACACCTACAGCAATTTGATTCGGTAAACCAACGTCAGAATTTTCACTTCGCAGCCTTGCTTAGTATCGTCGATGTTTGTGTTTACTGTGTTTGTTTGTAATTATGACTAGGAAATGCAGGGTGGACGTTGCCAATATACGCGGGCTAAAAAGTAATCACTTTTCTGCGTACGTCCACGTCTGTAAGTACAGACCAGCTGTTTTGGCACTTAGTGAAACACTTGTAGATCCCCGGCCACACCTGTCAGATCACTCTGATCTGAAGATGAGGTCTTGTACAATAGGGCGAATCTAATAAGAGTGGACAATTTTGTTATTAAGTTGACTCGAAGGCACATTGCAAGAGCAATGACATCGTCGAACAACCTGATCTCTGTGGCTTACTACCCTAATTATACTCGTATGTATCATGAGAGAGTTCGCTTTGACGGTTATGTTCCTCCAGAAGCGTTCCTCTACCTTGATAGCAAAGGTCTGATCCAGGACAGATTGGCTGTGCCGCTAATCTTCCACGTTGCTCGAACAGCTGCTGACAGGCGACACAACTACGACAGAGACGTCGCACACGGTAGTGCGGAGCGTCTCCGGTTTAGTAGGGCGGTAGGGAGTCGCGATAGGAATGATGTTGCTCAGCAGCACCAACAATTTTGGTGGCTTTTTGAGGGAGAGGATGCTTCGTCGTCGAATTCCTCCAATACTTGCTAGCTTCATGTGAAGCAAAGTGGGTCGCCTAATTTTTTTTAGCTACGGCCGGCTTACATAGATTTAAGTAGGAGTAAGTTAGATTTAAGAAAAAAAATAGATAAAAACAAAAAAAACAAAAAAAAATTAATAAAAATAAAAAATGAAAAAAAAGAACATATATATATATATGCATATATTTATATATTAAGTATATATATATATTATATATGTATGTATATACGAGGGGCGATCAATATATTCTCGGTATCGATATGAAGGAAAATGCGAATTCAATTTAAATTGTTTTTATTTTTCAATATAATCTCCCCTAACATCAATGCATTTGTTATATCTTGAGATAAGCTTTTTTAAACCCTCAAAAAAATAAATTTCCTCTTTCTCTATTTATTGCCGACTTGAGTTCTTCATCATCCGAAAATCTTTTTCCACGAAGACATTTTTTCAAATCCGGATGTTGGATTTCTTCGAAACCACAATCTCGCGCAGCAGCCTTGGAAACTCGCGCCGTGTGAACAGGAGCGTTGTCATGAAGAAGCAACACACCCGCTGCGAGTTTACTCCGTCTTTTCTATTTAATTTCCTCCCGCAAATTATGCAAAGTGGAAGCGTAGGATGTAGCGTTGATGGTTTCACCTTTTTTTTTGTACTCAATGAGCAAGATTCCCTTTGAGTCCCAAAAAACTGTGGCCATGAGCTTCCCGGCAGACGGAGTGACTTTGAACTTCTTCGGGAGGTCTGTTCCTTTTTTATGCCACTGCATGGACTCTTGTTTGCTTTCAGGGTCATAGTGGTGGATCCATGTTTCGTCCCCAGTAACAATTCGATCCATAACACCGTCCGCGTTCTCACTACACATCTCCAAAAGCTCTCTACAGCATGCGATTCTCACTTTTTTCTGAGGCGCAGTGAGCATTCGTGCACTGTCCTTTGAAAGGTTAAGATGGTCATGAAGAATGGTGTGAATGGTACCAATTGAAAGCTTGGTGATCTCAGCCATCATTTTCACCTTTATTCGGGCATCCTCAAGAACAATGCTTTCTCCCGTACAAGCAGTAGCCGGGGCGCCAGAGCGGGGGTCGTCTTCAATGCTCTCTCTGCCTCTCTTGAACTCACTTGACCACTTTTGCACAGTGCAAAACCCTGGTAAACAGCCACCATCTCTTCATGAATAGTTTTTTGACCTTTTCCTTGCTTAGTGAGAAATTTAATTACAGCGCGATGCTCAATTTTCACCATCATCGTCTCAGTTGCCATTATGATTCTGTTTAACTAGAGATAAAACGCGAATTAATAATCACATTTATATGAAATTTTACATGAATGCACTAAAATAATAGTACTACTTGATAAATAAGTCAATTTATATATACAACCACAGTTTCACCCCGATACCGAGAATATGTTGAACGCCCCTCGTATGTATGTATTAGATGTAGGTAGTTTAAGTAGATTAAGATTTATTTTTAGGTAGTTTGTGGGATTTTAGTTTTAAGTTTTATAATAAAATAGAAAAAAAAAGTTTTTTTTTTGTAAAAACATGTTTTCTTAGTTTTAATTATAAGGAATAGATATAGTATAGTATAGTAGTAACGTACGTCGAAAGACATAATTTAAGTGTTAGGTTTAACTTAGAGTGCCCGCACGGGGCCAGTAAGTTAGAATAAGATAATTTTAAGTTTATTAAGCTAATTTTTAAGCATTTTTTTGTCTAGGAAGTAAGAGTACTTTAAGTGATAAAATAAAAATGCATATAAACTGAACTGACTGACTCTGATCTGAAGTTACCTGGCTACGAACTAGTGCCACTATTCTTTCCTCATCGCGGTCTCGCCATCTATGTGCATAGTGATGTAGCTTACCAAATTCCACCACAATGTAGTCCCGTTCCAATCCGGAATTCAATTTCATGTGGTTAAAATTCCATAACTCCGTAAGCAAATTATTCACTACTGCTTTATTTACAGAAGCCCCAAAGTGGACAGCAAGTCGACCTTGCGAATTGTATCTTTGTAGACTTTGGTTCCACTTTTATTGAGATATGCCATCCAACCATCAGTGAACGTGTTGCGACGAAAACTGTGCTGCCGGTCATAGAGAAGTTTTCGTGTTTTGAGATATTTCATGAGCTGACGGTTTATCAGCGTTTCCATGACCTTGGAGAGAAGGGACTTAAGTGCAATGGGTCTGTAGGAGGAAAGGGAAGAAGATTCGCCTTTTTTAGGGACGGGCTGAACAATGCTGTTTTCCAATGCTGAGTCCTAAAGAGTAGGATTGATGAAAAAGCTTACGCAGTGGTTTTGCCAGCGTGGAAGATTACCTCTTCAGAAGAAGGGAGATATTTGTACCATCTGGACTAGCGGATTTGTGTATGTTAAAATCTTTAAGTACTCTTGCTACTACTCGTACATTAGTGTGAAAGTGGTTTAGTCCCATTGAAGAATCGACGCATTCAAGTGTAGGCGGGGACAAAGCACTATCTGGGAGTGTGAAGCTAGTCGCAAAGTGTGCAGCAAGCAGATTGGCCTTGTCCAAAAAGCTGGTAGCTTGAATGTCATTATAAATGAGCGTTGGGATAGAGAATGAGGCAGAATTTCTAATTAATTTGACGAAAGACCAAATTTATTACTACCTTTGGACAATGTAGTATTTTTTGCCTCAGTTTTCGATCGTATTGAAATTTCACACGCTTGAGAAAGACATTGCAGTCATTCCTGGCTCATTTACTCTATCGGGATGGTCTTGAAGGACCGAAAAAATATTTCTCTAACCCTGACAGCCTCTTTACAGCTCGAGTCGTACCATGCCATTTCTTTCATTTTAAAGAGAATAGTGTCTGTGATCATATCAGCAGCGGCATCCACGTCGGTATCGAGGAAATATAACGACCAGATAAAGTTCCTAAAGAAGGTGTTAAGTCCGCTCCAATTGGCTTTCTCGTATTACCATACGATTTTTTTTGTCGATCTTTTCTCTTACTGTGTGGTCGGTGTACGAGAAATTAGCCGATATAACACAGCGGTCCGACGAGCCTAGAGGGGGTAGCACATTCACTTTGTATTTGTCAGGGTGAAAAATTAAAAACAAGTCCAGGGTGTTGGCGGTATGACTATCGACGTCCTGTATTCATGTGGGCTTATTTACAAGCTGGGTTAAGTTATTTTCCTCAGTGAAGATCTCAACAAACCGTCCCTCGTCCTTTTCTAGTAAATAATAACAAATCTTCTTTTGCTTAAATACCCAAAACATTTGTAGAGCAAGATCTGGGGTTTAAGTAGATTCCCAGATTGATCTGGATCTGGAAGATTTTGAGAAGTTCTTGAATTTTTTCTTTATCCACCTTCCTGAACCCATCTCGTAAATGGTTCAGAATTCAGACCGAAAGAAGGCATATGCCTCAATATTATTGCTGTAATAATATATCTATAATTTAGCTAGAGATTGATCCGAACTGATTCCAAATACTCGTATTTCGCATAAATGAGGCTGTCACATTTTCTCATGAATTCACAGCGTTTAGATAGTCGTTGACCTGAGTATTCCTCCCAAAGTACTTTTTCAGTTCTTGACCCATTTCTGTACTACTTTATCGTGGTTGCCATGTCTAGAGACTGTGGATTTATCATTCTCGTAGCTATGCTTCATTAGAAAATTATTTTCAAATTTCTATTGGAATTTTGCCGATGCTATCCATGTATAGTATGTACACATTGTTATCAAAATTGCAATATAAGTGTAAGTCCAACGCATGATGCTGGGTTTGACTACTATTATTATGAGAGCAAATGTGGCCATATAAGTCATGGAGAAAATACTCGTATCATAGGAAACTTTCAGACATATGGTATCGTAGATTGGTCTGCACCTGCATTAAGAATTTTAATTTTTCATTATAGGTCATTTCCCCTTTATGTCTTCTGATATAACTTGACTTGTACATTGTTCTAGCAATGTCATTTAAATTTTGTTCAGAGCATTCTACTGTACTCAAGACTGCCAATAGTTACAATGAAATTTAAATAGCGAAGATTTTTTACAAACTCCAAATAAAATTGATATAAATATCTGGACACCCCATCATACCTCTAAGGTATTGTAAACATCTCAAAACACATCTAGTTATATGTATAAGGCATACAAAGCTGAAAAGTTGAGGCAAAAACCTCATCCACCTTATAGTCAAAAGAAAGTACAAATAAATTTCCAAGGTATGTTCCCCATCTGTTAGGTTAACCAACAACTTTTAACTACCTGCTTACACAGTTCAAAACCAGTAATCCACAGTACATTTTAACGCTGTCAATAAGTGAAAATTAAATCCAGCCAAAACCCAATTGACAACAGAAACTTCAAACTTCAAACTAAACATCATTAAAACAGACTCCTTAGATTCAATACAAGACAGTTGGTAGCTAGGTGAGGTATACCCACACAATCTCACCTTTCAGATAAGTCATCTCAAATAGGACTTTGTGCAACGACAGTGCACAAAGTGGTGCCTTTAACTCAAAGTCATATAATATGTTCTCAGGTTGTAAATTGTAACAAGGAGCGCGCTAAATCGCCAGGATATTATCCCCCAGGCACCACCAAACAATATAAACCCTGCCCTACTCTATTCTATCCAGCTAGTGGCATTAAAAGCAGACGCGCCAGACGAAAACTTTCTCGCATTCGCTTTCGTTAGTTTCGCCCCTCTTTTGAAAAGTTGTTACACCATTGCTTTTGTGGAAACTTCTTTAATTAAGGATATTGTGAATTTCTCAGGGATTTTCTAAGACACTGCCAACACTCAACAACCACTCAAAAGTTTAATGTGTAATTATGTACAGTTTGAACCTTTATTGCATCCCTTGCAACTTTACGTAACGAGGTGTTTACACGAAACAGTGTATCTGTGGATGCTACTGTTGCACTATACCGTCTGTGTCAATGCATCTATGTGTGAAAGGGTGTGTGTTGGCTTTTTTAAATTAAACTCAGAGTCACTGAGGTGACAGTGCATTCTAAAAGGGTGTGCAGGCAGTCGGTGGGGAATGGTCTTGGCCTGAGACTTAGAAAGATGACGTAAAGACAACATAACAACATACGAGTAGATGGGGAAGAGAAAATGGAACCCAAGTTGACGGTGTACGTATTTTCTTGCAAGCAGAAGCATCCCATCCATAGAGGATTCTGTTTTTAATTAGAAACCAAATTGAATTAAATGTCATTTCATTGGGGTCAGGAGGGGTGAATGGGTATCAGCATTCACTAATCTCTTATGACCGAAGTCGTTTAGAAGGTAATGTTATTTTGAGTATCCAATTCCGTTTAGCCCAGAATCTGTTCTAACCCACTTGAGGTTTGTCAGTTACTGTAGAACCTCTGTAGACTTTCTTTGTTGAAATAACCGTGTAATATTAAGAACAACCATTGGCTAGAGGTAGTGGTTGAGACCTGTTGCTTGTACTAGGTTAAAGTCTTTGGAAACTTTTTTTCGTCTGTTTGTTTTTAAGCTGGGATTCAAAGCACTCTTAAGTGATTCTAGCTCATTTGCCTAACACGTAAGCAGCACATAGCCATACATACAGCAAATTATCATCCATTTGAAGGATCTCAAGTTCGATATCGCTCTTCTGGTTTTCGTGTAACGCTACAATTATGTCGCTTTTAGGGTCACAATCCTGAACAAAAGAGGAAACATACGAGGGGCGTTCAATATATTCTCGGTATCGATATGAAGGAAAATGCGAATTCAATTTAAATTGTTTTTATTTTTCAATATAATCTCCCCTAACATCAATGCATTTGTTACATCTTGAGATAAGCTTTTTTAAACCCTCAAAAAAATAGATTTCCTCTTTCTCTGCAAAATACCGACTTGAGTTCTTCATCATCCGAAAATCTTTTTCCACGAAGACATTTTTTGAAATCCGGAAACAGGAAATAATCACTAGGGGCAAGGTCTGGACTATAGGGTGGGTGTTGGATTTCTTCGAAACCACAATCTCGCGCAGCAGCCTTGGAAACTCGCGCCGTGTGAACAGGAGCGTTGTCATGAAGAAGCAACACACCCGTCTTTTCTTTTTAATTTCCTCCCGCAAATTATGCAAAGTGGAAGCGTAGGATGTGGCGTTGATGGTTTCACCTTTTTTTTTGTACTCAATGAGCAAGATTCCCTTTGAGTCCCAAAAAACTGTGGCCATGAGCTTCCCGGCAGACGGAGTGACTTTGAACTTCTTCGGGTGGTCTGTTCCCTTTTTATGCCACTGCATGGACTCTTGTTTGCTTTCAGGGTCATAGTGGTGGACCCATGTTTCGTCCCCAGTAACAATTCGATCCATAACACCGTCCGCGTTCTCACTACACATCTCCAAAAGCTCTCTACAGCATGCGATTCTCACTTTTTTCTGAGGCGGTGTGAGCATTCGTGGCACCCACCTTACACTGACCTTTGAAAGGTTAAGATGGTCATGAAGAATGGTGTGAATGGTACCAATTGAAAGCTTGGTGATCTCTGCCATCATTTTCACCTTTATTCGGGCATCCTCAAGAACAAGTTTTTCGACTTCTTTGATGCCGGGGCGCCGGAGCGGGGGTCGTCTTCAATGCTCTCTCTGCCTCTCTTGAACTCACTTGACCACTTTTGCACAGTTGATAATGAAGGTGCGGAACCCCGGTAAACAGCCACCATCTCTTCATGAATAGTTTTTTGACTTTTTCCTTGCTTAGTGAGAAATTTAATTACAGCGCGATGCTCAATTTTCACCATCATCGTCTCAGTTGCCATTATGATTCTGTTTAACTAGAGATAAAACGCGAATTAATAATCACATTTATATGAAATTTATTATTAGTTAATAGTATTACTTGATAAATAAGTCAATTTATATATACAACAACGGGTTCACCCCGATACCGAGAATGTGTTGAACGCCCCTCGTAACATAAACTCGTATGATGAAAGCAATTTGAACACCTAGAATAGCAAACCATGGAAGCCTATAAGGCTGGCATGACCATCATTGAAGAAATACGAAGAAATGGACTGGATGAGGGCACGCAGTCCGTATTTGCATGCGGATTTACAATTTGTAGCAGACTTAGGGGAAATTCGGAATCAGAGTTCACACTATCAAAGTGTTCCTTCCCATCTGATTGCATAGGCTTTTCTTTGCATGTTACTTTTCATTTGGTGGAGGTCAATAATAGTTTTTGATATTACTATGTCACCAGCGTTATCCAAAAGCCGTAGTTCATATCCCCTCCGTTAAAATCTGTCAACACGAACGGGTACAAAAATCACTAGAAGTATCTTGCGTCCAAAACGATCATTCGCCTTCTCTAACGTCGATACGTACTTCAAAAGTAGTGCTAACATGGTGGTAGTTTTATATGTTGGAAATGAGGCTGTAGATGTTATCTACTAATTCATCTCCGCTGGCTTAAAATTTCTTTCTTTACTTCATTTTGGTCAGATGGACGAAAATTCTGGTCTTTATCGTCGAAGTTGATTTGTCGATCTTGTTTAGTAGCGGAATATGGTTTGTTTCCCACATTTGAAAGTCGCCAGAAGTAATTTTATCCATATCTTTAGCACCAACTGACTCTAAACTACTTCAGTGATAATGTGCTCCCTTAGAATTCCTTCGCATGGAGCTTATCTGCGGGACATTTTTAAATTTTTTTTCACATTTTTCCTGGTAGTTTCGGACGCAGAGAACCGGGATCACCATTTTGTGAAGTATTTAAATATCCTAAGACAACATCGACTGGAATTGTCAAAGGTGGCATTACAATCAACATTGCAACATTTTTCACAGGAAAAGGAAGGAATCATTAACAGAGTCCTCCAACTATCTAAGAAAAATAACGAGTGACCAGATTACACTGATCGTTTTTCTAATTGTTATGATTCAGCAGCTGTCAAAATTACCAATTACATTCAGCATTGTTGTACGCTTTTCGAAAGTGCGGAATTTATTAAAACAATGTTACCGAAATTCCGGTTCAGTTGTAAATACGCAACGTGAATTTCGTCGTGAGGTCGGTCGTCATCATGGGTTCAGTGTTCAGACAATTCGTCGCACCGTGGAAAAGTTTGAGCGTGAGTATACTCTTTTACATCTTAAGCCACCAACCAGACCGAGATTGGCGCGAAATGACGGTTAGATTTGGCCCTACATCCATATAAGACCGTGCTGACGCAAGAATTGAAGCCGTGCGACCATAGACAACGCCGTGAGTTCGCTAATTGAGGGCTGGAAATGTTGGCCGGAGATCCGAAATTGGGCCAAAAAATCATCTTCTCGGACGAGGCCAATTTTTGGCTCAGCGGCTATATCAACAAGCAAAATTGTTATTATTGGAGCTAACATAATCCGACTGTTTTTTGCGGTTCATGGCGGTTCATCAGACTTCACTTCTTTCGAAATGAGGAAGGAGACACCCTTACCGCCAATGGTCTCAGGTATAGAGCGATGTTAATCGACTTTTTGTGGTCAGAGCTCGACAACATCGATATATCCGAGGTGTGGTTCCAACAAGACAGAGCTTCATGCCATACAAGCGACGCAACGCTCGAAATTCTGAACGAGAAATATGGCGACTGGGTCATCTCACGGCAAGCGTTCATCAATTGGCCGCTGCTATCATGCGATTTGACACCTCTCGACTATTTTCTCTAGGCAACGTCAAGTCCTTAGTCTACGCTAACAAGCCACCATTTTCGATGAGCTTGAGGGCATCATTCAACACGCTATTGCCGGAATAACGCCGCACATATTGTACCGACCGCTTGAAGCGCTGCCAGCTTGGCCGAGGCGGGCATTTGAAATTTTTCCTATCGTTCTTATCTTTATAATTTTTGAAAGATGTCACGGTGTTCAAAGTACGTAATTTTCTAAAAACCTAGAGAAAAGCGAAACATCTGCTAGTACATAACTAGGAACGAACTGTGAAGAATATACTAAATTGAAATGAGGGAAATGCCGCGTAGCATCTCACGTTACTTCAAGTACGCAGAAGAAAGATTAGCATATACATAAGACTGTAGAAGCACCTACAGAATCGAAAAGTAATTAACCACCAGTTTATATTCTACATATCATTAGTGACCAGCACATCCATTGTCGATTGCCATTCACGTTTTGTTCGTTTACTTTGACAGTTCAGCAGTTGTCATTCGAGAATTTGTTGGTGTATGTTGAAGAAAAAGTGAATGCCATAAAAAAAACTTAACTGTTTAGGAGTGACAAATTTGTGTCTGGGCTTAATACAATTAGAGTAAGCTCTGAGTGGCGGTAACCTAATGATCCTTATTTTGTATCCTCGTTCTAAACACAGAGTATTGGGCTCTTCCAACTGTGCTTGAATTGTAAACCTGATAACCAGTAGAAAATAGCAAAACTATTCATAGTGACCTAACAGAAATGGCTGAACCTTAGCGGCTGAATTCGCGGGACGGAACTTACGTTGGCGACAACCATCAGCATGGCACTACAATGTATTAGGGACTCTTTCAGAGTTAGGACATAAATTGAACAACTTATAGGTCAACAGTGGAGGTCTCAAGACCATGAATCAGGTTACTGGTTCTGGAACATTCGTGCCATTTTGCTCACGCCATCCTTGCAAAGGCCTGGTCTTCTAAGTTTGGGTTGTGCATGAGGAAAGCTACCAACTTACTTATTACATAGGTGGCGCTACAGTTCGGGGTGAAACTGGGCCTCAACTAACAACCTCTCCAGTTAGCCCAGTTCTTAGCTAACTGCCTCCAGTAGCCCACTCCAAGTCGGTTGAGGTCCCCTTCTATCTGTGCGCACCACAAGTAGGTCTTCTTCCACTTCGTTGTTCCTACGGGTTAGATTCGAAAACTTTCCGGACTGGAGCATTGGTGTTCACTCGCTCTATATGTCCTAACCATCTCAAGTGAGTGATGTGCAGTTTTCTGACTAGATCGATGTTATTGTACAATTTGAATATTTTTCGAAGGCTTTTTCTTTCAAAACGACTGAGGACAGATACGATAGAGTATCCTTAATTTTTTCGAGACAGGGGCTTACTACTCAGTTGCTTTGTTAGCCCAAAGGAACAGCGATTGACAAAAGTGATTTTTTTGTTTTATTCCTGCTGAAGTGTTGTCGGCAGAATTTCTGGCAGAACCGAGCTAGACAACGTCCTTTACTACCCCGAAATTATAGCTGTCGATTGTGACGTTTTCTCTAATTCATCGATGTTGTGTGACCCTTTTTGTTGACAACATATTCTCGGTTTTGACTCATTTACCTCAGAACCGATTTTGAACGCACCGGTGAAAACCCGCTGTGTTCTCCCAATTACATTGTTATCATTAGCGGACCCTAGTAGTTGCACAGTCTTCTGAAATATTGTGCTTCTAGTGGTCGCCTGTCGTGCACAATTCTTTCGAGTATGTTGTTAAACAAGCCACATGACAGCGCATCACCTTGTCTAAAAACTTTTTTGAGCTTTGATGGAGGAGCGAGCGTCATATAGATGCCGTCATATGCGTCCTTAAAGCGATGAAAAATGGTGAGTCTTGCTTTCGACTTCTTGAGTTTTTTCCAGGATCTCCCGGAGCGTGAAGATTTGGTCGATTGTGGACTTTCCTGGTCTGAAACCGCACCGATACGGGACAGTCAGGTTGATGAAGAAGAGTTTCAGGCGTGCACAGTCGTTTTCAGTAGCTTTTAATACCGGTATGCCGTCATATTCAGCTACTTTGTTGGATTACAGCTTAGATAATGGGACCCTTACTTCGTTTTGGTAAGGTGGAGGACATTTCGCCCTTTAAACTGACAGCGGGATGTTGAGGTTCTTTGTCGTTATACAGTTCGCAGAGTTTTTCCTTATTCCCAGCACCGATTGTGATTCTACTGCAAGGTTATCTTCTTCGTCTTTACAGGTTTCTGTACGGGTCTTCTTGGCTTGGCACGTTCATTTTGCCTGTTTGTAAAATTTCCGTACCTTATTTCTAGAGTATATTCTGTCAATATCCTTCTTCCTGAGAAACCGACGTGCTTCCCGTTTTTTCTGCTCTTAGAGCTCACGAGCGGCTTCCATTGCAGCGCCACTTTATACGCTTTTTGTTTAGCTGCATGTGGTTGTTGGGGTTTCTCATCAAACCAGGGATTTCTTGTTGGTGGTCGAATGAAACCCAGCAATTTTTGCTAGCGTCGTCCTTGTTTTCCGTAGGGACATGGACGCGTATTAGGCTTTTATTAACGATTTCAGCCTTAAACCTCAAGAATTCTTGCCTAAATCTGCCGCATGTGATAAATCTGCATCCGATCAAGCGCCGATGTATTTTCCTATATCACCATTGTATACATATATCACAGTTTTAACCGTTTGTAAGGGTCGTCGACAGTAAATCCATTTCTATCCTAGACAATTATCGGTTTATTCACAAGTTTTTAGTTTCTTCCGTATATGGTTGTGAGCCATAGGGCTCATTATAGGTCAATATTATGATACTGGCAGAGCATGTCCCTGCTTTTTTTGTCTGCATGATTAAAGGTTTATTCATGCAGTTACCGGCAACAACCCGACAACCATTGAGAGGTAGGGCAAGAGCTCTACGCTACGAGCTTGATTGTTGCGCTTCTGGCCCAATCCAAGTTATAGTCCGCGCTTTCCCGGTCAATCGCCGCGTAAGTCATCTGCTACTTGGTCACGTTAAAACCCTACTATTGCAAAACAACCAATATCTTCAAATAAGAATGAATTTATTTTGTACCCTTCCAAATGAAAAAAGAAAACGAATTTGCATATGAAATATTTGGACGTCTAACCGATCACGTGCAACCAGACCATAATCGAGATCCTATATTGCTATGAAACATATTTTACCGGTGGAAAGTAGAATACAAAACTGTAACATTTAAATTGCTATAGAAAATAGAGCAGCATTTATTTTAAACGGCAGACATAGGCCAAAACCGACCAGAGCTTTCGACCTAACCAGCGTTAGCCAAATGTGTGACAACTTTTCGCAAAAGTAATAGACGATGTTACGAACGAATCTACAAACTTCTCGACAAAACCTATGAGAAATGCCCTAAGAATGATGTTGTAATTGTTTATGGTTTATTTATTGCCATAATAGAAAAACAGGACGTCTTTGGTAGAACTATCAAAAGGTATGCCGACTTCCGGAAACGGACGTAGGACGCAACAAACTGCTTTAACTTTCAATATTCTTCCATCTCTCATGAACACTTTTACAACTTGCATTAAGTGCTGGAGATCAGAAATTTAACGCGAGAAATTTAGGTCTTCATGTTGTAGACGAGCAGTTGACATTGACGGTATAGACGTCTGCTTGATATTTATATTCGCAAATACCCTCCAACCCATGTAGCAGAGGAAGAGGAAATATATTCCAACAGTAATTTCAACCAATATTATGAATCCAAGAGTCAAATGGGCGCCAATTAATTTTGTCGGAATAGAATAGAACGGATTACCTAATTGCTCTCCTCGTTCAAAAAGATAAAAAACAAATAAGGATATACAGCCAACTATGACGGCACATAGGGTTGTTCCAATAAAATCTCAGTTAGTTCTTTTATCCTGAATCCTGGCCTAGAATTCCTTGTCTTTTATCGCTCATCAGAAGCATGTATTGCATTTTAGAAGCAAGTGTAAAATGTTATAGATGCAAGTGTAGAAATGTTAAAGTCCGTTCCAAATATGTGAGTTTGTATTCAAGAAGGGCCAGAAATCCGGCACTAGAACAATAACAAATGGAAATACGTGGTCTTGTGTGACCTTCGTATACCCTCCCATCTGATAGATTGCGGTCAGATGGAATTCATGCCAATGTGCAATGTTTTCAACATTCATTATAAACTGGTAGTTGTATGTTCAATTAATAATAACCGTGATGAAATGCACCCAATCCAAACATAGAAATCATTTCACAGAAATAAAGAGTCCCTTGGTTTGACAGGTGGATAGGCTTACACTCTCAGAATCGTTTCTCCAAAGAATGTGGAAAAAATTTCCGTAAATTATCCACATCCACGAGGATTTACTAAAAATATAGGACGCATTTATTATATCGACTTAAAGTAATTATAAAATGTTATTGCCATCTGGAATAATCAAGAACATGACGTTCCCGAGGTAGGAAGATTACTAAATATTTGATTGGCCATTTTGAATAATCCTTTTCGATTCTTTCCTGATGGATTCCATCATTTTTAAGCCGCAGGACCAATAACTTTAATCATTTTGCTTTGCAGGATTATCCTTACATGACAAGTGTATTCTGATGACTAGCAGGTACCTACTATTGTACTTGGTATATTTATAAAATAGCAAACAAGGCTGCAAGCTTTCCGCTACTAAAATTGCCCAAGTTTGTTTCAGACACATTAATGTATTTTATTGCAATGCCATTGATTTATTGTTGACAGAGTTTTGTGGACTCCACAGTTACCCACCTTGTTAGCTCAATTTAACGCCACGGCACTTAAAATAGAAAGGCGAAGAATTCGAAGGCATATCTTTTATGTTCAGCTATTTTGATCATGAGAAGCGTCCGATCGAGGCAAGGGAGATTTTAAAAAACTTGGTGAACTAATAAAATCCGAACAGAAACCTGTAGGAATGAACAGTTTGCTACCTACTTGAGATAGTAAAGCCTTGCACAAATCGCAGGTGAACATTTTTTTTCATCGTAGTACGACTAATACTACAACTACTTCAGAGACTTCGGAGATTTATACCAAGGATCTCTTTCTGGATACACAACAGTTGACAGATTGGCTAAATGATCAACAGGAAATCTAAAAGATAGCTGATTTCAGTAAAGACCCACAACTTCAGTTCCATTGAAATGCAAAACGAGTTCGCTGATAAATGTGCTTCCTTCCATTTAAAAAAAGGAACCAAGAAGGAAAGATAAAGCAAACATAGAACCACAAGACTGTTTGTGATATTCGAAGTCACCCTAGCTAATGAGATTCTTGTCTAATTCATACTGAGCACTGACAACCAAATCAATCAGTGAGCAGAGAGAACCGTACTGGCGTTTCAACACCAGATTCCATAGACTTTTGCTTTTACCAATTGTCAAACTGGATCATGCTACTAAAACCATCCTTTTCCAATACAAAGAAACAGGTCTTTTCGCCTTGCATCATAAGCTTTCCATTGTATTTAGTCTTGCGCTTAATTCAATTTCGCTTCGCATGAATACACAAATTGAAAATAACGAAATTAAATAAAACTCCAAAATCTCAAAGTGAATAACATGATGTACGACGAAAAGAAAGCATAGAAAAAAAAATGATGATAAAAAAGAAGAAACAACGAAAAGGGGAATAAGATTTGAAATTTTATCTTTCGGAAGCAATTAGCTTTGGCACTGAGGAGCAAATTGTCCTCTGAGTGACTGAAAGGCATGCTGACAATTTCAATTGCAAAGTTGATCCTTTTGTTTTAAACAGAAAGGAGAATTCCTTCTTTTTTTGTTCAATTCTTTCCCTTTTTTTATTGGTTCTTAGAAGGAGAAAAGGACAATTGAGTTGTCAGGCTGGTGTCGGTGTCGGTATCGGTTTGCGTGGGCTGAGGCCTGGGTTTTCAATTGCTCGCTGTGGAAATATGTCGGAATTTTGTAATGGCTTTGAGATATGTTTTTTATATCTATACAGTGTTAGAGCCTATTTTTCATCTAAGTTAGGAAGACCTTTGGGTGAAAATCGACAGAAGAAAAAGAAGGATTTAAAAAGTCTTATTGTATGTAAATACAAATGTCCAGAGTAGCCAATAGTTGATCTGTGAAATATGATTTCCCGACAGTTTACAGTGGTGACCGAAGTATGTGTAACTTACATTTTACTGTCATATCAACGTGCCGTCAAAATTTCTTACTTTTATCAAATCAGGATCAGTCCCAGACTATTTCGACGACATCACGGTGACCTCTGGAAACGACTGGGAAAACAAAACACTCCCATGAATCACTTACGAGGTAAAGACACAAATTGCGATTGAGGAAGCGATAGGAAGTAATAGGCATCATGCAAGAGTATTTCCAATGAGGGAAAACCAAAAACTTGGTTTCTAGAAACGGGCTGCCTATACATATGTGTTTTTCAAATTGCCACCAAGTTTCTGCTAGCACTTCGTTTGAGCCTACTGCACTACTGGGATGTCGTGTTATAACTGCCCGTGTTGGCTTAATGTTTGCTGAATTCCTACGATTATTTGCTTCCGTTATTATCTCTGGGAATGTAAGACCGTGGGTGTAGCTGTTGTTCTACTGTGGCTGGCTGCCACTCTTTCTTGTTGATTCTGGTACGCGCTTTCCTTTCTGCAGCAGACGATGTTTGTTTGCTAGCTTATTATTATAATAAGCTTGACGATCTCGCTCCCCTTTCATTAGTTTCTGCACGTCATGATGTGGGGTACCTATAGGTAAAAGAGACGACACTGTAGTTGGAATAACTGACCTGAGATTTCTGGAGTAAAGTCTCTGCGCAGATGTTCCAAGAGCACCTCTCGGAGTATTCATGAAATTTAGTATGCCTAGCTGAAGGTCAGAGTTGTTGTAGTCGCATTTTTTGAGTATATTTTTTGCGGTTTGGGCTGCCCTCTCTGCCAGTCCGTTTCCATTAGGATGATATCGAGAACTGGTAATATGCTCAAATTTCCACTCCGACGAAAATTGTTTGAACGCAGCGCTTGAAAACTGATGACCATTGTCACTCTCTAAGATCATAGGAATCCCATGAGTCGAAAATATATTTTTAAGAAATTTGACGACATTGGCAGTGGTTGCTTCTGGTAGTACCTCGACAGCCCGAATAACTGTCAGTAAGAATTATACAATCATTTCCTTTATAGAAAAACAGATCACAACTAACAATTTCGAAGGGGAATTTAACGACTTTTTTGTCCCCCATTAACGCACGCTGCACAGTTGTTGATATAATTTAAAATGTCTTTTTTTCATTTGTGGCCAAAATACAACTTTTTTAGCTCTCTGCACACATTTTGCATAACAAAAATATCCGTGGTGAATATACTTTAGCATATTCGGCCTCATCTGCATGGGTATAACAACCATATGGGACTTATAAATAATTCCGTCGTATATGGACAGCTCGTCTTTGAAGGTCCAATATGCCCGTAAAGTGATTGGGAGGTAATCAATATTGCCCAGCGATCCATGTATGATGTAATTTTATTAATTTGTTTGATGTATCATCACTGCTACGAGTAGTTGAGTCTTTTAAACGTTTCAGCTCTAAATTTGAAAAGGCAAGAACCATTTGTACTTCTAATTCGGATGTCTTTTCAACTACGAGATGGTTTTCACAGTCTTGACTTAATGGATCTGCCAAAATCATTTGTTCGCCTTAGCGAATGCGCAATAGTCGAGCTAGTGACGAATCATTTCAAGGGGTTTGTGATCAGATTCGACATCCAAACGTGCTGATGAAATTTTTCACATCCAACCTTTCTCTAGCTGCAATAACGTTGCTGGCATTCTGGGAGGGACTTTAAAGCGTAAGAGACGGGTTGACCTCTCTGCAACAATACAGCACCTAAAGCTATCGAGCTGGCATCAACTTGCAATTTCACGCCTTCGTTTATGTCATATAATTTGAAAATTGGACGCTCGGTTATTAATAATTTCATTTTGTCGAATGCTTGTTGTTGTGGTGCTGACTTTTTCAGATAATTCACTTTCTTCTAGACTGACATATTGCAATCGCTTTAACCAGTGTTATGTCTTCCGAGAGCAACTTTGTACGAAGCTAATCATTGATAATCCCGAGTATGAGCTGATCACGTAATATGCTTTCCAGGAGGGTTTCGAAAGCACGATTTTGTGCTTGTAACGGCGGTATAGCCATTAGTTCATCGATGGTATCATTTTCTTGTTGGGTAATTCTGTGGAATTTATACCTTTCGAACCTAGTATTCAATTTGGGAATGAAATAAGCTTGGAACTGGTCTTTTACCATGTCTAGCATGACTTCACCTCCTACATGTGGTACTGGAAAGGAGTTAAAAATCTGAATCGCAGAGTAGCCGATCGCAGACATGAAAGTTGCAACCTGGATATTATTTGGTTTATTAACCATCCCCGTAGCTATCTCGAAATATGAATACTGCTGCTTTCATAGCTTCCATTCTCTGGCCATGTCCTTATCGTATACTACGACAAGAGGCCTCGGTGGCAGCAGGAAGTTGCAAGTTTCATTACCGACGTCGACCATTTTCTTTATTTGTTTCCCCCTTTATGGTCAAACGAGTTTAAAATGTTTAACAAACTCTTTAATTAATTGGTAGAAGCTAGACTAATTAGGTACATACGCGTTGGATGATCTCTATCGAATTTATCCCCTCGTAACTGTCATAAGGTGGATGTCTGACAGACGTCGCAAAGCAGGCGTGTCAAAGATCTGTCACACTGTAAGGGTATGTTTCTGCCCTTTCAGTGAGAAAGGAAATGTAACTGAGCTATAATGCATTGGCATAATCGACAAGGGACAAGTGCACCAGTGTGATACACTGATCATGAAACTACTTCAACTTTTCAGAGATATCCAAGTATCTTGTCATAATTTATGAGGCATCAGGCCAGTGCCTTAAATCAAATGATTGCCTTATCTACTTGTGGTGATCCTTTTGTGAAAACTATTTTGTATGTAGCATAAACTGAACATGCGAGTTTCATCAAATATTCCTCACCAAGATTTTTGTATTGGTGGTGATAAGAATTGAATGACGCTGCACTTGCATGAGCCTTGATAGGAAAAATCTGATGATCCCGGCAAATGAAACAAGATAATTGTTTTCAAATCTGCACGTGGAGTACTAGAAGATCTTAATAGGTGCTTACATCTCACACTAATTCCTTAAATCATTATCTAGTTGAATACGGATGCGGTTTTCCGAGTCACGACAACGTCTGTCAAATACAATAAGAAAATTCTATTTGTCATGTTTACAATTACAAGAGACCGTAAAAAGATTTTCGGATTGCGTATTCGAGAACCTATAGGGAAATCCTATGCCATCAGCTTCCACTATAGGATCAGAGGCGTGACCTCCTTGGGAATTAAAATTTTTTTTTTTTTTAATGTTTTTTTATATTGTATTATTCAATATAGTCCCCTAACACTTATTCCAGCGATTTTCCAACTTCTTGATCCCGTCCGAAAAGTAATATTCCGGAAGGTCTGCAAAATACTCCTCCGTGGCGTCGATGATTTCTTCGCGTGAGCTGAATTTTTTATTGATGAGATCTCTTTTCAGGTTTGGGAAGAGATAATAGTCCCAGGGATCCAAATCCAGTTACCAATCGACGCCAAAAGTCCGCCCGATTCCGCATCAACAAGTCCAAACACTCTTTCGAAGTGCTCTCGCCTTCGTGTTCTTGGTCAGGAGTGAGCATTCGCGGCACCCAGTGGCAGAATAACTTTTTCATATGCTGAATATTGCCCAAAATATGGCGTGTGAGCTCAGTACTAATCTTTGTCGTATCTGCTAGCTGACGCACCTTCACTTTCCGGTCTGTAACCGCATCGGAGGGCCTGCCGCTGCGGACTTGATCGGTAGTGGAGTTGCGGCCACCACGAAACTCTCGAAACCAATATTTGACGGTGTAATCTGACGGAATATTAGCCCCATAGTATTTACCCAACTTTTCGTTTGTTTCCTTCGCCGTTTCGCCTCTCAAAAAATAATGTTTTATGAGAGAACGAAAATCGTTTTTGTCCATACATAATAAGGGAGCAAACAACATGATGCCAAACACGTCAACAACAATCAGCTGTCAAAACATAACTAAAGACAGTTTCGCACTGAAATTTGGCATGTCTGCCTAAATATGAACGGACTTCAAGGCACCATAACCTTTTTTTGCAGTAGCAGCGCATTCTGGCGGTCAAGGAGGTCACTTTTCACTCCATCTAGTATATGAAGCGGATTTGGCTTATAGCTCGAGATTAACGCACGAATTTGACGAGAAAGGAAACACGAAGCGTATGAGAACCTGGCGATCAAAGATGTTAAGATATAATAGAGCAGTCATGATACCCGAGTATTTAACCCAATGTAAAAGAATATACCAGATTCAAAGACAATCGCCTGCAGTGACAGCTTAGAAAAGGTTGAAGTAGACTCTGGAAGTGGAAACTAAGAATTTGGGAAGAATGTTTCCTCCAAATACTTAATGGAGAGAACGACCAAAACGATATACCTTATATTTACAATGACAGCTAGGATAGCCATATGAAAACTTAAAAAGACATGGCTGCTAAAGTTGACGTTTACCCAACGGGCAACTCCAAACAGCTTGTGAAAGCATGTGAGGATACTGAGACTGCATCAACTTATCTACAAATTTTATTGGAATGGAGGTATACCCGATAAGTTGAATCCCTGCGCAGTTTTCTCGTTTTATAAAATGGTATCCTTAAGATTTTGTATACAGTGTTATGTTAACGGCCTTTAGCCTTTGTCAGCCAAACGATCTTTTTCTGTCAGTACAGTCTAAGGAGATAACAACCAAATTGGGGTAGAAAACGAGAAATAGATGGCATAGAGCTAGGTGAACAGGCTGAAGGATTATGGTCCAGGTCGACTGCGTACTTAAGCGCTATCAACAGTAAAATGATCTTTGGCATTATATCGCAGCGAGCGGCTCGAAAGTGGTTCTTTGGAAGCCTTTAATGCCGGTTTGGTATACTTGTATGTCGGCACTAACAGCGACACTTAACCGAAGAATTGATAAAGATCACCTAGCGAGATAGCAATGGAAAATGATAGTAACAATTTCGTGAACTCAGGTTGGGCTGGGTTAAGTCCTAAATACAGGCTACGATTATACCAAAAGAAATCGATTGAGGTATCATGGATCTATTTACATTTGTGGCTACTCTATAGTTTTTTGACGCTATCGATGTAAGGATAGCAAACTACTTTCAGGCAGAGTATGACTTTTGCATAGGAGATAGATGATAGTTCCCGTGATGGAATTTTCTGTAAAAATCAGTTAAAATTAGGCTTAATTTTAAGTTATGTGTCCATGCACCTACGGAAGACAAAGACGACGCCATTAAAGAATGTTTCTACGAGTTCTTCGTCAAGACATATGAGTAATGCCCGAAGCCTGACGATTTTAACGCCAGGATAGGAAAGGCGTCCGGCAACCATTCGAGGTGATATGAATGCCCTTTTTATTTATCCTTTAAAGACTAATAGGTGTATTCGGGCTACCTACTATGCATGCATGGTAATCTCCCTGTCCTAACACTAACCACATAGGTCCGTGATATGCAAGTGTGGCCGAGTTAGTATTGGATTATTTCACTTGATTGAGATCAAGGATTTGTTTATAAATTGATGGCGGAATATTTCACATTCCAGCTTTTACAGACAACGTGGTATGGTGTTTCTACCAAGATTTCGGGACTGACTTACTAAGATTGCGCTACAGCCCTGTGCGTCAACCAGCAAGCCTCACAAGGTAGTACGATCTTCAAGTTGTTTTAGTTCCTCTTCCACTTGCGTGAGTCTCTTTAGATGTGGTCGCCCCCTGATGTGCTGTCCTTAGGAGTTGAGCTCGAAGAATCGTTGAGCCGGAGCCGTTGCGTTCATTCAGTCAATATGGCATAATCATCTCAGGTATTGCACCAATAGGTGCCAGACTAGATCCTATAGTTCGTGGTTGAACTTTGTCCTCCATTGTCCATCAACAAAAACGGAACCGAAATCAAGAGCAGTATCGTTTTCTCGAAACGGCCAGGTGTGTTTTCACCCGCTTTCAACAAGGTCCAAAATTCTGCGAATTAAAGTATTACAGGAATGATTAGGCTATTGTAAAAAAACAGGTTAGTCATAGGATATCTGCTATTCCATTGCCTCATGAGAAAAAAGAAATAGCTATTGGCAAGGGTAATTATGCGTCCAATTTTTGCGCTGATGTTTTTGCTACTTGTATCTGCGAACCCAAGGTAGATAAAGTCTTTACCTAGCTTTGAATTATGACTACCGTTGGTTCTGTCCAAGACGTCAGTGGTATGCGTCCCTTTCTGAAGACGGTATGTACTTTGTTTTGCTCTAGCTACGTCCATTCCATTTAGGCCACTTTCGCCTCAATACTAACGAAAGTAGCATAGATGATTCGCTGTGTTCGTCCAATTATATCAGTATCCCAAACAGACGGTTTCATCTTCTCAGTGTACATAAGGGATATGGCGGCCTCCGGATCATGAAATGCTAAAACATATTGATCACATTGCGATACACTTAAGGCATGCTTCCAGTATAATGGCCGTCCGAATATTCCGGGCAGCCAACATTGATGCAGATCACCACCTTGATACAGTCAAGGTGCGATTGCGAATTTCCCATGCGCCACAACAAAGAGGAACTACTGTGAGAAGATATAACGTAGAAAAACAGTAATCATAAGAGACCACCAGAATCTTTCTCTCAACAACTTCTATGTCGTCAACATCAAGTACTGAAGACCTGTGTCAACGCTGCCACCATGCCATCACAGACGATGCAACTGATGTTAGCCCAGCACAGCCATGAAAACCGTAGTTTGATTTAGAATGGCGGCAATCACATGTAGGTAAACAAGAAGCATACAAATCGGGGCGGCACTGCAATGAACGATGATAGCCATGCGTGAACTCTACAAGCAGAAGAGACGGATAGAACATAGCTTCTCCAGAAGAAACAAAAGGAACACGAGAAGCACGCGATCACGTGTCAAATCAAGAAGAACCGTTCAGAAACCTGTACAAATGAAGATGGATACGGTGTAGTGGAGCCAGAGTCGATGCTGAGAATATGGAAACACTGTTTCTTCAGGCTGTACAAGGGCGACGAAGCCCAGCATCCCATCAAGGCATTCAACCTTGACGATGATAGCCAAAACTTCCGTCTACCTGAGCAAAATGAAGTAAGAATAGCAATATCGGAAATTAAATCCAATAAACTAACTAGACCTGACGGCTTATCGGCCGAAGTATTCAAAGCTCCTGGAAATGACTATGTGGAGAGCATACACTAACTCATTTCTCAGACCTTGTTAGAACAGGGCATGCAAACTCAACTACGCCAACTATAGGGGCATAAGTCTCCTTAACAATATTTACCTGACATATTGTGTGAACATCTGAAAGCCTTCGTCAACAGCCTTAAATCCCATATCCGTTGAGTTTCAGACCAGGAAAGTCCACTATGGACCAAACCTTCATACTCAGATCCTGGGAAAAAAACTCAGGAAATCAGTCGATACCCACCATCTTTTCGTCGATTTTAGAATCCCTATCAAGCTCATCCGTTTGTACACAATGACGATGGAGAACGCTCGCTTCTCCGTCAAAGTCGGTAACGACTCAACTGAGTCCTCAAGACAAGGTGACGCGCTGTCATGTGGCTTCTTTAATATTATGCTTGACAAAACTGTGCGGAACTCACAAGCGAACACTGGATGCACAATCTTTTTATAGTCTGTACAACTACTAGCATACGCCGTTGATGCCATCATAATTGGGAGAACACAGCGGGCTGTCATTTGTACGTTCGCTAGTATTGAAACGGAAGCTGCCAAAATGGGTTTTGCGGTAAATGAGGCATAGCAAGTATATATGTACATGCTGTTAACCAGAAAGGATACACAACATCGGCGAATTGAATAGAACGTCACAGTCGAGCTGGTAGGGGACTTTGTCTACCTTGGGTCTGTTATAAATTTTACCAACAACACCTCAGTAGAAATACAAAGAAGAATCACTCTTGCCAATCGCTGTTTCTTTGGACTATGAAGGTAATTGAATAAATAAGGACTATCCCGTAAAACTAAGGAGACTCTTCATAATGTCTTGATCATCCCAGACCTTGTTTATGGCGCTGAAGTATGGACACTATCGAAAGCAGATCAAGATATTCTCAGTCATTTCGAGAGAAAAATATTCGATCCCGTTTACATTGACGGGGGAGAAGATTCAACGATGAACTACACGAACTGTACAGCGGCATCGGTCTAGTCAGAAAACTAGGACATGTAGAGCGGAATGGACACCAATACTCCTGCCCACAGAGTCTTCGAATCAAACCCGGAGGGACATCACAGAAGAGGAAAACCCCGCTTTAGGTGGCGCGCATAAGTAGAAAACGATCTCCACCGACCGTTTACCTTAAGAAAGTAACAAATCTCAGAGGATGCATTCTCTTAGTTTCCTCTAGTTCATGCATCTTGCGAGTGAGACCAATGGCAAATGTGATATCCCAGTCTTCTTTTCGTTTAAAGTCAGTCTAGATATCACACAGTTGCATCAGATTTATTGATTTGATCAGATGTATGTCTATAGTATTGGAGGTCTAAGAGACATGTTAATTATGTTGAGAATTTTATCCTTAAAATCGTTGCTTTATAATCCGAAAACAACACTGGTAATTTAACTCAGCGAGCGATCTCTGAAGGCAATGCATGGAACTTAGAAATACAAGGCGATGAAAGACTTTAACCGCCTCAGTTCTGCTATTAGTTCTGGAAATAAAATAACGTCAGATATAAATCAGAATATAAATGCGTTTAATGCCAGCTGAAAGACAGAATCCTTTTTCATTATGAAGAATGGTTCATGTTTTAAGTACGACGCGCTTCCTGTCGGGGGAATACACCGCACTTTGGTACATAATCGTATCTACGTAACCAATAACATGTAAAGTCAATGGTTTCGTGGACTGTATTGCACGTAGCGCTATTTTTCTGGAATCCGCTATCCATCAAATCAATGTCGTCCATATTTTTAAAGAAATGATCACTGGGCATTGTCCGGAGACATTGCCAACGCACTCGATCATTGGTGAGCTCCGGCCTCATTTTTTTGGAAAAAATAAGGACCGCTGATACCAATAGCGTGAAGTCAACATTAAACAGTGCATTTTTGTTGGTGTAATTGGGTCTTTCGATTCTCTTTTGGATTTGACGTTTCTGACTATTATGCTTCTTCACAAACCCCATTCTCGATAAAAATAAGGGCTGGATCTTCCGCCACACTTTCGCTCACATGCGGCTACAGTTTTATATGGATGCACATGAAGTTAATGCGTTTTTCCCCTTTGCATCCTGAAGAATATACTGGGTATGAAATTTATTATAACACGACGAATAGCGAGCTCATAACCTTTTTTACTCTTCACAAAAGAAAATTTAAGTGACACAAAAGCATTCTTGTCTTGTGTAAGTCTGCTCATGATTCAATGACAGCAAGATTTACAGGGTATCCGTATTGAAAGTTCTATTGATTAAAAAAAATACATATTTTCTAAGAATTTGTTTAGATATCTCTGTTTCACACGACTTGGTACACAGTTGGGGACACTTAAATAATCACTTTTTCGTCACATAGGCTTTTAGGTATCTTCCACCAAAAACCAAAAGAGATCCTTAAATCAAAACCACTCTCAAAACGGCCAAAGCAATTTATATGTCCCTCTGTTACCCAAGGCCATATTTTCCTTTGAAAAATAATCCTGCTAAATTTCTTGTACTTTCCGAATCTCATTCATAGAACTTCAATTTATATTTACGGTGAGCACCACAGTCAATTAAACAATCAAAAATCTCCTCTTTGTATTTCCAGATGCCAACATGGATTTCAATCTTCTCGGCGCTATAAAAGACCTCATCGGTGTTGAATTCGTCGATGGCAGTGATGGTTTTCCTGCTTATGAATTCACCGGAATGTCTGACATAAAAGACTCCTACCGTCTGCATCTACCCGAAAAGCTTTATGAGTTTGCAATTACAACTATCTTCCGTCCGTTAACACGGACTGGTGGATATCTATTCAGTATAGTGAATCCGGAAGAGACAATCGTCCAACTGGGAATTCATCTAAGTCCAGCAACTACTGGCCAATGGACCGTCGCCCTCATGTACACCAACTCAGATAGTCATATGGCCACCAAGAAGCTGGCCGCATTTGAGATACCCTATTCGAACACCTGGCAAACTGTCGCATTCCGATTGCTGTCCGATCAGGTAACATTCTATCACAACTGCATTGAGGTGCAAACTGTAATGGTCAAGAGAGAGCCCATTGAATTGATATTTGACTCGGCATCGACATTGTATCTAGGACAGGCTGGCCCCTTATTGAAGGGCCATTTTGAGGTAAGTACAATTTTAATCTGAAGTCTTGTACTAAGAATTCCATCGGATGGATTGCCGATGGGGTGATTAGTAAGTGGTACGTTGCTGAATACATACTATATATATATATTTCAATTTGATGTCTGCCATGAATGAAACCGAAGCATGTGGACTGCATTTCGTTGCAGTTCAATTTCCTTAATTGATATAGGAATTCATTTCTCGAATAGGGAACGGTATGATGTTGTCCAAGCAAAATTTGGAATTCTATCGATTTTTTAGACTCAACGAACTCTAGTGATTGTATGTTTTTTTGGAATCGGTCAGCATGTGTAGCTTTGGACAAGAAAAGCTATTTCAAAAAAAAAAAATAAGAAAAAGAATTCGATGGATTTCAATGGAATTGTGTTAAATTATTTACAGTGATTTTTTTCATGAAGGTGTTGGGTACAGATTAGTATATACCTATTGTACATAAGCGTAAAACAAATATAGAGAAAATCTTTAATCTTTAGTAAAGAATTAAAATCTTTTTTAGTAAGCAACATATGTATTTTCGGCTGATATGCCCCAAACTAACTCAAGAATTTGAAATAAGAAAAAAACCGTTTATGCTTCAAAAAGTTATAACTGAGCCTCCATCTGGCAACTCTGAGAAGAATCTGTACTGCTAGTCTGATAATGGCATAATTACCAGCTGGCGAATAATATGTTTACTTTTCACACCGAAAATCGGATAAGGTGACTCTGTTAGTCAGTCCTTCATCTTGAAGAGCACAGAGAACAATGGCGAGCTTCATATCGGTAAAATGGCTTTGCGGATATACCTATTTCCTGTTCAAAATGAAACATGCTACGAGACGGCGCTTCACAATCTGGTAGGCAGTATTGAAACCACACTCGACAAGAAGAAGTACGCACAGGATATTTTCATTTACATATGTATATTGAAAGTGCTTTCGACAACGCTATTTTTGGCGGCATGCCTAATTCAGATAGACAAAACCGCGTAGTTGAATCAATAGTTTTGTGGAAACAGCATTGCTGATGAATAGGAATCTGCTTGCGGATGTTGAGTGTGGCTAATATGTGATTGCAGATGTAAACTGAGGATGTTCTGTTTCTACTGGTAAGATATATGTTGATCGCCTCACTGCCAAACTCTTTTAATGGTTTCAAAATGTACGCTCAGGCATATACAAATGATGTAGCTGTGCTGTCTGGAGGATCACACCTAGTGGGCGCGCAGGTAGACCTTGAAGTGGTCGACAATTGGTGCGCTATAAATGAGTTTTCTTAAAACTGAAGTTGTTTTCTTTGCGAAAAGAACAGGAGGAAGATTATTTCCTCAACTCATACTCAAGAGGTATACGTCCGTTATTCAACGAAGCTTAATACCTGCGTGTTATCCTGCATTAGAAACTTATTTGGACTAAACATCTTGTATAGAAAACCTCCGCCTTCTGGTAGTGTAAAGGAGATTTTGGTAAAACATTCCGCTTGTCATCGATAAAAATTCTTTGGATCTGCATGGCTATAATTAAAACAATCATATCCAAACCTGTATCGGTGTTCTAGCTTCCATTAAAATATGGTATAAAGGCTTTTAAGTCACCAGAACTCCTGCTGCTGCGAAATTACAGAAATTACTTTCCCTTTGCCCTGGAATGCTTTCGGCCTGGAATGTTGGCTGGTCTTCAGGGATTGCTCCAAAACCGATTTACGATTCGAAGGTAGTGTCATTTTGGGGACGAAAAAACTGAGTTTGTCTTTCTGTCGGAGATATGCAGAATTCGTATGGCTTTAAACTGTATTGAGAAGAACGGGTCGGGCGTGTAGTATCGTCGTCTGTAGCTACATGGAAAACAATATCGCTGATGAACTGCTAGGCAACGCTCAGAGAACATTTTTTTCAGATGGATTGATATACATATAGGTCGTACCTATAGATGTTGTCATATGAGTTATTGAAAGCGATAAAGAAGTGATGGCGTCAAGGATTTCTAGAAACTGTTTTCGTTCAAATTGTTGGCCAATTATGAACTTACCTAGCAAAAACCGCATTAATAAGGGACAAGCAGACCGTTGACGATGTTGTACGCGATGTTAAGTACACTTCTACAGCTGTCGTAGTTCAGAGCATCTCCCGTTGCATGGATCGGAAAAAACGATACCAAGGTTCCATTTGTCAGGCATAATTTTCTCCAAATAAATGGCGGAAATGAGTTGCTGTACGCTCCATACCAATACTTTCCACTGCCTTAAATAGTTGTGAAAGTAGTCTGCTTGGTTCTGCCGTCTTGTTTAGATATCGCTAACTATACTTTATTTGGGTTAGGAGGACCGAAATCTTGACATTCATCTCTCAAGGTAAATTGTTCGTTCTGTTTGGCAGCGAGGTTTGGGTCCTCCTAGCCATAACTGGTTTTTATGTTTGCTCAGCACCAATGTGACTCCGCTGTTAGATTTTCTCATTCATTCCATTTCGGATCCTGGCTCGTTGTTTTTCTCTTTTGGAACATTGTTCCTCGGAAAACACTTCTAAATTTTCTCCACCACTCGCTTCTCATGCTCCTTCTTTCTGCCTGTTCCTCTGCTCGTAATCTGCTTCGAACTATTCGACGAATTTTTCCAAGTAGGAGTAATAAGGTGACTAAGTTACTTCGCGTTGTAATTTTAGGGAATTATTCGTGGACAAGTGGAATGAAAATCTGGGGCGATTAAATCTCATTCAGCTAAGCAATGCGAGTCCTCATCAGCTTTTGCCAATTGGCATATATAATGTTCGAAGATACCAAGACTAACAAATTGCAAACTCCGTTGTCTAATGATACGTTTGATCATCATGTTGCTTAGACCTTATTCGCCATTTTCAACTTAAGGATAAATATACCAGTTTCCCACTACGACGTCCATATTTTTAGAAATGTTTTTAAGGCTGTCTTGTTGGTATTTTTTTCGTTTCCAATAATGGGCTGTGCCATCGTACTCATTATATTGGATGTCATTTTGAAGTTTACCAGTCTTTAGATTTTTCTTTTTATTGCTTACTATTTAGCATTGATATTTTACTGACAATCTAGATACGAATTAGACAATTAAACAAAATTTGTAGTTTTTCGTGAAATAGATTCTCAAACCATGGCTAATGAACTGCAAACCGGGGTTAAGAATATGAGCTACTGCCTGGTCCGCCGATGGAGTCTTTTGAATTAAATTATATTCCACAACTTTTCATTTCACGTTAAGTTCTGTGACACTCTAAATACATCTTCTTTTTCGTTTAGTAACCGTCGAACTATGTAACATATATAAATACGTCAAACAGTGTATATTATTCCCATGTACTTATACGTATTGATATTGCGCCATTCAAGGGATTGGTTTGCAGAGCGGAATCTATAACTGATATAGGCCAATTTACTTGGGATAACTCTCTAATGAGAGCAAAGAGCTTTCTGAATTTTTTTGTATCCCAGTCATCCAATTACTTTGCGTTCGTATTTCTCTTGGCACCTCTGTTGAAACTTGAGCCCATATTGATTCATCGACAAGTGTTTCAGCCTCTTGGATCTATCAGATCCGAAACTAGGAGGCTATGAACTAGCGCCATAATTCTTGTGTCATGGCAGTTTCTCCATTTACGTGAGTAGTGATGTAACTTACCAAACTCCACCACAATGTAATCCACATTCCAATCTGGAATTCAGCTTCATGTTGTTAAAATTCCATTTCCGTAAGCAAATTATCCACCACTACTTTATTTTCAGAATCTCTAAACTGGAGCTGTAACGAGTTCGATGCATTGTCTGACAATACAAAGAAATGAGTCCTTGTGTCCTCATACTGAAATCGTTATTGCGGGCTAATTCAATATACACAATTCTGGGTGGCTTCGATATTCTGGACAAACAATACCAGAAGGACGGTGTGTTGAGATATTCCCCGGGGAAAATAACATGACCCAGCTTTCAAATGAGCGCTCGCGAATACCAGACATTGATAGTCATACCGCCAATATCCTGCACTTGTTTTCAACTTCTCACTCATATGTACGCTGCTGATGTGCTTTCCCTTCTACAGTCGTCGGACCATTGAGTCATATTAGCTAATTTCTCATAAACGGACTATACAGTTAGGGAGAAGATTCCTAAAAAAACCGTATGATACTCGTAATACGGGAAAGCTAATTGGAGCGGACTTAGTACCTTCTTTAGGAATTAAATTAACTTAACTTGTGGTTATGTTTGCTCGATAGCGATGTGGGTGGCGCTGCTGATATGATCACAAACACTATTCTCATTGGAATGAGATCCTTTATCCCTAAGCCGATGAACAAAGCCAAACCAAAAAAAAGGCGTGGTATGCCTCGAGCTGTAAAGAGGCTGTCAGGTTTAGAGAAAACTGACTCCAAAAATACTACATTGTCCCAAAGTAACAATTTTAGTCGTTCGTCAAAACTATTAGAAAGCCGAATAGTTGAACTTGATATCTCTAAGGCATTTGACAGAGCTTGCAACGTTCAATTCAAGTTGTCTTAGATGGTCTCAAGTCTGATATTCACAAAATATATGCTAGTGTATCCCAGGATTCCGATATATTTCCGACACTCTTCTTAATTTTCATCATTGAACTCTTGTCCACTAATTCTAATCCAATGTATTTATTTGCTGATGACAATGCTCTCTACTTTTCATATTCATTCCGGTATTCAGGTCCTTGCCTTTCAGCTCTAGTAGCATAGGTTAAGCTCATTGGATTCTAATGGAACATTGAAAACTCAATTAGGAAACTATCAACAGAGTGGAATTTAATACTGTCAGCATTCCTTAAAGCGAAATTTAAATACGCAGCCATACACACAACCCATGCATGGTACTTGCATCGTCGAAACCGGAAAACGTTCAATACTTGGTATACATATACATATGTGTCAAAAAGAACTTACGTTGGAATGACCACATATTCGATGTCGCCAAAAACGCTGCGAAACCTCTAGGTTTTCTCAAACGATGTAAGAAATGCTTTTCCCCCTCTAATCAGGCCTCAATATGGCATTTATCCGCCCAAAATTGGAGCACAATATCCACACCTGATCAAGTGCCCCCAAGACCTCTTTGTACTTGCTAGAAAAGATTCAAAACCGTGAGATAAAACTCATAGGTGACACCAATATTACGTATTTAATTGACATGCAGTGCTCTACGAAAATTGCCGGTAATTTTCCCTTTTAACCGTAAGGCCAGTATACCCTCAAGCCCACCTTCGGATGTACTCTGAAGTACAACTTGCTTATGGAATGTTCAGCCGTGCTGTTCATTCGTTCTTGTAATTGTAACTTGCAAATATTTAAGACCAAGGTAGCGGTGCCCCCCTAATTTCGCTTCCCTGGCGCTGTATAAGCAATTTAAGGGTCATAAAAAAAATTATTAAAAAATTAAAAACCCGACTGGAAACAGAGCAAACTAGTGAGATGGAAACAAGATGGAATAGAAAAAATAATATTCGGGCCCTTCTACATAAAATGCATAAAATGATAACGGTTCTCAGCCTTGAGGGTGCGATATTGGAAGGCGATAGAAAACATCGTGGACTTTCTAAAATTCATTAAATCAAATCATAACATGCTGTCGGAGGTATGAATATAGTATAAATAACAAGTCAAACAGAACTGCCAAGCCTCAGACCTTACAAATTCTGCTATCTTCACGAAGTACGGCGCTGCCGTCATCCGCGTTGATAATTCTTAGATAACCAAACCTGTCGACTCTGTACCTTCTGTCCAGCGATACCTTTCCTTTGCCGCCTCGTAGTCGTTGTGTTCCAATCTTTAACGTATGAGCTTGTTTGTCCGTGCTCTTTCACTTCTTATAGGCTGTGGGGGTATATTTTCTAATTATGAATATAATGTCTCTACGGTCGAGCGTACTTTAGCTGCCGCTTTCTCTGCCTCGTTTTTGCAAGGAGCATGGTCTAACTGCAGACGCACTCTATCGGTTTCACTGTTTCTGCTGTACATAGTCAGCGATCGAAAGATCTGCCTCTTATACATTACAGCTATTTTTGCCTCATGGTTTCACCACCACGTTTCTTTAGTTATGGGGAACTTGCCTTTCGACATACCAACCTGAATTTTGCATTTCTCTTACTTTGCATGTTCCTCGCATGCTTAATTGTAAAATTGGTTCATGGTACTCGTATTTCGAAACCATTCTCGTATATTAAATATTAACTCTGTTTCTTCGTTTACATTGTCCTAATTTACAACTGATGCCGGTTTTTACAGGATTTCCGGTGGTTTCTTCACAAAAAGTTCTTAAACAAAGGAAAGAGTCGCAACAACAGTGCTTGCATCCTCATTAAAAGTGAAGCAAGCATGGCCATATTAACGCTTTCACGATAAAAAAAATTCCGTAAGATTGCATCAAACCAATTTTGGTCGTGTTAAATTATCTAGGCCTCAAAAAAAAGTTGCCATGGTGGTAATATAGAGCATTTTGTCTAGGAAGTCGTATAGTTCAATGTAAATAATGGCAAAACCTGTTAACCCCACAAAATTGCGTAAGAAGCTGGTTAAGAGCTGAGTCAATGCTGGATAAAAATTTTAAGTAATGGGCACAAAAAGTGCTGAACAGACGAAGACACAGCGCTGCATAGGTATATGGTATAATACTTCCCACTGTCATGAAATAAACAGGGAACGTTAGTGTTTCTTATGTGACCCTTACATTATGGTACTCGTAATTAGCCTTTATAAGTAAGTACGGCATCATTAGTGAATTCAACGATAAGGAGACTGAGCCCGATTTCTCAATAGAATCTAGTCTCATTTAATTTAGACTGAGCAACTGGGTCCATTATTCAACAAGATAGTTTTTCCGTGTTTTGTTTTTTGCTGCTGGCACATCTGAACATTAAAAACAACTGATTTCAAATGTAACTTCCAACAAAGCGATACTTTTAACTGTGGTTATTTATTCAATAAATATTATGTTGTGGTTGTTAATAGACTGAGCCTTTTCCAAATAAAGCTTAGATCTGTAATCTGTGAGAACATAAATTGTATGAGCCCCCAATACCTCAACATTAAAATCCAAATACTACTTAAATATAATTTTGTAATTATTTTATCTGGAACCCAGTCAAATTATTAAATCAGTTTTTTTAATTTTCCACATCTACCTGCTTGCCTACTTCAATGTTCAAAATTGAGTCAAATTTTGACTTGTATTACTTTTTAGGTCAAACTATTTTATTAATATGCACTTGGGAACTTTTCAGACGTTGTAATTAACTTTTCGTATAAATGTACCTGTACTTAAAAGGGGTACCCGTATCCCATTAAGACCTCCTATTTTGAAATTTTAATAAAGAGTGTAGACATGGAGGTTATTATTATATGGAACACAATATCCGATAATTGTCCGTCTCGTGACTGATGACACACGTTGGTCCTTTTGAGGAAATTTTTAATGACAGTTTGGCATAGTGTCGGCTGAATTTCAATTTCAGGAATTGTTCTCGTATTATTGGCATACACTTTTCTTTTCAAAAAATCCAAAAGTGTGGAGGCAATATACTACCAGTAAACAAATCATTGTTGGATAAAATTTAGGTAATAAGTAAGTGACACACCATTAACGCTGTAAGATGAGCGGAACTAACACTTTACAAACTTCGAAACTATTGTAATTTATTTAGTTTATCGATTTTATATTGGTAATTTATTTTTTAAGAAAAGTTACCAGACCTTGAATTTATTAAAGGAAAAAGAAGAACTATAGTAATTTTTTTATTAACTAATTATTAAAAAGCCGTCAAAAGTAATTCTCCTCTGCCAACTACTCGTACTTACAACGTAGTGAAAGGAATTCAAATTGGAAGTGCTTGGAGTTTTACAAAGTTTATATGACTCGTTTTTTTAAATTTTTACTTGTTTGGTAGAAGGGAAGGTTTGCTCAATTTTTTCAGGTGGAATATCCTTTTGCGCATCGGCCCTTATCTACTAGTTAGTTTTGCCAGAAGAGCATCATAGATATACGAGTACTATATACTACGAAAATTGGCAATGATAAATCAATAGTATTTTTTCACAAATTAGGGAAATCAAGGTAATAGATGTAAGAGAAACTTATATTCTAAATTTATCTATTATTTGCATGGCTTTACATATGCTACAACATACCTTTCGTATGAGATACTGGAGGGTTACCGCCAAAATACCTGCCTCAATTTGGCCAGGAGTTCGTCTTTGTGTTAAATTTTGATCTTCTTGCTACGGGAAGCTCTTAATTTCAAGAGCAAAATATCAATTAATATTTTCAAGGCATAATATTCGCATTCCCGGTCAATAAGATGACCCTTACCGAACCTGCATTCTTAATGCAATAACAGGCTTCTTGCTTGGACGATTGCGATGCGAACTTCAACACCAAAGTTCATTCATTTATCGATCTGCCTCATATGCACAATACTTCCGCTCATCCTTATCCTTATTTTTAGAATACGTCATCAGGTATACGGTTCGGTTGGCTGTTTTTGACGAAGCGAATCCTGTCGATTAAATTTAAGGCAACTATTTTGAGCATTTGGGGTTCTGTCTCATCAATACTCACTGAATATTGGCTTCGTCCAGGTAAATGTTGTACACGATGTATAATGTTGTTTTCGAAGAAATAATGATTGATAATTTTTCGTTAATGTTGGTCATTGATTGCAACGACTATACCTAGCAGGAGGACTACTGCAGGTGATGAACTTTTGTGAATGCAGATAAGTCTCATGAGTTTTTCTATGGACTTGCCTCACTCTAGAAACCGATATTCTGTTTGTTCACAAACCCAATGAGCCAAAAGTGAATTCCGTCTCAGTAAATATAAGGGCGACTTCAAGCTGCCCAAGAGCTCGATCCGCGATCTCTCGCTGCAAGTCATGGTCTCGTGGCTTTAGCTCTTCTACTTGCTAGATCTTATACGCGTATAGGTTGACATTCATTTGGAAAATCTTCCACATAATGGATGGAAAAAGATCAAATTGTTACAATGCTGAATTCACAGTTCTGGGTCTTCTGACACGCAGTGAGTTGTATCCAAATAACGACAAATAGCGAACTCAGTTGGTCCACATAGGACCGCGTAATCTTCTACACGTTTTGCGAATTGAAAACTGAATTTTAAAATAAGTTTAAGTGATTTGGAAGCGTTTTCCTACTGACATTAAAGAACTGTCATATATGACAGTACAGTTTGAAAATCATCCCTATTCCAAAATATAGCCTGTCGATATAGTCACCCTACCATGCTTCTTTTTTTTTTTAAAGTTTATTTATCGGAATCAGAAAGCAACTTGACCGAGTTTTTGATTTTATTTTCCAGCCAGTATCCAATTGGCCCTGGAGTAAGGATGAGCTCAAAAAAAGTAACATTAAGTATTGCATACTCTCAACATGAAAGTCAAGTGGATCCCTGCCTTACAAATTTTGTGGTTGCCAATAGCCGTCAATATATGAGAGATTTGTGGATTCATTTCGTTTGTTTAACATATCTTCATTATTTAAGTAATAAAGACTCATCTTAAATCCTTACCCGCCTTATCTGAAAATACACTTTATTCTCGGTGCATATAGGTTAGCACTCTGCTTGATTTTGAGACCAGAGTTCAATGGAAACCTTTCAACTGAATGGCATTATTGTAATCATCATTACATAATCGTTTTAGTTGTTAATTTCTCTTAGAGAATGGATTACTAAGAATACTCATGGTTTTGTGATAACAAGGTCACTGTCCAACCGTTCTCCTGACTTTAACGAAATAATGATTGAAATAGCTAAACTCAGGTCGAACAGAGGAACTGAAAGTCTCTGATATCTCAGATTATTCAATCTGGCCTGGGATCACTTGGTTGGAAGAATGCACGAATGACGTACTCTACATCTGCAAAATGCTTTTGGATTTTAGCTAAATTAATGGAATCCCACCAACGCATATCCCATCAGAAGTCGAAGGATTTTAGTAGATGTCATCTTTTAATAAATACATCAATTATGTGAATCTCGTTATATTTATGTTATATTATATGTTTTCTAATGTATCGCTTGGTTTAAACTGTATGATTCCCCAAAGGTATTGTAGCTTTTGAGAGCAGAAAAGTCCACCAAAAATAAATGTAAAAGGGGTATCTATAAGGTAACCATAAGAAACAAATTCGAAATTCCTTCGCCGAACCATGAGAAAGAATGTTTGAAGGATTCAAATAGCACAAGTTTTCAAATGGCGCACGAACGTAATGATCAGAGTGGTAAGCAATAATACTTGCATTCATTAATAAAGAAAAAGAACATACACAATCAAGGTACATATAAATCAAGATAAATAGAATTACCCATTGTTGCAAAAAACTACAGCGCACATTAGCATCCATTCGACCGGTATACCACAATTCATTGAGTGCGAAGTATAAAAAATAAAATCTATTTCGATGCAAAAGCAAGTCTGCAGTTCACCAAGCCAAATGAGATCTTTTTTCAAAAGTTTTCACCATCTAACGCTGAATCGTCTCCTACTACCTGGTCCCTCTGGGGTGGATTCAAGGACTCGCTGGGCTTGAGAATAAGGTTTAATAGCAATTTCCTGTAATATCTCCACATTGCTGTTAGGTCGGTCGCACGTATTTCATTGCTACTGTGCCATTTCTGGCCAGGTTTGAAGATAATACATCTCTTCCAGTCACTCCATATCATCAGAGAAGCCCATAGTTTTTTTATGTTTTTTTTTTTTTGATTTCATTTAACAATTTTTGTTCGGCATATCTATGAAGCTTGGGTGAATGTTCAGCTAATACTATTTTTGGAGCTTATCTAGACGGTTTTCTTGATCATTCTTAGCATGAAGATATTCGCTAATGTGTACTACTTATTCGATCGCCTACTGGCATTCGTAACATTTTCACCTTCGTCGCTATTATTACTGGATAATACATTTCAACAACTACTACAGGGAAGTTAAGTTATGTAGGATGATGATATCACAATTTGCGGATAAACATCAGACTTATAAGGACCAAACAAGCTATTTATTGGGGTTATGCAAATCACCTCTTGCCCGTCTCATATTCTTAGGCCTTCTGCGACACTGAAGGATTTCGACGTCATAAATTGAAAATTCGTCACAAGCTTTCTCCAGATTGGTCATATAATTTCATTCTTTCGTAACGATATCCTGACATATTGTTGTCATGCAGTTTGGCCCCGGATAATTTGGGAAAAATTATTCACGCACTTGCCCAAAACTATAAATTATTTGCCTAAGTCTTTTTTTGGCCAACTAACTGATGTTTTTGTTCCTTGCCATAGCAAATGTCTTAGTTTTTAATCCTCCTGAGTTAGTTCATTCAAGCGTACTTTTTAGTTATTTGTAGTCCATTGAATATCTTCACACTCCAAATCATCAGCACAAAATTCGTCCATGTTGTTAAAAATATCATTATTGTTGTATCGAAATCAACCTCTACAAACACAAATGTTACAATAACAAATTCACTTGAATTTTGGTTAAATATGACAACTTTTGGATAAAAAAATAACCAACAAAATGAATCTTACCCCTCAGCAAAAAAATTGGCCAATTCAAATCATAATAAAATACGGTTCGATATCAATAAAATTGCCTTTTAGCATATCCAGCTCAATTAACTCATTCATCCATATTGTCTAGATCAACATACAAATTTGAATGAAGGAATTTTCAAGGTCAGGTACGTAGACAGACACAAAACCCTAAAATAAAAATTTTCAACAAGTTTATTTCTTAAAGAAACAAGAATTTAGAAAGAAAAAAAAAACCCATGGAAATAACTCGATTTGACGTTAAACACCCCATTCATGGTCATTAACACGATTCTCCGGTTGGGAATCATCGTCAACATCAACATCGTCATCACCATTAAAGTCGGAAGTAATTTAACCCAATTTTCTCCCTCCGAAAAAGTAAAAAAAATATATATATTTTCCATCCGCCTTTAAAGTAATCATCAAGAGGGAGGCTGGCAATTCCTTAAAATACTCATAAACAACCAAAAGATACATCGAATAAGGCTTTTAAATATAAATTTTATTTAAAAATAATGTATGAACAAATAAATAAAAAAAAACATGACTGCCACCAAACATCCTCGTTAATTCTTCTCCTACTTTTTCACCACATTTACCATTACCTGCACCAGCCATGGAATGGAACACTTTAATTAGCCGTATTTGTCTAGACTTGTTAAAAGTTGATTGGACTGTATTCACAGTATAAATCGCTTAAAAAGTTCTTTTTCCGGTAAAAACAAGAAAATCGAAAAAAGTATCTCAATAGAGAAAGAGAGTATCTACACAATTTCTGAAGAGAAATTCATGCGCTTTTTTAAATTCCTTTTAACAACAACAGCGCCAGCTTTTCCTCAAACGGAAAATCACATAATCCACAACAAGAGAAGCAAGGACATTGAAAATTTTAACTCAAGAGAAGAACATCCTTTTAAAGAGCACCTTGTCAGCATTTTCCGAAGTTCTCAAATTTCCCACCAATCTTTCACTGAGATGGAAAATGGCGTTGCAATCGTTGTTTGTAAGCAAAACACCATACCTACCCGCCACCCACTGGACGAAAACCAAATAACTCAGGCGGACAACATAGAGAGATACTGAATAAGAGAGAAAACAAGCTTCACAGTACAACGCAGAAGAGTTGATTCACCCCCTAAAAAGAAAGTATCAACCATGGGGGGTTGCTTCGTTGGTTGGAAATAAGAAAAAAAAAAAAAAACAGCCAAATTCTTATAGTGGAAACTTTTGAGTGCGATTACCTCAGTCTGGAATCGTAACACAACCGGTAAAGATGTGCTAAATCCGTTCTCTCACCCAGCACTAGTCGTTCTACGAATTATCGTCGTCGTCGGTAGTAGAACAGAAAACAAAAAAAAAAGAAATGAGAGGAAAGATCTTCAATAATAAATCGAAAGGCTTTCCTTACTGAAAGATAAGAATACTTCCCACTTGAGGATAAAAGTACTCCTCAAGGATTTGCAATGTAAAAATCTAAAAATTAAATATAGAACCGGGTATATGAAGAGGGAGAACACCGCGCGCGGAAATTTCATTTATCACTGACTGAATGGCTAACAACAACATGTGGATTAATCTATGGGAAAATCACACACAATTTATTATAGTCAGCATATTTTATTGTCTACGGTTTCAATACGGATAAAAAATAAAAAAAATATATATTGTATACACATATAGAAACAGCATCGAACGAGTACATAATCAGAAACAATTGTCGAACTACATCAGAAAAAGTTTTAAAAAAAATATAAAATCATGTATCTTTTTGTTCTATAATTAAGTACGTACATCAGAAAATAAATGAAAACGAATAAATAACAAATTAATTACCATTTCGTCTATAAGGACAACACATTTTCTGTTGCATATCATTACAGTCAAGCATCAACCAACTGATTGCAAAGGGGTGCGACTGTAAAAAAGTTAATTTATTTACTTATTTTTTTATTTTGTGTCTTCCCACATGAGAAAGTACCCTACTCGTATCCTGTGGAAGACGTATCCTTAAACGTGTCGTTGTTATTGTTATCATCATCGTCGTGGTAAAATTTATTATCTTTCCCTCTTTAAGTCGTCCTTGTCGTTGTTTCTGTCGTCGTCGTCGGTGCAGAGAGATATACAATAAAAAAAAAATTAAGGAGTGTCGCGTGTTCGTTCGCATACAACACAAAAAAAAAAAAAAACACAGAAATAATATAAAAAAAAAATAAAATAACCCACATACGCCAGAGCGTCATGGCACCACTTAACCTTATCACAAATAACACCTGCCATCTACGGTCGGCATCTTCCTGAGAAATGGCTAGTCTTTCTTCCTTCCACCAGGACATGTTGTTTAGACAAAATTTTTATTTACACATATGAAAAATAAAAGAATTTATAGAATATTACCTATATTTAAAGAAAAAATTAAATAAAATTACTTATAACTGTGATGCCATCTAAAGGAGTTTCTGTTCGACAAAATTAAATTCGTTGGTCAATTTTTTTAAATTCATGTTAATTTTTCAAATTTTTAAATCTATCTATTTGATGTTAATTATGTAGTCAATTATATGTTACAAAAAAAATTCAAATAAATTTAAAAAAAATATATCTACACACATAAAAATTTATATAAGAAATTTTGTGATATTAATTTTAAGTGGAAGTACAATAGATACAACATATCTCTGTCATCCCCATCCCGAAGTAGATGGTAAATGTTCATGTTTTCAACTGGATTAAGTGCAGCTGAATATTTTGCAGTTGGTCTTACTTCGACTTTCTCTGCATAAGGGAATACCATTGCAAAATCGTAAAACCAAATCCGATTTGTCAAAACATATTTTGTTTCCCTATTCATATCTGCCCTCATAAGGGGTGTAACATCTATCTACAGACATATCGAATACTTAACATATGAGACAAAAAAAAAATCCTTAACCAGTTTTCTTGTGTATAGTTCATGTTCCGGGTTTTTGAAACTTGATACAATTTTGTTGTGGATTTTTTTGTTTTTGTTTTCGTTGCCTGAAACCATATCGAAATACTTTTGAACAGTGTTCAATGTATCTATAAATGTTCACAACTGACATATCGAGTTACTTGGAATTCTTTTGGGATTTTCCTAGTTCCAAGAATTTCTAACGAGTGAAAAGAGGTTGATCAAACACTCTAATCTACGGCGGGCGGGTGTTAAGTTGTTGTTTCTCTTAAATAATTATTTCATTTTCGAAGGATAATAAAGTCATATTGTTATCGTTAGCTTGTTGTATTGTAATATATATGTTTGTTTCGTTTGTTTTTTTTTACAATTTCTTCTTGCTGATATGAGGATGTATATACAAGTAAAATAAAGGATACACCATCTATAATTGTGTGTGCTTCAACTTCAAGTCGAGAGTCCTTACCACCTCCCGGGAGTTGGAATATAAATGATGTGCATTTATGGTGTTGCTTTGGTGTTAATATAAGTCGGCAAAGTAGAGAAAAAAAGAAATAAATATTCGAGGGTAGTACCACAGGAGATATTACCTAAATCAGGTGTTTTGCGTGAGTGTACGGTAAACGGTATTCGTGAATTTATTACCATCTGCCAACGTTGGTTTATTTTCGATTTATTCAAAGATAAAGATAATATCTGTCAGTATTCTATATATCACATAAATCCGGCGATTTAAATTAAATTTAAGAAAAAAAGTTCCTTGATAAAAGAAAAAGAAAAAAATAGAGATAAAAAAATGGCAATGGTAATATCGGGACGAGCGAAAGCTGTTATCACAGCGTTGATAAGTTTTTTCCTCCTTGGAATTGTGTTAGTGACCGGTTCGACGAAAGGCTGGTTTGTACCACAACGATATCACGGCGAGAGAGTTGCTGCTAGGATACAGGTAGGTGTTTGGTTTTTTTTGTTTTTATTTTATTGTCACTTGAAAAGGAATTTGAATTTTTTTTTTGTAAAGGTTGAGAAACATCGGTTTCTGGTGGTTACTTAAGAGGCGTATAATTAAATTTATGTTGAAATGTTGGAGATAAGGTTTATTATATATATATTCTTATTTCCACTTTGCATATGATGGTTGGCGTGAAAATGTTTAATTAAAATGATTGTAATTAAGCATGAAAAGAAATCTTTTGATTTTCATTGAAAAGTGATAGGTTTGAGGAATGTGTTTCAGGGACAAAAGTCCTTGAAGATAATAATGAAAATTGATATTGAGAGGTTGAGTAGTGATTTAGGATGTCTTAAAATAAATTAAAGATTTAGTTTTTTGCCTTTTGAATTGCTAGGAATTTAGTTATTTTTGTTATAATAATACATATATTAATTTTTTGAAGCACACACGTAACTTACGTTTTCTAAAGCAAACTGTTGTTATGATTTATTACAAATTGTTGAAATTCTTGACCAAATATACATTTTAAGTCCAAGGACTCTACAGACTGTCTATAGTTTTTATCTTCTTAGCATAAAAGTACACAATAGGTTTGAATATATTAGAAAGAAATAATTTTTGAAATCTCTTACTGCCCTGATATGTCAAGTTGTCAGTTTGGCTAGTCTTTAAAGCTTGACATCTCTAATTCTTGTGACTAATTTGTATTTGAATAGCTGAAGAGATTTTATTTTGAAACACTTAAGTTAAATATCAGCCTAAATTATCCCGCTTAAATTTATTGCAATTTTTTAACTCATTTTATGCTCATATTTCAAATAAGAATTAATTTTATTATCCGAAATAAGAATCGTTGCAACAAACTAATCTCAGTAACAATTGTATACAAAAATGACGAGACGCTTGACAAAAGGTTTGATGGTTATGGCAGGTGCGGCAGAGTTTCAAAGCCTCTTTGGTTTAACCTTTGCAGCATTTATTCTGCAACATATATATTCAGGCATTGTAATGAATTAAATCGTTCCTGTACAATAGTGATCCTAGGTATAAACATCCAATTGTATCATATTAATGTAATGTGGTAGAATCCCTGGGATCCTGAAAACTAAAGTGAGTTAATTCAATTGTTAACCACCTTAGAGTCAATGTTGTTCTTTTTTGATGAAGCTTCTATGTAGGACGACGCTTTTACGTTTCATGTTAAGTAAACTATAAAGCTGCAGTCAGTTGTACAGACTTCATTCTTCATTGGGATTCACAATTAACTTTTGTTAAGTCAAAAGTTTCAATGATTTTACTGAAAATCATTCAACTCATATTTCTCGACTTTCTTTTTCCAAGTTTAGATCTGATTCCTTTAAGCGGTAATCCCTGGTCAACGTTAATGACGAATCTCGTTCTTCTCGAGGTTCTCAGCTCTGGTACCAATCGAATCCAGTATTGCATGCACCTGTAGGCTAAACCATATTCCAAACCACTTCAACTCTCTCACAATACGTTTTGAATTCGTAAAAAAAAAAAGCCAGACTTCCTTTTTTTTCCTGATATAGAAAACGAATTTCTTAAATACCACAACAAAGCATCATACATCAAAGGAGAAAATCAGCGATAATTTTCTGGCAATTATTTATAGATTGCCACTCAGATCCCAAGGTTGAGGGTCGTCTAGATGCAAATTAAACTGCCTGTTACTCGTATATTTTTCAGCCATTACCTTGGATATTTTTGAATAAAAGGGCCGACGTTGGACCATAAATATGTACCGTGATGATAGATGACAGATTCTTTTAATATATTTGCAATTTACTTGTAGTATTGTAAGGGGATACACACAATTCAAAGAAAATCGCCTACACTTTTGCAAACGAGTGGCCGTCATAAAGAAGACCTTGACTTTTAATGTAGGCCATTGACTATAGATTGACTCTGACAATTCACAAGTATTCACTAAGAAGTGCGTACTGGACTTGATGCAATCAGTGGAAATTGTTCATCTATATTAGTTCATAAACTGCACCTCGCTTGTGCCCGACTTATGACTATATAATATCAATCAGTGCATTTTAGTTGCATCTTGGGTGTAAAGGGTGCAAAATCTGAACATGGGTTTCATTCTTGGAGCAACTAAATTTAACTTAAAAGCGGTAATAGTCAATTCCGTGTATGCACAAAAATCTGAAAAGTGCTAGCCTTTTCTAAAATATTTCATTTTATGGAACCATGGATTTGGTTACACATTCAGGAATACTGAAACCCCTTATGGCGGGAATATTGGAAGCAGGTTTGCTTATTTCGTTATTTCAACAAATTATATTTGTCATTTTATTTTGTAGCAACTTATTTGATGGATCTCGGTTTATTTTATTTGCTTACAAAAAAAAAGTTTCAGAGTCTTATGATTAGCAAGAGTCGATAATTTTTCATAGCCTCAGGTAGTCACAAAAATATTGTATATAGTTAGCATTGTCGTATGATAGTACAAAGGTATAAAGATACAATTTTTATTGAAATCGCTGTTGTAAATTTTCTTTTTATTCGAAAAGATCACCGACAGCTCAAAGTGTACCAGAATACAGCGAATGTACCTCTCTTCCAAGTTATACCATATTTGTACTTTTTTTCCCCTTTTTCAAGATCTCAACATTATGTGTTTTTCTTAGTACGCGCTCGTCTCCTTCTTCATCATTAGCTAAAGGGTTCCCATCTAGATCAGTAGGGCAATGGAAAAGACTAGTTTCATTTTCAATCTAAGTAAAAACTGGTAGCCGTTGTGTTCTAGTCTCGATGTCCTCGTTTTTGATTTTCCAGTCAAATCGTTGTTGTTCCAGGATTCCAAGTTTATTTTAACACTCGAGTGCTTAAGTTTGATGTTGGAGCTAGAAATCTAAGGAAGAGTTTGTGATTTTTCTGGGCATCAACACTTTCAGTTGAAATAGATCACAAAAACTGAGCGAATATGCCAGATGTTTTTGATGTTAGTTATCAAAATTTAATTTTTGAATACAATTTCGGACATAAGATCACCTCGACGACTTTTGGCTTTGGCCACCAAATCATCAATATTTACTGGTTTATTCACATAAGCCAATGGGCTCAGGTTGCCCCAAAAAAAAATTAGTCGACTGGTGTCAAATCGTACGGGCCGTAATTAAGTTGCAAGAACTTCCTCAGAATATTCTGTTTATTCCATTTTGTTAACTATAAGCATGTCCGTTAAGATAGAAATTTGCTCCAATAAAGGGTTCGCGCTCTATAAGAATTTTGGAAATAAATTCCCACGGCGTTCGAGTTTTGTTGAGGCATTAGTCTTTCCATGCGGATTTCCCAAAATATCCTCAGCTAAATATTTAAAAATATCTGTAAAATTTGTCTGCCTATTTGGTAGTTATTATAAGAAAAAAACACCTAACGCTTGGGTTAATGTAGCCATAAGTCTACTGAGACTCAGATACCATCAAGATACATATGACTTCATCCTGGAAAGCAGATCCTTTTGGATAGTATAGTATTCTTTTCATGTATGGAATAACATGGAATTTAATAATTCAATGTCTGGCATTTTAACTGAATTGACTAAAGTTTGAAGAAATAATGTGTTGAAATATGAAGAAATACCCACGGGCACGTTTGCTAACTTTATTTTAACTGTATACCGTAAGTATAGCGCAAAATTGGTTTGAATTACAGTTCGATCACTGAATGATTTGAAAGCTTTTACTTGAAGAAAAATATGTGAAACGAAGCCAACAGCACTGGAGGTCTTGAAAAATAACCCCTGTAAAGGATTTTGAATAAAAACTCAACCACTGATGTTGAGCAATTTAGAAAATTATATTTCTCTGGTTTTCTTTTTGTACAGATAAAAAATGTATTTTTTTTTTGGAAACATTAAGCGCATTAGGTACTCACTTAATTGGTTAAATGCGTAAGAGCTAAAGGCTGAAGCGGGGTTTCAGTCTAAGGTTATGATACTGCATCTTTGTGGGATACACCACTTTTATTGTAAACTGACTTTTTCAGTTCATAAGAAAACACCATTTAGGGCATCTCTAGAAGAAACCGGCCATACATACGTCACTCTTCTGAGTGAGTTAATCTGAAAAATTTCTACTTAAAATTGACTTTTTTTATTTGGCATATAACAGCAGCTGCGGCTAAAAAATCTTCTTGGATTCAAAACCAGGGATGCCGACAAAATTTAGTGTAGGATGGCTTAATGATGTCTCTGATGTTTTGTTCGTACAAGGCAGTATCAATTTCCTGGAATTTAAACCAGCGTTATTTTATTGATTTTTTATTAATTAACAATTTTAGAATAAATAACAATCATTACTGCCTCAAAATACTCTTCAGTCAGTTATCCGATCTTGGGTGGGATTTTTCTGTTTCTGCAGTCACAATCTGTCAGTTACAGATTTTTAACGTTTATGTGATTGTTTCCAAATTGTATTCTGATTGTATTATCTACCACGAAGATTCTGAGATGGTTTCCATTTTTCAATAATATAGCAAAGCGCTGTTAGCTAGTGTTATACTTTGCCTTCTTGACGGTTTAGTAAAATAAAATTAAGCTGGCCAAACAGAAAATTATTGTCGTTAGAGTTAATCTGAATTGTTGGTGCTTCTCTCTGGATTTGAATCGACCTACTTTTCTTAACATTAAGACCATCTTTTGTGTCGTTTTGGCACTTACTTTGATTTGCATATCTAAATGTTGTAATGGGAAAATCCAATTGTCCACAAAGACTGAATCTCTGAATTTTGCTTAAAAGAATCTATTTGTGGTATTCTCTTATTTTTGTTTTTAAGTGTTACGTACCATATTCTCAAGAATTTTAAAGTTGTCTGCCTGTACGTCAGAAACCATGCCTTAGTGCCATCAAGTTGTCCATGCTTTTTCCGGCAATAATATTAAATTACTTCCTCTTTTTATCTAAGGCTCTATTACATGCATTCGAATTTGTGGGCATTTGATGATTATTGAAATGGGGACATGATAGAGAAGAAGATATATCGTCTTAAGTTTAATCTATGTTCAATAGAATTATTTTTTATATCTTTACACCGATTTCGCCATTAAAGAGTTTGTGTTATAAAGAATTTCTCTTAAAACTATAAATATGTATAAAAGTCACAGATACTTGAAAAATTTTTGATATAGTTTCTGATCTCTGAACACTAAGGAAATTCTACATTATTTTCAGCGTTAAGGTCATTTATTTCAGGTATTTGCCTCAGATCATCAAGCTGAAGCCAAGCGAAATGTGTGATTCCCGAGTATCTTAGAGAATCGCCTTTTCCGCTAGTCCAACTTGGGGACAGTAGGAACTACGCTTTTCTTGGGCACCTAAGTGTGCTGGACATAAGTGACACGTTATCCACTTCCTATGATAGTGATGATGATACCGAAGCACTAAATCTGACTGCATCAAACTGAAGGAACTCGGCCTTGATATGGTGGATACAGATGCCTTATATGTATACCTTTCTCGTGTTACGTAATTGGGAAGATAACCCCCGAAGATGAAATTGTTCGTCTAGGTCCTTGCTCTAGTAATGAGCTTTCGAGTCAGCTAACTGACAAAATTGTCCACTCTTATTAAGATAACCCCGTTGTACGAGTGCTCATAAGGATAGAATTTTGTATTTTCTGATTCTAGTATTTTGTGCAGGGGAAGGCTCGAAACTTTCCTAGAAGACTTGATCTCGCAAAAATCAGACCAAATGCAATCATAAGCTATGTAAGGGTTATGTAGCATAGTACCTTCAGTCTCGCATGGAATTGGCTCATATAAATGAATCGCTTGTAAGGGAAAAGGCACCTTTGACTCTTACCAGATAGATATATGTAGATATTCATCCAGCTAGATCCCAAGGTATCGCACTATATTTCGACCTGAAAGCGGTTGCTCCTATTGTCCCACTATCAAAAACTTTCGTCCGAAAACGAAGTCGTCGTGAATTGAATGATTTCCGGCTTACGAAAGTTAATCTTCAGCTTCCAATTATTGCAATATCGGTTAATCCATTCGAAAATCTGTAACAGGAATATTAGGTCATTAATCCTCGATCTTTGGATCTGGTCTGTGTACGCTATGACATGCTAAAATGAGCTTACAAGTTCGCTAACTTAGATATTGAATAGGGTAGGCCAATTGCTGCAGACCGTTTTGGATGGCACATATTCCAGCAAAAACCATATCGCCGTTCTTCACGGTGAAATTTCTACTGGGGATCATATTAAGAAAAAGTTCAGTAGTTGTTTATTTATGGCCAATCGGTATATCGCAGGCCTTTTCCAATTTAGTTATTTATTTATTTGTTTTTATTACCTCAAAATAGCCTACAATTCAATACATATAAGTGAATGCACCATTAGCAAAGTCACCAGAGTTAATAGTTCTTGGAGGAAATTGGTCTTCACAAAGTTCGTTCCAACGGAAATAGAACTTTTTAAAAATAGTTATTTTTAGTGAGGCCATCTATTGATAATCACACGCGTAGATAGATCCTCCACTGAAATACTGTAAGAATGTGAAGCGGAATTATTGCGTCTGAAGTAACAGTATGTTTGTGTCATCGCTATAAAAATGAGCATCTAGCAAAAATTGCTCAGAATTCAACATTCGAAGACAACATCAAGGAGGCCAAAGAGAACAAAAACTTCCATTGCAATATTGTGAGTGGTGATGAAACGTGAAGTTTTTGATATGATCCATAAACCAAGTGCCGAGTGGAAGGCGTCAGACGAGCCAAAACCCAAAAAATCTCGTTTGGAGGAGTCAAATGTGAAGACAATGTTGATTTGCTTTTACGATTCCAAGGGCATTGTCCACAAAGAATTCCTTCCACTGAACCAAACAATTGATGAACAATTCTATTTTGGTGTTCTGAAGCGTTTGGTCTAACATATTCGTCGTATTCGGCCAGAATATCGCGTAGAAGGCAGTTGGCGTTTGTTGTATGAGAATTCGGCTGATTTAAAACCGTGCGACTTTTGCCTTTTCGGAAAAATACATTTACTGTTGAGAGGAAAGTATTTTGTGGACGAATAACCCATCCAAGAGGCTTGTACCGACATCCTGAACGACAACTCGGCCTAGATCGTCGGCCTCATTCAACACTCATTCTTTTGACCGTGCAAATCGCTGTATTAATCGGAAGGGAACTATTCTGAATAAAAGAAATCGGTTTTGCCAAAAAACCTTATTTTTAAAACGTTGTGTTTACTTTGGAATGCACTTTGTCTAGTAAGAGATGTCTTAGCGGAAGGATTTTTAATTTCTGAAACAAAACCAAACTACCATGGAAACGATTTCTTCTGCATATAACACGTACAATATGTTTTTGCGATACAAGCAACGAGATAATTTTATTGAAAAACTTTCCATCCCAACAAGTTATACCATATTGAATTTTTGACGGAGCTAGCCCATAATATACCTATATGTCAGAGCAGTGAAAAATTTTCCAATGCATGACGTGCATATTATAATCGATGAGCGGCCGGACCGACTTCGCAGTTGCTGGAAGCCAAATGAGGGCCATTTCGAATAAGTTATTCCGCAATTTGTAGCTATTGAATGATGCAATAAATAGAAAAAAAAAGTTTCGAAAAATATTCATTCATTTTCATTTTATTATCCAAAAATCGTGTTGCAAAATGTCCAAACATAAACACATATGTCCAAAGCAAGCCACTAGATATTCGTTTATACTATGTGAACGGACCAGTTCAGGTTATTATCTAATATAACCTATATATGTTAAAAGATTGCACAAAATCCAATTAGAAGCAATTATCAGCGCAACTAATACAATAGATACGTTTTTTATTAACTTCCAATTTTGGACAGTTAGAAGAATGGTGAAATATTTCATATTCACAAGAAACACATCGTTTTGCTTTTGCTTTCATTCATTTTATGTACAACAAACCAGCTTCTTAACATGATTAAATCGAAATTGATGTCATCAGTCAAGTCGTTCGCAAGGGCAGTTAGCTTGCCTTAAATTTCTGATCAAAAATAGAGCTTATGTAAATCAAAAATAGACGGGACCTAAAACCGTGCCTTGAGATACTCCAGCAGTTAAGCGATACAGTTTGCTATACTTATCGGTAATTCTCAATTTTTATTTTCTGTTAAATAAGTGAGAGCCCAAACATTTATAAATAAAACCACTCGTTTCTGTATTAACAACTTTATGTAAGAGAATTTTGTGATTCACAAAAGCAAATGCCTTGGTTAAATCATTAAAAACCCAGCAATGAAAAGACTTCCATTATTGTTTTTACAAATTTTGCAGCAGAATTTCAAAATTGCATCTTCTATGGATTTACCAGCACGGTAGCCATATTCACTCAGAAGTCGAGTTTTCATCATTTTTTCAAATATTTTAAAATAAACTGGTAAAAGGGATATCGATCCGTAGGTGTTTAGATAGCAAGGGTTTGCATTTTTAAAGTGCCGAATAGCTTCTGAAATTTTAAGTTAAGAAGGAATTATTCCACGCTAAATGCTTTTATTAAAAATATGAGCAATCACATCAACAATATTAAACGATATGTTTTTTTTAAAGGTAACGTTCGAACATCAATTATCTGATGAGGAGATGAAATTTTTGAGTGAGTTGATGATGGCATAATATCCCATTCTCCTCTAATATTACCCTTATTTCTTTCTGACTTAGTTAGATAGTAGTCCTCCTTATAAATTTTTATTTCCCTAGAAGTGTCCTTACATAACTTCTGGGTGTCTTTTAAATTTTTTCTGAACTTATTCTCATTACTTTGCTCAAAGGTTAATTGAGTTTGGCAAAGTAAATTTTTTTAACTCTAAAGATGCAGTGATCCACTTGACTAATATTTGAAATACCTAAATAATGGATGCTAATTATACAGTGACTTGAAGTACCAAAATATGCTAGTGAACTCAAAAAGCTCACTAGAGCGCCTTAAGCAACTATTTTGCAACAAATATGATTGATGCTTGTCTTGGAATTAGCACCGATACGAGTAAGCATGATAGTACTGCAATCTAAACTATTAGCAGCCAGTAACATTAAATAGTTGTCCACTAACTTTGATTGCGTAACACTGCCAATATTAATGTTTACGAGAGAGGAAAGAAGAAGTTTTTGATTTTTTCGTTTTGTAACAGATTTTGCAATTCTTCGAGTAGGATAGCAAATTTAATTATACCGGCAATGAATTCGTAACCTGGGATTTTAAAACCACTTATCTTTTTATAAAAACCCAAACTTCGGTACAAATACCGCATCCCTTTTACAATGCCAGATAGGCATAGTACCCTGGTGTAAAATTCAGCACTTTACAAATTTATTTGAATTATATCCTTTGAAAATAAAATAAAATAAATTAAAAATTAAATTAAGCTTATAAACAGACAACTTGATATAACGCAGAAGGACATTGGAATTTCAACGTAAACTACAAACACTTTATTCATTTAAAAAATAAAATATTGGAGCAATTATTATTATTAAAAAAAAAATTGTAAAATGTTTGATCAAAGGAAAGAACAATATTATTAACATAATCAGTATGGTTAAAACATTTAAAACACATTTAATTAAAGCTTATTAAGATCTTCAAACGATCTAATTTTGAAGGCTTTGTCACCTTCTTTCTTTCTCATTAAAAGTTCTGAACTTTCAACAAAGCACTGTCTGTTTCATGCTTTTGTTCCATTTATTATCCGGAACTATATTTTTGTCCCCAATTCACTAAATCAAGGGTCTACTTATCGAATACCTTACTGATGTTCTCTGTTCAAACAAATCTTGAAACCAATTTTGAAAGTCTGAACAGTCGCTTATTATTTAAGATTGGTCAATTATAGGCAAAATAATCCCTCTATCGCTTTTGACTTGTATTGTAAGGTTTTAAATGATCATACAATATTAAGAGTTGCTCTAAATCAGTTCACAAGAGTCGCAAATTGAAGAAACTTAAGCTTTGGATGTCAAACTGTTTATTAAAAAAAACAAAGAGGAAACATAATTTATGTACCAAATGTAAAAGTCAACCCAATAATGTAAGAATCCGCAAGGAAAGTTTGCAAAGAAGTTGACTCTAAGGTTCCTCTCTGTAAAGAGATCTTCTACATTGATAAATTTCATCAAGCCAAAAGGAATCCCAAAAAGGAATGGGGAATTGTTAATCAAATTTTTTCTAAAAACCTGTCCTTGGACGCGCCATCATGCATCATATACGAGGACAGAAACACAGATTCTCCCCTTGAAGTGATCAATACTTTTAATGAGTTTTTAACAAGTGTTGCCACTGATACTCTTGCAAAGCAAATATATTGTTACTTAACAAACCGAATTCATTTACCCAAAATAGCTACCCAAATTTCTTTCTTAAGAGCATTTCTTTAAACATTGTGGATATCGGCACATATCTTTAACCTATCACGTGGTACTTTTTCGAACAGCCTTAAGATTGCTGAGATTATACCTATTTTCAAAAAAGGTGACTCGAAGAATCTTAATAATTATAGACCTATTTCCCTCCTTCCGGTTTTCTCCAAACTGTACGAAAAAGTGAGATACATACTACTGCGGCACTTTTTATCGATATTGCAAAGGCCTTTAAGGCAGTAGATCACGCTCTGTTACTAAACAAACTTGAAAAAGCTGGCCTTAGAGGTTTTATGCTGAAATAATTTCCTTCATACCCTGAGCCCTGAGGATAGGAAGCAACGATTTAAGATAGGTAACGTGTTTAGTGAGTGCTTGGATATTCTAATTGGTGTCCCACAGGGGTCTGTATTTGGTCCCATTTTATTTATAATATTTATCAACACAATTTTTAGCCTTGATCTTAAGAGTCAAAAAACTAGGTTCGCTGATAACATAGGATGTTCTTTCTCCAGTAATTCTGTACTGGACTTGGTAGCAGATATTGACCATGATCTGGAAATCCTATGGCATTGGTTTGGCATGCATAAGCTTGTTATAAGTGGAAAAAATAAACTTATGTTTGTTAATGTATCCTCTTGCTATTTTCACTCCCCGAATTGGATTTTTCATAGTTTTGATTGCAATAATATGTGTTTTAATAGTGATACTTGCCGAACGCCGAACAACCTTCGATGAGAACGTAAGTTGTTCTTCAAAATGCTTTCCCATTGAAATTATATCTGTTTTTAAGTATTTGGGTTTATATATAGATAACAAACTGAATTGGAGTGTACATACCTCCCAATTAAAAAAAGTATCTTCTATCAGCGACATTTATTCGACGGTAGCTGCCTGAAACTATTTATTATAGTCTAGTTCAATCCAAGTTGCAATACGGTCTCGTATGCTGGGGCAATACCTTCGCGAACAACCTGCAACCCATAATAATTGCGAAAAAACACGTCCGAAGGATAATTTGGAAAAAAGACGTCTTGATCACAGTTTTCGTCTCTTTCTCAGTTCTAAGATACTTCCACTAAAGCATTTATACTTCTATACAGTCTTGACAATTTTTTATCTAAGAAGTGGAAATCGTCTTAATCAGGATCTAACTGCTTATAGCCTTCGTAGTAACGATCTTCATTTGGCTTCAATTCCTGCTCACAGTAGTCTTAGCTTCGTAAACTTCTATACCGCAGTTGCACCCAGAATTTGTAATCGCTTACCATTTGATCTTCGCAGTATCCGTATCTATTCGGCTTTCCTCAAGAGAATTAAAATCTGGCTGTTTGTGATAAGGGATCAAATAGTTTTCTTTTTTCCTTTTGTTTTTGTTCTCTACTAAGTAGATGTTTATGATAATTTAGTTGGTGTTTAATTTGAATTTTTACTTTCACTACTTTTGTTAAATCGCTATCAACAAACTACTCTATTTTATGAAATTATGTATTCTAATCTCGTTCCACTCGCTACATCTGTCACTAGTTCTTGTAAATATAGGATGTATCTAAAATACATTCTTGTAAACAGTTGTTAAAACTTATATGTTTTACTTATAATGTAAGTTAGACTATATTGTATGGAATAAGGAATAATAAAAAAAAAAAGAATGTAGGCTTACCAAGCAAAGAGCTATCTTTATCCCTGGATAATGAGCATTCTTCATTACAAGTTTAAACAGAGTAGTTTGAATCTCCATTGCTTCTAGTGGAAGATGCTGAGGAATAATGCTCGATATTCTGTCGGTTCAAACTGATTTCTTGGTTTTTAGTGATTTGAAGGTCGCATGTAGGTCTGCCTTTGAAATAAACGGGGTTAGTTCCGTCAGCGATGACATTATTTGATAAGTTTTCAGTAATTTAACTAATCGCCAGCTCTCCATATCATTTTGCAAGTGGACATTGTGGTAAATATTCGGTCTTTCAGGACGCGGTTTGAACCAAAGACCTCATTCTGCTTATACATTTTCTGGAAAAACGTGCCTATGTCCTCTATCTTCTCCTGTGGATCTTCAATCACAAAAAAAGATTTCATCATCTCCAAAATCTATACCTGTTGTAAGCAGTTCATCTTTTGGGTAATCCTCAAACAGGGCGAAAAATATTAATAACAACTCTTAAATGCAAGTATTAATTAAGTTACGTCGCGAAGACCCATTTTTTTATCACTAAATAGATAGAGTTAAGGTAGATGAATAAACGGAAGTAGTAAAGGGGTTAACTAAAGGGTGATTTTTTTGCTGTTTGGTGTTTCAGTGTTCTATTTTTGACAGCTCACGCGTGATTCGTGACATGTGTCAAAGTCAAGCATGCTCTGTTAGCATTGCCATTTCATCGTGCAAAGACTAATACCCAAACAACTCTTACAAATTATTGAATTTTATTATCAAAATTCGTGCTCTCTGAAAAATGGTTTTCGCGCACGTCGACCATTTTTCGGTCGTCATAATCGACCTACTGAGAAAACAATTCAAGTCATAGTGGGCAAATTTCACACCAATTTTACGCTATTGGACATCAAGCCACCTACCCGTATGCATAGAGTGCGTACAAAGGAAAATATTGCTGCTGTATCCGCCAGTGTTAATGAAAACCGTGTTTTGTCCATTCGCCGCCGTTCGCAGTAATTGGGATTATATTACTCGACTACGTGGAAGATTTTACACAAGGATCTTGGTCTAAAACCTCAAAAAATACAGCTCGTGCAAGAACTAAAGTCGAACGACCAGCCACAGCGCCGAATTTTCGGTGAATGGGCCTTAGAAAAGCCAGTGTCGAAGCTCATTTCTAGGTGAATGGGTATGTTAATAAACAAAACTGCCGTATTTGGTCCGATGAGCAACCTAAGATAATACTAGAGCTGGCAATACACTATTTAATGCGGTTTATGGTGCGGCGGAATTATTGCCCAGTATTTTTTCAAAGAAGACCGTGAGAAACACGATGCTGTCAATGGCGTCCGCTATCGTTCAATGATTTCGAACTTTTTTCTGCCCAAAATGCACGAACTAAACCTGGTCGGCATGTAGTTCCAGCAAGATGGCGCTACATGCCACACATGACGCGAATCGATGGACCAATTGAGAAATGAGTTCGATGAGCGATTTATCTCCCGTTTTGGACCGGTGAATTTGCCAGCTGGATCGTCCGATATGACTATTTTCTATGCAAAACCAGCGTCAATTGCAGCCTTGGAAGACAACATTACACGAGATACGAGCCAAAATGCTCGAAAAAGTGATTCCAAATGGAACTCTCCATATGGACCACTTAGAAAGTAGTTGCGGTCGACACTTATATGAAAATAGTAAATAGCAAGCCTTGATTTATCAACTCAAATAACAATTTTATATACTTTTGTATTTCGAACGCTTAAAAAACCACCCATTTATGAAGGCTATTGCTGAGTGAAATGGGCTGTGCCTAGAGGCTAGTAAAATTTGTATCAATGGGATTTACAAATTGACAGATATTACGTTTGAGTTAAATCTTTCCCGCTTACCACTTGCACACCCTTCCTGAAAAATGTTTCATATTTTTTGTACTCATATTTCAAGGGAGCTGTTAAAAAATTAGCAAAGTGCTTTGATTCAAATTTAGACAATATGCTAAAACACTTTTTTCATAAGATCAATACGTTTCCTACGTATTTGTTTCCATTTTTTCTGTTTTTCGCCTTCAGCGAAATTTATTTCATTATTTTCCCAAAATACCTATCAATATAAAGTCTCTAATATATCTCTGTTAGTTCTGCAAAAAAATGTTTACAACATTACAGAATTTTTAACACAACAATTTATCTAAAGATAACATTTAGTTTGCTGAAAAAATGCGAAAATATTTATAACAAAAAAAACAAAACGATCTCTTCAATTAAGTAGTCATTGATTGATATTGTATACAATCCAAAAATATTTACTCGTAGTTTATCTAACTGCGAAATTAGGAGGGCAAGAAAAAAAGGTAAAATAAAAATATCAACTGACGTCAGACTAGGGCGATATGTACTCGGATTTAATGACAAGCTGTTGCCTCTTGTACGTACCTCTGCTTATAAGTGATCATAGCAATTGAATAAATTTTCGTGAATGCGTTAATGAATCCCTACATAAATTTAAGGGATGAAGTGTGGTTGAGAGTATGGTTAATATCAAAAATTCAATAAGCTTTAAATACCTTGTTCATAATCCATGCCCTTATTTCTAAGTGAAGTGTTCTAATAAAAGCACCCCTGTCGCCCCATCTAATATTTAATAACCACCATCTCGTTCTTTTAAGAGTTCGTCTAGTCATAAAAAATCTATATCTGATTTCATTGATGTTTTATATTTATTATGACACCAGAAAGATACGCCATACTTCCAGACATAAACTTTAACTACAATAGCAATCGTTTTTGCTCCCTTCTTTCCATTTACACTATCTGAATTCGTTTACTACTTATTACAAACTGCGTGACGATGCCCTGCTGAGTGTAGTTAGCGTGTTAAAGTGTCTATTACACCCTGTGGGTCAAGGTTTTATTACCACAATTTAACCACATTTCATGAAGAGACGAGCTTTAATTATTTACTTGTGTAGGGCAGAAAGAAAAAAAAAAACAGCATTCCTTTGGTTTGTAGTCACTGTCTGCTTGAGGCTTAGCTTAACTACGTTCTACTCTTAGAGTCAAAAGCCCTTTGAGGTATATTTTAATTTGAATGATTGCCACTAACTCTGATTCACTTGAAAGTTAAAATGAAATTCGTCTACTCCATGGGGTGTCTATTTTAGCTAGTTGTCATTACGAATAAGTAGCTTGGGATTTACTTTATTTTTTAGAATGTCAGCAGCCTTCGGTTGTGAATACGGAATGAAATACTTCAAAAATATAAATAGAAATAATACATATTAAAATTGTAGGTATAATTACGTGTTAAATCGGATTTTGATTTTTTTGACCTAGACTAATTAATGGATCACTATTGAATTTATGTTAGTATTACGAAGGCTAATTAATTTGGAAAATAACTTACATTCATAGTACTCGTATCGTATACATAGATACGCCCTCATATACCGAGAGATACTCGTATCTGCTTGAAGATAGGATATATTGAATTATTTGAAAACTTTCCATTTTTGGTTAATTAATGTATCTGCAGAACAAATGAACCGCAAAATCTCTATTTGATGGCAGGCAATCTAGGAACGTGAATTTAATGCGAAAAATATTCCAGAGAAAAACCCCTTCCCGTTTTAGGGTGGGTTCAGAGAGTATTCACATACTTTAGAGTGTAATAGGAAAAACGTGCTCATACTACACAAATTTTTCTTCTTTTGTTTATGTTAATTAGTATTTGATATAGTGGAATTAATAATAAATTTGACGTTTCCCTTTGTAGCAATTAAGACGATTAGATCTTGTCTAATGAGACTAAAAAATAAATTAATTGCCTACATCCTGTATATCGGATACACAATAATTTCTTTTTTGCGTACTTGAATTGTAGATAGATAACTTATTTGCTCATTTTTGTTTATATATAAATTGTTGCCTAGCATGAGAAACTATTCCGCTATGCAATATACTCGTACATACTGGATCTCCTGTGAATCTACAAAAACTTCAAGAGTCTATTTAATGTACTCATATCTCGCTTTAATGTTGGATTCACTTCGCAAAATTTCATTCATTCGCTTCGATTTTTTTTAGAATGTAAACAGAATGTAGAGGTATACTTAAATTGAAGGGCAAACGTTTTAGATTTTGATTGCTTATACCGCTCTTCTGACAAAACGTTGAGTGAAGTGATCAATTCATCTGCACTATTACTCGAAATATCTTGAAGTAGTGCGTAGTAATCGGGTCTAAAGAGCAGTGTTGATTCGTATACTGCTTTTTGTTTCGTTTGAAGTATAAAATAATTTGAATGGATTAAGCTTTATGTTATGTTATACGTGACTGTTTCCCCTGAAGAACTAGAACTGTACCTGTGTTCAGCAATGTTATAATTTAACGAGGTGTTCTGCGGTTGATAGACATATGAATCTAGAGCGGCATCTAGATGAAAAATAACTTTACAATATATATCACAGTGTGCACCTAATGGTGGTTAGTTGATCTTTGGATCTTTCTAAAGAACTTTGATTGATTGCAATTTCCGATAATCTTCACGTGACGATTTGCTGTGATAAGCCATATGTAAAAGCTGTAAGGTACATACTCGTATATAACAATAGTTATCTCCTTTTGTATTCAATTATTTAAGCAAATACACACAGACACTCCAATTCCTTTTAGATCCGTTTGGAAATAGTATTCGATCTCTCACTGTCCTCCGGTTTTCTTGGCTCGTTAAGAGTTCTTGGAGCATGCCATGTACATATCTGTTAATGTGCATATACCAGTTGTCTAAAAACAGTCCTATGCGTAGCTGCAAACGCTTCTCCAAAACCAGTCAATGTGCTGACAAGCTTTTAGCTAATTCTTGTCTTGTATAGTAATTAGAAATGTTATTTCAAGCTCATTTATCGTATAGGAAATTTAATATAGTGCTATTATACTCCTCCCGTCCAGATTCAGTTATGGATTCCGAGAAAGACGTAGTCAGGGTACTTCTAGTTTAAATCGAGAAATAACATATTTGATCTTTCTAAGAGAACGATCCTGACAACCATATTGTCCAACGTAAAGAATATACCACATTGATCAAAAAGTTCCCGTACCACACTGCCGTGTGGCGCTGACATTTTTCCGATTTGAGTTCTGTTTTTCTTTGTTATGTTGGTAAATCTCTTATTGACATTCCTTCAAGTCTTAGCGTCATAGCTTGACATTTATAAAAGTTAAGTAGCCAAGAGTACATCTATCTCTGTGTGTATTGGCGATTTTTTACAATTTTAGAAATGGATTTAAATTTGCAACAACAAATTTATTTTTAAATTAAATGTTGCGTAAAAACGGATTTAATGGTGCGCGAGCTTTGGAAATATTGGAAAAGTGTTTCGGTAACGATTCTCTAAAGAAAACGGTCGTTTACCAGTGCTACGAGCGATTCAAAAGTGGTCGTGAGTCAATCGAATATGATGAACGCAGTGGCAGACCATCGACATCGAAAACCGACGAAAATATTGATGAAGTACGAGTAAAAGAAATGTTGGTCAATAACCGCAAATTAACCATCAGAGAGAAAGCGGAGGACTTAAACATTGCCTATGGATCCGTCCAAGACATTTTGGTTAATGATTTGGGTTTCCGTCGTGTAGCAGCAAAGTTGGTGCCCAAAGACCTCAATTTCATGCAAAAAAAAGAGACCGTGTTGACGTCGCAAAAGAGACGATTTGCGAGGCTAAATCCGATCCCACATTCATCAAAAGGATCATTACTGGAGACGAGACGTGGGTTTATGAGTACGACATGCAATCCAGACATCAGGCAAGTGAATGGCGTTCACCAAATGAGCCGAGACCAAAAAAACCACGTCATTTTCAGTCAAAAAAGAAGGCAATGCTCACGGTTTTCATGGATTACAACTGTGTAGTGCATCTTGAATTTTTACCAGAAGGCCAGACAGTAAACAAAGAGTATTATTTGGGCGTTATGATACGTTTGCGTGAAGCAATTCGCCGAAAGAGACCAGAATTGCGGGCAGAAAACTCGTGGATTTTGCACCATGATAACGCACGTTGCACAGTGCCATCACTATTCGTAGTTTTTTTGACGAAAAATGCAACAAACACCATCCAACAGCCACCGAATTCACCTGATTTGGCTCCCTGTGACTGTGACTTCTTTCTGTTCAATCGAGCTAAAAAACCATTACGGGGAACGCGTTTCAGCAGCCGAGAGGAAGTAATAGAAAAATCGCAGGAATCCCTGATGGACATACCGAAAACCGAATATAAAAAATGTTTCGAGGATTGGATCAAGCGCTGGCATAAGTGTGTTGCAGTCGATGGGGATTACTTTGAAGGGGACAATATAAGTAGATTTAGATGAATAAACTTGTATTTTAAATTGTCTGAATAAATTCCGAAAAATTTTTGCTGAAGGTAGTACGAGTATAACTTAAAACTACAATCTGCAGTATTCGTATACAATTGGAAGCTGAAAACAGATACACACGTCCAATTTGCTTCTAGAATATACTGCCTCCAACACGCGATTATTTTTTGAACAATCAACTGATACATATGTGGGTGGATTCTGTGCTGGTCATGTCCTCTATGCTTCTTATTGGGACACGGAATTTTTTTTAAAAATTGGCGAATATACTCAATATTATGACCGAATTTCTTCTTAGTTGAAGGATGAGCGTGTAGCCTCTTTTGAGACTGTACGATAAAGAGGTATCCTTCGAGACGAATGGCAGAATAGAAATTTGGAGGTGAAGGGTCGAATATATGTATATCTAATACAATACTGGATTTTCAGGGCACCGCTAATACATAAACAGACTAACCTTGACTGTTTTAACAGGAATATGCAGTTGGTTTGATTGCTAGGGTTGGCTGGCCGATTGGCTGCAGGCTATACGAGTTTTTACCTTACTTTTTGCATGTGAAGATGTACCGATCGCAATATAATTTGCTATGTAGAACTGTTCCCAGAAACTTAACCTCTTTGATAAAAATTAACTGGATAGTTCAGTTGAAGAATCTATTTTAAGTTCTATGCACTAGGTTTTTTTTGAAGAATTCACGTGTGTGTAAATACTCGTATATACTCCGAATTCCTAGTTTCATATGTCATGGAATATTTACTCAGAGATTAGGAATCCCTAGAAGACACGCTTGTATCCTCATTCTCGGTGCCGGTTCAACACTCGCGGTTGCATGCCATTCACAATACATTCCCGCATAACCGCTCGTAACCTTGTTGTGGCTGCATTCGTTTTAAACAAATTAACGTCCAGTCTACCTGCAGACTCCTTTGATTGTTCAAATTGGTCTCAACTACGCAATATCGAATTAGCAGATCCAACTTTTAATATCCTAGGTCTTATTCATATTCTTCTCAGTACATACTGACAAAATGTGGTGTATTTTCAAAGGATAACAAATTCAGGGACACAATGGACTACGAATTGCTCAAGGTACTCGTACGTAATTCGAAAGGGTTGTTACAGGTGTGTTGTTGGAAGATCTGCATCCAAATCATATTGAGCTATCCTCCCTTCATTCTGTTCTTGATGTGGACTTGCTTCTTCAAAAACTCTCGGAGCATCAACAACATAATTTCTGAGGATGCAGCCGAACAACATTTTCAAAAGACCTATTCGCGTTCGTCAGATGGAAACCGGACTTTGTCTCATTGTTATCGTTCGCAAAATTTAAACTACCAAAATATAATTCGAATTGTTGGCCCTAGCTTGCTCACCTACCAAAGAGTATTATGAATTTTCCTCAGTTGACTTTTAATATTCCTCAGGCTCTCTGATTAAAGTGCTCTGGGTGCGGTGGAGTCCCACTTCCGATGATTACTCGTTTCGAATGATATTTTAAAATGATCTATGCACCGCTAAAGATTTTATAATCGTGTGCGGAGGTTGAGCTACGTGGATTCTCGAATGCATCAGCGATAGCCTACGGTACTGTAGCCAACGTTCGTTCCAAAATTGCTCAAAATGAATTTTTGGTTGCCGCAAAAACTAAAGCTACTCCACTTAAGTCAGTATCTATCCCTCGGTTGAAATTCATCGAAACCATCAAAACTTCGTTGCCAATTACTCTGAAGGTGCCTGCATCGTGCGATTCGCAACTCGTAGATAACTGGCTGTCATCACCACCCCGTCGCTGGACTACATTTGCCGCAAATTGTACTTTTTGCACAATCGCAGATGACGTAATGATCTCCACCGAAGAAAAACAACCTCACAAGCAGGTCTTAATAAGAACAACAGACGCGGATACCATAAATCTTCTTATATTTAAAAGTCGCGCTCACGCTTGATTTGAATATTTTCCTACTGTCGTCGGTTTATCAAAAATTGTCGAAAACAGTCGTTAGATCATCGATCGGTCTTGGAATCTCTGTGAGTGAATACCAAATCTCAAGAATTTTTATTATCAGATACATTTAACACTAAACATTTGCGAGTGATATTTCTTGCCTTACAAACAATCGGAATTTGGTTTTGGTCTGTTACGCGTTTGGTTTCGAATAAAACCCGCTAACATTGCCTCACTATCATGTCCCTTCTATGAGAGTTGATGAAATTTACAGCATTCATTTCCATCCAGGACTTTCCCAGATGTTTGCTATTGGTCATCAGTAGGATTAAATCCTTGGCAGCCGCAATTTGAAACGGAAACTGGGCCACAATGGAAATCGTACTTTTTGCAGCGAAAGGCTACTACTTCGCAATTCATAGAAGAGGCAGGGTCATTCAGCACTCAACTTTAACGTGGGCGAAACCCTAAATTTTCCAAAGCGTATCTTGCACTTTTTATTTGTATAAAGGCAATACTCTTAGAGCTGATAAGTGACTTAACATCTAAGCAAACGCTAGTGCTGTCTGAAGCTCATAAGGGTGATGTAGATGCTCCTCTAGCTTGGATGGAATCGACTTCCTTTTCAGCCCTACTTTCGCTCCACGCTTAAGCAGAATGTAATCGGTCAAATCGTATCTACGACGTGTAATATGGTCTTCGATTCTAACCTTTGAGGGGCTATACAATGTGTTGAGCCAAATCGAAGCTATATTGACTCACGTCCTCTTTTTATAATATATTACCAGATGATGAATTAAATCCATTAATTCCCGCCCATTTTTAAATACGAGGACCGTACACTTCAGTTCCAGAGCTTACTACCGGCGAACATCAGAAAATAAATCGACTAGGTCACTGGAATCATTTACAATACACGGTCCAGGAGTTTTGGAAACTCTGGCACGTGGAGTATTTTACTACCCTGCAAGAACATCTGAGGTGAAGATTGGGGCCATTGTGGTTCTCAAGGAATCGAATCGAGCCAGTTCAGACCTGGACGACTTTATACGTGTTGCAAAAGTTAAAACGAAACATGGCAGTTTCACACGATTCATCGCAAAACTAGGTGTGTTTTCATTGTCCTGAAAGTAGTACAGGGGGCCGAGATGTCGAAAACTTGACCAGCAAAAATTAGTATAATATGGTAGTTATATTCTTTATGTAAATTTGTAATATGTCATCCCTCGCAGTCAGCTTATTATGTTATTGTTATTGTATACCGTATATCGTAAAGTACTCTAACGCATAATCAACTCAGCTGAATCAACAGGACTGGGGCTAAGGATAGACTAGCCATGCATTCCAAAGTGACTTCTGATGAGGTTCCTCTTTAGGTATTGATTTTTGTAACACATGTGAATATAAATCACATTCAGTCATCTGTCGAAATCATTAATACTAGTAAAGTATGAGTACCAATTTTCGGAGCACTTTTTCCACTCCGATCAAGGTAATTACAAAACATGCCTTTTAAAGGCATCTTCCGTTTCTTCTAGCATCAAAGGACGTCGACCTCGCAATTTATTATGTGGAGGAATTAAAAGAAGTCATTGAGTGCCAAATCAGGACTGTACGGCGGATGACCCATCAATTAGATGTTTTGAGCGCTCAAAAAGTCACTTCTTTGAACCTATCTGTGAGAGCTTGCATTGTCATTGTGGAGAATGATCCGTATTCGGCGGTTGCGCTTCCTTATTTCTCCAAAGAATTCTGGAAAACAAATGGTGGTGTACCATTTCAAATTGGCCGTTCTACGTGGCATGGCACAGTGGCGACTGGTCGGCTCATATGCAAAGATCCACGATTCATCGCCTGTTAAAGGGCCGCAATCGAATTTGTTCACCTTTTTTAAGCGGTTGTCGAATTATGCGGTATCCAAAGCGAAGAAATCTTTTCGACGGCTAAATGTTCACGCAATAATAAATGTACTCGTATGCAAGTGGAACTAATCAATTTCACGATAAGTCACATGTCGATCTTGCAATATCAGTTCACTCACAGCATCGATGGTTTCTGGCATAACAAACGATTTTTGACGACCTTCACTAAATTCGCCCTGGAAACATGGCGGACCGGGATGGTGCTTCAGCACTTAAAGTCGAAACGAGTTCATCAGCACAATGTTATTGATATCACCAGATAATCCATGTCGAAAATCATAAAATAACATCGCACGAAAATGTTCACGATTTTGATAATTCCATTTGTTGGCTGAGATTAATGTTTCAAGTCTCACCAAAAAAACGCAAGTAGCACTCGTATGACAAAACGTTCTAAACACGTGTACCATTAAAACGTCGAACCTTACGGTGCTGGTGTCAGATTTGATGTATCTACAACGGTATTCGCATATCTCAATACCTAATTAGCAACCTACGAACAAATTATACCAAAATCCTAGATACGATTTCTTCACACCCACCCTTACTGAGTGTATGTTTCGTGCCAGTTTGTTTTCTAGCTACACGCCTTTAACTGAATATAATGCGAGTAGACATGAAATGGGTATAAGGTTCTCCAAAAAAATTGCATGTCATACCCCCACCTGATGTCTCGACGGAAGCTCACAACTAGAAAATATTCTTTATAATGCCTGAAGGTGTAGAAAACCTACACTTTTGCGTCGAGCTCAAGAATCTAACTTGAATGACGTATCAGCACGTCTTTGAATTTTTCTTGGAATTAATAAAATGGCTCATAAAAGTGATTTTGTTAGAAAATCTCAAAAGTAAGAGTGGAAGTCATTTTTAGTGCCGTCATGGTAATATCATATCTTCACAAATGAATATAGGCATTCTTCGCCTCAGCCTTTGCGTCACTTTGTGACTTTTGATATTGCCAGTATTACTCATTTGGTGAGTGAGGGGACATGAACGTTTTTGTAAGATATATTTCAATGCTCACCGCCGTCTACTATGCACGTAGCCTTTTTTGACCATGTAAAGAACGTGCTTTATTCAAAGGTGAAGGGTGGCTCATAGCACGGTTTTTGGAGAAATATCGGATTTCTTTAGAATATTACTTAGTTACTTAACATAGATGGCACCCTGGTCCCCATGAACCAGGTCCTCAGCTAAAATTCCAATCCAGCTAGCGTGGTCTTTTTCAAGCTGCGTCCAGTAGGGCCAAAAAAGTTGAGTGAGTTTCCTTTCCACTTGTATGTGCCACTTAAAATGAGGTCGTTTCTACTATTTTGACTCTCTGGGTTGGAATAGAAAACTTTCCGGGTCGCTGTGTATCTTAGCAGTGTTATCCCAGCCTTTCAGGCGAGGTTGACATCGCAATGCAGCTTATATAGTTCACTGTTAAAAGGTATCCTCCATTCTCAAATGCTCCAAGTGGAACCGACAATTACCAGAAAAAGCGATTACCGAGAGTGATCCTTCGCGTGGTTTCCGATAGCAGAGCCGAGGTAGATAAAATCCCTTAAAAAGTTTCCTATCATGATGTTTACTCCTTGGCGTCGATATGAGTACTTTCCTTTAACTTCATTGACCGGTAAAGGCACCTTTGCCTTTTCTGATTTAACAGTCGTAAACGCTCCATTGACATCTTGCTGTGTTCTTCCTATTATATCAATGCATATGTGAGTAATTCAACAGATTTGTGCCTTTACAGTTGTCTTGCGAGTTTCGCACAATTCCTTCAACAACGATGTAGAAAAAATCACACGACAACCTTGTTGAAGGTATCGACTTTGTCGTAACCGAGCTTAACGGAGCAGTGTCTCCATCGTCATCCTGAATAGTCTAATGAGTTTGGCATGGATGCCAAAATTAGACATGGCTGTGTATACCTACAATAGAAATAGCAAATCTTTTGGTACACGAAATGTACCGACATTTGACAAGTGACATTTACGCAAAATTCCCGCGTAAAGAGTTTGTGACGTCAGTTGTTTGCAATCATGGAATGGGACTCGCTCGAAGATCATGTTGTCATTATTGGGCTGTCAAAATGCGGCTACGAAAGAGGCGAAACCTTTCAGATGTTGCGCCCACTGAAAATCTCACGAATCTTTGTATATCGTACTAGAAAGTTATTTAAGGATACTGGTGGAATAGTCGACAATGCGACATCCGGACGTAAGCGCACTGAGCGAACGCCACAAGTCATCAAAGCTGTGGAGAATCGAGTTCATCGAAATCTGGAAATCATATCTCGGGAGATGGATATCAACAATGACAGCATGTCGAGAATCTTAAAACGTGATTTGGGACTCAGTCCCTACAAGAGATACGAGTATGCGAGCCACCTACTCACCGAAGCATTGAAACAGAAACGTGAGTCAAAATCGCCAGTACATGAAGAACGGTGACAGACGAATTCTTTTTACTGGCGAGAGTGTACGCTCTGTCATCACGATATGCATCTGAACTAATTCCGAGAGTTCACCGTGGCCATCACCTTGCCTCTGTGATGGTTTGGTGGGAGGTTGTCACTATGGGGTCACCAAGCCCCATTTCTGCGAGAAAGGCTGTCAAAAACTCGGTGAAAGTGTATCAAACGGACATTTTAGAGAACGCTGTGGAGCCCTCAACAAAAAATTATTCGCAAATAAATCGTGGACCTTTCAAAATGATTCCGCTTTATCTCATAAGGCAAAAACGACTCAAACATGGCTAATAAACTACGGTCCGAACTTCATTTGCACGGATGATTGGTCAGTTGGTAGCCCGGAGTTCAATCCATTGGGCTACAAGGCTCTGGTCTATTCTGGAGACTATGGCTTGGGCTACTCGACATTCAAGTATTGCGTTTTAGAGCGCATTCTTGTCCAAGCAGATGTCTCTAGGTTTTTACGTGAACTGCTGTCTGTGAACACTTAATTTAATCCGCCGGAGCAATTATACGTCTCGCCATCATTTGCACTTACAATGTTATGAATACCAATTCGGAACTGTGTTGGATGCACAAGTTCCACCCCAGGTATGAGTCGAAGCCGATCTGAAATCTCTAGCTGATGTTAGGATCCCATCATCCAGTACTTATTGCAACTCTATATTGGGTCTAAACTAACTGGAGGACCCTTCCCGCGATTTTGGATTTAAACCACAGCCACCGTGACGTTCCCACTAGGGGGCGTATCTCTTCCTACCACCAACAGGAGCGTTAAGTTCAGAAAACCGTTATGATAATACCGGTATTTGTTCTACTCCCACTTTTTATTAAACAACGTCACTAATGAAAGAAGCCTTGATAAGGGGCGGAGGCCCCATTTCGGAGCAGTGGAAAATTTTCCTATTCATGGTGTGCATATTGCAATCGTGGCCAGACCAACTTCGCTGTTGCTGGAAGGCAAATGTGAGCCATTATTGCTATTCTACAATATGTAGTCATTGAGTGATCCAATAAATTGACAAAAAAAGTTTTGAAAAATATTTATTTGTTTTAATTTTATTAGCCAAAAATCGTATACCAAAACATTTGCTAATGTTTAGCACCTATATATGTATATGCTAAAGAGGTGGTGTGTATCGATTTGGAACTTTTGGCTTTTTTCCAAGATCTGCCGTAATGTCCCAACTTGATCTATGATGGACTTTTCTGGCCTAAAACCATACAGATAGGGGACGGTCTGACTGTCTAAAGCGTTCATATAATATGCGCCACCAGTTGGCGTAGTTCAGGGGTCTCGGTTTTTTAGGATCGGACAAAAAATGCTGATGTTCCATTTGTCGGGCATACTTCCGTCGAACCAGATTTTCCGATCAGATCTAGCATTTTTTTTTGAGACCAAATCTTGTAAATTGCTGTCCCGGCTTCATCTTGGTCAGTTGGACGGTAATGTATCTGTCTGCGTCCATATTGGATAGTTCATTCTGCCTGACGCTGGAATATTGTTCGTTATCACAGTTAAAGAAATAATCTTCCCGAATTCTACTCACCAAATGCTGTTCTACTTTGAGGTATCCATCTGCATCCAACAGATCTCTATTTATTACTTGGTAGAACTTTCGACATGCATTTTCCCGGTAGTACCTTCGTAACGCCTCATTCGAGCTCTTCTTTCGCTCTCAATTTTTTTCTCAGGAGCTTATGCTCTTCTCTTCTTTTCTGCTCGTAAAACTCACGAGCCCTTTTGTACGTCCGCTATTTTTTTTCTAGATTTAAAGTCTCTTGAATAAGCCCTCTATTCATATCAGGTCAAATCCTCGTACTTGTCTAATCCTTTAAAGTAAAATTGGACGGTAAATTAATACCGTCCTTGAATGAGTCGAAAAGGCCGTTGTCAGCTTGTATTCTTGTTGAAAGTTGTAGATTGAGAAGTAGTCTTCAGGAAATGCATGGTGTAGAGCTATATTGAGGTAGTAAGACCAACACTTATGGGTGGGTGCGTAGTCTAATAAGCAGGGCTAGCTTACCTGTCGATGTCCTCAAAAAAATTCGAAGTGCCCACAACTCATATGGCAGCTTTGGAAAACATACTACGTATCCTTTGAATTTGTAGAGTACAGCAGTGAGAACTGCGAATGAGTATGATGATGGAAAATTGTTGGTCTACGTCAAAATTCTTACACAGAATAATCTTCAAATAGCAGATACAGACCGCGCATGTTCTCAGCCGAAAAGAATCTAAATGAAATATTTGTCTCAAGGCCAAATGGAAATTTACTTATACAAATTTACGTTTGGTGGTTACAAAAGGGCTGCAATATGTTCGGTTCCATTTGGTTAAAACCTTGGTCTTAAGCTACCGAAGTACTATATTATCTTCTAAGCGAAGAGCATGGATTTTTATGCAATTACTTTTGGGTAAAGTAAAGTGTTTGGGGATTCGAAGTTTAAAATGTGGCTCATGCGACATCAAAATGGACTTAACGTAAACAGAGTTAATCATATCCTATTCTAATCAGAGTGTCTGCGTAAAAAAAGAATAACTGCACCGATTAGAACTCATTCCTCGTAACCTATACAATTTTTAAAACCTCACAGTAACAAGAAAATGTGACATATTTTTTGGAATGTGTTGTATTTCTCAATTTAGTTACTTTCCGCAACCCTAAACGTAAGGGTTCCAGGCTTAGAAAATAAAAAAAAATACATCAATTTGACCCGGAGACTCGAGAGCCTCAAAATAAAAATAAAAACACCAAACCCAATATCTTATTCATTTTAAATTGGATATCGTTAGAATTTTATTATGAAATTTCAACCTTGTCATTGGTAAACCCTTTTAAAATGATTACCAAGTTGATTTGGCTCCTCATCGTGCTACATACCCATATACCCATTTGAAAGAGATCAAACGAAACTCAATGTGGTTTGAGTTCAATGTCTTGCCTGGAATCGACATGTACCTTTTTAAGAGTTCAATATGTCTCTGAGTCTTCAATGTCTATCAGCCACGTATGCATAATTTCAGACCAAGTGGCATGAGCTGTTGAAAAATGGCGAATCCTTCCGCTCTCCCGCCGCTCTGGAGATAATCTCCTCCTGTCATGTTACATAAATGTTTTTTTTTTATTTCCAACGAAAATGAATAAACTTTTCTTCGTTCTTTCAAATTAAGAATAGGAAAAGATCCAACAACCAGTAGCAATTCAGTACCTGGCAGCTCTTCCTTTCATGCCATGATGGAATCGAAGTTATATATGCTTCGTTCAGTTAAAGGTACTAGTACAGATGCTCGTACGAAATGGTAATATGTATGTAGTTTACAAAAATATGCTTAAACTATATCCAACACTTTACCGTCATGCATTATTAATGTCCCGGCTCTATCTACTGCAAACTCTGATTACTCCACCATCATCCATGAATTGCGTTTGTCCCCTGCGTAATCAAATACCAGCAAAAGGAACACACATTCCTTACACGACAAGGAACAACATGACAAATCCATTTCAATTTCCATGTAATAATTTTTTACCCACGTAATAACTGGCAATTCCGGTAACTTTGTATCACATGTATCACCCCATCCCCGTCTAGGACAATAACAAGTCCCCAGAATCAGAAGACAACATTCATATTTCGGTTGAGGCCGATTGTACCCCAGCCATAGGTTTGGTTCTGTCGTTTGACAGTGGGAAAAAGCAGAAACAAACCGAATTTGTATCCTTGCGTAGCACTTATGAGGAATTAAAAGCCACTACAGTAAATCGTTCGCTAGGGTATGATTAATTATTTAAAAAGGACACGTACCTATAGAATTGCTACAACAACTTTTCAAATGAGAACATAAAATTGGGCCATTTAACCGGTGTGGGTCGTGAAGGGATGAATGTGAGGGGTTGAAAACGACATCGAATTCATGCCTCGTCATTTTTTTTTTGCCTGTCCTTTTCCTATTTTTTTATTTTTTTTCCGAGCACTGAAACTCAAGTGCGTGCCTTAAATTAAACGTCAATTATGGCACATGACGATTTGTACAAATGCTCATTTGTTAGTTATGGTTGGTGAGGGGGGTTGAGATGTTAGTTTGGCGGATGGAATTAAATGATTTTATATTCAAATAATCATTTATCAAATCCTTGAATGTGTGGACGGACACTATGAGGGGGGTTACGTGCGGGTTAAATGGGAATCGCTGGAGGTTACCTATGCCAATAGGGGTTGTAGTTGTGAAAATATGTACATATATAAAGTAAATTCAAATGAGAGGAGGTATTTGCTGTATTGTAGTTTTCATGGCGTGATTAGCGCACGCAATGGCATTTTTAGATCCTTGAAAGGTTTCACCTCCCTTTCGGAGTTAATCATTTTTCGGAATGCGGCACTGATGATGTGTAGGTTAAGGGTGGAACAGCATGTGGAAATGTATTTATGATTTAGAGAATAAAACAGTAGAAAGGGATTAGTTTTGATAATTTTTATACATGTATTTCAACGGTTCTTCCGAGTTAATAAGGAGAACCATGATTTATTTACTGACAAAATGGGAAAGTTGCTAAAGTAGGTATGCGGGTAGGAAAGTAATCGATTTGTATTTTTTTTATGAGTTTTTTGACTTCTGAAGGAGGCAAACAGGCAAGTCACGCTATGGTGGATATTTTTCAGATTTGGTACTTTAATGTGGTAAAAAAAAAAAAAAACTTTTCAAAATACTACAAGTCTCATCATTTATGCATTTTGTGTGAAATCGACAGACCCTGAGGGGTTCAGCCTTAAATCGTAATTATCTTTCAGTACTACTGATTCTGGACATAGTGTTGTTGACCAATTGACTTGGCGTTTTCAAATCTATCCCCTAGTTTTACTGTAGTTCCTTCATCGTATTTGAACCAGTTGTAGACATGTGAGTACGGGAGGAAATCACTATTCCGTAGTGGAAACCCTGGAACACTTTCTTTGAACAGAGATTTTTATTATCAAACATATACCTGCCAAGGTAATTTTTAAAGAGGAGAAGACATTCCTGTTTTGGCTTTCGTTAAATATAAGAGATTAATGTGTGCAATTGTATGCAGTTTCGCTCCATAACCACAGAGATTATCCGCTTTTGGTCCTTTTTGTATTCGTTTCTATATTAATGCAGCTTCGTTACACATGGCTGTGCTCTATATAAGCAAAGGATACGATTCTTAGACGGATCTCTTTTAAGTGATGACTAAGGTCACAAATCTAGCAAAATTTTTCCTATTTCACATAGTGCCTGATTATTTTATGACCTGTGTAACTACCAAGCTACCTACCAAGCTGCGGCAGATACATATATTGAGCGAATATATAATAATGCTGCACCCGAGTCGATTTTCGAGCTCCAGCAGTCAGGTTTGACACGGCACAAGTGCCGTAAAGGTTAAGTATTACATCCGAGAAGTCAAATTCGTCCACCTCTTTATCGCCATGGATGGCGTTCCAAACTAATGCTATGCTTTTAGTATGTTTAAAGCTACCTTGGTTAATATGTTTGCTGAAGAAATGGTAAGACTCAAAATCTAGTGAGTCCAAACTAGACGAGAAAATACAAAAGGAACCGTATCATCGCAACAACAAGAATGGAACAATGGCAACAACTTTGGAACATATCCTTAAAAGGAAGATGGAAAAATGGAAACTTCTATCTGACACGGTTTTTGAATGGGCAAGGAAAGTTCAGAGATTGTCTGTTTAAATAACTCAAAATCGTTCCAAACCATTCAAATTGTGAAACTGTTTCGGAAAAAGCGGAACACGTAATTTTTTCATGGCCCATTATACAAAACTAAGAGCATTTCGTGACGGGATCAATTTGCAGAGTGGCCAACTCTCGGTATATTCTTAAAAATGAGGAAAATTGGACTATTCTTATTGTAGTAATATAGCAGTGCACATAGCCAGAGATCTTAGGTGGTTGGGGCGTCAACGTAGAGGTAACAGGTAAAATAATCGTACCATATAGAGTAAACTAAGCCTTCAAAACGAACTTCGCGAAAAAATACGACGGAGCCACATGGAGCACATATTGTTCGGTTCAGGAAATTTTGATCATATTGATAGTACAACCTGAAGTGAACTAGATTCTCAACAAAACAGTTCCTACACCCGAATTGATTCAAAAGGCCTACTCCTTTCAGCAATGTACATTGCTTAAGAATTATTTGCAATGGATGCAGGTGGCCTCTCCTAATTCCTTACACTTTGCGGCCAGCTCAACACTCCCGGATTGTGCTCTGTCCCCGCCTACACTTGAATGCCCCGAAACTTCAATGGGACGAATCTACTTTCGCACTCGTGTAGTAGCCAGAGTACTCAAAGATCTTAACATCCACAAATCCGCAGGTCCAGATGGCATATTTCCCCTTCTTCCGAAGAGGTGTTCTTCCTCGCTGTCAAAACCATTGCGTAAGCTTTTTCGTCAATCCTATTCTTCAGAACTTTTTCCGAGCAGATACAAAACAGCATTTGTCCAGTCCACCCCTAAAAAAGGTGAATCTTCTTCTGTTTTCTCCTACAGACCCATTGCATTTACGTCCTTTCTTTCCAAGTTCATGGAAACGCTGATAAACCGTTAGCCCATGAAATATCTCGAAACACGAAAACTTCTTAATGACCGGCAGTACGGTTTTCGTAGCAACAGGTCCACTGGTGATCTGATGGCATGTCTCACCGAAAAGTGGAACCAAAGCGTACATCAATCTGGTGAAAGCAAGATAGTTGCAATTGATATTTCTAAGGCATTTGACAGAGTTTGACACCAGGTTCTTTTGTCGAAAATGCGTGCTTTTGGGATCGATGACTCACTTCTTCATTGGATTAGAAATTACCTTTCGGAACGTTCAATTCAAGTTGTCTTGGACGGTTTCAAGTCTGATATTCACAAAATAAATGCTTATGTGACCCAGGGCGCCGTTCTGTCTCCGACACTCTTTTTAGTTTTCATTAATAATCTCTCATCTGCTACTTCTAATCCAATATATTACCTTTGCTGATGACAGTACTCTCTGGTTTTAATACTCGTACCCGAACTCACGTCCCTGCCCGTCGGTTGTAGAACGGTAACGTCAGTGTATGTTAAGCTCATTAAATTCCGATATTAACGCCATAACCAATTGGGGAATTACTAACCGAGTGGAATTTAATGCTTCCAAAACACAATGCTGTCTGCTGTCATTAAAGCGAAATTCAAATAACCAGCCATTATTTATGAATGGCACTTGCATTGTCGAAACTGATAAACTTTCCATTCTCGGTATGTGTATCAGTAACAACTTACGTTGGAATGACCACATATTCGATGTCTCCAAAAATTCTGCGAAATGTCTAGGTTTCTTCAAGCGATGTAAGAAATATATTACCCCGTTTGATCTGGCCACAATATATAAAGCATTCATCCGCTCATAATTGAAGTACAATGTCCACATCTGGTCAGGTGCTCCTAAAATATCTCTGCACCTGCTAGATAGGATTCACAACCGTGCGATAAAACTCATAGGTGATACTAATATCAGTCAATCAATTGACACTCTCGAACACCGACGTAACGTCTCCTGTCGCACTTTGTTCTATCGCTATTTCCACCACCAGTGCTCCATTGAAATCGTTAGTAACATTCCGCCCATTCAAACTTTCAACCGTAACACCCGTCTCGCTATGAATGCTCATCAATATACCCTCAAGCCCATTTACGGACGTACACTAAAATATCGTGATTCTTTCCTAACCCGTACAACTCGCTTACGGAATGCCCTGCTGATCTCAGTGTTTCCTGATCGTTGCAACTTACAAGCATTTAAAAACAAAGTACATCGGTACCTGCTCTTTCTTTCAATTCTTTCTTCCTCCCAAAATTTCCTTCGCCCGCGCTGTGTACAAACATTTTAAGGGTACAAAAACTCCTTGAGCGCGCCCTGATTATAACAAAAAAAAAAACCCTCACGCTCCCACCAGGAGGCCTACCTCAACAAGTCAGGCACGGACCGAGATCTTCGAGCTCCTAACTTCCATGGTACTATAATTTAAGTCCTGGTGCGGACTACTGGTGGTCTTGCCGTCGACAGGACCTATGACCGGCAGCTTGTAACTAGTCAAATCGTAGCAACCTTCAGAGGCGATAAATTCAGCCGTTATGATAAGACCAGTAATTTGCTCAGCGACCGCTTTTTATTAAACAATGTCGTTGATGCAAGAAATCTTGATAATTGGATGGAGGCACTGCATCATTAGTGTCGAAATTTGAATGTTAGACACATTATTGAACACAGTAGAACAAACACAGTTATTTAACGGGCATCAGTGGTGGTCCGCCGATCTGAAGGAGACGTCAAAATTGAGATGAAGGGTTATAAAATGATCTTGTCAGGTTACCCTTGATTTAAGTTGCTTGGCGGTCAGCTATAACACAAAAGCCATCGCTGACTTTCATAGATAAATTTCTTGAAGTTTTTGATCAGCGCAGGACTCTGGGACATGTTTAAGCACTTCACTTGCCTAGAGTTTTCGATAGACCTGTGAAGTTTGCTGTCGTGTTGATCGGAATAAACCGCAATGAACAAGTTACTTCTGCTATTGAGTTATAGAGAACATTATGCATGATATATCCTGTCTTCCTGTCCCTCTTTTCTTCCCATATAGCCATTTTCTATACTAGGGGACTAAGCGTTTAGTATATGTAATTCCAAATTCCAAATATATTTTGCTTAAATGGCAAACTACTGCATGGTAGTGTTTATTTTTATTTTTTTTTTTGAGAATGGATTTAGATATGAATTTTTCCTCTTGCCTCTTCTTTTAGCCTGACCTTTACCCTATTTGCCTTAAAGCTGAGCACAACTTTTGCAAACTTGTAACAACATTTTGGCTGGTTTGATTCAGCTTTTGCTTAAGATTGTTATTGTTTCAATCGCCTCTTAGGACGTGCTGCCTTATATGACAACAACTTCTCCAATATGTATTAGGATTTTACAATTAAATAGAATTCATCAAGAATCTGTTGATCACAGTTTAGTCAGCATTAGCACAGTGTCGGGTCTTGACATTCTCGAGACTGGTGCAAAAATTGTCGCCGACGACCTCAATTGTTGAAATAAATATCGTTTCTCTTCAAAATTAAGTCATATCATACAGATGTGCACCTGCTCCCGGAATCATAAGAATAATTAGCAGTTCGTTGCCACTAACTCTCTCGTCATCTGTCATAAGGGATTGAAAGTTGCCATTCAGTTCTTGTAATTGTCCTTTAGGCTAGGTAAGTTAAAAGGAGGTATGAGATGAGAAGATATCGGACAACATAAGGAACTAAAACGGACGAGAACTTGGCAATGTAGAACCTAAAAGCTTTCTTTAAAATCCATCCAATTTCTTGCAGAATTAGACTAGCTCACTATTAATCCTCTAAATGTTCAAAGAATGCTTTCTTTAAAAATGTCCTTCAGTTTCACTATACTTACTATCAAGCTTCACGTTTGCACTGTATTACGTGATACACGCTCTTTAGATTGAAGGTCCCCTCGGAATCAGTAAGTGCCAGTTTGATCTGTTCTTGGTCTGAGCGTTCTTACAGATACCTAGCAATATCGTTTCGTTATTTCCCTTTAAGTTTTCAGAATGTCCATAGAATTCTTTTGTTCAGAAAAGGGCCATGAAGCTTTAGATACTACCCTATGCCAGCCAGTATTTGGTTGTTTTCGATGTGCCTCCTTTACTCTTTTATACACCCTAGAATGCATGGATATCTACAACGCCGGCGCTTCTCTTCATAGAAGCTAATCAAATATGTTGAAGTGTCTTGTATCAAAGAAAATTTCATTCGGTTCGTCCGGAAAAATATTAAAAGAGATTCAGTCTACATCAGATCTGATGTCAGTAAATTCCAGTGACTTAAAAGCAGTCTAGATATTGATGTATGTAAATGGCGATATTATTAAAACTCACTCGCTCCAGTGTTTTATGCAAACTATATAAATACTAATTTCGTTTGGCCTTCCGTGCTATTCATTTATTTCCGGGTATAATGTATCGCACGGAATGTCGCAGTCAAGCAAGATCTCTCTTGTACCCGTCCTTATTGGATCGTCCGCTAATTAGTCTGTTTAAAATGCAGCGTTTAGTGCTGCAACCCTTGAAGTAGTTGCGTAATCAGCAAATTAAGTGGTACTCGGTGCAGAAACGCCTTCTGTGCCGCCATGAGAGTGGCACGGAGCAGACTTGTGAGGGCTATGTAAGATATTCTTCGCAATATTGCTATTTCTCTGAGTTAACAAACTTCAAGGCTTAAGATATCCTGTTAAGCAAGTCTCTTATATATGGTTTTTAAATGAACGATTTCATATCACAGTGCAGCTTAGTCACTCCCTTTGCTAACTAGCTTTCGTTATACAACGCTCTATATTTGCGTTTGAATAAAAAAAAAGGAGTTTCTACAAGTGTCTCATTAGAGAACAAAAATTCCTTTTCCAAGGACATACGTCACATTCTCTCTGGAATCCAAACAGTAAGTAGAAATTTTGAAATATCTCTTTTGCTCCCGAACAGTTGTTCACAAAATCAACTTCACAGTAATAATTGATGATGAAAGTGATTGATTGATAGATAGTTGTAACCACCCACACTTACGTCCCACTTTCTTCTTCGAATAACAACCCCACTTCGGATTTGAATTTAAAAAAAAAAAAAAAAAAAGGAAACGAAAATGTAACCTCTCAACGTCCTCGTACTAATGTAATTAATTAGTTTGCATTTCAAAAAAAAAAAAAAAATAAAACGGGAAACATCCGAAACGAACTCAAACATCCTTGTAACTTCCGCCTGTCTACAAGAGTTCCTCTACAGAAAAAAGGAAGAACAACAAAAAAACAAGGACCCAGTACTGAAGCACTTTGCTGAGAAGTACTCATACGCCACCGCACCAAAAGGCAAAGACGGAACCAATTCTGGAATAGGGGGATATCCCCTCCTCCTGTCTCCTCCATCGACAAAGATGATTAATTCTGCCTGACTGAATGATGTTGATGTTCTTTGGTGTTGAACAGAGTAAGTGTGTATGTGGTGATCAAAGCAGGATGAGTTTTTTTTTTTTTCAGTGAAACTTAACGACGATAATAACGAGAATGTTTGGTGCAAAACAAGCTCGTTTTTCGAGTTGCCTGTATGCTTATCACAGCAGAGAGAAATGTGTCTTTGGAAATATGAACATCGTAATGGGTTCTCCATTTGCACGAGATGTAATTATCTGTTGGATGTCAGTGTACCGATGGTTAGGGTGCATAACAAGTACCTATATATGGAAATGTATGAATTTGCTTTTAGAAGCTCACGAATTATATCGGAATTCCATGCTCATCTATCGGATTATTATTTGAATGTATTTTTCTTTTTTCGTCAAATATTATCTTTGATATTGCCTTTTGGAATTAATTAGCGAAACATTTCGAAATTCATATTCCGATTTATAGCCATGTCAGATATCTTCTTACAACGAATACGAACATCGTCAAGGTACACATATGCATATGAATCTCTTTTGTCAAATTCGATTTTGTATTTTGGTTACTACAAAGAAATTCATAATTAGTCACGACATGTATCCAAAATGATTGGATTTCGATACATTTCAGTTCACAATAGCTGAAGAATGTTGTGAATGGGGTGGCATTAGTGACTAACTGAAAATTTCCTCAGACCATGTGCTTTCAGAGGTTTCGATTATGGTAATCACAATGCAGATTAAGCAATAACACCTTAACTAAATCTTTCGCCGATAGAGTAAAATTGGATGCCATAAATATTTCCACAGATGTTGATGACCTAACTAAAATAGTGAAAAAAATCACTTCGCAGAAGCCGTCAACAAACCTTAAAAGGAAAGGTAACAACCAAAAATGATGCGATATTGAATGCATGCAAACTCTTCTGGATCGTGGCGTTAGTGAGTCCAAAAATGCGTAGATGCGAGTGATCTAATTGTCTTCTTCGAACTTCGGTTGGAACTTTAGCCTCAACTTTGTCGAGCATGACAAATTGTTCGCACTTCGGTACTATGACTCCTTCCTGCGATTATAGATGTCAGGAACTTGGGTTATGGGTTCGGAAAAAAGGCAATGCAGATGTTCGGTCTTAGTAGGACTAATTGTATCTCGTTATGCTCTAGCGCGTGACATATCGTTCCTTGTGATAGCGAAAAGAAGAGAAGTCGTTCGTTAATATACTGCTTTAATGGAAAATTTTGAACAATGTTGTTCAAAACTTAACTTGGAATTCTCTATTATATCTGCTTCTATACAAAGTCATCCTTCATACCGCGTATCATTCTTATATACCTCTGTGGTAGATTTTGATATCCTAGCCTCGTCAAAATAAGATCTCTGGACTCTGTTGCCAAAAATGTTTCCAACTTCATGCTGTTGATATGTGTCGCGATATTTCTTCATCACATTGGATGCCAGAAAGCTTAATAATATCGAGTTGTCAATTGTCAAAAAACTTGTCAGAGCCGGCAATCGGAAAAGGGTTCAATATTACTAGGAGATCAGTTTAGAGAGATCACAATGCAAATCCCTTAACGCTAAAGTCATTTGCTTTTCACCTATATTCATTGATGAGTTTCTCCATTCATAACTGGAGTGGAAGTGATGGTTGTCGTCGACAGTTAGAAAAAAACCATTTCTTTAGGGAATGTTTATCGGAATCCCAGTAAGCACTTGAAAGAGAATTCAATCAAATCAAATCAAATATATAAAACTGCAGATGCTCAAGAATGTTTTGAGAAAGCGAACGAAACTTAGGGAGGAAGAAAAGATAGGTTCGGGTGCACGTTGATCTTAAATGTTTGCAAGTTACAATGACTAGGAAGTAGAGAGCCCGGCAGGGCATACCATAAGCGATTAGTACGGCTTAGGAAAGAATCACGATATTTTAGAGTACATCCGAAGTTTGTTTGCTGATATACTGATGAGCATTCATAGCGAGACGGGTGCTATGTTTAAAAGTTTGGACGGGCGGAATGCTACTGACAATTTCAGTGGAGAACTGGTGGAGAAAATAGAGATAGAACAAGGTGAGGCAAGCGACGTTACGTCGGTGTTCAAGCGGTGACAAGTGACTGTGAAATATTGGCGTCACCTATGAGTTTTATGACACCTATTTGAATCTTAGCTAGAAAGTGCAAAGAGATCTTGGGGTACCTGACCAGATGTGGATATTGTACTCCAATTTTGGGTGGCTAAATGCCTTTTATATTGAAGCCAGATCAGTGAGGGAAGGAAAAAATATTTCTTACATCGCTTGAGAGAACCTAGACATACCGCAGAATTTTTGGCGTCATCGAATATGTGGTCATTATAACGTAAATTGTCATTGACACACATACCGAGAATGGAAAGTTTTCGGGTTGCAACAATGCAAGTGGCTGGGAGTTTAAATTTCGCTTTAAGGACAGCAGACCAATTTATTTATTTCGTGTACCCTTTGTGGGTCCTTGGGCCCTTATTACGCTTACATATCTTCGTGTACGATTTCTCGCAGTACGCTTATATCTTCGTCAACTCTTTCCTGATTAATATGTTCTTGATATGCCATGTATCTGTCATTCATTGCATTACATAGATGCCATCTTTACGAAAAAATTTCGAATTTACAGGTGCCATTTCCTGGTTGTGGTTGTGGTTCATTTTACATTCTCTTATGAAGTTCTTGGACTTACAGTTTCTTAAGACAGCGTGTAGATATTCGATAAAAAACTTTTACATCTGCTCCAAGTTTCCATACAAAAACATGAGCAAGACATTGGAGCAATACAGTAGAAGTTTATATGTTGATTGCCTATATTTTCGACAGAATTTCTATCGCAGATTCAACTTTGCCGATTAGACTTTATTGAAGTTGCAAGTTATGTACTTACTTGATTACTTACTTACATACGAGTGGATTGCGCTACAGTTCGGGATCGGACTAGGTCTATACTAATAAGCCTTTGCAGCAATAACGAATCTTGGCTACCTCCCTCTAGTTAAGCACCTCAACTTATTTCAATTCCTTTTTAACTTGTGCTCATCACTTAAAACGAGGGATTGATCAGGATTGGGATCAATGACCATTCGAGGCGGAGTATTGATTCCCATCTACTTCTGAACAACTCTAATTGAGATCAGCTCCTACTATTACTATTAACCTCATTGTTGATCTAATTTCCTACGTCAGTCATATTCGGGAAGGTATAACTCGTAAAGTGTTGCTCTATCTCCTTACTCAACACTCGCTCTTATTAATTTAGGGCCTAAATAAGTCTGGTAGGACGAGACTGGTATGGGGTGGCTACCACATGGATGTGTCGTCATAGTTACATGGCCAATGCATATCTTAATAGCATAACACCTATCCGCCAGTTGCAACTTATAGTATTCTGGGAACTTATCATATTTTCGGGGGATTGCTTGCGTCTATATCTCGGTATTGTGAGCATGCTGAAACTAGTGGTCTCATAAGAAAGATATACCGATAAAATCGGCGACCTATCGCCGCCTCGGTATACAGACAGCAATATAGATACATATCTGCAATCTGATGTTGCTCTGTTCAGTTGTCATTTCCTGTTACCAGGTACCAGATGTTCCTCTCTAGCAGTGTGCCTCGATTGTATGCAGCAGAAGGAAAAGAAAACTATTTGTAGCTCTTACCAGCATGGAAAATCCATTGCTACGAATAGCTAATATAATTATTTTGTGGTGCTCACATCAATCTTGTCAAACGGAAAAATATACTTACATAGGCTTGCGACTTAAAGCGTGTTTTGTGTCTTTAATCAAATGTTCACTGTATTTTCATTGGCTATCTTGTATTCCTGAGAGCGATATAAATCAACTCCTCTAAAGGTAACATGAATTCCACAAAATAACTATCTCGTGCCCCTTGTTAGTCAAAATGACATATCATCTGCCATCAATCTTAATTTTTTTTTTCTCTCTAATACTATAATTCAGGAAAAATCCCGTGTGTGTGACAAAACTTTACAAACGCACTTGTAGTAAACAAAATTCATATCAAACATCTGTAGGTGAAAAGAAAAACCAACTAACTAACCAAAGGACCACGTGCCGCTTAGAAAGTCCTTGAAACACAATGTCATGCATATTAAACACAGCGCCCCCACTTTGTTGAAAACTGTTTTTATGCCTCAGCCAAAGTTAACAACAGCAACAAAATAAGGCCAACAACAACAGCCTTTCTGCGGAAAAGACCGACAAAAAAAAATTTAAATAAAAACTCTGCTGCTTGTATTTTACAAACAGGTATCCATCACAACGAAATCACTTCAATTTAAAGTAACATAACATACGAGTACATGCATACGAGTATGAGAGAAATCTGCAAAGGACTAACATAGAGTCCTTCAATCTGCTTCACAAATCCGTCACAACTCCCGTTCTCTTTTTCGTTCTTGTACTTTTGCCGGTTCACATAAAATATGCAACAGTTAACTTCCGTTTGGAGTTTTCTTGTGCTCTTTGCTATTTTGTTTTTAACTTATTTTGTGTCTCCTTAAAAAAGTTCTTTGTTGCTGGAGTTTTGTCACATTTTTAAATACATAGTATTCACCGTCTAACTCATACAAACAAAATCAAACTGCAGCATAATGAAATAATGCTGGCATTTTATCTTGGCCATTAAATAATTCGCACTCTCTCTCTCTCTTCGAGACTTTAAAAGAGGTGTTTAGAAGGAGCTCGTTGAAGGAGAGAAGAAGATCCGAATAAACAGGAGCTCCTGCGAAGCAATTCGTAAGGAGGAGCTTTCACGAACGAGGATGCCAGTTATGGCAGAAAGATGACGTCCTTTTGGCAAACGATGACGAGTAATGACGACGCGGCAACGATGCCAGTGATAGCACCGATGACATAGCAAGCAACAAAGTCATCATCCCAGTCATAGTCGTTGTTCTACTCGGTAGTTGCCATCGTCATCGTCATCGTCGCCATCGTTGTCAACTTCGTCGTCAGAGATTGTATTTTACGTTGTAGTCATCGCAGAGACGTTATGTTGAAGGAGGATCCAACCCAAATCATACAGATAGGTATGCACATAGAGAATCCATAAGCTAGCACACTTCATGCAATTTTACTCAAATCCGTCCACTCATCCTTTTCATCAAGGCAAGGATTCAATTTTTTTTTCTCCACCCCTACCTCATGCACTGTACACTTCAGCATGATTTTAAACTCATGGCATCGTTCGTTCTGTGCTGCATATGCGATGCCAGGATAGCTTAAGCGATTGATCATCTATTACGGGCGGCAAGATGACAAACTTCGACTGCTGCAGTGCTTCTGGGACACTTTTGCACAATGTCTTGAGTAAGGAGTAGTGTCGTCGTCATCTTCCTGTCGTATTTTTCTTATTCTTTAGCTTGTCCTACTTCGTGCGTGTGTTTGTATCTTGTGCATATAAATTATCCACTCAAAAATGCAATTTCCTCTGAATGATTTCTTCCCACTGGAAATGCATGAATATGACATTCTAACACCTTGTCAGACTCAGCTCGGGGTGGCTTGTGAAAGGACACACTATACGAACGATACGACCATTCAGTGTGAGTGGCCTATAAAGCGCAGAGTAAATCCATTCAGGATTTCTTTGCGGCTTAAAAAACTCCCTTGCTTTATCCCACAACTTGGGCATAGAATTAGGCAAATCAGATAGTCGCGCTATGTAAATAGTAGCATTACGGATACACAGATACATGGTAGATGCGGCTATTCATCTCACTAGACGTTGCTTAGCGATATTATGGGCATTATCGTCATCGTCATCGTCATCGTCAATGTCGTTTTCGTTTTTGTTACCACTTTTTGGTGTTGTTTCGTGCTGTAGATTCTCTCCTCTGCCAGAAATACGAGTATCCACATGAACAATCCATCTGTGTATCGTCATCAGAATGTGAGAATTTCTAAGGTGAAAACTGAAAGAGCTTTTCATAGAGATCTGGAGATGAAACTGGAGCTGTAACACTTGCTCCTTCATACAAATGACATAAACATATCTACTCTCCCCACCTATGTATCTATAGGGCTACTTGGAAATTCTTTAGTCCTGCTTCTTTCATCTACCTTCAAAATGCAGTGGGTTATGTCACTGAGCGGGTGGTTGGTATAGTCCCTAGCGCTGCAATTCAAATTGTCAGGCTAATGTGTGTGTCTATGTATGGTAGCATGTCACGTTTCTTTATGGACGGTATTCTCTCTTTTGGGTTAAATGATAAACGACACCACAACGAGGACAAATAGAAGTATGAGTACGAGTTTATACAACCAACCAACAACGCCAACGCATCTTCTGAGTTCTTATCTAGATGCGCTCTGGGATGAATGTTATCTAGAAGGAATTTAAGCCCAGAGCTTTATGTATACTCGTACCTTTTCCTACCTTCATTCGTATCTATCTACCTAACTCAGCCTCGCTTCGGTTCGCTTTTTGAAAAGTGTGTGTGTTTTGCAAAAGGATAGCGAAATTGAAAGGGGAGACTGAAAGACAAATTTGGGTCAGGTATAATCACGGATGAATATAAAAAAAATAAGCAAAAAAAAAAAGGAAAAAAGAATAATAAGAAATAGACCAGTGAACTGAAGCACAAGGCCTTGAGCTACTTCAAAGTACTCGTATTCATTCACAAGCGGAGTTGCTGGTGTTTGCTGGGGTTTTCCTTTCTCTATCGGGGTATCCTGTCAGGACAGCCAATGTGACCAGAAGCTAATATTGTAAATGGGTTAAACGGTATATGTGGGTTGAAATGTATTTAAAAATTCATTAAGAAATTTATTCAAAAAACCAGAAATACGTAAATAAAAAAAAAAAAGAAGGAAAACATGCCAGGAATGTTTTTCTTTTTCGAGATTGAAAGGATTGTGGATTTGTTCTTTTTTCTTTTGTTTTGTTTTGAGGGGTGTTAGAGAAAGGATAAGATAAGCAGAACAAAAGGTGCCTTCTACGGAGTTAATAGCTGTATTCCATGTAATGTGACATAACGAAGGGTTGGTTTTTTTGTGCCTTTTTTTTTTTTGCTTGGTTTAGGAAAAAGGGATTATCACATGGAAGTCATGATTTAGTATCTAACTGGGGAGATTAAGGCCTGAAAGGGGGTTCTAGCGAAGAAGCAGTGATTTGGAAAAGAATACAGGAATGGAAAAGTCATCGTGATATAAATGCCAAGATCGCATAAACAACCTGCCTCGTTAGTGTGGATTTAAGGAAAAACTAATGTAATTCATAGAAATTAAGAAACAGTTCACTAGATGCCTGAAATCAAGCGGTCCATAACAACAGGGAAAATGCTAATAGGCACAAGGAAGTTAAGTGATCTTATCAATCTTCAATATGTGATGGTGTTCATTGATTTTGCAGTGACAATATTCAGAGTAAATAATTTTTTGTGAGCGGTTAGGATAAATAAAAACCCAAAAACTTAAAAATTTTCAAACATAAACAGGTTCTACAACGATTCAGTGTAAGTTGCTCTGCCAAGGTATTATTTTCCAAAATTCATAGTGATGAAAATGGGCTAGAAATTTAAATAAAGCAAGTGCGAAACTCAGAGATAAAGGACCTAATGTTTATATGTATATTGTGATTTTAAATAAACTACCAATCCCCAATTGAATGTTGACGGATAGCTACTTCCTCGAGTGGACGAATTAGGTATACACAAACTGCAAGGTGGAAAATTCTTTAAAAAAATCTACGTCCATAAATATCTTCAAGCATGACTAGATGAGAACTCAGAAAATTGTTTAATCATTAATAAGCCAATAAGCCGATTCGAACCAGCAGTAGTACCTACACCTCTTCGCACCAATTCTTATTCTGACTACTCTAACTATCTTGGAATCTAACTCCAATTCACCCAGCTCTATAATTGCTTCTATCAGCGCTTTCTCGACACAGCGCAGACCAACCTTGTCAACAGCCTTAATACATTTTATCAATACGTCAACGGTTATCCCCCCCCCCCCCCCTCTCTCGTTCGACAATATACCATCGACTGGCCCACATACTATTGACATCATTTGCAGGCAACATCTTCATACCTGGCCCCATATATTTGAAGTACCTTTCCAATTTCTCCATTGGGCCGTCTCACTCTCTCAATCTTTTGATCCTACCCTTATCGAAGAAAAGTTACAAAACCTCTGTGATTAATTTTTATCCGGTCGAGACGGGCTCCCAGCAATATTTCTCAAAAAGAGCGCCTCCAATCTTTCGAACCCACTTTCCTCCCTACTTCATCTCTCCCTCAAACAAGGCGAATTCCCCCAAGTTTGGAAGATCTCTTTCATAAACCCGGTCCACAAGAAGGGATCAAAAAATGAAATAACCAACTACCATCCCCTTGCTAAGTTTTCTTATATACCTAAAATGTTGGAAAGTTTTTTATATGAAGTTCTAAGCTTTCAGTGCAAGTGGCTTATACCCAGCCAGCATGGATTTCTGAAAGGTAGATCAACTACTGCAAACACAGTTGAATTTGTATCCTTTGTAGCCCCAGAAAATGGCAACGAAATCGATGTTATTGCCACAGATTTCGCTAAAGCCTTCGATAAAATATCACATCACTTGATCCTTCTCAAATTGTCTTCCTTCATTATTAAAATGGATATCTTCTTATAGGGAGAACCGTTATTATAACATTCGTTTTAGATAAGCCTTCTCAACCAGGCTTTTAGCCACTTCTAGTGCCCCACAAGGCAGCCATCTAGGTCCTCTCTTTTTTTAATTTTAAGTATATACGGTCCTGAGGGGATTATTAAACACTGCCCCTATCTATTACTTTACCCCAAGACTCTATTCTCATTCAAGAAGACCTCGATAGGTTTTCCACTTGGTGTTTAAAAAATTGCTTAGAGAAAAGCGCGCGTATGTGCGGGCTAATGAGAACACCACGTGTGCCAACCGCGCGTATGTGCTTGCTGAGTTCGTTCGATCTATTTGACTCATTTCTCGGCTGGCACTGATCATAACACATGGGAATTACACTGGCACTGACACTTGCACTGCACATGAACATTGTAAAAGTACGTGCAAAGTTCTGGTTTTTTGTTTTCGTTTTTCTTTAGAATTTTGGTGCCATGGAAATGGCATGTGGTGAAGGTTTAGTTAGCAGTTGGCAGTGATCGTTGCAGGTTTCTTTGTATTGGCGCTGTAGTGGATAACGATGATTCGGAATAATAAATGATAATTAATTAGCGAAATAAAATAGCGCTAGCAAGCGCTGAATAAAGTGGATACTATGATTCGGAATAAAAAATGATAATTAATTAGCGAAATAGAATAGCGCTAGCAAGCGATAGATAAAGATTTGCAAAAGCACTAAACACATCCATTGGCATTTCCAAAATTTAAGGCGCATTAAGATCGCACAATTTTCTTTCACTTTTCCTTTTTCGTCGACGAGTGGTCAAGTCGTGCGTGCTCACATTAACTACTCTCATCCTAAATTAAGCCGAGAATCTTTTATAAGTAAAAAGTTGAATTTTGAATTTGCTTTGTTTATACATGAATAAAAATTAATTGTAGTATTATTTTGAATTCGTTTTTTGTTCTTTCGTCACGGAATAAATGGTCTCTTAACGGGATGGCCTTGTGTATGATTGGCGAACAGAGACCGTAGCGCTCTGTGAAAACATTGTAAAATTAGTGTATTTTATTTCTTTTTTTTTTTGTTTCGTGCTGCAGAAATGGCAAGCGGTGAGTGCCCTTCGAATTCTAAAAGAAGGAACATTACAAGACTATCTTATTTAGTAGACAGTGACATCGAAAATATGTTATTCGATAGTGGTAGTGATGATGATTTTGTGCCGTCTCCCTTAGCAGATTCTGAAGATCAGTTGATAAATAATGAGGAAGTACCATCCGCACCATCCTCGCATTCTTCTGCCGGACAATCTGAAATTTCACCAGAATTATCAACAACTGAATTATCAGCAGGAGGATCTATATCCTCGTGGACAACTTCGTGCGAGATGCAGGGAATTCCATTTACCAAGTGGAATGAATTCTATGGAAATCCTGGGTCCCTGGGATAACTCCAATCGATTATTTTAAGTTTGTTTTTTTTTTTTGAGGAACAACTTCTGACAATGATTTGCGTAAAAACGAACGTACAAGCTATAAGACTAGTTTTGCAGCATGGAGTGGCCCAAGGTTCAATGCTTAGAAGAAATTGACAACTCCTGAACTAAAGATTTTTTTTCGGATTGCTTTGTCATACGGGTACAATTCAACTTAATCGATTTCAGGATTATTGGAAAACAGACGGGCTGTTTTCTATACCTGTTTTCGGTGAACAAATGAGTCGGAATAGATTTCTGCTCAGAATGCGATGTCTTTATTTCCGTGGGTGGCCGTGACTCAAGTGGCAGTGGACTGGCTTCCAAATCGAAAGGTTCGGTGTTCGAATCTCAGCCTCGCCCATATTCATTTTTTCTGTTAACGAAAATCAAGTAAGACGAGTAGTTGACTAGAAATCAACATCAAGCTAACTTCCACAAAGAATTTAGTCTCCCCATTAAATGATGGATGCCACCCATGGAGCGAAATAACCACTGAGCCCAAACATCTCTCTTTCTCTCTCTATCCCATTTTCCAAAAAACTTAACACATGCTGAGGCATTATAAGTGTATTCATACCCACTTAAGTTTTAAGTGGGTTGAGCTTTAAGTTCTTTAAAAAAAAAAAGAAAAAAAGTGGGGAGGATCAGGATAGTAACGACCCTTTACACAGAATTTGGAGTGTAATTGATTATTTCAAGTGTTATTATCCTTCGAAAGAGTTGTGCTTGGACGAGAGCATGATATCGTGGAGAGATCGGTTGAATTTTCTCCAATTTATAAAAAACAGACGTTACAAGTACGGTATCAGGTTGTAAATGCTTACTGAACCCTCTGGTCTGCTATAGTTCTGAAGTTTCAGGTATATGCAGGCAGTAAGGACAGCGAAGTATCAGGAAAGGGTCATTCTGGAAAGGTTATTCTGGAACTGCTAGAGAAGAAGCTTTATCATGGTCATACAATCTACATGGACAACTTTAATAGCTTCGGTTTGGCGAAACAGCTCCTAGACAAAAAGACTTACTGTACCGGTACACTGTGCTAAGATTTGAAGGAGAATCCGAAGGAAGTGACTCAGAAAACACTAAACAAAGGCGAGAACGAATCAAGGTTCCGCGGAGGTGTTCACATCGGTAAATGGAAGGATAAGCGTCCTGTAACTTATATCACTACAGAGTTTGAGGATAACATGGTCCCAGTGGCAAACAAACGTGGGAAAATCACTCAAAAGCCCGAAGCCATCTCCAAATATAACGAGTTTATGTCAGGAGTTGAAAGACAAGACCAGCTTCTTGCATTTTACCCATGTAAGAGGAAAAGTCTTCGTTGGTACCTCAAACTTGGCAGTCACTTTTTCCAACTTCGAATGATAGATTCATAAAATGGGTATAACAAGCATTCTGGCCAACCCAAAATGTCCCAGTATGATTATCGTTTATGTGTGATAAATGCATTCCTGCCAGGAAAAAATTTTACTTCAACAAGTTCAAGACCACTTGGTGGTTTAGTACACAAGATTAATAAAATTACAGAACAAAATGATAGAGAAAAACTCAAACGCAAGGTTTCTCGTCAGTGCTCAAAAGATAAAAAACGTAAGGACACAATTTAAAACTGTGAAACTTGCGAGTATAAACCTGGACTATGTTTTGAATGTTTTGACGAGTATAATTCGTCTTTGTGAATTTCAATTTTGTTTTCTTTTCGTTATTTATTAATTTGTTTTTGTTTCTAAATTATTATTATTTTTTAGTTTATTTTTTCCAATAATAATAAAAAATGTTTTTACGAGCTAGATGGTTATGCACATGTGCGTGCCTGGCACTGGAATTGGAAATTTCATCCACAGATGAAATTGGAAATTTCATCCACAGTGCCAGACCCGCACATGAGCGGTGTCTATTTTTTTAATATTTTTCCAAGAATAGTAGCATAAAGCATATAAATACTAACACAGATTGAGTAAACTAACATCCTAGAAGGCAACTAGCATGAAAACCAAAAGTGACATTTTCCACACCACCACCATATTCTGGTGACAGCGAAGCTGTTAACGTCTCCAAATGTCAATTTATGAATTTGTCACATAAGTCCAATCATTTTCCTCCGGGACTTTATTTTCTGCATCCCTTCGTGACCTTGGAATTTTATTGTCCGGCCCCTTCTCGAATATACCAGCCAAGTGTGGTCCTCCTTTCAGCGAGTTCACATATCCTGAATTGAGAATACTCAACGTCGTTTCCTTCGATTTGACCTTCGAGGACTACCCTGGGATGACCCCTTTATCACACCTCCCTATCAAGACCGTCTCAAACTTCTTAACCTGAATACCTTCGCAAAACGCAGAGATGTAGCTGACGTCCTCTTCATTCATCGACTGCTCTCTGGTTCTGTAGACGGCACTTCCCGTTACATATCATATCTTCTATATTGCACACCATCGCACGGCTTATGGTTCCAACGAACCAATCTGCCGGATGCTCCGTAAGGTCAACTCAAACCTCCCCCTTTTTGATTTTAACCTGGGCACTTCTCATCACAAACTTGGTCTCCTCTACCATTCCCTTATTTCCTGACCCTTAATTTTTGGTAGTTTTTAAGTTATTTTAAGCTTTATCAAGCGAAATAAATGGGGGGTTAGCCCCCACCAAAGTCAAAATATTTATCTGTTCATAAATTTAGGTTTGGTGTTCCCCAAGGATCAATATTTGTTCCAAGTTTGTCCACTCTCTTTTAGCGTGCTGCGCTTTATACAGCAACAGTAGGGATATGGGAACAGACATTGCAATGAATACCCGCATAGATATGTACATATGCGTAAACCAGATGTATTGTAGTAGTAGTAGTTCACATTTTTAAAATATCCTTTTGAAATATGTTTTAATTGCAACTTGGAAAAATGGGCTATCGAACAGTGAGTTTGTTGGAATCGATCAGCTCAGTAGTTTTTTTTTGTTATGCTCGGACAAACACAGACAAACGGATACAAATTCTAATAAAAAATTGACTTGAGTACAGACAATCCATACGACATAGCCCAAGTTTTTTTTTTAAAAATATCTTCAATGTACAGACACGCCTTCATTTCAATTTTATAACATTGTAGTAGAGATGACATAACACATAAAGGGAGGGTCGAAATAGGCCAAACTACTAGGTGGCGCAAATTTTTGCAAACGGCGTCGTATGTCAATCATATTTGACATTTGTGAACTAGGCAGCTGCAGATAGGCAATGGAGCGCTATACTCCGCAAGAGCATGGAATAATTGTGTCCATGTTTTTGACCAGTAATCGGTCGGTGTTGGCGCAGCGTGAATTTCGACTTCGATTTCCTAATCGCGTTGCGCCAACTGGGAAAATATTCCGTCTAGTAGCTAAGCACTAGACTCGAACAGAGTGGAATCACAGGAAACCATGCAGGGCGTTGCCGCCACCGAACTGGTCGTTCGCCCAAGAATATCGCGGCTGTGGCTGCCGATACCGCTGAGAATGAACTAACATCAACCAGACGACGCGACGAGCCACGCAATTGGGCATCACCAGATGAACCCTACAGCGAATTTTAGTGAAAGACTTACACATGTTCCCATACAAAGTGCAAACTGTGCATCAGTTAATGCCTGCTGACTGTCAGTCGCGTGCGAATTACTGTAAAGCCATCCTCAATCTCGAAAACGAAGAGCACGATTTTGTGTCGAACATCATCATGAGCGACGAGGCGCATTTCCACTTAAGCGGCTACGTCAATAAGCAAAATCTTCATTTCTAGGGCACTGAAAATCCGCGTGTGATTCACGAAGAGCCATTACATCTACTCAAAGCCACTATTTTGGAGGAATGATTGGGCCGTATTTTTTTGAGGACGCCATCGGTAATACGGTCACTGGCGAACGCTACAGGGCCTTGATAAACGACTTATTACTGCCGGAATTGGATGAGCGGGGCTTGCCACACACAGCCACAATGGATATTATGAAGGAAGCGTTTCAGTGGAAAACGCGATAAAACGGGCAATGTGTATGATTAAGTATGCGCAAAAATTAAGTGAACGTTGCACTTGACGATGAAGTCCCTTGACGTGAATGAACTCCCTACTAATAAAATTCTGCAATTCATTCTGATATACGCTTTAATAAAAAATATGATCTAATAAAATTATAAAATTCTGGTATTTTTCATTGGTTTTTTAGACGCACGTTTTTGCTGAACACAAGTATTTTTTGCATTCAGAAACAGGAATAGCGATGGAGTCGTTCATTTAGAATCGGTGCTCGTCAATTAGTAAGATACAAAACAATCCGAAAGAGCTTCTGAAGTTATATATCAAAGCAGCCCTAAAAGAAAAAGATATTCTGAAAATGCATTTGTTAGCTGTATCACCTACAAGATCAATAGAACGTCAATCTAATTGGAACAGCTTATGTCAGAGTTTGCCTTCTGCACAGGATTTAAGGATTTTTTGACTTTTGTTTAATCGTACCGAAGTCAAAACAGATTTATTTCAATACCATCGAAGAGTCAAAATCTCTTGTATGTGAAACTGGAGTAGACGATTTCTATGCTCTCAAATCTGGAATCCTCTGCCCCGCATTTTTTTACTTTATCTTCAATCTCAACTTTTCTAAACTGAACGGCTCTCTATTGTCACTCATCCCATTCGATATAAAACTCACAAAGTTGACATTTTATGTCCACCGAATGAGTGAGGTTTTCGTTTTAGTCCCTGGCATTTGATTGATTCACTGCCACTAGTCTGGCATAAATCGAAGATGCTCATTTCCGTTCGTTTAATATGTGGTAAACATCTCAACTACCCATAACATATGTGAGAAGGGTTTCCTGGGTTGATGGTGGAAAACTTTTGACTTTTCTCAGGTAATATCTACAGACAAGGATGGATTAGATTGTGTAAGAGTTAGGGGCAACCTGAATATGGGGGGTATTCGTATATATGTTGAGAGAAAAAAAAACGCAACACATTTTGTGAACATTGATTTACGAATAATTGATGGATGGATGCATTGATCTTTAGGTTGTGTATCCCTTTTTGCTGTGAAAATCGAAAGCAATCATTTAATCTGGAATTATTCAGATATTAATATAACTTGCCACACTTGTTTTGAGGTAGGTTTACGGTGGAATTTCAGATTAAGATCAAATCGATCGGAAGTTGGTTGGGCGAAAAGAAAGGTAAGTTCTGAGTTTTATTCAAGAATTAAACTATTGCTAAGAAAATGGATTAAACGAAACGAAAATGGATTAAGGATGCCGTAAAGGGTAGGTACTTTTAGTAATAATCAATCTTTTAAAAAACAGAACAGGAGCTTTTATTTTTTAAAGAAACAAACTTAAAACGTTTTTATTCTTTATTAGAATTAAAACTTAGGTTATCACCTGTTTAATTGCCTGGTCTTATGGATTTATAAAAATTCGAAAAGTTTTTTAAAGAATGTATGGTCTACGTAGGTCATCTGGGTATGTCCAAGAATTAAGTACTTTTGATAAATTGCCACCCTAAGTAAAATGTAAATATAGTCGAAAGACATAGATATAAGAATTTAGAGTAGCTTAGAGTGCCTGTGTGGGGCCAATAAGTTAATATAAGATTGTTAAGTAATTTTAAGCTAGCATTTAAGCATTTTTTGTTAGTATGTAAGGGTTAATGATTAAGATAATAAAATGCATTTAAAACTAAACTAAACTTTGATAAATTGCCATATCACATTTGGTCGCAATAATTTGTAAAAGGTTAGCTAAGTTGACGTTTCGATTTTGTGTAACTAGATAGAACTACTGGCACACTCAGATCACAATTGTTTTCAATGGCATGAAAAACACACGAAGCAAAAGCATTTGAGTTCATTCCACCTTCTCCTTCATGCCATACTTTAAAGCTTTATTTTAGTCAATATCTTTCTCCCACCCTGCTTTATTTTTCATAAACGTGTTCGTATTATTTGACTTGGTCAATATTTGCTGAAGTCCAATTTTCGACAACTTTATCGAGCAACTGTGGTCGGACATCAGCAATAACATGCGTATGTTGACCTCCAAATCGTCCAATGTCTCTGGTTTATCATCATAGACTAATGACTTCACATACCCACAAAGAAAGTAATCTAAATGTGTGAGATCAGTGGATCGCGGATGCCAGTTCACAGGTCCATTACGCGAAATTATGGGCTCAGCAAATGTTTGCCGCAATAAATTGATGGCGTCGCGCGCCGTGTGTTATGTTGCGCCATCTTATTGAAACCAAAGCTATATCACGTCAATGTCATTCAACTGAGGAACAAAGAAGTCAGAAATCATATTTCTATAGCGCCCTCCATTGACGGTAACATTCTGGCCGGCATCGTCCTTATAGAAATATGGGCCGATGATTCACCTGCCTATAAGGCACACGAAATAGTAAGTCTTAATAATTGTAGGGGCGTCTCGACAAAGGCTTCTGGCTTTTCTCCACTTCAAATTTGGCAATTTTGCTTGTTTACATATCCATTTAACCAACAAGGGGCCTCAACGGAGAACAAAATTTTGCGTTGAAAATGAGGATCAAGCTGAATCATATTTTCGGTCCATTCACCGAACCTACGACGCTTATAATGGTCACCCGGTTTCAACTCTTGCACAAGCTGGATCTTATAAGCTTTTAAGTCATGATCTTTCCGTAAAATCTTCCATAAATTGGATGCGCATAGCTCCAATTGCTATGTACGATGGCGAATCAACTCATTCAGATCGTCCTAAACACTTCGCTCCACAACGGCAATAACTTCTTCTGTTCGCACTGTTTGTCGTCTTTGGGGATACGTATTATCCAGTAGAGTATACGTGGTGCGAAAACGATTCATAGTGTTCCGAATAACTTGACGATTATGTCGACAGTAGGGCACGATAAGTTTGGCGACCGAGTCATGGTTTTCAAAATAAGTTTCCACAATTTGCACGTGTTGTTCTGGCGTTAATCTATTCACTGTAAAATGACAAAAGGTACTAACCTTAAATGAACTTTCAACTGTCAAATTGACAATCTGTAGAAACAGTGTGGCCAGCTTAAAAACCAAACCTGTAAACCTCGTCTACAAACCGATATTAAAAGAATGTGTTATTTTCAGGAAGGACAATTAGGAAGATTTTTCATTTCGTTGTATGTTTTCATCCTTCATAAACTATTCATACATTTTATAAACATGTTTAAAAGATTTGTAATTAAAATCCCAATACTGCCTATCTGTGGTTTGCCTGCAATAATGACATCCAAGCTTGGGCAGGCCTGTTAAGAAATCTTTAACATGTTCTTGTTTTTTTCTGTTAATCGTGGAAACTTTCTTTCTTAACTTTTCATTTTGTAGTCGAATTCCATGACTATTGCTTTCTGTAATCCAATTTCGTACTATCCATTCTCCTAAACTAAATGCGTTTAAAAACATTTTCCTACAGATGTGCACAACACCATTTTCAGTTTTTAACTGATATTTCACAGATGTATTACGTCTTGAATTATCACATTTATTTGTACGACGAACCACGTGTCGCTTTTCTATAGATTTCTAGTCATCACTCTACGTTGTTCCCAAATCATTTTTTCTCAAAAAGAATGGAACAATTCTTCCCTTTGGGATTCGGTAATTTCATTACATTTAAAATACTTGCCTTTTTTACACTTGCTTGGAATACAACAAGGTTTGTGCACACGTTTTTCTTTTTTTTGTTTTCCTACTGTTTGGCCTTTTATTTTTTTAACACTGTAATATTATTTTCCTTCTTGCCTAGCGCTGTTTATAATACTTTTCTGCCACTTATCTTGGTTTCGCTGGCCTTTCTTCCTCGTTCTTTTAGTAATCAGACCGGAACTGTCATCTAAGTCATTGTTTCGGTAATCAGAATGGTTGGAATCATCAGAGTAAGGTCTTATTGAGGGTTGGCAACAGCTTGATAAATCATTAATAGAATTTTGATAATCATTTTGCTCAATAAAAAATCCTGTTTGATCATCTAAGATAAGACCTGAGTAACCTGATATGTGAATATTCTTAAATTCACCTATGGTTTCATCTAACACCAAATTATCTTGAGTCAAAATGGTTGACTCTTTGTCCAACGAATTTTCCTTTGGTCTAATATACATTTTAAAGAGTATTTATGATAGAAAAATGAAAACGATCCATATCTTGTTTTGTACTAGGTATTATTTTAACAGAAGTTTAATTCTTTGATGTGAAATTAAAACTGAAGTTTACATAAAGTATAACACGCGGGCTCATGTACACTCGAATTAACACGCTGGAGTTACTCAAGGTTATTAACATTTCTAATAACAGAACTATTCGTACTTACCAATCAGACTTACGGTACTTACAGCTGGGGCACTTCATGTGAAGCGGACAGGGAAAAAAGATTTAAGTTTTCGATTTCAGCTATATTTGAGTATATTATAGGTGTGCATATCCTCGACACTGGTGCAACATATTTTTACAGTAGCAATCCTGGTTCATAAAATATGGGTTTTTGAAGATTTGAATAGCCCTGAGGTATGTACTACTTCGAATGCCATTATTCAGTTTAAAAACGGTATAGTAAAATAAAGTAACCACTGGATTTTATACTTCATTTAGTGTCCTTTTAATCCTCATAAGTGGATTTTAAAAATAAAATAAAAATCACTGAAAAAGAGTGAAAAAAAAATGCTTTTTCGTTTTTTACAAAGTTCGAGTTTTTTTATTTTTTTAGGTCTATTTAAACAAAGGCTTATATTGTGTTTATACTCCATGCCAAGTTTCATAATGGGCCGCGCAGCCGTTTAGAAGTTATATGTATTATAATGGCGAGGCGCAGCGGCAGCCCCGTTCTCACGACTACATAGTCAGTTAGCGCCATCTTTATGGAACTTCCTAGTATGTAAATTTAGCTTGCGTGATGAGACATCTTGAAGTATTTAAATTTTGCCGTTATTCCGTTAGTTGAGTTAGCAACTACTTACTAGGCAGTCGAGCGCGTGACAAGTGCTTATTTTTGTATCATTGCTATGGCTCCCTATGGTGGTCGGTGTTTTAATCCATTTCGATTACCGTTTCCGAAAAAACATAAAAACTTAAGAAAATTGTCAAAGGCATTAGCAGTAAAGGGGTCATTTGCGAGTTATGTGTGTAAACAATGCAGACATCGTCTTAATAATGAATTGCCAACAAAAGTTAGTCCAGATGTCATTTCGAGTAGCCAATCATCAATCGAATTTTCGCAACAATTACAAGGTATAGCTTTTATTCCTAAAGATAGTCAGTTTACGAATATGTTACTTCGATACAGATAGACGACACGACACGAGTGGCAATGAAATTCTTCTGCAGTTAAAGGAAAATTTTAATGACCCTTCGACATCTACTTCCATGAAAACAATGATCCTCACTTTGGCGACTAAATGGTGGAGTGAAAAAACGCTTGCTGAGGAATTTCATACATCTAGACGGCAAGCAAAAACGGCAAAGGAACTGGTCAAGAAGAACGTTATTTTGTCATCACCTAATTCACGTGGAGGTCGGAAATTGTTTCCAGAAACCGAAAACCTAATAAGGACATTTAAACTAAGAGAAAATAATACCCGGATAATGCTGGAAAAAAAGACTTTGTGTCTGTCAAATCAGGTGACGGAAAAAGAGTGCACTTACAGATCCAACTCTAAATGTGCAACATCGATAGGTGACGCAAAATTAATCACCCCATCGGAAGATAGTATAATTTTTGCACATGGCGTCGTACGTCAATCATATTTGACATTTGTGAACCAGACATGGAGCGCTATACTACGCAAGAGCGTGGAATAATTGTGTCGATGTTTTTGACCAATAATCGGCCGGTGGTATTGAATTTCGACGTCGATTTCCTAATTGTGTCGCGCCAACTGGGCAAACATTCCGGCGGTTAGCTACTCAACACGAACAGAGCGGAAATACAGGAGACCATGCAGGACATGGCCGCCACCGGACTGGTCGTTCGGCCAAGAATATCGCGGCTGTGGCTGCCGATGTCGCTGAGAACGAAGAAACATCAACCGGACGACGGGCCACGCAATTGAGCATCACCGGTTCGTCTACAGCGAATTTCAAGAAAGTCTACTGACCATCAGTCGCGTGTGAATTACTGTAAAGCCATCCTCAATCTCAACAACGAAGAGGACGGTTTTGTGTTGACAATCATCGTGAGCGACGAGGCGTATTTCCACTTAAGCGGTTACGCCAATAAGCAAAATCTTCATTTGTGGGGCACTGAAAATCCACATGTGATACACGAAGAGCCATTACATCCACTCAAAGTCACTGTGTGGTGCGGCGTTCACCCGGCAGGAATGATTGGACCGTATTTCCTTGAGGACGCCATCGGCAATACGGTCACTGTTACTGGCGAACGCTACAGGGCCATGATAAATGACTTCTTACTGCCGGAATTGGACGAGCGGGGCTTGGCAACACAGCACGAGCCACAATGAATATTGTGAAGGAAGCGTTTCCTGGTCGCGAAATCTCCCATTTTGGCGATTTGGCATGGCCAGCAAGATCGCCCGATTTAACCATCCCAGATTTCTTTCTTTGGGGCTACTTGAAGTCGCGGGTTTATGCCAACAAGCCTCAGACAATCGAAGCCCTTAAGGAGAATATTCGGCAGGAATGCGAACAGCTATCACCGAAAATCTTGCGGAAAGTCATGAAAAATTCGATAAAACGGGCACAAATATATAATTACTAGCCACTTGGCGGATATCATCTTTTCTACTTAACAAAAATAATTGTAAAGATCCAAATAAAGATTTCCATCACTTTTTTATTCAGTAAAAAAGTAATTCCAAAACAAAATTGGATGATTAAATTTGTGTCACACCTGTACCAACAGTTCAAATTGGAATATCCTGATACAAAGGTAGGCCTTACGAAATTCTTCATATTCCGACCTAAGCAATACATTTCTGTGGAAACTGGGGCACACATGTAGTCTACGTGTGTACTTATCATCAAACTGTGAAATTGACATTAAAGGGAGGAGACATTCCATCTGTTAAGTTTGAGTCAGCGATCCTTTTAACCTCCTATAAAAATTGCCTAAAAATGATGATGTGTGCACATTCTACACCAACGCGCCATTTGATGACAGAAAAATCACCGTCAAACGAACGTTGCAACAACTGTCCTGGCTTTACTGGAATTTGTGAGCAACTGGAAACAATATTTGATGAAAACCCAATAACAAGTGTGCAATTTAGTACAGGGATTGTTGCAAATCACTTCACAGTCACGACTAAAGTTCTTCCTTCAGATGATTTTGTAGATAGCCTGTGCACTGCTCTAGATATTTTGAAACCTCCTGCGTACATCACAGGCCAGGAAGCTAAATATTTTAAATTATTGAAACACAATATTGTCGGAGGTGATGTTATTGTTCAATGCGATTTTGCTGAGAACTACAGCTTTATAGTTCAGTCTTTCCACTGGAACAAGGACCAAGCTACTCTTTTGGCATCCGTTTATTATTATCGACAAGGGCAAGATACAAACACGGAAATATTGGAAAGATATCAGATGATTTAAAATACGACACTGCCACTTTTTTCACCTTTCAAAATATCGTGAATCGGCATTTCCAGGAAGATAGCACGATTACTAAAAAATATATCTTTATTACTGACGGGGCATCACAACATTTTAAAAACAGGTTTAATTTTATAAACCTTTTCCATTTCAGTCAGGCTTTTGGTACAGAAGAAGAAGTGCATTTCCATTCTACTTCTCATGGGAGATGCTCTTGGTGGCTTGGCTACACGGGCCAGTTTACAGTCAGCTCCAAACAAAGCAATCACTACACCCAAGCGTTTGTATGAATGGACTAAAGGGTCACAGTACAATTTATTATTCTGATAAAGATGAAATCGACCAACATAGAATATATCTCAAAAGCCGTTGTGATATCGCGATTACCATACCTGGCACGAAAAAAATTTCACGCATTTATTCCGACTACTGATGGTGTTATCATCAAACTAACAAGTGACTGTATAGCTCATAAAACTTTGTAAAAAACTAAAAAAACTTGTGTTTTTTTTACTTTTTTTCAGTGATTGTTTTTATTTTTTAAACGCAGTTATGAGGATAAAAAGGCCACTAAACGAAGTATAAAATAGAGTGGATACTTTATTTTATTCTACCGTTTTCAAACTGAATAATGACTTTCGAAGCAGTACATTCTTCACGGTTATTCATCTCTTCAAAAACCCATATTTTGTGAACCAGGGTTGCCACAGTAAAAATATGTTGCATCTGTGTCGAGAATATGAACACCTATAACACACTCAAATTAACTGAAATCGGAAGCCTGAACCTTTTGTTCCCTGTCCGCTTCACGTGAAATGCCCCAGCTGTCAATTATTGATCAAACAAGAACCTCACAAAGTTTATGTTATTATTATTATTATATTTTATTAATTATTATAGTAATTAATTAATTACAAATTAACATTATATAGCACTAGCAGCTAAGGCTTACGGCTAAACCCTCACAAAGTATTCATGAGATTTTCATCGAAACTCAACAACACGAATGTAGTTACGAGGAAGAAGAATTAACTGTAAAATATTGTATGTTAATTGTTTTATTTCGGCATTAATTTTTTTTCTCTATATACGAGTATATATATATTGTTATAGTTTTCCAGTGTCGTTATGTAAAAAGCCGGATTTCATGAAAAATGCACATACGAAATTAACGCAGAAAGAGAACGATTTGTGAGATTTGCATCGGCACGTTACTTGTTTGCTTGGTAAATTAACAATTTTAAATGATTAATAATTAACATTAACTACTATTGCCATGTTGGTCACAAATATCAACACATTGAAGCATCTTTAAACTCTCCCTAAGCCTTTAATTTTGACTTCAGATGGTCATGTATGTATTAAACTTTCAGAGACTCATAAAGTGATAATTATTTGGTGCTCAGGTATTTCAATTCAATTTCAATTTTTTGGATTGGAACAGTATAAATAAGATATACAATCGCTTTTTATAATACGTAAATTACAATTAAATTAAAAAAGGGTAACTAGACACGTTATAATATAAAATAAATTATTCACATTTTGAATTCAATAACAAAAATAAATAATAAAGAAAATTGAGAGGAGAAAAAGTATGCATAAAAGATAAAAGGTATAAACGTAAAAGATATAGGTATAAGCCAAAATAATTGTGTCTCATCGAATGAATTAGAGAAATCGATCACAGCTGGCTTAGAAAGTCTACCACCATGAACTTCAGTTTGGTTCCATACATCCCTATTCAGTACTGATGTCTGTCCATATCCATAGTGTGACCTTCCAGATAGGTTTGGGTAAATATTTTCTCAGACGAACCTCAAGGCAAAATTCTTCAGGCGAGATTTTTCATTTCATTTCAGTCCATTTATTGGCCTAGTACAAAGAAGAACAAAAGTCTTTTATCGCACAGAATAGGGCTGGAAGGAACTATTCTATTTATAGTAATTTGATTCCATTAAGTAGCTAGTACAATTAAAAATTGCAGTGAACGTAAAAAAGATAAATATAAATCTAATCAAAGAGCAGAAATAAATTTATGGATTTATAAAAAGATATAACTATTGTATATAATGAATTAATTAATAAAACACAGATACAAAGTAGCAAGGTGGCAAAAGAAGAAAAAAAACAAGAGGTTAATTAAGCAGGATTATAGTGAAAATGCATAGTCTACGAGAGTTCAAAACATTCGAAACGTTCACATTTAAATTGCTTAGCTCCTGCAACTTGTCTGACGACGATGGGCAGTAACTTCCAGAGCCTGATAAGGTGAATAAAGAAGAGGTGGGACGAAGCAGCTATAGGTTGAATTGAATTGAATTTAGTTTTATTGGGCTCAAAAATTTACAAGTTACATTATTTTTTCTGCAAAGCCAGAGTGACTTGTCTGCAGAAAATTAGATACTTTTTTGTATTTTTGAGTTCTACATTATTTCTGCTTGAATTTTGTTTGTTTAAACAGTGAAATTAAAATATGTTGAAAAATTTACATGCGTACATAGCTACGAGGGTTGTCTGAACAAACAATGATACAAGACCTTTTTTCTCAATTTTTTTTTTATTTTTCTATATAGTCCCCTTGTAACTCTACACACTTCTCCCAGCGATGCTCCCATCACTCTAACCCGTCCAAATAGTACTTGGCGTTGTTCTCTGCAAAAAATTGTTCACGAAGGAGATTGCCTCCTCATTTGACGAAAATTTCTGTTCTTCGAGCGCAGTTTTCAGATGAGGGAACAAAAAGAAGTCGCTTGGGGCTAGGTCTGGTGAATAAGGCGGATGGTCAAGCAGTTCAAACCATAATTCATTAATTTTCGCCATGGCAACCGCTGAGGTGTGAGACGGCGCATTATCTTGTTGAAATAGGATTTTCTTTTTTTGCAAATGTGGCCGTTTTTCCGCAATTTCTGCCTTCAGCTTAGCAAGTAATGACGCGTAGTATGCTCCTGTAATGGTTTTTCCTTTTTGAAGATAATCGATTCGGATAACTCCTTTACTATCCCAAAAAACAGTCACCATCACTTTCCCAGCCGAAAAAACAGTTTTTGCTTGTTTTGGAGGCGGCTCGCCCTTTGCAGTCCACTGTTTTGACTGAATTTTTGTTTCGGGTACGAGTATAATGGTGTATCCAAGTTTCATCTACAGTAGTTAATCGGCGCCAAAACCCGAATTTATTGCACCTAAACTGCACCAACAGAGCGTTGGAGATGTTCATTCGAACACGTTTTTGGTCTAACGCAAGCAAACGCGGCACCCAACGCGCTGACAGCTTTCTCATGCCTAAATCTTGATTTGATATGTAACAAGCACATTCTTCGGACATTTTCATCTAGTATCTCTCTCACTTTAATTCGGCGGTCGTCTAACACCATTTGATGAACTTTAGCAATGTTATCGTCAGTGGTTCCAGTTTTTGGACGTCCCAAACGTTCATCACCTCCCAAGCTCTTACGGCCACTTTTAAATTCAGCTGCCCAAAATTTCACTGTGGTAAATGATGGTGCAGAGTTCCCATACACAGAGTTCAACTCATTTTTGATTTGCGTAGGCATATAGCCTTTCAAAAACAAGAATTAAATAACAGCTCGGTACTCAATTTTTTTAAATTTTCACAAAAAAACACTCACATCGACTCGCTCAAACGACTTTCAACTAAAAACTGCGAGTCCAAAATGACTGAAACTTCAGTAAGTAACTGTCAAAAGCTAAACAACTAGCATTCACTAGCTTTTATTGACGAGTGTCGCTATCTTCACGTTGCTGTCGGAAACTTTTCAGACAACCCTCGTATAATGTCATTAGTAAAAATTAAGATACGGGGGAAGTCTCGGAAGTACCCGACCTAACAAAAAATTTGAGAAAATTTATATCTACTCGTATTTCTCTACATAGTGTCCTTTTAGTGCAATACACAACTTTTCCCAGCGTTGTTCAATAGCTTCTATACCCTGTTTATAGTCAGAATCGTCGAGTTCCTTTAAATAGCCATCAGCCGCAGATTCCACCTCTTTACCGTTGGCAAATCTTTTACCATCTAGCCATTTTTTTAAGTTCGGAAATAGAAAATAATCCCACGGTGCTAAATCTGGCTAATAGAGTGAGTGAGGAAGCAATTCGAACTTTAACTTGTAGATTTTGGCCACCGCGATGACAGATGTGTAAACTGGTGCATTGTCTTGATGAAACAAAACTTCTTCTTCGCCAAGTGCGGCCGCTGCAATAAGTTCGCATAATACACATCGTTGATTGTTTTTCTTTTCTGAAGATATCCAATTAAAATTATCAAATTAAAAATATCCCAAAAAACTGAAGCATGGCCTTGCCTGCAGATGGAACTGTCTTCGCCTTCTTTGGAGACGGTTCGGTTCTCCCTTTGAGTCTGTTGTTTTGACTGTTGCTGAGTCTAGGGTGTGAAGTGATGGACCCATGTTTCATCCATGGTTATGAGTCGAAGCAAAAACTCGTCTTTATTGCTGTGAAACTTCGCCAAACACTCGATTGAAACATCCTCACGACGCTGTTTTTGTCTCATTTTAAGTAATCGCGGCACCCATCTTGCGTACCGCTTCCTCATGTCAAATTTTTCAGTCAACATGCGATGTACACTCGCTACACTTGCCTACGAAGGAGCAGACTCCCTCAGAGTAGCATCCAGTTCTGTTTTGATGTTGGTTGGATGAGTCTTTTTAAATGAAAGTATTGCATCACGTAAAGATGACCAATTTTTTCCATTTTTAAAAATTCATTAATAGCGCTCACTATTGATGGCTGCCGAACAAATACTAACAAATGTAGCGTCGTCAAACTACAAATGTAAGCTTTATAAGATTGGTATTTTCAACAATAGTGATTCGTTTTAAACAACAAACGCCATCTATACGTCAGGTCGTGTACTTCTAGGACTACCCTCGTACATTTGTTTGCTTTTTTCAGTAATATTAGCTTAGGTAGATCAATGAAAAATGTTGGCATTTCGTTGAATGTAGCTGGAAGTGCTACTGCATATCGTCATTTCAGGACACGTAACAGGACCATATATCCGTTTTGTAAACGTCTTCTTGTATTTAGTAACTGTTGAGTTAGTGTCTTGTATATGTTTTTGTCTTTGAAAGTTGTAACTAACTCCAGTTTATACAGTTGGTTGATGGAGAGATACGTTTTAATGGTATTACCGTGTTGACATTGCGATTTCACCGTGATTTACTACAAGAAATACTTCCATGTATCCTGTTCAGCTTTTGGAGCTGCGGTGCATTGCCATAGGCCATGATGATATGCTTGAGGTGGCCTGCCGGAGAAAATCTTATAATAGAGCGTAGGCGGATTGCCGAACTTTTTTCATCAGATAGGCTGTATGGTAGCTCCACTTAAAATTGTAGTCTACTACAACTCCCAAGTATCTGTACGTTGACACATTCTCGAGAACAGTTGAACATTCGTCACCGTCTTGAGATAGCATGTCTTGTGTAAGCATTCTAAATCATGAACTTTTCTTTCCAATTTATGTTTAGGAATATGCGGTGTACGGATGTGCCTCGCTTTGGCTTTTTTCAGCATTAATAATAAGACCATTATCATGACACCATGACATGAGTATACTGAATGCGTTCTGCATGATTTTTTCAGCAGCTTTAATATTTTTGTGATTTACCAAGTTCCGCTTATCGTCTGCGTAGGCAAACACTTTTCCTGAGCACTAACTGTATGTCATTCATACCTAAAATAAAAAGTAGAGGACCCAGCTTGAAGCCATAGTTTGAGGATTTTTCGTCGCTTAGGTTATTTTTTATTTTTACTTTAAATCTTCGGTTTTTCAAATGATCTGTAAACTATATTATTAGTCCCCTTCGTATGCCTACTTTTTCCAACTACCTTAGAGTGTTTCATGGCATAGTCTGTCAAATGCTTTCTTAAAATCTATAAAAAGTACCACTGTGTGCTGATTTTTCTCTTGACTTGTATTTATTTTATGTGCAGTCGACGTATACTTTTGTTTTGCATTAAACCAGGATTTTATATTTTTCTAGGCATGCAATCAATTGTTGGCAATGATTCCTTCTAAAATCTTATACAGCGATCGATTGAATTGTAGTTTTTCATCAGGTATGTGGGTGAATGGTTCCGTCTGATATTGTGAAGAAATATACTCGTACACCGTCTAATTTTCCAAAACTGTTGGAAAGATCACCCTAGGACTAGTTTGTGATAGTGAGATATGTCGTTAAATCTTCCCATTCCGAAAATATAACTAATCATATCATTAAAAGCAATGAGTAATTTATTTAATATAGGCTGAGGACGGGAATCCAATTTACAGTAAATGACTATGGCATAACCAAGTGTTGACACAAAAAAGTCTTAACTAAGCTCAGCTTAGTATTAAGACGCGTAAAGCTAGAAATTATTATACTACAAACATCTGTCTGGTTGCCGAATATCTGACTATCAGTAAATATATAGAATGCCTCTCCGATCTTACTGATTATATCCGAGAATAATGTCCTCATTCTTTGAATCTCTGAAATTGAATCAGATTGAAAGTTGCACACAGGCACTTGTGATATGTGATACAACAGCTCCTGAGAATGTTTTTTCTTGCATGCTTCGTGGTTTTAAGTTAAGATGCATTCTTTTCGAAAAGATATTTCATTCCGGAGGATCTATGAGTGGGGCTTTATTTTGTATCTACTAAATAAATACCACCTTGATCAAAAAGTTCCCGGGGGACGCCACCGTGTGGCGCACCTATTGTTCCGATTTGAGTTCTGCTTTTTTTTTGTTAAGTTGGTAAATCTATTATTGATGTTCCCTCTAAATCTTAGCATCATATCTTGACATTTGCAAAAGTTATGTAGCCAAGAGTACATCTATCACTGTGTGTGTTGGCGATTTTTTTACAATTTTAGAAATGGATTTAATGGTGCGCGAACGTTGGAAATGTTGGAAAAGTGTTTCGGCAACGTTTCTCTAAAGAAAACGGTCATTTACCAGTAGCACGAGCGGTTCAAAAGCGGTCGTGAGTCAATCGAAGATGATGAACGCAGTGGCAGACCATCGACATCGAAAACCGACGAAAACATCGAGGAAGTAAAAGAAATGTTGGTCAATCGCAAATTAACCATCAGAGAGATAGCAGAGGACTTCAACATTGCCTATGGATCCTTCCAAGACATTTTGATTAATGATTTGGATTTCCGTCGTGTAGCAGCAAAGTTGGTGCCAAAAGACCTCAATTTTATGAAAAAAAGAGACCGTGTTGACGTCGCAAAAGGGATCATTTACGAGGCTGAATCACTGGAGACGAGACGTGGGTTTATTAGTACGACACGCAATCCGGACATCAGGCAAGTGAATGGCGTTCACCAAATGAACCGAGACCAAAAAAACACGTTGTTTTCAGTCAAAAAGGAAGCCAATGCTCACGGTTTTCATGGATTACAACGGTGTATAGTAGTGCATCATGAATTTTTGCCAGAAGGCCAGACAGTAAACAAAGAGTATTAGTTGGCCGTTATGAGACGTTTGCGTGAAGCAATTCGCCGAAAGAGACAAGAATTGTAGGCAGAAAACTCGTGGATTTTGCACCATGATAACGCACCGTCTCACAGTCCCATCATTATTCGTAATTTTTTGACGAAAAATGCAACAAATACCATCCAACAGCTACCGAATTCACCTGATTTGGCTCCCTGTGACTTCTTTCTGTTCAATCGAGTTAAAAAACCACTACAGGGAACGCGTTTCAGCAGCCGAGAGGAAGTAATGGAAAAATCGCAGGAATCCCTGATGGACATACCGAAAACCGAATATAAAAAATGTTTCGGGGATTGGATCAAGTGCTAGAATAAGTGTGTTGCAGTCGATGGGGATTATTCTGAAGGTGACAATATAGATTTAGATAAATAAATTTCCAATTTTCTGAATACATTGATCAAGCTAGTATGATAACCTCTCTTGTGATTGATTCATTCAAATACTTTCACTGTGAGCTTATGTTGAAAGCGGGTAGTATGTTTATTACAACTGGTATAACAACTGAATGTCATATAATCTGAGTAAGGTGAACTTACAGCATTCATTGTGGAATATTTTAAATATTTTGGTAATTCGGATGGTGAAAGAAACCTACCGGTTCGGTGCATTTACAAATAGAGCACTTTATTAAAGACCATCATGCCTCTAAGAACACTGACACTGAGTTTAAAGGCTTCATATAACAAAACGTAACCTCTATATCCAAAAAGTTAACCATGTTCAATTGCTTCTTCTACTCATAAGAATGTGGGCTTGAACTCAGAACGAAATAAAAGACAGAGGAAGCTGTTCACAACGTAAGCGATGCTCTCACCAAATATTTTACACTGTAAAAGCACCTGCAGATAGCCCAATCCATGTACGATTGGGAACTTGCATCAACAACGTAAGAAAATCCCAATGTTCCTCAAGAGTTAACATAAGGCAAATTTTGAGAAAGGCTGAAATCTTAACAGATCGATACGGAAAAAATATAAGAAGATACCTCAAATGTCGCTCATGAAGACTTGCGAATAGATCGAAACACTCGGTGTAACTAACTGGTTAAAATCATTAAAAAGAGTAGACCATTCAGATAGGAAGCACTCTGAGGAAACTCTCTTTAAACCCAGGTAACCTGATTAAAATCGGCGTCGTACAACCAACTCCTACTGGTGTAAGCAAGGTGACTAACACAACACGCCGTAACCTGTATCTGCCATATGTTGCAGTGACAAGTGAAGCAACCAAATACGCTGTTGCTTCGTTTAATGACTTCCCGGGTGAACAGTAAGAATATACTTTATACAGAAAATCGGAGAAGATAACTACACGCTCGTCAAAAGCTTCAGACAAATCAATCTGAATTCCTTCATGTTGAAGTATATTGGCAGACTGATTGAACTTCATGACCGGAAAACTGCACAGGGCAGTTTCATTCACACTAAACATTCTCAGCCAAGTTGTGATCAAGAATTGGTGCACTACAAATGGGATTTCAAACAATCCTCTTAAAACTGATGTTGCTCTCTTTAGTAGAAGTAGGAAGCTGACTGGTCTGACCCATATTATGCTTAAAGGCATCACCTTTAGGTTTCTTTTTCCAACGAAACTAATTACTATGTGTGACATCCTGGATATTAAACTTCTTTCTACAAAACATGTGCCTTCAACACTAGGCTTTGCCTGAGTACTATGTTCCGACATAAAAAAGATAGTGGTTGCCAAAGGAATACTCATATCTGACATCTAGAATAAATCTCACATACTGATATCTAGAATGTATTCTTAGCACGGATTGTTGGAAGGCATAAAGTAGTATCGAGAAAGTCAATGAATTGTGTGGCATAACACAAAAGTCTTCAATTAAGAGAAACAGGAACATCTGACAAACAAAGCATAAAATGTCCTGGCATTGAGCCACTAACTTGATTATTTTGTGAGTAGTGGACGGTATTCGTTTCCTAGTAACTTGGAACGTTCCCATTACAAATATTTTTCGATCCAGGGGTTGTTTGGGTGTTGATATGTCGGAAAGTCAAGATATGTCTGTTAAAGTACTCATAATCGTCTAGTCCTCGTTATTTGGCTTGTATGAGCTACCGGACACACTGTTGACACATCCAATCAAACAACGGTAAGGGTCTTCAGTGTTTTCACTCACCTAATGTATGGTCATGTCACCCACACAATGTTCTTTCTATACTGTTCAAGATGTTCCAACCAGTTGGCTTCAACTCAGAATAAGTCTAAGAATATTTGAAAAAAAAAGACAAGACCTCCCAATACTCTTTACGTTATTCCGCCGAGCCACCCTAAATCTACTTTTATCCTTAAAGCAGCCTGTCAATTTGTAATCGTAGCTTACGTCACTCAGTCTTTTATTTTATATACTCGTATGCACATATTTACACAGGAAGGTAATTCTTCTATCTAACTACCTTTAATCTGAAGGGTAGGTATATATTCGTAAATGAAATACTGTCTAGACGATTATGTTGTCCTTGTATCAGATAAACTGTCTACCACTCAGGCAAATACGTTTATTTTTGGTGGTAGCTAGCTTACTTACAACCGAAATGTATGTACAGAAATTCTTTTAAATTAATAACATGAGTACAAGTGCGAGGACGAAAACGAATATGAGTGTCGAAAACCCATAGGTATCGTAGGTTTTCGAATTTTTTTTTTTCGAAGAAAATTGCTCACCTTGTATTTCCATCAGTGAAAATGGCCAACATCTTTGTATCCCCATGCAATAGACATACTCATACCCTCAATCTGGTAGTTACGAATTCTACGATGGAAAGCTCTTGTGCGTAGAGCAAACTGAGCATCATCCTGTCTAATGTATTGAAACTTGGCCGACGATGATGATGAAATGTATTTCGAGATGAAAAAAAAAAAGAGTTACAATCCATTTACTACTGCTACTTCAATCTGAAATGTCCTTCAACGATTGAGCACAGGACCATGAGATATCTGGAACATAGTTTGTACTCGTGCCTTTCATTTGTAACTGGGGCAAGTGCTTTCAAGAGAGTTTTTCTTTTCACTGTTGCGTAAGAAACAAGAGATTGTTTACTGAAGGTCAGACGATGAAAGGAATGAGAAAAATCGAACAAAATGGCAGATGGACATGAGGGGCAAGCCGTTGGTTTATATATCAGTTCTAAGAAATGGTCGAGAATTTACAAGTAATTGTTATTGTAATTGATACGTGTATTGCTATCGGATGTCCTAGGGCTAAGACATCACTAATGAAATTCATATTTCTATCCGCCGATGGACTTGGATATTCTTTGTAAAAAAAACTTATTAGAAAGAGGATTAGAATCTTCTTGGGAAAAAATCAGTATTCGCATTGAATCTATTCTTTGTTATAAGGGTTTCAACTGGGAATGCTTCTGTAATATTTCAACACTACAGCGATAATTCTGGTGAAAATTCGTAAATATAAAGGTTTACTTGGAAATGGATTGAGGTACTAGTATTTTCATTCGCCGTTCTTGAAGATTTTCCCAGCTCGGTTAATTAACATCCCTGCTACCATCCTAAGCCTTCATAGTGATAGATCATATAATGTATTTCGATGAAACCATTGTTCTAACATCAATGAGCAATAAATATACTATTCTATCAAGGACCTATATATAGTCACAGGCTATTGTCATGAATAATATTCCACCATCAATGGACCACTGCCCTATCCTTCACTTCATCTCTTACCACTGTTCTCTCCGGTGAAGGCAATTGTATTGATATTACTTTACGAACTGCGTCGCGATTAATATTTTAGATTGATTGAATTGGATCCGTTGGAAAGCTATGGTTATATTTGTTCATCTAGCCCGAAACATAAAGATTTTCGAGGTCACCATGTTTTCACTTGTACAGAGCCCCGACAGAAGTCAGTTTTCAGTCGGTTTGATTCAGTTACTAAACAGTAAACTAGAGAATAAGTGTTAAAGACATTTTAGGTAGTTTTCTTCTCTTCTTCCTGCAATTCTTTTTGTATCTCGGATTCCAGATTGTTAGATATTTGATGGAGATCCATAATCTTGTTGGAAATGTGGGACAGTGGTCCATTTAAGTTCTTAGCTGCCTCCAATTAATGATGCATCAAGTATGAAATATTACCGATTCATGGTTCTTTAAAAATGCTGAGGTATGCATTTGTTAGCTTCTGAATTCCGAGAGGATTACCTGATACCTTTTTAACATGAATTGCTTAGAAATTCTTAACCCAAGGTAGTAATGAACTGCTTTCGCTAGGCATTGTTTGAAAACCCGACAACCAATAAGTTCCTTGGTGGTGGTTAGGTTAGTTTTGCTTCTCTGAGTACATGAAGAACCCTTAACCAAATTCAATTCCACGTGACAGTAGTAGTTCAGCTCAATTGGACTTTGTATTCAAACAATCCTTGGTTGCTGATGCTAGATATGGTACACAAGATATGAGAAAACCATTCGTCATTTTCTTCATATCTGTAGATTCTGCGTAAATTATTCAACGAAGAAGAAGTAATCAAGGTATTGTATAAGTAGATCACTGCTGTGGCAGGTGATTTAATCGCTGGATGGGTTTTAAGTCATTAAATATTCAGATCACTGAACCCGGGATATTTCTACTCGTATATCAAATTTCTAGGACGTGCTGCTAAGTTCCCAATCAGTTTGATTTGCAATCATGGTGTTGTGGTTAATACCGAAATTGTGACAGCTGCCTTTACAGTTGATCATTTCTGAAATAGTAATATTATGATGCCCTTAAATCAGAAGAAGGCAAAAACCACTTCCATTTTACTTTATCTTATGCACAACCCATCACTTTTGGCTCGGACTCTAGTCCAGGTCGAAAGGTTTCCTGTAGGGCAATAGGGGTCTCTGCGTTTTGGATCTTTATTTCATGTAACCATTTGTTATATCTAATTGTTGATTGTTTCATTGACCAGGTATTTTAAAAGACTGGACTTAAATTTGTCAGTGCTTCACTTTTATCTAATATTGAGAGAAATTGCCTCTACAACCGATTAGAGCAAACGAATAACTGGCGCGTTCGAAGGTTAAGCACGCAAAAGTAGTTTGTATGAGCCCACACGATCTCGTCGACTGGAGAAAGCGTATCTTCTTATATATGGGTGTCCCGTAAGTAAATATTATAGTTAACATATGTTATAGATATGTATTACTAATATTAAATTTAAAAAATGGAAAGAAATGAATAAAATCAATAAAAGGAGATAGCACAAATAATAACAGTCTAATAATTACATAATAAGTACCAAAAAATCTTTTATTACAACAGCATATCTGAGAAAAGAGATTCTGCTTGCACAAAACCCAAATCGAAAAGTCAGTGTTTTATTTGTTTTGTGAACGCATTCGAAAGTGTTAATGATCTAATTTATTGAAAACCCGGCATAATGCAATAGTATAAGAATTACAAAAAGCTGTAGTATGGAAATAGGGTTTTTGTTTTTTTTTTTAATTTAGTTTATTTATTTTCTCTTCATAATTGTTCATTTTTACAAATAAATTCAAGTACAATAACTCTAAGAAAAATAATAGTGACATAAGTATTTAATAAAAAAAACTTCAAAATAATAGAAAAAAAGTATGTGGAGTGACCCTGATAATTAATCTTACATATTAAAAGCAAGAGTTAAGACATTTTAAACAAGTTGGCAATAGAAGATAATGATAATTGAAACGAAGAAATACACCAGAATATCAGAGCAGAACATCAAACAAAGTTTCAATACTTTTGAGATCAAAGCAAAAAAGTCAATTTTTTAAATATTTCACAAACGCAGGATAATGTGAAATTGTCCTAATAGAATGAGCAAATTAAGATTTCCTGACCAATTAAAGAGAGTTTTTAGCACTTTATAACAGTATAAATGGCGGACCGGAAGAATTTTCAAATCCCTGAACAATTTAAAACTAGCATGTAAACGGGGTTTACGGAAAATTTTCTTCAAAAGGTATTTTTGAAGTAACAAGAGTGAAGTAAGCTCCTCAACAGCAGGTGATACCATATTGTAATCGAGAATGAAAGATTCCATAATAGATTTTTATCAACAATTGGATCGAGCAAACCTTGAGTAGAAAATAGAAGTTCCTGAGAGTTCCATGAAAATAGTTTCTCAAATTTTCTATGTGAGTTTTAAAAGTCATGATGAGAATCAGAAGCCCCAAATATTTGAATTAATTAACAGTCTCAATTTGGAAACAATTATCAATACAGCTTTCACAAATATAAAAAATGAAAGATGAAAAACTTGTATACCAAGTGCAGTGTGCTAGTGTAAATCTTGGGCAATCACTTGCATGAAAGAAGATCTCGGCATCAAAACTATTTTGCGCTACCAAATTGAAAAACATTATTATAATTTTTGAGCTTATGAGCAATTTATGCTCCGCAAACCATATTCTTAGTAAATGAAGATCCCAATTGATATCTGATATAAGATTCAAAGCACTGACTGAAACATGAGCAAAACCTATATCATCCGCAAATGCTGTCAGTAATCCTTTAAAGGACAGTTTGAATAGGGAATTGATGTAAATCAAGAAGAGTATTGGTCCCAGAACAAAGCCCTGAGGCGCTTTGGTATCATCAATTTTACTTTTTGTGATCTATTATTCAAGTAAGATTTGAACCACTCCCAAATAAAGCATCGAAAACCAGCATTTTCAATTTTGCCTAACTATATCATGATTAATATCATGATTAACCATATCGAAGGCTTTGGTAATGTCGACAAACAAGCCAGCTGAATACTTCTTTTTATCCAGATTGGCAAAAATTTGAGAGCAAAAATGTAAAAAGCTTCTTCAGAAGATCTACTCTTCGGAAAACCAAATTGCACAGAACTGAAAAATTTAGTTTTATTTAAAAACTCAACACCCTCTTTTTCACAACTTTTTCGAAGATCTTGCTTATTGAAGGCAAAAGTGATATAGGGTATGGAAACTACATTTAGAAGATTACCACGTAAATTATAATTATCAATTAATCTAAATTTTAAATTTCCTGATCTAATAAAAAACGTTCTCAATGCTTTGAAACAATACAAATGTCGTTCTGGCAGAATTTTCATCTCACGAAATAGTGGATTGGATGCAGTAAGTATGCCTCTAAAATCTAAAGTAAAAACTGAATTGATGTAAATTAAAAATAGTAGAGGTCCAAAAACAGAGCCTTGGGCAATACCCAGATTTAGATACTTAACTTCACTTATGATATCATCTATCTTCACTCTTTGGGGTCTATTTTGAAGCTAAGATTTAAACCAGCGGAACATGAAACCTCGAAAACCTGCATTGTAAATTTTATTCAACAAAATATCTTGGTTGACCATATCGAAGGCTTTAGTTATGTCAATAAATAGGCCATAGATAGAATATATATGAACAAAAGCCTAAAAAGGCATCTTCAGTGCATTTTTTGAAATCCAACTTGCACAGAATTAAGAAACATAGTTTTATTTAGAAATCCGACAAATCACAATTTTTTAAAAATTTTGCTTATTGGTGGAAGAAGTGAAATAGATCTATAATTGCTTATATTACCAATCGAACCCTTTTCCAAAATGCCATTATATCCGCATGTTTAAGCCCTTCTGGAAAAACTCCAGAAAATATGCTAAAACATGAACTATAAAGCAAGTAATTTTTTTAAGCAGACGTGGTTCGATCGTATCCGCAAGCAATGGAATTATTTAAGGATCCAATTACTTTTAAAATTTTAAAGGCGGTTATCGGTTCAAAGGAATGACATTTACTTTGCAAAAAATTTACTCTATTACTAATGGAAATACCATGTGTACAAGACTTATGGGGAACTTTCGATTGTAGACCCTCATCTAATTGTTAAATGTGTCAGCAATGATGCGATTTTCAAATACTTCACAACTATTGACAAGTACGAGTAGATTGATGTTTTTTTTTTCGAATAAGAAGATTTATTCAGAGCTCATAATGCACCATAAACCTTTTCAATAGAGGCGTTTAGATGGGTAGTCCAAGTTAGGGCACGGTCAAAGATTAGGCCAAGATTTTTGGCGGAATCTATGTACTCTATTGGGCTAATTCAATTAGCTAAAAAAGGGATGAGTCTAGTTTGCTAGAAGTACAAGGGCTTAAGGTACTCCATGATTCACTGGAGTATTATTCACCCACTACAACTTGTTGGTGTCTCCCGTGTAGGTGGGAGAATATACGCCTTGTTGAGGGCAACGAGAATTTAAACTCGTTTCTAAGTTATGTGTACAGAATAGAGTGGTTAACTGTGTCGAGGGCTATCGAGAAGTCAAGCAAGGTAAGGATTGTAACATGATTTTTTTCAGGCTTATTACATATTTGATTTCATCAACCAATAATAGTAGGACAGTGTTGCAACTCCGTTTCGAGCGAAAGTCGAACTGGCTCTCACTAAGAAGCTTTTATATCCAAAAAATATTTTTGCATCTGCAGTAATAGAGTTTTATCAAATATCTTTGATAGAAACGGAACGAAACGAGTCGAGAGTCGAGGCTGTATTTGTAAGGTGAGTTGAGTTAGTTATATTCACAGGTCTTAGGTCAAGAAAATTCATGCACCCCAAAAAGCCTTTCGAGTTTGGTAAGTGTAGGAGATTGTAACTTACATCATCACAAATTACTATATAGCTTTCACTGCATACAAACTCGTCAAGGACGCCAAAGAGTAGAGTAAAAGGAAGAGTAGAGTTAATTGGCCTATAAACGGCCCCTAACAAGATTTTTTCCTGGTTATACGTGGTTCTCAAAAAATATAAGTCGATAGGACAACCCATACTTGGCTTGCACATAAAGTCTTAGTTGATGTCGCGTACATACAACGCAACTAATATGTTGTTAAAATTCAGTGGAAATTTTTGTCAAAGATGCACCTATCAATTATTTCCGTATTAGTGTATAAGGCTTAATATCTTCTCGTGAATAGCAGGAGCTTCGTTTTTATTGTGCTATAGCATCTTTAATAAATCATTATTGAGAGAGCTCCATCAATTCCTTAAATGTTTGTTTTGAGAATCCTATTGCTTCTGTTACCCAAAGGAGTAGTAAAAGCATGTGTTTCTCTGATAAATTCGCGTTCTCATTACTTCGTCAGGATAAACCAAGGCTTAACATTGATCACTAGGCTTTTTCATTTCTTCTCAATCCAGTCACAATCACTGACGACCTTCATATCTGTTGACACTTTCATTACAGCTTCTTTGATAATAATGGTCAGTGATAGCTTCTAATATCGAACCCACTTTTTGCTTCTTCCACCTTCAATGACTCTACTTTGGTTTATCTTTGCTTTTCCTACTTCTAATAGTAAAACTGGGCTTCTATCTCCTGCTACTCTAGTGATGATCTTAATTCTCTACCTGGTATGATTTTAAAGGAGACAACAGGACAATGTTTTTTCCTATCTTGCCTCATTAACCCTGAGGGGATCCAATTTATGTATATTACGGAAAACTTTTTTCAAGGCTAAAAATAGTAGGAAGCTTCTCATCTCATCCCTTCCGCAATTAAAATTTGAAGAAGTTAGAAGTACGACTAACTAACAGGAAGTAAGTTCATCAGATATACGAGTTGTAACTCTTATTTAATAAAGCAACCTTTGTCGGAAGACGTCGCTTAAAATAGGTCTGTGTTATTATAAAGTGACTGTCACATACACTGTATCCTTGCAATTCCAGTTTCCCCCTAAACATCCAGAAATTTCAGGCCAAATTCCCAATTACTAGTAAGAATATGTACTCGTAAATTCCACAGTTCAATGCTTTCTTTTTTTTGTTTCCTTTCCTGCAGTCAATTGTCGTGCCCCCTTATTTCAAAGTTCCATTTAATTTCTCTTCAAAATTCCATTAGGTGATATCCTGGAATTCCCCATAGATAACAATTTGATTGAAAACTGCAAGCGAATCCGTAGAAAAAGAAGAAAAAAAAATCCGAATACAAGGACAAAACATCACTCAGGATCTTCATATAATGCAACGTACAAATCTCCCAACTCATCCTGGGAAATGCCAAAATTGAATCCTTGAAGTACATTTATTGCTGTTTTCAAAATAAGTGCAATTTCTATTTCTAAAATAAAATCAAAATACCATGGTAAAATTAAAAAAAAAAAAGAATTTTCACTTCCACGGAGGACTCTATATGTATCTACATAGGTAGTGTACCCCGGCAACAGCAATGGCAATGGCAACCATGGCTACGTGAAATCAAACCAAATACATTCTAATTGACTATCGACGAGAAGCTGGTGGCAGTATTTCTACGGCACAGATATCATAGATACGAGTTACTCGTATTTATATTTCGTATCTATGGCGAAAATCGGGAATCTGAATCGAAATCAGAATCCGAATCAGTCAGTCAACCGAGCCCGTAAGTAAGCAATCTCTCCATCTCTCAATGGATTGACTAGATGTATTGCAGATTGCTGCAGGTGTTGGAATATTCATAAAACCTTCCATTTGATTGAAATTTGAGGGACATTTTGCTCACAATCCCTCCCCTTACACCCGGAAAAATCCTGTCATTCCTAATCCGCTTTTTTTTTTCTTTTGTTAGATATCCTTCGAGAGATTTTCATTTTCTCTCTGAGGAATTTGTATAGAACTCTTGTTGTCGTAGTTATTAGATTTTCGGGGTCTTGTTCTCAAAATATTTAATCAAAAGTACATTCAAGGTCTTGGAGAACTCCAAGTACCGAAGCAACCCAGGAAGACCGGAATTAAGGGATCAAAATTTGCAAACCGTTTGGTAGAAAAATAGGAAAAACAAGCAGACAAACTAGAAATTGGGAAATGGTGGATGCACGGAGAGATTTGTGTCATCTTCTAAAAAAAAAAGGCGAAATTGGAGCACAAAATTCTCATCGCACAAATTGTCGACAATCAGGCCCGGCAGCATGAGACTGGTTATCTGTGCAGTGTACAGTTTGCACACCGGTCCAGGACAACTTTGGTTACAGCAAAGGTTTTAGGGAATTCCATTTTTTTCTGATTTTCTATTTGATACTTCAAACTTTTGCTAGTTGGTGTCATAAATGTGCTGTCGGTGCGCTATACTGAAACACATACGAGTACAGATAGGAGATATCCACGCACACACATAAACTCCGTGTCGTCGTAGCCGTTGTCACATATGTGAGGGAGGGGATAGTAGGGGTTGGAGGTTGCTATAATCTGATAGAATGTACAAATCCTGACACCAGGGGCAAGGATGAAGTTGGAGTATGGACATTTTTTTTTCCTTATTCCTTTAGCATCCGCAAACCTGAGTGTGTGCGACGATTCTAAGGGTGCAAGTAGGTTGTACTAGTTGGTAGTGGGTGGGAAAAAAAGTATGGAAAATAACGCAGGCTTATCGTATGCAGAAAGTTCAACGTTTGAGTGTCAGATAGATTCATAGCAGAACAGATACATTTCTCTGGAATTCTCCATGGTGTGGTGGTGATACTCGTAGTTGGGTTGAGTATTCGGGTGTTTGTTATTCAGATGGCTGTGGTGGAAACAGTAGAACTGGTAGAGACAGATCTGTCGGTTATCTATTTATACGAGTATGGCCGTTATGTATGTATATATGTATAAGTTATACTTATGTGCATCATACACACTTTTACATATACTCGTAGCTAGGAGTGGATAGAAAAAAGAAATCACTTCCGTTCCGTTCGTACTTGGTATTTAATTCCTTCAGGTGTTAAATCTGAGTGCACTCAGCTTAAATGTTCTTAATCATTCAGCTGCGACATGATGATACGTCAAATGAACGTATTTACTCTATAGCAGAGTATTTATGTGTGAAACTGTTTCTTTTTGGATTCTGCTCTGGCTTTTAAGGACTTTTCTCATAGTTTTCGATTTAAGGAGTTAGGCTTTTCGAGTAAGCAAGTCTGAAGTGATTTGAGGTAAATAGATATCGGGTCAATGTACGAGTTCTCATGCTTGGATATATTTTCCACCAGATGAACTTGGTTGATCTGAGTTTGTCATCCGAAGACTTGTGGTAAACTTTTTGCAAACAAGTTGAAATGAGCTGTCAGTGGTAAGTCAGTTGAAGTAGATTGAGACATTGTGAAGTATTCAATCACATAATACAGAAAATGATTGGAATTCTGTTAAGATGGACAAGATGGGACGATTGGTTTTGCGACAAGTTGATTAAGTCCAACTAGCCATAAATGTACATATTGCCGGGTTTTTGTCCTTATATGGTGAAGTAATAAGATAATTTCAACAGGAGTAGGTTTGAGTTACAAATAGCTTTGCATGACCAAGTATGACACTAAAGGATAGTAATTACTACTAACGGGGCCTTCCATATACCGCTTTATATTTGAAAGTTCAGGAAAATCAAACTCAACTTTTGTTTAATTTTTTTTTTTTTTTTTTAATTTGCGTGCCCTCAAGGGATTTAAGTACCCTTAAAATGTTTGCACACAGTGCGAGAGAAGCAAAATCAGGGAGGATGGACAGAGAGGTACCGGTGAACGCTGGTTTTAAATTTTTTTACTGAACAGATGTGGGCAGATGCCCGACGTTTGTAAATAAAGCGCAAAGTTATTTTACTCACTTCAAAACAGTTTCAACATAGGGCGAAGTTTTTTTCCACAAATGTTTGTAAAATATTTATATATCGATGGGGAAATTTGATAGTATTGAAATATGTTGACATTTCACTAACATGCGGAGTTTTAAAGACGTAGGAGCTACTGAACTATCTGTCTACTCCTTCATAATTGTAGGCCCATTCGTAACCGTAGCTTACTTACTTTTATTCGCGCTACTTTCAAATACACCACAAGAGATATGGTGTTCCCCTCCAGTGTCGCCTTCCAGTGTCAATGGCATCTAAGTGTTGTATTTTTATGTTGACACATTCTCTATAAATGTTTTGCGTCTGTCGTTTTCTTGAAGTTGGAAATGACTATAATAACATTCATTATAGTGCAGTTTTATTTTTTGCGCTGTTTTTTGTAAGTGTGTTCGACGAATATGCCTGGCTTTTGTCTTCTTTACAGTTATAACAAGTCCATGATCATGGCACCATACTATAATAGCGCTGAACTTATATGCTTTCTCTACAAATCTATGACTGAAACAATTATTGTATCATATGCGTAAACGGACCCGGTAGCATGACGAAGAACACAGAAAAGATCATTCCATTATATTGTGAGAAGCAGTGGTTCAAGATTCGATCCTTGCGGTACTCCAGATGATAATCTATAGGGATTGCAATAATAATCTTGGATTTTAACTTTGAAGCTTCGACGTTTAAGATAGCTTTCAAACTACGTAAGAATAACTCCTCGTACGAAGTATATTTTAATAGCACAGGGTTTCTATTCTCGCTGCTATTTATTTGATTGATGACATCTGCTAGTAGTTGGTTATCGGTTTTCTTCTTCAGAAAGCCGAATTGGTTATTTTCTAACCGCTCAAATCTTTTAAGATAGTTATACAGCCTTTTTGAGAGAACCTCTATGATTTTGTCTGCTACTGGCAAAATGGATAGAGGCCTATAGTTCAATATATAATTTTTTGTTCACTCTTGTATATTGGCCTGAAAATAGAGACCTTGAGCATTCCAGGTACTGTGGATTATGATATCCTTTTATTAATCAGTTAACAGGTCACTGGTGACAATAAAATCGGGTTTTGTCAACCTACTTGTTGTTATGTTATTGGGAAAGTTATGGCTGCATAGATGGATAGGTTGTTTACCTCAAAACTCAACTGGTTTGCAAATTTATTTGCAAAATCTTCTTTATTTGACTCGTTTTGGAAGTTTTTTGAAATACTGCTGATTTAGTTTGGGAAAACTTTTCCTAAAATGTTATTGATGATCTTCAATGTTTCCCTTGGGTTTCCGTTTACTTTACGAAAACGAAAAAAATGATTTTGTAGCGTTGATTTGTTTATTCAGAGCATTTCGAAACGGTTTATATTCGTTTTCATGTTCATGATTTCGTCTGTTGTTTTTAAATCTCCTATATAGTCAGTCTCTTGTATCCATTACATCTTCTCTTCTCTTATGTCGGAGTTATTTCCGCTTCTATTAAATTTCGGTATATTAGCACGTAACCTAAAGGTAGATCAGGTCGATCCTGATGAATTAAGTAAACAGTTTGCTAAGGTTCAAGCGACTTTGGCTCCCCGTCCACAACACATCCAAACTCCACTTGCTGGCTCTTTTGAATTCTGCAGAGTGGCGTGGGCGTTGTTACACTGAAAACAAAACCTAAGGGTGTTGGTATCGGCAACATTTATCCTCTTTTTATTAAAATAATATTACCATACATACTCCCAGTAATAACATACATCTTCAGCAAAGATTATACCAATTCCAAAAAAGAAGAGTATGTAAGAAGCTTATCAATAGAATACAGACCTATTGCTATCCTTTCATGCTTATCGAAAGTCTTCGAAAAGATAATACACCAAAAAATGGAAAATTTTCTATAACGCGAAAAAGTGCTTATCGGACGGGATTCCGAAGATTTTTCTAAGCTCTTTGACATCGTTGATGATGAATTACTAGTATTCAAGCTAATAAGCTCTTATAGCTTCTCCTTTTCAGCCAGTAATATCATGCGCTTGTATTTAGGTGGAAGGAAACAAGCACTGTTCGCTAACAATCTTAGGTCAGATTTTGTTGAAATTTCAGCAGGAGTTCCGCAGGGTACTGGGACCCTTGCTTTTGCACGAATACTCATTGATTTTGGCTATCTTGATGATGGATGTGTGAACTGGTGCACTGTCTTGATAAAACAAAACTTTTTCCTTCGTCAAATGCGGCCGTTTTTTCTTGATTTTATCTCTATAACGCTGAAATAAGTTCGCATAATACGCGCCGTTGATTGTTCTTCCTTTCTGAAGATAATCATTGAAAATTACTCGTATCCCACGCGCATTCAAAAAAAACTGACGTCATGACCTTGACTGCAGATGGAACTGTCTTCGTCTTCTTTGGAGCCGATTCTCCCCTTTGAGTCCAATATTTTGACAGTTCCTTTGCATTCCAAGTCTGCAATATATCGCACAGTGATCAGATATATTTAGTTCTATAGCCGCTGATACTATTTTCTTGCCTCCGAGGCACCCTAAACTGTGATCGATCAATTAAGCGCAAATTCCAGAAAACTATTGCTTTGTTTTATTGTTGTTTTTTTTTTTTGTCCAAGACAACTTAGTCTACAACTCTTAAGTCGACAGAAATAGATGATATCCTCAAGATCCCTAATCCTGCCATTTGTTCTTCACGCATTCGGGTGTTGATGTACGAGTATACGCAGATAAATGACGCTGATGCCTCGGTCCTAAAAAAAGGAAAAAAAAGCAATCATTAAATACAACGTCCCGTGTTTGAGAACGGTGAATGGCAGAAAAAGTACAATGGCAAATTCTATAATCTGTATCAAGATGTAGATACGGAGACAGGAAAGGTGCAGAGACGCGTCCATATCAGTCTAATGGCCGACAAAAAATAAGGGTTTTCCGATCCTAACCCTTTGACCCAATACTTGAATAAAAAACGAATTTATAGATCAAGGACTAACCATTCGCAGGTTCCCCTAAGCTTGATTTCGCAAATTTAAAGCTAGCCGCATGGGATTGATGAGTTTCGAAAACAGCCAAACGTGTCGAAAGCTCTCCAGCCATATTATGGACTTATCAACGGGAAGCTCCATAAACTATAGATTGATATCCAACAGAACCCATTTTTTTTCATTTAAGTACGGACGAGATTTATTTCTAATTATTTCAAAGCACATCCAAGAAATGCCTTACACCGTTCTGAGATTCTTTCGTAGCTTCGTAGTCCATACTCATAACGAACTACATCATTGAAAGCCACCTCTAGCTAATTTTGATAAAGTGAGTCAGGGGTGGGGTAGACAAATTCAGCAGTTATTATGGACATGACAAGGGTTTCAAATGGTGTGAAATCAGCGGTTAGCCATAGTTTGCGTAAGCATCCATAGACACGACCAATAACAAAGTTGATATGGTTATAACACGAAAGGTTCTGGTTTATAACAATGGGCAAATATCTGGCACAGACTAAGGTCAATAGATATATAAGAAATCGGTATAACAAGACATTTTGAGGGATTTAGTTGCAAATCATTGTGTATCGACCAAGCGTTGATTGAAGACAAACCTTCATTTAATTGAAACAAATATTTAACAATATAGTGCGTTGGCTGAGAAATGCGAACCTGAGCAACATAGAAGAATTTTTGCATACTAAAGGTACATAATTTACAAAGCCACAAAACAAAGGAGGTCTCAAAAGGTATTCCTTGTTTGATAGACTTGAGTTCTGAGACTACTTGGCCATTAGAAAAAGTTTAAAAACTTTATCACTAAAACCATAATAGTGCTTCAGCTTCCAGTACAGGATATCGTGGTGCACTTTGTCAAATGCTTTTGAAAAATCAAGCAAACAAAGCAAAGTTTTAGATCCTTTTTAAAGTCTTCCATCGTCAGTAACATTGACCATTGCCGTTGATCAGCTATGCTCCGCTATAAAACCTGTTTGGAGAGGATATAATAAGTCGTTCTTAGAAAGATGGTCAAGTATGGCCAGTCTACCTAGTTCGAGTGGAACGAAGAATGAATCAGCAAAAGGTTATATGTATTCCGCTGTCTGCAGGTGGCTCATGGACGACTAAGAAAATGGTTTACCTTGAGATTAGAATAAAAAAAGCAAAACGGGCTTTCTAATTGAATATGTTTTATTTTTAGAAACGACGGAATAAAACCAAAAGTCTGCAACAAAAACAAATGTGAAATCAACGTCCTTCGATGCTATAGCAATATGTGTGTATATTCCTGTTAGAAGAATTTCATTCTCCAAATACTGTTTCAATTAACTAATAAAAAAAGTAACTCTTACGCCATAATAAATTTTCAAATTTACCACCCAAATTCATTTAATACTCAGAAATGCCAAAACAGTCTACACAAATCGCATTCGCTAAATCTTCATGTTAACACCATCAAACGTCAAATATCCAACATAAACGACACGATTATAACCAACAAAAAATAAATGGACATGATTTTTAACGCAGACTCCCATAAACGGAATCAATTTTACACCAAAGACAAATGACTATCCGCGAAATTTAAAAGTAAAAAAAATACCGAAAACCTCAAAGATAAATAAAATGTTCCCATCTACAAATCCACAGAGAAGCAAGCAAAACTGGGAAAAAAAAAACCAGTAATATGCTCACCTTTACAACACGTATCCACATGTAGATCCAAGGCGCACTCTTATTCGAGTATATACATACATATATGTATCTTTTATAGACTTCCATAAAGGTTAAACAACTTCACCTAATAGCTTTCCATCAATCCGACACGACTTTTGCACCGGTACACCGCTGTTTTCCATTTTTGTTTCAACGTGTCCTACCCTCATTTTAACCCATACCCATTGAACGTATGAGGACATAGCGAGAAGTGAAATAAAATCCCGAATTACATTAATAAATGTATTGTAAAAGCTTTGAAGGTCTACATCAACCACCCGAGGGGACCCAACCCATTCGAAGAAACCAGCAACCTCCAAGGTCGTTCCGTCAAAACATCAATGCATTAGATACGAGTCGAAGGAGCATGCTAGCGAATATCAAAATTCTTGAGTTTTTTTTTATGATTTTCTCTATTAGACAGCTGCCTATAAAGCCAATCATAATAAAAAGGTACCAACAAAAAAAAAAGAAAAGAAAAAGAGAAAAGATACTTTGCTTCAAGGCTTTGTAGGCAAAGTCCTCTTATATCGGTAGGCAGTCGGCGGTTGGTCTATAAAAGCGAGAAAATCCGAATATGAGGTTTGATGAGAGATTTGAGAGGGCAACTTTCTTAGATGATTACAATTACGATGATTTGTATCTCATTGATTATGCCTGTGTCCTTATACTGATCATCTGGCAGATACATACTCGAACTCTAGACATTACCATCATTATGGGAGTACCTTCCATCTCACCAAATAGCCCACGAATCTAATTAAAGTTTTCGCCTAAAATTTAAGAGTGCCTACCTCGTAATCAGACTTGGCCATGCGGTACCGACTGAAATGTATTCGTACATCGCTACTAGCTACTCGTATCTACGAAATTAATCATAAAAAGTCAGCTGCGGTGTATGGATAGACGAATAGGGGAAACAAAAACAAATTACCCTCTTGATATTCGTAGGCCGGAGATATAAGTAAAAGTAGGAGTACGAGTACGAGTATCAGTACGAGTGGCGCGCAAATTAGATCCGCCCGTGAATTAATGATGAAACAAAAAGGCGTGCTAATACACATGTACCATGAAGCTGGTGGGTATTCAAGGGGAGACGGAAGTTGGCACTTAGCTCTACAATATATTTTCCGTTAATTTAATGAAATGGACAGAATGGCGCAGCTAGCACCACAAAGCCACAAAAAAAGAAAGCCACTCGTGTAGAGAAAGTACGAGTATCTGCGGTTCATATAGATGATTCTGCCAACAGAATCATTTGGAATAGATTAGAAATAATCGAGTCACATAGAAACCAACATACAAACTGACCGAACAACGAAAAGGCAGAGCTCTAAAACAAATTACTTAATCCAGGGACCTGCCTAATGGCCATTTAATTAAAAGAATGATAAGATGTCAATGAGTGAATGCCGTAGGTTTTCTAGAGTTTTTCTTCTTTTTTTTTTCTTTTCCTTTTTGTTAGATACAGAATGGTATAATGTATCTTTCTTGATAATTTTCATTTGTGGGAAAATAAATTGCGTGTGAGAATGGGGCGGTTTTAGGCAGATGTTACAGAGAGATACTTGTAGGTCAAGGCGTCCCCATCGTCGTCGTCGTCGTCGTCGTCGTCGTCTTCGTTGTCATTTTCGTTCGTTTATCTAAGCGAATTAATTTTGCAGCGCGCATAAATATTCGTATTTTAATCACTATGCTACGTGAAGTATGGAGTACGGTACACATATACCGGTGAAGATTTATGGTGACATTATTAAGGAGGGTAGAATTGATTGCTTAAATATATACATTAAAGCAAAGGCAGGTTGAAGGGTGAAAGGTGGTGGCAGCACATGGCATACTGAATCACTCTTGAAAGAAAGTGAATTTTCTGGATGCCATTTAAGTGTTTGTTTTAGCTGATAGCTCTAGGACCTTTGGCTTCCTTCGAAATATTGCTAAATCATGAAATTTTACAGAGTTGCGGTGAATTGACCTTCTACTAAGACGGCCTGGAGATGAGAGTATATTAATCGAACCTGCAAAAAGCCAAAAAGTTCTTATACTCGTAGAATTGAAATAGTATCACAATAAGAACTAATATATAATATGTGTAACTTGTTTGTTGATTTTTATATGCTATATTGATTCTTCAATTCATTTTTGTGCCTTCATGACTCAGACAGAAGACATAACCCAGATAATGGACACATAGATCAACTAGAAGAGATTTAACAAAGTATATTTAGGACGTGGCGAAGCTTCTTCCGGTTCAAGCACTGTGTAGGTGAACCTTTCTACGGGGCTGTGATTAAACTGGGATAAAACAATGAAGGATGGTCTGTTTGGGGCGCTCTTCAGCATGACTACCACTATTCTATATATTCTGCCAAATTTGCTCCTCTTGTCATGAGCGGCATTTTCAAAGCCACTTTCGACAATGTTTTTCGACGGATACATTCTGAATAACCTATGTGTGAAGTCGATTGCTTGCTGTATGAGTAGGTTTGATGTTGAATGTTTACGTATAACTTTTTAACTAATGAAGAATCAGGCACAATTGCCTTTATGAAAGTTTTTTTTTTTATTAGCCTACCTTGAAAATGCTTCCGTCTTCATTTCGACCATCATCTATAGAGGCCGGCCTCATTCTGTAAAGATGCCGTCATGAGATATAGATGATTTTCGAAATCTCTGAAATGTCTGCGGGATTGCTGTCAATAAACAGGAAGGCTGCAGTCTGACTACTATGCCTCGATAATCACATTATTATGCTGTAAATGTGACAAATATCGGCTTGCGTTTGCATCAGTGGCAGGTGCTATACGTGAGTGCTTACGCTATCACTTATCCTTTTGTCAATTTTGTGAATGGCTTCCTTGAAATAATTAATAAATAAATTTACGGCCCAATAGTCTGTTGTGGACCAATAACTTTGCGGCATCATTGCGCGACTTATATCCGCGAGAGATTAAAATGCTTATATGCAAGTTTTTCTTCACGGAGGTATGCCGTTGGGTTTTTTCTGTGTTTTGGTGTTGAGCTTGTGAATCATAGAAGTGTAGTAGATGAACATAACCCGTCATCACTACTGAATAATAGATACCATAGTAATCTAGCGCAAGTATTACTTACTGACTAACTTAGATGACGCTACAGTCCGAGGTGGACCAGCGACTGAACTAACATGCCTTTCCGGCTAAAGCTTTCTTTTGCCAGTTGCCTACAGTTGTGCATACGAAGTAAGCTAAAGTTTCCTTCCACTTGTGTGTGTCAAGGAACACAAGGTCTTCCTCTATTGTTTGTCCCTCTAGGTAGAAATTGAAATCTTTCGGGCCAGTGGATATTTCATACAACAATTTATTAGAAACTTTTGTCAATGTCTCGCATAAAAAGGGCCTCATTTGTGCCGTAAAAAAATTATTTCCAACTGTTCGATTAAAGTTTGTCAGCGGAAATGAGTCCGAAATTGAAAAAAAAGTTGTCATCAAAATGGGTCGCAGCCTATAGATCGAGAAAGAATTTTGAAAAGAACAAGGAATGGTTGGAAGATTGCCTCCAGAAGTAATTTGTGGTTTACCAAGTACATCAAAGTCATCAAGAGGAAGCCAAAACTGAAACTGCTACTGAAACCATAACCACTGAAGATCTTTCTAGTGCGTTAGCAATAATGTATAACAAGAATCATGAAAAGATAAAAGCTGAAGTATCCAAGGTAGTTTCTTCCGCAAGTAGACTGGCAGTCAAAAGAATAAAAGAAAGCAGTCCTACTCCACACAATAACAAGAATGCATTTGATTTGGGTCTGTCAAAAGAAAAATATACGATTTTAAGAAGTTCCCTGCGAAATCGTAACGTAGATGTTGCCAAAAACGAGACAGTTCCAGGAAATTACGAAATCAAGGAAATATCAACTAGAGTGAAACTTCCAAACTTGATGGATCATACTGCGAAATGGCTTTTAGAAATCAAAAGTGGAAGAGAATTAATTACACTTATAACAATTCTTACAGTACAAAGACAGTGGGGCTGTGATGTTTCATTTGGGAAAGGTGCCTACAAACAAAAAATAATTACACCAAATAGTGGAACAAACGCAAACATATTTATTGACTCAGTTGTTCTACTGAAGATTATTGGTTTAAATTGTGAACGTTGGAGAAACCCTCGTCCATCATCAGTGCATTTTTGCCAACCCATAATGATCCAATATTCAAAGGAAACTGGAGAACTGATAAATAGTTCAGTCAACAGTGCTGAATATAAAGTTAATGATGAAATAGGAATAGTTGTCAACCACGAGCTCTTTTTAACTATGATTGTCGGAAAAGTTCTGAATGAAATAACAGATACAAAGACAACGCAATCATGTAATTTCTAAACCGTTCATGACAGTGAGCTCAAATTTTTACACATGACAGATAATTTTATTATTTACAAGCTTTTTAAACGATTTGCGTCTCAGTTGTGTTGAAAAATTTTTATTCGCGATGGAATTCAAATGTGATAGTGTGATTGCTTCATATTTGGCTGGAAAAACGCAAGTGGCTATCGTTAGAGCCCTCCAGCACCTCAACGTGAATAAATCATTTGTGTCTCGAACCATAGCTCGTTACCATGATACGGGCAGCATTGCAAAACGCCATGGAGGTGGTCATAAAAAACAGTAACATCGGCAGAAATGGTTCGGAAAGTGAAGGCTCAAATTGAGCGAAAACCGCGTCGAAGTGGAAGAAAAATGGCTCGTGAGCTCAACATATCGTTGGAACGGATGCAACACATACTGAAAAATGAGCTTGGGCTCAAGCCATTGAAGTTTCAAAAAGCACATGATCTTACACCGCAACAGAAAAAAGTTAGAGTCGACAGAGCGAAGAAGTTGCTACGCTTGCACGAAAGTGGTGAGTTGCCGAATTTGGTTTTTTCCGATGAGTCGCCATTTGTCGTCGAGCAATATGTCAACAAACAAAATGACCGAATTTACTTGCCAGAGAGGTCCTTCGAAAATTTGAACCGTGGCGTCAAAATTATTGCGATCGTATACCCTGAAACTGTCTTAGAGGCAGTATTGAAGCCTTGGGCAAAAAATCATTTCGGTCGGAGACTGTGGACATTTCAACAAGACTCGGCACCGTCTCACAAAGCGCGCGTCAACCAAGATTGGTTAAAAAACAATGTTCCACACTTCATTTCTTCGACACAATGAATTGCAAATTCTCCGGATGCAAATCCGTTGGATTTCTCTGTCTGGGGTATTTTGAAGGCGAAGGTTGGCACTAAAATATGCCAAAGTTTGGACCACCTCAAACAAGCACTTCGCCGGGAATGGGCCAAAATACCGTAGAGCCACTTGCGTGGAGCGTGCGATGCTTCCTTCGGCCGTCTCAATGCCATTATTCGCGCCAAAGGTGGACATATTGAAAACTACTGATACAATTTGAAAATTGATATGTTTTCCAACATTTTTTGCTTTGGCACAATAAAATTTATCAAAAAATAAAAAAATCATAGCATTTTAAAAAGTTGGAGTTCGAGTCATTCACCCTGTATAATCGAGTACCAATCGTTACCACTTGGAATATTGTCAGAAGAAGCTCAGGAATCCAAAAATAAAGACTACAGGAAATATTAAAATACGTGCAAAGTTTCAAGGATGCTGTAGAATGAAGACTTTTTCAAGATGCATTCAGCCTCATCCGACGCACTCATTTCTTCGTTAAGGCATGTCAGAACCGAAAATGATTTCAAAGCACAATACTCTCTAGAAATGATAAGTTTATTAGACATTACTTCGGAAGTTGACGAAAGTTCCCATGAAATTTACTTTGTTTTATTCATATTTTTGGTCCATTTACTTTTTTCACCACTGTTCTCCAAACGAATCACTAAAATATTTTATTACGTACTCTGATGTGCGACAAAATAAAAAAATACTCTTTTCCTACCTACACGCATAAAAAAAATTCATTTGAAGAATCGTTCGTTTACCTTAATTCACCACTGTCTTGCGTGGATTAGCTTTTAGATACTATTTTATTATTTCAGTCATGGACTGAATGTGGAATATTTTGTAAGTAAAATATTATGTCTATGGTGAAAAAGTCCTATTTCAGCAGAATATTCTGAAGCATTTTTCTCAAAATTCACTACTTTCATAGCCCTGGGAATTTCATAGCAAAAAAGTCAAGCCACTGTGTGTCGCTTCGTCGAAAACAGATTCCGAATATCGTATTCGGTTTGCGATCGCTTGTGATTTGAACGCGACATGGAATATGAGCCGGCGAAAGCGGCTGACTTGATGGGCGAAAAATATTGCGACGAATCCATACAATATGCGCGTGTGTGATGCTTGCTGTAGAGCACTACTCGACATGAAACTTCCCCGTTTAGCGACGGCAGACATATCCGTGTTCCAATGTACTCGTACTTAGAGGAAGTACCCGACTACAGTTTACTGATGTAGCAATTTTTACTTTTATTTTGTGGAAATGTTTCTCCATTGCTTATTGTTTACTAGAACGTTCGTAGTATAACTTATGACGCACTTTATCGATTGTTGTGTGTCAAAGCCATTTTTGTCTATTCGTTCCCTTTCGTTACATATGTGGAGCCGGATTTTGAAGCACCGAGCAGAGATTTTGCACTCTTACATTTTTTGTTTTTTCTTTCATTGATCGATTAAACCATCTTCCCTGCTCTGCTCCAATAGATACAAGCGTTCGATTGACTCCAATGACAGCTCGCTAAGTTCTTCCCATTAATGTCATTGCAGTCTGCGTATGGAATTGTCTGAACAGACTTTTAAAATACGGTGCGTTTAAAGTTGACCTGTGAGTTTCCCACAATTCTTTCAAGGACAGAGTTGAAAATATCACATGACAACGCATCGCCTTGTCTTTTTCTGATGCTGAAGGTCTCGGTTTAAACGTTAACAACTATTTTGTCACTACCGACCTTTATGGAGCAGCATTTTTCATTGTTAGACAAGGCTCTGTATAGTTAGTCTCTACAGATGCTGCGATGAAGAGGTGGTGTGTATCGATTTGGAACTCTAGGATTTTTTCAAAGATCTGCCGTAATGTGAAAGTTTGATTTATGTTGGACTTTTTTGTCCTAAAACCACACTGATAAGGTCCCATCAGAATGTTGACGTAGGTCTTATGCATTCACATAATACGGTAGACAGGATTTTAGATGCTTTTAGATGCTGTGTTGAGGGGACTTCTTCCCGTGTAGTCGACGCTGACCAGTGGATCTCCCTTCTTTAGGATCGCACAGATAATAATGGGGTTTCATTCATCGGGCATAATTTCGTAGATTAAAATTTTAGAGATAATTTGTCATAATAATCATCACCTGCTACTTTAAGCAGCTGAGCAGCTTTGTTGGACTTAAGCTTGGAATTGGCTGCCTTGACTTTATCTGAATCTGGCGGACAGAAATGTTGCCTGTCATCGTCCAGGTTGAATTAGTCATTCTGCCTGACGATGCGATGTTGATCGTTAAACGGTGATTTTACAGACACGATTCTTTCAGATTCTCAGCACCGACTCTGGTTCTACAAATGTGTAGGTTTCCCTCTCCATCCTTGTAGATTTCTGGTTTTATTTCTTTGGTAAAACTTCTGAACTTCTTCATCTGATAGCACCTCTCTATCAAGCCTCGATCGAACGCTTCCATTGCTCTTTGTTTTTTCTTCTGTGGAGCATGTGTTCTACCCTTTTTTTCTTGTTCTTTTTTTCAGAGCCGCTCTGAACCGTCGATGTTTTTTTCTTGGAATCCCGCCTACATTCGTCATCGAATAAGGGGCTGGCGGGTTGAAACAAAATATCTTAGGGGCGGCATCGGACTTCACCAGTCGTTAAGAGAAACTCGATCGAAAAAAGCCCTGGCGGTCTCTTGGGAATTTCGCATTGGTTCGCTGGCTTGAAGTTGTTATGGATATCCGAACCCATGTCTTGGAACAACACGACTTAAGCGCTGAAGGAGTATCTTGTGTCGATCATAATATGATCAATTTGGTTGCTTAATTTTTGATCAGGAGCCAGCCAGGTCGTTTTATGGATACCGAGGTGTGGATACCGTGTGCTGGCTATAGTTACACAACGTTCCGTCGCTCGTGTTATATTTGAGTTTTATTTTAATTTTATGCTCGGATTGCCTGAAGGGGCCACTTCCTTGGTGAAAACCAATGTGGCACTGTTTAGATTCAGATATACGCGTATGTCCGATTTTACACATTGATATAGAATAACCTAGTTAGAGACGAAGGGCATATTTCAGTGGATACAGTCCAGTTGTTCAGTAGTCAGTAGCGACCGCATTATTTGACTTCGTTTTGGATATTATCGTTTTGATCCGTAGTGCCTGAGAACATTCCCTTTTATCACTGACCTTATTGAATAGTTTATTATTTCATTCATCCTTGACATTCCATAACAGAAATTTTTCAATGTTCTCGATAGTCATCATGCACGATCAAAGTATCGCGTACCTTTGTGCATTCCTTCAATTTCGCAGGATTTTTAAAATTTGTAAAATTAAACGTTATGCTGTAAGCAATGAGCGTATATCTTGCCCTGAACCAGGAAGGAGCTCTTTTTTTTAAATGGTCTGGTCTCTATTTTGTAAAGCTATGGATCTTCTTCGTTCTTCGTTCATTATGACAGGGGGTTGGATCTGCCTTTACACAATCTATTAAGGTTTTGGCTGCATGTGACCTGTGAATTATCAACGTCTCATTTTCGTTACTTAAAAGACCTAAAGCCACGATGAGACTACCTGAAACGCTGAGGTCTAGGCTGCATAAATAAAAGTAGCCATGCTAACCGATTTCAGCACTCTACTTTGGTACTGGGGGAGCTTCATTGGTTTATCCGCCGAAATACATACATTTTTCTGAATCCTAAGAAAGCTCATCTCCGGATATATCCATAATGGTATACCTAATGACAGTCACCTCCTTTAATTCTGAAGAACTTTTCTTTATTTGTCTGGAATATTTTTTACAACCAGCCAGGTCAAAACGAATTTGCTCATCCGCATCCTGTGTCGGTAGACTCACTGCAACCTCATAATAACCAAATTTGACTGCAAAGACATCGTTAGTTCAAACTTTTTAATTTTGTGCTATGCAACAACTGGCAGCTGATGGTGTTTGGATTTATTGTGAGGATCACATTCAAATGGTTGTTTATTGAAACCAATTGGAAACATTTTCTTCATTTTACTGCGACATAAACATAAATTAAACTTGTACTTGTACTTGTACACAATTGCTATGGTTGTTCTTCTGTTCTGTCCTGTACTTATCAAAAGTCAACTATTCCTATAAGATCTGCCTCGTCTTTTAAAAAAATACAACATCCTCTATCAATTCGGTTTTTATTTTCTTTTATTTTGTAATTTAACTTGAAAGAAATATAAACTAACCCTTTAAGGAATTAGTCGCCAAAAAACCATAAAACTACCGCAATTCCAAAAGATTTTACCATATGCCTTTCAAATTCCTTTACGATTTGCCTACAGATCGTAAAGATCCCTTGGTCCTCGAGCGAATCGCATTCTTCGGAACCTAAAATTTCTGACATTCCTCAATTTTGAATTCTCCTTTCCTTCCTCGTCAAGTCGTTTAAATGTCTGTGCCGTTCAATTTGTGTATTCGGGTATACACACATACATATCTGCTGATTGTAATCCTTTTAGTTTTCGGTCACTTTTGGTGAGTGCTACGAATAGTAAGAACTAAAATTGGATTCTGACCCCATAGCATCTGATGTAATAAAAAAATTAAATTTACGTCTCTACCTATCCCATAGAGATGCCGACCGAACTTCGACCGCATTTGGGAAAATTTGTCTCAAATTAGCCAACCAAACCCTACTTCATAGTTTATTCATATGTCTCACCCGCTGCCGTCGCCGTCAGCATCCGGAACCTCACTAACCATTCTGACACCAATTGAGAGAAAAAAAAGGATGATTCCTTTCCTATCCACGGCTCCTTGTTTGAACGTAAGAAGATTCATGAAAAGGTTTAGTTTTGTTTTTTTTTTTTTTTGTTTTTTTTGTCATATTTTCCTATTCTGCACATGAGCTGGTTGCTCTGTCGTAAAAATAGAAACGAAATTCATAAATATTAAATGTCAGCATAAAATATGTCCTTCTTGCCCCTACCATTCCTACTTGTATTTTGTGGTACTGCCTCTGCCACCTCCAGGGCTCTATCAAAACAAAATATTTTCGTACTATTTTCCCCATGTTTTTCCTATTTATCTACTCCTTTATCATACGAATTTTCATTTGAGGCTTTATAGGTGAAGAAGCAAAACAAGAAGAAGCGGAACCCCTTTCATTCTCAGGTTTGCTTTGGCGCTTGCTTTCAACGAAAAACAAAACAAAAAAAGGAAATAAAATATCCGTTATATCAAATTATATTTCAAATTTCCACTCAGTGGATGCGATAGAGGAATACCGCTATACCCACAACAAGTTCGTCCTGTCAACTGGTTAAATTGAGACGCATGGTCCTGTACAAAAACTTGGTTAAAAGGGAAGACTTAAAAAAGAAAAGTTTCCCGGTCTCCCAGTTTCGCTTTGAAGCTGGTTTGGGGCTGTGGAAGATACGTGAGGTAGGTATTCTAATTGAGCACTCGACATGTCTCTAGGATACTACGACCCAGAAACGTACATTATGTTCGTCGATTGAAAAAGGACAAGCAGAAACAGCAATCACCATATGACGACCATAAAGTACGAGTACATACATATTACGAGATACGTAATTTAAATTTGCTTTTCCTTTTTTCCCGTTTCTACTTACCTATTTCAATCAGAGGACATACGTACGTATAACAGAGTAAACTATCTCTAAGGACTTTGTATTGTCAGATATATGCTAGTGAATATATAATGAACACACGCATACTGGAGGGATATTGTTCATATACGGCAAGAATATTACGTGAAAGGATATGAGTTTTGGTCATGTTCCAAAGGTTCTTTGTTTTCTCTGGCCACAGGATAGACTACAGTGTGACCATAATGACAGTTTTTAAGATTTGTTTTTGTGTAACGCGAAAATATTGTGAGTGAGGGAAAAGTTGATCTAACCTGTTGTCACATGGAAGAGTAAATCCTTTTACATTTTACTAACTTACCAAGATTACGAGTGGATCGGGCTTAATGAAATAGTCTCATAATCCAAGTCAGTAATCTTACAAAGTAAGCTAGTTGCCGTTGAGTGTTCCTCTGCTTTGCCATTTCTTCAGAATGGGCTTTTGACTTTGTTAAAGTATACGCTTTTATTGTAATTACACCCAGATCTCTGGGACCAGTTTCTTTTTTACGTTTGACCCGTGGAGAGGACAGATATATCTAGTCAAGGCTTTAAAAGCTTTGGTTGGAAAGATTCTATGATTAGTGTCTTATACTTGGTTTTTAGGTCCAACCTAATCTTGTCAGCTAACATACAGACTTTTTTATGGGCTTGAAGGTATGATTGTTGCAAAGCTGGCTTTTATGCGGACCAATTTAGGTAGATGCCTGGTTAGGCCTAAGAATTTTTAATTCGAGCAACCGTGTTTTAAACTCTGGCTACAGAAAGATATTTTGTTTATTAGATAAGGCTATGTTGACCAATCACCTTAAGGTATTTTTGCTCTTCGTAACTTTTGTGTTGCACACAGATCGTATCAGATTTCGTCAGAGAGTGGAAGCTCACAGAACGCACCTCTCCTCGGTTAGGTAACACAGTCTTGACGAGATTTATGTACTTTCTTGAGCATCTAAATTGACTTTCGATGTAAAGGTAAGGAGATGTACCCCAGGTGAGGTTGCCAAATGTTCTTATTGTGTCCATTATCCACGATGAGATCCTGATACATGCGCCCCTGGCATCAGTTTCAGAAATACTCAGTGGATCTCGTTATTGAAATGATTTGGTGGCACCAAAGTGTAAACTAAGAAGGCTTCCTAGTTTGCCGGATCCTTAGATGACGTTCTTCAGCTTTGTACTTAGAGTAAACTATTTCTACTTCCAAGTATCACCTTAGATGAAGCAGAGGTTATGTTGTCCGAATTAAAATAAAATAGAGACCATGATTCAGTTTTAGGGAGCAGGCCTAGGGTACTCGTAGCCATTTAAGGATAAAGCCTCCTTTGAAGTTTGGAGATAAACTAAACAACTCGAAGAATCAGCATTTAATGAGTTTTAATAGTTTTTGTTTTCTTTTTTTGCTAATTGTCTCTCTATAGTCTTTAGATGCATCAGCTTCAAGTCGCAGGTTTTTATCGATCATATCTGTCATACCTTGCAATCCTGTATTGAACATTTTTGATTAAAAGGAATAGTTACCGATTGAGCAAGCCTCGCAATTTTTCTAGTTGCCAGCAATATCACAAAACGCTATCACAGCCTCTCACATTCTCTCTGTCATGTTCGTTTTGTCTGTATTATGGCTGCTTAAGTCCATATTATACCCTCGAACCCATGACACTTTCAGGAAACAATTAAGATAAGCTCAATTTCAGACCACTCAGGCCGAAGAACACATTTCCCAAGAAGAATTTAGGAAGCCATTGCAGTCATTTTGCAAGTTCCGAAGAATATTAAATAGAAGATTAAGTTGTTAGGCCAGTCTAGGATTTTCAAAATATAGATTTTTTTCATTGCTTTCAATGGTCCCTAAGGATTTCAAAACTGATATCGCAAAAGAGTATGGCCTGGAAATATCTCGAAGTACAATACTTGTTTTTCAAAGTATAGTACAAGGTGGCCAGGTACTCAGCGAGCTTGACTTAAAATTTTATACGCGGTTATCTCAAAACTGAATTTTTCAAGTTGGCGGCATCAATAACTTGAACAATTTTCAACCAATTCACTTCAAATTTTAACTTAACACATTTTAACAACATGTTGTCTAAATAGTGCTTAATTAAGGGCACTCTATTAAAAAAAAAAAACAGAAACAAAGTTATTCATTAATTAAATCCTAACGCTAGTTATGCGTTATATGTACAGATACGAATATGCACACATGACTGACTGAGCAACCTTATCATGTGACTAAGAGCCGACAGTCAAGTAAAGTTGGTGTTTTCTTTACTTGACTCTAAATCAAACATATCCTCCAGATATTACGCCAAAACGTGACTTGGGCCTTCCTTACGTTTAGCTGATAATTCATATCGGTGATCTTCAAGGCTTTGTTTAGTCCTGATAATCAAGCAGGTATAAGTGGCATAATCTCCTCTTCTGTTTCTCCCAAATCGTCTTTCGACGACTGCTTTAGATCATGGCGGAAGACAATACTTTATTCGATGTGTTTTATTTATTTATTCGAAATATTAATTAGAAAAGTTATTGAGGACAAAAACATTGCCACAAAATTTCTTTGAATTTCAAGTAATGAAAGTAGGAACTTTGACCAACATAAGCCAAATTCAGCCGGTGAGTTGTATCTAAGAATCACTGTTCTCAAAGAGGGGCATCCTAAGGTCATTAACAAAAATGATTGACTACCTCTGGTTCTTTACGCCATAATTGAAGAAGACTGCTAAGTGGACCTTCCTTCTTTGGGAGAGGGCTGGGCATGTACAGAATAGGTGGAGGATTGCCTCTTCTTCCTCCTCGTCCATGCAGCTTCTACGAAAGTTGTCTGAAAAGACCGAACAATGATACAAGGCATTTTTTCTCAATTTTTTTTTTTTTGTTTTTCTACATAGTCTCGTTGTAACTCTACACACTTCTCCAAACGATGCTCCCATGTCTCTAACCCGTCCAAATAGTACTTGGCGTTTTTCTCTGGAAATTATTTGTTCACGAAGGTGATTGCCTCCTCATTTGACGAAAATCTCTGTCCTCCGAGCGCAATTTTTAGAAGAGGGAACAAAAAGAAGTCGCTTGGGGCTAGATCTGGTGAATAAGGCGGATCGTCAAGCAGTTCAAACCGTAATTCATGGATTTTCGCCATGGCAACCGCTGAAGTGTGAGACAACGCGTTGTCTTTTCTTTTTCTGCAAATGTGGCCACTGTTTTGACTGAATTTTTGTTTCGGGCGTATATAGTACAATATGGTGTATCCAAGTCTCATCTACAGTAATTAATCGGCACCAAAACTCGGATTTATTGCGCTTAAACTGCGCCAACAGAGCGTTGGAAATGTTCATTCCAACACGTTTTTGGTCTAACGTAAGCAAATGCGGCACCCAACGCTCTTACAGCTTTCTCATACCTAAATCTAAATAAAACACGTTCTTTGGACATTTTCATAACCTCTACTATCTCTCTCACTTTAATTCGGCGGTCATCTAATACTATTTAGTGAACTTTAGCAATGTTATCGTCAGTGGTTGCAGTTTTTGGACGTCCCGAACGTTCATCATCTCCCAAGCTCTTCCGGCCACGTTTAAATTCAGCTGCCCAAAATTTGACTGTGGTAAATGATGGTGCAGAGTCCCCATACACAGAGTCCAACTCATTTTTGATTTGCGTAGGCGTATTGCCTTTCAAACCAAGAATTTAATAACAGCTCGATACTCAATGTTTTGCATTTTCACAAAAAACACTCACATCGACACACTCAAACGACTGTCAGCTAAAAACTGCGCGTCCAAAATGACTAAAACTTCGGTAAGTAACTGTTAAAAGATGCAGAACTAGCATTCATTAGCTTTTATTGACGAGTGCCGCTATACCCTCGTATTGAAATCGTTTGTAAAGCCGCTAAGCCTTCTTGCATGCTTGCCTATAAGGCAGTATCCAGTGATGACACCTATGATACTGCCGAAAATTTTCCTAATAAGGAAGATCAAACTCTTAGAGCAATTCAGATCTAGCTTTGGCCAGGTCTGTTTGGTCGCTAGACATGTTGACCCAAGAGCCCACCTAAGGCTTATTCTTTTGTTAGCATCTAGCTTTAATATTAGTTTACACGTAGCAATTGGTATAAAGATGCTACCCTTTTCCAATAGAATAGGTAGAGTGGTTCCAAATCATCTGTATAGATCTATCTTTATAGAAGTGGATTGCTTTGCCATCCACAAGGACCCAGGAGGATCTAGAGGGGATGCTTACATGAAAGTTTTTTCAAACCAATGTTGGGGTATAGTGTAGTCGATGTTCTCTGGAAGGATTCCTAGTGTGTTAAGAATATTACCGTGACCAAATAATTTATTTGTCCACTGTGTAGTCGGTTTAAAGCAAATAGCTGCGGTTGCAGCTTTGCGGCGCACCTCTGCTGATGCATCTTTTAGTAGAAGCCTCATACAGTATGGAGTCAATTATCCTGCTATTTAGCATAAGACTGATCAACTTTCTAAGTGAGTCGTTTACCTGCAGAGCTGACAGCTCAGTCGTTATTGCGGATGTGTCGACGTTATTAAAGATAGCGCCTATGTTCAGTAAATCTACCATTCCGTCCTATCTATAATGTAGGGATCATTCGATGTGGCTAGTTAGTGAATGTGGAACTTGGCCCACCGACTTTCCTTTACAGTAGGCATATTAAGCCATAGACGCAGGTCCTGGTTCAATGCTAGATCGTTGATGGATATCAATCAGTTTTTCTAAAGTTTTCAGAAGGAAAGATGGTAGACTTATAGGTCTGAGGTCCCTTGGGACAACATGAGAGTATTTTGCCGCTTTGGGAATGAAAACTGCATTAGCTTCTCTCCATGGCAGTGGAATGCGGATCATTTCTCTGCAACTCTCTAGTACAGGGAATATAATATCTGAGAACCTTTGTTGTTTCCCAGCTATTATGCCGTTCGGACCAAATTTGTATGGTTTGAAGCTATAGAGCGCCCGAAGCAGCTTATCTCTTGTAGTTAGACTAGTTAGACTATGAATTTAGTTAGTCCTATTATATTTGCTACTGGCCCCGAATAGCGAGCTACCTGGAAAGTGGGTATCCAGTATCAGGTTGAGTGATACATTACTTGAGGTTGTCCAATAGCCATTGGTTTTTTTCAAACAGCTCAGCATCATATTTTTTGTAGAGCGGATTTTTTTTTAGCCGCTATGCCTCAGAGGTTTCAGTTATTTTGTCACAGAATGCCTTTGCCTTTCTAAGTTCTTTTTTTTATATATTTTGAGGGATTTCTTGTATGAGTCCCAGTCAGTCACTTTTCTTGTACTTTTTACGAGGTTGAAAAGATTTCTGCAAGCGTTTCTAAGCGGTCTCTAGCCTCTAGGTTGAATAAGATTACACGAAGCAGCTGTAGCGTGATTGAGGGCCAGGGTGAAATCCTTGGCTTTCATGTCAAGCTCGTTGGCGTTACGCGGGAAACTTAGAAGTTCAGAGTAGAGTGTTTTTAACAGTATTCCTCTGTATTTTGGCCAATCAGTTTTCCGATAATTACGATAATTGGAGCATCATTCAGGGTGAATTTTTTTTTTTTTTTTAAAGAAATTAACAGTCAAGTGGGTATGAATACACTTATAATGCCTCAGTATGTGTTAAGTTTTTTGGAAAATGGGATAGAAAAAGAAGGAAAGATGTTTGAGTTCAGTGGCTATTTCGCTCCGTGGTCATCCAGTTCGTTAGCATTTGAGAGATGTTGTCGGACACAAGAGTGATATCAAGCACTTCATGTCGGTTTCTTGCAGACAATGAGTTCAGTACTTATAATATAAGAAAAAAGTAACTCACTTCTATCGTTGATCTCGTCTTAGTCTTCCCCACTTAAGAATTTACAAAATAAATTTGTAAGCAAAAACATAATTAGTCATCTAAGTAAATCTAATGAAACAAGACAATTCACTCATTTCGTTTCTCAAAATTAACATCTTATCTTATATTGAACAATGGTAAGAGAAAATAAAAATAGATTTCTCTATAAAAAAAAAATTAATTGAAAATTGAATTCAAATATTTGTCTCTGTAACATAAGTTTAAATATAGCATTTCTTAAGAATAACAATAGGGTGCTTTAATGTGTATGCCATATTTCGTTTTGCATTAGAATCAATTTATTTTATCCCGGAAGAAGAGCGATTATCACTAATATTGTCTAAATTGATGTTTGTGTCCATCAAACTTTTCCGCACATTAATATCAGTCGAGTTTTTTCGACAAATGTTTCTCCTTTCATCTTCTCCCAGATATGTCCTTGGATTTTTATGATATGAAATGATTCTTGCGGGACTCAATTGCGAATTTTGTTTTCTGAAATATACAAGGGAGTAAAACTTTTTCAAATCCATTTCGAGCTTTAGCAGTTTTGCCATAGTTCTTCCTAACATAATTCTGATATTGTATTTTGCGATTTTTTTTTTTTAATGTTTTTTATTATTGTAGGTTCTAATAAATCCTGTTTTATGGGCAAGAGAGTTCTATGGCTTCTACTGAATTGGATTTGCGACGGGCTGGTTCCTAACGCATTACATGGAGTGTTGTGATTCTCAAGCAAGGCTAAATAAAATTCTATTCCCGATTTTTTTATTTCTTCATCAAATTTTTTGCAATAGGTAGGTACCTACAAACTTTTCAGCGAGCCCATTTGATTTCGGATAATAGGGACAGCTGAAAACAATTTTAGCGAATAATTGTTGAAATAAATCATTGAAGGTTTTTGAGTTAAAAGGATTGTTGTCGAACATTATTTCCTCTGGAATGCCACGAAGGTGAAAAATATTTTTTTTAGTTTTCTCGAAAGTGTTAAGGGTAGGATTTCCTCCAGAATGAAGTTCAACCTAAGCCATCAAAAAGATCTTTGTATTTTCAAACAACACATCACCTTTCTCTATCAGCCCACAATCTCTATAAGTCCGCACCTCGAATGGGTATTGAATATATATCAGCTATGACCAAATCAAGTGTTACACCTGCAAACCGATGGCGTTGGTTAAATTTTTTTTTTTTATAATTATTTGTATTAATGTATCTTCAAATGGCGAGTTTTCTTGCCTGAATTAATGAAATACGTTACTTCGTTATAATTTTTAAATATCCCTTCCTCCGCATCATTTTCATCAACAGCCCGAATTTCGTTGGTTCCGTATATGTTCTCTATTCGCCTAGCATGCCACGTAGTAATGACCACCTCGCTTGCAATTGCTACACAAATTGTTAAATGCTGAGCATTGATATTTAAAATGAACAGTAAAGGATGAATTAACCCTTTCGCTCACGGTGTCCACAAAAGTGGACATACATTTCTACGCTCAGTTGTACGAAACTGTAGGAATACTCGTATATCAAAAACAAACCAAATCCATGGGGAATAAAAATATTTGCTATTTGTGGTGCAAGTGGGCAAATGTTCGATTTTTTGATTTATCAGGGCGCCTAAACGGAATTGGATCAAACACAAATGACCGTTTTCGGACAAGGCTCGGCTGTCGTTTTGAAGCTGTGTGATCGGATCACAGAAGACAACTTGAAAGTCTATTTTGATAATTATTTTTCTAGTTACTGGTTGTTGCAAATTCTTCGCCAAAAAATATTTTTGCCGTTTGTACTGCGCGACAAAGTAGATTCAGCAGCCCTAACTTCTCTGCTGATAAAATAATGAAGAACCATGGACGTGGTACTGCAGAAGAAATAATCAGTAACGATGGAGAGGTAATCATGACAAAATGGTTTAACAACAAACCTGTAATAATGGCATCAAATTATATGGGAATCGGGACAATGGACAAGTGCAAACGATGGGACAAAACGAACAAGACCAATATAGAAATAGATAGACCAGAGATAATAAAGGATTAATATTTGTCAATGGGAGGTATTGACAAATTGGATTTCCTACTAACATTGTACAGGACCTTTATTAGGTCACGCAAATGGACGTTGCGAATGTTCACCCATGGTATAGATTTAGCCTGTACGAATGCCTGGCTAGAGTATAGAAGACAAGTGACAAATTTGCAAATACCAAAGAAAAGAATCTTAGATTTGGTGCACTTTCGTGCAGAAATTGCTAAAGTTCTGTTAGCTATAGAAAAAACAATCAATAAAAAAAGAGAACGACCGCTTTCGGTACAGCCTGAACCAAAAACTCCTAAAAGGAAAAAGATCGAAGTACGACCAGTGAAGGAAGTAAGATTGGACAATGTTGGACATTTACCTAATATTGATAAATCGAAAAATGCTTCGCGTTGCAAGAAACCCGGATGCAAATGCAAATCTTGTATATTTTGCCTCAAATGCAAAGTTCATTTGTGTTTGACCAATACTAGCAATTGTTTTGTGGAGTACCACAGTACATAAATTAATGTGTCATTCAATAAATATTATCAGTGTTCTCAGTATTTTTTCTATAACCCACAGCTTATTTTAGCCGTTATCTCACAGTGTCCTCATGTGTGGACATGCTATTTTTCAAAAATGAAAAAGTTTTTTGATTCAAAACAAACGCCATAAATTTTTAAAAAATTCAAAAAACCAATATTCAAAATCTCAAATTTTTAGAACCAGTTCCAAAAATTGTGAGCGAAGGGGTTAAAATTAATTTTTTCCAAGATGTACTCGTATAATTTGTTAAGTAAGAAAAATTATTATTTTTATTTGATAAACTATTTCAATTATTTCTTTTATTCATAAAACCTTCTTGCTTACCTCTTTCCTGCACTTGTTTAAATTTCACTTCGATCACTCTAACTCCGCTATCCTGCACTTGTTTACCGCTGTTTCAAGGTATGCATCAATGTGCTAGAGAAAGCACGGCGAGCTAAGTTCAGTGCTAGCTGTTGATATTTTGAGCAAGCAGCCATCCTTTAACACTGCTCACAGGCTGGGAGACAATCAACAATTAAAAGAGCAAAATGAGGGACATGCTTTAATTTTCTACTTATAGAAATTTATCTACCTAATTTTGAAAAGTATCTAATGGCAACGTGCGGTCAACAAGATTATATTAATTTTTACAAACGGCTCTAAGCCTAAGAGGTCTTCTCTGAGTACCTCTTCGAGAAAACTAAGAGATATCTAAACGAGTATTTGGACCATACTCGATTTAAAAGGATCAAGAGAACTGATCCCCCTTAACAGACCTGAAGTGCCTAGCTGTTGCATATTTTCTTAGCATCTTCCCTGTTTTAGTATCCAGCAGACTGCGATTCCTAGTTAGTTAGCACTTCCGAAACCTAAACGCTTTCTGCTCTCCGTCTTGACAAATTTTATAAGGAATCCTTATAGTTTCAGGTGTAGCCAGACATTGCCCTCCGACGCTCTCCTATTTGTATGACAATGAATTTAAAAATCAGCTAAGTACACCTTAAATGAAAGCACTCCAACCTAACCTAGCTTTTACGCTTGGTGCCTAAGATTTTTGGCCCAATCCTGGTTTCAACAATAAATCTGGTTTTACATAGAGAGAATAGGAGTCACAGAAGTGTACTCGTATGTCGTAGTTTGTGGACCAATTTTGATTATGCAATATGTGGTCTGTAAATAGAAGGGTCTACCATATGTGTTCAAAGTGACCTAACTATCCAAGGCAAGCTATGCAGGCTTTTATAACGAAATGTTGAAAAGTCTCCTCCATTCTCTGTTGATGCAAATGGGGCCGAAAACTACCCAAAGCGTTTTATCCGGTTTCGTCAGTGTCCAAGCTTCAGCGCCCTAAAGTAAGACTGTGATGTGTATCTTGTATAAATCTTCTCAAGAAAGTGCTTTCAAAGCAGGGAAACAGAAATTGACCTTCGTATTTGGGAGCGCTTTATGCTCCGAAGGGGCATTTCGAAATAATCTCTTAGACTGAGGATGATCACAAATTTGTGTTTTATTTATGTAAAAAGCTTTCCGTATGCAAGGTGGAGCAAAAGTAATGGTATAATATGAATGTGCCATAATTTTTGCAAATGGCATCGAGTGTCATTGTGCTTTGATATTATAGACAGATAGAAAACTAGTTGACAATGGAACGATACTCACCCGAAAAACGCGGAATTATTGTTTTGCTTATTTGACCAATTCCTGGTCTGTTGCTTTAACGCAATGTGAATTTTATCCTCCTGCCCCATGTGCGCGAACAATTAGGCTTTTGGCTGAGCACTTCGTAAAAACTCGGTGCATTCAAGCAGTCGCAAGAAGTGACCGGCCCCATATTGCTCGTTCGACCGAGAATATCACTACTGTGTCCGACAACGTCCGGAGAGTCCACAAACATCGACGAGACAACGATGTACAAAATTTGACGTCAGCAGACATTCGTGGCGTTGTATTTTGATGAAAGACCTGAAGATGTTTCCTTGTAAAGTGCAAACCGTTCAAGAATTGCTACCTGTTCAGTGAGGTTAACTTGCTCTAATGCTCTGTTAAATCTGGTGCAAGAAGAAAATGATTTCTTATCCAAAATGAGCGACGAAGCTCTTTTCCACTTAAGTGGTTATGTGAGTAAACAAAATTTGCTTTTCCGTGGCAATCTATGTATGTATATTAAATGTACGAAGAGCCATTGCATCACCTCCCTACGGCGCACTATGGGACCAACCCGCAGTTATCGTCTCAAAAATCTCTATCTTTTTTGTTTTTTCAATAAAAAGGTGAAACTTCGCACACATAATCTGGAATATTTAGGCTTTTAAATAATGTTCATACCATATATATTTATATGTTTTATTATATTAAAAAAAATCATAAAAATTCAAATGTCACAACTATAGTACACAATTGAGGCATGCTTGCAAAACTGGAGACGGCTAGCTGGAGACATAGCTGGCTGACGAGGTTTGTTGGCTGAGGCCAAGGTCCACCAAGGACTGTAGCGTCATCTAAAGTAAGTAAGTTAGTAATTTAGGCTTGCGATACGATACGAAAAAAAAACGATAAATAGCACGAAATAAAAGCATTTATTCTTACCTTTAATGATTAGTTAGGTTGTTCAAATGAATATAAGAGCAGCTTAGCTTCTTCCAATAGATCTTTAGAATCTTTAGCAATCGGTTTTCTCATATTTGAAATAAATGGATCAAATGTAAATAACAGAGCATTGAAAACGTCTTGATTTGTTGCTACTCTCGAGCATTTTCTAGAGTGGTTCAACCTTATTTTTCTATAGTCTTTATTGCGCGATTCCTGTGCATCTTCGGACAACTGACCAATTGGCAATATCGCGAAGTGTTTAATGATGTTTTCACGATGAACCAATATTTTATGGACCGAAGAGGGCATATAGTACCAATTATATTTTTCTATACTTGGCAGACAACTCTGGGTTGATAGCCATGCCCTATGAAAATGTTTGTAAAATAACGTAAAACCTTCTAATTAAGTTTTCATCAACTCCTGTTATATTTGCCGAAGAGTGATTGACCCTAATTTTGTTTGAGGATGCTAGCGGCATTTAAGTTCCGTGATCGCTACAGAAAGTTGTTAAAGAAAGATGTTAAATCGGGTCTTGAGCGTTGTTGGTTGCAGCAGGACAGAGCAACGGCTCACATAACTCTGCTAATGATGGAGATTTTGAATCACCAAACTACAGGCCGTGTGAACTCCCATTTTGGCAATTGGAACTGGCTATCCATATCGAAAGATTTGACGAGGCCAGACTTCTCCCTTAGGGTTTTTTTGAAATCTCGCGTTTAGCCACAATAAACCACAAACCTTTCAAGCCTTGAAAGCCAACATTGGTTAAGAAATCACCAGTTTAAAGCCAGATATTTTGCGAGCAACATGCCGCAAAACGAGCACAAATGTGCATTAACTCAGGAGGTGGCTATTTGATCGATATCATTGTCATCAATTTTACACCTCTAGGTAAACTTTTCATGAAAACAGAGCCCAATTTTCTTCATTTGTAACAAAATGGTAGGCAATTTACATTATGACATTACTTTTGCTCCCCTTGTGGATCTAAGTTGTCGTTTAACAACGTAGCCTCTCGGGGATATGAGCGCCGCAGTTTAGTTGTTAAAAATGTCTCTGTCAACTTCCTCATATGGATTCTGAAAATCCCTATATAACAAGAGTTTTGAATATATCAAACTGGTTCAAACAGTCAATAATGGCCACTCGCTTGAGTGTCATATCTGTACCCCGACAAAGTTCTGCAGTTCAAGCAGCCGTACTTGCCTTTGCCTTAGTCTTTAGTTACATAACCTGCAATTTGGGACACCATGCAGATTCCCTTTGTTTCTTTTCATCTATTGAGCTGTTTATTGGAACAGGAACAGGAACAGGGCCAGTTTTTGTAAATCCGTTCCTTCGTTAGCCTGCATGGCCAGTTCACCATCGATAAAATAATCACACTACGACAGATTTTGGAAGACGATCGTTGGATTTCAGGTATTTCTGGGTGGCGGTAACTAAGTGGTTGTGTATCAGCTTCTCAATCAAACGGTTTTCAAATCCAAAACGCGTCCGAGAGATATTCTTTTTTTCAAGCAACTATAATTGCGTGAGATGAATGGCTGTCTAGAATACAACAACAAGCCCAATTATTATACACTAATATTTTACTCTGCCCATTAAATGTTGGATGTCACCCATGGAGCGATATAACCACTTTCTCTTCAATTTTCCAAAAAAAACTTAACACGTGTCCCGGTATTGTAAGAGTAGTCATACCTTCTGCAGAATTAAATTCTAAAAAAAAAAAAGATTTTTGTCGATTTCAAGCCCGCATACGACATCTAGCATAGAGATGTGCTATACAATGCCATGTTGAGTTTCAACATCTCTGCGAAATTCGTTACGTTATACAACATGACTATGGATGAACCTCGCTGCTCCATCAGGGTCGCTAATGAATGACCTTTACTTTCAAGAACGGTTTTAAGCCAAAGTGGTGTCATGAGACGTATTTAACATCGCTCTAGAGGGAATCCCGCAAATTTCACTAGCCAAGAAAATAACGTTGATATCTGGCGTCTGCGGGTCCAGCGCCTGAGGTGAATAGGCCATGTTGATCGAATAGACGCTGCGGCTCCAACTCAAAGATTCTTCGAGTCTACCCATAAGGAACGGCACACCAGAGGACGATTGCAGCTAAGGTGGCTCATGCAAGTGGAAGGGGACCTCAAACGACTTGGAGTGTATCACTGGAGGCATCTGGCGAGGGATCGTGCTACCTGATGAGGATTTGTGGTTCAGATATAAGACTGTACCGCAACCTAAATAAGTAATTAAGTCAGGACTAAAGTCTCGGTAAGCAATAAGCAAGTCAGGTTTTGCTGGCGAGCGCTGGTGGTTTTATAATTCACAAAAGAAGATGTTTGTTTAGCCTCTCAAATTTACATGGCAGAAACATCATAACACATTGTCTGCCAAAGCGGAAATGCGTGGTATTCCGCCATCAATCCTTAAACAAATAGTAGGCCTTAATCAATTCAAATAATCCCAAACGGACTTTGTAATATGGACATCGAGTTGTAGTGGCAGTAGAGTACTGACACCTCTAATGGCGCAAAGAAAAATTTTACACAGTTTTTTTAAATTACGAGTAAATATTGCGAAAGGTGTAACAATTGATTCTTTTGAGGAAACTGTACCCACAGATATGCTGTCCGAGAGACTGCAGTATATATTGAGGTATAGAATGATTAAAGACCAAGAGGAAAAATGAACTGCAGAAGACAGGCAAGAGTGTTTTGCCCAAAAGGTAGTAGTATTCTGACCGAGATGACAATTACCTATTGCGTAGTGTTATCGCGCAAGAAGTATGGCGTGTTTTTCAAAAGGCAGTAGAAGACTTACCGAATTGATCTTCACGTCAATTTCGTAATTGAACAAGAGTGCCCAATTTGAAATAAGCGAGTCTATTTATACCCATTTGGTAAAGCTTTTGAAGCTGGAAGAACTTTTACAGAACTTTATAAAGAGAACAGGAATTCAAAACGACGAAGCCAAATCATAATTGGGTTGTTAGAACCTGGTCACACTGACATAGATTGGGTCTATCTGGTTAGTGTTAGGATAGAGATATTACCGTGGTAGGAATATTGATGTTTCGTTTTTTTTTTGTGGTGGGTCAGTAGCCCGAGCACACCCACCACCCTTTAAAGAATAAATAAAAAAGACATTCATATCAGCTCGAATGGTTGTTAGCCCCCTTTAACAGCCTCCTCCCTTGCATAGTTTGCCGGGAATTGAGTTACTTGATTGTATAATGTGACCTATTCATTCCTTATTCACAGATCGATTGATAAAGGAAGCCAGGAGAAAAAAAAAAGAACGAAAACAACAAATGAAATGAATGTACATACAATATGAAACATAATGATCCCAGGGATGAGTACTCGTATTTTATCCAAAAGTAGTGCTAAAGCCTATATTTCTTTCCTCCTCGTTCGTCCTTCAAATCGAAGCCAAGTAAATATACTCGTATTAGTGTCTTTGACTACTTCTTTTGAGAGAAAAAAAAAAAAAAATACATATAACCATCCCCTTGGATGTGTACAGAATTTATTTGCCTTTCACTTTTTGTCAAAGAGCCCAGTACAAGACTTGTTTCGGGAGGGGGTAGTATTTTTAGAGCGAAGGACCTTTTCGACATGAGGGCCGATTGAATAGAGTTAATGCACCATTTCCAATCGAAGGAATAACAAATTCATGCTCTTTAGATTGAAATCCGGGCAACAAGGAATAAACTTTATACATATGTAGATCCACCGGTATGCTTGTGTTCCTATAACCAGGCACTTAATACGTATTTTGATAAATTGTATTACCTGGGTTTTTGTTATGTGGCATCGTTGGAGAGTTGTCTTTTGACTTGAGTAATTGTAGGTTTTGTGTCGGTAGTAGTTTATCAGAAGGATAACAATGTGTTTCACTTGAGGCAATATCTTTATCTGTGCGGTTGCCCTGGATGTTTTGTTAAATTGTTGGAAATTTTCACACACAAACAAAACATCGAAGAGTTTTGTGAAATTTAAATACTTTATTAATTTGAAATCACTTTGAGTGGGAACCTGATGAAAGGAGAGTTTAGTGGCTGTTTTTGAATCACTGATAAATATAATCATCGATCATTCTGCCGAAGTGTCTAAATTTAGTTTACACACAAAATCAAGTACAGGAACAATTTGAAGGTACTTCTTGGCAATAACTTAGATTCATAAATAAATTAACATAATCAAAATAATAGAAATCTCCATCGTAACCATCCAAACCATCACGCCCACTCGGCGCTGGTGGTTTTCAACTAAAAATTAAAATCTCAGCGTGCAAACCATTCGAAATAAGCTTAACGCATAAATAAATGAATTTCTATTTTGGGCTGCTTAAATTTATTCACCTCATGACTGTGGGAATTAATTACAGCAAATTTATTTTTCCATTACGTCAGAGGAGAGAGTAAACATTTAAGCTCCTTCCTTCCTTCCTCCCATACGCATTTTCCTCCGGGGCTATTGATTTTTTGATTCCATCGGTAAGGTAGTTCAGGAAATTAGGTCCAACTACACACAATTAAGGTGAAAATAGTTCCTAACGCATCCTACGGATACACGCACATTGGGTCTTATTTAACGATAGAGACCAATCAGTCTAATTACACTTGTCGCATGAACATGTTTTTTTTTTTTTTTTGTTGTCTCATATCTCGGATTTTATTCGCATAGTCACTTTTGGAAAAGGCATAGTGACTCTGAGAACGCCTTTGGTTAGTTTATTTTTTTGGTTTGATGACTTTCATTAACATACAAATCGTGACACCAAAGTTGTTTTAGATTAGAGCTGGAAACGACTTTAGTTTTATTTCTTTAGATTTGCTGGATAGAGTTCATATTTAGCGGGGCTACTCGAGAGGGCAGCGGTACGTTAGTATAAAAATTATAACAGTTATGACACTCATTACAGCCACCCTACTACAAGTAGTGCACGCCACTTTATTTTAAGTCTTTCTCGAGTTGAAATTTCCATTAAGGGGTTGCTTTACTCAGCACTCCTGCACGAATATGTTCTTCCGCGGTGGACATTTGAATTCTTCATTAAGCCTTAACCTCTGCTCATGAGGAGCTACGTAGAACTGATCAACATTCCACTGTTATGGAGAGAAGCCAATGTAGTTTTCATTCTGAAAGCCGGAAAATGTTTTCACGCTGTCGCAAAGGAGCTCAGACCTATAAGTTTATCATCCTTCCTTCTGAAAACTCTAGAACGACTAATTGATATCCATATTCGAGCAAAAATTGATCCAAGACTTTTGTCAACGGGTCAAAATGCCTACTGTAAAGGACAGTCGGTGGAAACGGCTCTGCATTCACTGACTAGCCACATCGAACGATCCCTACAATATGGAGAGTACACAATGGTTGCTTACCTGGAGATAGAGGGTACCTTTAACAACGTCAACACATCCGCAATCACGACTGCGCTGTCAACTCTGCAAGTAGACGACTCAGTTGGGGAGCTAATCAATTTTATGCTAAATAGCAGGATAATCAACTCAAAACTGGGTGGGGCTTCTGCCAAAAGATGTGCCAGCAGAGGTACGCCAAAAGGCGGAGTCCTCTCTCCCCTTCACTGGAACTTACTGGTTAAAGAACTACTGATATACTTGGAAGCGGGTGGTAGCAGGGTGATTACCTATGCGGATGTCGTTGCTATAACCGTCTCAGGGAAGTATCTTAATACCATTAAATAACTCCTTCTTGTCCTCTTTTCTAGGAATTATAAAATTCCAAGTATAGACCCTCTCTCAATAAAAGGTACCAGTTTAGTCATTACCATTACAGCAAAATATTTGGGTCTCATTTTATTTTTGACAAGAGACTAAACCGGAAACCTATCATTCTTTCAAAAAAGTCATTGGGAATAAATGTGGCCTTCTACCTCGCATAACCCACTGGTTACACATCTCGGTCATAAGACCGAAACTCACCTACGGAGTTGCTGTCTGGTGGACGGCGAGACAATGCAGTCAACTGTGGCAAACTATGCCAAGTCCAAAGAACAGCATGTCTATGCCAAGGCGGAGCTTTACGGCCTTAGACATTCTGTTTCACTTGACACCCCTCGATATTTTCATCAGGCAAGTAGCAGCGACTGCAGATATTCGCCTTAAAGCGACTACACAGTGGAAAAATAATTGATTTGACCACGCTAACATTTTTAATACATTCGGAATCCTCAAAGAGAACGTGTCGGTTATACCTGATTTTTAGCTTGACAAAGACTACCATGTAAGCTTCCCCTCTTGGAACTTCTTGAAGGAAGATGCTTTCATATGGGACTTTTACACAGATGGATCAAAAACTGATAGCGGGGTTGTTGGCGGTGTTTTCTCAGATAAGCTAAATCTAAGCCTCTCTTTCCGTCTTCCAAATCATGGAGCGTGTTCCAGGCGGAAATATTGGCGATTAAAGGAACCCTGTTCTGGCTGAAGAAAAACGTGATAGCTGCAAAGAATATCCGCATCTACTCGGATAGTAAGGCCGCTATCAAATCCCTGGACTTGTTCTCATTAAATTCTAAAACCGCCCTTGAATCACCTTTGCTGGGTGCCGGGCCACGGAGACATTCCAGCGATGAACTCGCCAAAATTGGAACTACTCTACCTATTTTACCGGTAAAGGATTGCGTAGGTATACCAATCGTTACGTGCAAATTAATATTATAGGGATGCCAATAAAAGAACAGACCTTAGATGGACTCTTTGATTACATATCTAGCGGCGAAACAGCTTTGGCGAAAGCTAGATCTGAATCGCTCTAAGAGTCTGATCTTTCTAAATAGGAAACATCATGGCACCATCATGGGTGTCATCAGTGGACACTGCCTCGTAGGCAAGCATGTAAGAAGGCTTGGCGCTTTTACAAACGATTTCTCTAGAAGCTGCATGGACGAGGAGGAAGAAGAGACAATCAACCACCAACTCTGTACATGTCCAGCTCTCTCCCAGAAAATAAAACTTCACTTGGAGCTTTCTTCTACAATGACCTAAACGATCTAAAAAATATAGATACAAACAGTCTCCTACGCTTCATTGTAAGCTCAAACTGGTTCCGTTGGTAAGAAGATCATAGATCCACGTGGCATCACAATGGGCCAATAGGCCTAAGTGGGTTGGTGTTTCCAACAGTCACTCTTACCTACCTACCTACCTACCTGCTCTGTAAACTAGGTTGACTGCCGATATCTGTCCTTCTTAAATTGTGGTGAATAGGTCATGCGACAGGGAGTCTTCGAAGCCTATGTCATCTGCTGGCACAAAACCGTCACTATTTTTGGTATCTCATTTGCAAATGCAAGAAAGCTATGAACTTTGTCTATCACAGTAGAAAGATTTGCTCCATACAGTACAGCAGTTTATATTAAATTGCTCACATTCAGAAGTACCCTCGTCAGGTAATGGAATCCAATTTGAAATGTTAAGACACGTCTTTTGGTAGAGAGAAGGAAACCAAGTAAAAATGACTGAAAACTCTGACTATATCTGTCAAACCCTAACTCAAGCAAAATTTTTTGAGCTCCAAAGTCCTGATCGATAAATGTCCTCCAGCTACAGAATTGGTTGGCTAAAGATAGTGGAGAGAGTAGCCTCTGTCTAGAATGGAAAAATTTTACCTAAACAGGACAGGATGGAATTGACTGTGCAATCCCAAAGTTCTTTCGGTTTTATATCAGTATGATGAACTTATATAGAACTTGCCACCAAGGAAAGTCTTATAGATCTGCAAGGTTATTCTATTCTATTCTATACACGGTTGGGTTCTTAACGTAAGTTGACGTGAATTCGTCTGCATAGCAACTTTTCTCAGCACGCCTACTACTGTTGAACGTTAAAATGCATCTCATAGTTAAGAAGAAGTCGTTTTCGTGAAAACTCATACTAAATTGAACCTACCAGAACTGCTGTAGCTGATAGTTAAATTTTAATGTTAAGTTGTTTTGTGCACATGACTGGCTTCTGTCGGTGTCGAATCTTTAGAATCGGCTTTCAGCCAACTGCATATGCAGCCGCGGCATCTTTATGTAAGGCGACGACCTTAGACTTCACCGCTTGATATGCACCTGTGAATCCACATGAATCTATACTTAATCCTAATGGTCGTACAAAATATGGTGAAGAGCGTTTAAATGCCTCTCACATTTAATCGGTTCTCAAGATTTCCTTAATCTCTAAGCATTTCAACAAGATAAGACTTTTCTGAATACAGTCGACAGACAAAATTTGCAAGATTTTGTGATGGTCCAAAGTCACAATGAGATTGTGGTAAAGGAGATCGTTCATGATATGCGTAAAGGATTACTTCTCATTACCTGACTTGCCCATACTCCCATTCACAGTTAGTTTTATTGTAACTAGGTTATGTAAGCGCTTGTTGGTGTCTCTTAGAATCAACGACAAGACTCCAAATTGCGAACTGATTGCTGAACGCGGGACAATGCTTCTACTAAGCATATGTACATGCTACCCGTTTTTATGTGTTACGATGTCACTGCATGTTCTACATATGCTAGGCTAATGCACACATCTACCTGTAGATTGATTTCAACAAAAAATGTATCTTTAGTTGACCTGGTAGTAAGTTAACTGTCTCTAGTTGCACGTTCGATGTTCTGGAGACCCCCTGAGTCTGTGATCTAGAAGGTTAATGTCCCACTCACTAAATGAATTGGCCCTACACTTTGAGTTAAGACACCACCAGAGAAGAGTTGATTCTGTACTGACCCCCGGGGCTGGAACTAAATACTCTCCAAGTGTTGAAGTCCATCCACTCTTCACATTTTAGCTACCTTCAACGTTTATTCGTTTCAAAATATATTAGAGTTCGCTAGGTATTAAAATCCGTGATCTTAAGAGAAGCTGACGCATCTTTAACTTCACTTCTCAGAAGCTATGATCCTAATATTTGCTCGTTAAAATCGTGCTCTTAGAATTTTGCAGCGGCATTTTATTCACATTTTATTTTGCTGCGTTTGCTTGGCTTCTCGAACCAGGCAATGTTTGATTGCTTTTGATGAGCTGGTTAAAATGCTGCATTTGTCCCATTGTAACATGGTACTGGTTCGAAACAACATTGTGCTCTTAGAAAATTCAAAGATCTACATGGCTATTTGTACTTATTGTAGCAATTCCAATATGGGCAATTTTTTGCTCTGGGACTCCTTACGTACCTTCTTCGGTGGCGCTACAGTTCGGGTTAACCTGGGTCTTAACGACCAAGCCCCTCTAGTTAGTCCGGTGATTAGCTAACTGCCACTAGTTGCGCCACCAGGTCGGCTGAGGGCCCCTTCTACTTACGCGCGTCACCTAAAGTGAGGTCTATATTTACCGCGTTGTACCTCCGAGTTATATTTGAAGACGCTGCAGGTCAGAGCATTGGTATCCATTCGCTCTACATACTCTAGCCATCTCAGGCAACTGATGCACAGTTTTCTGACGTGTTCCGTAATTTTTCCGGATATTTTTCGAAAGATTGTTCTTTCGAAACGACTGAAGATATCTTTATCCGCTTTCGAATAGATCAATGTTCCTACGCCATATATGTAATAGGACTGGGATGATCAAAGCCAATGTAATAAAAAGCAAATCGTAAGTTTTGCATTTAGTAACATTTCGTACCATTGTTAAACCAATAAGGCTAAGTCTTTTCCTATACATGGTGTCATATAGCCTGCGTTGGCCAAAGATTTTTCCACTATTTGACCAAGCACATATCGAGGTTATACTCGTTCTTTTAGACATAATTGATGGAAATATTTTTACTCCACTTATGCTATTGAGTGGCTGTGCCTGCTTTGCTTTGTTAAAGAATCAGTCAGAGGCAATCAAGAAATCGATGTCTCATTGTCCATGACCATCAACAGTGAACCCGTACATTCCTAGTACAATACTTATGACTACTTATCAATTGTGACTTTGCTTTTGTAGTGAGGGGATTCCTAGCTTTCGTCGGTCTTAAATGCAAGTAGCCGGTCATACTTGACTTGATGCTCCTAATGAGTACGAAAAGCTGATATTAATTTATTGAACTAGTCTAAGTTAGACCCTTTTAAACTGGTCTTAAACTTTTACTTATTGCTTCCACAAAATAATTGTTGAAGGGCGAAAGAAACACCATACCTTTGGTCAGTTTCAACCTAGGAAACTGCAAATCTAGAGGCCTAACGAACAATTTCTACATGCTCGTCCATTCAAAGGTATGCTGTGAAGAATCTTACAAATTTTCTGTTCCACTTTGTACCCTTGAACTCGAAGTCCAGCATTATCTAGAAGATATCTTCTGCAGTTCTTCCAATCCTAAAATGGTGATCACCTAGAACTTCTAATCTGAATGAACTATGAAGCTAGTGCAACTCTATATCAAAAAAAAAAAACAGGTTAACAGAATAAATACTTACTTAGATGGTGCTACAGTACAAGGTGGACTGAATCCAGCTGTGTTGCTTACAAACTGCTTTCAATTTCACATGCCAAATGGTGGATTGAAAGATTTTTGAAGTTAAGGCTCTGATATACATCCGCTCCACAAGTTCCATGCCGATCAATTCTAAGTCTAGGGCTAAGTTCATGCCTCTGTACAGTCCGGGCAGTTCTTTGCTAAACCTCCCTCATTCCCCGCCGATGTAGACGGAGCCATTTTCTTCTCGAATCGACCAAGAGCCTGATCACTGATGGAATTTGATTATGGGATTAAGACCATCAACGTTTTATAGAGCGCTATTTTGGTTGCTCAAGAGAGGGATCTGTTATTCTACTGCCTTTTGAGACCGAAAAACCAGCGACTCATAGGAGTTACTCTTCGAGTGATCTCTAACGCGGTGTCGTTGTTTATATTAACTGCGAGCCAAGGTAGAAAAAGTCTTTGAATAAAAGTTTAACATTTTGTTCGATTCGTCGATGTAATGCATCCTTTATTGATGACAGCATGTATTTCGCTTTTCCCCAGTTTACCACCAGAATCATCTCCTCTATTTCTACTCCAATACTCGCAAATGCATTACAAACCGTCCGATGTGTTCTGCCGCTTGCAATTTTGCCTACATGTATGTACGTATGTATACGAGCCTACACATGCAGTTTTCTGGGACCACTGCCATGAGGTAAAGCAAGCACTTGACGCTAACTTAAAACGACGCATAGTTCAGGTCTTCAGGACTCAGTTTATAATCGCTAAATCGCCGTAAAGGTGCTGAGTTTCGAAAAGTAACTAGGATTATCACATCGTATTACATGATTGCCAGTAGGGAATCCTAAATTGGACAATAACCGTCAATCACTCCAGCTTCTGATTTCTTCAGTTCTTTTACCCCTACTTTGTAACTAGTGCCAAACGCCAAAAGGCTTCCACTTTAGATTTCAATTTCAGATTTCAGAAATTCGTAATATTTTCATGTTTCACCACCCATTGATGCAATTCTGTTTAAAGGACAACATCTTACTATGTAGTTTCTGAATTTGAGAAACTCGTGCAAACTCTGCCGTCAAAAGGTAGATCAGCAAAAGTCTTTTTTAATTAATCATTACAACAAATATTTTTATTCTTCTTCTTTCCACTAGTGATGACTCAGCCGTATTCACTCATTTTCAGCCCGTTTTCTTGACATTATTTTGCCATTATTTCCATCCATTTGTTAGTCCTTAGTAAAACAACTGCACTCCATTGTATTTGACAAAATATATGCAATAAAAAACCGTCTGACTTTTTCAGATTCGAAATGCCGAAATAACTGTTTAAAAAAGAAAAAAAAATTCTAAACTTTATCACAACCAACTATCCTATTGAAATAAGCTCGAACTAAAAAAGCGAAAATAACAACAACAGTTCGCCAACATTGCAATCGTTTTTTGTAAGAAAATTAATTGCTTCACCACCCACTGGTTGAGAAAGACCAGTCATCCTCGTTACTATGTAGTACTCGTACTTTTACCCTCTTTAGAATGGATAATTGTTACATTCCCAAAACATCCCCCACCCATCCCTTTTGATTGACTCTCTAAAAACCTAGACAAAAACACGGAAAACCTTTCTTTTTAGTTTCTCCCCAAAAAACTAACCCACTCCTTTTGAGGTTGCTTGGAGGGTGGCTAACAAGCCCTTCGATGACAAGAATAACGTCCCTCGATTGCTCCAGCACAAGGACCATCTGTCGAAATTCAGTCAAGCTCTCTTGCTTGCCAAGAAACTTTTCCGTAATTAGTGTTGCAGTTCTTTTTTCCTCCTCCTTCATCGTGGTTTTAGATAGGAAACAAAAAATTTAAATCTGCATTGTGCCCTGCAGTTCCATTTTCTGAGAAATGAAACTATTTTACGTTTGAGTTCTTTTACGTTCTTTTAGTTTAACCCTGAGGATGTAGGCATAGTAACCAGTGACGAAAGAGTTTGAATCACAAACATTGTTCTGCTTAATTCTATTCCTAGAAGTGACAAAAGATTTCCAAGATGTCATTAAATAATTGTAAACGTGAAAATGATTGCAATGTGCGTTTCCTGTAATTGAAAGTGTATTGGTCTCTCCATTTTGAATCAAATTCAAGGCAGCTCTTACGGACAAACTTCGTAAGTCTTAAACCATTGTCGTCTTGCTGACATGCAACAGGATTTCTGTTCAAGTTCAAGTTAAGACTTGAAGAAAATATAGTAAGTACAATATAATAATTTTTGGATTAGACAAAGTCTTCAAAGGATTTATCTGACCAAAAAGTCGTCTAAGTTGTGCAATGGAATGTAATATGTACCTAAGCCCCAGGCCTAGAGTTCAGTGTTTATTTTATTTTAAAAATTCCCTAGATTTGAATTTAAAGGTTCGGCACCTTAATCACACTTCTGGATACTCTCAGTAAAGCAAAATGTTGAAGTACAACGAAAAACTCAGAAGGAACCAATGTAAACACCAGAGATAACAAAAGTGTTCTTGTTAGAAACAAATGCAATAACTTGCGGAAAATTGGATCACTTAACGAATCCTCCTCTGTCGATGTTTGGAACATTGCGCTCCGCTTTTGATTATTCTCCAAACCAAAGCGCTCGTGCTTCCTGTTAGCAATAGTTAGTTTTAGTTTTTTTTTAGTTTTAAATGCATTTTATTTTCTAGATCATTAACTCTTACATACTAACAAAAAATGCTTAAATGCTAGCTTAAAATTACTTAACAAACTTATACTAACTTACTGGCCCCACACAGGCACTCTAAGCTACACTAAATTCTTATATCTATGTCTTTCGACTTTGTTTACATTTTGTTTAGGAATATACTTATTTTCTCTGCTTAAGGCTAAGAAAAGAATTTAACAAAAAAACTTAGCATATGGACATAATTTTTTATTTTTTATAAAAACTTAATATCTAACTTAAAATAAACCTTAGTCTACTTAACCTACGTACACAATACATACATACATACATACATATAGACATTATACACAATGACATACATATACTAGTATATACCTATATATATACTAATATATACATGTATTTCTTAGATGCTAACTTAAACCTATGCAAGCTGGCCATCGCTATTCACAGAGCAAATAGATTGGTCAGCTCTACCTCATTAGTGAGGCTGGTCCGTAATTAACGGAAACGACGACGAAACATCTTCTCCATCATTCAACCACCAGAAATGCTGGTGCTGCCGAACGACATCCCTCTTATCGCGATTCCCCACCGCCCTACTGAACCTGAGACGATCCACACTGCCGTGTGCGACGTCTCTGTTGCCTGTTAGCAATAGTCTTATTACTGGGTTCTCCTGGTTGAGAGATTCTCGATAACTCAGTTTATCTGCTTTCAGTAGTTTGTTCGTAGAGTTTTGATTGTATCTCATTTACACTCGGAAAGGACCAAATGAATTTAGACGATCATACTTTTACCACTAGGAGAATTTGGATAAAGAAATTGTCAGGAACAATATTTGCTTCTCCATCTTTACTTGTGGATAACCTGATGTATGATAGTTCTTCACTCCAAGATGGACATGGATTAAAGCTTTCTCCACTGCGTTGGCCGCCTTCATTTACGTATATCAAACATGCTTAAGTTTTTTTTCTAAGTTCTAATTTCCAAGCAAACATGGGCAGTCTTTTTTTCTGTTTGTTTATATTGGTTACATGGTCCTGACGTCCCCAACTAAAACAAGCGTCATGGTCTCCATACAAAAGTAAGGTCTCGCTACTACTTACAAATCTGAGGAATTTACACATCAATTCCACGAGATTTTCAATATGTCTCCCCAAAAAGGTTCAGACGACCTTGCTGCTTTCAGTAACTATGTGCACTTAAAAAGGATCTCACACCTTCAACTGAGCAGAGCTGACAACGAGAATTTTTTTTTCATCTCTAACGTGCTACTATTACCAGTGTTTCAACCATCCCCTCCTCCGCCCTCCCCAAATAACCCCCCCTCTTGCCATCTTCTACCAAAACGAAAGAGGATTCGACCTAAAACCCGTGGTGTTCTGCGCAAAACTCATGCTCTCCCATTTCAGGTCTATGCTCTGACCGAAAGTAATCTAATTCCCGATATAAAGAATCAGGAATTATTCCCCCCTAGTTTCAAACGTATAGGCCCCTGTACGTTATGTGTTTTTACATCCAACCATCGCAACCTATCGATCAAATAATTAACTTATCTGATCCTCTCGATTATATCATCGTATTCGGCGATTTAAATCTACCTCAACTGCACTGGACTCAATCAGATGATGAATCTTTTTTATCGCAAACCCTAACTCGAGTAAAGACTGCCTCTTCTTAGATAAGCTTACAGACTCTACCTTACGCCAATTTTGTGTGATCTCCAACTATACGAGTATGGGTAGGCAATTAGACCTCATTTTCACCACTGACCATACTCCTCTGTCTCGCTCTGTCCTCTTTCACTATCGACCATTGATGACTTTCACCCACCACTTCTTCTTTCTCTTTTCCACCACTCTCCTATTAAGCCCTCCCAATCTGCAACTCTTCTTAAGACCTTCATAAAGTTTTCTCTCTATCTTCTATGGAGAATTATTCAATTCTATTTCTCTCTATGTCCCCTTTTCGCGCAATAAAGCGACTACTAAGAGCCCACGTGGGATAATCGTAGACTTCGCTCTTTACGTAACAAGAAAAACAAATTATGGGCAGTTTTCCTTCGATCCAATTCTTTTGCTGACTACTCCAACTATCTCGGGTTATACCTTCAATTCGCCCAGCTTTATGATGTTCTCTATCAGCGACACCTGGATAGTCCGCAATCAAGGCTTATAAACGATCCAAAATCTTTCTACCAATTCGTTAACTTGGCGGTTTTCCTCCATTCCTCTCATACGAAAACATATCATCAACCGATCCAACAGCCAACGTTTTTGCTACTTTTTTTAAGCAATCATTTGTCAATAATTCCTTTCTACCGGATCCCTCTTCTTTCAAATACCTACTTAACTTTCCCATTGGCGCCTCTATTTCTCAAAGTTCTGATCATACTTAAAGATGGATACTTACCCGGCCCAGATGGCCTTCCTCCATACTTCTTAAAAAATGTTCCTCCACACTTTTCCGCCCCCTTTCAAATTTTTTCCAGTTATCGCTCTCTCAAGGTGAATTTCCACAGAAATACAAGTCTTCTTTCATAACACCGATACAAAAAAGGGATTAAAGAGCGAAGTCACTAATTACCGCCCCATAGCTAAACTTTCACATATATGTTACTCAAACTCCTCTAAAGTATTTTGTACGAAGCCTTAAGCTTCCAGTGCAAATCTGTTATTTCTGAAAGGCAGATCAACTTCCATTAACCTCGTCGAATTCGTGTCCTCTGTTCTCTCAGCCTTAGAAAGTGGTAAAGAATTTGATGTTATATCAACTGATTTCAGTAAGGCTTTTGACAAGATATCTCATCAACTAATCCTGTTCAAATTTTCCGTCCTGGGCTTTGAACCCATTTGGATATCTTCTTAACTGGATAATCGTTTTAATAGTGTTCGTTTCAGGTCTATCCTATCGATCCTCTCTTGGCTACTTCAGGTGTTCCTCAAGGTAGTCACCTAGGTCCACTTCTCTTCATCCTAACTATTAACGATCTTGAAAGGGTCATTCACCACTCAGCACTTTCTCTCTATACTGACGATACCAAATTTTGTAAATCCATTTCCTCACAACATGACTCCAGTCTTCTTCAAATAGATCTAAATAGTTTTTCCACCTGGTGCATCAAGAACTGCTTAGAACTCAATGTAACCAAATGTCAATCGAATACCTTCTCACCCAAGTGCAACAAGTCTGCTCCCCGAATTTACCTTTTGCAGGGCCAACCTATATCCCTTGTTGAGTCTATCCACGACCTTGGCATATTATGCGACAGGGAGCTTAGTTTTCGCTCGCATATTGATAAGATAATTACTAAAGCAAACTTATAACTTGTCTTCGTTAAAAGATGGTCCAAAGAATTCTGCAACCCGTACGTGACCAGATCAATATACATCACTCACGTTCGTCCCCTTCTCGAGTAGCTAGCCAAGCGTGGTGTCCCTTTCAATGAGATCATGTATTGAGAGCATCCATTGTCGTTTTCTTTGATTTGCTCTCCGAGGTCTGCCTTGAACCGATCCTCTAATCTTACTTCCCAATAGAGCCCGTCTCAAACTCATTAACCTGAATACCCTTCAGGAACGAAGGGACGCAGCAGACATTATTTTCATTCACCGACTCCTCTGAGGCTCCGTCGACTGCATGTCTCTCAACAACTTCGTTTTTAAGTCCTAGTTTTTAAGCTTGTATTAAGTCAAATAAATGGGGGCGTTAGCCAAACGAAAATTAAAATTAAATTAAGGAAATTAAAAGATTATTTTTTGGAAAAAGAAATTAAAAAATCAAATCATTTGCTTATTGGCAGAACAGGGATTAATATTCTTTATAAATGAGCCAACCAGTGGGAAATGCTTGGATCATAGGAGTATTTTTGGTCGAAATGGCTGTTTTTGATTACGATATCTCTGACTACTGTTTGACTGGCATGATAGTTGCCTCCTGGCTATTAAAATATAAGTTTACCTAACGCGTAATCAATATCGATTCACCTAAGCTCAAATTTTTCCTGCGTTTTGAGTACGATTTACTTTTGACTACCCTCAGAAAAAAAAATAACTCAAATAAAAAACGTAGGTCCTGGATCACAAATAGCCGAATCCAGAGAGTAAACAAGAAGAATAAATTCCGAGTTCAGTGTAAAAAGCATCCTCTGAACCGATATCTAAAAAATGAATGCAGTAAAGTGCCATCTTCACTAATTTAAGAAACAAAAGTAAGACTATGTATGTTAGACTTAGGACGGCTAAGGGTAATTTAATAAAGAACCCGAAGGTAGGCATCCGTTGGAATGGTTCTGTTGTCACAGATAAGCAAACTACGAGTATTGATAGCGCCTTCAACAACTATTGCAATGCATTTTTCAACAGTCTGGAACCAAACATCTCAATTTCAACGAATTCATGCTGTATTCGACAAGAAGTTTCCCATATATGTAGGTACATTTTTCTTTGACCCAATAACTGCATTAGGGCTTTCAAAAAACAATTAACACCTTATAAAACTCATCGTCCTATGGAGTGGATGGCATTTCAAATGTTTTGCTCAAAAATACGAGTATTGTATACTTTATTGGCACATATTTTTGATCAAAGTGTTTTCAATGAGGTATTTCCAGATACTCTATGCCGGTGTCATATCTCGTCATGAAAAAGGAGGCCACGTCGATGATATCTGCAACTACAGACCTATTTCTCTTTTTCCTTCAATAAGCAAAGTTTTTGAAAAAGCGAATGAAAACAGAATTTAAATTCTCGTCAGTTAGATTCTGTTCACTATTTTAGTTTAACCCAATCCAAATTTCGAAAAGGTAAATCCACAGGAAATGCCGTCCTGAAATTCTGTTCTCAAATTTTTCGAACATATATAAGCAAATTTTTACAGCTGGGTTATTTTCAAACATAATGATATGGTAAACCATGCAATTCTGCTTAACAAGATTAAAAAGGCTGGTTTCCGAGGTTTTCTCTGAGAATGTTTCAGGTCTTAGCTGAGTAACCGAACACTCGGGTGCATTTTGGGCCCAATACTATTTCTCACCTATATTAGTTCGTTATTTCGAATTAAGTTCAAAAGAATTCATAATGCTTTCGCTGATGATATCGGCTGTGGTTATGGAGCTGATCGTCTACTTAACCTGGTGGCTGATATACATATGTCTATTGGGACTTTGACCTTTTCAGAATATGGTTTACAGAATATAATTTGGTCATTAGTCCTAAAACGAAAATAATATTTTAGAACTTGGCATCATGTAACGGCTTAGAAGCGGAAGTTTTCTTAAGGCCCTTGAGTGCCTTAAATTTTAACTACTGAACGACTCCTGTGGATTTTCTACTTCTACATAGCTGTCTCAGTTGTAGTAATCAATGCTTTAAAATTGAGAAAGTTTATGAGTTAAAGTAACTTATCACTGACTCAAGGATGTGCTTCCCTAGCCATACAGATCCTTTCAAATGATACCTACGCTAATTCCTCATATATTTCTCCCCTTAGAAACTGGCTTATCGATTTAAATATTCAGATTTTTTTGTGAATAGATTTTCTGTTTTATCTTAACTATTTTTACCACAAAGTTACTTTTTATTTAACTCGGATTAGTATTTTAATGTTAATTTCTCTTCTATTTTTCCATATATTAATTTTATAGGTTACTACACCCACATTATTTTTTGACGTTATTTTTAGCCGGTGTAGCATTTAAAATACATTTTAAAATACAAATGTCACCATTTCTTTTCTCTTGTTTGTTTTTTTCTTAAGGAACTTGATGTATTTATCCATATGGTACTTAAAGTTAAAGCCAATAATGAACTATGAACATTGCGAGGCAGCGACCATTATATATTTTTATCATGTCAATACGCGAAAAAAGGCGTAGCCCTACATATCTGACCGATATATGCCAGTTGAATCTGTCATGTGCTAAACAACCACTTCCACTAGCTTAGATATATCTTCTTTTTCTAACGCTCGATTCGACAAATGCTCGCTTAAAATCGATAAATTGTCAGAGAATATCGATGTTAGTAGTCGGTTTTTTAAAAGATGACTTGGTAGGTCTCGGACGATCTATTAGCTTGCCAGCGAAAGATTTTAGACATTCATAAAAGGGGGGGAAGACAGTAAAGACATTCTTGTCAAACTTTTTCCAATTTTACGTGTCCCTTCTGCTTGAGGCAGTATACCTTTCAGATCTTCTGTACCGAGCATGATGATGCCCCTATCTTTATCTCTAAAAGCTTCTGTACGGAATTTATTACCTTACCAAGTGCTTTTTCCTTCTGTTGAAACTTTTGAATACCATTTCTACAGTGCCATATTCTCCAGCCTTTGCTTGCCTATTTTCTTCCGAAAAGCTCGTCCGTGTCTTCGACAGTTCTTGCTTTTATCTGCAATATATTCTGGTATGGCTCCTCTTTTTCTAAAGCACTCGAATGCATTCCGTGTAAACCCCTTTCATACTATATTTCATAGCTGACATTCTGACAACATAGTCACCAATCATATGTGTTCAATAGCCACATATGATTTGTTCGGCGAGTGCTTCCTTGGTACTTTATTATCAGAAATATTTACCATTAGCACCCAACCTCTGTTACTTCGAACATTAAGAAATTTACAATGCGGCGACGACAATATGATCAATCTGTTTGGGGATTTAATTTTTTTTATGCCCGGATAAATCGCTCAGATAAAGCAATAGTCCATTATACTTCTTGTAAGTTTTTTTTAATGTAATCTTTCAGTGTTTCAAAGAAGGATGAGTAAGTGCCAGAACCCACCACGTCAGCACCGAGTACCTACAACCTGATGGCAGCGCAAGACAAAAATTCACAGAGGAAGTACTTCCCAGTGTTGTCATCACTTTTACAGCAATCATTCCAGGATGTTGTATCATTTATGCCCAGCATATTTCAAACAAAAGTGTAGATCCTCGTCACAACGCCAGTAAGCAACCTGCAGTCTTGCCTGCTGAAGGACAGCAGGAAGGCCGCTAACTTCTTACTGGCATCAGAAAGCATTCATTTGGTCTGCATGACTCCTGAGGAGTCATGTCATGTGAAGTTGTGCCTTTAACGAGGACGCAGGCAGACCCAAGCTATTTTCGGGTCCTGAAAAACTGTCCTCTGAGCCTTGCTTGGCAAGTTCATCGCTGATTTTATTTCCAGTAATACCATTGTGGCCTGGGAGCTAGACAAGACTTAGTAAATTCAGCTTTCCCACCGCGTTCAGTAATCTTTTGCATTCTCGAACTAGCTTGAAATTCGCAAGAGGGTTCAGCAAGGCTCTAAGCGCATTTCTGTCACGGATGTATATGTTCCGCATCCTCCAGCGGTTCTGCATAATATAGTTCGTTGCCATAAGGATTGCGTATAGCTCTACTGGAATGACATTGTCGTCCTCCAGAAAGACACCAACGCCCCATCCTATATCGGTTTAGAAGCCATCCGTGAAGACCCGTCTGCATTCCTTTCCTGCCTTAGATTCTGGCCAAACCAGTCTTGGGCACAAGGAAACTCAATTTCGTATTTTTTCTGCAACATGAGTTCTGATGTCATTGCGTCAGATGGCATGCCCATAAGACCAGAGTCAAAATACAGCCGGCGCGCATGGTCATCAAAGCTGCAGTGCGTGTTATACCAAAGACAACTTCTTTTTAAACGGAAGATGGCTTTGAGAATGCAGCCCATGATATAAATATCCAGGGGAGGGAGATTCATCAATCCGTCTAGAGCGGAACAAGGTGTGCTAGGAAAACCCCCAAAGCAGCCGAAGCAGGCCTTATCATAGCCGTGAAGATCCACAGGACACTTCTCGGTAAAAGACCCCATGACTTACCGGCAGTTCTTTCGTACCGCAAGAAAACTGACAGCACATTAGAAGCTTTCAATGTAACATGTTTAATCCATCGAAGTTTCTTACCTTCGATGACGCCCTAATACTTAGCTTCCTTGGAGAATTGGATGGTGATGCATTTAAGGACTATATGAGTCAGACCAAACAGCTTCCCCCTTCTTGTAAAGAGAACAACCTTAATATTGAGAGGTTTGACTGAAAACCAATTTCTACTTAGTGCACCAATCTTTGATCACATCTAGCGCGATCCAACAGATAGTATAGCTATATTATCCGCGTATACGGAAATAATAAAGTTCTTAGTTTTTCTGTTGTGGAGACCATCTAAACAAACTCTTCAAATTGTAGTGACATCCATTCCATAATGGTCTAACGTCTCTGCATAATTGATGGATCCATCAGTAAAATCATCCAGACCATCCAAATTGGAATTGAAATTTAATAATAAAAGGACCGTACTCGTATAAGTATCCTACTACGGGAATATCAGTCGGACCAGTTGCGATCGACATAGATGGAGAGGCGAATTCCTAACCCGAGACTTCTACATCGGGGCCTATCTGAACCGAGCACAAGTACCTAAGTTCATCCAGCCTAGAGGAATTTTGCTCGTTCCCAATTGCTGTCGGCATCTTCACCATTAAATTGCCAGCAAAAGCGTTGAAGATAAAAATATTCACTTGGGCACTAGGTCCCAAATTCAATTCAAAGTAATCCAATAAAAAATATATCTACACCCTTAAACGTAGACTTCTACACCCTTCTGGTTATAATCTCAAACACTTTCAATAAATTCTTTTCACTTTCACATTTTCTTGAATAATAATTACACTATGACAGAAAAAGGGAAAAACTGTATCTAAAATAAATTCCCAATTAAAGTCCTTAGACCTGTTGCCCTCAGGGCTAATGAGATGAGAGAATCAACTTAAAAGTCTTTCCTGACAAAATATCCAAAGTAACAAAGCCAAACTACTTAATAAACTACGAAAATAATCAAGGACGAACGGTCTAAACGCATCTCATGCGCCTTCCACATTCTAGCTCTAACTGAATAAGAACACAACCCTAAAGACTCGACTTGACTTCACCATCAGAAGCTTACACCCTTTACCCCGTAACAGCAAACCGAACAAATATTGTAAATGCTTTTGTTATTTAAAGGAATTATGTAAAGTCCTTCACTCACAGTCGTTTTCCTTGTTGTAGCTCTTTGGGTGCTTTTAACTCCCCGGCGGCTTACAACATTTTAGCACGGGGCTAACTTTTACGATGAACAACGAAAACAATTTCCAAAAACTTCCTCCCAAGGTTTCGGCCACCTCAATTTACTTGCCTTTGAGAAGGCAAGTAAGCAAATTCTTCTCTCATCCGCCCATAGAGAAGGCGAAGAAAGGGTGGTAGAAAGACGGCAGCCTAAGTTAGCTTTAGGTATGGTGCCGTAGTCCAATCTGGACGGAGAAGGTTTGCAACGTTTGCAAGAAGCCAACATAGAATGCGCCATTAAAACTCTTAAATCAGACCGCCATTAAGTGGAAATCACGTTAGAGAGGATTCTAAACCTTAAGCAAAGGCAACAATAAAAGTATATAGAAGTAGAAGTAGAAGTAAAGTAAACCAAAAACACAAAAAAGGAAACAAAAGAGAAGAGCAAGAAATGGACGTAACTGTAGTGTATTTGAGTGTCGAACAAAAGGAAAGAGGTTATAAAACTGGGCTACCTTAGATTTACGAGCGCCGGAATTTACCCGCCCATTTCACTCCCATTTTCGGATTCATTTCGCCTTCTTAAGCCCGTCCACTCGACGTTAGTCACTTTGAAGGCAGATCCACCATGTTCATGTTGCAAATGTTGGTACCTACAACTGTACTTGTACTCATATTCCTACTTGTACCCCATCTCATGCTCACACAATTGTAAGGACGACGTATTGAGGTGGTTGGTAAAGGCCACCTCGTATTTTCTAACATTTTTCGCTATCAACAGGAAAAAGGATACTTCAAGCGAGTGCTTTGGCGCCACCATCAAAGGGAAATCTGCTAAAACACATTCAACTGCCGGTGACCACTGTTGTTTGCCACTTCCCATTCAAAGAGATAGAAAAAAGCCACAGAAAAATAGAAAAGTGTAAAAAAAAAAAACAAGGTTTCCTTTTGTTGCTTCTGTTCCCTCTGTTCGTCGTCGGAGGTGAAATAATTCGTTTCAATTGAATAACAGACGAACCGGGGTGACACCCACTCCTACCACCACTTCTCCGATGTCACTGGAATTATCCTGGCATGTCGTAAAACTGGAATTCAAGGTGAAATTACAGCAATGACTGAAAATTTAAATTGATTTCGGAATCCCAGATTTCGATGTGTTTTCCAACTCGATGACATGATGCCGGGCGGTGGCAGGTGGGGTAGACCCCGCTTTGGGTGCCATTTCACTCGAGTTGGCTTCTGCAAGTTACCATTCCCAACGATGTCCTTTGAATGGTAGCTAAATCCTTAAACTTTTATTATCGTCTTTTTCGTGTTTTTTTCTATTTTTTCTATTTTTTTTTTTGTTCCTGGAGCGATTTAATGACATTCCATGACCATGAGCGACCATAAGCAACCGTGGGCTCAGAGTGAATTCAATTTTATTTTATCGTCCCCTCAATTGAAATCGATTGTAAGGCAATGGATTATGGAATTGGAATTTTACATTCAACCTTTGCTACCCCTACCTCTGATGTTCTGCTGTCACATCCGTCGGGGAAACCTCCTTTAAGCTACTGGCGATTCATTCTATGGTCCTTTGCCACCAGCAGATACGGTCCGTCTGAGGGCAGAGCCAATGAGCTGAGCTGTTGTGCTACCATTGCAAAGCGATGGGGCAGACAGTAATGGGACAGTCAAAACGGACGCGTGGAGTGCCATAAATACAGTAATTGTTGATTGCAGAAATATGTTTCCGATTAGTGGCGGAATTGTTTGGGTTTATCAAGATTGGGTCTCGCTCTTATTTGTTCTCGTTGCTGATGGATGAGGGAAGGGGAGAGGGTGTGCTAGTTGTTAAATTGTGTACAACCAAGTTGTTAATTAAACGAGTTTAATGTGCTGTCGAATGAGTTTTGATGAGCTGTGTTAATGGCCGTGGGTGGCAGCGATTAAATGGGCCGAAATAATGAAATTTCCATCAATGGGCTACAATGGGACGTAAAGGCATTGCAGAAGGGGATCTTTCTTATGATTGGATGAGGGGTGGATGTTAATGAGTTTCACAAAGTTGATTCGAATATGACATTCGACGGAACGTCACCTCTTCCAAATCCATTTGATGTTGGATATCATTGTTTAAATGAGATATTCGTGTGTGTTAAAGAGCACTGCGATCCACTTCTCTTACCAACCTGTCGAAATTGATCGCTGATGTCATGAATCAGAAATTGTCCTCATTTCGATGTATGAGCATCGTCATCCGTTTTTACTTCTTTTCGGCTGTGACAATCAAGTGAGGGCATGATTTGCATATATCAATAATCGATGCACATGAAATCAAAGTGCACAGCAAGCTGCTTAGAGTCCATTAATGATTCTTTTCGCACTGATTGCCGTCGCAATCGCCGTGTGCCGGCGTTGGGTCCTCCAACATTACCGCCTGACATTGCTAACATACTAAACTTTCTATTCCGGATGACTCCGAGGTGTTATCCCATTTTGAAGATACATATATTTACATAACTGTTACTAGCACAAACTTACTCAGTTTTTTAGACGATACTTATTAATACTGTCTTACATTTTTGTCCTCTAACTAAAGACCTATTGGTTCCATCCCAGTTTTTAAATTGAGTGGCCGCAATGTGTGTTGAGACTTAAATTTAATTGATATATTTTGCCAGTGTTACTATTTGAACATTTCTTCAGTTGGTGACAATACTTGTGGTAACACCAAAAGCCGAAAACAAGAATAGAAGCCTATAAAGAAGCCATTCCTGACTGAAAATGGAGGTAACTTTCTGAAGGAATCGAAGCTTTTTTCGAAATAACTCGTGGTAATTCTGATCTTAGAGCACCTCAGGAATATTGCAAATATTCTGTCTTTCAAATGAGATAACTAAGTAAGTTAGTTACTATAATGACGCTACAGTCCGGGGTGGACCTGGGCCTCAGCCCCAACCTCCAGGTTAGTTGAGATCTCTTTCACTTGCGCGTCACTTAAAGTGAGGTTTTCGTCTACTGCGAATACCCTTCTGGCTGGAGCGTTGGTGTTTATTCACTCTATTTGTACTAGCAATCTTAATCAAAAAATGAGCACTTTTCACTCAATGTCGCTGTACAGCTTAGAGAATTCGTGGTTTAATCTCCTCCTCCAAATCCCGTCAAAACAAACGAGACTCAAAACACTCGAAAAACGGCCAAGGACATCTTCATCCACCTTAGCTAACGACCATGCTTCTATACCATAAAGCAGAACTGGAATAAACAGAGTCTTATAAAGAGTCTCCTTAGTGTTTTTTGACAAAGTCTTATTACTCATCTGTCTTCTTGGACTGAAGCAACAGAGATTGACAGGAGTAACTCTTCGTTTGATTTTTGATGAGATGCTACTATGAGATTAAATAGCGAAGCCGAGGCATACAAATTCCCTGACTACATCAAAGTTATAGTTGTCTGTTGTGACATTCTATCTCTTTCGTCGATGTTATATGTACCTCCATGTCCACTGCATCTCAGGTTTGCCCTCACTGACGAATATACCTATTTACCTATACCGCTACTGTTCTAATACTTCAGAATGCACTGGTAACACCTCGTTGATATCTGACAATAATTTCAATGTCATCAGCGTTTGCAAGTGTCGACTGGTGTTAATTTACGAGTTACGCACGATTTTCTAAAATATGATGTTGAAAAAGTTACATGACAGCGCATCATCTTACCCTAATCCTCTTTTGACATCAAAGGTCTCGGAAAAATTGTTTCCGAACTTTGCGGAGCAGCGAACGTTCTCTACAGTCTGGAGAAGTTTTTAGGGATACCAAGGCATAGCTCTGTATACCTCGTATATATATATGGATGACATAGGTGAACTTAAAATCGATAAAGGGATGGTGCACATTGATTTTCTTTTACCACCTCTCCGTCTTCTAAGCTCGATATTGTGTAGTTAAAATAACACTTACGCATATATCCATGTATGTTATGTGTTGCTACATTTTTCCGGCCCAACCTGTCGAATCCTACCAACTTACTATTGATGCAATAGACAATTTGATTGACAGATCGGGCTCTCTTGATAATATCAATGCAGACCTATCTTTTATCATCGCTTCTAATCTAATATCTACTACGGAGTGTCTCTTCTTAGATCGATTAAAAGACTCTATATCAAGTTAGTGGCGTTTCCAACTATATGGAAATGCAACGGGATCTTATTTTCACATCTGATCCCATTAACTACTCAATATTGCGTTGCGTCATATCACTTTCAACTATTGGTAACTTCCTCTTCTTCTTTCATTTTTTTTAGAATTTTCACAAAGCTAATTTCCGTAAAATCAATGCCTATCGAAGCTCCCCTCGAGCTTATCAATTTATCTCTAGTCGACGTACTCTCCATTTTTGTACGGATAAATATTCAAATCCATTTCCCTTCATCTATAAAACATCTTCTACATCACCTCCTTCGTATAAACGTAGACTATGCTCTCTTCGAAACAAAAGAAACAAGTTACGGATCGTGTTTCTTCGAACCTACTCTTCTTTCAACTATTCAAACTATCTATGTAGTTACATATCTTCATTTCATCGAACTCTACAACTATCTCTACCTAAGTAGTGCGCAAACCAATCTCATAAACGACCCCTTTCCAATTTGTTAATCACAAAAGTAAAACCGATGGTTATCCCTCATCCCTTTCTTTCGAAAACAAATCTTCAAGTAATCTTCCTACCATCGCCAACTTTTTGCTATATTTTTCAAACAATCATTTGCTAGCAACTCCTTCATACCAGATCCCTCGTACTTACCAAACTTCTCCGTTTAGTACCTTTCTCACGCAAAATTCCGATTCTGCTGTTATTGATGAAAAGTTACAAAACCTTAAAAAAGAAAAAAAGGCCGCCGTTTTTCTTAAAAAATGCTATTCCAACCTTTCTCTTCCCCATTTTACCTATTTCGTTTATCCCTTACACAAGGGAATTTCCCTAGATTTTGAAGACCTCTTTTATAGTCCCGATACACAAAAAGGGATCAAAGACTGAAGTTTGACAACTTCATCCAATTGCTAAACACTTTGAAAGCATTTTATACGTAGCCTTAGAATATGGCAAAGAAATCGATATTATCGCAACCGATTTCACTAAAGCTTTTGATAAGATATCTCATCAACTGATCCTCTTCAAATTGTCTGCTATCGGCTTTAAACCTTTTTTATCAAAATGGATATCTTCTTACCGATCTAAGCCGATCTTATAGTGTTCGGTTTAGATCCGTTTTTTCTGTTCTATTACTGGTCTCATCTGGGGTTCCACAAGACAGCCATCTTGGTCCCTTTCTCTTCTTTCTTACTATTAACGATCTTCAGAGGATCATCAAACACTTCTCCATCTCCCTTTACTCTGACAGTACACAATTTTTTCGAACTACTTCTTCTGCCTATGACGGCACACTACTTCAAGAAGACCTCGATCGGTTTTCACACTCGTGCCTCAAAACTGCTTAGAGCTATAACCTATAACCTTTTCACGTAAATTCCTCCCCGACTTTATTTTCTCTATGGTCAACCTATTCCCCTGGTTAAATCTCTTCGATAGATAGCTTAATTTCTGTTCGCTTATCGATAAGGTGATCTCTAAAACCAACTCATCACTTGGCTTTATTAAACGATAGTCGAAGGAATTTTCCAACCCGTATGTAACCAGATCTCTCTATGTCACCTTTGTCCATCCAGTTAAGGTTGCTCCCCTTTTGGCCGAGTTCATGTTTCACGAATCGAGGGTTTTCAACGTTGATTCCGTCGTTGTCCGTGGTCTGCCCTGGAGCGACCCTTTAATCTTACCTCTCTATCAGGACCGCCCCAAACTTGTCAATTTGAATTTCTTAGAAGAACGTGGGTATATTGCGGGCATTCTTTTCATTCATCGATTGCTCATCACTTTACAACTCTATTTCCTTCAACACAAATGCACGTAATTTACGTTGTCCTCGTTTCTCCTATCTACCGGTCCAGCGGACCTCTTATGGTTCCGACGAACCCCTATGCTCAGAAAGGTCAAATCAAAAATTTTGTTTTTTATTTCAACCTGAGCACTTCTCGTCTCAAACTCTACTCGTATTTCCTCCACCATTCCCTTAATTCCTATTTTAAGTCTTTTTGTTAATTTTTAAGGCTCAGTTTTTAAGTCCTGGTATTAAGCTTGCAGTAAGTCTAATAAATATGAGCCTCAGCCCCCACTTTGATTAAATATTTGCTCGATTGTGGCCTTTACGGCCTTACAATCTCATTAATTTGGCTCAAACAGACCCTTGATAAATTGCTGTAGGCGTTCACACAAGGTGGCAGATAAGCGCTTTTAAGCGATTTTAAAGAAACTGATGCCACTACATATAATTGGCGAGGCTAAGAAGGTCGTTTTTCTTGTGAAACGGGCTAAGGATCCATGCTTCAGTCATGCTTTCTGCGGATAAAATCTTGGAAACGAGTAGGTGCATGCTCTTTATCAAGTCTATTGCGCTGCCTTAAATAACTCGGCAGATAGGCAATCCAGCAGCTTTGTTGTTTTTAAGCTGGGCTATTGCTATCTTCAGTTCATGGTGGTCAAGCGTACGGATTTTTTGACTTTCACCGTTCATTCTACCATTCTACCTGACAGCGGACTTTGAGTTGTTTTCGCCGTTATATGTTTTTCTTATTGTTAAGTTCGTGCAGAACATAGAAAGTATCTGCAATCCACGAATTATATACCCCGCAATAATTTACTTCACAATGAGGCGAAATGATGTCGTGACTAATGCCCGTTTCCCTCATCTCAACATTCACAATATGACTTGAAGAACTTCTGGTCAATCAACCGGCAACCAGATTAACTTATTGTTGCCGATATGAGGCATTGCTGTTTTTTTTGACGGAGGCTCGGATATTCCACATGGGCCATGTGGTTACATTAGTCTCTGGTTTTTTAACATAAATCACCTGTCATGGGACACGATTTAAGTCCTGGTAGGGACTACCGGTGGTTTTGCCGCCAACAAGACCTATGACCGGCAACTTGTAACTGCTCAAATCGTAGCAACCTTCAGAGGGGTCATCTGAAGGTGTTTACGATAGGACCAGTAATATGCTCTGCCCCCGCTTTATTATTAGACAACGTCATTGATGGCCGAAGCCTTGGTAATTGGGCGTAGGTCCTATGTGGATTCTCAATATCTCAAAGACAAGAAAATCCTGATTTTATTAGCGTCCCGTAATTTCTGAAGAGGTCGTATGTCACTGGCATTAAGTACTGGCGGAGCTACTGAAAACCAATCAAAGAAGCCTCTGGTGTGTTGGTTTTCTCAGGTCCACCACCATGATGCTCCTGATTCGACAAAGAATACCGGTAAGCCTATGCGACACTAGAGGTAGAATATGGCCGAATTATAAGAACTGAAACGAATAAAATCTGTAAATTTTAATACGGGCTATACTTCCAATGCGTAAAAATTGCAATCCCATTTTATACCGAAATTAGCCTGTATATTCTCTAGTTTCAGATTGTTATTGATTTTAGTTCGGTGCGGCTTAAAATATTTATAAAATATGTGTCAAGAGGAACGCCGTAAAAAGATCATCGACAAATGGCTCGAAAATACTTCGCGTCCAAACCATTTCATCGCAAAAAATTTAAACATAGCACGCAGTACAGTGGATTCTGTTATTAAACGATATTTGGAGACGTTGCCAATTAAGCGAAAACAGAAAAGTGGAGCTAACAGTGGAGAACATGATACGAATTTGGACAGGAAAAGAAAATAGTGGGTACCATCGTAAAAAACCGGACTATGTCATCCAGAGATATTGCTTGGAAATGCAATATCAACCAAGCAATGGTACAAAGATCTAAAAAACGTAACGGTCTAAAAACACGAAAAAACAAAAAATTCCAAAAGTTACTGAAAAGCAAAAAAAAGTCATAAAAACACGAGCCCGAAAGCTATACGAGTTGATCGGCAAAAAGAAAGCGTGCTTGGTTTTGGATGACGAAACTTATGTCAAAGCCGACTTTACTACTCTTCCAGGTGCGAAGTTTTACAACTCATTTGAAGCTTAGATTCTTCCGCAATCAACAACATCGATTGGGATGGAAAAATTCGGGTCAAAATATCTCGTTTGGCAGGCCATTTTCCAATGTGGACACAGAAGCTCATCTTATATTACAACTGGAACAATTAACGGAGAAGTGTACATTACCGAGTGCCTAAAAAAACAGTTGATTCCTTTTTTAAACAAAAACGAGGGTTTAACATTATTTTGGCCAGATTTAGCTTCAGCTCACTATGCTCATGCGACGTTGAGCTTTCTTGTTGCTAAAAATGTCGACTTTGTCCCAAAAGACATGAATCCACCCAATGTTCCACAGTGCCGTCCCATTGAAAGGTATTGGGCTTTGGTCAAAGCTAAATTGAGGAAAAGTGAGCAGTGTGCAAAGGACGTAAAAGATTTTAGTGCTAAATGGAAAAGAGCGTCTAAAAAGATCACGGATGTAACTGTTACCAACCTTATTAAGGACATCCGAAAGAATGTACACTGCACACGTACACTGATCTTTCGATTCACGAATGCGTTGCGAAAGTCAACCATGACCTCGAACTACTTAGGATCTGGTTTACAATTCACAAACTTATTATCAGCGAAAAAACAAAAATAATGAGCTTCAATCTAAGACAATGTGTCTTGGATAATTTTAAGTTCTCTTTCCATGCAAGTGCCTGCCAAAAGTTTTGTTTACCTCTTCATACCTGTGGGCGACTCAATATTAACGTAAATGGTAGTTGTTCATCTCGTTGTTTCAATATCGAAACAGTTAAATACTTTAAATACCTTGGTATTTTCATTGACAATAAATTAAACTGGAAAGTTCACAGCCAGTATCCAAAATCGTATATGACGTTAATTACACGTAAAATGTTTCTTTTAAAGCCATACTGCTCGCGAAAAGATCTTTCAATGTTCTATTACGGGTTAGTTCACTCGAAACTACAGTATGGTATTGTTAGCTGGGGAGGTACCTACTCGTACATGAATACCTTGAGATTTTTTTTTATTTTTTGTAATTGTGAATGAATTTAATAAAAACAGAGTTTTAAAGCAAATAAAAAAATTTACATGAATTATGAAAATATTTTTTTTTTTTTACTTTGAAGTTTCCAAATTTTATTCGTTTCAGTCCTTAGTATGCCCGATTAACGAAATCCCAGGATAAAACGACCAGCGCTTCTGAAATATAACTATTCAAAATTTGTCAAATATACGGATATCAGTTCTCTCAACATTGTCTTCTGTATCTTATCTGCTGTATGTTGTATAGAAAAGCTTTACGCATATTAGTTTATCTTCGCGGTCCGACAAAGATCAGATTTTCACAGCGCGATGGATCCTGCGGAAAACTCAAGAATTTCAGATCGCTACACACCACCATTTGAGCGATTTTAAGGTCGTGTGTCATCACATACGGCAATGTAATTATAAACATTTCATTGTGAAGAATGACGATGGTGAATGCATGCTAAGTTAGCGCATTAGGGGAAGACTCCATGATGCATCTGTCGTACTCGTAGCTGACTCTATACGGCGTGCATAACTCAAAGTGTATAGCTTAGATCGAGCTGGATATAGAATCTTATTAGTTAAGAGTCTAGACAAACCCTGGACTATTGAGTCTTCTGAAGCAAAGTAGTAAACCACTGACTAGTGTCGCTACTATCATACAGAAAGAGAAACTGGACGAAATTGTTATGGAACTCATTTCTGCGACTACATTTCTTGGGGCATTTTATCCACATAGTAATGATGTACTGGTCTGCTGATCTATGCTACCTTAAAACTAACTTAAAAAGATAGTGTCATTTTTCGCCTGAAGTGACAGCTTCGTGGAAAAGAACTCTGACTAACTGCCTGCGGCCCCAGTTAGGTTATGGTCGCGAGCAACACAAAAATTCTTTATATTTTTTGACTACACGATAACATTGTGAACGTGTCAGTTTTAGGCTGTGGGTGCCATCAAAATTTGGTGTCAATTTCGTACAAAGAGAAAAAAAAGTAAATCAATTACTATAACTGGTATTCTATTCGCTGCCACTTTTTGTGAATTCGACGAACTCCTTCCAGGAGAGGGAATCTTACCACCTATACCATATGCATCCGGACACTGTAACTATAAATACTCTGTCATGCCCTCACGTTGTTCAATCAGTAATTTAATAGTCCTATGTCAAACGTTGCTAATGTACACTTTCGTATAAATTTAACCAAACTCAGTTGTAACAACTCTAAGCAACACCGAATTTTCTTCACCAAATGTAACCCTGTCAAGCTCACCTCTAGATAAAATTGACCCACTGACAACCCTTTTTCGGAAGGTAAACCACGTAAAATTAATTCAAGCGACCCATAACCATCAACCGCTCAATTAATTTCAACTTTTTCTTGAAGCGAATTTCCCAAAACCTAATAGTCTATGCTTTAAGAGCCCACAAACAAGTTAATTGTATTCACATGTTTAATTCTGAAAAGGGTATTCACCCTTAAGCGAAACACTAGCAACGTAGTATTCTAGTAGAAACAATAGCAGCTATGCGAGTACATATCTGTGGAAGCTGTACAAGTGATGATGCTGATGGTAATGGTGATGGTGGTAGCGCCACCAATATAGAGCATCATGTGTGACGAATGAAACTCATCACAGAAGTGTTACTCCCCAAAGTGCGATTTCAACTCACATCTCCGTTCGTTGTTTGTGTTGAACTCCCTCGGGCGCGCACACACCAGTACGAATATGGTATATTGGGGGTGTGATAATTGTTATTGCTCCCACACACGACTATACCAGACCAAAACCAGTACTACGAGTAATAGAACGACGAGGATGGAGTGCACCTATCTTCAGCCCCATACCCACTAGGTTCGCATTAAATATTTACACTCAATTAGAAGATAATTCGCACATTAGAGCTGTAACTTTCTACTTTACGTTTCCATTCACATACGGGATAAGACGAGCAAAGTACGAGTATCTGTGGCTCAACAGAAGTGAATGTGCACAAAATAGATGAATTCCAGGAGATTTTCCCCCCCACCCACTAAAGGATAGCTTAATTTTCCACATTCATTCAGAGAAATTGAAAAAAAAGGGAACACTTCAGCCACCACCCACCAGTCCTTAACTTTTTACATATTCAATTAAACCGCGCAACTTGAGTCGACATCTAACCAGTACCTACCATCACCAATTCAACGGACAAGGAATGAAGGGAAAACATTCAGCATAATACGCTTCATGCTAGTATTATTTATGAGTTACATATACACGCACACGAATACCCACATATGTATGAGGAAGCCCTTTAGAAGGCATGCAAAAAAAAAAAAGGACGAGTCGTCGAAACAACAACGCAAAGTTATGAAACAAGAATCTTTGGGACGCGAACCGCAGAAAAACTTTTTGCCTAAGTCATCTTCTTCTTAACTGAGGTGATGGTGCGGTGGGTATCTGTCGTGAACTCGCACCATACATGATACCAAACCAAAACTTTGGAATACTTAAAATCCTTTTTCGCCTAAGGATATGCACACGAATCCGTAGAGTATTTCTATAAGAGTATGTACGAGTATGTTACAGGGATTTAGTATAAGCAGATGCATAGGGCACAATACGAGTATATACTCGTAGCACACTGTTTACAAATGCTGTCCAACACCGTAAGAGGGAACTTTTTAAGAAGTTTTGGAGCTAAGTAAAAGCTAAGGAGCACATTAGCTTCGGTGAGGTGATGTCAAAAGGCGCACTGAAGTATTCCAAAGTGAGCTGAAACCAAGGTACAGGATCATGGCATGGCATCGTACCTATTCTAGCTTCTTGGGTATAGTGAAGTTTTAAAGGATATGGAATACGTGATCTGGATGTGGAGAACAAATTCGTGAAGGAATGCATGCAACATGCTCTCATGTAAACTTCTAAAAATAGACGCTCACACACACACACCTTTTGGAATTATAACAACAGTCTGGAGACGGCTATTGTTAAGTTGAGTTTTTGACGAAATTCTTGGAATTTCCAAGGCAATCATTTGCAAAGTCAAGGAGTTTAAGTAGTAGGTATAACTGGGTTGTGGAGATGAAAGTCGTTAACCCTTTACACTGTATTTTATGGTACTTACTTAAACCGACTGCAACTTGAGAGGCATGATGAAATTAGTTGAATTGACAGCGTTAACAAATAAATAGAAAATAACAATATGGCGCAAAATTTTGATCTAGATAAAGGCTAGTATCTCAAGGTAGTGTGGAGTTGTTCAGAGAGAGATACAGAGACCTATGTATAATTTATCGCCTACTTCGACTGTGAGAATATCAAAAACCTTTTCATATGCAACAGTTTTGAATTTTATTCTTTTGCCATTTCCGGTTTTTCAGTGTATGGTCCGGGAATCAAACCCATGATCTATAGCTTTGCATTTGATAAACTTAACCACTGTGCCGTAAACACATGACAGTAGAACTGTATACCCAAAGATTTGTCAGTATAGCGGAAGCCTGTTCACCGTTGTATATACTCAGAAATATTTAAATGATTTCGCTTGAATACTTGATCTACAGCTAAGGAATAAGATACATACACTAGTGGCCTCTGTGAGACCTACCTCTGTTCTAGTCAATGAGTTTTCTGATTTTCGATAATATAGCTAACTAATTATATTGACTTGTATTATCTGGAAACTGGAAAAACTACAGGCATTTATATTGTCTGAAATGGAACTATACCAGCCCCATACATGTCACATACTCGTATATATAGATCGTGCTTATAATTGGGTAAGAAATGTAATTCGATAAAATGATTCCAGTAAAATATAAACACCAACCAATAAGAACTTCAAACTCTGAGTGTTCACTTTATCCAATTTGCTTGTTTTAAGGAAAACTTTCTTGGAAATATTTTCCTTACCAGTTCTTTGTTTCCAAGTATTCTCAACAATTCTCTGTTCATATCTCCCACATGGAAGCCTAATTAGAGAAATTCCTGCTGATGGCATCTCCTCAAGTGAACGAGTAAACATTTCTCCTGTCATCTCTCGAGACATGGCACAGAAATTAGAAGGAATACAAACTCATATCCTTGACTAAAGTCAAGGACCAATAGCTCGCTATGTTTACATTAAAATTAGCCAAGTGTCTTGCACACATGTTACCTCTAACATATTGTCAAGCTCAAGAGGCATCCATCCCAATAGCTACGTGAAAAATGTATCTAAGAATTTATTTTTCACCATCTTAGTCCTAGTCACAGTCATAATATCACTCCGAGACCAAGTCCCAGTCCAAGTTCCAGTCATCATCATCATCATCATCATGGCAACTCCCTTTCCAAGCCAAACTATGTATAATTATCCTGCAAGATGAGTTTCCTTGGCATCGAATTTATTTTATTTGCTTCACTTGATACCAAAGCTTTGCCGTCAAATAGGAAACCACCCTCTGTTTCTCTGTTTTAAAAGGAAAACAGGGTGACGCGGTAGAAAGTGGAAAGTGGATACGGGAGAAAGCTACATGAAGCTGTGAAAGATTTTCGCCTTCATAAAATGAAAATGACATGCTTTGAACGTGGAATGCATACGTAAACAAAAAACAATTGCGTATGGCCGCAGGGACTTGAATCCCCGTCCCAATTCCATCCAAGTCGGTTTGGGCTTGACACAAACAAACCACCATCACATAACAACTTCACCCCCAATTATAATAACATCGAAAAGACAATGAATCCCAAGTTGTGTACCAGAGAAATTATGAACTTGATTTAATTTAGAGAGTAGAAGATGGAAAAATATTCAAAAAAAAAAAAAAAACCGAAAATAAACAAACACAACACCCTGTGGAGTGCACGAGGATGGAAGAGAATAATGGCTCTCTTCTTGACTGCAAAACCCTGTGTGAGTGGAATTCTGCTGCAGCATTGCTTTGCCTTTTCATCCAAGAAACTGGAAATTTCCCTCTGAACCTAATGAGAGTTTAGTTTTTTTTTTTTTTTTTTGTGGCCTTTGTATGAAGGATAGGGAATGGTTTTTTTTTTTCATTTCTATTTTTTTATTTTGAAAATCCGGAATTTGTATTCATCTTTGCATTTTAGAGTTGAGTTTGGAGAATTTCTTTGATGAACTCCCAGTTCTATGAACAGTGTTAATGAATGAACCTCCAGTCGGATGGTTTTCTAAGGGTTTCTTCATAAAATATGTACCATGTGCCTATGAAACTGAATCCACACTTACGGGAAGCGGAGGTTAAAAATTTGTAGCCACCGAAACAAAGGTATCAAAATTCAAGTTTAACTAGAATTCAAATTTCAAATTCAAAACTTAATAAACCGCATTCTAATAGATACGAAGGATGTCCTTGAGATTTATTCAAAAACCACTGGTTTTCAATAATAGATTTCATATAAAGCTTTTGAGTTTTAAGTTTCGTTGCCAAGATGTGAAATATGAGATCTATTGTAGATTGTTCCATTTCCATGCCAAAAACCGAAAGTGATAGAAATTATTGGACGGAATCCAGCTCTGGGTTATTGTGAAGTAGATTTTGGCTACTTTCTATTCAATTTCATTCTTTTCGAATGTCTGATTTGTAATCTTTGTTATTGCGTATCCAACCATAAATTTTCTAAATCTTCCTCATAATAATCGAAGACCTAGGTTTCTATGGAGCATAACTTTAGTTTTTTGACTAATGAGTTTTGAAGTTGCAAACCGAAAATACAAACTTCAGTGTTATGTTAAGACTGCATTTATGGAGCTGAAAAATTGACCTCTCACTCCGACTACTGTAATTTTCTATAGCGATATTTTAACTTTCTAACTTACTTACAGTTCCTGGTGAACCTGGACCTCAACTAGTTAACCCAGTATTTAGATAACTGGCCCCACTTGCACAATCCAATACGGTTGAGGTCCCTTCCACTTGTGTGCGCCATCTAAGGTGAAGACTTCCTCTACTGCGTTGCCTCTCCAGATTAGTTTCGAAAATTCTGCAGGCCGGAGCATTGATGCCCATTCGTCTACATGTCTCAGCCATCTCAGACAAATGAAGCGAAGTTTTCTGTTGAATCGTCTCCTCTAAAGCCCGTCAACGCAAACGGAACGGCATAGTTTTCGAAGAATTTATCTCTCGAAACGACTGAAAATGTCGTCTATAGAGTTCATGTTTCAGCGCCATAATGTAGAACTGGGAGGTTCAAGGTCTGTCGACTGTGGCGTTCTGCCCAATTCGTCGATAGCGTGTGCCTCTCTTGACAGCACATACAAGGTGGCGCAAAAGTCATCACCCTATGAAGATGCTATAATTTTTGCAAATGGGGGCAAACGTTTAATCTATCTAAGCAGATACAAAATACACGTCAACAAGACATGAGCCGATATACTCCTAAAGAAAGCGGAATAATTGTTACGATTTTTTTGCGGAATAATTCGTCTGTGGTGCTGGCGCAGCGTGATTTTCGGCGCAGATTTCCCGGTCGTCCGACTCTAACAACTGGGCAAAACTACGACGTTTATCTGCTCACCTAGTAGAGTGTGAGACAACACGAGATGCTGCCAGATATGGCCGGCCCACGAGCACCCGTTCAGCTGAGAAGATCGCAGCTATGGTTGAAGATGTCGCAGAGGACCCCAAAGTATCAACCAGACGACGTGCTACGCAATTGGGCGTCAATCGGCGGTCCTTACAGAGAAAGACTGGAAGATATTCGCTTACAAAGTGCAGACAGTGCATCAGCTGTTAGCTGTTGACCGTCAAGCGCGTGTAATCTCTGCGAGGGAGACAACTTTTCATCGAAAATCATCGTGGGCGGCGAGGCCTATTTCCATCTCTGTTGATATGTGAATAAGCATAATTATCGCTTCCGAAGCACCGGAAATCTGCGTATAACCCACAAAGAACCATTACACCCGCTCAAAGTTATGGAATACTGTGCTGTTTACGCTGGAGAAGTCAACGGGCCTTGTTTTTTCGAAAACGCCGCAGGACAACTGTGGACAGCGAGTACTACAGGGCCATGCTTAACGACTTCTCCTTTATCAATTGGATGATTTGGGACTGCAGAAAATGTGGTTCCAACAGGATGGAGCAAAGGTGCATACTGCACGAACCAGATCCGAAATTCGGATTTGCGATGGCCGGCAAGATCCAGACTTCTTTTTGTGGGGTTTTTTGAAGTCATGAGTCTATGTCAACAAGCCTCAGACTCTTGAAGCCCTCAAAGAGAATATCCGTGAAGAATGAGAAGACCTATCGCCGGAAGATGTGGCAAAAGTGGTGGAAAATGTCACAAATCGGGTCCGAGGGGTTATCAATTTTAGCAGCGGTCACTTAGCCGATATCATTTTTTTCATTTTTTGGACTTAACGGAAAAGAATGTAGGACAGCAGATAAATATTACGCAAAAACTGAACCAAAGTTTTTCATTCACAAAAAAAATTGCAGCCGAAGAACATCGGGTGACAACTTTTGAGCCACCTTGTTGTTGGTTCTCCTATCACTTGCCGCTAAACTCATTTTGGTAGCCTCTGTTTCAATACCAGCGAACCCATAGGTGACAGCCTCCTGAATTTTCCCAATCATGTCGATATCATAGTCGTATGCAAGTAGTTCTACAGGTCAAAGTTCAAAGGTCTCGGTTAAGTCGTTACCGATCAATCTTGACGGAGACATGAGCGTTTTCAATCGTTGTCCTGCACAGACGGCGAGCTTGGCCGGTATGCCAAAATTAGACATGACTATGTATAGCTCACCTCTATGAATGCTGTCATATGCGGCCTTAAAGCCGATGAAAGGATGGTGGATATCGATGTGGACTTCTTAGAGTTTTTTACATGATCTGTTGGAACGTAAAGATTTGGTCGGTTGTGGTCTTTCCTGGTCTGTTATTGACTGGCATTGATAGGAGCCAATCAGGGTGTTGACGAAGGCTTTCAAACGTTGCTATGTTAAGGAAAGTCCTATCCAAAGATCTAATAGCCCCGGGATATGTGAAATACTTCAATGGAGTCTGGGCCGAGAGTCACAATTGCTTCTGATAACTCACTTCCTGGGCTGTTCCTGTTTGTGAACAGATATTAACTGGCATCATAATATCAACTCTCAACGAACCCGTAACCTCTAACCTGGTTGCAGAGAATAGAATAGCATGGGCGATCAAATCATTCAATCCCTACAAATAGGCGGAAACAGATGAGATAATCCCAGCCATCTTACATCAAACCGTGGCTTAAAATTATCTTTATCGGTTGCCTAAAGCAAGTTTTCACTCCTAAATCAGGAAGACCTAAGTCTCTCCTCGTTTCTCTTACAAACACTGGCGTGAATCCTAGATCAACATATAAGACAAAAACTCAAAAAACAACAGCACACCTATGCAGTTCTCAATTGTCAACCTTAAGGGGGTAAGGACTTCAGAATTGGCCTCAACATTTTTTTTATTTCACTTTTTTAATAAAGACCCAATATGCAACTGAATGCGAAAAACCGCACCTTCTTAGAACCTTTAGAAGAGGTTTAAAATTTGAGTCAACGTGGTGAAGCAACTCATGAGACAACGAACGATGCGCTGTCCTGTACTACCTCGCAGACCACGGATCCCAACTGTCTCCAATCTCCTTAGTTCCCTTCCAAGATATGGCTATTATGGTTCGCTGAATTTATTATTTTAATTTTTTTATTTAGCAGAGTTATCAATTCGGAATTTAAGGGAAACACAGTCAGGAAAATGGTTGCAATAGGAACAAGGAACAAAGAGGAGTGATTTCTAGCCTTCTGTGGCTTATTGTTGTAACGGACATCCTCACAAATTTCGAACGGAAGCGTGTTAAGGTGTTTAGGCTGTAGATTAAGCTAATGACATGGTCATTATGGTGGGAGGAAAAGATCTTCCAAAGATCAGGGAGCAAATGGAGTCAGCCTTGAACACGCTCGCACATTGAACAATACAAAAGGGTTTAGGGATAAATCCATCAAAAACCGAACTAGCGTTACTCCGAAGAAGAAAGTATAGAAAGTGTTAACTTCCCAGAATCAATAGCTTTTATATACATCTTTCTTCCGAAGCTAAATATTTAGGAATCATCCTAGACAGTGAGCTTAGATGGATGCGCTATATTGGACACAGACTCAAAACAGCATTAGGAGCACTCCATACAGGGTGAATGACTCGAACTCCAACTTTTTAAAATGCTATAATTTTTTTATTTTTTGATAAATTTTATTGTATCAAAGCAAAAAATGTTGGAAAATACGAGTACATCAATTTTAAAATTGTATCAGTAGTTTTCAATAGTTTTCAACCATCGCACGCTGCACGCAAGTGGCTCTGAAGTATTTTGGCCCATTACCGGCGAAGTGCTAGTTTGAGGTGGTCCAAACTTTGGTATTTTTTAGTGCCAACCTTCGCCTTCAAAATACCCCAGACAGAGAAATCCAACGGATTTGCATCCGGAGAATTTGCAATTCATTGTGTCGAAGAAATGAAGTGTGGAACATTGTTTTTTAACCAATCTTGGTTGACGCGCGCTTTGTGAGATGGTGCCGAGTCTTGTTGAAATGTTGAAATGATTGTTTGCCCAAGGCTTCAATACTGCCTCTAAGATATTGGGTCTACAAGTAAGTTTCCAGCGTTTTTTTTCCAAAATTTGAAGTTTTATTATGAAAACATAGTTACAATGCTTTATTCAAAGTATCGTCCATCGGAAGCTACAACTTTCCCCCATCTTTCTGGCAATTTATGAATTCCGGACCAAAAAAATTTCTCGTCTTTCGAGCCCAAGAACGTATCGAGCCAATTTTTGATTTCCTCTACTGAGCTGAAGCGTATTCCCCTAAGAGCGTTCTGCATCGAACGAAACAAGTGGTAGTCAGATGGTGCCAAGTCTGGACTGTAAGGCGGGTGAGGCAGAATTTCCCATCCACTATTTTCCAAATAGTTTTTCACCGAAACCGGAACATGTGGCCGAGCGTTGTCGTGATGAAAAATGACGGACTCATGCCTGGTCTCACATTCTGGCTGTTTTTCTTTTAATGCCCGCTTCAAACGAATTAGTTGGGTTCGATATAATGGTCCTTTGATGGTTTCACCACTCGGAAGCAGTTCGTAGTATACGACACCCTTTTGATCCCACCATATGCAGAGCATGACCTTATTTACGTGAATATTTCGTTTCGGCGTCGTTTGGGCGGGCTCGCCGGGCTTTGTATACGATTTTCTGCGTTTGGGATTATCATAATAAATTAATTTCTCATCACCAGTGACAATACGATGCAAAAATGATTTATTTTTATACCGTTGCAGTAACATTTCGGACATGCAAAATCGCCGTTCGACGTCTCTTGGCTTCAATTCGTACGGCACCCAGTTTCCAACCTTTTGAATGAATCAAGTGCTTTTAGGCGCAGGGAAACGGCTTGTTGCATGACGCCCAATGATGCAGCAAGTTCTTCTTGAATCTGACACGGATCCTCATCCAGTAAAGCGTTCAATTCCTCGTCTTCAAAACTTTTCGGCTTTCCGGGGTGATCTTTGTCTTCAACTCCAAAATCACCACTTTTGAACCGTTTGAACCACTCGCCGCACGCCGATTCACCAATACATTCCGCCCCATAAGTTTCCGAAAGCAAACGATAAGCCTCAGCCGCACTTTTCTTCATATTAAAGAATAAAAGCAGCGCTTCCCGCAAATGACGTTTATTTGGCTGGAAACTTGCCATGATTTCGCTCGATAAAATGTACGACACCGATAGAACTGCTCAAATATAACGCTGCAAAGTTGTTGACAGATACAAAACCTACAAATAAAACACATGGGGTCTGACATTTCTGCCCGGGATCCACTGGTCGCGCCACCTCCGACAAACGCTGGAAACTTACTTGTAGACCCAATAGTTTCACGGTATACGATCGCATTAATTTTGACGCCACGGTCCAAAAATACGAGTGGAGAGCGACCATCGGCGGTCATGGCGGCTCAAACCATCACCATCGGTGCTGCCAGCTTTCTGGTGGCCGTCCGAAGGTGTAAATTTTCGAAGGACCTCTCTTTCAAGTAAACTCGGTCATTTTGTTTGTTGAAATATTGCTCGATAACAAATGGCTACTCATCGGAAAAAACCAAATTCGGCAACTCACCACTTTCGTGCAAGCGTAGCAACCCCTTCGCTGTTTCGACTCTAACTTTTTTCTGTTGTGGTGTAAGATCGTGTGCTTTTTGGAACTTCAATGGCTCATTTTTCAGTATGTGTTGCATCCGTTCCAACGATATGTTGAGCTCACGAGCCATTTTTCTTCCACTTCGACGTGGATTTCGCTCAATTCGAGCCTACCTACCACCTCCATGGCGTTTTGCAACGCTGCCAGTATCACGGTAACAAGCTATAGTTCGAGACACAAATGATTTATTCACCTTGAGGTGCTGGAGGGCTCTAACGATAGCTACTTGTGGTTTTCCAGCCAAATATAAAGCAATCACACTATCACGTTTGAATTTCATCGTGGATAAAAATTTTTCAACACAACTTAGACGCAAATCTTTAAAAGGCTTGTAAATAATAAAATTATCTGTCATGTGTCAAAATTTGAGCTCACTGTCATGAACGGTTTGGAAATTATAGCAATCTGAAGTTGGTTGCAGCTCGAGTCATTCAGGGTGTACATGCCAAAGACCCTTTCGCAAGCCTTGGCCCTTGTTAGACTCATTCCCACCTATGGTGCGCTGGTATAGTGGAAAGGCGCGGAAGAGACTAGTTACCTCAAAACACTCACACAATCGCAAAGAGAAGCGTGTTTCGCAGAAAGAGGAACGTCAAGGCCTACTGCTTAGGCTCCACTAGAGATTTTCGAATTCCTTAAATGCACAGCTTTCCAAAGCTCGATCAGATTAAGAGAATTAGGCCAGTGGAGGTTCCCCAATTTAGGACACTCGTCTATAATGCGTGACGACATACTACCAAGCGTAGATTTTTATATGAATTTCTCGACATCATTTCCTAGCGGACATGACTGGTTAACTATCACTGTTGATGGCAGTGGAATGGAAAACTCGACCTCTACGTGGACAGCTCCAAAATGGAGAAAGTTACTGGACCTGGAATTTACTGCGAGTTAATATAGGTCGAGGACTCCTTCAAAATTCAGGAAGGATATAGATTTTTCAGGCAGAAATATTTACTATTCGTAAAGCTGCGTAAGCTGTAATACTCGTGGAACATGATCCCTCAGAGACCTCGATCTTGTGGACAGCCAAGCTGCTATGACAGCTTTGACAAGTGGAACCACCAAATCAATAAAAGTACACAAATGTCGTCAAACTCCAAGCAGAGTCGATATGAAGACAACAATACAAAAGACGTACTCTCCTCAGACTCAACATAGGAGACATCCATTTCGCTGCAGGTGTACTAACTGGCCTCATTGTCAGAGTGGCCAGCAGAATAGGAGCCTCTGCTCAAGATTATTCTAGAAACTGCAGGAACGAAGAGGAATTGGAAACTATGATACACTTGCTGTGCGTATGCCCTAAACTTCAAATACGCCCTGCCATGCCCCTGCGATACAGACTTTTTGGAGATTTTGAGGACGTCAATATAGCAAAACTGATAGATCTCTTTAGATTTGCGAAAAACTCCGGCCTTTTTTTCAGCCAACACAAGCTAGGTAGGACCCACAGTAATAGTAATAATAACGTAATACATAAATAATATCACCGAGTAATCACAGCAGACCAACAGGCCTCCGTGTATGCTTGTCCCTTAGGGACTGGCACATCCCTAATTACCTAGTCTTACCAACCTATCATAGCCATGTATATCAAATGGATCTAGTTCCTCGGTGGCAAGCCCCACGTCCTGCTGAAAGATATTTTTACTGTCAGAAAGCCGACAGCTCATTGGAAGTTTCCGGTGCGACATATTTAGCCCAGAGTCCAAATACTTAGTTTTGCTGGAAAATCGGTTGGTGTTTAGCCAGACGTGTCAGCTCAGAGACCAACGTTAGCAGTTTCGAGAGGATTTACAGAAATTGCATTTCTTGTTCATTACACCAAGGGATTTAGAGCAGACGATCGCTAAACGCAAAATAACATCGGTTACAACTATATCGTCTAAATATTAAAATCGTATAAAAAAGCATTAAAATCGTTTATAAAGTTAGGCAGTGATCCAAGCAACATGTACCATCGCAGAAGAGACACTCCCGTCATCGAATATTAGCAGCAGTCAGCATCAACATTCAGGCTCTCGTTCACGAGTTTAGAAGTCTAACTGCTCCATTATGAAGACTTTCGATTTGTCTTCTATCATGATAAGAGAATCGCTGATGATAGAAGTTTTAAGAACATACACTAAGCTCGGCCATTTTTGAGCTGTCATAGGCGAGGCTATTTCTTACCTGGTTGTGATGAATAATTTAAGAAATTATTTTATTAAATTGAAATAAATATTCTGGGTTCAGTTTTTATTTAAATTGCAGAAAACACGTTCCACCTAATTTAAATCTTAACAATCCCGTACCTTTTTTAGAAAAAAAAAGAGACCTTTCATTCCCCAATCTTAAGTCTTTCAAGTACGACCTTCCCTCAAAAATTAATTAAATGCAAATTCTAAGATCAATATGGCTCTACAAAATTTCCCACAGAACCATTCCACTGAATTTCGACCCATAAGACACTACTGCCAACAATCTGCTGCTGTTCTTCTTATTCACTAATTAAAATTTCATTAATTTCAGCGTGTTCATTTGAATAGACCTCTGGTTATATGAAACAAAATATAAAAAAAAAACTAGAAATGGTAAAAAATCATATTCCCAACCACCTTCAACGAAGCACCGTGCCCAGAAGATACGAATATCAACTCGTAAATCCATATTTCCATTGAAATCAAAAATATTCCGCCTACTACCTCAAGTGAAAATAAAAATAAAATCAAATTCCAAATCCCGAATCCACTAAAGTGGAACTAACTACGAATTAATTACATTTGGCATTCCAATTAAAAGCAAAAAAGCGAACTCAAATCGAATTTCCATCTTTCACTACGCCACCACCCAGGCCGCCGCTGCTGCCGATTCGTATCTAAATACTCATTCAGATGAACCCGACACAACCACCACAAGGGTATCGAATTTCACAAAAAAAAAATAAAAATAAAAATAAAAATAAAAATAAAAATAAAATAAAAAATTCAACGCACCCCCTTGATGTTGGGTGAACCATCTTTTGTTACTGTTGTTCGAGATGGGATCTATTCCGGTCCTCTGTGTTCGCCCACCAAAAATGAATTCAATTAAAGCCACTCGAGGTGTTTGCCTTTATTGAGTTAATAGGATCGTCCGGAATCCCACCCTCTGTCTATAGTCGCACAGAAATTCACCATTAGGAACCGGTACAGATGCGAATGCTGAATCCAAAATATTAATAAAGAAAATTCTCTCCACACCAACTCAATGCCAAGTCAATCGCACTCGGTTAACAATTTTTATATTTTCCCATTTGTTGGTTTATAATTTTGTATCCCCCTGTGTGAATGGTGAAAAAGGAAGTAGAGGTAGAGATAGAAGTAAGAGCCGAAATTGGCCGCTTCGGAAAAAGCCAATCAATTGAGGATTTCTACCTTTTTCCTTTCTTTCCTCAATTTTTTATTTTTTTTTTACTCTTCGCTTTCCTGCATCCTTTGGATTCTGCCTTCATCTCTGTGTTAAGGATTTCCTTCTTCGCATAAGTGTCTCCGGGGTGTACCTGTAGTTGTACTGGTACTTGAATTCGTACCTGCAAATGGGGATGGAATGGAGAGCATCTTTGAACGAGGGGTGGCATTCCAGTTTTTTTTTTTTTTTTGTTGATGGGAAATTGATTTTGTGCGCCTACCAACCCCAATGGTACCTCATTCGCTTTATTCATCTGCTTTCCATTTGGAAAGGACGGAATACTGTAAACCTTTTTTTTTGCACCAAGTCTGTTGTAGATACTCGTACGTTCTCCAACCCATCTTCATGGCATCGTTTTCGTATTGAAAAGTCGTCTTGAATTGGAATCGGTAGCAAGTAGCAACAATAAAATCGCTCAGCAGCTCTAAGAGCAAACACGAGTGCCAAAAGTCGGGAAGAAAAAGAAAATCGGGCTGGGCCGGAGGGGTGGTAAATAAGGGTGACGTAAAAATTTGTTTGAATGTCCTTATTCAATTTTTTCCTGCGGATGGATTCTTCTTTTTTTCTGTTTTCTGTTTTTTTTTTTCTTTTTTTTTTTTTTTTTCTACTAGTCGTTGTATTTTAGTCGTTTGCCCTTCATTCGTTTTCGTTGAGCGAAGGATGAGTGAGAGCTCCCTGTGTTCTGCACCCTGTGTCGCGGTTTGGAAAATGATGTTTGGCCTCGATTTTTGTGCTGCCATCCCTGGTTAAGTACTCGTTCTCTAGGAACAGCATAACCTCACTATATTCGGTTCAATTTATAGAAGCATGTGTGTGGTTCGCTTGAGGCGGAATGAGGGGGGTGGAGAGATTTGGGTGCGTGTAGAATTTGGGGTATGGGGTAGCTAACATAATTTGATCGTAATAAAATCATGGGAAGATTTTGTGGTTGGTTTGGAAATCGTTCTTTGTGCTCACATATTCGAACACACATTTGGCGCAAAGGGGTTTGAGTTTCCGTTTGGGGTGGCTTGAGGATAGGAAGGGTGGAAATTCAGTAAATTGCATAATATTATTTATTTGATAATATATTTCCTAGTGAGTTAAACGGTACAGTGTACGAGCTTAGGCAATGCCGGGAGTACCTAACTGGCAAATGGTGGAGTCTTGTAAAGAAGATTAAAAGGGATTTCTGCTTTTTTCTTTTGCAATTTTTTTTTTTTCTTGTTTTTGGGATTGTTGTTTAGTGTTTTTTTTTTCTTCGGTTCTTTCTTCTCAGGGGTAATATTGGATGAATTAGGTGTTGGGGAGGAAAATTGATGTAAACACCGTAATGTTGTTAGTTTTGCTTTGAAATTGTTTTCATATCATGTGCTCTCGTTTGTTTTGGGGAATTGGATTGGAGGTTTTATTTGGTGAAATATATTTAAGATGGCGATGAATTCACACATGTGTAGTTATGTTCTTTGCGCATTGTTCCGTATAAAGGAATTTCATTTTATAGAAATTGCTCGATTCGATCGGATTAAGCATGCCTGTGGCAGTGGTTTACTACAAGGAAGGCTCTTTTGAAATTCAAAGACGATGTGGAAGTATAGTTATTTGGTAAGCCTTCACACTAACAGAATGAAAAGGAATTCCATCTGAAATCCAGTTATGTGTATCTGCATAAAATTCGAAAATATATACTACCACTTGTATCTTTTGAGATTTCCTAGTAGCACGAGTTAAAGGAATTTTGCTCTAACACTATGACCAAATACTGTGAAATGTACAGTGTTGGCCAAAACTAAAACAACAAAAATCGCAGCTCCGTGTTTTGCGATACATTTAGTCCAAAGTTAAAAAAAAATTTTCCCCATAACGTGGAGTATTGTTGATTAATTTATACAATCAATGAGAAGCATTACGGCATTAAAAAAAAAAATACAGACATACAATTAATTAATTTTACTTTTCAGCGGACCAAAACAAAAGCAACTCAATTTGCTCCGTAATTTGTCCTTAAAGTTCTCCGTTCCAGAAAACCGTTAATTTGACCAAACTTCTCATATCGGAATTTTCAATGTTAAAAAAAAATATAATACAATGTGTTTGACAAAAGCATGTGGTTTAAAAGAAAACAACCGCTTGACTTAAGGAAACAAAATTAATTATTTCAAAGCTTTTAAGATTTCCCTTAATGCGCAATGTACTTAATATGTTGTCCGGTCTGTTCCATTCCCAATTATCACAGCGCACCTTTATCGACAACTTAGAGCTAATTAGTACTGCGCTAATTATCGCCAAATTCTTTTTAAAAGCAGCTTAAGCAATTTTATTGTCCTTAAATTTTTTCCCGTTTTTGCCCGAGGTTTTTTTCGCTCGAAAATTACTATACAGCTTGGCCCATTATGTTTATATTCTTTACCTAATAAAAGAAAAAATTGTTTTTGGTATTTTTCTATTGCCGTTTTGAAAAAAAAAAACACTGTTCCCAATTAGGAACACTGGGCATGAACGGGGGTTCAAGTAAATAGAGCATGTTACCAAACCTGGCAGCACCTTTTGAGCGAAATTAGCCATCGCTAAATTGTCTTAAGCTAAGTCGGCTTATGACTCTACGAAACCAACTCAAGATGGCAGACCACGGGAGATGAAAATGGATCATTGAAAATGAAAAAGGACCAGCGAACCACGAGGACCAGCAAACGTAATTTTTAGTGCTTTTTCGTATTCATTTTAATTTGAAATCAATATACAAATTATATACTAGAAATTCAAAGTAGTTTCCTTTAATTCGCGGTAACATTGCTAAAAATTTCGTGGTACTCCTGTACGAACTCGGGCGTGAAGGACTGAACAAGCTAATTTGGATTTGGATCAACATAAGACTGCACAGACGGCAGCACGATCACCGTTTGAGCATTAAACCTAACTTGCAGTTTAGTTCCCCGATTAAATTTACAACAAACCGCTCGGACGCGCTGTCCCCCCCCCAAAAGGTTATATTCATAACACACATAACACTTAAAATATGGTATTGCTTCGTTTTGCTTCCACTTTTCCAACAGGAACATACAGCCGAAGTACAAGTCATATTAAGCACGTCACCCTCATCTCATCCGACCGTCGCATGACCATCATAGATAGACCCTCATCAAAAGAAAATAAAACCTACAACCCAAGGTCGTCAACAGAATTAAATATTTTACCACACGCCGTCACTCTCAGATAAGCAATGTCTAACCAAAGTATATTTAAGTCAAGCAAGGTCATTCATTCACCTCCGCCTACGCCCACCCATCCGGAACCCACAAACTCAGTGTAAATGCAAGCCTCCATTTTACCTAATGAAAAAAACCCCCGTAGGCAAAAAAAAGCAAGTAAATTGCAAGTCATGTCGGAGGCCCGACAACAACAAGATGGTCCAGTGTGATCTCTGCGATGAATGGCATCATTTCGATTGTGTCAATGTGACTTCTGACATAGAGAATAAGGATTGGTGCTGTTCCAACTGCATTTCGAAACAAGCTACTGAGAGTCAACAGCTAACTCTAGAAGTGACACAAGGTTTGCAAAAGGCATCGAACTTGCCCGTCGAACAGGTGCTGACATCGAAAAGCCTAGAGTTGGCTTCTGGTCGGGATTTACACAAACCTAGCATGATCAGAGAAGATTGTGCACTCAATGTCAAGTCAACTAGCTCCACAAAATCCATTAAACTGAGTAAGAAAAGACTGGACGAAGAAAGACGGCTTAAAGAAGAAAGGAGTAAAGAATATTTTCTGGAAAAAGAGAAAATAGATAAAGAATATCTTGATGCAAAATACAGTCTATTGGAACAACAAACGTCAGACTATGATAGCGATATTGAGTCATCGTCTAGGAGTGTCAGATTGAAAGAGTGGATTTCTGAGCAGTCTACGCACTGTAACAAACCTCAATTGAATGTTCATTCAATATTTGAAAAAAAAAAAAAGAATGTAAAGTGTAATTGAAACTCAACAGCACAACTCGGAGCATCCAACCAGACTTACTTCAGTGCCAATTATGAAGGCCAGGCAATGTTTATACAACAGCACCAGACAATTCCCAGACCACGCTCCATATTTTCGTGAAGCAGAGAGCAATCTACATGCAGACCAACCCCTACCTGGCAACACAAGTACAACTAGTGTACCAAATCTGAGCAGCGTGCAAATAGAAACGAAACGCATAGCTTCAAAGGATTTACCTAATTTTTGTGGATATGCGGAAGAGTGGCCGCTTTTTATAGCTTCATATGAGAACTCCACTCGTGCGTATGGATTCTCCTATGATGAAAATCTCTTGCGTTTACAGAAGTGCCTGAAAGGAAGGGCTCTAGATGCTGTAAGGTCCAAGCTAATGTACCCAGAACAGGTTCCGAATATTATTTCAACCTTACGTATGATGTTTGGTCGTCCGGAGACGATTATAGACAGCTTGATAGACAAATTAAAGGGTGAAAGACCACCTCGACCTGATCGATTAGATTCATTGATTACATTTTCTCTCTCTGTGGACAACATCGTCGACATCATGCAAGCTGCAGGATTGCAGTCTTATCTGAACAACCCTTCTTTATTGAAAGAGTTTACTGAACGTCTTCCGTATCAAATTCGATTGAATTGGGGAGCCTTTAAATAAGAAAAAAGAGATGTTAATCTCTCAACATTTAGTTCATGGCTTCATCAAATAGCTCAAGCTGCTTGTGAAGTCACGAACATGACATGCGTTCAACGGGTGGAAGTAAAACCAGAGAAAAAGAGAGTAAGTTTATCATTTTTCAACGCAAACCATGACCAAATTGCAAAACCTCAACGACCTTGCACTGTTTGCAGTAACAACTGCAAAACAGTAGAACAATGTGCCCACTTTAAAAGTATGAGCTTAAAGCAGAAGTGGGCTGAGGTAAAACCACATTTCCTTTGTCGAACATGTTTAGTTCGACATTACAATCGGAGTTGCACATCGAACCAAAGGTGTGGAGTAAACAACTGCCTCTATAGGCATCATAAATTGCTGCATAAACACGAAGACCCACCAAGTCAAGTTGCTACCGATAATAGAACAAGAGAAGATTACTGCAACGTTCATGAAAACCAAAATAGTGTACTTTTTAAAATATTACCAGTAACACTTTACAATAAAAATATTGAAGTCAACACGTATGCGTTCTTCGACGATGGCTCGTCAATCACACTGATGGATGAACAATTAGCCAATATTCTCGAGTTAAAAGGAAAATCAGAGTCGTTATGTCTAAGGTGGACATCTAATACTCTGAAGACTGAAAGGAACTCAAGAAAGGTAAGCCTACAAATCTCCGCCTTGGGGAGCGCGAAAAAACACACTCTTTCCAATATTCGCACAGTTGACTCGTTGAGCTTACCATCTCAGTCAATAAACTATGAGGAACTTAAATTAAAATTTCCTCATCTGAGAGGCTTACCCTTTGAATCTTACCAGCAAGTTCAGCCCAGAGTTTTGATTGGCATTGATCAAATTAGGTTGACGAATTCATTAAAACATCGCGAAGTAAGTACTAATCAGCCAGCTGCTATTAAAACCCGTTTAGGGTGGACGGTGTTTGGTCCAGATTTTAACAGTAGAAAGGGGAAACATAATACATACATGTGAGTGCCAAAAAGAAGCTGATGGAAAGTTAAATGAACTTGTACGCGAGTTTTTTAAAGTCGATAATGTTGGTTCAAAAGATGTTAAGCGCCTGTTAAATGGAGATGATGAAAAGGCAAACGCTCTATTGGAAACTTCTTCTAAACGTGTTGGAAAGCGATTTTGTGTACCATTGTTATGGAAAGGCGAATGTTTTGAACTTCCTGATAGTAGGCCTGCCGCAGAAGGTAGAATGTTATGCTTAGAAAAAAAGCTTAAAAGGAACCCCATACTTACAAAAAATCTTCATACGCAAATCCATGATTATGTCTCCAAACTAATTCAAACTGAAATCCACGACAATGTAGAAGAATTTGGTACCTGCCCATCTTCCCCGTCGTCAACCCAAATAAACCCAAATAAACCGTCAAAAGTACGCATTGCTTGGGATGTAGCTGCGAGAGTAAATGGAGTTTCGCTAAATTCCTTGATGTTATCTGGGCCGGACAACTTGCCGTCACTTCCAGAGTTTTTTTTCGCTTTCGTCAAAGAAAGATCGCAATATGTGGAGATATAAAAGAAATGTTCCACCAAATAAGAGTGCAGGAATCTGACCAACATGCTCAAAGGTTTCTGTTTAGAAATGCAGATAAGGGAGAGCTTGAAGATTACGTCATGCAGGTATTGACCTTCGGCTCCACCTGTTCTCCTCCTTGTGCGGAATATATAAAAAATAAAAACGCGCTGTAATACTCCTCAGCATTCCCCAGAGCAGCTGATGCTATAATTCACAACCATTATGTTGATGATTTTCTGGATAGTTTGGATACAGAGGAAGAAGCTATAAAATTAGCAAAGGAGGTCATACATGTTCATGAGCAAGGAGGATTTGAAATCCGAAATTTCATGAGTAACTCGTCGAATGTAATGACGGCACTTGGAAAGAATGCAGCTTCCTTTGTTAAAGATTTGAAACAACGTTCTGGCATTTGTGGGTTAGAAAAGATTTTGGGAATGTGGTGGTCCCCAGGGGCAGATGAATTTTCATTTTTCAACAATTTTAACAACTTTACCTCGGAAGTTTTAAATGGCGATGTTATTCCAACGAAAAGAGATATTTTAAAAATTCTCATGAGTGTGTTTGATCCAGTTGGTCTTATATCGCACTACTTAGTTTTACTAAAAATTCTGCTGCAAGAAGTTTGGAGACAGCGAACGGAATGGGATGAAGAGATTCGTCATGATCAGCTTCAGTTATGGCGTGACTGGATTAAGCTATCACCCAAAGTAAAAGAAATTAAAGTAAAGAGACCGTATCTCAGCCTTTTAAAGTTTGACAGCGGACAATCCGTTGAATTGCATATTTTTGTAGACGCCAGTATGTCAGCTTATGCCGCGGTGGCATACATTAAAACAGCTGAGGGTCCTAAAGCAGAATGTGCTCTCGTGTGTTCCAGAACAAAAGTGGGTGCCATCAAGCAAATGTCGGTACCACGCATGGAACTTGAGGCGGCAGTACTAGGTGTAAGGCTTGCTAAGACCGTGATAAAGGGCCATTCTATTAAAATTCATAAGCGTTATTTCTGGTCGGATTCTCAGTCGGTTCTCTGCTGGAATAAAAATCATAATCGAAAAACTAAGCAATTTATTTTGTTCCGAGTTGGAGAAATCTTGGAAAACTCAAACGCAAGCGAATGGGACTGGATACCAAGTAGAGAAAACCCAGCAGACGATGCAACTAAGTGGAATTTAAAAATTGATTTCTCATCTGAAAGCCGTTGGTTCCATGGTCCTAAATTGATATATCAACCTAAAGACACATGGCCATCAGTTTTACCTAAGCTTAATGAAACCTAGTTTGAAGTTTTCATTATTTCTACTGAAACCGTTGGTGGAATACACCCGGTTTTCATGCTGAAAAAATCTGCGCGGCACCATGGCTTATGTTAAGCGTTTTCTCGACATCAAGCTAAAAAGAAGAAAGTTAGAGGAGATGACGTTTGTATCACGAAGAGATATCACTAGAGCTGAGTCATACCTCTATAGATTATGCCAATTTGAGGCTTATGCAACAGAAATCAAGGTGTTGAAGCAAAGTACCAATGATTCACCAATTCAAGGCGTAATAGAAAGATCAAGTTCATTGTACAACTTAAGTCCATACCTAGATGAAGACAGTGTATTGCGGGTAAAGGGTCGGATCGATGCGTCTGAGGAAGCCTAATTCAACTGCAAGAGGCCAATCATTTTACCCAAGTCACACTTTATAACGAAGTTGATTGTCCAACATATACACGAGCGCTACCACCATTCAAATTTTGAGACTGAAAGGGATTCAAAATAGGTGCCAACGTTTCAAGATTAAGATAGCTGCTCCAGTTCAACCACTAATGGCGGACTTACCTGCAGCACGACTCAAAGGTTTTACACGGCCGTTTTCTTATGTAGGCATTGACTACTTTGGACCAATATTGGTAACGGTAAGGAGACATAGCGAAAAACGGTGGGGAGTACTATTTACTTGTTTAACAGTCAGAGCAATTCATTTAGAAGTAGCTCATAGTCTCTCCAGCGACTCATGTATTTTGGCGATCCAACGATTTTTAGCGAAAAAAGGAAAACCAATAGAGATGTGGTCGGACAATGGCACAAATTTTAGAGGAGCAGATCAAGAACTGAATGATGCACTTAAGTTGCTGCGTAAAGATGTATTAACAAACAAATTTACTAATGAGGGAATCAAATGGAATTTTATCCCTCCAGCATCACCTCACATGGGGGGAAGCTGGGAAAGATTAATCCGTTCTGTAAAACAAACCTTAGCGCATATGGCTTGTGTTCGAAACCCCAAAGATGAACTGCTTTTAACAATAATGGCGGAGGTTAAGTATGTAGTAAATTCAAGGCCTCTTACGTACGTACCGGTAGATTATGAGAGTGACGAGGCGTTAACACCAAATCATTTTTTGATGGGATCTTCGAGTGGTATAAAGCTCACAGGGGAGCTTAGTGATGATGGAGTCTTTCTTCGAAAAAATTGGATGACTTGCGAACAATATGCCGACAAGTTTTGGAAACGCTGGGTGTTGGAATATCTTCCTACACTTACGAGAAGAACAAAATGGTTTCAGCCAGCAAAACCTATATCAGAGGGCGACGTAGTGATCATTGTGGATGAGAACTTACCCCGAAGCACTTGGCCAAAAGGGAGGGTTGTGCAAGTTCACCGGAGCAAAGACGGACAAACCAGATCAGCTATAGTCCAGACGGTAGCAGGCATTTATAATCAGCCTGCATCAAAGCTCGCGGTTTTAGATGTTAAACGGTTTGGCGATGTTAGTGGTAACCCGGCAAGAAACCGAGCTTACCAGGGGGAGTGTTACCAAACCTGGCATCACCTTTTGAGCGTAATTAGCCATCACTAAATTGTTTTAAGCTAAGTCGGCTTAAGACTCTACGAAACCAACTCATGATGGCAGACCACGGGAGTTACCAGCGAACCACGAGGAGTAGCAAACGAAATTTTTAGTGCTTTTTCATATTCATTTTAATTTGAAATCAATATAAAAATTATATACTAGAAATTCAAAGTAGTTTCCTTTAATTAGCGGTAACAGAGCAAATACAAATATTTTCATCGCAGGTACTGATCGCATGGACTGCTCTATTATCATACTGAATCACTCCTAAAATCATACGTGTCCGTCTTTTCTACTTTTTTTATATTTAGTTTGTCTATCAAGGAACACTTCTCTATACGGTTGGCTTTAATAGTTCCTGTAAACCTAATTCCTCTCTCTTGCGGCTAAATGTAATGAAGAGAAAAATCGATCCGCATATATATTTTATGGCGCTGGAGGTAAAGAGTCAACAAGGTTTTGGGCCATATGTTCACCTAGCGCCACATCTTTTGGGCGATCGCTGTGTCTACCGCTGTACGGGTAGATCTGCAGAAGGTACCCAAGAGGCTTACAAATACATGACACTTTGTACCCGAATCTCATCATGACTAAATGATCGATGACAGCATTATCTAGAAATAGCTCAAAGCATTTCGCGGTATCTGAGGGAATCTCACCTTGATTACAGTCAATGCTAAACAACTGGACAGATGTATTTATGTCAACTTTTTTCCAGTTGATGAGATACTACTGCTACTCGATGTAGCAGCGGTTGCACTCGTGCTCACTTGTCCTTGTGAACGTGAACACTGTAGATAGTGTTGGTCGTGCACACCTTCGGCGGTATTTATTCTTACCTCAGCAATAGACGACAAATGTCTTCCTGAGAGATTGTTTGCGGTCACGCCTTCCTCATCACCACTGTCCTCTTCTGATTCCATACCATCTTCAGGTGGCAAGAATATTCAAAATCACTCCAATAGTAATTTCACTTAGAAAAAAAAGGAGAAAATAACAACAAATGAACAAAATGCTTTCGACCCCCAAATGAGGTACCCCATCCTGAAAAGAGCCTGGTGTTCCCAAATAGGAACATTGCAATTTGTTGTAAGATAGCTACTCGTAGGTCAAAAAAAATGTTGAAACAAAAATTTTGATTGTTGTTTTATCCCACATATCATTTAAAATAAAATTATTCGGATTCTGTGAAATTAAAATGTGAATAAATAAATATATACTTACTTTCTTGGGCTCATGTTGAGTAAAAAAAATGTTGCTTCTTCCAAATGAACGTAATACGAAGTTAACAATACGGAGACATTGCAGCGACTGACATCGAATACCTAGAAACATCTGTTTCACAAATAAACAAAAAAAAGTAAGAATTTTTTCACTACACAGTTTGCATGAACAGACAAGTTGCATCAAAAATATTGTTCCCATTTGGGTTAATCCTTTTCTTCACAAATCTCCAGACATTTTCAATCGGATTGGTATTCCTGGAGACTGAGATGGCCAATCCAACATATTGACGTCATTTCTGTCTTTGAAGCCCTGACAGATACGACTACGATGTAGGAGCCTATCCCGGTTTCCATGTCCGAATAGCATTTCAGCGAATGGCAAAAATCCTTTGTTGTACAGTTGGATCATTATTTGAGCATCGAGATTCCCGACAACGGTCACCAAATTTCCGAAACCCGCCGCACAGAAACAGCCATAAACATGCACTTTTGCCGGATGTTGCACTGTTCGTTAGACGACAGTTTCACTGTGAGCAGTCCGCACACGTCTCAAGGGATTGTTTAAAAAAAATTAAACATAGTCAGTGAAAATAATTTTGGTTCAGTCCATACCTTTGTAACGGTTGCTTTAGTTTTGGCCAACACAGTATATATATAGCAATGGGAACTTATATAAATAAGCTCCCGGAAACTTCTAACTCCATCACTCTCCATCAAAGTCATATCACTGAACTCTCAACTGTTTCACCGGGTCAAGGAAATTAGAAATCAGGATCACTTGATTTCACCTACTCGTAGATTCTCTACATGAAGGTGTTCCCTTGTACCTCACGCAATAGATTTATCATACACCAAATTGATTTCAATATCTAAATAACAAGTATTTTGGTTCAGAAATCTTTATGAATAGATTTCTATCTCCTCCTTGCCCAAATCCACTGTAATAAACCGTCACAATTAGTTTCATGAACTCCGAGTTAAATTGCTATTCCACTCGAAGCGCGCACACGTTTCCCTAACCTAACCTAAATTTTACTCAGTTTACCACCTTACTAGTTGCTTTGGGAAATTTTCGATTGACTATCACGTGGAGGTAATGTCTGTCAATCAGTTCAACAAATACTCCTACATTAAACAATACCAACATACGAGTACCCCTTCTCTGGACAACGTCTTGATTCATAAAAGGTTTCCGTGTGCTAGAGTTTAAAAAGGTTATCCCCTCCCCACACTGTTTCGAAGGACTGACATTAGGCTTACACATGAACCTCTATCTATTTCATATGCAGGGCATTTATTTGGGATTTCACTTTATTTTTTTGTTCGCTCTATTTTCTTGCTTAGGCGGGATACCGCCCGAGGACAGTTAAATAATTTTCCTGTCGTTAGACATTTTAAACGGTACATGAGAAATTGTTTGCTAGTGTATATGTGCATGCATATGTATATGGTTTCATGTCCTTTCTCAGGTTGATTTCAAATTTGTTGAGTAGGTGCCTTCACCTGGTATCTTATCGTCTATAACACAGCCTTGGTTACTAATACTGTGGCACAATGTTCAAGGTTTAAATTTACCAATAACAGGTTAAACGGTACAACAAGAGATACTATCATGCAGCGCGAGGGCGTAATGTAATGTTATCCTTTTTCGCTATTTCCCGTTGTTCTAGGTTTCGTTAGATGCGATAATTCTACGATACATAAGTTACACGCAGATAACTTTGGAAATGTTGAAGTTGAAATTGTTTTATGTTACTCTTCCGATTTATTTTGGGAAACAATTTAACGGACATAAAGGTTATCTTTTGACAAAGGTTTACAAGTGTACGTGCCTGTAACTTGGGGGGGGGGGGTAACATTTCACGAAAATGAGAAAAGAATACCGAAGGTTTATATTTAACTTTTTGTTGGAACTCGCATATACAATATATTCGTATACCGCTGAATTATGAGTGCTAGGCTGTTATTAAATGCTTTCGGTTATTATAGATTAACTTGATGGTGACAATCTACCAGAGGACATAAATCAGGGTAGCACATTTGGTTGTTCCCGGACTGCAAACGATTTAAAGTTGGAAGAACTTTGAACATTTCTTCCAATTTTTGAAAGAAAACGGTACGCTGCTCACTTTCTGATTTCTAGATATTCAAGGCGGTTGGGTATTGTACGATTATAATGGACACTGAGCGACAACCTGACGTTTATCAGTCCTATAATTACGTCTATACAAAACTTAACTCGTGCTTATTTTACGTCTTTATAATGTAGAAGCTGACTAAAGGTCGTCCTAATTTGGGAGATTAATGGTTGAGGCGTTACTCCACTTCACAAATATTACCCAATCAAGAGGTGAACCGAGACCTCTAGTAACAGTTCTTCCTCCTTGTTAAATGTGATCTTCCTTCACCGCGTTGTCCCTCCGAAATGGATTCGAAATCGTCATTGCAGGCGATTTCAATATACACAGTTCTGGGTGGCTTCGAAATTCTGGACAAACAACACCCGAAGGACAGTGTATTGAGATCTTCGCTGCGGAAAAAAACCTAACCCAGCTTATAAATGAGCCCACGCGGATATCAGAAGTTGATAGTCATATCGCCAACACCCTGGACTTGTTAAACTTCTCACCCCGCCAAACACAAAGTCAATGTGCTATCTCCTCTAGGCTCGTCGGACCACTGTGTCATATTAGCTAATTTCTCGTACACCGACCACACAGTTAGAGAAAAGATTCCGAAAAAAATCGTATGGCAATACGAAAAAGCCAACTGGAGTGGTCTTAACAGCTGCTGTAGGAATTTCAACTGTTTTCTCGATAATGACGTTGATGCCGCTACTGATATGATCACAGACACTATTCTCTTTAGAATGAGATCCTTTACCCTTCATCGAATGAAGAATTTCAAACCGAAAGAAATGGCATGGTACGACTCGAGCTGTAAAGAGGCTATCAGGGTTAGAGAAATATTTGTTCGGTCCTCCAAGACCAGAAGAAAACCAAAAAAAGTTTAAACGAGCCAGGAATGACTGCAACGTCTTTCTTAAACGTGTAAAGTTCCAATACGACCAAAAACTGTGGCAAAAAATACTATATTACAATGTCCCAAAGGTAGTAACAATTTTTGGTCGTTCGTCAAAAATATTAGAAATTCTGCCTCATCCTCCATCCCAACGCTCATTTACTATGACATTCCATCTTTCAGCTTTTTGGACAAGGCCAATCTGCTTGCTGCACACTTTGCGACCAGCTCAACACTCAAAGATTATGCTTGGTCTCCGCCTACATTCGCACTCATTTCTCAAGAGTTCTTAACATTCACAAATCCGCTGGTCCAGACGGTATATCTCCCCTCCTTCTGAAGAGGTGGTCTTTCTCGCTGGCAAAACCACAGCGTATTCTTTCCGAGAAGATGGAAAACAGCATTTGTCCAGGCCGTCCCTAAAAAAGGCGAATCTTCCTCTCTCTCCTCCTACAGACCTATTGCACTTACGTCCCTTTTTTCCAAGGTCATGAAAACGCTGATAAACCGTCAGCTCATGAAACATCTCGCAACACGAAAACATAATGACTGGTGATCTGATGGCATGTCTCACCGAAAAGTGGCGAAAGCAAGATAGTTGCATTTGATATTTCTATGGCATTTGACTGAGTTTGGCATCAGGCTCTTTTTTCGAAAATGTGTGCTTTTGGGATCGACGACTCTCTTCTTCAATGGATTAGAAATTACCTTTCGGAACTCTCAATTCAAGTTGTATTGGATTGTTTCAAGTCTGATATTCACAAAACAAATGCTGGTGTACCCCAGGGCTCCATTCTGTCTCCGACACTGTTTTTAATTTTCATCAATGATCTCTTGTCTGCTACTTCTAATCCAATATATTCCTTTGCTGACGACAGTACTCTCTGCTTCTCATATTCGTTTCTGGACTCACGTCCCTGCTCTTTGGCTGTAGAAGGGGAACGGTAGCGTATGTTAAGCTCATTAAATTCTGATATTAAGAGCATAACTAATTGAGAACCAGTAACAGAGTAGAATTCATTGCTTCCAAAACATAATGCTGTCTGCTGTCGTTAAAGCGAAATTTAAACACCCAGCCATTATCCATGAATGGCACTTGCATCGTCGAAACCGATAAACTTCCCATTCACGCTATGTGTGTCAATAACAACTTACGTGGGAATGATCACATATTCGGTGTCGTCAATAATGCTGCGAAATGTCTATGTTTCCTCAAACGATGTAAGAAATACTTTACCCCGTCTGATCTGGTCTCAATATATAAGGCGTCTATCCGCCCGAAATTGGAGGACAATGCCCATATCTGGTCGGGTGTGCCCAAAACGTCTCTGCACTTGCTGGATACCATTCAAAACCGTGCGATAAAACTCATAGGTGATACTTTTATCAGTTAAACAATGGACAACCTCGAACACCGACGTAATGTCTCGTGTCTCGTTCTGTTTTATCAATCGCTGTTTCCACCACCAGTGCTCCATAGATGCCAGTAGCATTCCGCCCCTTCAAACTTTTAACCGTAACGCCCGTTTCACTATGAATGCTCATCAGTATACCCTCAAACCCACTTTCGGACGTACTCTACAATATCGTGATTCGTTCTTAAGCCGCAAAACTCGCTTATTGAATGCCCTGCCTAGCTCTTTATTTCCTAGTTGAAGGTTACAATTCAAACATTTTCTTTCCTCCCTGATTTTCCTTCGCCCGCGCTGTGTGCAAACATTTTGAGGGAATTTAAATCCCTTAAGAGCGCGCAAATTATAATAAAAAAAAAACAAAAAAAGCGATTCCTTCTCTATGATCTAGCTATCGAAACCAAATGGTTCTGGCCCTTCTGACCATATACAATAAATATTGCTATAAGTCTATTAGTTAATTGTTATATCTTCTCCTCCAATTTCACCTGGAAACAACCTAGGGCTTTTTAGTCCGCTTTAGACAAACACGGTAAGACTAAGACTAAGACGATACAGTTGAAAGTGTATTTATCCCCTCGATCTCTGCGTTCATATAAAACTGGATGTTAAGGACTTGAAGGGTCTGCCACTTTGAGAACTGAACGAAAGATACATGAGTGGAATCTCACTCACAGGACATACTTGCACCCGACTATTTAACAGATGAATGGTTCATTTTGTCTGACAGTGGAATGTTAGTCATCTTCACAATTTGCAGTCCGTGATTCTTCTATTACATTCCTGTCCTCTATGCCTGTATTTTTGCAAGTTCTTATATGTATGTACAAGTGTAAATATGGTTTTGCATTACATATAGTATTCTATTAATTATATCAACTGCCAGGTAATATAAACGGGAGGTCTTGAGAGTTCTAAAGTCGAACGACGCTTAAGAAAAATTGTCTTTCCAGTTTGGATCAACACGAATGTTTTGCGTGGCTGTACTGACTTTGTATAACTTCGTGTAGCAGACAAAGTGAATCTTAGTAAATTTAAGATGGAGCCGCCACTAATTTTCTTGGACTACGCAGAAACGCAATCGTAGCGTTTAAGATTGTATGCATATTTGCTGTATGCGACAATCACTTTTCCTCTGGAGTCATAATCCAAGTTACAGAAGATCTCACATCCATATAAGAGAATTGACAGCAAGAAAGATTTGACTAGAAGTAACTTAGGTTTAGTTGAGAGAAAGCGTTGTGATTGTCATAGGGTACGGGGTCCGCCATGAATTTTTCCTATGGTGACGCTTAGATGAGTATTCCAAGTTAGGGTCCTGTTAAATATTATAGCCAGATCTTTTGTAGACTCAACGTACAGAACGTACCTGGATTTTTAACGTAAACCTCCTGTCATGTAGACTTAATGTTTACGAGGTGCCCATACACCCATAGGGAGCAAGGATACGCCTTGCCATCGCTAATAACTCGCTTAATATATATACTTATACCCGCTTATATACTATACCAAAGCAGAACTGTGTTGGAGGCACAAGTTCCACCCTTGGTATGAGTCGAGGCCTACCCAAAACCTCTTGCTGCTCTTAGGGTCGCAGCACCCAGCACTTCATTTGCCACTCCACAATGGGCTAAACCAAAAAGGAAACCCGTACCCGCGATTTGGGTTTAAACCACAGCCACCATGACGCTCCCACAAGGGGGCCTACCTCTAACAAGTCAGGCCCGGACCGAATTCCGGGGGGCTCCTGACTCCCATGGTACCGTGATTTAAGTCCTGGTATGGACTACCGGTGGTCAAGCCTACCAACAAGACCTATGACCGGCAACTTGTAACTGGTCAAATCGTATCATCCAGTCATGCAATAAAATCTGGATGTTTACGATAAGACCAGTTTAGAATAATCTACCCCCGCTTTTTATTAGACAACGTCATTGATGGGCGAAGCCTTGATAATTGGGCGGGGGCCCAGACTCAACGTACACGATAGTATTACTCGGAAGGTTAATATTTACGAGGACAGATAAATCTGACATTTTTTTTTAGAAATGACAAGGACCTTAAATTTCGCTGAGTAAAGACAGAGGTCATTCCTTAGGGTTTAATTTTGTATAGCACATATATCTGTCATCAGAAGAGGCTGACTTGAAATTATTTGGACATAATGTTCAAAGTAAAGAGAACTGGAGCTAGAATGGAACCCTGTGGTACGTTGCTATAGAAAGAAAGCCTGACATTTTGTTATTAGCCAACATGCTCTAATGTTTTTCACTTTAGTAGGAAGAAACTAGTTCTGTCGATTCACGAGAGAATTTAAAGTCTTCGCTTAGCTTTATACATTGAATTCCCTGATTAACTGTGTCGAAGGCTTTCGAAAAATGTACAGGGCCAAAAAATTTTCAAGCTTCCCTTTGCTCAAAAACCAGATTGATGAGTATTAATAGCTTGCATTTGGCCAGGTGCTTTTGGGTTTGAGAAAAGATACATTTTTGACAGGAAAGCAAGTATAGCAATTGGTCTATATTCCATAGAGCTTGAGTTGTGCTTTTTAAGTTACTGGTATTATTTTCTATAAATGGCAAAATAGTTGGTAAAATTGATTTTATAAACCTTGGACTGATTTCATCTAGGCCGATTGCGGTTGATTTTACTGACAGTATGGCTTGTAGATTTTCTTCACTACGTACGCAATAGAAATGAAGTGGGGTTATCGTTTTCGTCCGTTTTTATTGTCTCAAAGGGATCAGAAGGATCTTCATTACTCGGTTGCTATGCGGATGTTATAAAGTTCGCATTAAGAATATCACAGTTCATATCTGCCTGAGTTTTAGAATGTTGTTTACCGATGCCGATCCAGCGCATGTATACCCAAATATTTTTTCAAGTTGAGGCTTAATTGACTATAATACTGAGACTGAGGCTCTTATTTTTGAAACGACAGCATTTCGAAGAGTACGATAGGTCTTCTTGAATTCGTTAGTCTCAAATTTTTTCCACTTCTTGTAGGTTCCGTCGTGTTCTTGCATGAGCTGGAGTATTTCAGATGTGAACCAGATTGCTGAGGCACCTCTAATGATCTTTTTTTCATTAAAGAACATGTTTTTCGAATAGAATTAAAGCTGCTCCTACTCCTAGACATCAACACACGGCATCATTTAAATTCTTTCACAACATGCTAAACTCAAAGGTTAGGTATAGATGGTGATGTCTTGAGAAGCATGGACAGAAATACGATTATAGAAAAGCGCTTTATCAAGACTACTAACAAGGAAGACGTCAAAAAACTATTTCAACTGTCGGCGTAATAGGTGAAGGTAAAGAGATTACGGTACACAGATTTGGTGATCTCATTGTATTTAGGAATAGTCTGGACTGAGTTTGACACAGCTGGTTGCAAGTTGTGTCACAATAAAACAAAATATTCGGTGTGAAGCAAAAATGCTCCAGGCGAGTCTAATGGACTTCTTGGACCGATAAAAAGTACCAATTATTGCCTTGTCGTTGCTACTTGAGACCTATACGTGTGGATAATGTATAGGGCTTTCTCTGTTAGATTTGCAGGGTGGTTTTCCTATAAGACCATAACGAACATATATTTCAATGTTGCCCCCGATTCGGCCTAGTCTGTCAGCTCGAAAAATGTTGATACACCTGGATCGAACCAAGTTTCGGAAACGCATACTATACATCCCCTCTTGAATTAACAAAACGATACCTAAATTCGTATAACTTGATACTATGTATTTAGGCTTTGTGCGTTTGTGTGACATATTCGAGTATGAAGGCCGTCATCTCAAGGAGACTTCCTCGCAAACCGCGGACAGAGGGCTGTCCACTGCTGTTATTCGATCCTATAAGCACTAATGCAGCAAATACAAGCTTGATGATAGAACCAAAAAGCACAATTATTCCGGGGGAAGGATTAATTCATAAAAGAATATAACTTGGCAATTGAGGGATAAACTACAATATACAGAATACAAAATACAAATTACTAAAATAAGAAATGTGAAAATTAAATGTTGTCCATGACATCTAGTGCGACGCTATTGTTGTCTTCATCATATATGCTTGAAATGGCTAAACCGCCATAAATTCTGTAGATGAATTCTTATTAAGACCTTAATTGAAGTTAACTTTACGGCTACAAGTAGAAATGGACTTATGTTCTGTCATGGAATGTACATAGATCTTAGCTAGTCTGGATAAAAGCTGATCATTAGTTCGCTAAAAAATGCCAATCCAGCAGAACAGACCAGATTAGGTGAGTTTGTCCATCGATTGCATTATGTGATGATGTACTTTGTTAATACTTTCCTTATTTTTTACTGTCTTCTTCTACCCAAATGTTCTATGACGGAAGGATCAGTTTTGACAGAAATGTGCAACATTTGCAAATCAGAGGCCTTTAGTATCTACTATCTTCTAGGCATTACACTAATCTGGTTAGACTGCTATAATTAAAGTTGGCCATAACAAAACCGTTTATTTAAATTTAAGATTTTGGCATTCAGATAAAAGCGTTCGCAAGTATTAACTCAACATTGAAAGAAAATGTGCCCTTGTGGAGGACCAATGTAATCATCGTATAGCAAGAACAAGAAGATTTTATTGAAAATATGCCGAAAGCGGAAGATAAGGACAAGGTGGATGTATCACCTTTGATGGACCTATATTTCATGTTAAAATCACTCCGAGATTGTACATACATATGTAGGGATCCATGAATGACTGTATGCCTCAAAGATGAATCTTTAGTCCCGTGCTATAAAAAAAATCTGATAAGGGCGACGTTACTTTGTCTGTTTCATCTCAGGAAGTCTTTGACAATCATACCTTAACATAACCTGAATACATCATATTCGTAGTCGTTCATTATTTTTCTCCCTCTCTCTTCCATAGTCAGTTAAACGTTGTCACTTCCTTGATACGAGTAACATACTGCTTCCTTTTCCCGGATATTTTTCTATGAAAAAAAAAAAATAATGAAAAGCTCATGAAAAATTTTCAACTCAAAACCATTTACGGGAAGACCTTCAAATGATTTAAGGGATATCCTTTCAATTGACGAACCTTTTGAGTAATACGGATTCACGCCAACGTACTTCATCTTTCATTTTATCCCTTCACCCCCTTAAACCTCTCTTTCATAAAGTAAAACTTTTCATCAATACCTAGAGAGCAAACAAACAAAAAAAAAATACAAAAAAGGAAGAAAATCCTCTTTAAGGAAAACTTTTACAATCGACTTTTTTCCTTCTTGTCCTCGAAGGCACACCTAAAAAAAATAAAAGAGAAAATCACATCTTTCATATGATTGATGGACCAGGAGACACAAGACACAAGATAGTGTTGCACATGTACTCATACCCGTACTTGCATGCAAGGTAACATTTAACGTACTTTTGTCACACGTTCAGAACAACATACGAACACCCCTACTTGTAGCCTCTCGGTGAAGTGATAAATGGTTTCGACTTATTCTTTTTATTTCACTTTTCACTCATAATCACATTTAAAGTAGGACGAGTACTCGTACAAACGAATAGGAAAAAAAAAATACCGCCAACCCCACCGCTATCGCCAGCTTCTTTTACGTATCCTGTAATTTTGTCAAGAATGCAAGGACATTCAAACATCGTTTATCATTTGACATGATGAGTGGTACTTTGGTCCAAAGGTAGTAGCGTTAATGTAACAAAAAAGAAAAACCAAAAAAAAAATAAAACGAGAAATAAAAATTAAAATTGAAAATATATTACAAGGTGGCAGCCTTGGTCGAGTGGGTGGTTAACAATACTCAAAGGTGCGCTGGCGAAAAAATATGGTTGACACTTTATTTTATTATAATCTTTTGGTTATTTTGTTTTTTTTGTTTGATTTTTTCTTCTTTTTGAATTTTTGGCAAAAGAAGGTGAGTGTAAGAAAATAGGGAAAAATGATGATGGGTTTTAGGGACGTTTATCATACCTGTCGTTTCCTTACGAAGTAAAGGTTTCTTTGTTACGCAAATCATCACATTACAGTTGAAGTTAAAATACTTTTAAAATGAGTGAGGACTTAGGAGAGATATTTTTGGACAACTCAAAGATGAATTATTTTGAGCTTTGCTTTGAATCAGAGGAAACATAATAAGTCACTGCATTACTACAGAATGGTGCCTTTGTAATGATCTACAATTATAAATCACCTGCTCGTAGGGTTATTCCGTGGGTCTATGTGATGATGGTAAGACTCTACCGAAATCCCCTTACAGAAGGTACATTCAATGGGTTCGATAATAGATATGAAATCTGCCAAGAACCTTCCTATGTATTAACTGATACAAAGTATCTTTGTCTTATTATACCACACTCCATGAGCGACTGTCGCAAGATATTGTAGGTACCGCCCGAGTTAGTAAAATAATTTAGGCTATATCACCTAAATCTACCGCCTTGTATTATCTCAGTTCATTTTGCACGCCCGTTGTAAAGAAACACATACCCAACTAGTCGTGATTTGATCACGTAATACGTTTAAATACATTGCCACTGGTTTGGAAGCTTCACCCTTTCCTTTGTAGTAGAACATTGCGTCCTGCTGCGTTCGTTTTCACCTGGATATTTTAGGACTTTGAAACAGCTATTAAAATATTCTTTTCAAGTTTATAGAACAAACTACAAGCCTCGCGGGTGGAGTGCAATCATGCAAAGTGTTTTGGACTGCTTGTGTTTCGTTTGACCTGCGCCTCCAATTCTTTGGTCATGAGAGAATACATATTTAGCCTCTCGGTGGCACATGTGCAGCGTCAGAGTGAAAACGATGATGGCGAGGCAAATAAAGCGCTGGTAGTTTTGTGCTGTTGGCTGCATAGATCTTTTATTTGACAATTAGAAAACTTCTTCCAAATTGCTTCATGTAGACCCCATCTTGGGTTGAAAACATGATTCGATGATGGGAATTTTGATGTCAATTTTAATGATGTGTCTATATTTACTTCAGGGGAAATTTGTAAGGACGTTGCCACTAGCTTGGAGAGGTTTTGGTTATCGTTGCAGCTTTCGAAAGGGAGATCATGGTAATAGTTTCTTTGCCACCGTTTAGAGTGAAAAGATAACAATTTGAGGTCATTTAAATCGTTCTTGGCACACATCTCTTGTACTATACAAGAGATATGGTGGCTTTTTAAGTCACTTTTTAATTTTTTTGATTCTAATCTTTGTAAGTTCCTTTTATTGAAATCTTTAAGTCTTTTGTAGAAACATGACTAAGCACTTCAGTGATAAAGTGCCTACAGTACCAGCACCCACCACTTCAACGCCAAGTACCTGCAGCCTGATGCGAGCGTAAGCCGGACATTCACAGAGGTATTGTAGCACGTTGTCGTCATCACTTTCACAGAAAGCATCTTAGGATATTGTATCAGTTGTGGCCAACACATTTAAGCAAAAGTGTAGTGCCTCGTCACGATGCCACTAAGTAACGTGAAGTCTTTCCTTCTGTGAGAAAGCAGAAAGACCACTGAATTCCTAGAGATGTTTGAAAGAATTTGTTTCGACTGCCTGCAACCTGAGAAGTTATGCCATCTGCAGTTGCGCTCATATGAAACTCAACTGTCAGTGGAAGCCTTAACCGAGGACGCAGGCAGACACAACGTTGGTTTGGGTGCTGAAAAACTCTCCCCGTGAAGACCCTTCTTGCCTAAATTAGTTTTGGGCGCAGGGAAAGTCGATGTCGTACTATTTTCGCAGCAGGAGTTCTGGTGCAATTGCATAAAATGACATGCCCATAAGATCAGAGTCAAAAGACAGCCGGCGCGTTAGGTCATCAAAGCTTCAGTTCATGTTGCACTAAAGAGGATTTCTTTGTAAACGGAAGACTTTAAGAGTGAAGCCCATATGAATATCGAGCGGAATGAGATTTATTAATGCATCTAGATCATACCCAGGCATGCTAATGAAAGCTCACATGCGACCGGGACAGATCGCTGCTTGAAGTCTGGTAAAAGTAGCGATGACGTATTTTCGTGAGAGCTTATTCCATCAGACAACTGACGTTTGGGATATAATGGGCCTTATCATAGACAAATGTCTTGCCGATAGCTCTGATGCACTGCCAGAAGGCCGACAGCGCTTTAGAGTCTTTCGACGTAATATATTTAGTCCATAGAAGTTTGATATCCAGGATGACACCCAACTGCGTTGCTTCTTTGGAAAAATAGATAATGATGCCTTTAACCACTAGATGGCTCAGACCGAACAGCTTCCTCCCTCTCGTAAAGAGAACAACCCCAGTTTTGAGAGGATTGATTGACAGCTCATTGCTAATCTACCAATTGTCGATCATGTCTAGGGCTACCTGTGCTTTAGAGTAGTTAGACACGAGCCAACAAACAATAAACAGCACAGCTACATCCATCCATGGAAACAGAACGCAGTCTTGCGTGCAACCCCTGTTTACCCTATCACATGTTAGCCAGAGCCAGCATTCGCAAGCAATATCCTATTCCCCAGCATTGCTTTTATCCACAAAACTAGTGATTTGTCCATGACGTCTTGTCTGCCCGAGTTACACATGCTATCAAAAATTGCGTTGTCGAATTCCTTCTTGTCGAGTGCGCCTTCAAGTCTGCCTACAAGATTCTGAAGTGCACTCTTGCAGGATCTTCCGCATGGGTAGGCGTGTTGCATTGCAGACAGAGAATGCATTCCCATGGCCGTTTTGTGCACATGGATCTCGGCCATTCTCTCCATGATTATCAACATGAAGGAAGTCAGACTTATAAATATGAAGGTCTTGGCGATCGTGTAGTCGTCTCTTCTGAAATTCGGAATAAAGTCTACTATCACCATTCCGATATGGTTCCGGTATGTATACCAATTCCAGGCTAGCAGTAACTCTTCAGAGTTACCAGCAGCTGATCCATATCATTTTATAACTTAACTGGACTAAAAGCCATCAAAGAAAGTAGCAGCATATTTAATGGCCTCATCCATCAACACAATAGATGAGATATACCAGCTGCAGCGTTGTCTGGGAATCGAGCCTCAAGCATGAGGCGAATAGTCTCTGATTTTGACTCAGTAAAGGTACCAACAGATTTTCTGAGTGGTTATAGCCTATTTGAACTCCTTTTAAGGACTTTGACCAGCTGATTAGTTCCACAGACAGTTTCCATCTTTTCGCAAAAGTCTTTATAAGAGGCAGTCTTTGAAATCCGAATAAGCCTCTTATATTCTTTTAGCTTCGATCTGTAAAGATTGCAGTCTTCCTCCAAATTAGTCTTGAGTGACCTGTTTAGAAGTTTTCTGGTTTCTTTACGAAGGCACTGCAAGAAGCAATGGGCGATCTGCAGGATTGCTTACTAGCTGGACATGCCATTCCAACATACTTGATGAGGGTAACCTTCGGGTTCTGAACAGCTTCCTCTAGTTTTTATTTTTTCCAGAGCTTAGGGGGAGCACTGTTGGACTAGTCGAGCTCCTCCTTAAATCATGTCCAGTTGACTTTCTGTGGATTCCTTCACTTTATCAAGGTCGAAACATCGCACCCGATTCTTAAGTCGATGTACTTATTGTTTGGCATGAAGAGAGTACTTTCTAGAAAGTAATCTTCTAGAAATCCAGGAGATGATTGCCTCTCACGTTGCATTTCCTACTGTTCTGAGCATTAGCGTCGCAGCATATGTTAAGTTCCATCTTCCTGGAATTACTATGTTCAAAGAGTTCGGCTTTGGTGATAATAACGAATCATAGGGAAAATAAGCGGACGCAATGACGAATTTGTGCCATTTTCCGTTCTTTTTGTAGCTATATGTCTGCAGCAACTTGGTTGCAAAAGTTTAGATGATGACAGTGAGTTCGGCACATAAAAACAAGTTCTGGGTCTTCCCGGTCACTCGTCATATAGTGGTGTGAAACCTATTAAACGTCAGATCTATTTATTGCACACCCATGGTTCCTGTATGGATATTATCTGATTTCTTGTATTCAACTCGAAAAGACTCCTACATTCGGATGCAGTAACAGACTTGTAATGTTGAAAGTTGATCTTAGTACACGGAATAGATGAGTACTGGGATAGTCGTCATCTGTACTCATTTGGAAACAATGCGGAAATTAACCCTTCTTAACTGCAGATAGAGACTTCATGGTCTCAAGAGAAGCCTTGCCTAAGCCCACAACAAGAGAAAAGCCGTCCTTGTTTTCCTGATTCTTTCTCACCTTGTGGGAGTAGATATTCCAATTTTCAGTGTCGTGTCCAGGGTTATGGGTATCAAGATGTATCAGAACATTCGTTTCCCTGAGTCGCCCTAGAACCCAGAGGGTGGCGCGCGTCAGTTTGGGTTGTCTGAAAACCTCTCAAGTCTTAGTTTCTAGGGGTGGGATTTTCGTGAGAGACTTGTTTAACCATACAAAAATTTGCTGAGTTCCGTTTTCCATATCATAGCCCTCTGCTTGAATGCAAACATTCTATGTCTTGGCTAGCTGCCACAGTTGATCGACACAATGTTAGCACTCAGAGTCATTCAAGCTGTTTTCATTGCTAGCCTTCCCAATTCGAAGCGCCAGAGAGGAGATAGCGGCATCCCTATAGGTGCGCCGGTTTCGTCCCCTTTGGCATTTCGGGGTTTTCTTGGACCAAGTTCCATCTACCAGAACTGTAACTTGTTCTGGTTACAGCAATGGTTTCAGGCGGATCTTGTGCGCTAAGAAAGCTACCATACGAGTTGTTTCTCAGGGGGTATTTCACCGCATTAGCCGACTTCCGTCGACCAGAACTATGACTCTTGCTTTAAGGGTTTTGTTTTCGTCGATGGGTTTGACCGCTTCATGCGATTTCCGTCCACCGGAACTGCAGCCTTTATTGGTTGCAACATCGGTTTCATCCGCGCCATAGTGTGCATAGAGATAAATCGACGGAGGGAGTATAGGAAAGTTTCTTCCTATTAGCCCTGTTCGCTACAGAAGGAAAGGGCACAGAGTCAGATCCGAAAGGTTGGTCGGTTTCAGTGGGTATCACTTTCACCGACCTGTTTCTCTTCTCCGTCGCCGCAGGGGGAGTGAGACTTTTAGCACTCGCACCTTCGACACCACTTACTGTCTCTATGCGCCGTGCATATGCCCTATATCTAGGTTTCCTCTCCGACTGCCCCTTAGATAGTAATCCTTCACAGTGTTTCTCTTCCGGAGCCCGTTCCACGTTTACTATTTCCCGAGACAAGCTGCCAGAAACCAGCACTCTAACCAGCCACTGGTCTACTCTGATGGAATTTAACCATAACAGGCAAGGCCTCTCCGGTACTCACCCCCTTGGTACCAGCTCAATCTACCGAATGTGTCGTAAGAAGAGCCGCAGGAGTCGTCGAAATCAAGTGGTCCAGCAGCTCTTGGGTCAGCGAAGAAATCGGCGGTGGGGTTTCGAAATCTGTTGGTTGATGCCTCCAGAATCCGTGTCCCGGCCGCAGTCAAAAAATCAGGGGTGGATTGTCACTATTGCGTTTATTGACATAAGTTGATAAGCATTTCTACTATTTCAACTGTAATAGTGGGTATACATATATTGTCAGGTACTTCACTGGATAAGCCTTATATTTTCAATGCCATTGCAAACGTACGGGACTGATCGGTATACCTGGTGGTATACCATATAATCCTAAGTGCTGTGCACGCCTGTGCATTTTCCCATTTTAAAAGTTAGCATCCTATACCGTACGTGCTTCTGGATTACATTCTACATCGACGGCCAATTACTTTTCTTTCTGAAAATTCCTTCAATCTTCGGTTGCAAGACTAATGATCTGTTAGTCTCCTTGTCAGAGAGATACTGATCCATATGGTAGAATATGAAGCTCCAGGTTTTGAATTCTATGAGATCAGAAAATCTGCAATATATTTCGTAGATACCAATTCAAGAAGCTTTGCAGTTTTTAGTTGATAGGTTAGGACATATCGAAACTGAGTCGGCTTAAAAACGCTAGTTCAACTTCGATCCATGAAAGGACCTTTCCCCTTGAAACCTTTCAAGAATCACAGCATCTCTCGAAAAACTAATACCCGCTGCTTCTAGGTATTAAAGTTGAAATAAAATTCTCCGATTTTTCCTTCTGAAGACTGGGATTGTGTCATGGGGGCAAACAGTCCTTCCTTATAAGTCTCCCTAGATTTGATTCCAAAACTCGCTCCGCCGCCTGAGTTTACGATAATCATTTTATGTCGAAGAAAGTTGCCAAAACTTGTAATTCTGCAGATTCTATTGAAGTCCAAAATTAATTGCCTAATTTTGTCTGGTACGGGCAAAAATAGCTTTCCAATTCCAGCTCTATTACCAAATTTGTCCCCAACTTGAATTGGACAATGTCACTGCTATTTTGCACCCCAATCCCTTTAAAAGTACGCACAATACCGTAAGTGACTTTATTCAACTTGGTCTGCACAAGTAGGTTCCTCCTTCTTTTTGGTAACACATACTCGTGTGAACGTGTCCTAGGTAACACCATTCGGACACTGGATAGCAGTCATTCTAGCCACGTTTTCCAGTGTAACAGCACAAGACTCTAAATTAACAAAGAAAAAAAAAAGTAAATAGAGGAAACCTCCACCAAAGGGAAATCACATTAAATGGGAGAACGACAGGAAATATCTATGGACAGAGATCCGCAAATTCCTCCTTGGCCCCAGACATGCTCACTTGGAACTGATACGATTCCATTCTCTTGTTTGTCCTTTTGCCTGTCGTCCTCTATTCTATTTCAAACTTGCCCTATGAGGGCAGACGACAGCAGAAAAAAAAAAAATAAATAAAACTAAAAGACAAATAGGTAAACGCTATCAAAAAAGATTTTTTTTTTCTGCACCATAGTTTGCTTTTCCTTCGCTTCGGCACTTTATCACGTTTCCTCAGCTTCCTCGGTATTATGACGACAAAGTCCTTGCGGTACGATATGTACCAAGTAATGGAATTGCTCTAGGTATATGTATCTGTCTGTCTTTCACTCAAGTCTTATCTAACAGAAGCAATTCGTCTACTTCCACTCTGTCTTTTATATTACACCATTCCCACTGAGGGAAAAAAGGGTAAGGTCGTCTTCCATCTGCACATCCCCATTTCGAAAGGGTAAAACGACTTTAGCTGCATGAACATCTGGTACCGCTTGCCAATTAGTTAAGTTTGTAGAATTAGCATTCAATGCTCGACTTCAATATTCCCTGCAAGGTGAAGGCATTCTCCAGTCTTAATCGTAGCTCTTGGTTATATTAAGTGAGATCATTGCTCTTCCTCAATTCCAATTAAAGAAAGCAAAACCAGCAGCGGTAGGGTTAAATGAAATTTCTCTCGAGGGTCTTTCAACCAAAGATACATTACGAATACGAATGGACGAGATTCGGGTGCAAGTTTTGTTTGCTCAGGCAAAAGTCTGAGGATTTGCGGTGAGCTTTTGGTAGTAAAAGGGGATGGCAAGTGGTGAGATTTGTTATATATGTGTGTTGCAACAGTATCAGATATCTGCATCATTGATATCCGGTTGAAGATGAGTATAATATCTTGCCTCACAAATCACGTTTAGGAACCAAATGCCCTGGAGCAGAAGCCAGTTTGCTGGATAAGAAACTACTTCAAGGAGTTTGACTTTCTTCGAGTCGTGAAATATCTTCGACTATCAGAAGACTATCTGTCAATTGAGGGTAGGTGTTGTTGGTTTTGGTGGAAAACCATGTTGTCATTGTTTGTTGAATAGTTTAAGTGGGCATAAGTTAGGAAATTGATTAAGAATTGGACATTTACTGGGTAAGATGAGTGGAGTTCAGTAAATCTTAAGATACAGATGGTTATTTGAGTATGACTCTGCCGAAGATGGAGAACTATGTGTGTGCCATTGTGGTGCCAATTCAAATTATGGTATCTCATACATTTTCATGGGCATCTATTGAAAAACGATTTTCAGAAGCACTTATGTAGATGGTAATGTAAACTTTACTCTTCTCAATGGTAAAGGAAGGAGGTAATTTCCTTCCACTTTTTGCAAGGGTAATATCATACACCATAATGTCTCTATTTCTTGATATGGAGATATATGTAGTTTGACTATCTGCCTTTCAAATCTGTAGACCCGTACCTATTAAAATAGTAGACAGGTTGGTGGTTGCTTTGGAGGAGGGTTCGGTCTTCTGTTTTTTTTTTGGTGTAATCAGTCTTTGAATGCATCATCATCATATTCACTTATTGCTCTTCTTGCTCGATTAAAATCATTCTGAAAATATTTTCATATTGGTAGAATTTGGAAATATGGTATACAAAACTTTTCATCAATTAAAAGTATTCTTGCTTTCCTGTGTATTAGATGTTTTCGTGACGCTTTCCCTTTTTTCACAATCCTGCTCGCTTCAAGGGTTTCACCAATCGGCTGGTATCGATTCCGGTAATCTTGGGTTTCAACGCTTCTTGTAGAACTTAATATAAATGTGGCGGTGACGGCGTATATAATTCGAAAGCAGATGAATTCATTGGTAAAATTATCTTTTCTTGCAGTGGAGCTGTTGATGATGACATGAAGAGAGCTACCTCTTGGCCATGCTCTCTCTGCTTGTTTCTTGATTTCTGTAGTGCGGCAAGACGTAGAATGATGGTACTCGTAGTGTTCGCTACTCATTTTCGATGAAGCAATAGCAAAGAAAGATGGCCCATTCACCAGCTACGATGCGAATCTGCTGATCTAAATATGTGCATGATTCGAATCCATTGGTGTATTTTCGGGTTCACTCCAATCATCCTTCCTCTTTCTTAGCACACTGGGATCAACAGCTTTTGATGCGTTCTGCTGCAGGACTATTTAATATTGAAAAGTTTCAGTGGAATGATGCCATTGGATATCGGGCTGATAGGATCCATCGGTTTGTAGGGATCAGCATTTTTTTTAAGGAGCAATTTGATGATTCTTACTACAGCCTGGACGAACCCGTTGTTTTGAAAAGGCGGGGACTAGATGTGATGTGCAGAATCCGTTGTACTTAACAAAACTCTGAAGTGCGAACTTGTTTGAACTGGATGCCACTGTTGCTTCTAAACAGATCGGGTACTATGTGGCCAGCAAAAACTGATCTGCATGGATTGATGACTACAACTGCAGTTAATTTTGCGAATAAATTTATTTACTTACTCGTACTTAAGGTATCTCTACAGTTCGAAGTGGACCTGGGCCTCACCTAACAATCGTCTTTAGCTGCCTCCAGTTGCGCACGCTAAGTTGGTCGAAATCCCCTTCGACTTGCTTCCGCCACCTGAGTCGCGGTTTACCTCTTCAACGCTGTTTCTCGGGGGCGATTTCATTGTACAGCTCGTAGAGTTCGCCGTTGTATCTCCTCCTCCACTCACTGTCTATGCAAACGCCACTGAACATCATCCGAAGAATTTTCCTGTCAGCGGACTGCACTTTCCATCGTCATTCTCCACAAACGAACGAGTTTAGTTTATTCGTCTCCATAGGTGATATACGCATCCTTAAAATCGATGAATAGGTCGTGTGTATCGATTTGAAGCTTATGAATTTTTTCCAAGATCTGATAAATTGTGAATATTCCTGGCCTTGCCTGATATGGACCAATCAGGTTGTTGATGAACGGCTTCAGGCGTTCACACAATACGGCAGATAGAACCTTTTAGGCGATGTTAGGAAGACTAATGCCTATGTAGTTGCCATAGTGCAGAAAGTTTTCTTTTTTGACAAGTGACAGCTTTGATCCCATAACATGAACCGTGCTCTGATCTTAAATTTCTTTGAAATGTGCAATGTTGTCAACATAGGCCAGCTAATGGGAATTTTCTTGACTTGAACTCGGATTCCATGAGTTACCTCGGTTCTTCTTCAGCAGATTGCTGAGAGCTTACAGCACGTCCACATCCAGCACGACAACTTTGGTGATGGTTTGTCGTTCTTCGGTCACTTTATGTTAATAAGGCTCAAAATATGATCGCCATCAGGATGTACACCCTCTCCATCCTCAATGTATCCGAGAATGAGTCGTCCATTAGGCAAAGAACCCCTTCTATTTCTCAAATTTGGCTGGCCATTCTGTTTGGATAGCGTACGGAAGCAGATGTAAAAGCAAATGGGAGGTGGTTTAAGCATTCACTTATGTACGGTGTGACAAACGAAGCCTTAACTTTTTGATTTAAGTCTTCCAGCGAGATGTTATGCGACTCTTGATTTGTACTCAGTCCACTAAATAGCATGTCAAACTGGGTTTCACTTTTGTGTGGCTCTCTACATCGATGATGTGTCTTACCAGTCCAAGATCATCACACACTGGTAACCCCATAAAAACGGTGCCAAACCGCTTACTATGTAGGTGGTCTCAACTTTCCTCTGCTGCAAATAAACCAACAAACTTCGAAACATCCTTACGGTACAAAATTGGTCTTAGCTTGTTCCGCAAACAATTTTGTCCGAAGAAAAGAGTGGCCATCTCGAATTTTCATTGAATATTGCTAAACGAGATTAATGCGACCTCAGCTTCCGGATCCCGGGTTGAGGTTTTCCGCATCGTTGGAGTTGCATATCGGTGATATGGCTTCTAGAAATTCCAGAGCACAACTGTCCACCTTGCCATTTACTCGCTTATTTTGCAAGATGATCAGAATGGCCTAGCTTTCTTAAAATATTGGAAGCTTCGCCTTTTCCTGGAGAATCATACCTCGGATGCTTCGTCTCAACTCCGCACTATCTGCTTCGCCTCCTTCTAACTTTCCTGTCTGTTTCGCATTTCTAATCTTATGAAATAAAATTCGTTTTCGATTTGCGACTACTATGGAGCAGAAACCTGTAATTCGCCTTCTTGAAGCCTTGAAATATGTTCCATTCATATGCAAAAGTTTTTTTGTTTAAAAAACCAAGGCTAGCGAATATTTCGAGCAAATTAAAGTTTTTTTTCGCAACACGTATCAATGACAGTCTATCCACTTTTTCAGCACTCCTAAATCTTATGATGGTACTAGGTATAGTGAAGATATCAATGAATCTTCCCCCAAAGGTGATCCCTATCTCTTAAATCCCCCTAAAGTCATACAATTTATCATGCAAAGGAAGTAACCTGAAATATTTAATTTCATTAAGAAGTTCCTTCCTTCTTTCATTGTGATTTCTTTCGAAAATAATCTCAGAAGCAAGGGAAAAAAGATATTTTTTCATCATTATATCCCCAATCGCTATTCTCCAAATCTACGATTCTAAAGAAAAACAACACGAAAGAGAAACGAAACGAAACTTCTCGGCAAGATTGGCCAACTTGTTTTGTGAAGATTTCTTTCATTTTCTCGCTCTCGTTTTCGATTGTATCGAACCGAATTCACTTAAATTAATTTAATTGAATTCTTCTCCCCATACGAATCGTATAAATTTCCAACTTCTACTCGGCAGCATCATCTTCATCACCATCCAGCATCACCATCACCGTCGCCATCGCCATCGCTATCACCATCATCAGTATCAGCATTAACCGGCAAGCATCACCAGCTAACAAAGCAAAACTTATTTCGAAGCTAAGTTTCCACTTAGAGATCACATCTCTATACCACCTTCTTTCTACCAAAACACTGAGCACAACAGCCAAAATGAAAAACAAAATCAACTATCGTCCTGTCGGGCTAGTCGAAAGGCAAAAGCGAAACAACACAAAAACGAGAACCGTCCAATAGAGCGAGCAACGTTTAAAAAAGAACTCACGAAGGGAGCCAAACCTCACACACATACACACAACCCAGTAGACCAAAATGAAACGCACAAGAAGGACTAACAAAAAAAAAGGCGAGAGTATAAAAAGACCACCTCAAACACCCACTCAGCCGAAAATACATCCTAAGTCCAATACCCGTGAAAATCCTCAAGGAAATTGTGATAAGGATTCTCCCTTTGGCACAGTTCTCGTTCCTTTTCGTCGAGGATACATAAACAAACCGTTCGGTGAAGAGCACTTAACATCCAACAATCACACTTCACTCGTTGGTACATCAAATAAGAGATCGTACATGCTACTACTACACAACCATGCCCCAACTCCATCACTCCCTGTCACCCCATAAGCCCATACTATAACTTACAAGTCTACTACTCCGCTGGATAACGAACCGAAGGCGATTCAAAAGTAGGGGGGGACACATAGATCTCAGATACAATGAATGCAACATAACGAAGGATTTTCAGTGGTAGCAACCGTTTGGGTAAGGAAAACAACAATCACGTCGGAGAATTCAGCAAATCAGCAAAACTAACAACGGCACAATGACAGGACGAAAAAGAAGTAGGTATGTATACAAAAAAAAAAAAGCAAAACCCACAGCGAATGGATTTCATAGAAGGATTCGGATTAGGTAGACACTACCTTCACTCACCGATAGAAGCAATAGCCTTGGGATACCTAACGCCTAACAGCAAACAGCCTCTATAGGCTTCAGATCAGTACATCGTGCTTCTACTCTTTTTACCCGTACTTGTGCTTGTGCTTGTACTCGTTCTCCGAACTCCTAGTCCATGCTCATGCATCCTAGATAGATTCAATCGATTCAATGATTTCAACTCCAACATGAATAATGTTTTCTCTCAATTTTTGCACAGAAGAGGCACTAAAAAATGAACAAAAGGTAAGCACGAACAAAACTGGCTGCAACTCTTACACAGAAAATTGAAAATATTTTTATTTTCCAGGAATACCACCACACAGTGATGCCAGTGTTGAGTAAAAAAATGTATCTCTCAAATCGTCGTCCAATAGTGTAATGTCCTTCGAATTGAACATAGCTATACAATTACCTAAAAAGACACAGAGGAAACATGAATATTTTGTGATTACGGAATTGGATTAGCCTTTTCTCTTGATCATCAGTTGTAGAGTCTACCGCTTCCAATTCCTTTTCAAGATGGCATCCTTCAAGTAATTATTTTGTAAGAAAATCCAAAGTTATCAGCAGATTTGACTGAATGCTTTTTTTGGGCCGCTTTTTCGGGATATTGCTTGCAACTTCGAACCAATGCTACTGTACATAAAACCACAATATTTCTCAAATGTCATCATTGACGCCTTGTCAAGATGAATATTTCTGAGGAAAAAAAATAGTAGTTTACGTCATACTACCTTGATCAAAATGCATTCAGAAAATTAAAAATACAAGTTTATTCATCTAAAGCTATATTGTCCCCTTCAAAGTAATCTCCATCGACTGCAACACACTTATGCCAGCGCTTGATCCAATCCTCGCTGAAACGCGTTCCCCGTAGTGTTTTTTTTTAACTCGATTGAACAGAAAGAAGTCACAGGGAGCCAAATCAGGTGAATTCGGTGGCTGTTGGATGGTATTTGTTGCATTTTTCGTCGAAAAATTACGAATAATGATGGCACTGTGTGACGGAGCGTTATCATGGTGCAAAATGCACGACTTTTCTGCCCACAATTCTGGTCTCTTTCGACGAATTGCTTCACGCAAACATCTCATAACGCCCAAATAATACTCTTTATTTACTGTCTGGCCTTCTGGCAAAAATTCATGATGCACTACACCGTTGTAATCCATGATTGGGCTGATTTTTTGACTGAAAACCACGTGTTTTTCGTTTCGGCTCATTTGGTGAACGCCATTCACTTGCCTGATGTCTGGATTGCGTGTCGTACTCATAAACCCACGTCTCGTCTCCAGTAATGATCCTTTTGATGAATGTGGTATCGGATTCAGCCTCGCAAATCATCTCTTTTGCGACGTCAACACGGTCTCTTTTTTTGCATGAAATTGAGGTCTTTGGGCACCAACTTTGCTGCTACACGACGGAAACCCAAATCATTAACCAAAATGTCTTGGACGGATCCATATGCAATGTTTAAGTCATCTGCTATCCCTCTGATGGTTAATTTGCGATTATTGACCAACATTCCTTTTGCTTCATCAACGTTTTCGTCGGTTTTCGATGTCGATGGTCTGCCACTGCGTTCGTCATCTTCGATTGACTCACGACCACTTTTGAACCGTTCGTGCCACTAGTAAACGACCGTTTTCTTTAGAGAATCGTTGCCGAAACACTTTTCCAACATTTGCAACGTTCGCGCACCATTAAATCCGTTTTTTACGCAAAATTTAATACAAGTTCGTTGTTGCAAATTTAAATCCATTTTGAAAAATTATAAAAAATTTCCAACACACATACTCGTAGATATAGATCTACTCTTGGCTACGTAACTTTTGCCAATGTCAAGCTATAATGCTAAGATTTAGAGGGAATGTCAACAACAGATTTACCAACTTAAAAAAAAAACAGAACTCGGAACAATGGGAGCGCCACACAGTGGTGTCCCCCGGGAACTTTTTGATCAAGGTGGTATATAAGGCCGAATCAATTAAGAATCGCAATAACCCATATACCTATTGAAAATGGAGCTTCAGACCAACTGACAAATGATGGGTTGCATACAAATAAGCTTGAAACTATGCGACTCTTATCTTGACCAACTCAAATGATAAAGTACGAGTATTACGTTTCCAAATTAAATACCACTCTCCTGCCGAAAAAACTACAATACTTTGTCGGAATCATATTCATTGCCCATAATTGATTTTGGCCAATTAGTTCTTGAGGTTCAAGATATTGAGTCGCGTATCTATGGCCTCAAACCGAATCGTAAGCCCTGTGCTAATGGCATCCCTACAATAATATTCAAAAACTGTTCCAACTCTATCAGCAAGCAAGTCTATCGGGTTTATTGCCCGGTGATTGGAAGACCTCAATTTTGGTGCCTATCCTTAAATCTGGCTCCAAGAACGACATGAGCTTCAACATGGTTTTGTTTCGGGTCTTTCGACAACATCTAATCTGGTTCATTTTACATCTTTTGTGATTAAGGGTGTTGGAAGTGGATGGCTGGTAGACTCCATCTATACGGATTTTTGTAAGGCTTTTGATTCTGAGAACTATTAGTTGTTGATGGGGAAGCTTGAAAATTGTCTATTCCCTCCGGCAATGTTGAAGTGAATTTCATCTTTTTTAGTTGTTAAAGTTCGTCTGAATAGCTATGATTCAAGAGTAATGTCTTGCACTTCAGAGGTTCCTCAAGGAAGTCATTTAGGGCCACTGCTGGAGCATTATCGTCCATCCGCTCGATGTGGCCGGGCCTATGAAGTCGACGGATTTTTGGCTTCCGTAGTATGCTAACATATTTGTACAGCTGATAGAGTTCACAGTTGTGTCTACGCCCTCCTCACAGATAGGACCGACAATTCGGCGAAGGATTTTTCTTTCAAAAGAGCCTAGAACTTGTTCCACTGTCTTACTCATCGTCCAACTTTCATCCGCGTAAACCAAGACTGGCAAGATTACCGCTTTGTATAGAATGATTTCGACTTTTTGCGTTTGGAGTTTTGATCCAAGTTGTTTCGACAGACCGAAGTAGCAGCGGTTGCCTAGGATTACTCTTCGTTGAATGTGCACCATGGTGTCGTTTGTAGAGTTAACATTTGCCCCGAGGTAAGTGGATTCCTTAACTACCTCAAAGTTGTAGCTGGCGATAGTGATATTTTGTGTCAGGTGATGTGCGATGGAACGGTTTTTAATCAACTGCATATGTTCGGCTTTTTCCTCATTCACTTTAAAACCAACTTTAGCCTCTTCTTCAATTGGTGTAAAGGCTTCAATTACGGCTAGGAACTTGCGATTATATTAATATCATTCGCGTATCTCAGAATCTGGACGGACTTGGAGGAAATCGTGCCTTGACTTTTCCTCGTCGTACTACCTGCTCAAGTACTAGATTGAAGAAGTCATATGGCAGCGCTTCTCCTCGCCGAAATCCGGTGCAGGTTTGGAATAATTCTTAGGTTCTAAAGGGTGGGCCAATAGATGGTGTGAATGTTGGCTGTCAATTACTGTCATTTTCTGATTTCATTGTGGTTGATCCTTTTGACAGATATCATGCAATCTTTGGCAATGCGCAACAACTCATTTTTGTTATTCAATCTTATTACGAAAATGGGCGATCTGTAAAAGTAACATTTCGTAAAATTCGTGAATTTTTCGGTCAACATAATCGCCCCAGTTGTCCGGAATTCGTGCATTGGTGTTGCGTTTTGAAGAAACTTGCTTCGTTATCGGGTCAAACTCTATATCAGCATGCTCGGCCACCACGCACACGCCAAAATATCACCACTGTGAGCGAAAGTGTTCAAAACCAGCCAGGCACCTCAATTCGTCGCCGAAGTCAGCAATTGGGCTGGCACTTTTTTTTCCAAATTTGAATGAATAGGGTCTGGACGAGAGGACGACACAAGCCATCAATCAATCAATTTATTGCGTACGAAATTTGAAGATCGCATTATTTCGGTTAGAGAAGAAGTTAATTGGCCTCCAAGATGGTGCGATTTGACACCTTTAGATTTCTTCCTGTGGGGTTATTTGAAGAGTAACGTTTATGCGAATAACCCAGCGACAATTCAGGATCTCAAACATAACACCCAAACTGAAATTGTGGCTATTGACCAATTTATTCTTCAAAAAGTCATCGATAATTTTGACCCTCGAATGGTCACCGTGGTGGTCACATGTAGGATGCTGTACATAATTCATAATTGCCACAGATTGTGTTTTATTAATCTATAAAATTTCGCATCAACTTTATAACAAATGTATATTTAATTTGATAAAAACTTCCACACTAGCTGTTGGCTCACCTTTTTCTTCCACACTGCGCGGCTCATCTTGAATTTTTCAGTGTTGTGCGACACATCCAGATCAGTTTTCCCGGAATCCCGAATTCGGTGTGTCGACTTAGAACTCGTTTCCAGGATCTGTCTTAATGTGAAAATTTGGTCTGATGTCGATTTGCCGGTCCGGAAGCCGCACTGGTATTGGCTGATTTGTGCGGTGCAGTAGGTTTTCACAACTTCACATAGTACACTGGATAGGATCTTATAGGCGATAGGGATATGCCTCGACAGTTGTTATAGGACATACGAGTAGGATCGCCCATCTTGTAGATGGGAGAGATAGAGCTGATATTCCAGTCGTCGGGCATACTTTCGTCCTCCCATGCTTTGCAAATGATCTGGTGCATGCTCCTTGTCAAAACTTTGCCTCCGGCTTTGGCCTTTTTCGAAAAGCTCATGGTGTCTTTCCTTCTTCAGAAATCTTCGATATCCACTTGTCAAAACTTTGCCTCCGGCTTTGGCCTTTTTCGAAAAGCTCATGGTGTCTTTCCTTCTTCAGAAATCTTCGATATCCGTGAGTTGGGAGGCACCAAAAGCTCTTCTTTTTCCGCAATAGTCTTTTCTACTTCCTCCTTCTGGATCTATGCTCATCCCATGCTGCTTTGCTGATGCGTTGCAGCATTTTCCTGTATGCCACTTCTGTTGCCTTCTTTTTTTGCACATATTCATCATCATACCACTGATTTCTTCTCTGGAGTGGTTGGTAGTCTAAAGTGTTTTCGGCCACCTCCTTGATGCAAGTGCAGCAATATGACCACATGTCGTCGGCCTCTGTGGTAGGCAATGGCATATTGGAGTTTTTCAGCCAGACGCTCTCTGTAGTCTCTATGTAGCTATGTTGAATGTCCTTTTTGCAGCTTTCTTTCATTTGACGATCGAGCTCTGAATCGAGCTGATACCAGGTAATAGTCAGAGTCAAAGTTTGCCCCTGTGAATGTTTTAACATTCAGGATATTTGACGAGTGACGTCCGTTAATAATCACGTGATGGATTTGGTTGGCGATTCGACCATCCGGAGTTAGCCAGGGTGATTTGAGGATTCTTTTGTGAGGGAACTCCGTGCTACATATCACTGTATTACTAGCTGTCGCAAAGTCTGGGAGTCGGTAGCCGTTATCCGGTGTCAGGTCATGGGGGTTATATTTTCCGACCGCTTCGCCAAAGATGTTCCCCTTACCGCTCTTGTCATTGGAGTCCCCGGGTACAATTTTAACATCGTATGCTCCGTCCAATAGGTCAACAAATTCCTCCTTAATGGGTTCTTCAGCCTCGTTGGTATGGGCGTGAGCACACATGAAGCAGGTGTTACAGATTTTTGCATTGACGCCAGGCGATTACTGATGGGTTTAAAATCGAAAATCCCAATATGTGTAAATTTGGCGTAATAAATGTCGCAATCTGTTCTTTTTATCATTCCCGATCCCATCTTGCGTACTTCTTAATCTGCAGTAATATCCGCCTTATACTACTTGAGGATATTTTCCAGTTTTTGAGTTGCTCCTAAGTTGTAAAGCGTTCCTACGTTCCAGGAGCATACTCTCAAATCGTAGTCTTTCTTCGTCCCGTGTTGTCTTTCAGGCGGGTCACCTTGTCTAAAACCTTTTTCGAAATCAAAGGTCTCGGTTAAGTCCTTACCGACTTCGACGGAGCAGCGAGCGTTCTCAATCGCACAGACGGACGAACTTGGCAAGGATGCCAAGACTGAATATAGCTCTACATACTTCGTCTCTACAAATACTATCATATGCGGGCTTAAAATCGTTGAGAAAATGCTGGGTATCGCTGGTAGACCGCCTAGGACCAAACTCAAATAGACTAAAAAAACTCAAAAACAGACTTGGACTTCTTGAATTTTTTCCAGGATCTGCCGCAGAATGAAAATTTGGTCGATTGTGGATTTTCCTGGTCTGCAACCGCACTGATAGGGGCCAACCAGGTTATTGTTGAAGGGTTTCAAATGTTCACACAATATGTCAGATAAGATCTTGTATGCGGTTTTGAGGAGACTTTTACATACCTCTACAGGTAGCGCAGCTGCGGTGGTTTTGTTTTTAGTGGTTCAGGCAAACGACACTGGGGTTCCAATCATCAGTCATACACTCTTCGAACTCAGTTCAGATGTTGTTGTCCTGACTTCGTTTTGGTCAGGTAGACGGAAGTTTTGGCTGTCAGAGTTAAGGTTGAATGGTATAATCTGTCTCACGATGGGATGTTGGTTTCTTCGCTGTTATGCAGTGTTGCAGAAAAAGTTTTCCCTTCGACCCTAGTACAAGGCTTCCTTCTTCATCTGTACAGGTCTTCTTGCTTTGACACATTCTTTTTACCAGTTCGTGAAACTTCCGTACCTTATTCCTGGAGTACAAGCTCTCAATATCCTCCATCGCGCGCTTCTCGTGCTCTTTTTTTCTTTTTCTGGAGAGACCGCAGTTGGTCTCGCCTCGTAATGCTCCCGAGCGGGTATCGCACTACGTTACAGCGCCGCTTTGTACGCTTCTTGTTTAGCTGCATGTGCTTGCCGGCTTTCTTGGTCAGGTGAAACTCAGCACATCAGTTGTGGAGGAGCTCGTAGAAACATTCTTGGGTGAAGTTGTTCTTCTCTTCCGTAGGGGCATGGGCGCTTATTAGACTTTTATTAGCGAAGTTACCCTTAATGTGGATTGTCATAAAGTGCTCGCTCACATGTCGAAAGCTCAAGATTTCTTGTCTAAGTCTGTCGCATATGGCAAATCACCATCCGAATAAGCACTTTTTCTTTTTTTTATCTCAATCACCATAGTATCATAGTTTTTCATCGTCCTTATATCTGGCCCATCCCATCGCACTTCCTGAATGGTGGTGGTAGCAGTCAAGGGCCTCTGCTACTTGGTCGACCACACATGGCTTGTTAAGGGTGTGAACATTCCACCTACAAATCCGAAGGTCGTTGTCCTTTAAACGTTTGCAAGGGTTCTCAACAGTGAATCCATTTTTATCCGAGGCTATTAGGTGGTTCCTTAGATCTTTGTAATATCTTGTGTATAGGGTTGTAGGCTCTATGATGGCGTGAGCTACTGGCCGAGCAAGCCGTTGGCATTTTGACCTGCGTCAGTAACGGTTTACTCAGTGGACCAGCAAGTTCTTAAACTCGCAAAGGCAGTATTGTGGGTCTATCATCACTTGTCATTTCCAGCAATATGATCCATCTTTTATCTTAATGGGACATTCGACCTTACCCATCAGATACTCTTGTGCTGAGCCCCTTCCTCGTTGATTATTATCTCCAGTGCACTCATCAGCTGGATGTGGCTTTCCTGTTTTTTTACCAAATTATCTGTTGGTCTCATATAAACAGTAGCACATAGCTTTCTACTGATCATTTTCATGCACTCAGCTCCTGATTGCTTTCAATGTGGCATCTATGTATTGTTTTTAGCAGATCTGTAGCTGGTATTTAAATCTCCAATTCCAAAATCGATATCCTTGATAGGCTTTAACTTTTATGCAGCGCTTAGTTGGTTGTTGATTACCCAACATAGTACATATTGGAACTTAGTACTGGCAAGCTACCCTGAATTTTGGTCATTAAAATGCTTCTACTATGTGAGGCTACTATGAACTATGCATGTACATACGAGTATGACTGTAAATGCGTTGCTGGCTTTAGATTTCGATAAATTTTCTGTAGTAGAATTAGACAGTGTGTTTAGTCCCAAGGGAGAACTTGTCTACTTCCAAAACGTTTTAGTAAGTCCCAGAACGATAGACTTTTGTCGTGTCTTTCTCTCTTTGGTTGAAGAGATTTAGAATTGTAAGGACATTCGCATCTTGGCCGGTCTCTGATATTCGAAGGTTGCCAACAACTTTTCTGTTCGTATAGAAGGCATTTGTTTTGCTTTTGAAACAGAGGGTTTTTAGATCCCAGTAAGTCAACATTTACCACATTCAATAAACACTAAATTCGTTGTTGCCCTTTCTTGGGAACATATGCCAAAGAATTTTTCAGATGTCACAGAACGGCTATTCTTATTTCAGGATGTTTGGACAAGTCATTGGGAACCCTGATGACTGTAAAAATCATTAATAAAAGTTGCTTACCATTGAATAATGTGGAGCTCTTAATCTAGTTAGTAGCTCATTGATACTGATCACACAACATACAGGCTCTCTTTGATTTTTCTTCACTCCTTTCAGAAATTTATCAAAAGCCGAAACCATAGAATACGAACTGGCAACACTTTTGCCAGTATCAAACTATTGTATTTCTGCCTTCACCCTTTACAAGATTTCTAATTTCGATGGCAGCAACGAAAAGAGGAAAAAGATATGGCGACCCAATGGTGAAATGACAATTCGACAAAAAGAAAACATCTCCACGATCCTAGATTAGCTTCCATGTGTTCATCTTCAGCTACGACTACTTTCTGTTTGGATCCTAGTGTCGATTCTTAGTCCCGCTCATAGTCATAGTCCTCTATTTCATGTGAAACTGAATTTCAATAAAACGAAAACGGAAATCCAATTCGTTTAATCGGGTCACAGATACTCATGTATTCGTTGAATTCGTCTCTGGTTTTTTTTTTTAATTTTTTTCTATCTCAGTGAACATTCGTATCTATTCGTACTAAAGAGTCGAGATATAATGTTCAAGTGTATAAGAGCACTTCTTTCCAGCCGTTTGCAGGATATCTATCATAGCTGCTAGCATCGCCGTATCTCACATTGCAGAAACTGACTTCGGAAAACATGTTGGGAATATCAACTTTGACACATTGGTTGCCTGGCAAGCTGCTAAGTGCACTTGACAGTAATCAAGATTCGAGAAATCATTCGAATCATTTGTAGGTACACACATGAAAGCTGGTACTGGTAGACAGCCAAAACGGATACGAATACCGATAACGACGACATGGTGGCATCTCCAAGGATCGAATAGAACATGTGGAAAGGATAAAAATTTTAAACCATGTTATTGCAGTAGCAGTTGCAGTTTGGCTTCCTCTGAGGGTCATACGGAATGCAGTATTAGTTGGCCGATAAAATACGAGTACTAAAAGAGCAGAGTGGAGTTGGATATTCTTTTTTTTTTTTATATCCGTATCTGCAGCTTCTGGTTCTGCTATGTTCTGGTGGTCTTTGATTTTAGAGGGGGATACAGATTGGTAGCCGATTTTTGGCCTGAATATAGGAATAGAAAATAGAATACATCGATATTGTGAGGATTTATTGAGCAAGAAGATGAAAGGATTCGTAGCACATTGGCTCGTGAAATTTATTTTATTTTCATTTTTTCAACTTGCTTTAGACTAGTTGATTTTGAAAGCGATGATTTATTGACTTGTTTGGGGAGACTTCGATGGAATAACTGACAAAATATGAAAGGATGACTTTCATTCTTATTTGATCAAATCTACCGCATCGACTGATGTGAAGCATTAAAAGATTCATGTGGCCGGTTGCTCACAAATGGATTTAATCTCAAGAGAGTTGTTAATGGTTCTGGTAATGCATTCCTCCTCTTTGATCATATCAGTGAAATAGATGGGACACTATAAGATTTTGTATTTTTTATACACTCGTATTTTCAACATCGAATGTGCCAGGAGCAATTTTACGGTTTTTGAATCTAAATCATTTTCTAAAGACGTTATTCCATCTCGTTGATTACTGAGATAGTCCATTCACCATTTAAGATTTCATTGCGAAAAAATATTAGGTCATTGGATGTCTTGGGTAGAATGCCAAGTATGATATCTTCGGTGGTAGCTTCGATACATTTTAACCGTATTAAAGTGACTAATAGATCTTTGTGTAAATATTTTTGGTATAGTCGATTTCAACTTTGAAGTCTTTAAGACGTAACAGCATCGATAGAATGCATCGACAATAAAGTGTGTGAACCAAATTTCTAGAAAAAGGTTTAAACAGACGTGCAGACCATACATATGAGCACGTAGTGCTCAAATTGACGCATGGTACATATGTCTTCAATATTCTGTGTGACCAAACTGCCCGAGAAGCCAACGTGCAAACTCGCCGCTAAGAATACGAAATACTGAAGTTTGAATCTGGAAGGCTATAAATGCAGGAGACTGCTAGGCAATGACAAAGACAAACAAGTGCCCATGAACCTCGCTTCACAGCCATCATCATGACCTGAAACAGAGTGGCAATACTATCAGCAAGCATCAGAGATGAGGCTCTATTAAGCTGTGTGTCATCCTACAAATACTGCATAAATCCGTGGTTTGTCTACGAATGCCGGCTGGTATATGCAGAGAAACAGGAGGCATGTGGAGCTCTATGGAACAAAAGAGGGATCACAGATTTCTAAAAAGGAAGAAAAAAGAGTGGGAGAGTCGCAAGGCCGAGTAAAATGAGATATTTTATAGGAGGAAAGGTGTTCGAAAATTTTATCGAAAGTATATCGTCAAGCAGACTTTCGTGACTCGTTCCTAAGAAGTACAACTCGATCCCTGCCGAGCTCTTTATTTCCTAGTCGTTATAACTTGTAAACATTTAAGACCAATGTACATCGGCACCCTTCTTTTCTTAATCCCTAATTTTATTTCGCTGCGCTGTGTATCAACATTTTAAGGGTGCACAAATTCCTTGAGCGCGCGCTAATTAACAAAAAAAAAAAAATACTCACCTCTGCGAGTGTCATTAACATTAACAGCGAGCTGCTTCTGAGGCTTTTGTATATATTGAAACAGAAGCTGTGAAGTTGGGTCTGACAAACGAGGGAAGCGAGGGGAGAACGCGTTACATGCTGTCCTGACACAGGACATACACAGCTCGTAGAATACATGACGACAGACAGGTACAATTTCGACATAGTCAAAAACTTTGTCTACTTAGCCTCGGCAGTTTCTATTACCAACGTAAACTATCTTAGAGGTCATTCGGAAAGTAACTCTTGCTAATCGACATTTTTTCTGGGCTCCAAAGGATTTAGTAACATCGATTAACATCTACCAGCACTGTTGCTACGAGCCCGCCTTGATAGCAATATCGGTTTAACCCCGCCGCAATCAGGGTTATATTCACCAGAACTTATTTTATTCACAAAGCTAGAGATTCGTCAATGCTGCGTCTGCCGGCCGAAACCACCGAGAGTTTCCGTCTTTTCGTAAAAGTCTTTATAAACATCAATTATTCGAAAGCAGGTGGCGCAAAACTCATCACCCTATCGAAAGATGCTAAAGTTTTTGCAAATAGAGGCAAATGTCAATTCTACTTTGACATTTGTGAAGTAAACAGATACTATATACACGTCAATAAGACGTGAGTCGCTATACTCCTAAAGAACGCGGACAAATTGCTACGATTTTTTTGCGGGATAATTTGGCCGGCCCCGCAGCAGCCGTTCTGTTGAGAATATCTAGCTATGGTTGCATATGTCGCAGAGGACTCCGGAGTATCGACCGGAAGACGTGCCATGGATTTGGGCATCAATCGGCAGCCTTTACAGAGAACACTGTAAGATATTCCCTTACAAAATGCATACCGTGCATCAGTTGCTTGCTGTTGACCGCCAAGCGCATGTAACCTACGTTCAAGCCATTCTGAATCTCGACCACGAGGGAGACAACTTTTCATCGAAAATCATCATGAGCGACAACGGCCATTTCCATCTCTGTGGATATGTGAATAAGCAAAATTATCGCTTCTGGAGCAGCGAAAATCCGCGTATAACCTACAAAGAGCCAAAATTACTGCATGGTGTACTGTTTACGCTGGAGGCGTCATCAAGCCTTATTTTTTCGAAAACCCCGCGGGCCAAACGACTACTGTGAACAGCGAGCGCTACAGAGCCATGCTCAACGGCTTTCTTCTTTCTCAATTGGATGAATTGGGACTGGAGAACATGTGGTTCCGATAGGATGGAGCAACGGCTGCATTTCCGGGTCGCCTAATCTCTCATTTTGGCGATTTGCACTGGCCGGCAAGATTGCTTGATTTAACCGTTCCAGATTTCTTTTTGTGGGGTTTTTTGAAGTCACGAGTCTGTGTCAACAAGCCACAGGCTCTTGAAGCCCTCAAAGATAAAATCCGTCAAGAATGCGAGAATCTATGGACGGAATTGCCATCAATTCTGGCGGCGGTCACTTAGCCGATATCATTTCCTCGTTTTAATAGAAAAAAATATAAGACATCAAGTAAACACAATACAAAAGCAGAACCAACATTTTTCATTCATAAGAAAAATTACAGCCAAAGAACATCGGATGGAAACTTTTGCCCCACCTTGTATGATCATTGCTTCGATCTCTAAAGCTGGTAGTCTTCCTCCTAGTTCCTCTAGTTTTTGGGTATCCCTACGTAGTCGGTGCAAATCTGCGTTTTACCGTGGTTGATCTACATGAGTTTTTCCTGGCCTAAAGCGTTGCGGTTCTGAATACTTCCTCTTTCTTCTACGTCGTTCTGAGTTTAGCCGGAGACATGACGGACCTACCAAGGCTCATGATTCTCGTTAGTATTTTCGGATTCCTTTTCTTGAGCAAGGCCGATGACTCGCATCCAATTCTGAACTCGATGTATGTACCTACATGTTCTGACATAGTGGAATGCGACAGTACTTTTCAGGGGGTAGGGTAGCTGTTGAGCAGAATTATATCTCACTTTTGTAACAAAACTGAATCTTGAATTCAGATCAGATGGTGGGGGTAAATTAAGGCAAAAATACAGACTCTCGGTCTTTCGTATAGTCATCATCACAGATACGTTTTGCTCATGCAAATAGTTCCTGCATGGATAATATAAAGGGAAAACCCTTCATGCGGTTGCAGGTTTGAAGCGTTGAAATTTGTTGAACCTTAGACTGATGATAAGTAGCTTTCTATTTAACAGTTATTCCCCTTCAAATCGGGCTAAATAAACTCTATGTTAAATAATACTATCGAACGCCTTCTCAAAATACGTGGATAACAGATAAGGTGGTGATCGAAATTTAACTCACCGGTCAAAGGTAAGTCACGGGGCGGTAATGAGATCGACATAGGAATATTTAGGTGCTAGGAATAGAGAGTGTTTTCCTTAAAAATTTCTCGACAAAGACGCACAAATGTGTTTATTTTCAGTTTTGGCGCTACATCCGGTTTTGTACTCTGGAAAACTTGATGACCATTCCTTTCTTCTACTCGTCTGGAAAGATCTAGTTATCCAAAGGTCAATCCAAGCGTGGGATTAGTAATTCGGATATTGCTGCTCCTAAAATTCCGCGTGTATTCCATCAAAATAGTGCTTTGATCAAATGGTTATCTTATCCTATTTACGGTTTGTATGAGTATTGATATTTTTATTATCCGGGCACTTATCAACGAAAATCACGATTCAATTGCATGGAAAAATACTATCTCCATGTCCTGATTTGGTCTTCATTTGAAATGTGCAATTGACATTGACATTGTCTAAAGTTTACACCAGATATTGGCTGGACGTGCTGTCAGTTGTCAGATTTTTGGAGATCGTGTATCCAGCGCATTGATGTCGAAATCTTCACTTCTCTTATTATTATGCTATTCAGGTACTCTAGCTCATTTAACCCTGATGCTTGGGTAGCTGTGAAGTAAATACATTTGTTTTGTTGTCTGTTATCTTCGGATAACATGTTTGGGCCGTTCGCTGTCGTTGCTAGCTGTGGCATTTAAATCTGTTAACTGCGCCTCCGTTTTGCATAATGTTAAATGTGACATGGAAATACTAACAGACAAGCACCACTTACCCTTTTAAATAAGTGAACGACTAAGTACACAATTTTATAAAAAAATTATTTTGACAGAGTCCTGATCATTATTTGAAGACATGGCAAGTATCAGTTCCGTTGCCTAATTCTGAGTAGGTGGGCTACTCAAAACAGAAAAGTGATTTTACATTTCAGGCAATATCAAAAGAATGCCAAATTAGCTTTTGCTGACTTCTGCAAAAAAAGAGTCTTTTCCCTTGGCTTTTTTTCCATCAAAAAATTCTCCTATTCTAGTGATGAAATTTTCCAATTTCGTAGAATAACTCGCAAGAACTGAAAACCATTTTCATCTCTGCTTCGTAGACTAACAATTTTATTTTGTAGACCCATTACTCAAAGCCATTTCATCTGTCATGCCGATCCATCTCTCAAATATCATTATAGTTTATGAACTAAGCTCAAGTGTCCAATTTTAATAACTTTCGTTTCAACTGAATGGCAAGACTCTTCACCTCTCTCTTTCTTTATAAAAAAAAAATAAAAAATAAAAAAAAAAAATAAACATTTCAAGTAAATTAAATGAAATGGATTTCGCGTGAATGTACAAGTGTACCGTAAACCGCTTAGAAAACCACAAACGCAAAGTATCACCTTTCCTAAGGTGGCCACAAATGAGCGAAGCCAAAATCAAATCTGTGCTGTCATGCCACCTTCCGTCATTTCCACCACTTCCGCTTTCTTCTCGGTCGTCAAAAAGGGCGCCGTGAAAATCTGTATGCTTTGCTTATTAACGCGATTGAAAGTGCCACAACATTAATCAACGCAAAGCACCTAGAGATGACAGCAATAATCTTCTTACGCCTCACCAGCTCTACTGCAGCCACTACAACCGCCCACCACTTCACGAAAACGACCGCAAAAACCCCAACGCCTCTGGTACCTCCCGCCTGCATCAGGACACACCTTCAACATAAAATCATTATCCTGGCTTAACTTGGCGTACCAGAGACACTGTATGAATTGGGTCAGAATATTTGGATTCATTCTTCTTTTTTTGTTGTTTTCGTATACTTTTAGTTCTCGTCCACAGACGGCCGACTCCTTGTCGCTTGGGTCCTGTCTCATCACTTTGCTAAACGCATTCCGTTGCCTATTCATCCGGGATTTGCGCGCCTCGAATAATATCCTTGCGTGCTTGACACGAATTTTCATTGTGGAAAGCATTTTTTGATTACTCGCTGCCATCGTCTTTGGTCGGTTGGATGGTTGGTTAGTTGAATGGTGGGGTTGTCCTGACGGTCGTTGGATTTTCCTTGGTTTTCCTTGGAATGCCATCTCTCGCATAAATGGGCATTTTCTAAATGTTCTCTCTTCAAAGAAAATAAAACTTAAAAGCAAAACGAAAAGAATAAAATAAAATAGGAAGAGAAAAAAAGTAATGATTTGAAAAAAGGACCTACGAAAACGAGCAGTTACAATAATTTGAAAGCCAGCACATTCATCTAATGGGGAACGAGCGTTGGGGTCCTTTATTTTCGGTGGAATATGAAAGAAGCAGGGCTGTCGTATGCCATAGGCAGTCGTGATTCTTTGAAGAGTGCTTTCAAAGCAGTGATTTTCGCTACTACTTGTGTATCTCATAATCTCTAGGTTGAAAGCCGTTTATGGTTTTCTGAACTAGCCGGGTCGGGTGTAGATATGCCTTGATTAGTTCTGCGTCTCTGATTTAACAGCATTACCTACAATGGGCCTTTACAGATACATATGCTTAACGTAATTTATCTATTTATAGGAGCTCTACTCTTGGGTATCTCAACACGCAGAGGGAAATAGTGATGCGCTATAAGGCACACATCTAGGTACGAGTACTCGTATATGTATATCGAAGGTGCAGTATAGCATAGAAACTCGTAAGATTAAACACAACTTGGGCTTTAGAAGAACCTACAATTCAAAATGTTATTCATGTGGTCCTTTGTGTGACAGCAGTGAGTTGACTTACTGCTTAAGTAATTCACCTGACCACTAGTGGAACAAAAGTCATCGACCATCCTTTCGGGCTATCTGATTCGATTTTTTGCAATGCACTTCAGCTATTCAAGTGTCCTCAATTTCTTCTTAACTCTTCCACGCCATGTCAGCTGAGTATTTCGATCAGCCTGGGTAAGTGAATAGTCCAATCCACTGAGACTTCTGCTGCCGTAACGTGAAATTCCAATACTCCAGATTTGTTTTCGTATGGAAGTGTTCGTTTCAGATGTAATTTGGCCAGAGGATTCTCAAGACGAGAATAGACGAAGGCGTGCAAGTTTCATGTAACTGTGGTGTTGTTTTTCAAGAACGATGGTTTTGTCCCGTTGCAGTTTAATCTTAGTCCTGATGGTACAACGTATAAGGAAGCAATTTCTTCCTGATTTTGCTGCTCTCACATGAATTTCGGTGCCGCCTCTATATGATACGATACTTTCTGAGAGTACACAAGGAAAGCTGTCAACTTTCTCGACATCCAAAAATAAAAAGTTGAGGGAAAGAGCCTGAATGACTAAGGCCAAAGTTTTGGGTGCATTTATTCTTAACCCTGTCCCGAGTTCTATGTTTCGGATAATTTGGCGAAGGTCAGTAGCTCTCTGCGAAAGCAGAGTTGCATGTAAGATGTCACTGTTTACTGGATTCAAACAGTTCTCGTAGTGATGTAGCCATAACATTGCTTATTATAACTAGAATAACAAGCGGTGATAAAGTGGAGTCTTCTGGCCCTCCATTAAGACTTCAAAATAGTCAAGTAGCTTAACGATCCGAACAATACAACATTTCATACTTGATATGAAGTTTTCATAATAGAAGTGATTTCATCTGGAACACTCCTCCTACACAAGTCGCTCCCTATCAACGCCCGATTTAAGCAGGTGATAGCGTTACGAAGTTTATGAAAAGCAATTACAGTGTTGACATATATCCGACGTACTCCCGTTTCTGTAAAATACCATTCTAGTTCATTCTACTCCTTGAAAGTTCCTTTTAATGGAGTCTTTCAGTCTATCGAAGAAATATGTGTAATAAAGTGCCTACAGTACCAGCACCCACCAAGCTAACGCCGAGTGCCTGGGACCTGATGCGAACATAAGCCGCACATTCACAAAGGCAGTGCTCCGCAGTGTCGCCATCACTTTCACACCAATCATAGTGGGATGTTGTATCAATTATGCCTTGCGCATTTAAGTTCTTAGGAAAAGTGTATTGCCCCGTCAAAAAGCCGGTAAGTGAGCTCCAGTCTTGCCTGCTGACAAGACTCAGTGAATTCAGATTTCCGAACGTGTTCAGTAATGTTTTACATTCTCAAACTCGGGTTCAGTTCTAAGCGCAGTCTGACTGTCGCTACAGATGCAAAGGTTTTGCTCCTCCACAGCCTCTTCATAATATGTATAGTTCGTTGCCATCAGGATTGCGTACATAAGTATAACTCCGCTTGGAAGACAGACCCAAGTTTTCCTAGGAAGGTGTGAAATATTGTATAACGTTGTCTTTCGCCAGACGGGCGACATTGGAGCCATCCGTGAAGTACCGACTAAATTCCTTTCTTGGCTCAGAGTCTCGCGAAACCCCTCTTGAGTACATGCAAAGTCGATTTCATACTTTTTCTGCAGCAGGAGTTCTAGTGTCATTACATCAGACGGCATGCCCCTAAGACCAGAGTCAAAACGCAATCCCGCGCTCAAGGTCATCAAAGCTCCAGTGGATGTTGTATTCAAAACCACCTTTTTGAAATGGAAGATGGCTTTGAGAGTGTGGCCCATGATATGAATATCAAGGGGAGGGACATTCAGCAATGCGTTTAAAGCGGACAATACAGCCGAGATGGACAGCTCGTTGGAGTCTGGTAAATGTAGCAATGACTTACTTATTTTCGGGAGAGCGTATTCCACAAACCGATCAATAGGATATAATTGGCCTTATCATAGCCATGTAGATCCAGAGGACCCTTCGCCTTGACAGGCACCAGACAGCTTGCTCCCTCTCGGAAAGAGAACAACCTCGGTTTTGAGAGGATTGACTGAAAGCGCATTTCTAGTGCACCAAATGTCGACCACGTCAAGAGCTGCTGCGCTTTACAGCAGACAGTCCCTAGACACAGACATCACAAGTCTTCATCTGATTTGAGTATGGAACCATCTAGTTGTCGTTTTGACCTTAGTCCTCTAGAAAGCTGATTGGTAATGGCATAAGCGGAACTACCATACCCATGCAACCAAAGCTTTGATGAGAACACGCTTTTCATGTCTTGCACTAATCTGTCCTTCCTTTCCCTGTAATGGGCTTTAGTAGTGTAAAATACGCTCCTCGATCTGTCTATAGGTACCTGCTAATATCGAAATTTTTTGGTTTACTCCGATCTTTTGTGGCCTTCTAAAGTTGATGTTGAAATCTGCTAATCATCCGTAAATTGTTGTCCTGCTGCGAGTTCTTTGTAAATGAGATACCCTAAGATGCAATATGACTCTTCAAGAGCAGTAGTTTCGGACATAGCACGTTCATAGTGAAGCTACTGCCAGGCAATCCAATTTTAACGCATGAAATCCCTTCCTTGGTCGACTTTGATATCCGGTATGATATAATATATCCGGAGAGGGAGGACTGGCAAAAAATGCAATAATCAAGTCAAATGAAATTGCAATTTTCACAGAAAACAGAGGAAGGAACAGGTTCTGCTATCTTATCAGAAGACCCAGAACTAAGAGTGTCTACAGGACTACAGGACTAAGACTACAAGTAGTGTCTTCCAATCAGAGGTTTTGGGTGTCCTCAGGGCTGCTTGGCTAATGCAGATGTGATCTGTATCCGAAAGAGATATCGCTATTTACATCGATAGCCAGGGCGCATTCAAGGCAATGGAACCAACATCAACTCTAATACAGTGAGGGGCTGTCGAACTGTGCTCAGAATCGGGTAAGACTATGTTGGATGCCAGGGCAACGGTATTAAAGGAAATGAACAAGCGGATGTGCTTGCAAAAAGATGAGGGCTACTCAACAGTAATGAGTTTGCCAACGTCAAACCACCCATAGGTAGGGGCACTATCCCGGAAAAAATCACAAATACTGCCAACCTAAGGTCGTGATGTCTTGAAGGGCACAGGGTATTCAAGGCCCTCTGGCCGCTTTTTGACGGCCAGGTCTCTCTCGCCTTTTGCAGACGCAAACAGCTTTTTCTAATCGTGGACTAGTCGAAATGTAGTCTACTTTAACTTTGAAATTGTGAACTGTGAGGTTGTAAGCGGCCCCATGTTTACTGTAGAAGTTATCGACGTTTTAGTCAGTACCAACGTGTAGTGTTAATTTTCCGTAGTCTACTCTGAATTCTTGTTTATATCATCCAGTCACTGCACAGTTATACTCGTATGTATTGTATTGCATATTAGCGAAACATCATCTCCAGCTTCCCGCCATTCTTTCAGCTTAGCGTTTTGATATGTAGTTATAGGAAGTTGGGATTCTGGAAACTTTCTTTTGTTAAGTCGGGGAGAGTCTTCTCGTTCCAGAAGCCCATAGTTCGTATGTGATAGTCAAAATTGGCCAACAAATTATTCATCTGTATTGTGATTTTGTGTGACTTCGGAACAGTCTTTTTTTTTAACTGTCTAGATCACAGCCAATTGAGACTTATCCTTGAGCACCAAAGCCCGAAATTGAGGTAGAAAACATCAATGTATCTGATGCCGGCTTTTGCTTTTCTTTTGCTACTAGCACCCCAGAGATTATTGGACTATCTTGAAGCGAAATGTCATTTACTCCTTACCACAAGGATTTTTCCTCAGTTATATGTAGGTGTTGCTCTGCTGAACAAAATATGCTGAGGCACGCATATGAAGTTTTGGCTCACATCCACGAGAGCTTGCATAAGTAACATAGCTGCCAAGTTATCATCACCAGGAGCTAGGGCAAATGTTTGATCCAGAAGCATGTAACCAGTCATTCAACTAAACCCAAAAAAGCGAGTTGAAAATCGCTGAAAATGTTATGTTTTGCCCAAACATCGCACTTTAAATATCGACTGCAGAATCGAAGGGAAGCCTTCTACTGAAAATGACATTTTTTTTTAGACCAGGGCATGTTAAGTCGCTTTCCATATTAGTATTCATAATATACTTGGCATGATGCATGTATCTGTGCCACATTGAAAATGTACATTGAAAATGTTGATACTCAAAACCAAATTTGCGCAAACGACGCCCGATTTCTTGGAGCACGCATACAGGTTTCAGAATCGATATCGAGTAATTATTGCAAAGATATGTCGTTGGAAACCACAGTAAAAATGACCTAAGAAAATTCTCAGCACTTGCTACTGCAACTGCTTGGATGCTAACGAGAGCAATGGGAAAAATCTGAGATAAGGTTTCATTGCGAAAGTGCCTTGGTCCAAGCAAGGAACTATTCTGTGGAACTGATAGAATAAAAATGCAACGTTTTTGAGTCTCAAAATTGTGTCTGTCTATAGCATGGCATTTAAGTGAAACTATCGATAGGGGATGTCTTTTCAATCATCAGGCCTCTAGGGCTCTTCACTATAACACAGTGCACAGAAATATGAGCAAAACTTCCAATCGAAATACTATCTGCAGCTCTGAAAATGAATAGACCCTTCCTTGTAACATAATAACCCAAGCGCATTCGAAGGACACCGTTGGAAGATATTACTAACCGCAGGCTGAAAGAACATGTTTTTCATTTGGCTCCCGTAACCATCAAACAAGGATGTGAAGGGATTTCGTATTAATCCACAGAAAAAAAAAATTTACAAATTCATATCCATCAAAACGTTTTGCTTTGTTGAAAATTTTCCATTCATGTGCACGTCTGTCTTTTTTTTCACTTCTGCAGTTAGACGCTCTTCCATTTCGCTGGGGCAATGGATGGTAGAGGAGTATGCCATATGGAGTGTGCAGGATCAGCGTAGGCTGAATCCCAACTAACCATCCGCCCATACTTCATTCATTCGTCGGGAGTGTTCATAAATCATCGAAAGCGTTTGTGCTTAATGTCTGACTGGAGGAAGTCCTCCTCTGGGGGTTGTAAGTGAGTGCTTAGGAATTTATGGAGCGCACACGAATATGTATCTGAATTCTGAGTCTCTATCTGTGGATGTGTTTCTGTGTTAGATGGAAAAGTACGCGCTTACAGAAATACAATATACAAAAATACGAGCTGGGATTTTGTACTTTTTTTTTTTTTTTTTTGTTTTGGTTAGAATACCAAAATCCAAATGGGGATTCAATGTACGCGCGATCGAATAGATAGAATTATTTCGAAATAAAAATTTGTTTATGCTTCGGTAATATATCCGCGATATGTCGCTTTTAATGGATGTGATGTGATTTTGTTGGGATGGCGGTGAAAGTATGGGGTGTAAAATTCCTCGAACTAGGAGGCGGAGGAAGCCGACTTATTTTATGCAAATTTGACAAACAAGAACTGTTTGTTGGGAGATATTGTATGCCTGACATTGGTTGATAAGTCTAATGCCATGTATTTGGTTTTTGGATTTAGTATTTGCCAGGATATTGTGTGTGTAAATATTGGTTTTTGTTGCTGGTGTTGGTGTTGCTGTTTTGGAGGTATTTACTTGAGCCAAAAAGACTCGAGCTAAGCGGGCACTCTAAGAACTGTTTACGAATTATTCATTTCCGTTCTTTAGAACATGATTTATATGAGAGTTTTTGACTGGCATTGTCTGGTGCCAAGACAGATAAAGGCTTTGAATTTGACAGGTGAATGGAAAGACACATTTGTAAGCCAACACTGTTGTTTTTAAGTCATTTGGGAAATTAAATAATGTTTATGCAGCAGCCAAATACAGCAACCTTATCCATTTTGTGGCATATGGTGGAAGAAAAACACTTACTTAGTCACAGCCATGTTTTTGCAAGCATCTTGATAGCAGCTGGGATATAGGGTTGGGATATTCAAATCAGTTGGTCTTTTCGCGCACGACACACGTGGCAAAACAGGGCCCTTCAATCCACTGGCTATAACCCAAAACCGCTAAAAACTTCCTGATAAAGGACTTGCAAACTATAATGGGAATCAAATAATAAGTGTGCTATACTCTGATGGGAGCATACGTTAAGGTTTCTGTTTCTTGATAATGTCTTCCCCTCAGGAAAGGCACAAATTGTATCCCATCGTCTAAAAAAAAACATATTTGGATATTGTTAATAATATTGTTCATAATCCCCTAGATAAATTATGTTGGTTTCTCATCAACAAAGAAAAGTAGCCCTCGAGCTGTAGGCCCTTTGTTTCATCAATGCTTTCTCAAATGGAAGTGGGGACACTCATAGTATACGCAACATATCTGGAAATGCAACACATTGTTTTGAAAGATGAGGAACATTTGTAAGGAATCATTCACATCGTCTATGCATTCAAATGTGAATGTACTCTGGCGAAATGTTTTTGTATAAATTGAATGCGAATCTCTACAAATGTCAAAGAATTAAGTAGAAATCGCTAAATGACTTCTTCGTTACATCGTCAAGTGTTTCTGGAACTGCTTGAGATGTTTATGAGAGATGCTATAGCAGCAAATCCTTGTCATGCTAAAGTTGTACTCCAGCAATGAAATTACTTTCATTCCAAAGCTTAGACCATTGATGCATATGCAAACGATGAAAAATAAATCTGCGGAGAAAATGGTTCAGTAATAGGCCTGAAATGAGATATGACTTGAGAGAAGATATAAAGACATCTTGCGATTATGTTGCAAATGCTTTCCTTAAACAATCAATTCGGAAGAGGACAAAAATTTATGAAAAGTAATTACACAACGTTCAGATCATAAAATATTAGCAAATCTACTTTGTGGATGAGACTTGTCCAGAAATGCCCTTGTCCTTAGGTAATCAGAGAGTAAAATGGTACACAAATTGTATGAGCTCTACGATTTTTCTGGTGAATGGTGCTTAGTCAATACCTGGACGGGGCAGGCATAGGGAAATATCGATTTAAGAATAAGTAAACTCAGGCCGAACCTCAACGGACAGAAGAAAAATTTGTAGTTGTCTATGTTGAAGCTGGACAAAGATACGAGGGCGGGTCAATAAGTCTTTTGGATTAAAACACAGATTTTTTGATAAAAAAATAATTTTATTTTTCAACGTAGTCTCCCTTGAGCTCTATACACTTTGTCCAACGCTTCTCCAATTTTTTTATCCCTTCCAAAAAAAATGATTTGTTGAGGTCCTCAAAATAGGCCTTTGTTTGCGAGATGACTTCATCATTGGAGTCAAATCTTTTTCCACCAAGCCATTTCTTCAGGTTTGGGAACAAGAAGTAGTCGCTCGGAGCCAAATCTGGAGAATAGGGTGGATGAGGGAGCAATTCATAGCCCAATTCATGGATTTTTGCCATGGCAACTGCACATGTGTGCACCCTTGTATTGTCTTGGTGGAAAAGAACTTTTTTCTTGGCCAAATGAGGTCTTTTTTTTTTTCAAATCGTCATTGAATCGGTCCAATAAGTTGGCATAATATTCCCCATTGATTGTTCTTCCCTTTTGAAGGTAGTCAATGTGGATTATCCCGCGTGCATCCCAAAAAACAGTCGCCATAACTTTATTGGCTGACAAACCCACCTTGGCCTTCTTTGGCGCCGATTCACCCTTAGAAACCCACTGTTTTGACTGTTGTTTGTTCTCTGGTGTGTTGTGATGGATCCATGTTTCGTCCACGGTTACAAAACGGCGCAAAAACTCCTCCATATTGCGATTAAACAATGCCAAACCTTCCTGTGAAGTTGTTACACGATTGCGTTTGTGGTCGACTATGAGCAAACGCGGCACCCATCTTGCGGAAAGCTTTCTCATGCCCAAGTGATCATTCAAAATTGAAACCACTGAGCCACGCGAGATCCCTACGGCTTCCACAATCTCTCGCACTTTCAATCTTCGGTCGGCCAACACCATATCGTGAATTTTTTCGATTGTTTCGGGTGTAGAGACCTCAACTGGGCGTCCAGGACGTTCGGCATCTTCAGTGCTTGTACGGCCACAACGAAATTCAGTAAACCACTTTTTTACCATTGAAATCGATGGTGCAGAGTCCCCATAGTATTTATCGAGCTTAGCCTTGGTCTCGGTAATGGTTTTTTTTCGCAAGAAATAATGCTTAATAAGCACACGAAATTCACTTTTTTTCATTTTCTCCTCAAATTAGTGAGTAGTCTGATAAAAATAGCTGTCAAACACAAACTAACTGACGCAGCAAGTTTAAATTTTGACAGGAGTCAACTGACAGATGCCTGTTGACGGACTTATTGACCCGCCCTCGTATATATGGGATATACGCACAACAGACATAATTAGCTATTTGTTCTTCGTGCTCACCTGGCACGAATGTTTCCTGTAAGACTTCACAGACGTTGTATGGACACTAAGTTGTCGTGTTTGCATTCACTGGACAGATTGAGGCTGATGCGGTTGAAGGATTGAACGCATACTTTAGCAGCCTCACCTTAAGAAAGCGGTTCGATAATGCTTTTGTTTATTATGTCTAGCACTTCCAGTTAAGCATCTAAGTCTTCTAAAGGAAAATGTAAGGCCACTTCGCCAATCTCAGGACCCGAAGAAAAAACCTTGAACTTTCTTTTGGGAGAATTCCTTGTCCGAGTGCACCTAAATTGCAGATTATGCTTTAAAGCTGGCTTGATAAATTTTACGGGTCTTGGCGTCTTAAAATAGCTTCCCCGCTGTTGTATTATCGTCTTTCAAAGCATTAAGGCTTATTTAGACCTTATTCTGAAACATTACACTTAGAGAGGTAAGTACAATCGAACACAGACACGTTTTTGTGCTTGCATCTTCCTCCCTTCTCATTAAACTGAGCTAACCTCTTCTCAAAGCATTACTTGCGTAACTATACGATGATTTACAACAGCTACGCTCCGAAATAGAGCATACAGAAGCCCCCCGTGCTATATTGCAGCTTCTTTGATGAATATGATGAGATTTTTCAAGTATCCTTTCATATAAGAAACAAAAAGTAATCAAGACCGTACAATTTCGACGCAAACAGAATATGAAAATCATTCTGGACTCCAGTCATGCGTCCTATCTCAAAGTCTTAATTCTTCATAGTAAGCTAGCATTGACTGGTTAGCGAAGACTAAGGACTTGACGTAGCTCCAGAGAAAATAATCGAGTGGTGTCAAATCGCATGATCGCGGCGGCCAATTTATGAGCGTTCGCCGTGAGATGACACAGTCGCCAAATTTCTCCTTCACCACTTCGAACATTGCGTCGCTTGTATGACATGTAGCACCGTCTTGTTGGAACCACAGCTCGGATGTAGCAATGATGTCGAACTCTGACCACAGAAAGTCGGTTAATATCGCCCTATACCTGAGACCACCGATGGCAACCGTGTCTTCTTCCGCATTTCGAAAGAAATAAGGTCCGATGATGCCGCCATGCCATAAACCACACCAAACAGTCAATCTTTGTAGATGTATTGATGTTTGGCCGAACACTTGTGGATTGTGTTCGCTCCAATAATGGCAATTTTGCCATTTGCTGAACCAAAAATGGGCTTCGTCCGAGAAGATGATTTTTTGACCAAAAACCGGATCTCCGGCCAACCTTTCCAGCTCTCAATTAGCGAACTCACGGCGTTGTCTATTGTCGTCCGGCTTCAATTCTTGTGTCAACACAATCTTATACGGATGTAGGCCCAAATTCAACCGCAAAATAAGCTGGGCTGACTCTCTGGCGGTGCCCAATTCAGCTGATCTGCGCAGAATCGACATTTCTGGGTCTTTTTCGATACTAGCCGCTACGGCTGCTTTGTTTTCTTCATTTCGCACCAATTTCTGTTTGGTTGATGGCTTAAGATTCCAAAGAGTGTACTCACATTCATGCTTTTCCACGTTACGACGAATTGCCTGCACACTGAAGCCATGATGAAGACCGGCCTCACGCACGTTGAGTATTTACAACTAAACTGGAATCGGAGGTGTAAAACGATGCATGATAAAATGGCAAACCTTACTAAATATTTTGACAGTTGGATGTTATTGGAAGCTGTCAAGCTGAAACGTAACAATTGGAAAAACTATCATTGCTATCTAGTCACCCTTTATTTGTTAACGCTAAAATACACAAAAAGAATCGAAAATATCGACGCAAGAAGCGAACTGCTTTGAAGGTTCTTGCTCGTTATGTTACTGGAAGAATAGACGTGCAACATCCGTCGAAAAACTCACAGATCCGGAGATAGAAAATACATACTGCGATGATGATAAAATAAAATTGAGAAGAACTTCACTCGTAGACAAGAACCTACGCGAAAAAAAGACCTGCTGTTGGTGGTAAATCGAAAAAGGTTGCAAAGCCGTCTTGGTAGAAGTTCTTAACGAATCTGTGATGCTCATGTAGACAGGCTTTCTTCTCATAAGGTACGCCTTACATCGAACGACCATATTACAATTAAGAATCGATATCACATACACGGCGTAGACCGCATATTGAGCCCATTACCCCCTTAGTAAAAAAGAGGACAACTAAAGCTTCTTTATGTAGTCCCGCAATATTTTGGTTTCACTTTTCGGTCAAGATAAGGACTGGCTCTCCTTGAGAAACTCTGAATGGCGCCATTTAACTTGGATGGAATAGTGATTTTTCTTCTGAAGAGGATCAGCTCCGTTTTGGCCGTGTTAAGTTAAGACGACAACCCTGTGTCGAAAAAAAGTGATAGTATTTGTAGGTGTTCCAATTAAACTCTCACACTATATTCCATATCCTCTAATTTGTGACGATAATCTCTCGGATCTGAAGCGGGAAGGACGACAGATTAATGGGTCTGAGATAGTTTGGCAGTACACAAAATGCTTAGAGCTTGACAATTTCTCTGAACACATAACAGGATGTCTCTAACATCTTAAAAAGCATTCTAATCCTGGTGCCTTCGATGCTGGAAACGTTTCATTCTATCTTTTGCACACAGGTCATATCTGAATTGACCTCTAGATGGGCAGTTTTCTCAAAGTAGGTTTCAAGAAAATTGCTGTAGTACAACCATAAAGAGAGTCTTTATAAGCTGATTCAAAGATTTTACGTTGGGGTCAACCCAGGTATCATCCGAGAGCTTAAGAATGCTTGAAATTTTAGGTATTTTAGACACGACGTGCTGTGGTCTCGAATGTGGAAAGCGACTGCTGTATTTCTCTCAGTTCTTTTTCCCGCGATTGCTGCAGACCATAGTAGAAGGTAACTGTTTCTTCGATATGCTGAGTTTCAAGTATCGGTATTCAAATCACTATAGTTCATCTGACGTTTTCCAATTGTAAGAGAGATTATTCGAGACAAGAATGGCGTCAAGAACTTTCTGACATTTTTTTTTAATGAAACCTAACAGACTACGAGTATGTTAAATACTGCAAAATAAGTATCTACCAAATACTGAATACTGCCAGATACCTCAGGGCTTCCTGAAGTGGTCATCATAACCATTCGTTTCTTGTTTGCCATTCTTGAACGGAAGCAGTATCACTGCTTAATCGTCTGTGCGGTGTTGTTGAAGAAGAAGAGATTAAGATCTACATCTTTTCTTGCTAGGTGGAAGATATTGCAGTCTGGTGCCCTTACTTTAGGGATGAGTTCTCCAGAGATGCTGTTTTGTTTTGTACACATCGTTCTCATTAACATTTGATGTGGCGAGTCTGGCCTTATAGAGGTCAGTCTATACCACCTGTAAGTCCATAGCTGAGTTGTCAATATATGTACTTTAGTTTTGACGTCCTCCAGATCTTCTGATGATTACTCTTCGCAAGACTTATGTCGACATTAACTCAATGCCCTTCTTCAGCCAGTGGCTTGTAGTGACATGAAGCAGAATTTTAATGTATTCCTTTCAGTTTTAGTGACGACGTTTAACAGCAATAACGATTGTTGTTTTGAAATAGAAAAATTTGCGCAGATAATTTCAGTCGTCAAGAGTCTACGGAGGATCACTTTCTACCTACTTCGCTACATAAAAGCTCGGCGTTGGCATGGGTCAAAATACTAATACCAAATATGTATGTACGTGCTCTAGATAGCATAATTTAACAATTTTATATCCTTCCATAACTACAGCCATCTACTAGCCAAAAAGATGCCTCACTCAACGCATTCACATCTCAAAGCGATCCACAAAATTCCATATAAATTTCTCACCCAATATGGTCAGCTGGTGAATGTGTGTACAAATGACACACTATTCTCAATTTTGTGTGTGCTCAAACAACGGTTCTATGGTTATCCCTGCTGATGGTCCTATCGATTTTGGTAATAAAAATAAAACTGACACCAACTGCTAGTGCTTTACCCATCATCTTGTTCCTTTTATCTCAGCGTTGGACTTTGTATCTCTGTTTTCATACTGACATTGCCGCAAATGAAATTATGCCAAAAAAGAAGGTCCTCACGTTTTATCTCAAATTTTGGCCCCTCTGTTTCCGCCCCAGGCAAGGCAACCAAACGCATTTTCAAAAAAAAAAAAAAAGCTGTCTCTGTTACTCTTTCCCTAACTCCCAGTGGATAAGCTAACCCCTTATCCTTATCACGTTCCATTGGTGATGTGTCTGAGAATAAACCAAATAGAATGAAACGGCATCGTGATGAAAATAAAGGCACAACCGGATTGAAGTGCCTCTCATCCTTCTATATATAATTTTTTTGTTTTTTTTTTACGATTCTAGTCCTGTTGTCCATTTGTTTTTACGTTTTGCTCAATCGTTCATTCCTATCTGCACCTGCAAGAGGACGCAAATGTCACATTTTGAACAGAAAAAAAAACAAAAAAAACAAAATGGACCAAGATATAATCGTAAAAATCAAAAAGAATTCCCCTGTCGTATTATTCTAATGATTGGCGACGGAGTACGGGTAGTACCGCCCGTGAAACAGCGACTGGGGTGAGATAAAGGATAAAAAGGATAAGGGCCATCCGCGCTTACAACTGGTACCATCTACCATCTAACCCCATCCCTGTTTTGCTACGCACAAAGATAGGAGTAAATGCGAGCCCTAAAGATAAAGATAAACGATAAAAGGAGAAACAAAACAAAGAAGAAAAAAATAAAATATAAAAAACAAGGAACGGATTGCAAATAGCGTTGATGACGGTGAAGAAGGACTTTATGGCAGCTGACAGGATACAGCGGTGGCTGCGACATCAACGGACATTGCACAAGAGTAGGGTATGATGTGAACGAATGAGAAAGGGATATGGATAAACAAAAGGAATTTACCATAAAAATGGAGAGTCCTTCCTTTCGTGCCACCATCGAACCGGAAACAAACTGAAATAGTGTCCTTCTGTGATTTGATTTTTATTTTTTTTTTGCTTTTTTTCTCACCCGTTTTCTGATCCTTTTACAGTCACATCCTATGGTGTCCTTTTGTTTTGTTTTTTTTTTTTTTATTACGCCATCATTAAGTTAAGTGATAATTTCCACCAGGCAAATTGATTTTCGCCAAATTGCCGGCGACAGGAGATAAAAGGTGAGTCCTTGCCTTACTTCAGTCATTTCCATTCTATTCATTTCTTTCTTCTTGCTCCCTCCTACCCACACCAATTTCCGGTTGCAGTTTTAGATTATGGGCTAGCTTGTACGTGCATTAGCATAAATGAATGCGAGAGCACGAGCAGCAGCACAAACTGTCAGAGGACTCACCTTGCTTTTTGGGAAAGGATTTCGCGAAAGTTAATGTTGTTTGGTGTGTGCTTTTGTTTGTATATGACTAAGGTGCGCCCGTGTGTACGAGTATATATGCATGTGAATGTTTTCGATGTCAAATGCAATTTCAGCTCATGAAAAAGGATGTTTGGAACGTTTTATAGAAACAAGGATGTCAGAGCATGAGAACCAGATTAAGAAGGAGTGTGCACATTTACGTAAATAGAACTAACTGCGAGTACAAAAACGAAACGAAATTCGTTAATTTCGACAACGACATGGTGGATAGAAGGAAGGAGTCACCTTTGTTTGCGAGACGCCAAGTATTTATTTTAAATGAGATCTTGTTGTCTTTGAAAATCCATTTCTTTAGCTTCCCTGTTTTCTCTGTTCTTTTGTGATTGTGTTGTGTTTAGAGAAACAAGTTTGAACTCTGCAGATGAAGAGCATTGCTGTTAATGGTATTCGATGCTATCCGCAGGTATAGACGTTGTGGTGAAAGGAACGTAGCACATGGCCTTAAAGATGTTGCATCCTTAAGTTATAATGATGTGCTTTCAAATATCCTCTGAGATCGTGAAGGAGGAACTCGTGTTTGTAGTGATTTCTTAAGAAGTCACGAACAGTTGATCTAGTTTATGGTTTTTAGTTTTCGAGGCAAATGGGCGTTTACCAGCTGTTCGTCTCTACCTTTTGCAGGATGGGCTGCAGGAGTGTAAATCTTATCTATCCGCTAATGGTGGGAAAAACCTCATTAACTGCACTAATGGGTTCCAGTATATTCAATCACACACTTGGATACCTTATAAGATAATGATGTGCATCCAAAGAGACAAAGTTAAGACCAGTTCGCATTGGTGACATTTTTCAAGTTTCCTAACTATTACCTCAACTTGGACGGTTTAAGAACAGATCATCCGACGTAAACGTCTAAAGCCTATCCTATTCCATTCGACTTAATGTTCATAAATACGCTCAAATGGAAACATTGGTTCAGACTAGGCCCCCTAATAGGTACTGCTATCAATGCGAATAACCTAGCGATGCCCTTTTATAAGGTTTTCGGTTATATCAGGATATGCTAGGATTATTGCGCAATGCAGATTCTCCAAGATTATAAAACCACATACGATTTTACAACAAGATAATCGACACATGGTGGATAGACGGTGGATCACATCTTTCAGCGTAAAGTAACTCTATAGGATAGCGACGAAATTTTAGTCAAGCCTCAGAATCTTCTAATCGACTGGAGTTCTACCGTGCTCTCTAATTTTGGGGGCCCCAAAACAAGAAGATTAAATTATGGAGCTATACTATATTTCGGAATATTGTTAAGAAATATATCAGATTTTAAGACGAAGGCGCGTGACTACCTAAATTATATATTCTTGTGGCAGAACAAATGGTGTACAATAAAGGAGTTATCAGATTGCTGGTACTCGTACTAAGCGATGGTGTGAAAGGTGTTAGTGTTTCAAGTGGCAAAGCAAAAGGTAGTGGAAAACATCACACAATATTAGCATGGGCCAAATTCCATCCCCTGAAGCTAGACTCTATGTTCTTGCGGTATATCAGATAAACTACAGCCCTCCCTTAACAGAGTGTCTAAGAGTCACAAATGATTTCGTACGGTATGGGCGAAAGTCGACACCATATTTTGACCTAATATCCAGTTTGGTAGCCAACCGAAAAGGCTCTTGACGCGTTAAGAGCAATAAATTACAGATAAAAAGAGCCTCACGAGTCCTTGAAGGAAGACACACCAGCAATGAAATACAGACAAGCTCATGGGTCAAGTATAGCCAAAAAATTGTAAGGTACATGGCATGAGACTGCTTTCATAGTCGTTTCCAATTATGGTTCTACTACAGAAATCAAGCGGAGCATAACTTTCTTATCGTTGTCATTAACGGTCAAAAGCACAAACACAACCACAAAAGGATGTAGTCCAAAGCTGAAAACACGTCACTATCTTCTCAAAAGATTTACGAAATCCACATAAAAGTTTTGAAATTTAAGAATGCTTCGTCTATATAATTAGAGCTTATCTGGGATGGAATACAATTCCTTTGTGAGAACTTCACAACTGCAGAGATATGTTCTCTGTCGGAACAAAGCAAACACTTAGACAATGAACTAATCCATTGTGCTCCTTTATTTATTTATTGTTGTTTTTTTTTTTGTAAAGAAATCTAACAACCTTTCCAAGAAGTGATCACCTCTACAGTACCAGCATCCAATATATCCGTGCTTAGAGCACTTACTACCTGCAACCTCCACGAGTATAAGGGGGACCGTGCTCTATAGTGTCGTTGTCAATTTTCCAACAAACGTCGCAGGAGATGTTGTAACTTATGCGTATCACATGTAAATCTTGTTACATATGTACTTCTGTACTTAGCAAAAACGTATTAATCTGTTAAGGCGCTAATATTAGAGATTCACAACCTTTTGCATCAGAAGCATCAAGGAGAGCCAAACCGCCTATGTTTGTGCTCATAGGAGACTAAACTAACAATTGAACCCAAGGCAAGTTCAGGTAGTGCGTGGTACCTCTCTGAACCTCGTACAACAACTTTATTTTTAATCTTACTGGGATCCAGACAGGACTCAACGAATTTAGCTTTCAAATTGCGCTCAAAGTGCCTTGTGTTCTCGAACTATGTACAATAGATTTGTGGGAGTGTGCGTGCCTCTGTGGCCATGTTTATTCAGACGACCGACCTTGGTGACACGTTCAGAAAGCTGGCAGCACCTTGAAAGCTTTCGACGTGTGATGTTTAGTTCAAAAAAGTTTGACATCCCGGATAACGCCCAGATACGATATTTTCTAGCGTTAGATGAGTCTAAGCAATAAGCTTCCTTCTTTTCGAGATGTTTTACTCAGAGCCTATTCCTGGTACGCAAATCATCGGTAACATCGAGGGCTCCGCGTACTTTAAAAGAGCTTTTTACATGATCTGACGGAAAGTACAGCTTCATGACCTGCTTTGCGAAAGTTAGCGATTAGACCTCTTAAAAGAGACACGCAGAGAGTTGATGAAATTTGCAACTCGGCTGTGGAGTCAGGTCAGTGAGTTTCTCGGCTCGTGGAATTAGGTAACTGATCTTATGCATTTTTATAGCATTTTCTGTAAGCTTAAAAATCACAATAACTAGCTGGAAGGATTGACAGAGGTGACAAGAGAATGTGCCCATTTACGTACACATAATTCACAATTTGATCACTGGATGAGGGTGGTGGGTGCAAACAACTAGTCTTGCGTATCTTAATCTGTCTCCCCGATCACCTTAGTCAAAATCATGCAGAAGTTGTGGCAACTAAAGGGTTTACGCTTGGCTTAAGTCGAATAGACGACCGGTACTTAGAGACTTGAAAAAGTCCCTCATGTCTTAATGAGACAGCTAAACATATCATTATCAACATCTGCTAGGTCTTCTTTACAACGACGCTGCTGAAGCTAACTGCAATTGATAAAACCTAACGCAGGTAATCAGAACTGCTGCCTAATCTATCCAGGCAGGTTTAAACCTTTTATCTACGAAAATGCATCACCATCATCTCCATGGTCACCATCAGAGGCCACTGTTACTCACCTAGCAGATATGGGCCCACCTTATTTACTTACTTACTTCAGTAGCTCTACATTTCGGGGTGAACCTGGCCCTCCAGTTAGCTCAGTCTTCAGCGAACTGTCTCCAGTTACGCACTCCAATTCGATTGGTGTTCCCTTCTACTTGTGCGCGCCATCTAAGTTGAGGTCTCCCTCTACTGCGTTGTTCCTCCGGGTTTGATTTAAAGATCCTGCGGGCGAAGCATTATTTGCTTACACCTCAGGCGACTGATGCGCAGTTTTTTGACTATGTCGATGTCACAGTACAGCTCGTACATTTCGGCTTTCAATTTCCCTCTAAAGCCTTACAACGTAAAAAGGACCGTATATTTTTCGAATGATTTTTATCTCGAAACGACTGAGGATATCTACATCCGCTTTCGATAGAATCCATGCTTCAGCGGCATATGGTAGAACTGTGATGATCAAGGTCTTATATAGAGTCTCCTTTGTTTCTTAATATAGGGCGTTATTAACCCAAAGAAACACCGATTAGCAAAAATGATTCTTCCTTTTATTTCTGCTGAGGTGTTGTTAGTAGACTTAGCTACTCGACTCGAACAGAATGGAACTACAGGAAACCATGTGTTGCGTAGCCGTTACCGGACTGGTCGTTCGGCCGATTATATCGCAGCTGTGGCTGCCGATATCGCTGAGAACGATGAAACATCAACCAGACGACGGGCCACGCAATTGGGCATCACCAAATCGACCCTACGGCAATTTTAGTGAAAGTCTTATACATGTTCCCGTACAAAGTGCAAACAGTGCATCAGTTAATGCCTCCTGACCGTCAGTCTCGTGGGAATTACTGCAAAGCCATCCTCAATCTCAACAACGAAGACGACGATTTTGTGTCGAAAATCATCACGAGCGACGAGGCGCATTTCCACTTTGACGTAAGTCAATAAGCACAATCTCCGTTTCTAGGGCACTAAAAATCCGCGTGTGATACACGAAGAGCCATTACATCCACTCAAAGCCACTGTGCGGTGCGGCGTTTACGCGGGAGGAGTGATTGGGCCGTATTTTTTTGAGGCTACATGGCTACAGGGCCATGATAAACGACTTCTTACTACCGAAATTGGTGAACATCTGGTTTCAACAAGACACACAGCACGAGCCACAATGGATATTGTGAAGGAAGCGTTTCCTGGTCGCGTAATCTCCCGTTTTCGTGATTTGGCATGGCCAGCAAGATCGCCCGATTTAACCATCCCAGACTTCTTTCTTTGGGGCTACTTGAAGTTGCGGGTTTATGCCAACAAGCCTCAGATAATCGCAGGCCTAAAAGAGAATATTCGACAGGAATTCGACAAGCTATCACCGGAAATCTTGGAAAATGCGATAAAATGGGCACAAATGGTTATCAACACTGGCGGCAGCCACTTGGCGTATTTTATTTAGTAAAAAAGTAATTCAAAAACAAAATTGGATGATTAATTTTGCGCCACCTTGTACTTGATTTTTCCCTCATTTACCGCTAAACCCATTTTGGCAGCTTCCGTTTCAATACTAACGAACGCAGCTGTATTCTCAAAACTATGTGAGGAATTGATGGATATCGATTTGGACTTCTTGGGTTTTTTCCAGGATCTGCCAGAGTGTGAAGATTCGTTCGAATGTGGACTTTCCTGGTCTGAAACTGCACTGATAAGAGCCAACTAAGTTGTTAAACAATTTTCAGATTCTCACATAATATGGCAGACAAAAATTTGTATGCGATGTTGAAGAGACTTATACCTCTATAGTTGGCGCAGTTGAGTGGGTTTCCTTTTTCGTGGATCGGGCACACGCTACCGAAACTCTTTTCATAAGGCATACACTCTTCTGACCAGATCTGAGGAATAAGTTATTGTATGCTCTCGGATGTTTTATTTTTGATTATTTAAATAAAAACTACAATTTTGTATTCTTACAAACAAACAATTAACTTTAGCTATGACTACTAATTTACACTGTTTGACTTTTCATTCGTCTTACTTCGTTTGAATCGCTTTGCCGAATGAAATCCAGACAACTGTATGGAATATTCATTTTTATTCGATACACTGATTCTTTCTCATCATACATATGTATCTTATACGCTATCTATGTTTTCTAAACCAATTTAATCTCTCACTTTATGTAATATATTTACCCTCTCCAAAAGTCATTTCCAACAGCTTTGAATACCTGGGGCGGTAATCGGTCAGATCCAACTGCTTTGTAGGTTTCAGCTTAGATATTGTTATCCTTTCTTCAACTTGGTCAGGTTGATGGAAGTTTTGTGTATTATCGTCTAAGTTGTATGGCCTACTCTGTCTAACCGCGGGATATTGGGCTTCGTCGCCACTATACAGTCTGCGGAAAAAGTTTTTCCATATTTCCAGCACCGATTGTTACTCTACTACAAGGTTTCCTTTTTCGTCTCTACAAATTTCTGTACGGGTCTTCTTGCCTTGACACATTCTTTTTACCTATTGGTAAAACTTCCATACGTTATTACTGGAGTATAGCCTTTCAATATCCTCTATCACGCGCTTGTTGTGCTCTTTTTGCTCGTAGACCCCACGAGCGGTTCTCGTCCATCGTTGTAGCGCCGCTTTGTATGCTTCTTGCTTGACTGCTATCTATGCATATACTTACTGGTATTCTTTGTCAAACCGGGGATTTCTTGATGGTGATCGGTTGAAACCCACCACATCAGTTGCGGGGTCTCTGGGAGACGTCTGCAGCGTTGCAACTGGTCTTCGGTACTTGATTCTGGCGGCATAGGAGTTGTTAAGAGATTTCAGTATACGCGTTCGGCCAAGATTACGGCCGTCCTTATTGACGAATTTCTTATAATTTATATTCTCTGTAACTGCCCTGCAACATCAAGTTGAAGCGCATCTTATGCAGTTACTTCTTCCTCAAAAAGATCAAAGCAATGTCTACATGTTCGGTGTAGTACTGAGTTTGACTTATTGCAAGCAAATTTGCCACAAAGCTATTATTCATAACAAAATTAATCTTAATATTATGTGTCAGAATATTCAGATGCTGTACCACTACAAGCGGTCTTCTCTAGATTAAATGAGATCAAAAATACCGAGGCAGATAGTGAAATTAGTTCAAGGTAGTCTAAATTCATTACTACATGTAATCCTCTTATGTTTCCCTTTAAATATTCGGACTATGAGGCACAGTGTTAACCAAAACTGGTCAACTATCATAGAATGCACCACAGAGAACTGCCTTTCATCACCTATTCTCCTTGACGAGAAAAAAACATGTGGTCCCGCATTTGTTCGCGCTACAAACACTCAAAGCGGGAGAATTTCGTTTGTGAATCTAACTTCCATCAACCGCGAGTACCTACCATCATGGACTTAATACCACTTTTTCGCTGATAGTCCATATAAAAATTTCCATATACCTGAACCCACCAAAGCTTTCCCACTGAAAAAAGGGCATTCTAAACATAACCTCCTTTATGTGTGCCACTATGTCCAATCACTGCCTCAAATCTCTCACAGCACCCGACATTGTATCCACAAATCTGTCAGATTGAAATGGAAACAATGATGCAATTCACCGAAAACGCAGAGACTACGAGTATTTCACCGAATCCAAACTATGTACGTGCTCCTGATCCTGATCCTGATTCTATTGAGTTCTGTATTCTGGACTCAGTTGGATTTCGTTGTATGCAGGTTGTTTTCAAATTCCTTGCACTGAATACGACAGGATATTGAGCAACACAAAAACGAAAAAAAAAGAAAACATCAAGTTCCCCCTTTCACTGGTTTATTGATTGCATTGCTGTGCGGCGTATCTGGAAGGAGTCTCAAAGTCGCTAAAGATTTTTTTTTATTTATTTTAATTTTTTTTTTAAGTTGGTTCAATGACTCCTGCTTTATGTATGCCACCGAAAAAATGTTGCCATTCCAACCAACTCGCTGTTGGGAGTGTATATTCCACGAATTTTCATTCAAAAAGGAAAAAAAAAAATAAAAAATAGAACAAGGGGCAATTTTTCCCTGGCACACAGATGGAGAAAGCATATTTCACCACCGCAAGGAGGAAATAAACTCAATTCACCGCAATGATATCGAAAAATAGCATTTTTTTGTGCAAGTGTCCGATGCACACTTTGGCATCAGAGTGACTTGATTGGGACACGCGGGGGTACGAGGATAGTCTGTTCCTTCTGGAGAAGAAATTAAAAAAGGATCACGTCTGAACACACTCATTGTTCTTCAGCTGTACCAGATGCAGAAAATCAAACTTATATCGTATATGTATGGATATGTGCATTTGTACGCCTGTAAAGCGTGGGCGAACATTCCACTTTTGGTCGGACGGCCAACACGGTAGAAGGGTATTTGTATGGATATCTTGCATCTCGTATCTAGGACGTTGAAGTGGATTTTCTGGGAGATTAATTTTTATCAGTCAATGGGCGCATTTATCGGATTTTACTTGGTAAATCTGTGCAGAAAATTTCCGTTTTTTTTTTCTTCTTCTTTCCAGTCATAAGTGACAGTGGTGGTGTGTAATGTGTGACAAAAGTAGTTTACGGTAATTTGGAGAATTTTAATTTTCCTGTTCCTGTATACAGAGGATGTAGATTTTTTCGATTTTTTTTTTCTTGTTGGGTGCAGCCGGATAGCCAGATAGCTGACAATCGCAGTAATTACAGAAAAGCTCAGCATGAAATTAAATTGCAATTACGCCTGTCCATGTGTTCGATTATCACACTATAATGAGCGGGGAGATTTTGTTGAATATATAGTGCAGAAGAATGCGAACGTGGGGACGATTTAAGGCATATTTACCCGGTTACGAATTTTTTGCTAAAACCTATGAGAATTACGCGACAGGAGGTGTATGTTATGAAGTTTATCTATCCACGTATGTACGAGTATATTATGGACTATTTTTCACAGTGAACAGCGTAATTTTTACTGTTTTTGGAAAAGTTCTCAAATCTACTGAATGATGAAGAGTCAAAGGATTTATTTATACTGGGTGATTTCAACTTAAACATTCTCGAAAAAAATTATAGAGTAGAAGAGTATTTGGCATTGTTGGCATCACATGGGTTATAATCAAAGCTTTACCTTTTCCTTTGAGCCCGTTACTGGCTTAGAGTTGTTAAACATTATAGGCACTCTATAAAATTCAAGTTCCTGTGGTTCTGATGGCATTTCTAAATGCATACTGAAACACGTTGCATGCTTTGTTCTTGTTGTTGACGTCCTAGCGGACCCAGGAGTTGACCTGGGTCCCAACCAATAAGCCTCTCCATTTACCGCGGTCTTTGGCTAACTGCTTTCAGTTGCGTACTCTAAGATGGTTGGGGTCGCCTTCCACTTGCGCGCCCCACCTAAGGCGAGGCCTTCCTCTACTGCGTTGTCCCTCCGGATTAGAGTCGAACATTCTGCGGGCGGGAGCGTTGGTGTTCATTCGCTCTACATGTCCCAGCCATCTCAAACTCCCAATGCGCAGTTTTTTGATCAGGCCGATGTCCTTGTACAGCTCATGGAGATCATCGTTGTATCGTCTTCTCATGAACCCGTCAAGGCATATGGGACCAAATATCTTACGAAGAATTTTTTTCTCAAAACGACCAAGGCTATCTTCATCCGCTTTAAAACGGGTCCATGCTTCGGAAACAAAAAGCAGAACTGGGATTACAAAAGGCCTTGCTATATAGCTGCCTTCTCAGCCCAAAGAATCAGCGATTGACAAGCGTTATTCTCCGCTTGATTTCTGAAGACATATCGTTTTCAGATATATAGCAGAGCCGAGATAGACAAAGTTCTTTACTACCTCAAAGTTATAACTGTCGATTGTGACATTCTGGCCGATTCCTTGATGTTGGGTGTCCCTTCTTTCTGACAGCACATACTTTGTTTTGCTCTCGTTTACCGCTAGACCCATTTTTGCCGCTTCTGTTTCTACTTAGTCCTGCCACAAGTTCTGTTACAAATATAAAACGCTATAAAAAAAAACCTGTAAACATATTGCATTCAAAATTATTTCATTTATTAAACCACAATATTGATTATTAAAAAAAATTGGATTCACATAAAATGACTGCCTTTTGCAGTCACAAACTTGCAAACGGGATGGCCATTGGGCTATAGCGGTACGTACGGTTTCCATCCAGATTATGGTTGCTGCTCTGGTTAATACTGTTTCAAGGCTTTCCAAATTTCTGTGGAGAGTCATGCGGGCCATGTTCCCCAATTCAGATCACAAGCCATAACCCAGTGGATTCAAATCTGGACTCCCCGACGGCCAATCCTCTGCTGCTATAAATCCAGGAATATTGACTCTGAGCCACTCCTGCATGGTTTTGACTTTGTGCACTGGAGCGGAGTCCTGTTGAAAGATCTATCTGTATCCTTTGAAAAGGGTATTGGTCAAACCCTTCACAACACCCTCTAGTACATCTTCTTGGTAAACTTTTGCATCAGTTTTTACGCCTTTTTCACATAAATGGAGGGATGTGACACCATGGTGAGAAACACCCCATCAAATCATTACGGAAGCGGGATAATGTTCACTTTGAACCCTTGGGACAACTTTTTTCGCTTCCTTAGATGAAGTGGCATAAATTTTGTCAGTCGCTTGCATATTTCCAGCCTAATTTTTTTAGTTGAGGAGTTAGAAAATGACCCGTGAACTGACGACTTGCTTTCATATGCAGATCATCCCGAATCAGCCTAGACATGGATCTGGTTGATATATCCAATTTCTAGGACATGATCTTCTGCTTCCTAAGGGGATTTCTCCGAATTCGTTCACGTACTGCCTTTACTACCGCATTCTTATGAACGACGCGCGGGCGACCACTTCTTGGCCTGTCTTCTACTCCATACAATGCGCAGAAGCGAGCAATAGTCCGATAAACGAATATTCTCCATATTCCGAGTGGTTTTAGCGACCCGAAAATTTGGCCAGCACTCTTTCCGCACTTATGCAAGACTATTACAGCGACTCGATTCTCTTTAACGCTCCACTCTATGTTAATAGTTTGCAAACTGAAACCAAACTGACTGGTATTCTTCACTGATTAGCTCATGTGTTCTGAAAAACAAATTAATGGTTCTATTCCCGCAAGCGCTGGAAATTGTGTAACAGAACTTATGGCGGGACTAGGTATACTCGCAAACTCACCAGTTAGAGCTCGCTGTGTTGTACCAACAATATCAATATCGTCGGCGTGTGACGATTGTCTAAATCCTTTTTTGACATCAAATGTCTCGCTAGGTCTTTACCGACTTTGATGCAGCAGTGAGCTTTCTCCATCTTTATCCTGCACGAGTTTGGGAGGGATGCCAAAATCACACAAGGCTCTGTATAGCTCGTCTCTCTAGAACTTCTTGAGTTTTCTCCAGGGTCTCTGCCGTAGTGTGAATATTTGGTCCATTGTGGACTTACCGCACTGATAGGGTCCAATAAAATCGTTGACAAATGGCTTCAGGCGCTCGCATAATACGGCAGACATGTTTTGGAGAGTCATTTCTCCATAGTTGACGCACTTTCTTCTGAACCGGCAAACGATGCTGAGGTTCCATTCGCTCAACCGACCAAATCTTGGAAATAAGTTGGTGTATGTTGTCTGCCAGGTCTGCTCCTGCTTCCTTAAATAGTTCGGCAGGTGGGCCATTTGACTTCAGTGTACATATTGGGGGATCCCTTCATTTTCGTCGGGTGGACGTCAGCACAGACTGTGACTGTACTATAAGATTTCCTTGTTCATCCCTAGAGGTTTCCGTTCGGGTCTTGACCTTTTAACCTTTTGGTAAAAATTCCGAACATTATTCCTCTAGTAGTACCTCTCTATTTCTTCGATCGCGTGCTTCTCATGCTCTTTCTCATGCCGATGTTCTTCCCTTCTCTTTTGTTCACGTAGAGCTCACGATCCGTTCTCGTCCTTTAGTGCAGCGCCCCTTTGTAGGCATTTTGTTTTGCTGCATATGCTTTCCGGGACTCTTCATCAATCCAGAAGTTTCGTGATGGTGGGCGGGTGAAATCCAGCATGTTAGTTGCGCCATTTCTGATGACTTCTCTGCATCTAAGCCACTGGTCTTCAGCACTTGATGCTGGCTGCAAGAGACTTCTCGAGAGGTTGACTGTTATGCGATCGTCAAAGTTTCTGGCGGCTTGTTGTTGTTGCAACCGTTCAACTTTAAGTCTCCTCATAGATATCCGCAGGCGTACCTTCGTTGCAACTAGGTAGTGGTCCAAGTCTATGTTGGCCACTCGAAATGTTCGGACATCTAAAATACTTGAGGAGTGCCTTACACCGATCCGAACATGACCTAGCGGACATATGTATTTAAGAAAATTGTTTTATCTAGAGGCTTACCCAAAGTCCTCAAAAGTGTGGATGTGATACCACTTTTCAAAAAGGGTGAAGCTAATGATGTTAAAAATTATAGGCCTATTCCGCTTCTTCCTTCAATTGGTAAAGCCTTTGAAAAAGTTGTAAGGAATAGGGTTGTTCGCGTTCCGAATAAAACATGTTCCCTTAGCTCATTTCAATTTGAATTTCAAATCGGTAAAAGGTGGGAAGATGCACTATTGAATTTCTGTTCACAAATCCTCAGAGCTTGGGTGAGAAAAATTGGGCAGTATTTGACATGGTAAACCATGAAATCTTGCTGCGGAAGATTAAAAATGCTGCGTTTCACTGTTGGCTCCAGTTATATCTTCAGGATAGATCACAAAATGTTTGAAGACATTAGCAGTGGATTAAAACTTATAAATCTAGGTATGCTTCATGGATATGTTCTGGGACCGGTTCTCTTTCTGATCTTAACCTACGGTTCGGTAAGTCCTCTACTAAATATTTATTTGCGGATTTAAATTCAAATTTGGACCTGCTTAGAACTGATAATTATGTAGTTCTAAAATAAAAATACTGATTTTCAGTCTTTCAGCTAGGTCGATGCTAGGTTGAATTCCTGCTCATTCCTAATCTTTTTCACATTAAAAGTATGCGTTTACAGATTGCTAGCTTTATGGTGCAACTATGTGGATTCAAAGATACTTCAGGGGATACTTAACCCATGTCATCATTTCAAACAAACCTTTTAGTAAAAATCTGTATTTTGTCTGACTTTAATTACCAGAACTTACACCCAGTTTGACATTGTATCGTGGGGCAGTGTCAAACCATATCTTTGCAGATACCATGCTCAAGTGCGACACAAGTATTAACCTTTCACTACATATTGAACAACCCAAAACGTGCTTAAAGATAATTGCATTGTCTCTAAAATTTAGCTGCTTCCGTACACAGGCAAACATATCCGTAAATACTTAAAGTACGTCACAAAACAAAAAAAAATAAATAAATAAAAAGACAACATTTTCAATGAAGACAAAAGGCAACACAGTATCCTTGAAAAGAAATATTGAACAAAATGACCATGAAGAAAAGGAAGTAAAGACGGAGATTATTTTATCACTCTCAGAGGTCCCTTTGCGCAAAAAGAAAAAAAATAGAGGATTCCTTACATAGTTGTTGTGTTCGATGCAATTATTGTCCTTGTACTTTCCTACAGCATATACTTCTATATGTAACCCTCAACTCGCCCTTAACTGTTTTGTATCGTACGCGTTTCAAAGCTATCGGTTAAGTTTTTCTCTGAGATTTTTATATCTCTCCATGGTATTTTGAAAATACCATTCTAACTGAGTATGAAGTTGTCTGATGGGGTTTCTTTGCTTTTAAGATATCAACTTCTCCTTTTATTAGTATGTATCTGTATCTTTTTGTGTGAATTTTGTAATAAATGAAATGTAATTGAAGGAGTAATTTAGAGTGTACAGGGTTATCTAATACTATCTTTTAGAAAAAATTGAAATAAATATCAGTAATCAGTTTCAAGATTTCAAGACACTATCAGAGAGAGGGTAAAAGTGAGAAAAACTTAATTTATCTACGACTTGATTTGGATTAATTGATAGCGAATCCTGGTAAATAGAGTGAAATAGATTTCAATTTCAACACGGGTAATATGAAATTCAAAAAGAAATCTGGAGGGGGAAAATTGAGATAAATGTTGGTGCTATAATACATTTTAGCTTAGTTCTGGTTAGGTCAATGATATGCTAATTGTTAAGCAAATATCTCGCTTTAGCAGTTAAGTTAAGTTCGGAATGAAAAGCCAATATATATCTATCATAGTTACAATAACCTAGAGTTTGTTAACAATTCAAGAGTATTCCCTGCAACTACATGATTAAATTTTTCACTATTCACTCATGTTGCGACTCCATGGTACAAGTCAGATACATGTCTGTGATCCAGCAGACATGATTTCCAAGACCACTTACATACTAACCTTCCTCTACCTGAAACACAACAATCCTTCAATTACTTTGGGCTCTAGCACCTGCGACCTCTTGTTCCTTTTAGCAGATGTTCAGTTTTCGTTGTCGTCTTGAACCTGAAGGCTGGGATTCGATTACGATTTCTAGACAGGAACATTGTTTTCCATTCGTTCGATGTGGGCGATCCAGCGTAGTACTATATTTGACCATATCCGTGTAGTTCGCTAAACCATCACCTCTACGCATACCACATTAAAGTTCAAAAGGAATAACCACCGTGTAGCCACCGTTAGTAAATCTGTTGTTGACATTCTCTCTAAATCTTGGCGTCATAGCTTGACATTTGCAAAAGTTACGTAGCCAAGAGTATAGTACATCAATTTCTGTGTGTGTTGGAGATTTTTTACAATTTTAGAAATAGATTTAAATTTGCAACAACGAACTTACATTAAATTTTGCGTAAAAAACAGATTTAATGGTGCGCGAACGTTGGAAATATTGGAAAAGTGTTTCGGCAACGATTCTCTAAAGAAAACGGTCGTTTACCAGTGGCATGAGCGATTCAAATGTGGTCGTGAGTCAATCGAAGATGATGAATGCAGTGGCAAACCATAGACATCGAAAACCGACGAAAACATTGATGAAGTAAAAGAAATGTTGGTCAATAACCGGAAATTAACCATCAGAGAGATAGTGGAGGACTTGAACATTGCCTATGGATCCGTCCAAGACATTTTGGTTAATGATTTGGGTTTCCGTCGTGTAGCAGCAAAGTTGGTGATAAAAGACCTCAATTTCATGCAAAAAAGAGTCCGTGTTGACGTCGCAAAAGAGTTGATTTGCGAGGTCGAATCCGATCCCACATTCATCAAAAGGATCATTACTGGTGACGAGACGTGGGTTTATGAGTACGACACGCAATCCAGACATCAGGCAAGTGAATGGCGTTCACCAAATGAGCCGAGACCAACAAAAACACGTCGTTTTCAGTCAAAAAAGAAGGTTTTCATTGATTAAAACGGTGTAGTGCATCATGAATTTTTGCCAGAAGGCCAGACAGTAAACAAAGAGACGTTTGCATGAAGCAATTCGCCGAAAGAGACTAGAATTGTGGGCAGAAACTCGTGGATTTTGTACCATGATAACGCACCGTCGCACAGTGCCATCATTATTCGTAATTTTTTGAAGAAAAATGCAATAAATACCATCCAACAGCCACCGAATTCACCTGATTTAGCTCCCTGTGACTTCTTTCTGTTCAATTGAGTTAAAAAACCACTATGGGGAACGCGTTTCAGCAGCCGAGAGGAAGTAATGGAAAAATCGCAGGAAGCACAGATGGACATACCGAAGACCGAATATAAAAAATGTTTCGAGGATTGGATCAAGCGCTAGCATAAGTGTGTTGCAGTCGATGGGGATTACTTTGAAGGGGACAATATAGATTTAGATGAATAAACTTGTATTTCAATTGGACAGTGGTATTGGACAAAAGGTACCACGACGAAATTTTCTATCGAAATTATTCAATCTCTGATCTGTTTAAAGCCCTGAAGTAGCAACAGTTTCCTGGAGTTTCTTGAAAACATGTATTTGGTGGTATCCTTATTAACTCATACTAAGTCGATAGCATCTCCTGTTATGGCTGCCAGCGGGCGGTCTATTTATCACAGCCGCTAGAACAATCTGTTAAATATACAGCGTTCCGTCACCTCCCCAGCGCATAATCCGTTTTAGCACTAGATTGGGGTAGGCATGTGATAGAGGATCACCTCCGAAATCCAGTGCACATGGTTCAAAGTTGTTTCCAAAGTGCACTTGGAATCGCGTATTGTCAAGAGTTTTTCGACATAGCTGAGGTCATTTTTGCAGGATTCTAAACTCGAAAACCGAAGTGTGGAGCTCGAGACGATCAATAATTAAATGTTGAGTTTTGACACAAAATTCGTTGTCCTACATCAGGGTGTAAACTCTAGTCGGGCGTACATTTGTCCATCTGGTCAAATCTGGTCACAACTGGTCTAAGAGCCAATCAAATTAACAGAATGAAGGTGATGATGCAATTTTGCCGCACTACTGGATGGATGATACTCAGTTCAAATTTCAGTCAATGCACCAAAAACGGCAAAAAAATCTGACATCACAATCAGTGAAATTCTTTACCCCAACCACTTTATCCACGAGAATAAGGATCGAGTTAAAGTCCTAGTTAACGTTTTCGTAGAGTCCATTTCAAAACCGAATTAAATTTACCATATTATCGTTCTGTTTTAGCACACATTACTTCAACTCTCATCGCATTCAATTCAGCTACCATGGCGGGTAGTTATATAGGTATATTGTAGTTAACCTCAGGGCAGATCCATTGTCAGTAGTGTTCCCAACACAATTGAGTAACCGCCACTCTAGAATTCACACCAAATTACCAATTTAATTTCTTACATCTGCATATCGTTGCAGATACGTTATAAAAAAAAAGATAAAAAATTAACACACACTCCCGGGTAACCAACAACACTATTCTGCCACCTCCATCAGAGCCAGTACCATACCGCCACCATCAGGAGTAGTTCAATGGTAAGTAACAATGAGCACTTACCATGCAAGAACTGTTTCCCATCCAAATGAAGAAGAGGACGAGAGTGGAACTTTAAATGTCGATTCATTTAATCCAACACAATTGCATTGAGTAAGAGTATATCCTTGCCTAGCATGAGGTTTGAGGTAGTCAAATGGAACTACAAGGATCAGATTCCCGTGTCCTTCGCTGCATAAATTTAAAGTGCAATTCTGTTAATTACAATCCAATTGGTTTCTTTTTGCATTCTTTCATCATTTTTTTCCCTCTATTACCTCCTTCTTTCCTTTTCTCTGTGGTTTTCTTTTATTTCAGTTTTTGTTTCTTTTTTAGTACTCCAAGTAGCTACAACCAAGAGTTGGCCTACTTTCCATCATCATCCCTACCAAACTAGTTGAGAGGGAACATTTTGCATCATCACCGTTGCCATTACCATCACCAACGGCATCAGCATCAGCATCACCGGAACCAGAAAACCTTTCGGTAATCCCTGGTAAATTGGTTTTCACTCGAAATTGCAAGTCGGAGGTACCCAGTAAGTAGGTAGATACAATACATGAATGGTTTACGTATTGAGACAGTAGGCCGAGCAAGAAACTCATCGAACGATGAGAAGTACTTGGGATAGATGGGAATATGGGCAAATAAGAGGGAATGCTATAGGAAATCATGGCATATAGCTTTTAATGTTTTTGAAAAAGGAAGATTTGAAAGGTATTTCACAAACAGTATATCTTGATTTGATATACCTATACATACCTAAAAGTAAAGTTAAAGATGCTTTTCGTGAAACGGCTATGCTCTTCTAAGCTGCAATCCCATTCATCAAAATACTATTGTTCGAATAGGAGCCTTAACGAACGGCTATGGTGCAGGCATTCGATTTTTCGATTTAAAAAAAAAAACAAGCTGTATTTTGTGTCCTAAGTTTTGGAAAGTTCTGTTCGACGATGACTATTATTTCCCATTTAGGAGTATGCTCACCTTATTAAATGGTTAATACAAGCCTGTAGATACCTGGCTTGTCTGTAGGCTTCTGGGTGTGAATATTTTGCGTCTCTGACTACGACACAGAAGATAATCGATCCAGATGAAACTGGTTGTAATTATCCAGGGCAAATGCTGTGGCATCTACAATACAATAGCTTATTTTTCAAAACGGAAGTTCGGTCAACCTTCTCGTCTTATTTTTGGGACAGATATTCGAAGATCCTTTCGATTCCTATCAATTTACGTAATGTAGGCGACCCTACATCGTTGATGAATTGTGATACAGCGCAATTAACTCGTGGTACCTATAGTATTTCATGCGATCTTTTTGCCCACAGGATCAAGTTCCATTGACGGTTTTTTTTGTAAGTAGCTGCTTTGCTTTCTTGCTTGCTGCAGAGCTAGCATGATCGGTGTTTCGGAACGAGGAGTCTTAACCTACTTTTCGATAGCCTCTGTTTGTATGGCGAAGTCTGCGTGGATTCATCACTAGAATGTTCTGAGGCTGGCCGAGTTCAAGTAATGTAAACCACTTAACTATTCTGAAGTTTTTTTCAGCAGTGAATTGGTGTTCTAGGGGAAGGGCCGATTTTTCATTCAATAGGACCCACGATTTTTATCCGCAAATTCTGAGATAAGCATATCACATAAGATAGAAAATGCATCTCTAGTCAAATTTACTAGATGGAGTGAAAAGTGACATCCTTGACCGCCAGAATGCGCTGCTACTGCAAAAAGGATTATGGTGCCCTGAAGTCCGTTCATATTTAGGCAGACATGCCAAATTTCAGTGCGATACTGTCTTTAGTTTTGTTTTGACAGCTGATTGTTGTTGACGTGTTTGCCATCCAGTTGAGTATGGACAAAAACTATTTTCGTTCTTTCATAAAACATTATTTTTTGAAAGGCAAAACGGCGAAGGAAACAAAAGAAAAGTTGGATAAATACTATGGGGCTAATATTCCGTCAGATTACACCGTCAAATATTGGTTTCGAGAGTATCCTGCCACTGGGTGCTGCGAATGACCAAAAACACGTAGGCGAGAGCACTTCGAAAGAGTGTTTGGACTTGCTGATGCGGAATCGGGTGGACTTTTGGCGTCGATTGGTAACTGGATTTGGATCCCTTGGACTATTATCTCTTCCCAAACCTCTAAAGATGGCTTATCAATCACGCCAAAAAATCATCGACGCCACGGAGGCGTATTTTGCAGATCTTCCGGAAAATTACTTTTCGGACGGGATCAAGAAGTTGGAAAATCGTTGGAATAAGTGTATCAAATTAAAAGGGGACCATATTGAATAAAATAAAAAAACATTTAAAAAAAATTTTTTTTTTAATTCCCAAGGAGGTCATTTTCACTCCATCTAGTATATATTTCTAAGTCACACATTGCATGGCATATTTACTAACATGATAAAGGTTGTCCCATTGAGACCGCTTATTCTAAATTTTTCTTATGTCAGTCGCACAGCGTTGTTATTCAGCTATCATGTCTGAACGTTAAGGTGACATTCGAAAATGTCATGGATTTTTCATTCACCATAATGCACCTTCTCGTCGTACAGTGGTTCGATTAATTAAGAAATTTCAGACGATTGGGTTATTTCAAACTCAAAAGACACCTGTCCGTGTTCGTGCCAGATTAACGCCAGAATAACGAGCGCAAGTTGTACAAACTTATTTTGAAAACCATTGTTCGGTTCGCCAAACTTATCGCGCATTACCCCCATTTTACGGTCGACATAATCGTCCATCTGAGCAAGATAATATGTATCCCCAAAAACCACAAACAGTGCGAACGGAAGAAGTTATTTCGGTTGTGGAGCGCAGTGTTGAACCGAAACCGAATGAGTCGATTTGCCATCGTGCAGAACAATCTGAGCTATGCCCATCCACTTTGTGGAAGATTTTACGGAAAGATCTTGGCTTAAAAGATTATAAGATCTAGCTTGTGCATGAGTTGAAACCCCGCGACCATAATACGCGTTGTAGGTTCGGTGAATGGGCCGGAAATATGATTTAGCTTGATCCTCATTTTCAACGCAAAATTTTGTTCTCCGATGAGGTCCATTTTTGTTTAAATGGATACGTAAACAAGCAAAAGTTTTAAGAATTTAAAGTGGAGAAAACCCAGAAGCCTTTGTCGAGACGCCCTTACAACGATTAAAACTCACTCTTTGGTGTGCTTTATGGGCTGGTGGAATCATCGGCCCATATTTATTAAAGAAGGCTGCCGGCCAGAATGTTACCGTCAATGGAGAGCGCTATAGAAATATGATTTCTGAATTCTTCGTTCCTCAGTTGAATGGCATTGACCTGACAGAGCTTTGGTTTCAATAAGATGGCGCAACATGCCACACGGCGCCCGACACCATCAATTTATCGCGCAAACATTTGGTGAGCCCATAATTTCGCGCAATGGACCTGTGAACTGGCCTCCACGATCCTGTGATCTCACACCTTTAGATTACTTTCTTTGGGGGTTCAAGGAGTCACTTGTCTATGCCGATAAACCAGAGACCTTGGAAGATTTGGAAGTCAACATTCGCCGTATTATTGCTGATACACTATACGGCCCCAGTTCTTCATTCGAGATAGTTATCGCACGCATATGCCCGATGTTATATTTAAGCACTAATGGCATGAAATTAACTATTAAATAAAGCTAAAACAATAGACATTAATATTAGCTTCAAGGTTTTTATTTCATATCGAATTTGTTTACCTCTAAAAAAAACACCCTTTATTTGCATGCTTACAAGATTCGGTTGACATAATATTTGAAGCCACTAGACCGCCGAACGTTCGCAAAATGGATTTCAAAGCAACAACAAGTGAATAATGATTTTTCGAAGAAAAGCATTTTCTCCGAAGAGGCTTATTTCGAGCTTGATGGCTATGTCAACAAGCATAATTGTCGCATTTGGGGACCTTAAAATGTTAGAGTGATCCGTCAACGTCCCATGTGTTCACCAAGAGTCACTGTTTGGTGCTCATTTTAGTCTGGCGGAATTATTTGATTTCGAGTATGATTGAGATTCATTACCGTGAGATGATAAACAACTTCTTGTGACCTCAAGTTGCTGAAATGGATCTCGAAGATATGTGGTTTTAATAGGACGGCACAACCTGCCACACAGCGATTGTAACAAATGAACTATTGAAGACGAAATTTGAATGGAGAGTTATCTGGCGCTGCGACGATGTGAATTGACTACCAAGATCAAGCGATTTGACGCCATTGGAATCCTGTCTTCGGAGTTTTTTAAAGAAAAGATGTATGCCAATAATCCGGGAACAATTCCTGCACTGAAAGACGATATTCGAAGAGCCATTGGAAAAATTGAGTAGATAGTATGCCAAAATGCCATCGAAAATTTCGTCAAAAGGACCAACGTGTACCATCAGTCACAAGGCGGCCATTTATCGGATATTATGCTCCTTATATAACCTCCACGTTTAACCTCTTTACTAAAATAAAAACATCAATACATTTTAAATGGTTTTTTTTTGTTAAATTTCAAAATAGTCGATCTTAATGGGACATCCTTTATTATGTGAAGCATGTTGGACCTTTGGCCCCAGTCTCAAACTCAGCCATCGCTTTATAGAGCGAATAACACGCACAACACTTTATTGTATCTTCCTCGTCGAAATTGTGTTAGCATGTGTAGGTTCACCTATTGCAAAAAAGCTTAAGATTTTCCCTCAGGATATACATAATATACTTGTTTTTCTTCGGCCATTTCTTTATACGAGGGATCTTCTTCTCCAAGCAAGTATAGTTCGCAATGTAGCAAAATGTATGTACGCTCTGTCATTGTATGCGTCCTCAAACCAAATGCTGATTTCTGCATGTGATATAAGGACATTGGCTCCATATGCGAATGCACAGCGGAACGTGTCTCACAATGGCAATTTTTGTAAACTCTTACTACTCAATATGTAGGTGGTCAGTGAAGTAACCATCTGGCGATAACTAGGATACTTTGTTGATCTGTGTGGTCCCGTATGATAGCCGATCAATCTGTTGAAGCTCCTTTGGCAACTTGAAGTTCCCGACAACAAATTCAACATTTTTACTGTGCAGACATTGTACATAGATAAGAGGTCGTAAAACCAATAGAGTCCGATGCAAATCACAAACAGGCGATCGCCTGCATTTGTCAGCAGATGATGTCCGACAACAAACTTGCAATCTTCCACGATAATTGTCAATAAAAAATTTTCTTGTTTTTGCACACTCGTAAATCGTAAATTCGGCTTATAAGTTTCTAAGCCCGACGGTGTATAGTGTATGTACGCTCCTGACAGTCTGTGTCCAATTTGGATGGAGACCCAATCTGTAATCTGGCAGGCAAGTTCCCCCGACGTCACATTTTCTAGGATATGGGCCCTATACACAGTGCCAGTAATCCACTTTAGAAAGATGAAAATTGTCGGTAGCTTCATTGACCTTTTTTAAGAAACTAAGACTGTTCTGACTGTAGATGGCAACTTTAACTCAATCCATCCCATTAATGGACTGCTATAATAAGCCTGAACTGCTCTTAATAGAGGTCTGTAACTTAAGCCGTTTTAGTACAATAAATGCAGTATCGAAATGAGATAGGAATATCTCTGCCAATCCAAATATTGGGTTCGACGAACTGGGAAAATTTAAAGACATCCATCGCGGAGAGATGTTTCAATAGTGTGTGGCACTTTTTTCTGGATGTTCTGACATGTCTACGAAAATATAAAATCCTGGATTGATGGCAGTGCTTTCTCGACAGAGAGACACGGACAACTGTCACAAATTCCATCTTTATAATTGAAATTTTTCACAAATTTCCTGCATCCTTGTGTTGATAAATCTTAGAGCCAAAGCGCTTAATCATATGCCATAAAAATGGGATTCATTAAAATACGTTCGGTTAATCCTACTTCTTGACCCCCAGTGGTCAGTGCATTGTTGTGGAGGCTTATGGTTATTATTTCAGGAAATCGAAAAGTCTCAGGAAATGCGTAATATCCAGATTTTGTATGTTGTCCCTAAACCTGTACCACGGGTTCTTTTCGATTTTTACGTGAAACCTGTCGCCAATCGATTGGAAATGATGTGTTTCAACAGAATCCTTTGTACCATAGCAGCTTCCTTCCTGCCACTACAGTATATGCCATATGTACACCAACTACTCGCCACCTACAGCGAGCGCAAGCCATATATTCATCGAGGATGCGCCCCCACTGCCATTATCATCATCACAGCAATGGTCACAGTTGGTAATATAAATTATCCGCTGTACAATTCAGTATTTAATTAACATAAAGCGAGTGTCCCGTTTAAAAGCGAACATCTTCGATTTTTTTTTAGAGGCATCTAGACAAATTGGTTTGGTGTACTCGCATCAGTCTACAGAACCGTGCAGCCTGTCAAAGGAAGCATTAAAAGAAGACGCAGCCAGTCCAATCGCAGGTTCTGATTCAGGGAAGAACTTCTGTGCAACTTGCCTTATAAGTTTATCGGCAATCTCATTTACCGCGACACGAATTTTGAAATTGAATTTTGAATTCTCGAATTCGTTTAGAAGTGATAATAGTGGTTAGTAAATCCTTAAGAATAACTTGGCTGTCACTACAGACTTAAAGATGGACTTAGCCGTTTGACCTACTTACAATACAGTTTAATTCCATTAGGATTCACCTTTACGTAACGTGTAATGAAGACTAAGATTATCATCATCCAAATACAATGGTTCTAATTGTTCTGGAGCCATCGTTGAAGATACGATTTCCTTCTTTTCCGGGTCAGATTCTGGTGGAAGTCAGGCTTGAGTACAGAAAAATAGAAATGAGCTAGATAGTAAATACTCGGATCCAACTTTGATCGGTCACAGCACTTAAAAGAATAGGTTCGGTTAGGTTTGGGCTGTGATGTGGTATATGGAGCCGAAGGCACCCAGTACCTCATTGGACTTAGATCTGTATAGACCAATTTTGATGTCCGGGCGGAGGAATGGAATGGATTTTGAATTGCAGCTGCTAATTGAGATTTCCACTTTCCGTCTCACGTTGGTTGGCTTTTAGTCATTGAGTAGATCTCATCCATTCGGTTGCATCCGCGAACTTGAAAAGCTATGTAAATGAAAGAGCAGTTACTCCTGAGAGGTGATGGAAGTAGTAACTTCCTAAAATTCTTTATATCAAATTACTGCGGCTGGTACAATGGCATAGAAAGTGAAGAGTATCTTCCAGCGAGTTCACGTCCGCACTGCATCTGCAGAGGTTGTCGGCTTTATTTCGTACGCTTCCAGAAGATTATGGACTGTGTCTAATCCAACAAGCGTATATTCATAGTTCAGCTCTGCTTTTCAAAAGGATCTTACTTGATCTGAACATGCTGGCCATAATTGTCTTAAATTTTCATAGGATCGATGGTTTTCCCACTTGTCTCAGGATTGGATTGGTATCATTTGCTCCAATCGACCCTTTACGAAAGGGAAATCCTTTTCAAGCTAACTCTTTTTGGAATGCAAACTCCTCACGATAATGCCTTACAAGCTTAGATTTAATCCCGGCTGCAGCGATGGCCTTAATGGCAGAATGGCTATCACTAAAAATAACTTAATATTCTCCCACACTTATCCGGCCATTATTGTTGCAAATTTCACCGCTTCCGCTACAACTAAATCTGGAAGATACTGCTGTAGTCTTCCATGCTACTTAAGCATTATAAATTCGGTTTCTATTTCAATTTTTGATCCATCCGTGGAATTGGATATGGAGTCATCTACCATTTGGCTCTTAAGAGGTTAACAATAAGGCCTTCAGGTCCGACACAGGCCCTTTCGGAATATACTCGTATTCTTTTGGAGTTCGTGATTAAGAAAGCTAAAGCAATCAGAGCGAATTTAATTTAATTTAAAAGTCGTGAAAAAGGAAGTCGGTCCTTATACGTATTTTAAAACTTCGGTTTGCCTTGTGTGGTTCTAGACTTTAGTTGACTAATTTATTAAATCCACTTTCATGACTTGATTAAATTATTTTGTTTGAAATTTAGCAATTAATCATCCAAGTGCAACTAGTTTTCGAAAAATTAATTGCAATTAAATTGGATGATTAACGATTATAGTAGGTAGGTTTTGAATGACTAGCTTACAGAAGAAAAGCACAAGAGGGATGATGCCAGGCAGTAGTGCGATCATCATTTCACATCGCTTCATGATTATCCGACCATTAATCACTCAACTATACTCATCTTTATTAATTAATAATTGTCAATTGCACGCTTCGGATAAACTAATTAGTTGCTAGTACCCAATTCAACTACTTTTGTTCTCCGCATAAATTTTTCATTTAACCTAGGTTACACACTTCAGTTGCAGCTGAGATTAAATTGCAATTAATTTAGTTATAATTATCAGTCATTAGTTGAAATTAATATTTCACGGATTATAGTCTTTTGTACAAGCCTGGTCATCAAAAGGCTGATTCTGCAAATGTGAATCTCCTTTTATATCTTTTTTAATTTAATTTTTAGCACAAATCAGAATGGCAATCCTTCATTTGTCAGGATCCGGTTTCTTCATATAGAGCTGCATTTTTGAAGCAACTTATGTACGAATTCATATTCCGGATGGGAAAAACAATTTCTCAGAAAGTAAAACACTTTTATCCTTGATACAAGCCTTCGTAGCCTCTGTTGTGATGACTTTCAATCATTAAAATGTTTTTGCCTTCATCAAGTATTCCACGTGCCTCCGTTTCTGTTTATTACATCATCGTTAAGACTGAGGTAGCAGTTGTTGCTCATTTTTTTGGGTTAACAGAAATTTTTTTGTACACTGCGCCGCAGTTGTTGGTGTTTACTTTAAACATTCGGCCGTGTGTCCTTCGAAATTTACAGGACTTCCAAGGCAAAAGAGTGTATTATACTCGCTGCACACTTCAATCATGTAAGTAGTTTCGTAAGACATTTCCTTTGATAAGCGACTTGGCTCAAGTGAAAAACTTTTCAGTTGACTGCCTTTTTAGTGGACATTTTTTTGAGCTCACTGTGTGCTTTTTGCTTGCCCTACTGTTAACCATTCATCCACTTAAGGTAATTTAACTCTCATTCACTTTTTGGTAAGCCATTGTGCTTTCGTTCTTCTTAAAAATAAAATAAAAATTGAGAAAATCCACCAACAAGCTGACCATGGTGGAAACCAACTCCGACAAACTCCGACCAGGTGAAAACAAAACATTCTCGGTCCCAGGGTAAAGTTGGCTTATTCAAATGAGCCAGGACAATGATTTGATTCCCTTGACTTGCCAGAATACTGCATTTAATTAGACAGACCAACTCCAACCGAAACCATTTTCGGAAGCCGAAAACTTTCGCTTTAGCTTTACATTAATTCGATGTTTGGAAAGGCGTTAAATCCGCCTTCGACGACCACTTAATTAATCGTACGTCAGTGGGTGACTTAATTCTACTCATCCGCTAAAAGCCGCAGGATAACGAATTGCAATTGGATGATGTCATAAATTCAGAAAACAAAATACTCGTACATGTGGGATATGTGTCAGACTTGTAATTGTAACCGTTGTGCGTGGGGCACACAACTGGATTGGAATCGAATAAAATGGCTCATAGGACATTGGCCGGCACGGTCGTTAAAAACATAGCAGAAACTATTCCAATACCCATGTCCTTATACAAGGCCGCAGCCGACCTAAGCGGACTCCTAAATGAATTATCCTTTACGTGTCTGCAAGTACATATGCGGGTGTTTGTGTGTGCGTTTATTATCAGCGGTCCAATAAACAGTTTAATTGGACAATTCATTTGGCACTGTGCTGTGGCTTTGGTTTCAATGAGACGCTTAATAAACTTTCATTGAATTATCTATGATTGCCAACTGGGGTAGCAGTCTAAGGGTTGAGAATGTCTGACAGCCATAATATTCGCGCAACAGACAGATGGAGGGATTGGTCTGGAATAAGCTTCTCAACCAGGACCCTGAGAGTTTGGTCATAAATCAAATATCGCACGCAATCGGTCTTTTTTCTTTTTTTTTTTTTGTCTTTCCACCATCGAGACTATGAGACTGTTATTGGTGGCCCTCAGGGAGTGAAAAGACAAACGATTTCGTGCGAGCCTGGCGACGAATATTTTCTTCCCCTAACACTGACACCAACGCCAATCCAGAGACGGAGTTGAATCTTTTTCATTTAGGAAATCACCACCATAATTCATGGCGCTTAGTTGTGGGTCCTTATGAGCTTGGCCGAGAAATATGATTTTTATTGCAAACTGAAGGGGCTCTTTGCGTCAGGAAGTTTGAGAGTAAACGTCATTTTGTCGTTGTTTGTGGGGGATTGGGGTAACTTACAAGGGATGACTGGGTTGTGTTTAGTTTCAGTTGTTCATCTTTACTTCAGAGATTTGTTGTGTGTTGTAATTTGTGGTGATTTTATTTTTATTAGGCTGTGTTTTCTGTTTGGCTGTTCTTTTCCTTGTTCAAGTCCTGTTTGGTTCAGTTCTTTTTTGTTTTTGTTTTTCTTTTTTTAATAAACAGTTTGTCAGAATGGTTATTGGAATTTATGTCATGGCTTTGCCACAAATAGTTGCTGTTCTGTGTGATTTTAGCTGACGATGATAAGTGCAGGGGTGCGAATATTATATATTGCCAGGGGGTAAGTTGATAATATTGAACAGAGATAAGAGATAGGGAGGGAAATATAATCGACTTTGTATACAGATGAAATCAATTCCGTTGACTGATGTATCGAAGAATTGGAAATATGTACGAGTCTTGGGAGACTTAGGATTGGAGAATATTTGATAGGGGGAAAACGGTACGTATACGCACCCTTGTAGTTGTTTTGTGTAAACTAGTGTTACGGAGTGGATCATCACTGGATCAGATTTTATTTTGTGGCTTTTGTCTCATTCAGTCCCTCGTGACTCTATTGGAGACGGTAGAAAAAGAACACTTCAAGTTTCATAGATGGATCGTCTGCCATTAGATTGAATTAATGAACCCTGGCTTCTTATTTCTCTCATCACCAGACGATTGTGGCTTTCAACACTTTGATTTCAATATTTGGTTGCTTGTGCAATATCCGTGTACCTCTGTTTATCAATCCCGAGCTTCCTGTTCCTTTTCAAATATATATATCCTAGACAGAGTCCCTTCGAAGTTGGCCATTTCTGATGGCTGTTTGACCTTTGCAGTTTCTCGAGTGACGAGTATGAGGAAGTCAGAAATTTCCGCTACTCTTTCCGTTGGGAAATAATGTTGTAGAATTGTCACTGGTGACATCTTCAAACGCAGATGAAATTGTAAAGACTTCAATGTCAATGGGTAATGGTCGGCACCTCTTGAATATTTGTCTCGTCATAGTCGGGAAAATAAGGGGCGGATTTTCATTGTTGCGAGAAGCACATGGAGTACTAAAATTCCCTTGGTCTTCTCCGTGTTTTCAACTAAAGAGTGACCAGATAAAAATGATAGGAAAAAAATTTAAACAAAACTACAATGGTGTGAGATATAAAATTGATTCTGGCTTTATTTTGAAGTTACGTTCATGCCATTATATGTGGATTAGCACATCATTCAAATGGCAGTGCTACAGCGCCCAATTAGCGAATACACGGCGTTGTCTATAGTTGTCCGGTCTCAATTCTTGCGTCAGCACAATCTTATATTGATGTGGGCTCAAATCCAACCACAAAATAAGCCGGTTTGACCTTCAGGCGAAGCCCAATTCAGCTGATCGTCGCTGAATCGACATTTATTGGTCTGGATAATGGCCGCTACGGCGGCTATGTTTTCTTCGTTTCGCACCAATCTCTGTCTAGTTGGTGGCTTAAGATCCAAAAGGTACATTCACACTCAAACTTTTCCACGGTGCAATGAATTGTCGGCGTACTGAAGCCACTATGGTGACCGACCTCACGACAAAATTCACGTTGCATATTTACAACTGAGCCGGAAATTCGATAAGCGAAAAACGATGCATGGTGAAATGGCAAACCTTACTAAATATTTTGGCAGCTGGATGTCATTGGTAACTTTGACTGCTGCTGAAACATAGCAATTGGAAAAACTATCATCGCTATCTGGTCATCCGTTTTCTATGTCTATATTTTTATTTCTAACCCTGGATATTTGGCTTTAAAGGTGATACTTTAACTATGACACAAAGTCACAAGGCTTTTTGATGAGAGAACTCAAAAAAAGCATTCCCTTCATTTGCTTTTTAACATTATTCTTAGGGGTGGCCGTGGTGTAGTGGTACTAGCAATCTCTTCTCACTCGGAAGGTCTAGGTTCGAATCCTAGCCACGGCAAGTTTTCATTTGTGCAATTGGAACTCCGTCAGAAAAATCTGCGTGTGAAGGCATAACACTGACATGTAGATTTGGCTGTTGTAGGGTTTTCAAGCACAAAACAACCGTTAAAATTCACAACCTCACCATTCCGAGTGAAGAACATCTCTCCGTCCTATTCGGACTCCCACCCCTGGAGAGTCAATATCGAAACCAAACACACCTGAGTTTCAAACCACTACATCACAAAGTTTCCTTTCTCCTCCTTCTACCTTTCCACCCGCGCCAAGGCAACAGTGTAAGGGTATTCATAACCCGTTTGGCGCGCGTAAATTATATAAAAAAAAAAAAAAAAAAAGCCTGATGTAAGCAGCAGCAGGACAGAACGCGATGAAAGCCTCAAGCAAGGTAGAATAAAGCCGATAAAACTGACTGCTTTTATTTCTGGAGCATTAATGCTACTTAATTTTTAGTTTAATGTCCTTGCATTCTGTAATTAAAAGACATCTCTCGTGGTCATGAGGAACCCAACCGCCAATGTAAGCTCTTCGTAGGTTTATGTACCTAGAAGTTGACTTCTCAGCCTTTGGAGAAAGTTCATCTTTGGATCTAGGGTAGAGCTAGGCTTGTTGGCAAAGGTTCGAATCTAATCGATGTAAACCACGTTTTGGGGCTGCTTGATACGAGTAGCAGCAGTAGCATTTTTACATGTAAGTGATCTAGGTTCTTTGTAGTACGACATGCATAAAACTTAGTACACGCTCTCATTTCCACTTATGTTCTGTTCTCTAAGCAAGAGTTCTTATTTGATATCTGTTTTGTCAATATCCCTACTGTTTCCGGGAACTTAGCTGTCTGTTTAAGTGGTTTCAAAATTTACCGTCTTTAGAATATAGGGATTAAGTAGAATTTAACTCTCATTATTACCTGTGTTTTACTCCTCTCTTGTGGCTTGGAATTTATTCTCGATATGCCAGGAATGCATATAAAACTTCTCTCATGGTTTTCGTAGCTGCAACTTGATATAGGTACAACCTAATAGGTCACTTCTCACACCACGGTTTTTAATGGAGGCTCAATAAGGCTCGAGCTATGGAAATACAGATAGCCTAATTTGTTTACGCCTTCTATCAGAATTAAAACTTCAGTCTATGGCGAGTTCATTACCTATTGACCTAAAAGAAGGTTACTATTTTATTTATAGTAATTCTGTGATGTCCAAACTATTATCTCCGATAAGACTGTAGCATCTAAAGGTCGGTTGAAGACTCTTTCTGTGTAAGGCAAGTTTCGAAATTCAGCAGATGTCGCCGGATATAACGTATTTGTATTTACTGGAGATTCCCTGTTAAGTCTAGCTAAGACATAGCTTGCAAGCTGTGAGTCTCTTGATTGTCTTCCATTCATGTCATTATGTCAAGGTTCTGTATATGAAAAGATAAAAGATATGCACTTCATCACAGTAGCATATCCCGGCAAAATCCATTCAAATATGGCAATTTCTAATTTCAGTCTTGACCGAGATTTGAACTCATATGCTCGACAAAAATTAACTTTTACGCCACCTCTAGTCCCCGGATTCTGTAGTGGGACTCTTTGACATCTCATAGTTCCTGCAAATGCAGAAGAAGATTAACACAGTTCATCAAAATATATATTCTATAACTCATATGACCACATTCCTGGGTCAAAGGATGATTTTGTATTCCTGATAAACTAAAATATTACAACATACATGAAGTTGCTGTCCCGTACATCAGGTACCAGCTCAAATGCCTTCAATGAGTGATGAACTTACAGATCTGTTAAATCCATATCCGGAGGTTATTGTTGCAGTTTCTTCCTCACAAGAAAAGGAAATATTAAACCAATTCCTGGATTAAACTTGAGCATAAACGTGCGAGAATGGCCAGTTTTGTTTGGAGTCATGTAGCAAGTTAAAATAGATTTCGTGTCGAGTATGCCTTGTTATTGTAGATGAGAGGTTTCTATAAAAAAAAGTATCTGAGATTTATCTGGAATTTTATACATACTTACAAAATGCTAACAGATTGTGTAGAATTCTTTGTTTTGAGAACATTTCTGTTGCTTTTGGAAAGAATGGGATATACGAGTATTTCAAAATGTGTTCAAAAGTGGTTGACAAATGCTTAATAATCAGATTGGCCGTGTCCAAAGAGGTGACAGATCATACGTAATTTTAAACGAACGACAAACAATTTTTCACACTTTGAGACGCAGTTTCTGATGGAAATTACACGCAGTTTTAAAAAGCGTTGCAGTTGTGCCTCGCTCGTTTTATATTTACGGTTTTCCTGTCCCAATTTGCTTTCTCTTCTTCTCGAATGATTCTTTTAGAAATATTTTTTCTATCTTTGCACTTCATGTACCGGAAATTAGATGATATAACGTACATAATATCCTGAGGACCCTAGAGGTGAGAGCTTACCAATGGTGTACTCTCCAGGATGAAATGTAAAAAACAAGTGCAGGATTTTGCGGGCATGACTTTCCACTTCAGGAATCAATACCAAGCTGTTCTAATACTAAGGTGCTAACATCTATGCAATTCCTCGATTTCTAAGAGCTTCTTTACACACAACAAAAATATTCTATTTTCTATCTAGAGGGTCTGTAGGACCATCCTCTTCAGCTCTATAAAAATAGGCAAACATCAGTGCAACTTCCATACTGGTAAGTACACAATATAGCAGATGTCTTAACGAAAACCGACTTCGACTTCGAAGTATAGACCTAACAGCTGTTCAGCGGTCATTTATGAGGGCCTCTGTATGCGTCTGAGTAAATCATCATGTTTTCTCTAACAAAAGGAACAAAGATTAAGGCCCTTGAAGAATATTTTGCATCATTGAGCGCGGTAAACCTAAAAAATCAGAAAACAATTGGCTTCCATATACAGGTACTCCTGAACACTGATGAACACGGAGCCGATAAAAGAATAGGAACTGGCATCTTCTTTGGGACTGTCTTTGGAATTTTCCACATTTTCAGTCGCTGTATCAGTATCTATCATCATATCTTTAAGTTCGTCGACTATCGCAAAGGGGAAGATTATCGGCTTTATACATCTATCATCTGTAAAAATACAACACTTCGTTGGTAAGTTACTCGTATCTTTAATAATTCATCAGACTTATTCCCTGTCTCTTCGATAATCCACCTAATCAATATCTCCAGCAAAAGTTCATAACCGACAACCACTCCGTTCTTACTTCAACAACTGTCTCAATCAAATCGCATTAGCAATAATTTTTTTTTAATCCTTCTTCTATTTAATTCAGAACTTAAAAATAATTCCATCTTTAAAAAAAAGAAGAAAATCGTAAATGATTTTTAAATTATTCCAACCATCTGCATCTATCCAGCAGATTCTTTCCAAACTCTACGTCCTCATAATTCTCAAGAAAACATTTAACTAAAAAAAATTCTTAATTAAAAGTAACACCATCTCCATCCTATCTCTGATGCGATAACTGTTTTCAATCAAGGACCTTTGATCCAATCAACTAAACGAAGCATTTAGTACGAGTAAGCCCTTTCGAATTCATTCACCAAATCCTTGCTGTCGACAAGGATTTCTCAATTGAATCGAACCTACAATTGTAGTCATTCATGGTTAGCCCATCTTCCATGAACAGGATAATGATAAGGATAAAAATTAAATTCAAAAAAAAAAACAAAAAAACTTTAAAAATGAGGGGAGAAACTGAAAAATTGTCCAAAGGACAAATTAAGCGCATTCAACAGTGATAATTATAATTTCATGTATAAGGCGACATGAGACAATTAATTTTTTTTTCTTTTGTTTTAGTTTTTCATTTTCCTTTGCTTCATCCATCCATCGGAAGAAGGATGAACAATTGGTCAACTGTTGGGCACCACTGAACCAAATGACACAAGGATAAAAGTAGAAATCTCTGTTGCCGTTGAACTTTTGTCGAAAAAAGAAAACAAAAAAGATTTCATTCTTTGCCCTTATTCTGGGTACAAATTTAATTTAGATCTCACGCTACCCCAAGTACAGAGAGGAGAAGAAAAAAAAAAACAAGAAATTGCCCAGAACTGAGGGAGGAAGTCCTAAAAAGGATTTTAGCGTCCTCGCTGTTCTCAAAGTTTTTTTTTCTGTTTTTTTTTTTTTGTATTTGCAATAAAAACGTCTGCGATGTCCTTAAAAGTTATTCCAGTGACAATTTCATTTCTTATCACTGACATTGTGTTAAAAGTTCCTATTCCTGACAACGACGACGAGAACGAAAGGACAAGGACACGCGGACCGACTACAATGATGGTGATGCTGTTTGGTCTATCAAAGCGAAATAAGTTGGCGTAGTTATTTTTTTTTTTATATCTATTTTCCTTTCCCTAGAGGAATTGCCAAGAACCGACCAACTATAGTACCAACGACAGATTCTTTTTCCCATCAATTAAGGATGTTTTGTGAAGTCTTCTTCATCCACCATTGTAAAGTTCTCCATTTGATTGGATGATTCTTATTCTTATTCGTATTGAGACAAATTCAGGAACTCTAAGTAACTCAGACAAGTTAGCGATTATGCAATATACTCGTATATTGGAATCTGTAGAATCTATAGCTGGACTGTGGAAAGTTTGTTGTATTGAATGTGAATAAATTAAATCCCGTTAAAGGTTCTTGTAAACAATTAAAATCATCAGCCTTATCAATCGGGGGATTTTAATTAAATGGACTCAAGTAAATGTAATCCAAACGAATCTCGGTAATTTCCCATGGGGACACGGAAAACAATCCTTCGCTCCTTCCATTCAAACTCGATTGATTTCTATCCGGTCATGTAAAGTCCTGTGGGATTGAAGGTAATTCACGTGCGATGAACCATCAGCGCATTTGCTTGCTTTTAAAAGTGTAAACAGGATTATTATCACATTAAGTGGAAATCACTTATAAGCTTAAATTCCACGTCAGTGTTGCCATTTTTCTGCCGATTGTAGTCAGTTTATGCATTTTTTTTGAGAGTCAAGCAAACTTGAGTTCAACAACTCTGACGACATCAGGTCTAGATTAGGTGTAAATGCGTGTCAGCCCAGATAATAGCCACTATGGTATCATATGAATCTATGCCAAGTTTTCCTCTCTACTCGTTAAACCAACCAAGTTGGACCATAATCTCTACCTGACACTCGTTCTTGCAGTTTCTACAGAATTGACTTGAACACCATAATCATCACGTATTGTTGCATGCTTACCTATGAGACAGTGTCTAGTGACGCCAACTATTGAAGCGCTAAAATGCCCTATACCCTTAATTGACTAGGGGTGGAACTAGACCGTAACCAACAGCTCTCTCCATTTCGCGTAATTTTGCTCTAATCGTCTTCAGTTGCACACACCATGTTGGCTGAGGTTACTTTTCACTTGAGTGCGCTACCTAGGACGAGTTCTTGTTTTACCGCGTTGTCCCTCTGGACTGTATTCAAAGATATTCTGGTCTAAAGTGATAGTGTTCATTGACTGACTATGTCCTAGCCATAGGAGCCATATCTCTATCCCTTCTGACCACGTCAATGCCATTATACACTCCACACACTTCGTTACTGCATCCTATTCTCTAAATTCCGTTTACGAAAAATTAATCAAAAATCATTCAAAGAACTTTACTGTCGGGGCATCCGGAGAATGCTTTCGGTCGTTTTAAATAAAATCTGTGCTTCCTTGCTGTATAGTTGGACTATAGCTGCTTCCTTCCGTGAGAGATATTTGTTTTTCGATTGTGGTTTCAGTCTAAAGAAATAACGATTAGCAAGGGTGATTCTTCGCCTGGTATATACTTATATACGGGTATAGTGTTGCTGTTTGAAATTACAGCGGAATCTAAATAGGGAAAGTTTTTTTACCTCTTCAAAGGTATAGCTTGCCATTGTGCCGTGCTCTCTGACCCATTGTTGTTGGCTGTCCTTTCATTTAGCGCTAAACCCAAGCAATGGGTCCAGTTACAGGAAGGTGTAATGCCATCAGTGAATGCCTGTAGTTGTCATATTGTGCTTATGGTATAGGCCTTTGGAGAAATCACATGACAGGGCATCACCTTCTTGATATCTCTTCTGACATCATATTCCGCGATGGTAAAATCACCGGCTTTTATAGAGCAACGAGCGCCTACCATTGTCAACCTACACAGACGTATGAGTGTGGCATTAATGCAAGACTTGACATGATGCTATGCGGCTTATTTTTATAAATTCGGTGAATTGCGGTCGTATAACGATTTGAAGTTCTTGAGTTTTACCAATATCTACAGCAGGGTGAGTTTACCAGCCCTAAAATCAGACTAAGAAGAAGCAATTAGATTGCCGATATAAGGTGTTTAGTGTTCAAATAGTCCGGTAGATAAAATCTTGTACTTGATGTTAACTCCTCTATACTTGGCGAAATCTTAGGGAGTCCCCCTTCTTGAGAATCAGACAAACGATGCATACCTCCATTCGGCCACATCTTATAGACGGGTTGGTATATGCTCCTTACCAACAACGTTGCTTTAAAAAGTTTGGCTGTTAGTCTGCAGCCTTTTTGGTCTTAAGAATATATACAGCTGTCCAGACTTATTCTTGGTCGGATGGAAAAAGTTGTTGTGGATCATCATCTGAGTTCGCTGTTAAACAGTCTTCAGAAGCACTACTTTGACTTTCACTTCTGTGCAAGTTTTGTATCTTTGGCAAGATCTTTTCACATTTTGGTAGAACTTGATCCAGAGCTTCTCTGCTTCTATCTTTCTTCCCAACTCGTTTCCTGATGGAGTTCTTCAGCAGTTATCATCCTTATTTGCATCACTACTTTGTATGCCACTGGTTCCGCTGGATGCGCTTGCCGCATTTGTCAAATAAGGGGTTTCGTTGTAGCAGTGGAGGAAACCCCACACTTCAGATGCACCTTGGATTGTTGAAAATGTCGCCACCAACTGTCTGAAATGCTTTAAGGAATGTCTTGGGATTGTAGCGTTCAGCGTCAAGTTTTTCATTATATGTACATTGTCGGTATTCAGCCTCCCGGTACATGCGCATTTCCACCTTTGCCACAACAAAGAAGTAGTCGAATTCGATGTTGGCATCTCGACAAGTTCGAATGTTAAGAATAATGGGATTGTGTCTAACGTCGGCACAATCTGAGGACGATTAGCTTGACTCCATTTTTGGAGCTGATACATATGTAGTGTCGTGGGTCGTGTAGGCTATGTTTTCCAGCTATGCTGCCAAGAGTATTCACCTTTCCAACTTCGCTATAATATCATCAATGACAAATTAAGCATCTTGCTTAGGATAGGTTTGTTAGTCTGATCGAGGAACTCGTAGAATCAGTCTTTGGCAAAGTCATCCTTTTCGCTTGCAGAGGCGTCAGCACATTTTAGGCTTATGATGCCGAATAAAGGCTTGGTGCGTGCTGTAATCAGGCAAGCCTTCGCTAAGATGCCTGAAGCTAGAAACTGCGCTCCTTACTCATTATGTTAGATGGAAAAAACCCCGTATTACATATCTGAACTCATTTCATCGTCTTTGATTCCATCTTACCGATTTCAGAGATTAAATTCACTCTAAGTCGGTTGAGGTCCCCTCTTACTTGTGCGCGCCATCTACGGTAAGGTCTCCCTCTACTGCGTTGTTCCTCCGGGTTAGATTCGAAGACACTGCGGGCCGAAGCATTGATATGTGCTAGCTATATCAGGCGACTGATGCGCAGTTTTCTGACTAACTCTATGTCACTGTACAGCTTGCAAAGTTCGTCCTTTAATCATCTCATCCAAAGGCGTTTTATTTCTGCTGAGGTGTTGGTGGTAGAATTTATAGCAGAGCCGCGGTGCACAGAATCCCTTACTGCCTCGAGATAGCTGACGACTGTGACGTTCTGTCTAATTTTTCGATGTTGTACATCACTTCTTATTGACAGCATATTCTTGATTTTGCCCTCATTTTCTGCTAAACCCATTCTGGCAGCGTCTGTACCAGCGAACGCACAGGTGACAGCCCCCTGTGTTCTTCCAATTATGTCGATATCATCGGCGTACGCTAGTAGTTGCAAAGACTCTAGAAAGATTGTGCCTCCAGTGTTCACTAGCGAGTTCCGCATAATTCTTTCAAGTATGATGTTAAAGAAGTCATATGCCAATGCGTCACCTTGTCTAAAAGCTTTTTTGACATCAGAGGTCTTGGTTGAGTGGATACACGGATGACGGAGCACGAGAGTTATTATCATTCTGCATAAATGGACGACTTTGACATTTATGCCAAACTTAGACATGCTGTATACAGTTCATATCTATAAATGTTGCCATGTGGGGCTTTACAATCCATTAAAAGACTGTGCGTATCGAATTGGACCTCTTGAATTCTTTCCAGGATCTGCCGGAGTGTGGAGCTTAGGTACGAGTAGATTATGGACTTTTCTAGTTTTTTATTACGATGTTGAGGAAGTGTATACGTTTATAGGTGATGCAGTTAAGGGGTCTCCCCTTTTGTGGATCGACCAAACAATATTGATATTTCATTCATCAGGCATGCACTCTTCTGACTAGAAATGAGAAATGAGTTGGTGCATGCTCTCCACAAATTCATTTCCAGCAGCTTTGAATACCTCATCCAGTAAGGAGTCAGTTCCAGCTGCTTTGTTAGTGTTCAGCTTGGATATTACTAGCCTTACTTGGTTTTGGTCAGGTGGATGGAAGTTGAATGGGCTATTCTGCCTGACGTCGGGATGTTGGACTTCTTCGACGTATACAGAAAAACATTTTCCATATTCTCAGCACCGACTGTGACTCTACTGCAAGGTTTCCATCTTCATCTCTACAAGTTTCTTTATGGGTCTTCTTACCTTGACACGTTCTTTTGCCTGTTGGTAAAACTTCCGTGCGTGATTCCTAGAGTATAACATCTCAATATCTTCGATCGCGCGATTCTCATGCTGTTTATTCTTCTTCTGGAGAAGCCCATGTTCATTCTGTCTCTTCTGTTCGTAGAGTTGACGAGCGGTCCTCGTGCCTCATGGCAGCGCCGCTTTGTAGGCTTCTTGTTTAGCTGCATGTGCTTTCCGGCATTCTCCGTTAAGCCAGATATGTGTTGGTGGTGGTCGAATAAAACCCAGTACATCAGTTGCGGCGTCTCTGATGGCACGTTGGGAGCGTTGCCACTGGACTTCTCTACTCGATGCTGGTGGCATAGGAGATGTTGAAAGATTTCGGGATACGCTCTCTTGCGATTACAGCTTTCCTACGTTATATCTTCTCAGAGTAATTCTTCTTTGGAAATCGGTATTCGAACGTTGGCTGCAACAAGATGGTAACCCGAGTCAAGGTTGTCTACGCCGAATTTTCACTCTTCCAGAATACTGGAGGTATGCTTTGGGTTTATCGGAATAATCCGAAGACCACCATGTCGCCTTGTGTATATTGAGATGAGGAATTGTTTTGTAATTATAATATTGTTATTTATAGTATAAGTGTGCAATGAAATAAACAAATAAATAAATAAATAAATATTTCGTCCCGCAAAGTCAATAAGCCTAAGCCTGTTGCCAGACGTGATGTCGTTTAGGCTAATATGTCCTATAAAAGGCCCTATAATCGCCTAGTACTATTTTAACATCATGCTGCTGACAGTACTCAAATATCTTGTCCAGGAGCTTGTAGATAGGGTCATGGGCGCATAGTAGTCATATATTAGCGAATTTAACCATGATGCAGATTGTCATAAGATTCTCTCTCACGTGCTGGAAGCTCCATACTTCTTGCATAAGTCTCCAGCCTAAGGCAAATCCACATACGAATAACCACTGATTCTTTTCCCTATAGAAATCGCCATAGTACTCTCGTATGTCACAGTTTTTATCCCCTCTAGGACTGTCCCATCCCAGTTCCTGAATGGCGGTGATATCTACATGATGGCAGTTACTAACTCTGCTAATTGTTTGGCTGCACGCGCCCTGTTAAGGGTCCGAACATTCTATGTACAGGTCTGTAGGTCATTGCCCTTTAAGCGTTTGCAAGTGTCATCAACAGTGAATCCATTTTTATCATAGGCCACAACTTTTTAATCTCCTCCGTATGGCGGCGTGGGCCAGCATTATGCAACTGGCCGCGCATGCCCTTGCCATTTAAGCCTGTGGACAAGCACTGGGAGGTCAGCAAACACTCACTACGAACTTCTTTGTTGCGGTGCTGACCCAAACAGCACACTGGAATGTTTCTGTTCAACTGTAACCGGAATTTTGTTGTAGTTTACGTTTCCTGAAATCAAGATCCGCATGTATTCAGGATAGCAGCATGACTAGTTTTCTTGCATTGAGTGGAACAGCACTCGTGGCTATATGCCTGATAAAAATGTTAAGTACTGCGAAGTGCTCCCTTAGTACACAAATATGCTGGTTTTGGGACTTGGGAGCCAGAGATTTTTGCGGCCGGTATTACAGCATGCAGCAGTTTAACTTTTTCTTTTATGTTAAGTTTCCAACTCAGTTAATTTCCAGAAATATTGTTATACCTATGTGTTGCCAAAAAATATTAAGTTTCTACCATTAATGGGCCTTATGGATTTTTTTTCCTGAAGAAGAGGGTAATTCCGGTTTTCTGGGGTATAAACAAAGGACCCCCTTTGAGGCTTAAGGTTGCTGATCTGAGACGTCTATGGCAACGTCAGGAAATTTTGCCTGCTGCATGACAACATTTACAAGGAAAAGTGGAATGGTGTAGCGATGCATAATCTCTTCCTCGATATATGAAGATATTCGCTACCTTTCTTTGAAATGGCAACACTAACACCATATCCAATGTGCACAAATTAGTTACCAAAAAGATTCCGATAAAATAAATAAGTGTCCTGCCCATTGTCCACCGTATCGATCAACGGTAATCCACTCAGCAACAAAGATTAGCAATATTCCGTCCAAGTTCTCCACCCGATAAATCATACTAATCACGAGTTCCGTTTCCACCATCCCCTGCCCACACAAAACAAAAAAAAAAACCACTTTCCCTATAATAAGTGAAATACCAAAACAAAGACCCTCCAAATCCAGGTTCGTAGGGTTGAAACACAAAAACACACCCCACTAGGGAGATGGCATGAAATTGGTCGCTGGAGGTACCGAAAAGGAAAACAAAAAAACAAAAACTACCCCAAGGGGTATTCAAAGTAAATGAACAATCGACAATGCCAACCGCTGTCCACTTGGGGATTACCTTTTAGCACAAATTCACACTCACAAATATGGAGGTCGTTCTTGACCAAGTCGAGGTTAGGTTTCTCGTCGGAATACATACGAGTATGTGCGAGCACTATATGACGATCGTGAAAGCGACTCATTTATAATGTCTGTCATCTGATAATATCGAGAGCATTAACTGAAAATGGAACTAAACGATTTTGTTTTGTTGTGTTTTTTTTTTTAAGTACACTTTGTGTATATCCTCCACCCTTCATGTGTAGGGGATGGTATTTGTATATGTTGGATAACCCCAAAAGTTTGGACAGTAAAATAATAATCATCATTATCACAGTTAGCCTTCAAGGACAGAAGAATTTCGAACATCTTCTTCCACCTAACATACTAACATATAGCAGAGTGGCTATTCAACTCACAATTTCTTCAGGATATTCAAAATTTGTATTGTATCCTGAGGAAGTTATTAATTAAAATACGAAAACGATAGTGATAGTGATTTTTGACGCGATAAACTTTTTCCAACCAACAAATACGGGTAAATCCTTGAAAATCCTTTTGTTTGGTCATGTTTTAGGCTTCCCCTTAAAGGGTATCCCGGTGAGTGGGTAAAACCAAACAATTGGTTTCCAGTGAAAAGGACTCCAGTGTCTGGGATTGGACAATGGATGAAGAGTTAATAAAGAAACGATGAGAGAGCATTAATTCGATTGTCAGGAAGGAAAATACAATACATACATTTGAATAGATAAAAAGGACGAAGAGAAAACGAAAAATAATAATAATTTTGTCCTGTCAACATGGCATATGATAATGTGAGGGAGTTAGCTATTGTTGGATGACATTTTCGATGACAAATTGGATTTGATTGGGGGTCATTAATGACCTTGGAATTAGACTTATGAATACACGGTCAAACGAAAGGCTTTTGGGGTGGTACACCACGTGCAGCCGTTGGGGAGTTAAATACAACACATAAATTTTCAAAGACATGACGGACAGGTCTTTGTGTGTATACATTTATTTATTATAATTTGAAGGCTATTGAATCTACATTGATATACAATACATTGTTGTCTTGTCCTTTGGGAGAAATTAGTTGATATTTGTGAGACGTCATGTTTTTGACAGTATACATCGGGTATTTACGAGTATAGTCAGATTTTCTAAAACTATTCCCAATAGGGGTTAAGTTAAAGCTTTTCCTTGACTCAAGCGATTGTTCTATTCTGCAGAATTGGTTTTGAGGTGAAGATAGGTTAAGTAAACAGGTCTTCCTTAACAAATGAAGATTTTGTTCACAACTTGCTCTGCGGGATATGCGAATGAATACAATATCTCATATGAGACGCAGTAACTTCGAAGAGGATTAATATGGTTCTAATTGTTCAAACTATGACAGCACTGAGATCTTCAATACGAGAGTTTGCCAGATACACTTCCAGCTTTAACTCGGGAAGAATTTCCACAACCCAATAAGAGCTTGGACCCTTCTTAAACAGAAACCATAGAGAGAAACTTCTGCAAAAAGGGTGTCTAGCAACTGAATGCTAGTTAACTCAAGAAGCATTCTGTGTGGTCACATCGGATTAATCAGGAAAGCACAACTTCTTGGATGTCTCTCATAAACAAACACTAGACATCGTTATGAATACTCATTTCCTGGCTACTCTCCCGCGAACTAATGACTTTAACACAACGTATGAAATGAAATCCTTTTCTTTTGTTAAGGCATCAGAAATGGATAACATTCTACTGGTGATGTCGCAGAAGTCTGCAGAAACTGTTACCTAGTGAGTCAAAAAAATCTAAACTAGATGTCCTTAGCAATCTTCCACCAACGACTCCTTGTACCAGAGTCATCCTATTTTAATAACCACTGAATTTCTCAAATGGCCCACAACTCTCTCGTACCTTGGACCCGTCTTATATCGAATATAAGGTCCACCAACTTAATAACGAATTCGCACTCGGCCCCGATGGCCTTCCTGCCCATATACCCAAACTCTTTGAAAGTATTTTGTATGAAGCTCTAAGCCTCCAATGCCAATCACTTATTTCCCCTAGATAACATTGTTTCCTGAACGGTAGGTCAACCACCACAAATCTCGTTGAATCCGTATCCTTTACCCTAGAGAATGGCAACGAAGTCGATGTAGTTGCAACCGATTTTAGCAAAGCCTTCGACTTTGAACCCATACTGTTAAAATGTATATCCTCTTACCTCGAAAACCATTTTTAACAGTGTTCGTTTTAGGTCAGGTCACTCGGCTCCATTTTTGGTCACAACAAATGCAGGGCAGCCACCTCGGTCCCCTACTTTTTATATTAACCATAAATAATCTCGACAGGATCATTAAACCCTCGTCTGTCCCCCATTACGCCGACGATACCATCCTCTGCTGATCTGAGCCGAGCCGAACAATTCTTGGCGTTGGATATACTCGTACATACTCGTACATGCAGGCTATGCCTTGCCAATTTTGTTGACAACTTGACTTCGAGATGCTGGAAGCACTCTATATTCTATTCTCTACATTCTAGGCTTTCCATTTTTGCACTAGCAATTTATCTAAAGCGCGATGGTTATTGCTTTCCACTGCATGTCACTTGATGTTTTCCTTCGGTTGAGAGGGAGTTTTTAAATTTTTTTTGCAGATTCTTCTCAACTTTACGCACTCATAATACTTTTTTTCTTAGGGAGCTTGCCGAGTATTCCCTTGGAACTTTCAGGATCGTAATGTAAAGGCACTTTTACGTAGAGGAAAAAATAGAGATGCTCCTACATCTCCGTAGCTGGTCCTTATTTGAAGTTATCACAGCCACTTAGATTTACACTTAGGCCTTAGGTTTACACTGGATGTTATCTAGGGCTCTGAACACCTATCAGTTTAATCGTAAGTTTCAAGCTAACTTTCGGACGGGGCGTACTCTAAAATATTGTGATTCTTTCCTAGGCCATTATAACTTGCAAACATTTAAAAAGAACGCCCCAGGGCATCTCTCTTTTTTCCCTCCTTAAAATCCTTTCGTCCGCGCTGTGTGCAAGCATTTTAAGGGTACTCAAATCCAAAACAAAAAGATGTCCGGCGTTCCGTAGATGTGATGTCGTCTATTCTGCTTCTTTACGCAATCCGTTCCTAAAGTTAGGCTTATCATGTGACACGCACACCTTAGCTCTCTCATCTTTATTCGCCATATCGAAATGTTCGTGTATCTATTCTTTTTTCTTTTGGAGTCACGCTTCTTGGCGCAATCAATGTTTTTACTGAGGAGCGATATCTTCCTGGCCCTTGTAGGTGTATTTTGCAGATGCTCTTGTGCTGATGTCCTAGTTTTAATACGATGCACTCGATGCACTCAACTTGACGGGAAAATAAACTCGATAACATTCGAAACTCACTCGAAGTTGGATTTGCATTCCTTACGCTTCAGAGTCATCCTGTGTTCCAGCATATGTTCGTTGAAACCGATGATAAAGTCGTAGTTGCTCTGATTGAACTATTTAATGATTTGGATGTGGATTTTCGTGGGAAGCTCCAAGTTAAAAATGTGCGACAAAATGCTGAACTACTGTGAGGAGAGCTTCAATTTGTAGTATCGGAGGAAGAGTGTGGCCGGCGTATAGTTTTCTTCACCGAAGAGCGTTTTACTTGAGAATTTGCGTCCTTGGATTAGTTTGGCTGAATGGATTGTACAGGATAATGTTCTGCATATCCATGATGTTGTCAGTATGTGATTAATCAGTGAGCAATCTGGAGACAGATAGACAACTATCGCCTTAAGGATTTTTTAGGGGCAAAGCTGAACACCAAACCAAACCACCTTCTCTAGTTTCTTCAAATCGATGGCACCCGAGTTGAAATGTGTGGAAATCTCTGATAGAGTTGTACCCGTAATAACAACGTCTCGATCAGCAACTACAACACGAGTAACCTTACAACACTTTGCTGCCATTTTTTCGTGGATTCAACTTGCCTGCCAGTAGAGTTCCTTGTTCGGAGATAACCGGTGACCCAAATACAACTTCCTTTTTGAACGATATGTTACTTTGACACCGACAGCTCTTTCCCGCTTGAAATCCTGACTGTCAGACAGTATCATGCCTCCGCAAAACGTAATGAATCGCATTACGCTTGAAAAACGGTAGGAAATATTGCAAAGTGATTTCAAAAGTGAGTGCTGTGTTGTCCAAACAGTGCGTTCATAGAAAATAAATTTTGGCCGAAATGAAGCACTCACCGCAGCTGCTGTATGCAAGTTTGTGCGAAAAGTTCATGAGAATGGTTTGATTGCGGCCAATACTTATGGTGCCTGTCATGGTACGATGCGTACAACGAACGCTATAGGCGAGATTGTTCCACTCAATCCAGAAAACTTTGATTCGGCATCGATCTCAACAAGTCAATATTTCACGCACCAGCCTAATATCTAGGGTTATTCCCTTACAAAGTCCAATTAACTCAGCAATTGAAGGCAAATGACCATCCGCTTCGTTATCTCTTCCCTGTTTGGGCCTTACAGCAGCTCGAATTAGACGTCGAATTTGGCCGAAATATAATTTTTCCTGACAAAGCGCATTTTGATCTCGGCTGCGGCTATGTTAACAAACAAAATTGCCGAATCTGGGAATCGGAAAACTCGCACGTGATTTTTGAGTAGCATCATTGGCCCATTTTATTTCGAAAATGCTGCAGGGAACTCAATTTCGGTCAACGGTGAGCGCTACAGAGCCATGACCACCGAATATTTGTGGACCGAAATTAAGGGCATGGACTTGAACGATCTTTTGTTTCAGCACAACGTCGCGCCATATCACACAGCCCATCAAGCAATCGATATTGTGCGCACTAAGTTTGGTAATCATGTTATCAGCCGCCTTGTTATCATCGCCTTAGAACTACGATTTGACCCCGTTAGACTTTTTGTTTTTTTGGAATGCCCTTAAAGACTTATGTTATGCGGGCAATCCAGAAACGATTTAAGCGCTTAAAGCGGATATCGTCCAAGGGATTCGTGAGATAGAGCTGGAAATAGTCAAAAAGGTCTTAGAAAACTGTTTTTACAGGATGCGCCGTATTCCTTAAGTAATGTTCAGAATGTTCGCTCTTTATAATAAAGCCAAAATATACTGAAAATAATTGAGTTTTGAGCAAAAAATGGGGTATTGCGCCTTCTTAAATTAGTGTGGCATATGTCCAAAAATATCGCCTTCAGGATATTTTTTTGTTGTCGTACTTGAAGTTTAAAGAAGACGGAAACTTGCCTCGGTCAATCTCGGGGAGATCTTAAAAAGCCGCGTACTTTATCTTTCTAGTGATAACTCAACTATGTCCCCTATTTCTTGAACAGAGGGGATGGAAACCATAATTTGGTATTCATAAGCTATCATCACGCCTCCTCCGTGTTTGCTTCGAAAGTACATTAACATATCTACAAGATGGGCCCTGGTTACTTTTATGGCAACATCCGTTTACAACTGCAGCCACGTTCGAATGACACAAGAAATGACAAGCTCAACTGCCTCGACCTCGAAGGTATACTCTTTGACCACCACAACATCGGATTAAAGAGGATCCATCAACTAATTTGAACTACTATGTATACGTCTTCATACTGCGTCTGTTAACAAGAGCCGATCCAGTTAGCTAAGGACACCCATGTAATATTCCGACAGGCTTCGGGGTTCTCAAGTGCGTCAATTGACAATAGACTACCTTGTCAAAAATGCAGAAACAATCAGCGGCTTCGTTTCTTAGAGCATCGACGACCACTGACACACTGACACTGACGCAGCCAAAGCACATAGCTGACAGCAGACAACTGGAGGCGGATCGATGATCAAAATACTGACTCCGTCTTTATCGCATGAAGATAAAACACGTCCAGGGTTGTGTACTAATAGTTGCTACTGCTAAAGAAGCAGCAAATATTTGCAACAGCAGGACTGCTTGCGGAATAACTTTGCAGCAGTGCTTAACAATTTAAGCAACAGAAATTTGGATAACTTCGGTCCGTCCTGCAGCAATAAATACACTTTATCGTGTTTCGTTTCGGATCACAAACGCTGAAATAAGTTTGGAGATAAGATAAGATGGAGATAATCAATGACAGACTAAAAGAATATCTTGATTCAACGCACGAGATTGAATAGGCAGGCTTTCGAATTGGAATCTCGACCACATCAAGAGCTTGCATCTTTGAACAATGCATGGGCTATAGATATCCAATTCATTTTTTGTTCCTCGATTTCATGAGAGCCTTGAGTGGCTTGAGTCAAGATGCTCAAGCTCCTGAGCCTTGCGCAGGAGAGGTGAACCAGGAAAACAAGTCACCATTATAAAGACAACCTACGGCGGAAGTCAACAGTCTCACCACGCTGAAAGCATCGGTTTTCGCTAGATCACCCATATTGTGTAGCGTTGGATGCGGTAAGTACCTACATAGGTGGAGGGCCGCATGGAAACCTGGTACCAATGAATCCTGCATGCGGTTTGCATTCGGAATAAATGGAGTACAATGGACCAGTTTCATGTCTGAGTGCTATACCGTCTCGAAAAGAAAAAAGTAAGGTGTCAGAGGAATTTGATAAGGTAGCATGTATTCACTACTACTATTCCTTGCAGCAATCAGTGGTGTGGTCCGGATAGTTTCGCCCTGAGGAAACATGCCACTGAGATGGATTACGACATCATTTCTTAACCATCTTGACTATGCTGATAACCTTTCCCTGGGCTTAAACTATAGCCCTAAGCACTCCAAATTCTCAAGACAACACCAAGCAGACTAAAGTATTACAATCAAATTGGAACTCTGAACGTCTTACCACACTAGAAACCCTTTCTTTTTACTTGCTGTAATAAATTCCTCTTTTAAGTGTTTGCTAACTCAATCCAAAAACTCATTATTGCCCTTTTATGAAACCCTAATTTTCTTTGTAATAAACTGTCCCAGAAGTAAATGGCTCTTGACCCTTCACCTGTTTTAGGATCCAAACACTTTCATCATTTTAATTTCGATCCGTACATCTGTTTTTATCATAAATTCACACTTTTCCCGAGCTCCTATCCTAACCCTAAACTAAAGCTTCAATTTCAATATGACGAAAACTGAGCTGATGGACTTCCTTGGACTTCTCTAGACCCCAACAACTGCTCAGATCAGATCCGCTTCTCTGGTTTAATGAATTCGAAGACAATTTTCACACCATAACCCTTTATCCTCAACCCCATATTTGCAGGGCTGCGACAGAAAAAGAGTGGATCATAAAAGTTATTGCTCCCAAGCAGATAATAAAATAAAACCTTCAAGTTACGATTGCTCGGTAGGAATCCGAAGAAACCAACTAAACGGACCACTTCATCGTTAATATCCGTCTCGAAAATTTGCATAACAAACCTGGTAACATCCATTCTGGCCGGTGGGTGAACCGTTCCATTCACTTTACCTCCTCCTGCCGCAATTAAGATACAATTTCAATTACTTTATGTCTTCTCCTGCGTTTGCTGATGTTATTTCAAGTGATTTCACTTCGAAGGCAGGGATGGCACGGCACAATAAAAACGGTAAATGGGAAAACAAATGGATTTGCACCTGATGACATTGGCGTCGCTGTCAGCTGTATAAATTATTGTCAACCAATCGCTCTGGTTTTATTCACCGCTGCACTAGCACATGGCAATTTTTCGGTTTGATTCGCTCGAGAATGTCGATGAGAAGTGACTGAAGAAGGATACTGAAGATTCCATAGATCCTCGTTTTATCCTTCAATCTGTTATTTATTTCATCGATATTATTATGCAGTAATCCTGTAATGCCGTAATGCTCTTTCGTTCTGACTCCTTGAATTCGTTTTTTTCCTATATTTGGCTTTCATGTCCTTGCTGAATATTTATAATTTATTTTGTACTGTGGCGCAAGTACCATCACGGGATTAATGTCAAACTTTGCCATTCATGGCGCTATTATGCGCAAAGGAGCGCGCGAGAAGTTTCAACAGATAAATCATTAATCGAAGGAGAGTTAAGTTCAACCAACTGCCTCCCACTTGAGGGTACCACCATCGGGCGGGATGGTGTAGGTTTTTTTTTTTGTCGGTTCGCTTGAAATGGGAAGTTGTGAAGTTGAAATAATATTTGTGCAAGAAGAACGAAATAATGACAGGGATTGAGAGTGTTCAAGATTGGAGGTTCTAGATTGAAGGACTTTTGTATTGAGTGGAGAAAGAAATTTAATTGGGAATCACAGTACACCAGTGGTGATTGCTATTTTTTTTTAATTAATTTCGTGGGAAATATTTATATACATAAGGTAACGGCTGATGCCTCTACAACACAATGGGCTGTATACTTTATTGCAAAATGATGAGGTTTCCTTCCGAAGAAACTATCTTTCTGTAATATTCATTTACAAATTCAAGGTATAGAGGACTATCTGTTCATTGTATTGAAGGAGAATAGCACTGGTTTGAAAGCGCATTGCTATGCGAATCACAAAACTTTACGTTTTGGGAAGTTAATCTCTTTATTATAATGACTAGATTGAATAACTTGCCGTAAAAAAACGTGAATACCGTGAGGTATGATGCTTCGAGCGAAAAGACGTTTTCGGCAATGTCTTCTCCAATTTATTTCTTAGACCGAATGTTGCAATTTAACTTCATACATTGACACTGTGGCAATGTATATCAAGATAATTTGCTTTCATAAACTCTTGAGTTATCCGTAGGCGGTACTTTCTTTACCCTGATGTTCCTCCACTTGAAGCTATTTCTTCCTTCAGGGATAAAAAGGACTGAAGAAGCTCTAAGACAGCAGCCTTAGCAATGAGCGTTATGATTTTGATTAGCATAAACTCAGAGATGCATTGAATGCACTTCAATATGGCAAATATCTCTTACTAGTCTTAAAGTTTTGTTCACATTCAGTGAGGTCTTCCTTCGTTCGCTTCGTTCTCCAGAGACATTGGTCTTTATATGCCCGATGCAGTGTTCTGTTTAATGCGAATTGTTCTGATTAAAAACTCTTTGATGTACATAGAATATAGATCGATTGGCCAGAGCTATAACCTCTTCTAAAAGCAGAGGCGATAGGGTGTGGTGTTACTTCTTAATGAAGCTGCAACCTTTTAACAGGGATGGGTTTCCACGGATATTTTGAACCATTTGTCTGTATATATTCTATCACAGTAAAATTTTCTTGCTGCTGTAGTCTGCGTTGCATATGTGGCTCTTTGAATTATTTTAATTTTCCACCGGAAATCCGGTTACAATATGTCCAAATTTGCCCAGCAGCTGTTTCCAAAGGGACCAACAGCCAGCTTCGTTTACTTTGGTGAACGAAATATCACAAATGCGGCGCGAAATCGTTGATTGAAATCTTGCCAGTGAATATTGTTTGTGCAGAGTATCATTGTCCATTTCTTCGTCTTTCGATTGCACTATATCGTGTTTCTCTTTTGACCAAGCGGGTACAACTTTATTTTGAAGGTTGATTGTTGGTCAGCTACAGTGGCGTAACAGTGACACACAAAACGCGTTTTGTTACTACCGTCTGCAAACAATTGTAAACAAAAGCTCCAAGTGACTACAAAATGAACTGTTTACCACAGAAAACCCATTGAAATGGATCCCCAACGAGAAGTGCACAGTGTGAGTGTGGTTTCAGCAAGTTCCACAACCACCCCATCAGAGGGTACCCACCAACGTATCCAGTAGTAAAAGCAGAAAGTCTTCAATCTTTCGATTTCTCTGTCGTTGTATTCTGCTTGTCAAGCGGATTCCTGTTGATGCAAAGGATGGAAGATGCTGCAGGAAAACCGGCATGGTAGTTGTTGTTATCTGGAGTTCTCCGAGGACTGCAGAAGTACCATTTGTAAACATCCTTTCCAGGATCATATCACCCATTTGGATGGAATCTCGAGTGAAAAAATGAATGAACATGTAACGCGTAGAGGATGAGGATACTAAAAAAGTTTATCTCTACCTCTTTCGATTGTTAAGGCAGTGTGTGATAAGCCGATAGCGAGCAGTAATACGTGAACCTCTTGGTGATCCCCATTTGAGGCGCCGTGTATCATCAAAGCAATTCCCAGCTTTATTTTCTACATGGAGCTAAACACCATGACTGAAGTTGTCACTACATTCTTATACTTGCTCAACCATTACAACTTTGAATCACCATCAATGCGGAAAGCTGATCTCACGCATGAGGATGCCACCAGTTACAAAATTAACTAAACCCGGTGGCTGGTCTTCTTTCATGTACCGGCGTTCTGTAATTCCTTGAGACACTTCGACACTTCACTAGCATTTGGAAGAACTCTCCTTAAAACCGTGTTCTTGGGTATGGCGCAGCAGTTAAATAAGAAGTCCATCACTGAACGAGATCACTTTCGAGCTGATTAGAGAGCAATCATTACACAAATGCCAAAGCTTTTGGGATCTTTGAAGGCGGTAATTTATAAAGGTGTCACGCCGACTTGCGATCCATCTTATTGTCCACCAAATACATTCCTCTCATAACAAAGCAGCCCACAACTGGAGGCTACAGCTGGTGCTTTGAAACGACCAGCAGAACTGGCCTGCAAACGCCCGAAGAAGGAAACCGAACGTCTGCCTGACCATGAAGATTTGTCGGATAACACAATGACGCAAGCTATGTTTCCAATTAACGTGTTTCGTCATGAAATCGTTACGACGGAATCAGAGCGAGATTCAGTTTCACATTTTGGGCAATTCGTTGTCACAGCCCGTGGAGAAATAACCGATGTTGTGGCTTTTGGGTCTCCATGGTGTTTATCCATCAGCTGACTGAGATGTCTCGTGAATACATAAGCTAACTAGTTTTTGACACAAATCGCAAGACCCTTGCTCTCATCAAGTACTTAGAACAAATCGATAGGAGGTATTTACTTTGGGTCATTCCCTACTTAAGGTTTGTTTTGTGCACCGTAATATGAGTGAACAGGGAAAACGCCATGGATCTCATAGCCGATGTGGTCTTCGTCAGTTTTTTCACCTACGCCAATGACCATGCAAGCAAGACTTTTCCAAGGACATCAACCTGGCGCGTCCCGTTTATGCTAGATTCATCAAAGACTACGATGGAGCTACTCTTATGCACTGTAAGCTGCATCAAAGTATCGTGTATATACAATTCATGTCCATCATTCAGAAGTTAGAATTGAGAATTCAATATCGCACAGCGGCACAAAAAAGTGCAAAAAATTCGCACCGGCCTAGCTTATTTTAAAGAAGGTGTCCCTGTCCTTTCTGTGGAATCGATTCCTGGTCTTCGTGAAATGGGGGAGAAACCACAAATGCGAGCACAGCGTGCTTCTCGTCCTTTAGAAAAACCATCCGATCCAGATAAGCTAGCCACTTCATTTGCTACAGTTCTACAGGCAGTACAACATGCATTCGCGTGCCCATTGCTTAAGCCTATTAGTGTGGCAGAAGTACCAGATTACTACGACCACATCAAGTATCTAATTGATTTAAAGACAATGGGTGATCGTTTAAAGAAGGGTTACTATGTGACTCGATGTCTATTTAATGCAGACATGGCGAGCATTTTTTCGAATTGCCGGTTTTACAATCAGCCAGACACTGAATATTCTAGATTTGCTAATTCAGTGGAGCGGTGTTTCCAAACTAAGATGTGAGGTCTTCGTTTATGGGATAAATGGGATTAGGTTTACCATTGGGTGTTAAAATGTTTTTATTTTTTGGATGAGAATTTATCAAATAAAATGAATTAATGTTGCCATATGTACGAGTAATAAATTTATCGTAAGTGGGCCTGCACTCCATGTTACAATCGTTTGTCTTCTCAGAGGTGAGTGAATGTTGGATAATAAACGTTACAATGTTCGCTGATTGAGCGATGGGCTTGATGTAAATTTAATTTGTCCGTTGTTTGTTCCTCTCAGCCAGGGCCTATCAGAACTTCAAGGACTGCCGAAAATATTCGTGAAGTAGAACGACGTTTGTGTGAAAGTCCGAGTGTCTTAGTGCGAAAAAACTGCTGCTTTGGGACTCCTTATCATAAGACAAGACCCAAGGAAGGACTTCTTTGAACCTGAATCTGTATCGGGACTAGTTCGGCCTCGGCCAAAACATTCATCCGTATTTGGATTTTTCATAAGCAATAGCATAACTTTTCAGGATGCTGACAGATCAAAGAACGCTATCTTATATCTTTAAAATCTCGAGATAATCTTAAAGGTTGTTACCGTCAATATCTCCACACCAGGTGACTTTCCACAGAAGAGTGCCCGGCCGCTCCGGTCATGAGTAAATATGTTTAATATGGGCGCCACGCGAATGCTCTTCCGCTTCACTATCAGAATGGCGAATAAATATAGGATTCACCCTTTTCCGGTGCCGACTAACCGATTTCAACCAAGGATGTTACTATGATGACTTTTGGTAAGTAAAAAGTAGGAGGCTATTAGATATGCACCGACACACGCATGTACGCACCCGTACAATGTGCTCAAATAGTGAAAATTCACTACAAATGCTATGAAAATATCGCGGAAACGTTTCATAAACTTCGTGGGGCTACGAAAGCCCAAGAGAAATAGTGGAACAACCTTTCCATCTACAACGAGTGGTAGCTGGCGGTTTTAAAAACGACGTTAGTTCGACTGTTTCAATAAATGGATTACGTCGCCAATTATGTTGACTGCCCTTTTTTTACCTAAAGTTAACGTTATGGACATGGGCGACACTTATTTTCAGCTGAACGGTGCACACGCCGCACTGCTCGTGAAACAATGGCCCTATTACGTGACAAATTTCATGGACGAATGAGTTTTCAAGAGGGAAACTTCAATTGCCAGCTGAAATCGTACGATGTAATACCATCAGACTTTTTCCTCTGAGCCTATGTTAAAGATAAAATCCACGCCAATGCTCCACCAACCATTTATGCACTAAAAGGAAGTATCAGAGCTGCTATTCGCAAGACACAGCCGCAATTATGCGAAAACTTGCAGATTTGGGAGACATTCATTATTACTAACTTAAGTACATTACTAAGCTATAAAACTTATATTAACTGTTCAGGATTCGTCATTTGTATGCTCTTGACGAAAATACAGATTTTCACCAACTCAACAAGAGATTTTGGTCTTCCCATTCACTGCAAGCAGTCAATTACGGCCACATCCATGCGCTCTTGTCCTGCAATGAATAAACGCGAATTTATACTGAAACGGCCAACTTACATCTTTTCTACTGGAGAGGATCTATTGGAGAGGATCTCAATAAAACATAGCTTTTGGATGCGACCAATCTTCAAATTGAAGATAGCGTTGTAAATGGTCATATTGTAGCACTAAACAACCAGGCGATGATCAGTTGCTAGATTTTGTGTATTGATTAGATGAAATTATTCCGGGTTAGATCTTTTCTTCTAATGAAGGTATAGAAATCGAGGATACATATCCTTTTCGCTGTACATAATCAATTAATGGCTCAATTAAAATATGGGCGAAATTCTTAAATGTAGATCATGAGGAGCAATAGGAACTAGCGACGTCAAATAGCTTTTCTATTATTCAGAACCGTTGGTACAAAATGTACTTATCAGGGCAGTGTTGGTCTGCATCTAAAAAGAATTACGCTTTAAAATTATCTGTGCAAAGTGTGGGTGCAAAGACAAAGTTTTGTGCCAATCTGCTTACAATCTACAACCACTAGGTTACAAATTAACTTTTTATTAGAATGCCTTTCCGAAGACGAGAACTCTTCATCAGTTCAGAAAATCACCAAGACCACACTTTCACATGAGCATTTTAATTGGGACTCTGGCAGTTCATATTTCATACGTCGATTACAATCCTTCAAATCCTAAAAGATCTTCGCCAAAGTACTCAGTTTGGTTCAAAAAAAGGCAACCGTATGTACCACAAATAGGTTGCTTCCGCTCCAAAGTAAGTTTATTTATAGATACTCATATAGTCCGATTGGAATTGTTTGAAATTTCTTTCGTTTGCCGGTAGAGGCTAATAAACATTGCTCCCCCCATCTAACCATTAGTTAAAGTTATGCTAACTACTGGTATTCCCGGTTTCAATAATGCACTTACCCACCATATGTGTACGTTCCATTAAAACCATTTCATACTCACACTCGTTTGAAGAAAAAGAAAACCTCATTCTGCTGTAACCTCAGAAAGTATGTCGAGTACATATAAAAACCACAAGCAAAAATTAGAACCCAAAAACCACTTGAAACCACCATCTAAACTGGATTTTCCTTCTTTCTCAACAAAAGAGCAAAAAAAAAAAAACATAAGAAAAATTGTATCCCGGGTATCTGCAGGAATATTCCCATGCACATGCCATTCCTTTCCGCTTTAGCGGGTATAGAAACGAATATCCGACACCCTAATGAAAGTAATTTCATTTTCCATTAACTGCCCAGTCAGAATTCCATGCATAGAGTTCGGTGTGCTACAAGAAATCCAACTGGGAGCTAAATAGGCAAGGGCTCGTAATGAAGTATTTTCTTTTCGCCAGCTACTTAAAGCAATGAACCTCACTACGAAAATCCTCAATACTCGCGGCCATTGTCAGAGACTTGTGTATATATGTGTTGGAACAAAGTGTCGGCACAAACGTGGCTATGGTTAGCGAGTAGGGGAGAACACAGAACGGTGACCGGTCACAGAAGAAAAAGAAAAAAAAAACAACTTCACAATAAAGTCGAAAACACAATAGCCAGTTACGGATACAAAAGCCACAATAAGCAGTGCAATTTAAGCCCTTGCCTAATTACACATAAATTCCATATTGAACAAGAGATTTCCCACCCCCATACTGAGTAAAAGGAATCGAGAATAGGTGTTGTCCTACCCTTTCAGACATAACGTCAGGGACAACATCAACAGCAGGAGAGAGACTAGCAGGAATATTACTATCGCCATCAAACCCACCAGGAGCCGTAGAAAATTACAGCCAATATTACTTAAGTCAAGGGACACACCAGAGTTCGCCTTGGTTGGTTGGTTACGAGGCTCTGCTAGCCCGGTGCATTGTTGGAACCAAAGATCCTTGCTCCTAGATGGCGAGAGTTTTTATTATTTTTATTTATTTTTTGTTTTATTATTTCCGCTGCCTGCTTTCTGCAGATTCTGGATTAAAATGCTACACTAGCAGAATCAAAAGTGTAGGTGGAACATTAAACACAGGAAAAACATTGAAACAAAACACCAGCAGTAGCCAGGATCCAGCTCCCAATACCTAGGATATAGAGTAACCAGGACCAGCATCCTAAACCGGCATTCTGATCCAGAAAGCAGGACTATCACTAGCATCAGCACAAGCAGCATCACTGTTCCCACATACTTACAAACAAAGGAAAGAAAGGTTCCTGAAACAAAAAAGGAAAAACTGCAAGAGTTGCACAAAGTCAGCAAAAAGTTAAGCTTTCCCAAAATGAAGCCAGCCAAAGCCACTTCACATGGGAAAAGTTCTCATGTGAGACCGGTGGTGGATACTCGTAGGAACCTACAATAGTATTCCGGGACAAGGAGATGGTATGGATGGCGATGGTACTAGTGTATGTTACCAACATTGGTGCTCCATCAGTGATTAGTAATTTATACTTTAGGCAACAGAAAATATGCATTTACCCCATGCCACCAGTAAAGCATTGTAACAACCTGGTTAAATGACCCGAGATGCTTCTCGTATGACATAATCAGCCGAGGAATGAGAAAGTAGTAGAGGCATCCCAGTAGCTTCTGTAGAGGTAGAGGCATCCACTGGGTTTATATAGGGGGTCGGCGATTATGAGAAGAATTCAGCTTCTTACTCACCGACAATGTAACTTTACCGAAATTAGAATTTAAGGAATGTACCCGAGTTAAGCGGAAATGTACACTTCCCCAAATACTACCCCCACATTGTACTGTGGGAGATTGAGGACAAATAAACTTGGTTGGGTGCTTAAATGAATTTATTTCCATGTTTACAACCCTAGAAGGGGTTATGGCATCCCTATAACTATCTATATCGGCGTTATAAAAATCTTCTTTTATAGATACTCAACTGAAAGGGTAGCAAATGGCCGCCCTAAATACGAATATCGCATTCCATCATAAACATCATCGTTTGCCGTCGTCAACACTGACATTTCCAGAGTACGTATTTCTCGCTACGAATTTTCCGTCCATGACTTTATCCTCCATGACAAGGCCTGGCTATCAACCAATCTATCTATATGTCTTTCTATCTATCTATCTATCTATCTATATATCTATCTATCTAACTATCTATCTATCTATCTATCTGACACGAACTGAGATTCCCATATAGATACATTTTAACTTAGCATGGGGTAGTGGGTTTCCAAGGGCGGTTGTAGAAACATTTTTATGACAAATGTTTCCTCACAGAGTTATCATAGCAGCTAATATCTCTACTCGAGATACAATTTTTCGGTAAGGAAATAAACCGGGAAATGCTTTCATAGTCGTAACTTTATATGCGGCTGATGCTCGTGAAAACAGATGAAAACTGTCGGGGAGTAAGATGTCTCAGATTGCGAAAAGCATTCATTAGGAAAGTTAGCATTTCATACCGTCGCCCGTACCGCTGACTTATTCGCCATGAATAGGGAATTAATTACAAGCAATGGTAGGAAGTTTACGAAAATGGAATAAAAGATTTCAATTTCGCTGGAAATGCCTGCTGCAGAGGTTTTAATGGTTAAATATTCACAATTACGTTACGATAGTTGGATAAGCTTTAATTATTGGGAGGCAAATGCGAAGGCGGCTGCTGAAGGTAGACGACGGATGAAAGTTTTAATTTTGACAACTCAATTGTTCTTTCAAATGTTACAGATGAAGAATTTAAAAGGGTTTTTATTTATTGATGACGGAGACGGGATAAGATAGATTGTTTTATAGGTAATTGCCTGAGAACGACGTCTTTCCGTGGCACGTGCAAATGTGACATTCATGTGAAACGTAATAGCAAAGACTTAATTAGCAAAAAGTATGAGGTTTCTTGAGAGTTTCTTCATGAACTGGAGATTGATCAGCAGGATTTCAACGAAGAGCCGATCTCTTTTTTTTTTTTATAATTTACGCGCGCCTAAGGGGTTATGACTACCCTTATACTGTTGCCTTGGCGCGGGCGGAAAGATAGAAGGAGGAGGAAGGAAAGTTTTGTGATGTAGTGGTTTGAAAGTCAGGTGTGTTTGGTTTCGATATTGACTCTCCAGGGGTGGGAGTCCGAATGGGACGGAGAGATTTTTCTTCTCTCGGAATGTGAGGTTGTGAATTTTAACGGCCTTTTTTGTGCTTGAAAACCCTACAACAGCTAAATCTACATGTCAGTGTTATGCCTTCACACGCAGATTTTTCTGACTGAGTTCCAAATTACACAAATGAAAACTTGCTGTGGCTAGGATTCGAACCTTGACCTTCCGAGTGAGAAGCGATAGCTTCTACACCACGGCCACCCCACCGTGGAATGTTTAGCCCAGCACAAGCTTATATAATACAGCAAGGTTAAATTTTATGAAACCAAGTTGATTCAACTGCTTTTAAATTCGTCCGGACTTCTTCGACTAGTCTATTTTCTATCGGCTGATGTGTTCGAATCCTGTACAACATGGCAAGCGGTTCTGAACCCCAAAGAATTAACAGGATGATCCATGCTATGCAATATGTATGTCTGAATTTAAATTGTGCTCAAAGAACAGGATTTGCAGAGCAGGTATCGGTCAATATCGGAATTCACAAAGTATGATCCATAGCAATATAGGACAACGGCTGCAAAGAGTGACCAATTTTTTATGAGAAAACCCGTTTGAGGACTATTGTCGAACGTAGCACAGGCTGTTATTTTACAAGAGCATCATACTATCACCGACGTTGGTAATGTGAATTTTTGCAGTAACTGCTATCTTGCTAATGCCATGGTTTTCTTTAAGCAAATGTGCCCGAGCAGTTTCTAGTTTGCCCCGATGATAGGCGATCGCCACCAACAGATGCAACATAGAATTCTGCTTGAGCTACCATAAGATATCGGGCATTTCCGTATTGGGCCTCCCCACAATTTCTACGTCGAAAAGGCCGAAGATGGTACTACAGTCCGGGTTAGACCAGGGCCTCAACCAACAAGTTCCACACGCTAAACTGGTTGAGGTGCCTTTCCATTTACGTGCGCCACCTAAGTCGCGGTCTTCCTGCTCTTCGGAGGCGGACTGGAAGATACTTCAGACCGGAGCATCATCCGCTCTACATGACCCAGCTATCTCAGTCGTCGCTGTATAGCCCGTACAGTTCGTCGATATATCTCCTCTTCCACTCACCATGTATATAGACCCGAAGAATTTTCCTCTCAAAACCAAGAACACCTTCATCCATTTTTGATAAAGCCCATGTCTCTGCTCCTTTGGGATTATTACAGTCACTTCTGTGGTTGTAGAGAGGGCTTTGCAGTTCAATTGCCTTCTTAACCCAAAAGAGGAGCGATTCTTCAGTTGATCTCAGCGCTGGTGCCGTTGTCTGAATTAATAGCGGAGCCTGGTTATATTTGTCTCAAAGAGATGTCCGAGACGTCAGTGTTGGGTATACCTTCTTGTTGATAGCATATGCTTGGTCTCGTAATCATTGACCGTTAAGCCCATCTTCGCCGATTCCGTTTCAATGCTCGGAAAAGAGCCACTGGCATCACGCTGCTCTCTTCTGATTATGTCAATATCATCGACGTATGCGAGTAATTGTACGGACTATTCAAAGATTGTGTCTCTTGTGTTACCGCGTGAGTTTTACACTATTCTTTCAAGAATAATGTTCATCGTCATCCTGTACAAACGACGAGTCCGGCATTGATGCGGAAACTAGACTTTGCTCGTTTCTATAGATGCCGTCATACGCGACGTTAAAATCGATGAATAAGTAGATGGTGTGTAACGGTTTGAAGCTCACAGGTTTGGTGAACTTTCCTCTTCTGAAGACACACTGATATGGATCAATTAGGTTGTTGACGAATGGCTTCAGGCGTTCACATAGTACGGCAGATAGAATCTTGTAGGCTGATAGAAGACTGATGCCTCTGTAGTTGGCAGGTGCCGGAGGGTCTCCCTTCTAGAGTTTGAAGAAACAATGCTGAGGTTCGGGTGAGTTCCCTACCAGTCATCGCTTGCCGCTTTGAAGAGCTCGGCAGTCAGGTCGTCCACTCCAGTAACTTTTTTCGACATAAGCTTAGATATGGCCAACTTTACCACATCCAGGGCGGGTGGACTGAATTGTTGGTCTTCAGTAGATCCGTCCGTATACGAAGCTCGTTGTTGCTTCGTAACTAAACCCCCCAACCTGTAGGGTTCCAGTTCCGTTGTAGATACCCCTAGGACGAAGGGTCGGATAGACCGAAGCCAGTAAACCGATCGGGTATGTGAGCGCTGCCGTTGGTCTATTAAGGGGTCACCCGCCAGCATGTCTTTTCTAAGACCCTGACTTAGTCGCGGAAATCCTTACCGGTCTGAGCTTCAAATTTGTCGGAGTGGCCTAAATAAAGTCTCATCTCTCGACAATAGTGACGTTTTGGCAAAGCCGTCGATGGCGTCCGTCCTTTCCTGTTGACAACATGTACCTTGTTTTGCCTGCCTCAATGCTGATGAAAGCTTAAAGAAAAATCGTGTTTCTTTCGTTGGGAGGTGAGCTCTACGTGGTTCTTCCTAAGGCCATGTTAAAAAGTTACAGGACAGCGCGTCGCTTTGTCTAAAACCTTCATTGCCATTGAGAGTCTCTAAGTACGATAACCTGATGAGTTTGGCAGGAAAGTCAAAACAAAACATGGCGTTGCATAATTCGTCCTTTGCACGCTGTCATATGCGGCTGTGAAGGCTACAATTAAGTGAGTGCCAATGTAAAATCCCAGATCTTCTCCAAGATTTGCCATTCTGAGAATATTTCAACGATGCTAGAATTCGTTGGTCTAAAATCGAACTGGTATAGACCAACAACGGTGTCGATAAATGGCCCAGATATAAGTAATGCAATCTTAGTTAGACTTATTCCTCTATACCTATAGATGGCGCAGTTAAAAGTGTCTCATCTCTTGTCGATTAGGCAGAAAATCCATGCACCGGGCATTCTCCACTCTGACCATATCGTACAAATTAGCTGGTGCTAATTCAAAACCAGGTAATCTCTAGCTGCTTTAGATACTTAGCAGGCAGTTGGTCTGGACACTAGTTTTATTAAACAATATTGCTCCCTTACTTTTGACCAGGTGGAAGTCTTGGTCATCTTCGTCCACAGTGAATAGTTTATTATGCCTGACAGAGGTTTTTTTTACAGTCATCCTCGTTTGGCAGTCTGGAGAAGTAGTCTTTTTATATTCTCAGCACCGATTGCGACTCTAATTCTAGTTGTCCATGTTCATTATTACTTCCATTCTGGCTTTGTAGCCCCGGAATGTTCGTTTTATTCTCTGATAAAACCATCGAACGTCATTCTGACAGCAGCACCTCGTCATTTTCTCGATCAGGCGATCTCGTGTTTTTTTCTTTTACTTTTCAAGAACCCTGTGCTTTTTTGTTCTTTTCTGCTCGTAGAGCTTCGATGCAGCGCAGCTTTGCTTCTTGTTTGACTACGTGTGCCTGCCTAGGTTCAAGAGTAAACCGGAGGTTTCTTTTAGGCAGCACTGTGAAAGCAATCACGTCAGGAGCATCTTCTCTGATGGCTCGTTGACAGCATTCCCATTGGTATTCTAGGGTTTGTGTATGGTGACTAGGGGTTTGGGAGAGCTTGAAGGAAACGCGATCGTCAAGCGGTCTCCTGCTACTGCAGCTTTTGAACTATGGTAGCCTTACTTGAAATCGTTATGCATGTAATATCCAACAAAGTAAGGATTTGAATTGATTTTGGAGCCTCGGCAAGTTTAGACATCTGGAATGTTAGAGGAGTGTCTGGCATCTATCATAACATGATCAATGTGGTTGGCGGTTGATTGACAATTCGATAGTCAAGTCTTCTTATGGTTACTGAGATACCAGAAAAGTGTAATACAGGCTGCGTTTTCAGACGACGCTCTTCTTACCCAGTCATGTTCAATTTAGGAGCTCATTGGATTCATCTTTGTTATCTTTATCCTCTGTCGAGGCATGGACAAAAATCAAACTTACGAGTATATTCCCGGAATTGACCTTGATGCGGATTCTTATGAGGCGTTCGTATACGAGCCGAAAGCTTAGGATTATTCCACCTAACTTTCCATCAAAGGACCATCTTTCTTCTTTGTAGCAGCCGCAGTAGTAAATGTCGTAGTTTTTCATTGGCTTTTTGTCAGACCCATCTCACTATGCTTATTTCTTCTTAAAACGCTCGATAACCCTTTACAACCGTTGAAAACGACCAGCAAGGATATATTTGAGACCGTATTTAAAAGTCTCTACGAAAGAACCGCTCATTACGCGAAGATAATCAATGATGATTCTTATATTACTGCAATAATTTGTTTACCTTCAACTCAACCAAATACGTCCCACTAGCGGTGGTTTGTTTGACCAGAGATACATTGGAAAAAATCTGAGGTTACTAAATGGAGAATACTTGTATAAAGCAGAGGGATAAGTCTTAAAAGGTCACAGTATTCATTACATATGGGTATCACACCATACGTATCACTATCAATGGAATTTCATTTCGTATTTTTGTTTCATTTGGTTTATATTTTTTTTTATTAAAATACCGCTAATTAAAGGCCACCAAAAATAAACAAAAAAAATTAAATAAAATACATTTCGAGAGTAATAAAATATTTGTTCGATCTCTGAGGGTGTTTCTTTGAGTTGTGCTCGTGCTGTATCTGTTCTCGTATTACTATAAATTGGACATCCGCCATGTCCCTTGGAATCCACTCTTTGCCATTCTTTACCACTCTGTCCATTTGGTCGTTAATTTAAACACAATATATCCAGATGACTTGGTCGCTTCAATATCGAAATGTGTGCACCCATTACATCGGCTGTTCGAATCCAATCAGTGCGCCGAAATAACCAGAGTCATGGTGTACCATAACAAAGTCATAATACGAAATTAAGTTATAAACAAAACAGCCATACCATGGAAATGGATATTATCTTCTCCGAGACGAAACAGAACGAAAAGGATATACGAATATCAAACCCTACCCAATGTTCGACGTAATAATAATAATAGTACGTGCTTTATTATCCTGCTCACCCTACTGATTCTAGATACTTGTCCTGTGTTTCCTCATTCCCACAGTAATCTCTGACGCTGGTGTATCATCATGGATTTATTGTGAGCATAATATTTTTTAATTTTCCTTATTGCAACAAACCAACAACATAGGGACCAAAAAACAAAACGAAAAAATCACGCGCCCATTTATTGCTGTTTCCGGCCACACATCACATAAGACACATAGCAGCAGTGTCCATATCCTGTCCGATGGCAGTCATGACCAGCACCATTTTCTTTCGAACCCTTGGCAGAATATTTTCTATATGTCCATACTTGCATATATATTTTTATATAATTTGTTTTACTTCTTTTTTTTTATTCGGTTGGATGGTTGTATCTACAACAATTTTTCATGTTTTGTTTATGGCAGCATCAATTATGTTGTGTTATATTTTTAATTTGAGCTTTGTTTTCTCCCGCATTTCGTTCGAGATACGAGTACACACGTTTGCTGAGGGTATGTGTAATTTTTTTATGGTTACTCTGTTCTTGTTTATCGTCTCATACATAGCTTTAACACGGCCGTATTGACATATTGTGTACTGTCTTTAAATTTTCCATAAATACCAGCGGATGTTTGATGTGGTTATTGAAAAATTTATTCATTATAACGTAGTTATCCAATGGTGATGGTTGTTATACCGTACTGACATGCCCTTCAGGTTATTATGACTGACTGATGGTATTCGCTATAAATAATAGAATGATTGCAGTAATTAGAATAATGATGGGGCCTTTGATTGAGATTGTGTCGATTCAATAACAGTCACGGAGGGCTACACAAATGCGAAGTTCTATCAGAAGGTATTTAGGATGTACAAGTGTAAATACCTGTCAGTTCTGTGGAACTTCGCGTAATAGAGGTCATCATCTCTTTGATGGTTTAAGAGTGCTTATCATATCAGTTAATTTACAACGATTTATTGATCGTGAAAGGACCAGCTAATTGCCCGGTCAAATGAATCCTGGCCTATTACCTTTCTTCATCTCTGAAACAGTTTTGAGGGTAGTACCATATTTCATAATTTTGAAGGTCTGGGAAAGAATCTGAAAAGATTCTTCAGGTTAGGTTTCTATCATAGTGGACAAAAATAATTCATCTTTATTTTTAAAAAGACATCTAGTAGTAGTAGTTTGGTTATGTTAGGTTAAACAGGGGTATGATGGATATGCCATCACACAGACATCAGGGTCCAAAATATATCCCTGTGGACTCAGTTGAATTTGTCTTCAAAGCGGAAAAACCTAAACAATCTCCTTGACGAAACATCCAATTTGCCTGTAAAAGCCAAGAAGGCCTTGAAGTTCGTGCGATCTATGTCTTCTAGGTTTTCGAAGAAGTACTTCGCTAAAAATTTTCTTTGCGTGTTTCCGCAGGAGACTGTGTCCTGTCAGGATTCCTATTACTGTCCTAAGCTCACCCTTGTTTAATTTTAATCTGCCGTCATAAAGCGGCCAGAAAGCCGTGAATACTCTGTGTCCCTCAAGATTTGATCACCTTAGATTGGCAGTCCTTGTGATTTTTTCCCTCGATAGTTCCCCTCACTATGCAACGGGGTGGTTTGATGTTTGCAATCCCACTAACATATTGTTGAGTAGCCCTCCTTTTCTTGCAAGGTTATCCGCTTGTTCATTTTCTTTAAAACTGCAGTGTTCTGGCACCCAGCACAGTCTTATCCGCTGCTGACTTAATAGTGCCTTGAACACTGTGCGACAGCACCTGACTGTATCAGAGTTGACGTAGGGTAATGTCATTGCCTTGAGTGCCGACTGGCCATCGATGTAGATAGCGATATCTCTTTCGGATACCGATCTGATCTGCACTAGCTCAGCCACCCTGAGAACAGCCTGAAGCTCTAATTGGAAGACACTGCTTGCATCCGGTAGTCTTATAGACACTAGATACCAGAACCAGTTCCTTCCTCTGTTTTTGATCCATTATGAAAATTGCAATTTCATTTGACCTGATCATTGCGTTTTTTCCCCAGTTCTCCCTCTCCGGATATATTATATCATATGGGATGTCGAAGTCGACCAAGGAAGGAATTTCATCCGTTAGAATTGGATTGCCTGGCAGTAGCTCCGCTAGAACCGTGCCATGCCCGAAACTACTGCTCTTGAAGTGACCCAAGTGAGTCGTATAGACTGTTTTTTGATCTGTATATCAAGCGGTGTTAGGTGCAGAAAGGTATTCAATGGCGCCCTAGGGGTGGTACGGAGCGCACCTGTAATAGCTATGTAAGCCGTTCTTTGAACCGCCGCTAATTTTCCGTAAATCGTTTTCTTGTTCGTAGCTTTCCACCTTACTAGTACGCCGTGTGTAAGTATGGGTCTTACCAACGTACTATATATAGCCAGTACACGATAGCAGGTTTTAAGCCCAAATTTTTCGTACCACACCGTTGCAGATAAAAAGAGCATTGTATGCCTTTTTGATACTTTCCGCTACGTTAGGATTCCAATTTAGTTTTTTGTCCAGAGTTACACCCAGATACTTCGCGCTATCCGGGACAATCCTAATCCGTCGAGTTTTGGGAGTCTGAATTACTTTATCTTGTACTTTCTGGTAAAAAAAACCAGTTCCGTTTTGGATGTGTTGGCATTGAGACTACAGCTCAAGTGCTAATTATTTTTAGAGCAACCTCCATAATGTAGCTTAAAATATAAGTATTTTCCCTGCACTATTATGGCACGTCATCTGCGTATGCCGTGGCACTTATACCCATCGTACCAAGCTCTTTGAGGATGTCATTGATAATCAGCACCCACAGGAGTGGTGATATGACTCACCATTAAGGTTACGGAAAATGTAACAGTTTATTTTCCTACTTACAAGCACGTTACAAACGCAGTCCTGTTCAATATTAGCATCTAATAGAGCACTTTTAATGGCGCTAGACTCCACGTTTTTGAAGGCTCCTTAAATATCGAGGAAGGCCGCCATCGCAAACTCACCGAAGTTTAGGCTCTTCTCTATTTGCGCCACCACCTCGTGCAGGGCGGTTTCTGCAGAGTTTCCTTTCATATATGCGTGCTGTAACTTAATCAAAAAGCCATCACTGCATCTGTTCCTAATATGAATCTCCAATAGTCGCTCTAGAATTTTAAGCATATATGATGGCAGACTCATTGATCTGAAATCTTTTGCTGTCATATGGATTGCTACCTCTGGTGCTTTCTATAGCATAGGCGGTAGAATACCATCCGGACCCGGAGATGTGTACCGCATAAAGGACTGCTTGCCCTCCGTAATTTTTTCCTATCAATAATAACAGCTATTTCCTTTTCGGAGAGAGAGAGATCAAAGTTCTCAGTGTGCCGTTGCTTACCAGGGTCATCTGATATTGTGGATCCCGGAAAGTGCATTTCCACCGGTGTTTCCAGAACCTCTTGTATATACTATAAATAAAGCATTGCAAAACAGTCTTAATCACCGTCAGCCATGTTGACATGAAGAAAAAGTTTAAGATTGTAACAGATTTTCAACTGGCAACGCGTCTGGGCTGACTTTGACAGCCACTAACATAACTATCGGAGAATAACAACAAGTTGCTGTCAACTAAGTTCGCCTTGTCAACGAGGCAAAAAATTTAATTGATTGCTTTTGAACGCAAATAAAGAGCGTTCGTGTTGAAGTCAAGTGGAATTGTTTTTTTTGTTCACTCCTCGATAACGTCCGAAAGTAATTAGCGTAACATTGTTGTCAGAAGTGCGATTATCGAGATGACATGGCTAACGAAGAACTATCCCTCAAAATTGAACAAATTCTTCTAACCTTAACCTCACTTGGTGAATGTGTCACTCGACAGAATGCTGAAATAAACCAACTTAAAAGCGAGCAGCAATGTCAAATAGAAGAAGTACGCACTTATGGGTGCTACTGCATTTGCCCACAAAGTGTTTCAGTGTTCAACATCAGATGTTGGCGGGGGAATAGGTAACCCCGTAGTGGTCCAGTCACCTCTTACACCGGAAAACCCACCAAAAACAATCCCTGCATTTAGCACCTCTAAACTCAGAATTGAAGCTCAGCCTTATGATAGCGAGACAACTGACTGGGAGAAGTACAAAATACAATTTGATATTGTTTCGGAAGCCAATGTGTGGAATGACAAGCAAAAAGCGCAAGTTCTTGCATCCCTACTTCCTGGAAAAGCAGTGCCTGTTTTGGGAAATTTGAGTCCCGCCGATCGTGCGGACTATACTAAATTTATATCGGCTTTGCAATGAAGATTTATTTTCCAAAATAAATACATTTCTCATGGCGCTTTTCGTTCTAGGCGACAAAGACACCGAGAAGATCTTGGACGTTTCGCAAGTGGCATTCAGCGAATAACTCGAATAGTCTTCAATGACTGCGCAGGAGCGCATTCCAATGATGCAGTTTGTTGATGGTATCGAGGATCTTTCCATTCAAAACTCTGTTCGACTGACGGATCCAAAAACAGTAATCGACGGAGTGAGTCATTCCGTCAACCTGTCTCCAAATTTATAATGTGCACTGTGACAGACATTTACCTTGGTTTACTGTCCCCGTTAGTCTTGGTGATGTCTCTTTCCAGATGCTGGTCGATACTGGATCGTCTGCTACATTAGTTCATCAAAATGTTTTTACCTCAACCTGAAGAAGCAGTCATCCAAACTCTTTGTGGAAACTCCTTTAAAATATTCAAACGTCGAATGGTGGTTTCCAACTTTAATCAAGGTATTCTCCATCCCCCAAGAGCATTTTAGATTTTGCTGCTAATGAGATTTTGATTGGGATCAATCATATTGCGCTTCAAAATGAGATCAATATGCCTTTAAGGGACTCTGCTAATGAAACCGTTCATGCTATCCATCTGCAAACAACAGATCCTCATCTTATCCCCCCCCCGCATTGAAAGGTTTATTCCCACATATACATCCGGTGTGGCTCCTGCTGAAGGTCTTGTTTCGCCTCTGGGGAATGATCTTCCAAAAGGAATTTTAATAGAAAAATCGCTGACCAGTAATCGAAATGCATATTGCCAACATAGCTGGTTATGAAATATCGCTACTTTCGAAGCAATTGACTGATCCCAACAGCATCTTAAATTACTGCAGTGCACTCTAGTTCAGTCCCTTCTTTTAGAACACAGCGATATTTTCTCCAAAAGCCCCAATGATTTCCGAGGAACAAGTGCCGCGCAGCATAAAATTGATGTAGGCACTGCAAAACCGATTAAACGACCACTACGTAGGCTACCACTTGCCAAACGGGAAGAGTCTCGAGGAATTATAGATAACATGCTACGGAATTGCGTTATTGAGCCCTCAAAAGACAGCTTTTGTCGCAAGATATGGACTATAGCAATTTAAAGTTATGAGCTTTGGGTTTACAAATGTTCTTCGAGGACTACCGATGGAAACTCGCTTGGTCTATTTGGATGACATTTTGTTTCACGGTGAGAGTTTTGATGAGATGCTTACTAAGCTTCGTTCTGTTTTTAGTCGATTGAGGGACGCTGGACTAAAAATTAACCCCGGTAAATACAATCTATTTCAAAAAGAGGTGTGCTTCTTGGGCCATTTAGTGAGTGAGAATGGTGTGTTGCGTGATCCCTCCAAGACCGAAGCTGTTTGTATGCCGAATGTATGCCTATGCCGAAAAATGTATCTGAAGTAAGAAATTTTATTGTATTGTGTACTTACTACAGTTACGCCCACTACACCGCCTAACCGAGAAAAACATTTGATTTGAGTGGACTCCGCAATGCAACGAATTGTAAAATTCTTTGAAAGCATGTTAGTCGCCACTCATTTTGGCTCATGTTCAATCGGACCGCGATTTCATTTTAGACACTATCGCATGCGACCATGGGATTGAAGTATTGTTCCAGGTTCAAGATGGACCTGAAAAAGTCACTGCCTACTTCAATAAAGCTCTAAGCAAACCTGAGCGTAATTATTGCACTACACGCAAAGAGCTACTACCGATGATCAAATCTACCGAGCACTTCCACGCATATTTGCTTGTAAGGGAATTTTTAATTTGCACGGACTACGCGGCTCTTAAATGGCCCAGCAGGTCAACTGGCGCGTTGGTTGGGGCGCATCCAGCAGTGTCACTATAAAATAAAATATCATATTGGGAAAACTCACCTTAACGCTGTTGCCCTTTCACAGCGACCCTGTTGTAATAAAGTCTGCAACCAGTGTGAAACTACTCGTAAAGAAAGAAACGATACTCGTAATAAAAGGATGTAGAAAGTGTTGTACACACAGTCAACGTAACCATTCAAATGTGAATTTCAGCTTGAAGAGTTAAAACGATCTCAAGAAGCTGATATATTATTAGCTGTGGTGATACACTGGATAAAAGACGATATACAAACATTCACGTAAACAATCAGAACGAATGCTGCCGATAGTCCCAAAGTCATTGACAGGTTATGTGATAACGATGTTTCACGACACGCCGTTCGGAGGGCATTTCAGTTGTAACAAAACTCCAGAAAAAATACGATCTGGAAATAATGTGCAATAATACTGCTCCGAATATAACGCTGTGTCAAAGACCGGACCAAGAACAAAAAGGAAATCTGCAAATTTACCTCTGGCGAGCCATCCCAACGGGTTGCCGTGGACATTTTGGGATCGTTGCCATTAACGAAGCGCGGAAATAAATATGTCCTGGTGTTCATGGATTACTTTACCAAGTGTCTAGATATTTTTCCTATTCCAAAGCAGACCGCTAATACTTTCGCCAGAGAGTTAGTAAAGGAAGAGTTTCGTCATTTTGGGATTCCGCTTGAGCTACATTCGGACCAGGGACGAAACTTTGTTGCCTAGAACTTGAAAATGCACAAAATAAGGACTACACCATTACATCTACAATTCGATGGTCTTGTAGAGCGAATGAAAATGACCGTGTTACACTATCTTGCCAAGTTTGTCAATGAAAAACAAGGCGATTTTGATGACTGTCTACCTTTGTTTGCTATGGCATATCGCGCGCCACTATAGGAGTCCATTAAACAGTCACCATTTGCTATGCTCTTTGGAAGTGAAATGAGGCTCCCACCTGATTTGATATTCGGAACTCCACCAGATGTGGTTGAGTTAAGTGGATATACCAAGCACCTATAGGAGCAACTACAAGATATTCATGAAACGGCTAGAACTGAAAAACAGGTCCGATATAACATCTAATGCGCTCCGATTTCAGTCTGACTGGGACGGCCCCTATCTCTTTATGGAAATTATCACCGACGTAACCGTTAAAATCCAAAAGACACTAAGATCAAAGGCAAGGATTGTACATATCGACTTGCAGCTTACTGGGGAAAAGATCATAGAGTATGGGAATCATATAGGATACTCCCTACTGGTGGTTAGGTTCAAGAATGGCAGAGTGTAACTGATTTTACAACTGGCAACGCGTCTGGTCTGACTCTGACAACCGCTGACAGAACAATCGGAAAATGACAACAAGTTGCTGTTAACTAGGTTCGCGTCGACCATGAGGCACTACATTTAATTGATTGCTTTTGAATTAGAACAAGGAGAATTCGTGTTGAAGTCAAGTAGAACCGATTTTTTTTTGTTCGTAAGCCATTGAGTGTCGGATAAATTCAAAGAGGACACTCCAAGCTCTTTCTCCGTTTAAGACGCTTAGTGTTTCTGCTTCTCCTAAAAAGTTTGTTTCGAATACATCTCTCCTGATTTCACGTAAAATTGGGCACTGACCCGATAGATGAGAAATGTTTCTCGCATAGTGCACATTTCACAGGAAAGGGTAGATCCGGTCTATGAGGTACATAATTTAAGGGCAATAATTTTCCCCTCGCTAGCAAGATTGTTGAAATAATTTTGGAGGAATAATCCGCATGAAAGTAGTTTACTGCACCTAAATTGAGTTTCAGCCTGGTGTAATATCGCCTATGCAGTGAAGACCTTGCCAAAGTAATATACTCTGCACGCGATTTTTCATCTACGGAGGACATCAGTTTATACAGCTGTGTTCGCTAATCAGCTACATTGTTCACGTCCAGCCTTAGTGGTAGTGGAACACCATGGGGCTCTGAGAGTACTATCCATTCCCTTATAAAATTGGGTTTGATAGTTATCAAGAATTTTACAAATCTGTTAGAGAGTCTTGAAGAGTCCATTTGAAGTACCTTGAGAATATAGTCGAAATGCAACTTGAGTGAGTCTGAAATCATGTTGGGCAGTCCGGTCTCATGCTTTCATCCAATATGAAGTAAATGAATTTCTCTTAAGCGATAGATCTTCTAATCTATTTACACCTCTGATAATCCTTAATATAACGAATTCTATTGTATTTACTCTTACTCACAGAAAGAACTCTATTTTCCTTTTTTTTGTTTTTGAACATAAATCACCACCCTGTTATCAACCATCTCAACGGTATTTCGTACAACAGCTGATGACATCAAATTGGTTCTATTACTATTCACTGCTCTTTCCTATTGACATTCGGTTTTTGCAATTTCAATCCTTTCGACATTGGATTTGAATATAGTTCAAGTGCCAGCGGATGAGAAACTGCAACCGCATGCAAAACCAACCCCAATATTGCCCCCCGAGAGCAACACGAATATCTAAATATCTACCAAAGGCCAATAGTACTAGATTGCAAATGTCAAGTGAACAGGGGGAAGCGAAAGTGACATTGATTAAAATTGATTAATATTTACATTAATTTAGTTTACCCAATGCCGGAGTGGGTACAGTATTTGTGCAGAATTTTGCCCAACCTGCTGCAACAGTAGCACCCAAAAACTAACTCCTATTGTTCTGTAATACTCGTAGCAAATACACAGGGTGGTTCAATTGAAAAGAGAAAAAAATATTAACTATTACATGTGGCGGAGTGGTTTATGTTGTAGTAGAACGAGTGCGCTTCACTCAAGTACTGCATGCAATTTGCAAATGTCAATTGGGAATTACATAGATGGCACTGATAATTTCAACTTGCTTCGATGTTGTGATTGCTTGTTTTGCTTGCTTTGTTTGTTTTGTTTGTTTTGGTGTTTTGGTGTTTGCTTTAGTGTAGGGTTTGTTTGATTTAAGCCAGCGCAATTTGGTGGTTGGACGAGGTTCCATGAATTGAGGGAAATTACATTTCTAGTGGCGAATATTCGGAAAATCTATTTTATTTGCATTAGTTACTGGTGAGTGGTGGTGTGGAGTAGATTTTGAGGTCTTTTTGTTTTTGTTATAGAAATTAAATATTATTGCATCATTAAATAAACAGAAGGACATTATTAATTTTTTCCCAATTTGGGAATAGTATAGCAATTAAAGGTGGTTCTGGGGCTTGTTCTATGAGAATTACGGTTTTGTAGTAGATGAATTAAAGATCTCGGTTAGAGGCACCTACACTAAGTAAGTAATAGAATAAATAGCACAACTATAATGTGGTTATTAGTTAACAAGGATGCAATATCTAATCGACTAAACATAGGATTTTCTCGGTCGGCCTTTACTACTCGTACATACTTATTGCTATTTTTTGGAAAATTTGTTCGATCTATAGCCACTTTTGCTGTTTAGATTAGAGCAAATGGACGATGTGAACTCCACCTTGGAAGCTTGCTTGTTTCAAACCATGTACATAGATAGAACAGTGAAGATATAATGGTTCTTCGCATCTAGGCGACTATGATACGATTGAGTATATCCTATTACTCGAAACAAGTTTTCAGGAAAATACATCACAGCTGCTTTAATTAGACTCCGAAGAACGATTTGCTTTGGCTGCATGGAAGCCTATTTAGGGTACCTGGTAGTGCTCTAGACGCACTAATAAGTATACTTTCCCTTGATATTCTCGTCATGGGCAGCACTCTCAAAGCCATTTTTCTTTTAAACAATGACAATTTTGGTCACGGGAAATAAGATCGCCTATGAATTTCCTGGAAAAGCCTCAGAGGATGTTCATCGTGATGACTTCAATTGACAGTTAGGTTTTATGGGAGCATAATCGCGGATGGCAGGCCAAACAAATTCTTCCCGACCTCCGTAAAAGGGCAACGATTTTCCTGCTGTCCTTCGGAAGGAAGGATTGTAACTTACTGATGTCGTGTCGTGCACTTCGCTTTTATTAAGCACCGAAGTGCAAGTCGCACAACATTTTTTTTGTTTTTTTTTTTTTGAAAAACTTAACACTCAATGCGTTAAAGTGCCTGAGCACGTGTTAAGTTTTTAGGAAAATGGGACAGAGCGAGAAAGAAAAATTTTTGGGCTCAGTGCTTAGTTCGCTCCATGGGTGGCATCCAACATTTAATGGGCAGACTAAATTATTAGTGCAATTGGACTTGTTGTTGTATCCTAGGCAACCACTTATCTTATGTGATTTTGGTTGCCTGAAAAAAGGAATGTTTTTTGGGCGCGGCTTGTATTGAACCCCGAAACATCCGATTTGGGAGCCAATACATTACCTCTGGAGCCACGGCCACCCACTGTGAGTGTGATGACGATATAGCGTAGCCCTATTTGTGTGAATTTGTGCTTGTGCTCTACGTGGTGGGTGTTTGTAATGCAGGCACTTTACCACTGAAGGGTTTACTAATCTTTCTACGAAAGATCGATATAGTCCAATAAAAGGAACATATAATGCAAGGAGTACAATGGACTATTTCTGTCGCTGACTGTCACAAACAGTATTTCACGAAATACGGAAATCTTCTTAGATATATTGCTCTTGACTCGCTGGCAACGCCGAAAATCTGGATACCTGGTTCATGCTGTTACGATAATCATGTAAAGGAATCACTGAACTAGAGACCCAAATACATGATTTCGAGTAAGAAAGTGCATCCTAGTTCTATATCACATGTGTGAGGGCGGATCAATAAGTCCGTGACTTTTTGAATTTCTGACCTCTTTACTGAAACAGCAACACTGCTCCTATCAACAGGCATCTGTCAGTTGACTTCTGTCAAAATTTAAACTTGCTGCGTCAGTTAGTTTGTGTTTGACAGCTATTTTTATCAGACTACTCACTAATTTGAGGAGAAAATGGAAAAAAGTGAATTTCGTGTGCTTATTAAGCATTATTTCTTGCGAAAAAAAACCATTACCGAGACCAAGGCTAAGCTTGATAAATACTATGGGGACTCTGCACCATCGATTTCAATGGTAAAAAAGTGGTTTACTGAATTTCGTTGTGGCCGTACGAGCACTGAAGATGCCGAACGTCCTGGACGCCCAGTTGAGGTCTCTACACCCGAAACAATCGAAAAAATTCACGATATGGTGTTGGCCGACCGAAGATTGAAAGTGTGAGAGATTGTGGAAGCCGTAGGGATCTCGCATGGCCCAGTGGTTTCAATTTTGAATGATCACTTGGGCATGAGAAAGCTTTCCGCAAGATGGGGGCCGCGTTTGCTCACAGTCGACCACAAACGCAATCGTGTAACAACTTCACAGGAAGGTTTGGCGTTGTTTAATCGCAATATGGAGGAGTTTTTGCGCCGTTTTGTAACCGTGGACGAAACATGGATCCATCACAACACACCAGAGAACAAACAACAGTCAAAACAGTGGGTTTCTAAGGGTGAATCGGCGCCAAAGAAGGCCAAGGTGGGTTTGTCAGCCAATAAAGTTATGGCGACTGTTTTTTGGGATGCACGCGGGATAATCCACATTGACTACCTTCAAAAGGGAAGAACAATCAATGAGGAATATTATGCCAACTTATTGGACCGATTCAATGACGATTTGAAAAAAAAACGACCTCATTTGGCCAAGAAAAAAGTTCTTTTCCACCAAGACAATGCAAGGGTGCACACATGTGCAGTTGCCATGGCAAAAATCCATGAATTGGGCTATGAATTGCTCCCTCATCCACCCTATTCTCCAGATTTGGCTCCGAGCGACTACTTCTTGTTCCCAAACGTGAAGAAATGGCTTGGTGGAAAAAGATTTGACTCCAATGATGAAGTCATCTCGCAAACAAAGGCCTATTTTGAGGACCTCGACAAATTATTTTTTTTTGGAAGGGATAAAAAAATTGGAGAAGGGTTGGACAAAGTGTATAGAGCTCAAGGAAGACTACGTTGAAAAATAAAATTATTTTTTTACCAAAAAATCTGTGTTTTAATCCAAAAGTCACGGACTTATTGACCCGCCCTCGTATTTTCTGGGTCCCTAAACCTGTTGGTACTGTGGAAGTCTTATTTTTAGTTCTACAGATCAATATCTGTTATAATTAAAATCACCCTAGCAAGTTATTTAGCCTTAGAATGAGAAAAAATATTAAGGTCTATGTAGCATTATTCATCTTATGTAACAAATAACAAATTGATGGTATTGTTGTTGCTGTGACTTAAATGACTGCGTCGGCGATAGAGACTTGAGATCGATTCTATGAAAGGGTATCGGATTCAGCCTCAAAGGGTATCGGATTCAGCCTCAAAGGGTATCGGATTCAGCCTCAAAGGGTATATACAGCCGAGGAAAAGTTCGTATATTGTGGAAAGATGCAGCAGAAAAAGGTTTCAAAATTGAATTAATAAGACGGAATCGCCAAGGCTTGTGCAAATACTTGTCCTGATTTTGTCTTACTTTAAGAACATCATAACCAATACGGTACCTGTTCTAAGTTTTGGCTGTTATTCTGTAGCCAGTTCTGTATAGGCGTCCATTTGTACGAATTAGTTATCAACCGCAGTTACGTCTTCTAGTTCTATCCTTATATGATATGATGACTGGATATCATCATATGCCCCGCAATTGCGAGAATGATAACTTGTATTCCTTGTCTGGGACTGCGATTGGTATAGCTTTGCGTTGAAGAATTTCGAGCCTAGAAGGTTGCCATTTGGTTCTGCAATACGATTGCACTCAAGGCAGGATACAATTTGAACAAGTTATGCAACACCCTGAAAATTGTGAATTAAAGTTTGTCCACAATCTTTTTATGTGAATGCTTCGGAATAATCACGCGATTTCAGCATTTGTTTGACGGTTTACGACAGAGTCTAGGACTTAATTTTTCTGCAATTTTGCAGAATAGCTCGTTGTAAATAGAAGTCAGGAGTAGTATTTGTGTTCTCTGAAGGTTTACAATGCTGATATTCTTCCTAAGTATGACTGATCTGAAACTTCCTTTCTTCTAGTACCTTTAAGAGTTGCCTGACAGGGGTATTTGGTTCGTTATCGCCGTTATACAGTCTACAGAAAGGCTCTTTCCAAATCCTCAGCATATAATGCAAATCTACCATTTTGTTCCATTGTTTATCTCAACAAGCTTCGGTACGGGGCTTATATCCGCGACATGTTTGTTTCATATTCTGGTAAAACTTCCGAATTTCATGCCTAGAGTAGCATCTATCAAATTCTTCGACCGCGCACTTTTCAACCTCCTTCCTTTTCCTCCTGAGAAGTTGGTATTCGTTTCTCCTCTTTTTGCTAGTAGAGCTCGTTAGAAGCTCTAGGCCTTCCACGCCGCGCCGCTTTGTATGCTACTTGCGCAACTGCATGTCCTTGCGGGCACACGTCGTCAAATCAATGGTTTCATTGTGGTGGCCGAATAAAACCCAGCAATGTTACCACAGTTCTTCGATATGTGAAGCAGGCGGCAGAGGACTTCTTAAGAAATTAAAGAAGATTAAGCATTTGGCGATCTCTTGCGATTGTAGCTGTCCGGCGTCGAACTTCCTCACAGTATTTTCTTGCCTTTGCGACGTTCGGTATGTCCGCAACCGTATCTAATCTAAAACAAGCTAATGGTCCAAGTCGATGTTGGCCCCTCGGAACGTTGGGATATCCATAATACTGGAGGGTCTACTGTAAAATTTTATTCAATGATGTAGCTCACTTCTGTCCTGATGACTTTGTTTGCTTATTAACTGTCGAATTTGGAGTGAGAAAAATCCGAAAGTGGTCCATCCATTACCGATGCATCCCCGAAAAGTGCAGTCTCTGATGCGGCTTAAGGGCTGGCAGTCTCATCGGGCGGAAATTCTTCAAAAATTAGAGAATCAAAATGTTTTTATCCATTGCGCCCAGTACAGAACATGACTAGCGACTTTTGTTTATAGGGCATTTGGTTTCAACAGAATGGAGTTTCATGCCATGCTGCCGCCGAAGATATCGAGTTACTGAAGGAAATATTCGATAGCAAAATTTTATCCAGAAATAGACAAGAGATCCCTAAGCTAAGATCGGATGGTTTGATGCTATATTCTGTACGAGTTCTTGAAGTCATTGGTTGGTGCAGAGAAGCCTACAATATTTCCAGCCTTGGAAGTCAACATCAAATACTTGAAAAAGTAGGTGAAAATTGGAGCTCGATAATGCAGTTCGTGGGACTTTGCATGTTTGGCCATATGCCAGCAATCATTTTTCATCATCAATGCCATAAAAGTATTTGTCGATTAAAAAACACAATGGCTCAACTTATGTCCGTTTTATTTCAATTTCAAATCTTAGAGCTCTAAAAAAAAGTACACCGTTTGATAGAGTCGTTTTGCGATTTTTCAGAAAAAAAAAATTAAAAAAACAACGGACTTGATTTTGGTACACAGCCTTTCTCTACTCCAACATTAAGGACTGAAACGAATAAAATCTGTAAATTTTAATACGCGCTATACTTCCATGCGTAAAAATTGCAATCCCATTTTGTACCCAAATTAGCCTGTATATTCTCTAGTTTCAGTTTGTTATTGATTTTAGTTCGGGGCGGTTTAAAATATTTGCAAAATATGAGTCAAGAGGAACGCCGTAAAAAGACCATCGACAAATGGCTCGAAAATACTTTGCGTCCAAACCATTTCATCGAAAAAAATTTAAACATAGCACGCAGTACAGTGGATTCTGTTATTAAGCATTATTTGGAGACGTTGACACTTAAGCGAAAACAGAAAAGTGGAGCTAAAAGTGGAGCACATGATACAAATTTGGACAGGAAAATAGTGGGTACCATCGTAAAAAGCCGGACTATGTCATCCAGAGATGTTGCTCGGAAATGAATACCAACCAAGCAATGGTACAAAGATCTAAAAAACGTAACGGTCTAAAAACACGAAAAAACAAAGAATACCAAAAGTTACCGAAAAACAAAAAAAAGTCATAAAAACACGAGCCCGAAAGCTATACGAGTTGAGCGGCAACAAGAAAGCGTGCTTGGTTTTGGATGACGAAACTTATGTCAAAGCCGACTTTACTACTCTTCCAGGTGCGCAGTTTTACAACTCGTTCGAAGCTGAGATTCTTCCGCAATCAATAACATCGATTGGGATGGAAATTTTCGGGTCAAAATATCTCGTTTGGCAGGCCATTTGCCAATGTGGACACAGAAGCTCATCGTTTATTACAACGGGAACAATTAACGGAGAAGTGTACATTAACGAGTGCCTAAAAAAACGGTTAATTCCTTTCTTTAACAAACACGAGAGTTCAACATTATTTTGGCCAGATTTAGCTTCACCCTTAACTCATAGTAGTTTTGCATAGGCATACTTTGAAGTTTTTTTTCACAGGTTCAAAAGCTGCAAAAAAAATAAACCGTTGCAACAAATCAAAGAAATATTCTGTTAAGAACTCTCATTTTGAAAAAAGATCTGTCTGGGCCGGTTCTTTTTCACTTTTCCATTTAACTGACACCCACCTGTAGAAAGCCTTTTTTAAGTCGATTTCCATTATATCGTTGCCAAGAATTCATCAATGGAATGAAGTTCTCGAGAACTAAACGTTTTTAAACTTTTTAGGACACCCAACATTGGGCTGCAGTTTCCTAGAACACTACCAAATTCTAACGATTTTGTCGTCGACACCACTGCTACGGTCTAATTTGATTTGACTCCTTCAGTTTCAAGAACCTATTCATAATTGTTTTCTAAAAAAAGGAAATTTTTTTCAATGCAAAAACACTGTCCAGGATAGTGCAGCTCACTGAAACGGAAGTGAATACTAAACCGAAGTATTGTCACTCAAAATTAGAAATTTAATAAAAGACTGCGATGTCAACTGACCACCGAACAAAATACTAGGGAAACAAGGATCAGTGCCCAAGAACGAAATGGTGGTATTCCGGAAATACCCTTAACTGCACGTCATCTTGGTCTTGTGCTCGTATTCATCGTATCTTCTGCAGGGTGTTCTCATATTCTTTTGTCTTTTTCTTTTGATTATTTTACGAGTATATGCACATATTTCCTTTTTTATCCTTTCGTTGGTGTACCTATGGTCGTTTTTGGGTCAACAGTTATTTTCTGAGGCGGAAAGACGACATATTTGTATAAAATAGTAAAGTCGGTCAGTTTTGCAGCTGTTGTGCGGTGGTTCCGTAAAACGTACCATTTTTACTATTTTTTTTTATTTTCTGTTATTGTATATATGTGTGCAACATATGTCTGTACATCCAGTCCATATAACGATTTTGACTTTCTGTCTGGTGTTTCTTTGTGTGGAAAAACTGTGGGGAGAAAAACTAGATCCCTGTCTCACGTTTACCGGAACACTGGAAATTACTAATTACTGTTGACCATCAGGAAGCAAAGAATTTTACTTTAAATGGGAAAGTATTTATATCCTTACAGCAACAACAACAAAACAAAAATAACAGAAATGGGACAAAATGCAACCACCACACAGAGCACACATGAGAGACACTACTATGTGTAGTGGCGACAAAATGCATAGGAACTGCGAAATCCCACATGTGAGCCATGGAAAACCGCTACAAAGCTGCTACAGCGAATGCTAATATCCTGTAAAGTTGAAAGCCATACTCACTAGGAAAGGCAACATGTTTCCTGTTGTCTGTCGGTACGTGTGTAGATATGTCTGCTTGTCTTCGGGGGTAGTAGTGGTAATTTTGACCTCTAGTTGATGGTATTGTGTTGGCTGAAACCAGAACTACCAGCTAATAGTGCGTTCGCTTTTGCTGCTGTGGCTGCCATATCCTCTGATCCATGCTGTGTTAGTCCTTTTTGTTTTTTTTTAATTTTTTCGCCACCATTTACACAAAAGTCGTATGATCCGCTTTGGGGAGTGTAGAGAATAGTGCCTCTCTCTGCTGGTGGGTTCTAGTACCAAACGCCAGTGTTGCTAATTGCGTTTGAGCGTGGTTAGTTTCTATGTGGTTACGGTATGTCGAAGGGCGTTTATTTTTCTTCTTTGTTTTACTTTTTTTTTTTTGTATTTTTTGTAGTCCTGTCCTGACATCATTTCAGTACGGAAATTGCTGAATTTTTGATATTGCCTTTCAGTGGCAACGGTGGTGACGAGCTTTTATAAAGTCTGCAATCATACAGGGTGACAGGTGTAGGTGCAGAGGAATTATGCATTTACTGCATGCATGGTTGAATTCAATTTTTTTTTTCGTTCGAAATTACCTATGTTAATATTTTATTTTGCCAGTGTGCTCGATGTTTACGTCGAAAATGTGATTTTTATCGTACACAGGGTGGTTAAGTTTTTTTTTTGGTTTACTTCAATTTTTGATGACAGAACTAAATTTTCACGGTTGAACTAAGGGGAAATGCAATTAGGTGGGTGAGTATTCAATTTTAGCGTAGAAAGTGTTGATGTTGAAAAAAAAGAATTTTGTGGGGCTAATTCGATCGGAACGGTTGCAATCAATTAATCTGTTGACGTAAACGTGATGTCGATGATGATTTTTTTTTCTCTTAGTCAGGCTTGTTGCGAGACTTAGTAGGATTTTAGTGACATAATGTATTGTCGGGAATTACCCAGAGCTTATGATGCATGTCGATGATATGAGACTTAACGCGGCATCCATGTAGTACTTATTTTCCTCTGGTTAGTGGCAATAAGCCTAGAAATTACGTCTAATATTTGCTCGACTATCTTGTCAAGTTGTTAACATTTGAGTACCTACTTCAGCGCCATATGTTTATGAAAGATATTGATTTAATCCATTAAAATGCTTATGCCAAGAGATGAATCTTTAAGCTCTAGTGGATAGTAATTCTATCATACATTGTCTATTTATGAGTTTACTGTTAGTGATATGGGTGATATGCCTAAAGGTGTACATCCATAAATGTTGGCATCGGGCTACCATGCACATTCTTGGGCATAGAAAAAATACAGGTAATACTGAAAGTATTACTTATCAGTTCATAAGGCATACCTGACTCACCCTTAGTAAACACCAAGGAAGCCTATAGAGCATTGCTGCCTCATGCAGTCGATGTGCTTTATCTTTTCGATTACACCTTATCCTCTTTTCAAAAAAGTTCGAATGTTCAACGCAGTAATTTCCTTGCTTAGATGTCAGTATCTGTTCTGCTTTCCTGCTGATAGTCCAGCACTCAGTGTAATACAAGAAAACTCGACAAAACCGAAGAAAAAAAGTTGTGCTTCCTAAAAAAGGAAATATTCTTGACTCAAAGTTGTATACCAAGTGTGTTCAGAAAATAACGGCAATTTAAAAATTTCACGGGTTTGCAGAGTCCGAATATCATTTTTTTTTTATAATGTTGGTATACATGTCCCTGAAGTATGATAACATTTTCAGCTGTATTCGTTGTTTCCTTTGTCTGTGGCAGCCGCTAAGGTCAGACGTGTTTTTATGAGCTCGGCGATTTTCGTTTGTAAAAAGAAATGCATCAAAAAATTTGTATCAAATTTTGCGTAAAAAATTTTTCGACTTCATATCCGTGAACCCATATTTCGTCACTTGTTATAACACGTTTCAGTAATTCTCCATCGTCGTTGACTTCATTTAGTGACTCTTGAACGACTTTCATTCGCCGCTGTTTTTGTTCAAAGTTCAACAATTTTGAAACAAACTGTGCTGCCACGCGTTTCATACCCAAAACATTCGAAAAAATTTCATGGCATGAGCCAATCGATATGCCAAGATCATCAGCGATTGTGATTCGGTTTTCTTTCACTTTTTCCACGTTTTCATCGGTTGTTGATGTGCTTGCTCGTCCGGGGCGTTCGTCATCTTCAATGTTTTCACGGCCATCTTGTAAACGCTTATACCGCTCGTTAACTCTTGTTTTACTCATAGCAGACTCACCATAGGCCTCGTATATATGTAAATAAATTTATTTTCAGTTATTCTCGGTCGAACAGAATACTCAGATATATTGTAATACTTGTCCACCAAGGAGTCCTTTTACTCAAAATTCTCAGCCTTTCGTGGAAGAGTGATCCTTTCAGGGATCATTTCAGACAATCAAAGAAGAACTTTTTGCGGAGCCATAGCAAATGTCCCAAGAGGTGGTGATTATTAGGCCTAGCATTTGGAGTTTAGGAATTAAGCAAAACCGTTATGCCCTAATAGACGAAAGCAAGCCCTTTACAGTTTTCTAGGAGACGGGAAGAATGATGTTGACTTTTAGCCGATGTCTGAGATCATCCTCTTGATCTACATGTATCCTGGGGAGCCATCCTCCATACAGTTATTGGAAGTCTTTACCAAGGACACATTTTACAAATTCGTTGTGACTTGTGATTCAAGAAGATTTAGTCAAGTCAATCTTTTGTACACATAAATAAAATTCATATATTCGCGAACTAGGTTGAAAACAGTTACAAGTTTGAGCTAGGCCTTAAGCATATGTTTCACCGCCATAGAAACTGCGTATGTCTCCACTTGAAAGACGGGCGCAAAATTCACCAAAAATGGGACGAAGCCTGATATTCACGTCCTTCACTAACCCGCACATCCTTTCCATTTCATCATGCGTCATTTTACGCTTGCCGATCCGGCTTAGTTGTAAATACGCAACGTGAAATGTCGTGAGGTCGGTCGTTATCATGGAAAGTTTTTGCTGGAGTGAACTCTTTTGGATCTTAAGCAAACAATCAGACGGAGATTAGTGCGAAATGAAGGAAACATAGCCGCCGTAGCGGCCAGTATCGAAGAAGACCCAAAAATTTCGATTCGGCGCTCGATCAGATGGACCTACATACGTATGAAGTTGCGCTGGAACAAACACAATCCACAAGTGTTCGACCAAGCATCAATGCATCCAAGATTGACTGTTTGGTGCGCTTTATGACATGGCAGCATCATAGGACCTTCTTTCTTTCGAAATGAGGAAGGAGACATCGTTACATGAACGTCGCTTCAAAATAAAGCTAGAATCAATTTTATATCGTACACCGTTGTTCTTTTATTTAAACTTTTTTTCCTACCGTACTAATCTGGTCACCCTTTACAATACATCAGGTGCTGATATGAAACTCTTGGCACGTGGGTAGTTTTCTCCACTCGGTTCTGTCATGAAACTTCAGGGTTTTCGGCAGGCTAATAGTGAAGATTCACTTGGGAGTTATTAGCATCCCGTTTATTGTATTGGAATTAAGCTAGATGTATACCAGCAGTAGCAAACGACTTAAGGACACCAAAGGATACAACAGCTTTTTCATGGGCTTATCGGCTGCCACGACCGACAATAGCTACCAACTTTGGTATCAGCTTACTTGCAGCTTTCGAGAATGAGACCGAAATCTATGCTCTCGGGTCCTTGGAGGAATTGTAAACGCATGAACCGCTTCTCCAGGCGTCGAAAAACGTAAGCCTCGCAATTTATTTGTGATGTGCGGGAATGAGGGCTAATGACGGATCAATTCGATGTTTTGAATGCTCAAAAAGTCACTTGCTTCAGCCGACCTGTAGGAGCTCGTATTTTCGTGGTGGAGAATGATCCGTGTTCGGCGGGTATTTTTTCTTATTTTTTCAAAGACTTCTGTCAAAGGGTGTTGTACCATTCAGAATTGACTGTTCTACGATACTCTACTGACCTGGTGGCGACATGCCCGGTTTTTTCGAAGAAACAGGCGGTCCATTATTTCGAAGGCCTTTGTGCGCGAACAACTTTAGTTGAGTAGACTCATACAATTGGCTGCTGTTTAGTTTCGGTCTCATATGGATGGATTCATGATTCGTCGCCTGTCAACTTCTTATAGACATCTTTTGAACCACCGCAATCGGATTTTTTTTAAACTTTTCTTTTGACCAATCAACATGAGCATGTTTTTGAGCGATATCCAACGGGACGATATCTTTTTGACGGCCACGTGTTTATGCAATATTAAATGTAGGTAAGCGGAACTAATGCCCGAGAAAGCCTCAATTACCCATGCGGAACATGATGATCTTGCAATATCAGTTCCTGCACGGCATCGATGTTTTCTGGCACAACAACAGAAATTGATCCTAAAGTGGATGACAACCACGATTGGATTCGAAAAACTATGAAATACGACTGTTTGGAATGGTGTTGAGTTAATCCACGATTTAATTAAATTTTTCAAGTGTCTGTAAAAAACGACAGCAGCTCTACTATGACAAAATGTTCCGAGCTCATGCGCCTTTAAAAACGTCCATCTTTATGATGCTGGTGTCAGATTTCACGTATCTACACCGGTATTACCATATCTCAAAATGTAGGTAGTATCCATCAGTCGGTTTGATTTACCCATTGTAAGGCCTTTTACAAGTCAATTTGTTTTATTAAATTTTTAATCTTGTCCATTGATCGTTATAAGAAGCATTTCCATTGGTTCCTGGACGAATGTTATGCTACCTCTTATACGCATTAGCTGGATAAATTTGTTGAAGAAAATGGCTTGCATCTTGGCACCTGCGCAATGACTGAATAAATTTCAAGAGAAGCTTGTCGCTTTGTTTTAATATAACAATCCTGACGCAACATTGCATAGAAAAGTATTTAGAGTTTCAAATTGGTGTTGGAGCGATTATCTCGAAACTCTGGAATCAAGAGCAAACTTTTAGATCTCCATGCTTTCATACACTGCCTAATGTAACAGTCAGTGAATTGGTAGTCTCAACTTTGTGGCTTTTTCAACTTAGTTGATTTGCACTGCCGAAAACTGCACACGATTTTGCCAACTAGCGTGGTGCTAAAGTGGCAAAGACATTCGCATTGTGGAAGATGGCTGGGAGTATCGAAAAAACAATTCGTTCACGTGTGGAATTTTTAAGTCGAGAACAACAGTGTTCTAATACCTTCTTTCGAGAAGGCAGCCCAAAAGGCAAAGCCAAAGTTTGCATTCGGAATGCTGCAGTAGTAATGTGTACACAACTAGTAGCAACATGTTAAAATTCAACTCATTGCGTCGCTATTAATCTTTGGATGAAATACTTTGAAGCCGACAACAAGTATCACTCGGAGGTTACAATAATTCCTTCCTAGATATATGGGTACCATCTACTCGTAATGGATCTTCTGGTTATCACATGAGCAATTTAGTTGGAAAACGTGCCAAGAACTTGTAAATATGGCAATAGTTAGGGCGCTTATAGGGCGCATATAATTAGCTCAGTCAGACTTACGTTACTTTTACATGGTCGAAACAAGCTTACTTGTATATCTTGTATGCAGGCAAGAAGTAGCTGTTCCTGTACAAGATAAAAAAAAAACTCCCATTACGTATAGTTATCTTAAATTACCTCGCTTTCATGACAGACTGTATTAGCTATATTATGTCTGTTAAGAATTTTGCATTCAACTTCAAAATGCAGAAATGACAAAAGAAAACACTTCTCCACCCTCAAGTGATGGTGGTCTGGTGACAAGCTAACGAAACGTATGTCAACAGGATATGCAAATAGTAAAGGAACGCAAGTTTAACTCGGAAATTTTCAAACCCCCTGTTTTTTTTTCTTTCACTAACATTGCTGTCGCTGTCGTTGTCGTTGTTGTCGTCGTAGTCGTCAGTTACTGTACTACGCTTCATTCGTTTCCTTTTGATTTTACGTTTACCATTGCCTTTGCCAATTCCAAAAACCATCAACGTCAACGAGTTAGTGCTGTTGTAGTAGTCGTATCCGTATGAGTCCTCACTGGCTCTAGGGTTAGACGAAGTACTCGTATACCCGTTCGTAGTTATTGTGGGAGGATGCACCTACAAACATTTTTCTTTTCCATTCATTGAATCAAAAGTCTCTCCTGACTTCTTTCTTCTACAACCCTCCTCTGACATGCAAATATTTTTTTTTTGTTTGTCTACTGCACACAGAGAGGTGACATCAGACGAAGATAGATACATATGAGTAGACAGATGGATGCCTTGACAAATGCAGAAAGCTATGAAGAAGAAATGTTTTGACTTCCAACGTGAATCAGCCACCCATCACTACCTACGCCATTAACGGTCCCGTAAAGGTTCGGAACAGGTGTAAAGAACTGAGTTTATCCGTACGAAATCATTTCACCTGATTACGTTCGATGTTGGACCGTTTAAGGGTTGTTTTCAATATTTTTCAAGCCCGTCGACTCGTTGGTGGGTAAGGCAGTGGTAGAAGCAGAGGAAGTGCAGCAGCAGCAGCAGCGGCATCTGGCTGGGGGTGCCTTTGATGCCAACATTTTGTATTAAATGGAGCGTAAGGATGCAATCTTTGCGGTTTGATTGTGTCATCGTTAATTGCATTCGAATTCTTTGAAACCCATTTCTACATATGAGGTTTGTGCTGTCGGTTTTAAATTTTTTAAGAGGGTTCATATGTTTTAAGGTCTTTCGTATACTTAAACTTAAACATATAAAAACAACGACCGACATGAGTTTAAATAGCATCCACCACAAACTTGTTTACACAATATTAAAAATGCTATCACTGTCATGATACCAATCCACTGGAATCCGAATGGCAGGCGTAGAAAATACAAACCGATCAACGCTTAGGCGAGGATTCCCACATAAAGCTGACAACCAAAGGCAAAAGCTTAGGACAAATGAAGTTGATGGTATCAGAATGGAGAACGTTCATTGTAGGCAGGAGCTATAGATACAATATATTCGTATGTGTTTAGGAAAATCACACCTTGCGAGCTGATTTCAATCTCATTACAAGGGCTTGAATATTCATTAATCAAAAACTGGTGAGTAATTACTAATTTAGCAAATGTTATATCGTCATTATGATGCTGTAGGAACTACCCATATTCGTGTTATTCAAAACAAAAGTAGGGTTGCTCCGGTCCTACCGTCAATCATATTTCTGTGACAGTCTCTATTCTTTCTATGTACATTCGTCGAGAGTAACTCCTTAAAAAAAATAGACTTCGAGATCTCTACGTGGGATAGTGAGGCAGAAGCAATCACTAGGCCGGAATATATATTATTTAAAGACCTCCGGAAAATGTCTTTCAAACTTGGCGTAATAATAGAAGGCAAGAAAGTCACATTAAATAGCTGCTCGTAGACGTCTTGCAGCCAGATATCTAGTCATGCTTTAGTCCGACGAATAGGTTCAAGAAGAAATAGCAAGTAATTGCTCTACGAAACAACTTACAAATATAGTGCTTGCTTGGTTCAGGGCTCCGTGAGAATGCCGCAGCAAATATGTTCTAAATACGCACCGGACCTGCCATATACAAGATGCACGGGCAAATAACCTAAAAAAAAAAAATAACAGATGGGCATTAATGGCATTCCTGTGGCGCTATTGAAAGCGGTTCAAACTTACATCACCAAGATCTCCAACTACAATACTTATAAAACAGGTAGGTAGGTAGAAGTGATTGCCTGGAAAGGTCCTACCAGAAACACAGGTAGCGCGGACCCCCCGTTTTGATGCCATAACCTGGACGTTGAATAGTGTTGCTAAGGGCGTATTTTCCAGATCCAAAAAATTAATAATATTGCAGAGTTTTATGCTAGAAATCTCTGATAATTTCTGGAGAAAGGGCTTGCCAAGTGTGCGATGCTTGGTTCTAGCTAGTGCTGGGCAGCCTCTGAGAAAATGGAATAGAGTTTACTTTTCGTATAAGTTGTTACAGCCACGGCAGTGAGGGTTAAAAGGAATGCCCAGCTTGGCAGCGTGTGAGCCAATTGGCCAGTCTGTGCTGTGATTCTTGCTGTCTCGGAGTGAGTTTTTTCGATCTGCGCAGTTTTTATTGTAGGTGGGACATATTCTTCTGGATATGGTCCAGGTCTCCAGAATGTTCCACATAGAACTGGCTATATAAGGAAAGTGTTAAAGAATTCTAGCCTTGATGAGTCGCAGCGGGGGGCAGACTGACTCTACAAGAGACCCATCGTTGGTTGAGCTACATCTGGCTAGCGCGTCGTCTCTCTCATTCCCGTCTATGTTACTGTGGCCGGTAAATCGGAGGAGAATCATGTTATTGTTAATTTTTCAACAAAAACAATTAACAAAGATTAATTATAAAAAGATTTGATACAATAATCGCTCTCTAGCACGTGCGGCTATCACTGTGCGGCTATCACTGTGCGGCTATCACAGTGAGATCCCAATTTTGACATTCCAACAAATGTGGCTGCTGCTGGACTTCTGAAACTAAAGATGGCAGCTGCTGGACTTCTCAAACTACGATGCAACGATTAATTCTGTTGAAACCTCAACTTCTTCTGACGCAGACGCTCAGATCTCCTGGGTCTGTTGCCAATATCCACTGGTTCCTGAGCGTCGCGATGAATGGGTGTGCCTGCTTCAGATCCTGGTTTTGACTGAATGAGAACAGCATGATGAGATTCTTGAGCAGGTGAAACCAAGGAGGTCCTCTTGGAAATTATCTGTTTTGGACAGCAATCCTTATGGTTGAGTGGTGGGCATAACTCGAAACCTATAAACGGTGAGCCTTCCATCGGAACATCCTCTTTAATCTCCGTTCGCCTTCGCAACTGATTCAATCAGGGCATCAGCCTGCTGCGCCCTTTACCATCTACTTGCACTTGGTACAGTCTTCTTCCGCTACCACGTACAACTACTCCTGGCGCCCACTTCTTTTTTGATTGATACTGTCTGGCGAATACGAGTTCTTATGGGGAGAACTTAAATAGATCCCAGCGGAAACTCCTTCTTCTCCTTTCCTAAGGTATCATAGCAGAAAAGATACTTCGATCCACTCGGCCGTGTAGCATTTCTGCTGGAGACAACCCGGATTCACCCGGTTTATACCGTTAGGTTCCTAAAAATGTAGCAAGTGCCTCCTCCTCACACGATTATTTAACATTTTTGGCTAACGCTGTTTTAAACTTACGAACCATACATTCGGCCACTCCATTCGATTCGGGATTAAAAGGTGCTGCAGTTAGGTGTTGAATAGCATTCATTTTACAGAAAACTGCGAACTCTTTGCAAGCGGACTGCGGCCCGTTGTCCGACACCAGCGTCTTAGGAAGTCCCTCCAGCGCGAAAAGTGATCTCAATGCGCGAATGGTAGCGTGAGACGTTGTTGACAGCTTCTTAACAACGATGAAACTCGACTTCGAGTCGACTACCACTAACCACATGCTTTTCTTAAAAGGCCCGGCGAAGTTTATACGGATGCGCTCCCACACATCTGTTGTCAATGGACAATTGGAAACTCCTTCGGAGATTGGCAGGCTTTTAACTGGCAGATGTCGCACCGCTTCACGACTTGCTCAATGTCCTCATCGATCTCCGACCACCAGCAGTAACGACGAGCCAGCTGCTTCATTTTGGTTATTCCCCAAGGACCTTGATGAATTAACCGCAATACCTTGGCTTGTAACGGCTTGGGAACTATTACTCTGCATGAAACCTCTGTCTGAAAAAGAAGAACGTTAGTATGCACACACCAGGAGAACTTTCTACGGAAAATAGGTTGCATCTCGGCGTCTGAAGACGGTAAGTAATTCGGCCATCCCTTCTTTGTATAATCAAAAACTTTTTGCAATGTGACCCACGCGCTCAACCGAAAATCTTTCAAGACACCATGCACTTCTTCAACCAATTGCTGTACGGTATTCTCCACCAACTTGTCGAACTCGACGTCTTGCCCCGCTGGTAACCGAGATAGACAGCCTGCGTTCCCGTGGTGCTTCGACGACCTGTGGCGAATGGAGTATGTGTAACTCATTAATATTATGGCAGATCTTTGCAGGCGATGAATTGTCATCACGGGTAATTTTTTTTTCTGGATTGAACAGTGTGACCAGAGGTTGATGGTCAGTCAACAACTCGAAATGTCGGCCATGTAAATATTGGTGAAATCTCTTAACGCCGAAAATTATTGCCAGCGCCTCCTTTTCGTTTTGACTATATCCCTTTTGCGCATCATTCAACGTCTTGGACGCAAATGCGATTGGGATTTCCGTACCATCGGGATATTTATTTGAGATCACAGCCCCTTTATGTGCCTTACCGCCATAAAACTTCTTCCACATCACCTCCTTGGCATAATCGTAGACTTCGCTCTCTACGAAACAAACGAAACAAGTTATGGGCGGTATTCCTTCGCACCCACTCTTCTTCCGACTATTCAAATTATTTAGTTATATATCTTCATTTCATTAAACTCTATAACTCCCTTTATCAGCCGCACCTGAATAGTGCGCAAAAAAATCTCATAAATGACCCCAAGTCCTTTTTTCAATTTGTCAATTGCAAAAGTAAGACTGATGATTATCCTTCCTCCCTCGCTTTTGAAACCAAATCTTCAAGTGATCCTCTTACCATCGCCAACTTTTTTGCTACATTTTTCAAGCAATCATTTGCCAACAACTCCTTCGTACCAGATCCCTCTTACTTCAATGATCTACCAAATTTCTCTATTGGTCCCTTTCTCACTCAAAATTTCGATCCTGCCGTTATTGAAGAAAAGTTACTTAATCTTAAAGATGAATTTGTACCTGGCCCAGACGGTCACCCCGCCGTGTTTCTTTAAAAATGCTCTTCCAACCTGTCCCTACCCCTTTCCTACCTTTTCCGTCTATCCCTTACACAGGGAGAATTTCCGCGGATTTGGAAGACCTCTTTTATAATCCCGATACACAAAAAGGGATCTAAACATGGAGTTACCAATTATCGTCGCATTGCTAAACTCTCTCATATACCCAAACTCTTTGAACGCATTTTATACGAAGCCTTAAGCTTCAAATGCAAGCCTTTTATTTCACCCCGACAACATGGTTTTCTAAAAGGGGGGTCAACTACCACAAATCTAGTTGAATTCGTGTCTTTTGCTCTCTCAGCCTTAGAAAATGGCAAAGAAATCGATGTTATCGCAACTGATTTCACTAAAGCGTTTCGTAAGATATCCCATCAATTGATCCTCTTCAAATTGTCTGCTCTCGGCTTTGAGCCTCTCTTATTAAAATGGATTCCTTCTTACCTGGTAAACCGATATTATAGTATTTGGTTTAGATCCGTCCTTTCTGTTCCATTCCTGGCCTCATCTGGAGTTCCACAAGGCAGTCATCTTGGCCCTCTTCTCTTCATTCTTACTATCAACGATGTTGAGAGGGTCATTAAACACTCCTCCCTCTCCCTTTACGCTGACGACATAAAATTTTTAAAACTATTTCCTCTCCCCATGACTCTGCCCTTCTTCAACAAGACCTTGATCGGTTTTCAATCTGGTGCCTCAAAAACTGCCTAGAACTTAATATAGTCAAATGTCAATCTATAACCTTCTCTCGTAAATGCAACCCGTCTCCTCCTCGACTTAATTTTCTCCATGGTCAACCAATTCCCCTTGTTCAGTCTCTTCAAGACCTTGGCATATTATTCGACTGTGAGCTTAATTTCCGTTCGCATGTCGATAAGATGATCCTCAAAGCCAACTCATCACTTGGCTTTATTAAACGATGGTCCAAGGAATTTTTCATCGTATGTAACCAGATCTCTCAACATATATTACCTTTGTTCACCCCCTGCTTGAGTATGCCAGTCAATCTTGGTCCCTCTTTCACCGGGTTCATGTTTTCCGAATCTAGGGTATTCAACGTCGATTCCTTCGATTTGCTCTCCGTGACCTGCCATGGAACGACCCTTTAATCTTACCTCCCTATCAGGACCGCCTCAAATTTCTAAATATGAATTCGCTAGAAGAACGTAGGAATACTGCTGACGTCTTTTTCATTCATCGACTTCTCTCAGTTTCCATCGACTGTGCATCCATTTTGAACTCCATTTAATTCAATACCAACCCCCGCAATCTATGTTGTCCTCGACTCTTCTATCTACCGGTCCACCACATCCGAATGCTCCGAAAGGTCAACTCGAACCTCTCCCTTTTTGATTTCCACCTGAGCACTTCTCGTCACGAACAAGATCTCCTCCATCACTTCCTTGGTCCCTAGCTCTTAAGCCTTTCTGTTAGTTTTTAAGTTAGATTAAGCTTGTATTAAGCCCCCATTTAGCTTCAGCCCCAACCAAAAATTAAATTAAATCAACCCTATGCGACGAAGCGTCGGTGGCGTGCACAATCGGTAGGTCACTACGAAAATGAACAAGATGTGAGACTTCCATGATACGTGACTTAAATTCATCAAATGACTGCTGTTGTTGCTCTTTTTTAGCCCTTAATTTGGTTAACGGTGCAGGTAATTGTGCAAAATTGCTAATGAATTGGTTATAATAATTCATCCTACCTAAAAACGCTTCTAGTTGTTGCAAGCTCTTGGGCACTCACAAATCTCGAATAGCCTTCACACGAGACTCCGATGGTCTTATTCCCTTTGCATCTACCATATAATGTGTCCAAGGTACTTTATTTGCTGCTCCGCGAACGTGTATTTCTCCAGCTTACATTTTAGTTTATGGCTTTCGAAACGCTGTACCGAACGTTTACCAGCGTGAAAAACTTCTTCAACAGTTCTACTAGCTTAGATGACACAATAAGTGCGTGAAGCACTTTATTGGCGGTTAATAAAGATGCCTATGTTGTTTAGGGTAACGGAGCTGAGATTAGACATCTTGCAGGCGTCTCTGATGGCACGTTGGCCACATTGCTTTTGGTCTTCGGTATTTCCTGCTGGCGGCATAGGAGTTAAAACAGGAGTCTTCTCACAGTAGTTCCTTGTCTTGGCTCTAACGAAATCCTCAATCGCACTTTGGCTGCAACAAGGTGGTGATCCGAGTCAATGTTGGCTTCCACCAACGTGCGGATGTGCAGGATACTGGAGGAATGCCTCATGTCTATCCCAAAATGATCAATTTGACTTCGCGTTTGGTGATCCGGACACTCCCAAATCCCATTGTGTATATTGAAATGATGAAACCTTATGCTTACTATAGTAATATTTCGTCCAGATGCAAAGTCAATAAGCCTAAGTCCGTTGCAAGACGTGGTGTCATGTAGACTACGACTACCAGCTGTCCTAACAAAGATGTCCTCCTTTCCTATCCTGGCCGTCAGGATAAAGTCATACTCCGCATATTGGTCATATGTCTTGTCGAGGACCTCGTAGATACGTTTTTTGGTGGCGTCATCCTTGTCTACCGTAAGGGCATGGGCGCATATTAGACTTATGCTACCGAATTTAGCCTTGGTGCTGATTGTCATAAGATGCTCGCTCACGTGTCGGAATCTCAAGGCTTCTTGCCTAAGTCTGCATTCGATGAAGCGCTATTTCTTTTCTCTGTAGCAATCACCATAGTACTCCTATGTACTCGTATATATCCCGCCATACGGGAAGGCGATGATATCTGCGTGATAGTAGTCAAGGGCCTCTGCTAATTGTTCGGCTGCGTATGGCCTGTTAAGAGTCCGAACATTCCACGTGCAGATCCGAAGCTCGTTGTCCTTTATACGTTTGCTGGGATCGTCGGCAGTGAGTCCATTTTTATCCGAAACCATTGGTTAGTTCGTCACATATTTCAATTTCCACCGTATAGGGTTCAGAGCGCTATGATGGCGTAGGAGAAGGTAATGCTACTAGCCGGGCATGCCCTTGCCATTATAACATGCATGTGTACGACTTTGCTCATATTATTACTGAGGACCACCACCGAGGAGATAAGGCAAGCATTTCGCTACGAACTTGATTTTTGGGTTGCTAGCCATATCCATGTTATAGGACGCTCATCAGTTTCCCGATCAAACGTCACGCAGGCCCCCATTAGGGGGCCCATTCGGTTGATCATACGATGCACACGATGATGAAGCCGCTTCATTTCTAACGAGTTGCATTTTGTAAGCTTCTAAGCCAAGATCTTTCAGAAAAATCTAGCATAAAGTGGAAGATACTAGCTCCAGTTGCTGGACACGATCCCAAGTCGACTTATTCGGGTGGTCCTCAATAGTGTGCTCCACAGCGACAGCAGCTTCTTCGCTGCCCATAACTTTGCACGATGTCTCTACGGCTGCGCATAGAGTATGCGTAGTATGAAATGGATCTTCCCCTTCTGCGTTCTCACCTCGGGTTGAAATCGCAGACTCTTCGGACTGCAGTGTTGGTGTTTACTTTGTCTACATGTCCTAGCCATCCTAGGTAACTAATGTGCACTTTTACGACCAGATCGTAGAGTTCGTCATTAAATCTCCTCCTCCAAACCTTGGTAATGCTAACGGAAACAAAAATCACTCGAAGAATTTTGCGTTTAAAACGGCCAAGGATACCTTCATCATTCTTCGCTTCTGGCTCCATATAGCAGGACTGGAATGATAAAGGTCTTATATATGTAGAGTCTCCTTAGTATTTCTTGACAAGTTCTTATTACTCATTTGCCTTCTTGGCAATGTAATATGTGTCACAGTGTTTCTTTCTTGTTTTGCCCGGCTCTTCGCATTGCACTTCAATATCACTGGCGGTGATATTTTCTTTATTGAAATCCGAGACCTCCGTCAGTTGTTCGGCTTTATGCGGTCTGTTCAGAGTTCGAACGTTTTTGTCCTTTTTCTGTTTGGCAGGGTGGGTTTATCTTACATGAAATTAAAAGCAGACAGCGTTTCATAGAGTGTAAGTGCACCGTTGCTTCAAGGGAAAAGATATCAATTTCTGAAACCCTTTCTTCATGAAAGCCATTTAAATGTTACATCCTCTTAAAGACAGCATCACCTGAGGTCTATATATCATAGTGTTACGAACAGAAAACACTAATGCACCACGCACATCCAAGCATGGTACGAGTATATGGAACGAGAGGGTTTTAATAATGTCGATGCAGGTTATTCATTTCCAGTCGAACTCGTGCTCATCGCAAAACATCGCGTTCAACTTTTCCAGATGATTTACTTCGATTTGATTTTTCGAGGGAAATCTTTCCCATCCCCGTCTTCAACCACCCATCAAACCAGATGTTCTGTGCAATTTACTGTTTGTCGAGCATGGTTTATTGCCATCGATAGACAAGGATCCTTCCTCCTCGACGACGAGAAAGAAGCTCGTTTAGGAAATTTGTCAAAGCTGCTTTTGCTGTAAGGACAAACGGCTTGAAGACAAACCCGCGTATCTGCGAGAGTAAGAGTGGGTATGCATGCATACGTAAGGCAAGTGTAACAACTATTTGTCTTGTTGCACGCTGAGCAAACACTATAACTGTGTTTGTGTATGTGTGTTTGCATATTGCATCCGAAATTACCTTAGGACTCATTCGAGGTATTTCATTAAAAATTTAAATACATGCACATGCATAAGGATATCGTATGACGGTGGGTGAGGTTGAAGAGACTCTACTCTCTGTTTGTTGCCATCAAAACGAGACCCGCTATTATGCAGTCATGCTAGCCTGCTTGCAGTCCTATTTATTTTTATTTTTCGCTTAGTTTGTTTTTTTTTTCATTCTGTTGACGCTCCTGGAGTGCTTCTAGGGCTGTTCTACTCCGCGTGGCGTATACAGAATTGGCTGCGCGCTGATGAAATACTTTTCTGCAACAAAGCATAAGTTATGGCCGCATTGTGGGTTGTCGGGAGAACTCGAAGTGGGAGGACGTTTTCCCTGTAACTGTGTGAGTACGTACTGAGTTAAACAACATTGTTATGCAAAATGTGTACTTTGACGTTACCGAAAAGTCAGCCCAAGAGCTGAGCTAATGTTGTCGCGCTTGTTATGTTTTCCGTTTTCAGTGTTTTTTTTTGTAGAGTTTTTTTTTTTGCCTTCATTCCATTCAGTTCTAATGAATTCCAGTTGATGAATGGCACAGACTTTTCGACGATTCCACATGTCGAGTTGGATATTACGGATATCATGTGGAGATGTGGGCCATTGGATGTAAACTCGCATACCCGCCCAGGCAATGTGCATAAAATTTGCTAATTTTTTTACGAGTACAAGGGTAGATTAGTTGAATATGTCACATTTGGTTCTTTTTTTTTTCTTGTTTTTGTGCGCCTTTAATGGCAGCAAATTTCGACGTGTTACAAGGTGTTCAACATTTTAACTCTCAATGCATGCACTTTTGCATGAAAAATGAATCAAACGGCTGGATTTTTTCATCCAGTTTTAGGGAAGGTTTGGAAGGAAATTGAGTGACGATGGCAATTTGAAATTCCCATGCGAGGTAACTTAATACCGTTGCCGAATTGAGGTGCAATAAAACAGATTTTTTTGGCTATTAAAAGCACTCATAACTCGTTGTATAATTTATTCACTCAGACGGCATAAATAACCCTGTTGGCTATGAGAGGGATCACCACGGTTACATTGTAGTTGCCAATGTTGACATTTTTCATATTTTTTTTTTAAATTTGGACTGGAAATTACTGGGCTGCACCCCTGTCCAGTAAACGTACGATTGTGCCGTGACTTATGAATTTTAAGAGAAACTGGCTTATCAGCCATGCTAACAGCCATGGAGATGAAAGGAAGCTACCTTATAACAGAGTGATTATGATAGCCTCTTCCTTCTTAGAAATTAAATGTGAATTCAACAGATTACATGTGTAGAACGATAATACATCTTTTTTTCGTACTGAAAAGTTCGCAGGCACCTGAGACTCAAACAATAAACAGATCTTCTTCTACGGCTTTGCCCCTCCGGATATGAATCAGCGCCGGAGCTGACCCGCGGCGAGTAATCTAGTCAGCTACTTATTGTACAATAGGTAGGTCATAGAGTTTGCTATTATATCTCCTCTTCTGAAGACTGTCAACGTAGGCGGAATCAGAAATCAGTCGGAGAATTTTTCGAACCGCCTTCATAACTTGTCTACGCTTTTCTGCTATTGATCTTATATAAGTTGTTCGCACTTCTTGACGAGGCTTTTTTGTAATTAAGCCAAAAAAGCACCAACGATCTCTGATAAAGTGTCATTACCAGATTTAAAATCGGAGCCAAGGTTGATAAAATCAATAACCAACTGGACAATAGTGGATCATCCAGACTGACGGATGTCTACCTACAAAGTTGGTGCAACTTTTGTTGTACGGCTTCTGGATCATCCAAATCTTGAAAATGAGTAGATGTACTCGTGTACTGTCTATTAAGTCACCCCTTTTGCCGTCAATAGTCCAGCGAAATGGCTTTTCCATATACAGGGTCTACCAATAGGGACGTCCGAACTTTGACAGTTGATAGCGGCCATCTGTTGAAGCTTCATCTGTCAAATTGGCCGTCATTTATTCAGTCTGTCTTGCCAAATCATCATGGATGGACATAGAGTTCCACAACACATGCAAATGACGAAAGTGTTTTATCAAAATGGGTGTTCTGTTCGGGCAACGTTCCGCGCTTTTCGCTCATTTTATGGTCGCCATAATCGTCCTACCGAGAGGAATATTCGCAGTGTGGTGGATAAATTTGAGTCCACTGCTTCAATAAACGACAAACCAACACCGGTATATCGACGAAACGCAAGATCTACCAAAAACATCACCGCTGTCCGTGAGAGTGTGCAGGAGAATCAAAGGCAGTCGATTTCGCCTCGCTCAGAAGAGCTTGTCCTGTCGCAGACTACAATTTGGCGAATTTTGCGTCGTGACTTGAGCCTGCACCCGTACAAAATTCAACTGACCCAGGAGCTGAAGGTAAACAACCATAGACAACGACTTATGCTCTGGAGCAGTTGGATACTGACCAATTTTCATCGAATAATCATCTTCAACGATGGTCCATTTCTGGATGAATGGGTACGTCAGCAAATAAAATTGTCGAATTTTTGACGATACCAATCCACATGAGATCCAAGAGCGTCCAATGCATCCTGAAAAAGTCACTGTTTGGTGTGGATTTTGGGCTGGTGGCGTCATCGGTCCATATTACTTTGAGAACGACGTTGGCCAGTCCATCACCGTCAATGGCGAGCGGAGTTTATGCGGTTGATACAGGAGGATCCAGCGCGAAAGCCTGCCTGTTTGACGTCGAGAGTTGCTTCTAAATGTTCTCTGGTTCGTTCCAGAATTATTCTAAGCATTCTTTTGACTACGGCTGGAAGAACGCGTGTATCTCTCCAGTTTCTGCACTTCATCAGGTTTTTGCTTTTTTGGTAGCTTGATGATCATCCCTCTTTTTCATTTGTGCGGAAATTCGTCACTATCTCAGGCTCCGCATATGAGCGGCTGTAGCAGATCAGTCGATGTGCTTGGCGCCGCTTGGTATAGTTTGACAGGGATGCCATTAATACCCACCCGATTGCTGCCATTATTTCGGTTTTACTGGAAGGCCCGATGCGAATTCGGGAATCATGGCGCCGTCGTCTAAGTGGTTTGAGACCGTACGCAATATTCTCTCCATCTAGTGAAGTGTTCCTCATCTGAAATCAGTAAACTACTATCCACACTTTTCACTGGATGGTGTTTGGAGTTCCGATCCTCCTTGGTGATCTTGTAGACAGTTATGCCGCGCATTTGCTTGCTCCTACTTTCGCTCTTGAAGCCAGTGTGTCGATGTACTAACGCTTGTCACGTCTTACACTACGCTGCACTTAATTCTTCTTCACACTTGGTTCTCTCTACTGCTGAGGTAGCTGCAATCCGAAATTTGATTGCTGTACGCTCATCGATCCGTCTCCAGGTTTCGTCGAAAGCCATGCGCCGTGACTTTTCTGCCTTTTACCGACATAGGCGCTTGCCCCACGTCCACGCTATTCTATGTTGTGCTGCTGATTGCTTTTGTTTCTAAGGCCAGGTGGTCCTTGAACTGGTGGCGCACTTACTGATCCCTGAGCCTGTCGGTATGGAACCTGTATGTTTTGAGCAAGTTTGAGCGGTTACTGTTCACGGATGCAGTATGAATGCGTATGTGAGCTAACATAAAATGTTGATCGCATTCTTGTCCAATGTTTACTCCGCGGCTGCTACAGACGTCTAGAAGACAATTTCTAAAGCGACGGCTGATCGCAATGTGATTTATCTGGTTGTATGTTCGCTGTCTGTCAGCTGATACCCAGCTGATCTTGTGGCAGGTGTTCTGCTTAAACAGGATACCTCCAATGACTAGGCGTTTGGTATTGCAGAAGTTCACAAACCGCTCGCCGTTGTCATTCCGTTCTCCAAGGCCGTGAACTCCCATCACGTGTTTAAGCGTAGTGCTGTCGCTACCTACCTTGGCATTGAAACCTCCCATCACCACTACGATGTCCCCATTAGGCGTTTGATTGTGGGAGGCGCCTAATTGGCTGTAAAGATCGTCCTTTTCATTCTCAGCAGCGTCTCCAGTTGGAGCATAACACTGTAATCTAGCAGTCAATATCCGGTCACTGTGAGGTTTCTAGGATATGAGGCTTCTTCTCACAGGTGGAGTTAGCACCAATCCTACTCCAGACCTCCGAGCACTTCCAGAGTGGAGCATGACAGTGCTTTTTGTTTGAGACTGGTACTCCCCAGCAACGAACCATCTTATCTTAATCAGTCCCAGGATGTCGATATTATATCGTGTGAACACGCGTTCCAGTTGAAGGAATCTGTCATCATGAGGCCCTTCGTGGTTTGAGTCGAGGAGGGTCTTTACGTTCCAGAACCCAATCCTTGTTAAAAAGTCGTCAACAAGTTTTCCGTCCATATCCGAGAAATTTGCTGCCAATTCGTAGCAGTTGTCTTTTTTACGGCTGTGGCTCGCTAAGCCATAGACAAACGACACTTATCCTGTTTTGTGGCGCAGGAAACCCGCCATTCGTCCTCATCCCATTCGAGATTTCCGAACAAATTCCCAGCTGACACCGCGAGGAGGTGGAAGTAGGGTTACTAAGAGAGTTGCTAGGTTGTCAACTGCAGTTGCCCTTACTCGCTACTTAGCGCACCAGCACGCATCGGAAAATGCTGCCCCTACCAGGCCTTTGTGTGTCATTCGCCATCCAAGCCAAACAAACCAGGATCATATGCTTGCAATATAGATGGAAAGTCAGTTGACGAATCTGAGTGAATCGAAATGTAATCACGCTCTGATGAGGACTTTTTTTAAGACTTATTCATCGTCTTCTTCCTTTCAAGGCCGCTCGTTGATGGTTGTTCATATATACTTGCTCCTTTCTTAGCCTGGTCCTTTTTCTTCTGTGTCGCTTTAAATTTCTCCAGCTCAGCTTTGTACGGTGATGCTGTGATCTTACATGAGAAAAACCTAATGTCCTTCCCTTATTGGTATTTTTTTCTTAAGAGAAGGGTAAGGTGAAATAAGTTCCGAACTTATAAAATGGCTTTGGGAGGCTTTGGGGGTTTGGGCTAGAAGCTCATGTATCTTCCGCCGGTGGTATATAGTATGTTCCTGCTCACTAATATGATCTTGGTCTAAATCGGCTTCAATAAAATATTTCCATAATATCATAGTTGCTCACAGACTTTTCGGAATGTAGCAGCCACTGCCAGATTTCTTCACTATAATAACTTTTTAATGCCCCCATAACTACATTATCCAAAGGCTGCCCTTCGTGCGTAGAATGGAGTGGTTAACACAATATTGTCACGCTGTCGGTCCAATTTTTAATGACTCAGTCCAATATGTGCGTCCTTATTCCAGCAATAGCATGTAGAATGTTGGACTGGAGCTCGTTGAAAGTGGTTGACTTGTTAGAGTAGACTAAAAACTTGACGAAGTCCCAGAGAAAATAATCGAGTGGTGTCAAATCCCATGATCGCGGCGGTCAATTGATGAACGCTCGCCGTGAGATAACCCAATCGCCAAATTTTTCCTTCACAACTTCGAGCGTTGCGTCGATTGTATGGCATGTATCGCCGCCGTCTTGTTGGAACCACAGCTCGGATATATCGATGTTGTCGAGCTCTGACCACAGAAATTCGGGTAACATCCCTCTATACCTGAGGCCATCGACGGCGTCTCCTTCCTCATTTCGAAAGAAATAAAGTCCGATGATGCCACCATGCCATAAATCGGACCAGACAGGCAATCTTTGTGGATGCATTGATCCTTGGCCTAACACTTGTGGATTGTGTTCTCCCCAATAACGGCAATTTTGCTTGTTGACATACATAGCTGTCGACCCAAAAATGGGCCTCGCCCGAAAAGTTGATTTGTTGGCTAAAATCTAGATTTCCGGGCCACATTTCCAGCGCCCAATTAACGAACTCACGGAGTTGTCTATGTTCGTTCGACATCAATTCTTGGATAAGCGCAATCTTATGCGGATCTGGCCTCGAATCCAATCCCAAAATAAGCCGGGTTGGCTGTCTGGCGATGCCCAATTCAGCTGATCGACGCCGAATGGACATTTCTGGGTCTTCTTCGATATTGGCCGCTAGGGCGGTTATGTTTTCTTCATTTCTCATCAATCTCTGTCTGGCTGCTGGCTTAAGATCCAATGTTTTTGGTGAATTTATAGTTGCAGATTTATTTCGATGATCTAAATTTGTGAACTTCCAAAGTATAGTGGTGGTTAGTTCTTGATCATTTATTTCGTTTGCCTTCGTCGTTTCGCTTTCTTTCGACATTATCAATAAAATTAGGAGGCGAGCTTAAATAAGCCTGCACATTATCTGTGTATATGTGATGTTTATAATGCTTAATAACTGTTTGGAGATCATTTATGAATAAGGAAAATAGTAGGGGTCCTAAGATGGACCCTTGTGGAACTCCTACTGAAATTCAATTATAGTCCGAGCGGGTGTCCCTAAATAAAACTGTTTGTATCAAACCAATGAGGTAAGAAAAACTAAGATTTTTTACTGGGAAAACAAATTTGTAGAGCTAAAGGAACATTGAGGAAGGATGTTTTGATTCAACGGCACCGCTTGTTGAGTTGTGTCAGACTTTCAAGGAAATGAATTCGTGCGTCGGAGTTGAGACCGGTATTTTGTAAACAAAGTGGCTTTCCAGTAGATTTTACGTTGTTGTCTAGCAAATTGAAGAGCTTCGTTCTTTCCAGATGCTGAGGAAAATTTTGATGCTGATATGTGTGTGTGCATTTAATGGAAGAGCAAAACAAATTAAAAGCAGATCACAGATTTTCTTCAGTGGTATTGGGGACCCTACTTGGTATAGCATCGGTGGATATATGTTCTCGTTCAATTTGATCCACTTTAGTGCACGGGAAGAATAACTCACCTTTGAGTTGAGTAATGAGAACGGGTTCCGGAGTTCGTTCAAGTACCTCCACTCGCACGGTTAATGCAGCCAGCGTTTTGTTTGTCTTCTGAATCCGTTCATAAGAGCTAGATGCAATAGCATCGATTTCTTCCAGTATTTTTCTATGCATGTCCATTGTAAGGCATTTGAAGTGAAAATATTTGGAAACATATTGTTCAAACACTTTGTGCTCCTTAGAATTTAGGTGAAAAGAGTTGTAAGGCTAGCTTGCTTTCGTGTGTATTGGTTCATTCTCCATTTTAAGCACTTCTAAATAACAGACTAAGTTAACCACCAAACGGTATAATGACTCAGGCTGCGGAGGCTAGAACTGGGGCCTTCAAATACTTCTGCCTTGGGGAATTACGCGGCTGTGATCACTTGAACAGAAGAAGATTTGGTTTTTTTTGCTGAGAATCTTTGTCGATTTCACTTTGGACACGTTTGGGCTGTATGCATAAACAACAATTTGTAACTATGACTTTTGCCAAGTTCTAGGTGACAGCAATATCAAATTTTAATTTCACATGCTTAAGGAAGTCGTCGTAGTCACACTTGGATCCTTTGAAAATTTTGCGATTATCGTCTGTAGGATTGGGCCTGTAAAACAAAACAAAAAAGCTTCTCTTATCTGCACAGCTCGAGTTGGAAAGTATTTTGCATAGCTGACAACCAGCAAAGTACAATCACTTTATCCAGATTAACAGATCAGACAATGTGTTGGCAGGTGTCGTCCTGAGTTTATTAAATAATTGTTGATAGCAAAATTTCCTATTTACGATTTGAGTTGATGGGTGCTAGACGGGGACCAGCAAAGGGTTGATGTTTACATAAATATCTAAGAGCCTGACAGTGAATATGGCTTGGACAGTCGTCGATTGCTACCTTTCGGGTCAAGGTAGCGTAATACAAGTTGCTGCAAATAACTTAAAACGGTGGCTCATTGTAAAATTTTGGAATTCACGCAAAGCTGTGTCTGCACCTCCATAAATAATTAAATCAGCCATATCTGACACTAATTAACCTAATTTCAAGCTCTGCGTATTACGATAAATTGGCCTTTTCAAAACTTCACAAACGTACTTATTAAATCAAAATGCAAAATATAATTTTTAATTATTTTCCTAATTAAAACAATTCTATTCACAACGAAAATAACATATGTACGAGTATCTTCGAAATTCATTCATGGCAGATCTATGTTCCTTTTTTGTTTTATTTAAGCGGCGTACCACTGGTTTGTTTTAATTAACTTGAATTTTATTAATTTAAATTTTAATTTTATTTACTCTCCCCATAACAGTTCATTTTGCAAAATTTAAATATATACGCTAATCCAGAAGTAATCCCCATCATGTGTAATACAACTTTACTGGTAAGTACATGCGTTTGACCATTAACTTTATTCGGATCTGTATGAATCTGTATTTAGATACTTATATTTGTATTCGTATTCGCATTCGTATTCGTTTATGTATCTAACATACCTGCATATTGTTTTCAAACCGAAACGATTTTATTTAATTCAATTCTAATATTTGCACGTAAACATTGATTATGGTAATTAATATGGACCGGCATTAGCCTAAATCCATTCAGAAGTACATTAATTCAAAATGGTAAGTCCATTGTATAGCTGGCTTTAGGGCTAACTATGGATCTTAAATCTGTTTTGGTTCGGGGTTGTACGTTATTTATGTATGAATTTTTGTATCTTTTTCTCATTCTCTTCGAATGATGGGGCATGTTTGTGTCTGTTTTTCTGTTTTCCGATTAAAAATAATAGAATTTGTAATTAGGTGGTAATAAAATAGGTAATCCTAATGTGGGTTAAAGCTAAGCCATTAAATGTTCAAATTTCAAACAAGGATTTGCAGAGATTTGTAGGAAATGCCAATCTCTGGTTGTACGAGTAAGTGCCGATATCAAATGCTAGGTATTTGGATTTTTATTTATTCATTTGTGTTAGACTGTTGGACTGTGCGATTTCCGTTCATTGATAATTTAATCCGATAAAAATAGATTTTTTTTATTTTTTAATTTATCAATTCATAATTTGAGTAATAATTACAAATACAAAAGAGATAATTTACACTACGACTAATCGGTGCGACTAATTTTTAATTTTTTTTTTTTCAATTTTGGTGGGGCTAACGCCCCCATTTATTTGGCTTAATTCAAGCTTAAAAAACTAGGACTCAAAAACTAAAAATATTTAATTAGGGTTTTAAAGCTAGGGATGGTGAAGGAGATCGAATTTGAGGGAATGTATGCTGCGATTAAAATCTAAAACGGAAAGGTTGGAGTTTACCTTACCAGCATGCGCAGCTTACAAAAGAGACGAAGGCAACGTAGATTTCGAGGGTTAGTGGAGTTGTAAAGGGACATGCAATCGAAGGAGCCTGAGAGGAGTCGATAGGGAGGTAAGATTAGAGGATCGTTCCAAGGTAGACCTCGAAGAGCAAATCGAAGAAAACAACGCTGGATGCTCTCAATTCGGGTTACATGAACTCGTTACACGGGACACCATGCTTGGTTAGCGTACTCGAGAAGGGGGCGAAAATAAGTGATGTATAGTGATCTGGTCACGTACGGATTACAGAATTCTATAGACCATCTTTTAACGAAAGCAAGTTATGAGTTTGCTTTAGTAATTATATCATCGATATGCGAACGAAATTTAAGCTCCCTGTCGCATAATATGCCGAGGTCGCGGATAGTCTGAACAAAAAGTTCCCGGAATTTATTCAGAAAATTAAAAATACAAGTTTATTCATCTAAATCTATATTGTCCCCTTCAAAGCAATTCCTATTGACTGCAACACACTTATGTCACCGCTTAATCCAATCCTCGAAACATTTTATATATTCGGTTTTCGGTATGTCATTCAGTGCTTCCTGCGATTTTTCCATTACTTCCGCTCGGCTGCTGAAACGCGTTCCCCATAGTGGTTCTTTAACTCGATTGAACAGAAAGCCAAATCAGGTGAATTCGGTGGCTGTTGGATGGTATTTGTTGCATTTTTCGTCAAAAAATTACGAATTACGGTACTGTGCGACCGCGACGGTGCGTTATCATGGCGCAAAATCCACGAGTTTTCTGCCCACAATTCTGGTCTCTTTCGCGGCGAATTGCTTCACGCAAACGTCTCATAACGCCCAAATAATACTTTTTCTGGGCTTCTGGCAAAAATTTACGATGCACTACACCGTTGTAATCCATGAAAACCGTGAGCATTGCCTTCTTTTTTGACTGAAGACGACGTGGCTTTCTTGGTCTCGGCTCATTTGGTGAACGCCATTCTGTCTGGATTGCGTGTCGTGCTCATAAACCCACGTCTCGTCTCCAGTAATGATCCTTTTGATGAATGTGGTATCGGATTCAGACTTGCAAATCATCTTTTTTGCGACGTCAACACGGTCTCTTTTTTGCATGAAATTGAGGTCTTTTTGCACCAACTTTGCTGCTACACGACGGAAACCCAAACCATTAACCAAAATATCTTGGACGGATGCATGTTCAAGTCCTCCGCTATCTCTCTGATGGTTAATTTGCGGTTATTGACCAGCATTTCTTTTACTTCATCAATGTTTTCGTCGATTTTCGATATCGATGGTCTGCCACTGCGTTCATTATTTTCGATTGACTCACGACCACTTTTGAAGCGCTCGCGCTAGTGCCACTGGTAAACGACCGTTTTCATTAGAGAATCGTTGCCAAAACATTTTAAGTCCGTTTTGTACGCAAAATTTAATACGAGTAGTAGTTCTTTGTTGCAAATTGAAATCCATATCTAAAATTGTAGAAAATCGCCAACACACACAGAAATAGATGTACTCTTAACTTTTGCAAATGTCAAGCTATGACGCTAAGATTTAGAGGGAATACCAACAACAGATTTACAGATACTTAACAAACAAGCAGAACTCAAATCAGAACAATAGGAGCGCCACACGGTGGTGTCCCAAGGGAACTTTTTGATCAAGGTGGTAGGTTGACATTGGCTTGTAGCTTCAATTTGTGAGAATTCGCGCAATCGTTCCAGACAGGGGCTCCATACAAGAGAATGGCTTGGTATATATTTCTTTTGATTATTACTTTGTTGTCTACACTGAGATTTGTGTTTCTGCAGATTAAGGGATAGAGTAGTCTTATCAACTTTTTTTTATTTTATCGATGGTGGTTGATATGTATTTTTGCTCGAACACAGATGTAATGTCTCCTTTCTCATCTTGTTATATCGCTATTTTCATCACCAGTGCTCCCCCGAAGTTGCCAATAGCATTCCACCCCTTCTAACTTTTAACCGTAGTACCCGTCTCGCTATGAATGCTGATCAGTATACCCTCAATCCCACTTTCGGACGTACTCTGAAATATCGTGATTCGTTCCTAAGCCGTACAACTCGCTTATGGAATACCCTGCCGAGCTCTTTATTCCCTAGTCACTATAGCTTGCCAACATTTAAGACCAACGCACTTCGGTATCTCTCTCTTTGCCCTCCCCAAATTCCCGTCGCCAGCGCTATGTGCAAACATCTTAAGGGTACACAAAATCCCTTGTGCGCGCGCCAATTATAAAAAAAAAGTATCTAAGGGATACTTTAGGTAATCTAGGGGACATTTTAACGTGTTTGGCAACGTGAGGCCGAGCGTTCTTATGCTGTAGTATCACTTTTTCGCGCCTCTGCTCGTATTGTGGCCGTTTGTGGCTCGCTTCAATCGAATCAATGAAAATCGATACCGCTCTCCAGTGATAGTTTCGTTGAGTTTCAACAGTTTCAACAAATAACACCGTCGAAAAAACCACGCTCATCGTCCCTTGGCTTCAAATCATAAGGAACTCTAGTTCCTTGTTTTTGAATTATTCCTAACGCATGCAATCGCTTGGGAATGCTGAAGCAAGCTCTTTTTGCATTTGGCACTGATCCTCATCGAGCACTCTCTCCAATTCAGCGTCTTCGAAGGATTTTGGCCTTCCTTCACGCGGACGGTCGTCAACAACGAAATCACCGTCTTTGAAGCGACGGGATCAATCACGGCACGTTGTTTCACTTAGAGCAGCATTCGATGTGCATCAGCTGCCGTTTTCTTCGAATAAAAGAAGAAAATCAACACTTTCCTCAAATGACGATTATTTGCGGTCTGAGCTTTGTTATGATGGTTCATTTGGATATGTCAAAATCGACCAGCACTCACTGCTGGAGCCATTTGGCTTAGTTGCGGACCTAATATACGGTCTTTAGTTATGAATGCCAATGCATTGATGTAGTTTCGCTTGTCAGGTCTTACACTACGCTGCATTTCTTCTCTCTTCATGACTTCTAGTTAGAGGAACTGTACTGCTGAGGCCGCTGCAGCTCGTACCTTCACGTACGTTCAATAAGTTCATCAATTTGCCTCCGGGTTTCTGCTGTGAGCCATGTTCTTGGGCTTTTTCGCCTTTTAATGACAATGGTGTCCGCCACAGAGATAAAAGCATTTTTCAAAGCGCTCCAGTGGTCGTCGATGCTCTCAAAAGCGACGTTGCCTAATTTTTCAGCAATTGTGACAAAGTGACTCCTTCTGTGTTTCCGTACTTGACTGTCTGGATCTTTTTACTCGTTGCCTTCCTTTGAGTTAGAATATACCATCACGATCACGATGTCTTCATTAGGCGTGGAGTTGGTGGCTGCATTTGGAATGCTATAGAGGAATACTATAGGCATCCTCAGTTTGCCCAAGCTGTTTGGGGTGGCACTGGTCTGGACCTTTTATTGTTACTTCGCCGTTAACCTTCAGTCACATTAGGAAATCTTTTCTGCATTTGCGAGCCGCGTTCACACTGAATGAAGTTTTCTAAGGTTTTATATAAAAAGGGCAGGTAATACTTTACAATGAAGCATCACATTAGGGATATGATATCCTATTTAGAACTACGTTACAGGCGGCGCTTTGGTATCTGTAAAAATAGCCGTTTGACTGTCCAAGCGGAACTACATAATTTGCTCTTCTTTTATATCTCATCAAAGGATCACTTTGATAATTCAATAAGGGTATACGAGATTCATGGTTAGTTCCAGCTGATTGTGTACAGTTGAAAAACAGGGAATATTATTCCGCAGCATTCGAATGATTTCAAATAATTTTGTGAAACTTTTTTGTTGGATATAGAGAGACAAAAAAATAATTAGCCTTCTAGTAAGTGGCTACTTTAAGTGGGTAGACATGAATCCATAAACAATCGATGCCCAAGGTAGTACCTCTTAGTTATCTTTGAGTTCTTGTTGTTGAAGTACAATAGAACATCTCAAGTAACTCAGAATTTTACGAACCTTTAAAATCGCAACAAGTCTGAAGTGTTTAATAACTCATAACACCCATACTTGACGCAGCAATCCAAAAGGGACCCTTTTGTTTTCTACCTTTTTTAAACACCACACTCGGCTTATTTCCTCCATAACAAAAAAAAAGTTTAATTCATGCAAAACAATTTCCACTAAACTGTAAGTGTTTCTTTAAGGCATTAACTACCGTTCAGTCATTTTTTTACAACCACTCTCTATTACTTAATCCTGGAGCAATTTCCTTGAGGTGGTTTTGTCTCGAATACTTCGAAGTAATTCAAGCATAAATTACGCATATCCTTAACGACCACTACATACGATTTTCATATCAAAGGCAACCAACCACCCTCAAACGATTAATTGCCCACGATTAAATTCTTCATGTTGCAACCACCTACAGTAAGTTCACTTCAAACATAACCCCATAATCATGGCATAACTCTCCGCAAAACATAAAGCATTGTGTAGGTTGCCATGATAATTGTGTGTCCCTTCTCCCCTTTCAAGCAATCGTTTCCAACAGTGTCCTGCACTCGTAAGGTAACGCAACATTTTCTATGCCTCATTCTGTCTACATTCAGGCTGAAGTTAACAATAGGTCTTACAAAAATGAAATCATAGAAGAAATGGTCTAGGACTTCGTCTATATCTCTAGGTTGTTAGTTCTTTGTAGGATGATACGTCTCCCACGGACATATACGTACGAGTATGTATATAGATTCAAGGAGAAAGATAGAGATAAAAATTCAGGGAAATAGCCTGCAGTGCATATCCGGAGATCTCTCAACAATCCGCTTAATATGTAAGCAAATATTTTCGTTGTCATTATCCTTTTGAGAAAAACTGGAAAAAAATAAAACCGAGAGAAAGGAAATGAAAATCCAGCTAGAGCAGCAGGTTATGACAGCGTAGCAGGATATACGAATATTGTCGTATGTGAAGGCAGCTAAGGAGGAGAACGGAAAAATTTCTTTAGGAATTTCCACAAGTAAATCGTTGAGTTCTGTTAAGTAAGAAGAGTTATTACTAAGTGAGTGAGAATGGGATGTAAGTCCTTTAAAAATGGAGTAAGACATGGCCATAGACAGGATCATAAATGAAGTCATTCCCATCTGTGGAAAAAATGATCCCTATTGTGGAATGTGTGGTATGACTGTGAGTAAACGGGCATTCGACATGGTAAGAGCCTACATAACATGCTGTATAGACTCAGATTTGAATGTGCCGAAAAGATAGTTGATTAAGGATCTGAATGTATCCTCAAGTCCATATTCCGTGTTTTTGGAGGATCCCACAGCTGATTTTCCTTAACATGGGAGTTAACTTTTTAGGTATGGATATTCTTGTGGATTAAAGCAATTATACGAGTAGAAACTGGACAGTGGTAGCCTTTTGTCTAATTTGATCCATTGGTTTCCTATACTTAAGCCAATATTCCCTGGATTTCTGTGTCGACAATATGTGCTTACTCCGGTTTCACCATAACTTCTGACACTTATGGTATGACCTGCTGTGAACCGTAGAATAGTGCTCTTTCCATCGAATGAGTTGTTTTTTTTTTATTTATAAAAGCACGACTAACAAAACATTAAATTCTTTTATCGGCTTAAACCGTAGAATGTGGCTTATTTAAGTCTCTTGAGTGATTCTCTACAGAGGACTCATACCCCATTTCTTTCGCGTATACAGGAGAGCACTAATATTGTTACTACTGTGTTAACTTATGCTCACTGGAAGATACGTGGTGCACCGTTTACGTTCGTCGACTTTCACGCCAAAGCGTCTAGGTTCGATTTACAGGAAAAACAGAATCATTCTAGACATTACCACCCTTCCGGCATAAAAATGTCACTTTTGTCTTGACTTTCGGAGCCGACTGTGAACTCGTATGAAACAAGACTGAGAAAACAAACAACTTAATGAAGGCAGAGACAAGGTTATAATCAACATGCTTTCAAGTTATTTTAATTCTTTTGACCTTACCTAAATTTTGCGTCCATCTGCGTCAGATGACTTGTTTCAGGGTTTGAAGTGGAAGCATTTTTTTCCACAAAACACTTATGGATGGAAGAATTGTGAGGCAGTCCGACAATGTTTAATATCCCTGAAGAAATATTACCTTTCACAGAGATAGTTCTGATGGTTGACCATTGCGGCTGGTATCACAAAGCAATGATCTCACAACCCAACGTTGCCGACTCTTCATTTATTTCAGATGTAAAAAGGATATCTGGAATTGAAGATACTGGCATGTTATAGCTAAGTCACCTTGTTATGTCTATTGGTCATTACTATGCTCACTGCTATAAACCTCAATAATTTCATTCGAAAAAAGAACTGATTGGGTGATTAAGACAGAAGTCTGTATTGACTGGGGATAAAACATGCAGACATGGTTTTCAATAGAGCTATCGTGATGTGCAAGGGTCTGCCGTATAGGTCTAGAGATGCAGTTCAACCAGTGTTGACACATGTGATCATACTGAGACAAGTTCACTTAGACCAAGGAAGGTACTCAACATATTCAAGAATTAGAAGGATCGAGAGATTTAATTTCTATAGAGACATGCCGTTTGCCAGATAACTGAACGGTTTAAATACGAATCAAGAACTGAAGAAGGAACCAGTTCCGCAAATCTTCCTAACGATGAACCTTAAAAATAAAGGCATACTAGATGATTTCTTTAAAATATTGCTCAATCAGTTCCATAAAATGATTTACATTGACCCATAAGTAAATGAGGCATCTTACCTTGCCAATTTGATGATGTGACGGTCTAAACTGTCATTTACACGGGAGGTTCTTTATGTGACTCTAAACCTCTTTGCATCATTAATGTAATTGCAGTAAATAAAATTGAAAATTAGGTTGCTATAAAGCATGCCCTTCTCTTAAAAAATAATTCTAATATTGCTTTAGCGGAACTTCCCTATTGCATAAGACGCTGGAAAATAGACAACTGGGCCCAAATACAAACTGACCTCTCTGAATATCTTTTCTTTTTCGATGAAAAAAAGCTAAGCTGGGAATTCGCAGCCCAGAAAAATCGTAGCGCGAATGACAATCTTTTATTTCTAGACTTCCTACTGGCTCATGTGTCGGCATCCGCAATCAATATCCTATTCACCAGCATCGCTTTTATCCACAAAACTAGTGATTCGTCCATGCCGTCTTGTCTGTCCAAGTCACACATGCAGTCAAAAATTATGTGGTCAAAAGTACCCTCAATGTCGATGAAAATGCCCAGGGCGTATTCCTTCGTTTCGAGTGTGCCTTCAATTCTGCCTACCAGATTTTGAAGTCCACTCTCGCAAGATTTTTTATGTTGGTAAGCACATTGCATCGCCTACAGAGAATGCATTCGCAAGGTAGTTTTGCGCACATGGATCTCGACCATTCTCTCCATTGTCTTCAACATGAAGGAAGTCAGACTTATAGATCTGAAGCTCTTGCGAGTTTGTAGTCCTCTTTTCCGATTCTCGGTATACTCGGCTACTCTCACTATTCGCCAGGGTTTCGGTATGTAAGCTAGTGCCAGGCATTTTTCTTCTTGAAAAATGTTGATTAGTAAACTGTGACCTGATGTGCTCGAAGAGTGTGCAAAAAGCGATTTGAAAATGTTCGTTTCATCTTGTAATTTAATAAACAAGTACTTGGACTAAAGCCCGCGTTTTAGGTAAGACGACGGATAAATCTTTGTCACGATGCCACCAACTCAAAGCATACTCGAACCGCCGGATAGCAATCGAGGCTCAGATTTGAATGTTTTTCGATATTGATAAACAGTGCAAGTCACTATGCAACTCTATTACGCTCGCAAGACAAGTTTGCTGAAGCTGTGGTTTGGAACACTAAATCAACCATGCATGAGCTAGCCATTGATTTTTTACGTGCAACTTTGCCCCGTTGCGCTGCTTAAATTCCTTTAATTGAGCTTTGTCATCCTTCAACTATTTCGGACCTTGCCACTAAAAAGTGTAGTCAAACAGCTCTCCAGCTTGCATATCACAACTAGCATAATTGGCTGGGTTCTGAGCATCATACCTTATTCAGGTGAAGTTAGTTCCTAGATCTGACGAATCGATTGGATGCCTATTGGTTGAGCGCCGAAGGTGTATTGTGTGACCAACATGGAGATATACCAGAGTCGGATCATAAGTAATCCGGCTCAAAGTGATCGTTACATTTTCCAGAGCAATGCCATCAGGTGTGCTGAAAAAGTGTTGTGAAAAATCTTTGCACTCCTAGACGGTGCGACCTTGTTTGGTGCTGTATGTGGCGTAATCCTGGTTATATTTTAAAGTAGTTTAGTGTCCTTGCCTAAAGTGGGCACTTATGTCCCTTAAAATTGGACCTTAGTTGTCAAAGAAGCTTACATCTATCAATCCGGCTCAAGTTTGCAACTTAGCTTTTATAAAATTGTTAACACTTTAGTTTGATAATTCTTATTTCCATGGTGGAACTGAGTTTCAACTCACATCTCTTTCGACATTGTGCCGGCGATCCTTGGGCGCACTAAGCCTGCCAAGTTAGCTGAGGTCTGTTTCCACTTCGATCAACAAACTACCCAGGTTAAGGTAGTACCCGCTGGGTCGGCTTTTTTGTCAACCTCTGAATGCCTTTTTTTTTGGCAGCGCAAATGCCTCGTTTTATTTAGTTAACCACTAACCCCATTTTTACTATTTCTGTTGAAATCGCCGTAAGCCCACATCATAGGACTGTCCCTGCTTTGTACCTCTGATATTGTCATATGAGTACTCCACAATCCTGCTTAGTTGAAGAAATGTTACGGGGTCGTCACTTTGTTAAAATCCTTCCTTAGCCTAGCCTGAGGTATCTGTCGATGCCAGGGCTGCCTTCTCTGAGCTCAGGCGTGTTATTACGGTCCAGCTACAAATTTCAGTTAGGCCTTATATAAAGAAGTACTACTCCTTTTTCTTCTTCATCTGGGAAAAAACTAATAAACAGGGTTAATCCACGTTATCAGGAGCAAAAAACGGACTGCCTGCACATTCTATTTGAGGACGCGCGGTCTTGTACAACCATCACGGCGATCAGAAAAATGAAGGATTATAAATTTGCAACATTTCTTACAAAGTTGAATCTTTAGTCAAAGAACTAAACCCAGACCACGTAAGAAATGAGTTCGTATACCTAAATCCAAAAACTCGACAGCCCAGTGTTGGGAGAACGTGACCACTTCTTGCAAAAGTAGGGATTATGTATGTGATAAATATAAACGACCAGACAAGTTGGGATCTTTAAGTAATAAAAATGATTACCTCAAGTGGCTAATCCCTTTCTGCCCTTCACATCGGAAAACAATCCGAAGATCCGAAAAGTCCATTCCAAGTGTTTTATCAAAACAAACAACAGCCCAAACAGAAGACAATATCCTGCAGAAGTAATTATTCCTCCGGTGGAAGATAATAATATGTGACTGGCCCAGAGCCCTACAATCAAGAATTCATATCATCCCCTTGACTGGATACGCACATTTCAGCACAATGATATTGTTTCCACTGAAATCCAAGTTAATATCACATAATTGGTCCAACAAATGGACAACAACTCGAGGAGACAATATCATCTGCTCGTGTCCTTCTATAGCCCAGAGGCGATAACTGAAGAACAATACTCTAACCAATACTCCCATATAAATGAGGAACCTTCAACTCCAAGCTAATGGCATATGATGCGATTGTGTATTGAATTTCGTATTAGGGTAGCTTAAGGCACAATCTTACAAAGGATTACCGAAGTAAACTCGAATCGAACCCCAGCAGAGACGTCCGAATTTGGTACTCTGGTGATGGTGATGTTCTCCTTTAATTACATCCCTGGATTTTGGTTAAAAATTAAATTCAACCGAAAAGGATAATCCTGTTTAAGCTTTCCCTACAACTACTCGTTTAAGAATACAGGGGGCTGGAAAGTGGCCGCGAGCTAATATACATTCAACACACATCAGCACCCTCGCATGAACATGACCGCAACACCACTTAAATTCCACATGATATACACTGAGACTTTTCTCTCTCAAATCGAAACTCGAGGACTACGAGAAGGATATTCTAAAGATTAAAACGAGCAGCTGGAGTAGATCCCTTTTGCGTTTAAGGGGTGTGCGTACAAGTACTGTGCTATACTGGAATGTAAATTCACTGAAGCTTAAGTGCAAAAATCCAAGTTAATTCGAATCTTTGTTTAATTGCTAAAGGATAATGGGGTAAATGAAGGAATCTTCCAAACAAACTCGCACAGCTTTTCCTCCGCCCAACCATTGTTTTGGCACTTTGTGATATATGATGAGGATTTCTGAAGGAGGGTTGCAGAATGCTTTATAGTCATAAAGAAGGTTGGATCTCTTTCCATATCCTTATCGTTTCATCATTATTCACACATTAACTCTCAATCACACATGTGGAATGCCAAAACAAAGCCGCACAAAAGGTCCTAGAAAATCATATTTCGCGGCTGGGGTTTAAGGATAATGATGTGGTCAACCCCCTACTAATGGCACGTAACTTTATCCGAACAGGTGTTGCATATTTGCGGCGCAAAGAGAGTCTACTAATAGTATCTACTTCAGAAGGATTATTTGAAGTTGATTGTGCTATGTGGTTAGGAGGAAGGGTGATGATGGTCCCTTTTGAGAGCCTGGAAAACCTGAACATTATCAAATTCTCTTTGCGCTGATTTATTGCCAGTTTTTGTGTGGTGTTGCAGTACTTTCGGCTTCGTAACTGCTCCGAGTCTTGATGATTTTTTAATCGAGCGATGGTGTGCAATTAGAACTGAAGTGCAAAACAGAATGGAAGAAGATTTCACAAAATGGATGCATGGAATCTGAGGGGATTATACCCGTAAAATCACAGAACAAGGATTCGGGTATTTTTTTTTTTTTATTTTTTCAGAGTATGGTGTAGTCGATGGAGTGGATATATTCATAGATAGGCACTAGTTTGTAGCAGATAGGAGTATTTTGTTCTCGACTCCATGGCTTGGTATAAGGAGTGAATTTATTGAGTGGGATCAAGTGCACTTGCTCCAAGTGTTATTGCAGACACTTTTCGCTTCAAAGGCTACAATGACTTCTAGAAATCCTTTAAAAAAATAATCGTTCAATCCCACAGTTTTTCTTTACTTTTTTCGACTTTTCTTTTATCATCTGGTAATGAACTCTAACCAAGGGCGAAATCAGGCAGGTGTCATCAGCGTAGCCAATATGTTTAAATAATGTAAACCCTCTCTTTTATTTCGACAGTGAAGTGGAGACACATCATCAGAAGAAAACATATCCGGCAATTGGTAACTCATTAAAATTCGACGGCGTCTCGCTGCCGTTCAATTATTAAACACCATTTGAAAGTTTTCACTCAATCTTTTGATCTGATCCTCATCTTACATCAAGAAAAAAACCATCTACGCTTTCCATGAGACATTGTCAGCAGTTGAGCCTCCAAATAAGACGATTTTTTCTAATTATCAATTATTCACTTCCATCCTTTTCGCATTGAAGCTGAAGGAATTTGAACTTTGGCTGAAATACGCTATTCAATTCATCTTCATGCAACTGCTGAGACCCTTGTGCTCCTACTTCCCTACCTCTTACTCACGTACATACGACGTTACGAAAATATTTTTCTCAGGTTCTTAGCGGAAATGTATCTAAGTCTAACCTTCTAATAAATTGTTTCCATTTCTATATTTAGGCGGCCGTACATTGATGACATCCTATGGGATTTCAATGTCTGTCTTTATTGTCCTTGAATGATGCTGATGGGTGCGATGGTATACATAGGTTTTTGGCATTTCAAACGGCTCCTCATTGTCAGTTTCGGTATCCGAAGCCGTATACACTCATCAATTGTTTAAACATTATATTGCCGCTTTGTGCCTTGTCGTTAAATCTTTTATCAGAGTCACAGTATCGACGTCAGGTTTCGAGTTTTAGACGACACGTAGTTCACTAGTAACTTTGACTGTCTTATCCTATGTCGAGGTTTCCGTCAAGAAGAATTAATTTAGCGTTGTGAAGACCTCCTTCTCATGAGTGGAGGTCTGGCAGATTTGAGGCGGATTTATGTTGTAGAGTGATTAAAATTTTACGGCACGTCTCGCTGGGATACAACCAAGTGACGCCACGGACATGCGAAATACTAGGATTTGCCCGCAATTTGTATTTGTGTCACCTTGAAAGCTTAAAACCATTGCTTGCAGCTAGAGATCCAACATGGGACTGGCCAATGCAAGTCAGGTCAGTTTAAAGATGTCAATCACGATGTTAATGCTCAACCCTAACGTTTTATTAGATAACCGGTGGGGATAGTTTACATTCCTATCTCAGATTTCAAGCTCCTTTCTACATACGAGTACTTTGCAAGAGGGCACCTGAACTATGCATATGAGCTAGATAGAACAGCATTCTATCTTTTTCATCCCTGATACGGCTTATGGATTCTCTTAACTGTGTGATCTGGCACTCCACTTTGTCTGATCAAATCCCGTTCCCGTCCATTTATGATCACTTTCTATGCTGTACGGCTGTGCTTAACGGTATTCAAACAATCTCAACTTTTTACGTTTCCATCCCATCTACTTAATCTAACCTAAACTTGAAGCCTTATTTACTCAGATGGTGCTCTAGTGCGGGATGGACCTTGGCCTCAACCAGGCATATTGGTTCACGATAGCGCTGTGATCTACAGCTACCTATAATTTCTCATGCTAAGTTAGTTGAGATCCCAGTCATTTTTCGGAGCACCTCCTGAGGTAGAGACTTCCACTGCTGTGTTTTCCCTCTGTGATGAATTCGAAAACTTCTCGGCGAGAGCGCTGACGTTCATCCCCTCCATATGTCCCAGCCATTTAAGCCGATGAATTCTAACTTCTTTAGATAACCCCATGTCGCAATACAGCTCATTCAGTTCTAGGTGAAATCTCCTCCTCCAATCTCCGTCGATGCAGAGAGGGCTGTAGATCACTTAAAGGACTTTTCAATAGTCAATAGACGCGGAATGGAGCGATCAATATTTTACTCATATAGACCGTTATTTTAGTCATTCAAGAACGGGCTCAACTACCCTCTGAGCTCAAAAATTGGTAAGGGCTTCCCATCGAGCGATTTGTAAAGGAGAGGTTAGGTTAGGTTAGGTACGAGTTAGAGTGGTTGTTGGCTTATTGCCTCACTAGTACTCGTGGAACTAATTTGTTTAGATCGCTTAAGTCATTGTAGAAGAAAGCTCTAAAGGGTTTCCTTCTTCGGAAGAGAGCTTGGCACGTACATAAAAGGTGGAGGATTGTCTCCATCTCCTCCGTTTCCGTGCAGCTTCTGCAAAAGTCATTTGTAATAACACCAAGCCTTCTTGCATACTTGTCTATAAGACAATGCCCAGTGATGATGATAGCGCCGAGATGTTTCCTATTATGAAAATCGCTCTTCGAGCGAAGCAGATCCTACTTTGGCCACCTAAGGTTTGTTTTTTTATTAGCATTCAGCTTTAGCATTAGGTTGCACGTAGCGATCGGTATATCGATGCTATCATTTTCCTGTTCTGTAGGAGTTCTTTAATAGTATTAAGATACTTTCCTGAGACCGCTATAGCACAGTCACTCGCATAGGCGGTCACCTGCTACCACCCGCTTCAGAGTATATCAGCAGTTTGTTGACCACAAAATTCTAGAGAAGGGGTGAAATAACACCGCCTTACAACGTGCCTCTGCTGACACATCTTTTAGCAGAAGCCCCTTCCTGTTTGGAGTTGATTATCCTGCTATTTAGCATAACAGTGAGTCATCTACCTTTAGAGTTGACAAGTAAATATCCAGGAACGCGAACATTGTGCACTCTCTATAATATACGGATCATTCGATCTGTTAGGATTGCTACTGATCGTGAATAGGAAGCTACCTGGAAAGTGGGGGTGAAATAGCTTGTTGAGTTGAGGTTGTCTACGAGCCATCGGTGTTTTTCAAACAGCTCGGCATCATAAGATTTATAGAGAAGATTTTCCTTAACCGCAATGCCTCGAGGGTTTCTGTGATTTTATCACAAGGCAAGGCGACAGTGCCTTCCTCAGTTCCTTTTTTTATATATTCTGAGGAATTCCTTTTATGAGTCTGAGTCTGTTAGCTTTCTTGTACAATAGTTTTTGCTTGGTTGAGAAATTTCCTGCAAACGTCTCTAAGTAGTCCTAATGCTGGTATTACACCAGTGCGGCGTTTTCTTGCCTCTAAGTTTAATAAGATGGCTGGAAGCAGCCATTTCCTGAATGAGAGTTGCTGTGAAATCCTCAACTTTTCATGTCAAGCTCATTGGTGTTACGCGGGGAACTTAAGGGTTCAGAGCAGAGTATTTTTAAAATCGTTCCTCTGTATTTTAACCAATCAGTTTTCCAATAATTTCGGAATGCTTTAACTGTTACCGGGGAGGCTAACTTCAGACTGAGTTGGATGTATCTGTGATGTAAAAAAGAGTATTCAAAGGATACCATCCAGTTCGATTCCATCCAGGTTAATCTGAAGAAACTGTGGCATTGCTGGAATCAACCAGAAAAGCCTCCACCACGGTGCCATTTGAGTCGTCCAATTCTGAAAATGTACCTAAAAGCTCATCTTCATCCTCGTAAAGATCTCTTTTTGATTCGTTGTCGGTATCCATTTCTGACAGGGTGTCGCAGGCGGAGACCGTCGACTTGGTTCTCACCGCTGAAAGATTGGAGTCGTCGCTTCCCATTTCAGAAAAGAGTATCGACGTGCCAAGATCTGCTTCGTTTAAAGTGGGGATGATTGCTTATCAGTATCCAGATCATCCTTTTTGTAAATTCTTAGGGTTTTAGACTCGAATCCGAACCGAATCATGCCTTTAGTCTGCTCCAAAGGGTCAAGGGATTCCTTATTGATCACAATTAACGCGCTACTATAAGTCATCTTAATTCCTTCACTTTGGTGACTTTCCATCCATGCGTCGGAAGAGTCGGGTTTCTGAGCCTAATGATCTCCTGAATGTCATATGGGGAGGAGTGCTTAACTGGGATCAAGATGCGGATTCTAGGTCTGCTAGAGATATCCTTCTTAGCCACAACTTTGAGCTTCGCATTCGGTCAAACGTGTCTTAAGCCACCTTCGGCTTTTGTATAAAGATCAACAGCTTTAATCAGCACAAGCGATAAGCTTAAGGTGGCCTTGGTACCAACCAGCATCGATTTGATGATTTGATGGGAGGTGGTCCATGGTTTTCCCGCATGATGACTGAGTTAACCAACTGGCACCGATCAGGCGTTTGCCTTTAGCAGGATCACGATGGCTTGCCGCATGGCGTTGCTCGACTTTGCCAGCCTTAAAAGAATACCGGTCTCGAATTTTGTGTTTAAGGTTGATTTCGTAAGGGATTCCACGAGAAGCGGAGAAAGGGATGTCCATCTGTACAGAGATAAGGCTAGCTATCCGTATACTCCGTTAACGACTGAACTATTTTTGAAGATACTGAGCCCTCAGCTAGTCTGATCCTCGCACGGGTCGTATAATACCTTGATCCAACAGAGGGCAGTAAGGAGTGTGACGAAAGGTGGGAAGTCAAGAAGGGAGAGAAATTCCGGGTGAGAACTTCTCAAGGGTCATTGAACTTACTCAGCCCGTACGACTAGATTAGTTCGATGCTCAGGTAGAAGATAAGAGCGCTTCTAGGAGAAGCTATTATATGTACATAGACAAATTTTTTGACTACCCCATCTATTGTGTGTCTTTTATTAATGGCAACATGTACTTCATCTTTCCCTCACTTACTGCCAGACCAATCTTCACTACATCTGCTTCAATACTTGTAAATATCGCGTAGGCGCCTCACTGTACTCTGCCGGCAATGTTAAGTAATTGTACAGACTTTTGAAGGATTGTGTGAATCTCAGCCTTTTGTTACATCAAACGTCTCGGTAAAACCTTTAACGATTCTCACGAAGCAGCCACCTTTCTACATAGTCATACTGCAGAGTCGTGTAAGTTAAGCATGGATGCCAAAACCGGACATGGCTTCGTATAAATTTTTCTTAGTATGAGCTGTTATCGGAGGCCTAAAAATCGACAAATAGGTAGGGTGTTTTCATTTCGAATTTAAGGGGTTTTTTCCAAGATCTGCCGTGAAATCAAATTATGGTCGATAGTGGACTTTAAAGAGCTTCCAACACACTTTCAAGGACCAATCGTTTGATTGAGATGGGCGATTGCATAGTACACCAGAGAAGATCTTATAGAAGATCTTGAGGAGACTACGACAGTTGTCGCAGGTCAGGGGATTTTCCTTCGTCTGAATCAATGCTGAAGTTCCATTCACCTGGCATGCTTTTCAGAAAGACATCTTGCTCTGCCTTGAACAGCTTGGCAGTTAGACTGCTGTGCCAGTGACTGTAGTGCCCTGTTGGAGTTAGTTTTGGATATAGATATTCTTAATTCGCGTAATTAGGGTGTTCACCACTTTCCAGTTGAAATGGGCCTGGATGGTCCTGACAATGAAATTTGTTTATAAATTTGCAAAAATAGTATTTCATATCCTTCGTACTAACTATGTACGACTCCACCGCTATGTTACCATGTCCGTTCTTGTAGGCTCGAACTTTGTTAACTGGCTTGTTCCATTAACCATCTGATTCAATTTTCGAACGTCTTTCCTGCTATAAAATCTCTTAATATCCTTATCCTGCTTTTAGTGCTCTTTTTTTCCTTCTGCGAACGCTGTGCTTATTTATTTTATTTATTCACCTTGGGAAAAGTGTAGGCCGCAAGATGATCAATTCGTTTAGTGAATTTTTAAGTACCCCGTCCTTGCTACGATGTTATTTCGTCCCGAAAAGAAGTCGATAAGCTTAAATCTGTTCTCGGAGGTGATGCTATAAAAGCTATATACTAACTGTGCTCTCAAAAATATCCTCCTTTCGACAATTCTACCACCAGACTTGAGATATTGATCATATATCTTGTCGGGGAGCTCATCAAGACAGTACGTTGTGCCACCGCCGTTCTCTCTTTAAGATGTGCGTGCCTATAAGGCTGATGTTGGTGTATTTGACTTCGATGGGGATTGCTCGTTTATAGGCCTGAATATCTGAACTACCTGCCCAGGTCTAACTGTAATGACAAGTCTGCATTCAAGTCTGCAGTCTGATTATCTTCTAATCGCTTGCCGTTTTCAGTAAGCATAGGTCTCAAATACTAATATCGTAGGACTATCGGCTGTTTCGCAACGATTTATTTATTTTGTTAACACTCCGGAAGAGTTATGAGGCTTAGGCGCCTTGGCCACTTTGGATCTAAGGGCAAGGCTAAACCGACGTTAGTAAGTCCTTACGTGGTTATGAGTGCTATTACTGTCGTTTTTTATCATTTCAAGACTCTAGTATATCTTTAATTCTTCCTCTTCGACTTGCGGTAAGAAAAAATTTATGGTAATGCAGCTTGAAATACGTGGAGCACTAAAATTAGCTCATCTTAATTTCAAAACATTCAATCGCAAAAGGTCTCATTAGCACTTAAGTACCGTATATAAGTATCTCGCTCGGTTAAATTGTATCTTTTTTGTATGGACTATAAAAAGAGGGCAAATTGACAACGGTATCACCCGTAAACCGTAACCAAATAAAATTATCCTGTCAGGTGTATTTTTTTCCTACCGAAAACCGCAAAAAATAATTTTTATTTACCCAAGTCAACCGCAAATTAATTCTCAACTTGACCTACCACATCCCTGGACTGAGTCCAAATTGCATTTTCTCTAGAAACCAAATAAATGGAAAAAAATCCTCCTTTATATCCTTTTCTCTGTTCATTATATCCCCATCTCGGTGCTCACACTTTGTGTAGCAAAAATCTAAGGTAAATGCATCCCTTCGACCATGAAAGTATGCACACAAATAAAAATGAGCACAATCGGGTCATCCTCAGTTGCAAGGCTTCAAGGATTTTTTTCTGTTTTTATATTCGACAGATAGAATTAAACTTTATTAGGCTTCTAGTATATAAAATTATATTTCAACACTAGTGCCACTTCAACATGAACCCGAATCAGAAACTAAGGTAATTAGGTCATCAAAACTTGAAATCGTCCTGGAACATGATGCCTTCTAACATTTATCATATAGTATGTCTGGAATTTGTTTCAATTTGTAATATCCTTTAAATTTAAGTTACTCCCCTATCAGTGGGTGTCTTTCGAATCCTTACAGTCGAGGCAAAAGCAAAGCAAATTTGTATCTTAAAGGAGGGAAGCCCCACGAACGAATGTTCCCCATGATGCAAGAGAAGAAAGGAAATCTCCCAACAAAGGAAGACACAATTCCTTTGATCAGTTGGCAGATGCAGAAGTGATTTATGATATAAATAAAAAAATAGATTTAATTAAATTCGAAAGAGAGCAATTCACTAGTACGCTCCAGTTGGTCTGAGTTTGTAAAGAAGAAAATGAAAATTCCTTGGGAACCTCTGTCTTGGAGAGGATACAGCCGTTCGTCCTTGACCCCCAATAAGGCTGTGAAATTAATTTTAGTAATGATGTTAACGCTATTCAAATGTAAGGCACTGACGTTGAGTTTTTATGAAATTGGGATGCTAAAATGGTCTTTCAAGAGAAGACTGGGTATCCTTTCAGTGCTCATTAACAGCAATGGAAGCTATTTTAGGAATCTTCGAAGTACGTAAGGTATTTATAAAAGGGGTTGAAATGTACTATAAGCAATCAAGGGTTGATGGTCTTATTGCGGGTAAGAATAAAAGTTGAATAGATGCTGGTTCTTAAGTGGTTTTTACTAGATGGTTGCAGTGCCCGCTTAGTTGCTTCTATAATATCTCGCTCATTATGTGCTATAGGGATGGAAGGTGAGTAATTAAGACAAATAACTGCTGCTGTCGTTATACGAAGAACATTCTCAGTGCGTTCAAAGTTTAAAAAACACAGAAAATATCCTTCGAAGTTAATTTATGAGCTTTTTAAGAAGCTGGATGTCTTTCGTTTACCTGTATAATCAAAAAGTCCTCTAGAAGTAGATTATTGTACCATAACTGTGTCTCCTTATAGTTGTGTCTTTCTGCTAGTGATTCATCTTATAATACCAGGATATCAGACCGGGGCTAACTGATGTCCCTTGAGTTTTGGCATGAACGCCTGTTGTGTAGACTTTAGTTCGTGGGATGCCCATACCTCCATGGGGGCCAGATTAGGCCTGGTCAGCGCTTACCCACATTAGTGACGGGTGACAAGATTGCAATTATAGTTTTCCAATTGTTATGTCTCAGCTGTTGTCAAAGATACCAATAATTTCCAGCTGTCAAAATATTAAACAAGGTTTGCCGTTTCATCATGCATCATTTTATGCTTATTGAACGTGCGGAAATTATAAAAAAATATTCTCAAAATTCCGGCTCAGTTGTAAATATTCAACGTGAATTTCGTCTTGAGGTCGGTTGTCATCATGGCTTCAATGTGCAGGCAATTCGTCGTACCGTGGAAAAGTTTGAACGTGAGTACACTCTTTTGGATCTTAAGCCACTAACCAGACAGAGATTGGTGCGACATGAAGAAAACACAGCCGCCCGGACGACCATAGCCGTGAGTTCTGTAATTGGGCGTTGGAAATTTTTGTTGAAGATCCGGATTTTGGTCAAAAAATCTTCTTCTCGGACGGTGCTTATTTTTGGTTCAGCAAAATTGCCATTATTGGAGAGAACGCAATCCACAAGTGTTCGGCCAACTATCAATGCATCCACAAGGATTGACCGTTTGGTGCGGTTTATGGCATGGCGACTTCAATGGAACTCATTTCTTTCAAAATAAGGATGGAGACGCAGTTACCGTCAATGACCGCAAGTATAGAGCGATGTTAACAGACTTTCTGTGGTCAGAGATTGACAACATTGATATATCCGAGCCGTGGTTCCAACAAGACGGCGCTGTATGCCATACAAGCGACCCAACGCTCATAATTGTGAAGGAGAAATTTGGCGACTGGGTCAACACATGGCGAGCGTTCATAAATTGGCCGTCGCGATCATGAGATTTGACACCACTCGATTATTTTCTCTGGGGCTATGTTTAGTCCTTAGTCTACGCTAACAAACCAACCACTTTGGACGGGCTTGAGGTCAACATTCGGCAGGCTATTGCCGGAATAACGCCGCAGATGTTGGAGCGAGTCATCGAAAATTGAACCGACCGCTTGAAGCACTGATAGCGAAGCCGAGGTGGCCATTCGAATGATGTTCTATTCCAGAATTATGTTCTATTTAATTTTATATCTAACACTGTTGTTGTTTTATTTAAATTTTTTTTCCTATCGTTCTTATCTGGTCTCCCTCTAGCTTTAAGAGTTGGAGATAAACCTCGTTATTTGGTTGCAAAGCGTACATTCCTCATTGTGATGGGTTCGGTGTGGCATTTAATTCAAGTAAAGACGCTCCCCTCTCCACTTTAGAAAAAGGTGAAATGGTATTTACGAGTATGCAGTAGTCATCATGAATGAAGTGTTTTTTTTTTTTTTGAGTTGTGTTGAAGGGTACCATACTTGCTTCTCGCTTTACTTTGCTGTGCCCGTTCTGCAAACATATTGAACCTGCTTTGCGTTAGCATATCCCAAAGTAACTAAAAATTGCTTCTCTAGGATGACGTATCTTCCTCCGTGAAGTGAACAATGTGCAGTTCACATAGTCTCGACCATTCCCTGAAGCACTGTACCGTACGCCGTAAAAGATGTGTTGCTATAATATAGGGGAGCATGTAATTTAGAAGTGTCATAACTTTCGACATGTAGCTTAAGTGGATCCAAGTGTAAACATAAGCATCGACAGTACTCCAGTTTGTAGGTGCAACATAGAATTTGATGGATTCAGAGGTGGTCTGAATATTTTCCTTAAGAAATATCTTAAAAGGTTATTCAACCTGGAAAATACCCCACACTTGCGCATCGCTTAGAAAAGTTTGTAATTTATACTTGAGGTGATGTCCTTCTTCCGTAAGAAGCCTTTCCAGTTGCAGTTGATGGCTGTTTTGGCTTCTTTAAATTTCCACTGTAGATGCTTCTAAAAATTCAGTTAGAGTGTGATAATGACGCCCAGATACAGGGTAATTTATTTTGTGGTTCCAAAAGCAAATTTAAATAAAGCAGATTTATGATTTAGATTTCGATTAAATTTTTATTGCGATATATTGCTTGGATCTTGCCAATATAACTTCATTCAAATGTCTTCCACTGGAGTTCTTGCAGGAATTAATTCTGACAAGGTAATTTTCGATGACTTTTCGACATATATCGGGCAAAAAACTCGGCCATAACTTGATAAATATTCGTTTCCAAAGCGTCAAGGCTTTACGGATTGTACGCGTAAATATGATCTTTTGCACAACCCTACAAAAAGAAATTCAACTGTGAGAAATCACACGATCCCGGTGGCCAGTTCATATCACCAAAAAGCGGACATTTTTTTTGCAATAAAGCCAAAACGGTTCGTGTTTTGTGAAATGTGGCACCGTCTTGTTGAAACCACATTTTTTCGATATCCATTTCTTCGATTTGATGACAAAAAAAATCGTTCAGCGATGGGAATTGACGGCGACAATCACTCTCCTCCTACCTCAACAAGTCAGTCCCGGACCGAAATCCGGGGGTTTCTGACTGCCATGGTATCGTGATTTAAGTCCTAATAGAGACCACTGGTGGTCCTGCAGCCAACAAAACCTATGACAGACAACTTGTAACTGATTAGCAACCTTCGGTGGCGTCATGTGAATATGTTTACGATAAGACCAGTAATATGCTCTGCCCCCGCTTTTTATTAGACAACGTAATTGCTGGGCGAAGCCTTGGTAATTGGACGGGGGCCCACCTCCATTTGGTATATATGTATAATCCCTTTTCCTGAATTCGTGGTTGCCACTTGTGATTTGGTATTTTTGGAGCCGCCGAAAACATTGATTGCCTTGTTTGAACTTTAAGAGACAATTTAGCTACTAACTTTCTTTGTATCGTAACCGTTAACTTAGAATAAATGGTCCTTCCTCGAAATTTGACCCATGTGTCCTACGAAGTATCTTTCTGGGTAACTGTAATGTATTGCTTTTTATAATTTAAACATATGGGATCCTCAAACTGCTTTTTTAAAACTTTTCACTACAATAAGCAAATTTGTTTAATTTTAAGACACTATGGTTTTTTTTCATTAATTTTCCTTAATTTTACCAGTAAAAACAAAATCGACTTTTTTAAATTTTAGTTTACGCTATTTTTTTATGTAGGTTAAACCACCGGAAGAATCCATTGAAGCCAGTGGAGGGGGTGATATACCCTTCGCAACGGTATGCTTTACAATGATTACATATACATACATTATCGTTTTGCATGCACACAAAGCACTAACATATGTACCTTATGGCTTTCCTTTTTTTTTAAATGAGCAAATAAAGAGTTTTTTTTTTTTTATATTGAAATTTAAATCAACTGTACAAAATTCAATTTAATCCAGGCACTTCAATTGGCTTTGCTCTCGATTTAACTGAAATCTTTAACCAGAAAACCCTTCAATTTGCTTCACATAACCACTGATGATTTGCTCTTCAAACTTGGCTTCAACAACAAAAAAAAAAAATGAAAAATTTTGAAAAATTCGATAATCCTTCAAATTCCTGACAATTTGTTCAGCGCTATTAAACTGACTAGGGCTTAAGCTGAGGCAGCAATTTAACTCTTGTGAATTGGCTTTGGAAGGGAGCACGATTTTTAAATTTTTTTTTTTTTTTAATGGATGTGGCTAATGGTTCTCTTTGTTAACAAATATTTTTTCCGGCCGAAAAAATTATTATTATTTTTTTTTATTATTTTGATTTAAAGCAGACGGAATGGACACTTGATGAAGAGGATTTTGTTGGTGATGATGGTGGCGAAGGAGAATTTCTGATGGTACGTTTTAGTTTTTTTATTTTATTTTGTTTTATTTTCATATTTTATTTTAGATTCTCATTTTTTTATAATTTTAAATGATTTTTATAGCTATTGAGCGTTAAAGGAGATCTTTAATAATAGTCATTAGGGGGAATATTTATTTGTTTACATACAAAATTAATTTTTGTTTACATTTGTGTATTTTTTTTACATTTCTATTTATTTTTTATTTATGTTTAAGTTTTTAGAAGTGAGTTTTATGAGTTCGATAATACAGAACTGCTGCAAGATGTGCGTGGTACTATTTGCTTCGGCAACCTTTAGTCAACTCAGTCTGCAGGGAGCCCTCGGGTAAAAAATGTGCCACAGTGCCCATTCACGCTAACACTAAGCAACATCTAACACTGCATGGATAGAAACAAAAAAAATCGGGATTTCGTGTCAAGGGTCTGGCATTTGTTCAACAAAATGTAATCCTTCTAATCAGCCGGGACATAGCATTAGCTGTTGTTCAGAAAAATCTTCTCTTATAACATGAGAAAACATCCATGGTATATAGACAAGAAAGTACCAAAATATATCACTATAAATTGTCTCAAATATACAAAGTTGATCACATAACTAAGGACATTGCTACAAAAACAGAAAAACGACTTAATTTCAATAATTTATGCCAACACATTTTTGTATATGCATATCCTGTCTCAATATTGTGAGCTGTTTTCTTTTCTATTTATGTCTTTTTTGTTGATCCTGTGCAAAAGCATAGTGGTTTGATTTCGTTGAAAAAGGACATCTGATATTTTATGAAAATCAATTCATATCTTTCACCAGAGTTTGAAAAACAAAATAAAAATAATTTCAAACGTATGTAGATGAAAACAAGGGCTGTATTTTTGAGTTAAAGGGAATCAATATTTTAAAGTATTGCAAGGAAAAAAACTCAATACGAGCAATAGGTTAAGACCTTTCTTGCTCAAAATTGCAAATAAGGAAAACCAAGGAACAGAAACTCATGGAAAAAAACATAAGAAGAAGAGATTACCACGTAATCTGATCAAAAACTACCCATTTTTGACTTCTTCCGAAAGAGAACGAATCACTTGATATTCATTTAAAAGTCGTCTTTAGTTTGCGAGACAATTTACTAAAAAAAACTTAATTTTAATAAAGTCCTCTGGAATTATCAGACCAAGTTCAACAGATTGGTACTATTCTAGGGTCATATCCAAAATTATGCACACATATTGGTTGATGATACAATCCTTGATCAAATTCACTCAGTTTGATTGCATAGTGCTAGTAATTTTCCTTGGGTCATAGATGTCCGTAGGCCCATCGGGTACTGTGACAGCAGATCAAAAATTGTTAATATAATAAAAGCCTTACAGGCATTCATTGGCCTTAAGTGAGGCATGTGGTGAGCAGATAATTGACGGTAGTGCAGTGTCGCTTTTGGCTAGCCGCTTAGATGGTGCGGTGAATATATCAGCGAAGACCCGAATTCAGGAAGGCAGAAAACATCAACTATCTTGGCGAAGTGTGCCTGTGTCAGATTTTTCTTAATGGAAATCATAGACCAACGTGTTAGGAAACATCCTGTGCTATAGAAGTTTCAGCAACATTTGTTTTCAACATTTAATAAAACGAACTTTTGGGTGACTCGCTGTGTTTGGCAACTGAAAAGAAGAAAAAACGTCTAAACGACACAATATTATTGAAACAAAGATTTACTGTTGAAGGTATTGCACGGTTCAAGGACCCAATGTTTTCTCTCAATAAAATTGCTGTCTAAGCGCATTTAACAGTTGAACAGATGTGATGAGTTGACAGCCATTATACACCTTCCATGACGTGGGAGTAATTGATTGAGAAGCTTGGGACTACATTGAATGGCTGTACAGTAATACGAGGGTTGTCTGAAAAGTTTCTGCAACGTAAAAATAGCGGCACTCGTCAATAAAAGCTACTGAATGATGGTTGTGCATCTTTTTACAGTTAATTACCGAAATTTCAGTCATTTTGGACTCACAGTTTTCAGTTCAGTTTTCAGAAAAAAAAATTGAGTATCGAGCTGTTATTAAAATTTTGTTTTTGAAAGGCAGTATGCCTACGCAAATCAAAAATTAGTTGGACTCTGTGTATGGGGACTCTGCACCATCATTTACCACAGTGAAATTTTGGGCAGCCGAATTTCAAAGTCGCCGTAAGAGCTTGAGAAATGATGAACGTTCGGGACGTCCAAAAACTGCAACCACTGACGATTACATTGCTAAAGTCCACCATATGGTGTTAGACGACCGCCGAATTAAAGTGAGGGAGATAGTAGAGGTTTTGAAAATGTCCAAAGAACGTGTTTGTTACATATTAAATCAAGATTTAGGCCTCTAAACGCTCTGTTGGAGCAGTTTAGGCGCAATAAATCGGAGTTTTGGCGCCGATTAATTACTGTAGATGAAACTTGGATACACCATTATACGCCCAAAACAAAAATTCAGTCAAAACAGTGGACTGCAAAGGGAGAGCTGGCTGCAAAAAAAGCAAAAACTGTTTTTTCGGCTGGGAAAGTGATGGCGACTGTTTTTTGGGATAGTATAGGAGTTATATTAATCGATTATCTTCAAAAAGGAAAAGCCATTACAGGAGCATACTATGTATCATTACTTGCCAAGCTGAGGGCAGAAATTGCAAAAAACGGCCACATTTGCAGAAAAAGAGAATCCTGTTTCACCAAAACAACGCGCCGTCTCACACCTCAGCGGTTGCCATGGCGAAAATCCATAAATTACGGTTTGAACTGCTTGACCATCCGCCTTATTCACCAGACCTAGCCCCAAGCGACTTCTTTTTGTTCCCTCATCTAAAAACTGAGCTCGGAGAACACAGATTTTCGTCAAATAAGGAGGCAATCACCTTCACCTTCGTGAACAATTATTTTGCTGAGAAAAACGCCAAGTACTATTTGGACGGGTTAGAGAGATGGGAGCATCGCTGGGAGAAGTGTGTAGAGCTACAAGGAGACTATGTAGAAAATTAAAAAAAAATTTTGAGAAAAAATGTCTTGTATCATTGTTCGGTCGGAAACTTTTCAGTCAATCCTCGTACAGCATAAAATAACTTTTGTATTTTTGTTTAACTTATTTTAGTGACATTGGAGTGTAAGGCGACCAAAAAAACAAAGAACTTGACCCATGCTGTAATCCTAGGATGCTTAAAATTTAGCGCAATTTGTCGTTGAGTGAACCTTTGGATCCGTGCATGGGGAAGCATATTTGAATCAACAAAATGAAGTCATTTGGCGTTCAATCTATGCCTGAAAAATATATTTTCAAGCAGGACAGTGATTAAAAAAAGCAGTGGTTTGCTGCAGAAAACGTTAGTGTGTTAGTCCGATCTTAACCCGATTAAAAACCCGTGTAAGATCTTGCGCGTGCTTTGGAAAGATGTATCAAAATGCTGAAGAACTTGTCAAAAAAGAAGATACTATTCTATGTAACTTGTACTTCAAAATACGCACGTTAAAGATATCGCTACAATTTTTACTCCGCAAGTTGGTTGTACTGTACATAGTTATTGCACGAAATTGTAGTGGGTTTCTGCTACTCAGTTTGTTTAAAACTGCAGTTGTTGAGAGAGACCGGTTCGATTTTTACAATGGAAAAAATAGTTGGACAAAGAGCTTGCCTTAGATTTTGGGTTTCAAATGAAATTTCGTATGCCGAATCTTTAAAAATGTTGCGGAAGACGTACGGCGAATCGTGTATGTCAAACACACCGGCATATACATATGTAGACGATATGAAGAATGCCGTGAAGTGGTAGTTGATTTTACTCATTTGGGTCGACTTTTAACGGCTTCGAAGGACGAAAGCATCGACAGAATCAAGAAGCTGGTATTCGAAAATCATCGTTTGAGTCTTTGAGAGTTGGCTCATGGGGTGAAAATACCTTTTAAGTCCGTTCATAGCGTTTTCACTGATATTTTGGGCATAAAACGCCCACAAGACTGGTTCCAAAAGAGATCAATTTCGTTTAAGGATAGCATCGAAAGAATGTCACTGAAGACATGGTTTCCCTCATAAAATATGGATTTACGAATATGACACGCAAATTAGCCAACAGTCCTTGGAATGGTGTTTCGAAAATGAGCCGAAACCCAAGAAACCGCGACAAAGCTCCATAAGAATTAAAGTAATGCTGACAGTTTTCTTCGAATACCGCGGTATAGTTCACTCCGAATACTTTCCAAAGGGAAAAACGGTGAATAAGGAATATTACTTAGGCATAATGGAGTGTTTGCATGAGAGTATCCGCCGAAAACGTCCAGATTTATGAAATGGCAATTTATGGATTTTGCACCATGATAATGTAAGTTCTCACAAAGCCTTTAAACAAACACTCGACAAATGTTATCGATCATGCCCCATACTCACCTAATATGGCTCCGCTTGTATTTTTCCTGTTTTCGAAGCTAAAATAACCACTTCGAGGAAACCGTTCTGAGTCGATTGAAGCCTAAAAAAAATACGCTAATGGAGCTAAAGGCCTTACCTCAATCAGTCCACGAAAAATGTATGGAGGACAATTCTCCGATATACACATAATATAGAGTAGTGCAATATTCGTGCTAAACGATGTTAAAATGGTTGAGTTTGCAGAAATTTGCTTTGCTAGAACATACGCATTCTTTTGTCGAAATTTTCCATAACAGCTTTGCATAAATGTGGCTGTATTTCGTTGATACAGCGATCAATTCACTACTTCCAGGCGTGGGTGGTCATGGCATATACTTTAGACTTCAATCGCCGCGCAGTTCTCTGACTAGGTCGATATCGTTGTACAGCTCGTATAGTTCGTCGTTGAATCTTTTCCTCCAAAGCCCGTCAACGCAAACGAGACCGAATATTATTCAAAGGGTCTATGCTTCTGTGTCATAAAGTAGGATTGGTATGATTAAAGTCTTAGTTTTTCGTGATAATCCTTACTACTCAATTGATTTCTTAGCCCAATGAAACAGCGATTGACAAAAGTGTTTCTTCGTTTTATTTTTGCTGAGGTATTGCTGGCAAAATTTATAGCAGAGCCAAGGTAGACAAAGTCCTTTACTACATCGAATCCTTAACTGTCGAAAATGACGTTCTATCAAATTCGTCGACATTGTGTATCCCTTCTTCTTGAAAGCATAAACTGCGTTTGGTTCTCCGAGCACACCGGTCACAGTCCGTTGTGTTTTCCCAGTTATATCAATATCATCAGCGTACGTTAATAGTTGCAAAGTCTTTTAAAAGATTGTGCGTCCAATGCTGGCACATAAATTGTGCACAATTCCTTCTAGAGTGATGCTAAAGAAGTCACATGACAGCGCGTCACCTTGTCTAAAACCTTTTTTGATATCAAAGATCTCAGTTGAGTCGGTACCGACCTTGACGGAGCAGCGAGCGTTCTCCATCGTCATTCTGCTGAAAAGAAAGACGAGCTTGGAAGTGTTACCAAAACTAGGCATGGCTCTATACAACTCGTCTCTTTAAATGCTGTTACATGCGCCCTTAAAATCGAAGAAAAGTTGGTGGGAATGGATTTGGATTTCTTAATTTTTTTCCAAGATTTGCCGAAGTGTGAAAATTTAATCGATTGTGGACTTTCATGGACTGAAACTGCACTGATAGGAACCAATTAGGATGTTGGCGAAAGTTTTCAGACGTTCACACAATATGGCAGGTAAGATCTTCTATCCGATGTTGAGGATACTTATACCTCTATAGTTGGCAGTTGAGAGTGTCTCTTTTTTTATTGATCGGGCATTCGGGCATTAATTCCATTCATCAGGCATAGATACACTCTTCTGACCAGATCTGAGAAATGAGTTGATGCTCTCCACAAAGCCATTTCCAATGGCTTAGAAGACCTCGGTAAGTCATCAGTTCCAGCTCCTTTCTTGGTTTTCAACTTAAATATTAGATACTACCTTTACTTCATTTTGGTCAAGTGGATGGAAATTTTTGGCTATCATCATCTAAGTTGAATAGTCTAATATGCCCGACTGCAGAAACAGTTTGTCAATATTCTCAGCACCGACTATGACTCTACTACAAGGTTTCCTTCTTCATCTCTACATGTTTCTGTACGGGTCTTCTTGGCTTTTTATCTGCTGGTAAAACTTCTGTACAACTCCTCAATATCTTCGATAGCGCGCTTCTCCTGATCGTTTTATTCTTCTGGAGAAGTCGATTTTCTTCCAGTCTCTTCTGCTCGTAGAGCTCACGAGCAGGTCTCGTCCTTTGTTGCAGCGCCGCTATGTAGGCTTCTTGTTTATCTGCATGTGCTTTCCAGCGTATTGCATCATACCAGGATTTTCTTGGTAGTCGTCGGGTGAGACCCAGTCCATTAGTTATCCCACCTGGCACGTTGTCACTGGTTTTCGGTACTTTATTCTGGGGCACAAAAGTTGTTGAGAGATTTCAAGATTCGTGTTCAGTGAAAATTCTGGCGGACTCTTGCAATTGCAGCTTTTCTATGTTATATCTTCTCAGAGTAATTCCTTGTTTTAGCACTTACTCAATCCACATTCGCACTTTGTTTGCAACAAGGTGGTGATCTGAGTCAATGTTGGCTGCCCGAAACATTGGGACATCCAGAATACTGGAGGTACTCGTATGCCTTACGTCTATCGCCAAATGATCAATTTGATTTAGCGATTCATGATTCGGAGACCTTCATATCCTCTTGAGTATATTGAGTATATTAGGAAATCGTGTGCTTGGTATACTGATATTTCTCCCACCATGAAGTCAGCGAGCCTATGTCCGTTGTCAAATGTTGTGTCGTGTAGGTTATGGTTACCAACTGTCCTACCAAAGCTATCCTCCTTCGTTATCCCGGCGTACTAGGCGATTTTAACGTCATACATCGAACATAGCTCATACATATGTCTTGTCAAGGAGCTCATAGAAATATTATGTAGTGCAGTCGTCCATGCTTTCTGTAGGGGCATGGGCGTAAATTGGGCGCATATTGGGCTTATGCTAGCCTTGATGCGCATTATCATAAGACGCCCGCTTACGAGTCATAAGCTCAAAATTTCCTGCTAAAGCCTGCCACATGTGGCAAATCCACATCCGAATAAGCACGGTTACTTTTGCCTGTAGCAATCACCGTAGCATGTATTTATATCGTAAAATAAAATATCTCCTTTTTGTCCGGTGCCATCCTGAATGGCGGTGATATCTGGGTGATAGCAGTGGAGGGCGTCATTCCACGCGCAGTTCCGAAGGTCATTGTCCTTTAACCGTTTGTTAGAGTGAGTCCATTTTTTCCCAGTGCCATTAGTTGATTCGTCACATCTTTTTGATCTTCTCCGTATAGGCTTCTGAGCCCTATGACGACGTAGGGCAGAATAATGCTACTGGGCGGGCATGCAGTTACCGACGACCACCACTGGGAGGTATGGCAAGCACTTGATTATATCGCTCCTGCCCCAACTCAAGTTATAGGACGCTTAGCAATTTCCCGATCAATCGCCATGCAGGCTCTCGTTTACATGATGCATTAGAAAAATTGAAATTTGTAATCAGTTTATCATAGATAAGAGTTGAGTTAGAAAAGTCCAATAAACAGTTGTTTCATTGGCGTCAATTGACTTTGAAAACTTTAAAAGAGCTGTGGTAATGAGGTCTGACTGAAGAAAATTTAATAGCTCAGAATTGATTCAAAGGCCTTGGACAGGAAAGGAAGCATACCACTAAGTCTACTCGTAAGTTCAGACGATTTACCTATTTTAGGGATTTGAATAATCTTTGTTTTCTTCCAGTCAGTAGGGTAAGTTGAGATGATTATAATTGTATTGAAGATGTGGGCGATCTAAGGAAACATAAGGGGAAGCAGTAAATTTCAGAAGTCCAGATGAAGGCTGTCAAGACCTACGGATTTGCTCTTTATATCGAAAATATCACAACCAGCGCTATAGTCATCAACTACAGACAGAGAGAAATTATCATTTCTATCGTCCTGCTTAAGTGTTCGTGGTATATAACTTGCCAACAGAGTAGTAATCGGTGCTGTACATCCACAGTTTAGGTCGTCTACGTTAATGCTTTCGCCAAAAATGAGGGTATTCTTGTTGGTAAGGACAATATTACGCACTTGTGTCAGGAGAAACTTCGCGGGTCAGTTGTTGTTAAATTTACTGGTGTAGAAGTCATATTTAGTCGACCGAATCAACCTCGTTTCGAAATTTTGAGATATTTTGAAGTCTCTATGCAAGAGTGTCCCTGCTTCTGATCGCACTTAGTATCTCAGCTGAGAGCCAGGGTCTTAATACTTAGAAACATGTTCATCAAAAAGTTCGCCTCGTTTGGTATTAAAAAAGTCTACTTATCTGTTGAAAAATTTCTTCGTCAATTACACAAGGAATAATCATTAAAAAGATTTTCAGCTTTCACGCAACGAAAATCACGATACTGGAAGGATATTAATTATAGTACGAGTCTATGTCAAGCGTAGCAAAAACGAGATCATGATATGAAAACATAAGGATAGGTAATTGACGAGAACATTTCACAAGGCCTTCATCACTTATCAAAAATACAGCAAGTTAGGAAGGGATAGGTACAGTTGGGCTTGAAATGCGTGGGTTCAACGAAATTGACAAAAGAAAGGCAAGACATTCCATTAAGGATTTTAACGCGTAATTAAAAATAATGTAAGACGGCAAGTTTTAAGTATCTGGCTTTAGCTGACCGCGTAATGCAAAACGGATTCAAGTGCTCACATAGAGTGGCATTATAGAAAGGAGACCCAGACTAGCATGCATACTCCAGAATGGCTCTAACAAAGGTGAGATAAAGGATTTTGTAATTGTTTTTTGTCGTTATCAAAACGGGACTGAGAATTAAGTGCACTGCCCCATAAAACCCTAAAGTCGGGTATTGAGGTGACAGAAAATGTTAGTTCATTACTAATGAAGTAGGTCCTTGGGGATTACCAATAAATACAGTCTCCGCTGGAGAATTATTGTACTTCGTAAGCTAAACCAGCTTATTGCTGCTTTAAATAAAAAATGTTCTTGTTATCCTTGAGATACTTACGCAAGTCTGACTGCGGTAATTAACATTGATTAATCCTTCAACGGTCTTATCATATATATCTATGTATACAATTGTATTCCTTTACAGCTTACGAAAGCTCATTTGATAGAAATTGCATTCGAAGTTGGTCTGCGACACACTTTTTCTTATACATATCTGCCGCAACACCCGTTTTCCTTTTTAAGCTCCACTTATGGTAAGAGGATAATTTATTTTAAATTTGCTGTATCCACATTCTTTTCTTTTTGGTCTCGTCTTTTGGTGTGCGTTTTGTCCTTTATCATTTTTTGCGTTGAATGTGAATATGATATGCGAGAAAAGTATCCTTTTGTTCGAAAGGGAACCGTTTAAATATTAAATTCCTGCCGCAGGATGTCTGCATCAGTTCGCATTTACATTACAGAATCAATTTATCTTTCTTTTTATTTTGTTCGTCTAAAGGGATCCTGAGTGGCATGAGCTTTGCCTGCATACACACTGTCAAAGTCACAGTCACAGTCACATTTTGAAACCCAAAATACTCGTAAGCAGGAACAAAAGGAGGTTCTTACAAAAATGATAACGAAAAGACACAAACACTGTACGTTACCATTAAATTGTAATAATAACACGTCCCACAATTATCTTATCTGCACCATGTGCAAATACATATGTGTGTACGAGTATATAAGACAGGCTAGAACTGGATCAGTATCTCCAGCTTAGGGATTCAAACTCGAACTTAAATGCAAACAAACTAGCACTCAAGCTCATTTTCAACCTCATACTCGTGTTTGTATTCCTGTGCGTAGCCTGAGCCATATTCGTATTTGTACTCAAACTGAAGATAATTCCCAGAAAGCACATCAATTTCGATTTGAATTTTGTACCCCCCTTTAGCTGGTATAAGTTTGGCCCTGACTTTGTCTTTGCCGGTATAGGAGTATGAGTATCGTGCCATCACGAAACCACTTGATGCCGAAAAGCATTGAAAGTGTCCCATGCAATGCTACCTGACATTTTGACAAATTGTATTTGGGTATGATATCCGAAATATATCAAAACGTTATCAACGATACGAGGGAGATCGGGCAGATGACATGACTATCCTTATACTCGTACGATTACATGGCCAGTAACGGGTGGCCATGAGAAATGTCAGCCATCCAAATGGGAAAAATAAACTTGTCAGATGAATTTATGAGAAGTTGAAGTTGACCAGGACTTGTGTAAACGTTGTGTATATGGTATTCCCAGGGCTTGGTCATGGACACAGTGGACTTTTCTCCTGGCCATAGAAGTGTGACCAAGTCCAAAGTCCTTATTGGATTCCCATATGTTCGGTTTCGATTTCGATTTCTTTGTTTGTTGTTTCTTCTCTCCAATTTCTAGTCCAGCGTTAGTTCAAAGGTGTTTCTGTTTCAGAGCTCGTTCGTTTTAATGACTTTTTAACTTTTTCGAGTTATACTCGTATACGAGTATGTGCACTCGATGGAGGACCACTCAGAGTCTCTTTCCATCCTTGAAAAGGATGCCTGATCCTATTGACATGTGTAATGCGAGCTCGATTATTAAAGGGGGATCGTTTTCTCTGTTTTTTTTTTTTTATTTTTCTATTCTCCATTCTCTGGGTGCTTATGTGTTGAAAGAGTTTTATGAAAAAAAAAAAACAGAAAATCTAGAAAACAAGCGAATGGAACAAGAAGAAACACAAGTGTCAGAAGTGGAGGAGAAAGTTATCGGTAAGCGTTTTGTGAATGTCAAAAGTTTATGTGGTCGACATGACAGTTGCGTTTTGGAAAACTCCTCCCAAGCGATTCGGTCTCTATTTCTCTGTCCATTTTTTTTTTACGAATATTTTATTGTATTTTTTGTATTTGGTCGTATTCTCAGGATGGTTGGTGAAAAGTTTTTGCCATTTCCTGTATTTTAGAAAAAGTTCCAGGAAACTTGTTATACGATGTGTGGTTGTTTTAGGTTTGCTTTTCTTTCTTTTTTTTTTTTTTTTGGATTCAAGAGAGAGGTCTAGGTCTTTTGGATTTTGCTTCGTTTTTTTTTTTTTTGTGAAACAAATTTTGTGGTCTTTATTTTATGGTTGTGAAAAGTTTGATGTCCTCCTTGGATATGATGCCGAGGAAAAGACATAAGATACAAGTGAATAGATAAAGTTGTGTTTGGCTTTTATGGAAATTTCAAATTAATTCCTTTGATGGGCTTGGATCTTTAGGGGGCTTAAGGAAGTTGAATTGAATTATTGATGGAATTAGGTGCGGAGACTCGAGTTTGGGCTCTTTGATAATTTGATTGACACTTTGGAAAGTTGAATTGTTGTTCTGAAATGGTTATGAGACTGTTGCGTTTGCCAAGTGAATACTGAAAGCATAGAGAAAGTAATTGGAAAAGTTTTATTTTCTTTTATTATCTGATAGGTCTGTCAGCGATACATAATTGAATGGTAGGAGTATGTTTAATGAAAGGATATTTAGTTTGCCTGATTACGTGACTTGTTGTGGTACTCAGGGTTAAGTGTCGAAAGTTCTGAGTTTTCGAAAAAAAAGTCAAGTTTCCGGATGGAGTAGTTACAATCTATCCATGCTACTTGCAACTGATTCCGGGGCACGGTTACTGGAGGACCAGCCATCTGATTTTTCGATTGCGGTAAGTTCTTTGCGACATTATTTTGGTTGACCTGAATCCATGGGATAATGGCGAACGGGTTCAGTTTGTTACACTAAGCCTCCTTTCAATTTCAGTTTAGTTTAGTGTTTCATCTGCCAGATCGACTCAGCAAAGTAAAAATGTTGGACCGCTTTCAAGCGAGACATGCTTTAATAGGCCAACTTCTAAGAGACAGCTGTTCGATGTCGATTAATAGCGACGGTGAACAGAAACAGGTCAGCCGAAGTGACTTCAATTGAAACAAATTTATCCCTCGTATCCGCAGCAGGTTTCAATTTTGTTGCCTCTATCAGTGTCAGGAGGAACTAGCCTTTTAGCATTCCTCTTTAGTTGATTGGATTTCTTTCCCAAATGCCCTGGCCCAAATAAAACTATCCTTGGTTAACCATATCGTCGAATAGGGAAAGAGGTTAGAAAACCGAAGTTTTCGAGAACTGACAGTACATGGAATGAGTACTACAAATGTAAAAAATACTTCAAGTACCAATTTAGAAAGTCAAAAAAGGTTTTATGGCAGAATTACTGCGAATCTACCATCGTAACAGACGAGGATTCGAGGTTACGCAAAATGCTGTCAAATTAAGCGACGGTTCCTAGCTACCTCAGGAAAAGTAACGGAACTTGGGCTGAAAGTAGCCAAGAGGTTCTGGCAACTCCCACTGGTGGAAACCCACTTTCCTAGATCCACATTATCAGATGAACCTGGCATGCTACGGCAAACTGAGAACATTGATATCTCTCTCTCTCCGAAGAGGAAATATTTGTTCTTATTAATAGGAAAACATTATGGTGGGCAATTCAGTCCTTTAAGCCGTACAAATCTCCCGGTCCGGAGGGTATTCTACCGACTATACTGCAGAAATCACCGGAGGTAGCAATCCAAAAAATTATGGAAATTCTTAGACACAGCCTAAAAATAGGGTACATACCAATAGCTTGGAGGGAAGTTAAAGTGGTTTTTATACCTAAAACTGGCAAGCAGGGTATGCCCCTGACAGCAAACGATTTCAGATCAATGAGTCTGCCATCATTTATGCTTAAAATTTTAGAGCGGCTATTGGAGATTCTTATTAGGAACAGATACAGTGATGGCTTTTTGATTAAGTCACAGCACGCATATATGAAAGGAAACTCTGCAGAAACCGCTCTGCACGAGGTGGTGGCGAAAATAGAGGAGAGCCTAAACTTTGGTGAGTTTGCGATGGCGGACTTCCTCGATAGCCGCTAATATTAAACAGGGCATTACAAACTGGGTTTGTACATGCTTGCAAGTAGGAAAATAAACTGTTCCATTGGGCAAAGCTCGGTTAGAATATCTCTAACCAGGGGAACCCCCCAAGGGGTGTCATATCTCCACTCCTGTAAGTGCTGGCTGTCAATAACATTCTCAAAAAGCTTAGTACGATGGGTATAAGTGCCACGGCATACGCAGATGACGTGCCATAATAGTGCAGGGAAAATACTTATATTTTAAGTGTCATTATGGAGGTTGCTCTAAATATAATCAGCACTTGGACAAAAAGCTGTGGTCTCAATGCCAACACTTCCAAAACGGAACTGGTTCTTTTTACCAGAAAGTACAAGATACCGCAATTCAGACTCCCAGAACTCAATGGGGTGAAATTGTCACTCTCGGACAGCGCGAAGTATCTGCCAGGCAATCCAATTCCTTACGGATGAAATTCCTTCCTTGGTCGACATCGACATCGCGTATGATATAATATATCAGGAGAGGGAGGGTTGACAAAAAAATGCAATAATCAGGTCAAATGAAATTGCAATTTTCACAGATGGTTCAAAAACAGAGAAAGGAACAGGTTTTGGTGTCTTCTCAGAAGACCCAGCACTAAGAGTGTCTATAAAACTACTGGACGCAAGCTGTGTCTTATAATCAGAGGTTGTGGCTGTTCTCAGCGAGGCTGAGCTAATGCCGATGAGATCGGTATCCGATAAAGATATCGCTATCTACATCGATAGCCAGGCCGCACTCAAGGCAATACATTCGACCAACATCAATTCTGATATTGTCAGGGGTTGCCGCACAGTGCTCAAGGCACTATGCAGTCAGAACCGGGTAAGATTGTGCTGGGTATTAAAGGAAATGAACTTGAGGGTTACTCGACAATAGTGAGGTTGTCAACATCAAACCACCCCTTTACATAGTAAGGTTAAGTCTTGAGGGACACAGGGTATCCAAGGCTCCCTGGCTACTTTCTGACGGCAAAAGATCCAGAAAGTTAATAAAATTAAAGAGGGATAAGCTTAGGACAGTAATAGGAATCCTGACAGGACACTGTCTCCCGCGGAAATACGCAAAGAGACACGAATTGTCAGATACGGAGATTCTGCGGTGATCTGCAAGCTGTTGCGGAAATAACACACATGATGTGTAAATGTGAGGCAATTTCGCGTAGCCGAAGAAAATATTTAGGGAAATACTTTTTCGAAAACCTAGAAAAAGCTGCTTAGCTTTTGCCAAAAAATTGGATGTTTCGAAAGGGAGATTGTTTAAGCTTGTGCACTTTGCCCACATGGATCGCCATAGCATGTCCTTCACACCCCTGTTTTAACCTAAACTAAACTTGTCGATATCAATAAATTCAGTGGTGTCAATATTGCAATCAGTGCTATTTCCATCGAAGTGTGTAGTTCGAGTGGACAGTAAGAAAATGATAAAAATAAATTAAGGCAATCTGTTTATCTATCATCAAACTTCTACGCTCTGATCTTGCTGGCAATGGTAGTCTGACAAATGCAAGGTGCATTGCAATATCAGATTTTAATGAGCTTAGCATACACTGCCGTTCCCGTTCTGCAGCCACAGAGTAGAGAATACTGTCATCAGCAAAGGAATATATTGGATTAGAAGTAGCAGACAAGGGATCATTAATGAAAATTAAAAAGGGTGTCTGAGCCAGAACGGAGCCGAGGGGTACACCAGCACTTGTTTGGAAACCGTGGCGAAAGGTGATTTCTGATCCATTGAAGAAGAGAGTCATCGACCCTAAATGCACGCATTTTCGACAAAAGGGCCAGACTCTGTCAAAGACCTTAGAAATATCAAGTGCAACTATCTTGCTTCCGCCAGTGGTATACGCTTTGCTTCCACTTTTAGGTGAGAAATGAAATCAAACCACCAGTGGACCTTTTGCTACGAAAACTGTGCTGCCGGTCGTTGAAAAGTTTTCGTGTTTCGCGATATTTCCAGAGTTGACGGTTTATCAGCCTTTCCATGACCTTGGAAAAAGGGAAGTAAGTTGGGTCTGTACGAAGTGAGGGAAGAAGATTCGCCTTTTTTAGAGACGGGCTGGACAAATGCTGTTTTCCATCTGCTCGGAAAGAGTCTTACGAACCCCTTCAGAAGAATGGGAGATATACCATCTGGACCAGCGAATTTGTGTATTAAGATCTTTAAGTACTCTTATTACTACACGTGTGCGAAAGTGGATTCGTTACATTGAAGATTCGACGCACTCCAGTGTAGGCGGAGACAAAGCACAATCTGGGATTATTGAGCTGGCCGTAAAGTGTGCAGAAAGTAGATTAATCTTTTCCTGGAATGTCATTGTAACTGAGCGTTAGGACGGAGGATGAGGCAGAATTTGTAATGTTTTTGACTACCTTTGGGACCTTGTAGTATTTTTGCCTTAGTTTTTGGTCATATTGAAATTTTACACGCTTGAAAAAGACCTGGCTCATTTGAACTTGTCGGGTTGGTCTTATACATAGAACCAAAAAAAACATTTCTCTAACCCTGACAGGCTCTTTACAGCTCGAGTTGTACCAAGCCTTTTCTTTTGGCTTGATACTCTTCATCCGATGAGGGATAAAGGATCTCATCTCATTCCAAAGAGGATAGTGTCTGTGATCATATCAGCAGCGGCATCCACGTTGTAATCGAGGTAACAGAGCGACTAGTTCTGTCCACTCCAATTGACTTTCACGCATTGCCATTCGGTTCTTTTGGGAATCTTTTCTCTAACTGTGTGATCAGTGTAAGCGAATTAACTGATATGGTACAGCGGTCCGAAGAGCCTAGAGGGGGGAGCACTTTAACTTTCTACTTATCAGGGTGAGAAGTTAGAAACATGTCCAGCATTCGCCAGATATTTGCGTGGGTGCATTTGCAAGCTGGGTTGCGTTGTCTGTCCAGAAAGTTGAAGCCACCCATAATTTCAGTATGAGAATTCTGGGATGCAATTCTTCGAACGGAGTCATACAGATCATCAAACAAGGACAGTAGTGGACAATTTGCTAACGGATATAGAAATTCAACCACATGAAGATGAATTCCGGATTTGAACATGGATCACATTATTGTGGAGTTGACAAGCTACATCACTACATACGTAAATAGCGAGACCACGGTGAGAAAAGCATACTTGCACTAGTTCGTAGCCAGGCAATTTCAGATCTAAGTGATCCGGTAGATGTGGGCGGGAATCTGCCTTTGTTTCAGTAAATGCCAAAACAGCTTTCCTATACGTAGAGACGTGGACGTACGCAGAAAGTGATTACTTTTTAGCCCGCGTTTATTGGCTACACCCATTCCCGAGTTATAGTCAGAAACAAACATAAGTCGGTGCAAGTTGACTAATGCTATCTGGTAGGAAACAACGGACGAGAGCAGGGAAGTGTCATTCTTTTTGTAGCAAGGCAAGGTGTCTTCCGACGCTATTAGGTCTTGTTACGACTAACGTCCTTATCAGCACTTTAAAAGGATTGATTTCCGTTTCATTTCCAAGTAAGTGTAAAAGAGTCTCGATGTACTTATATTTGATATCGATCATCATTTTTTCACTGTTAGTATTGCAACCTTTGCGAGTCGAATACAGACTCTCTCATAAGGGAGCATCGGAATGGAAAAGCTCTTAAATGTTTTCGGGATTTCACATATCACTCCATAGCGAGAGCTTGTCATATTGTACCGAATTACTTCTTTGCATCGTTTACTGCAGTCATAAACAACGAAACGAATAAAAATGGCATAATTTTGCTGTTGTGTCACATCACCAAAGGCAGTAGTCATTGGGATTCCAGGAATTATGACCATGTATTGCGATACTAGTGCTCTTCTACGGCACTTTCTACGGCAATATAAAATGCAATGTGCAAAGGAACCATATCCAACCACCTCACTTCATCATCATCAGCAGTAAAAACGAATTCCCCTTATCGTATAACGTATGCTGAGGAAAATTACTACTCGTATTCTAGGTAAGTCAAAACCATATGCACATAAAATTTCAAATCGAATTCTCGGCTTTGCTGAAGAGGAGGAATCCAAGAAAAACCACCTGGGCAGGAGGAACTTGGTAGCTGCCGTATTTAAGGTGGCTTTGGGAGTTCGAGGTGCACCTCAACCTAATTGACGTGCAGAACTAGAGGCAGCTGGCTGGGGATCGAGCTTGCTGGAGTGAATTGCTGGAACATGGTCCATTCAGTAAGACGCGAATTATATAATAATTCCGAAAAGTAGCTTTTATAGGTAATAAAAATGTCGTCGTCGTTTTGAAGGAAACACTTGATTCCATTTACGATGAAATACAGATGTACTCGTACACATTGACATTAACCAAACCATAAAAATCTCAAATCCGGTCTTTAAGGAATCTAAGACATTTGATGAATACACTCCCTCAAATAGAACCTCTATGTACAGCAAAAGCAACAAGTAGATACTTGGCCAACAGTTCGTTCGCAAATAAAAATGGCCTTTAAGCAGTTTTAATTGTGTAATTGATGGCAATTAACTAACTTAAAGATAATCAGGACTACTTCCAAGTTGATGCCCATTTTTACATCGAAGTGTAGGGCCATTTGGCACGATCTCGACTTCCTTCAAGCATCCTTTTTCCATTTTTGGCTTTATTTATTCCTTAAGCAAATGTTTAAATCGTCTACGTCTCTTTTTTAGTATCAATTTTTAAACCGTAAAAGTGTTTGGTTGTCAGCTTCCTTGCTAATCAAGTTTATTGTAGATAGACTCCAACACGATGTTCATAATTTTGTTTTCAAATCCATATTCATAATCATTCTCCAGCAATCAGGGGTAACTTTCTTTGCCATCTAATACCAGGCCACCAAATGTTACTGCAAATCTCCTGTTCAGACAGCCTGCGCTCATTTAGAACCCTAAAAACCTTACAACGAATATGATAGTAAGCTGCACTCGATGCAGATAAACGTTAACTAGTCGTTATCTATTATATTTTGGTACCTTAAGCATCGGTGAAACGTATTAAATCCATTATCAATGTTCTTTGTGGTTCTGAAATCATTTACGATAAATACGGAAGGTGATGCAACAGTTTACTAAGGGAACTTTCGAATTCTGACGGCAAAACGGCTACATTTTTTTCTCCCCCACTGCGCTTCTGGTTATTCCTTTTACAAGAAATTCTCAGCCTTTCGTAGAAAGATGAGTACCAGCACCCATCACAGCGGCGACTTGTATCTACAACTTCAAGTTAGTGAAAGTTGGACACTCAAACAGATAATGTATCGCTGTGTCGTTATCGAACTCTCACAGCAAACCTAGTGCACGTAGGTACTAAGCAAAAGCCAAGTCCCCTGGTACGACACATGGAAGCGTCCCCCAACAGTCGGCGGGAGATCTAATAGATGTCGTGAAACATCCTGGAAAGTCATACTGTCTGCATTTCTGTCCACTTAAAACTCTCAATAGAAAACCTGACTAAAAACGCAGAGAGTAGGGTGCTGAAAAGCAATCCTCTAAGCCTTGACGAGCAAATTCGTCTGCGATCTCACTTCCTGTGATCCCATTGTGACCTATGACTCAAACAAAAGTAAGTAAATTCAATCTTTCGACCGAGTTTAGAGAAGCTTTGTATTCTCGAAATAGCTGGAAGTGGTGAAAGGGTTCCGTCAGGCCTTAAATATAGCTTCACTGCTGTTGCTGATGCAGATACTTTTCTCTCTACACCGATTTGTTCCCATATTGCCATTCGGATTGCCTATATCTCCGCTTAAAAGACAGACGCAAATTCTTCTAATGAGGAGTGAAATTCCATTTTGTCATCCATAACGAATAACGAAACCAACACTGTATACCAAATCGATTTGAGAGCCATCCGGGAAGGCTCCACTATATTCCTTTTCTGGCTCTGATTCTGTCTGATATTATTTCTTGTGGTAGTCTGTTCAATTAACCAAAAATAATAATATACTATACATATATACAGAATACTTACAGCATCTTAGTTGAGTTTTAATCTTTAAAGGTTATTGCTCACACATAATCAGCACAAAAATTAGGTCAAGGACAACCTCACTTATCAATTGGTCCAATCTTGAGCAGCTTGAAATTGGAAACAATCATTGGGATAAGTATCAAACAACTGAAAGAAATTCTAGATCTCTTTTCATCTTGTGCTTATGAAGGAACTACCAAACAAAAGCAGATCTTCGAGCCATTTGCTCTGAGATCGCTGATTTGAGGGCAAAACATTAAGACATATCTGCTAAAGTTTGTCAATAAGAAAAGAGAAATGGATTTCTAGAATCAGAATTGGAAAAATTAATGCAGAAAAGTATGGAACAAAATGTCATTATCCACCTACTTTTAGAAAAAAAAAACACTGATATGAAGAAAAGAACAAAGCCTGTACGTGCCGGACTTCTTAATCGAGATCTTGCAGCAGCTGGCGACCTTAATTCGCATATAGAATGGCGTAAATGATTCAGAACCTCTCGCGGAGAGGCTATCTAGAATGGCCTTCGCATTACACTAGAGCTTAAAGGAAGCAGAATCCTTTAAGTTATGAGGAAGTCCCTTTTTCGCAAAATAATTTCGCCAGTAGTCTTATCGGTCTCTCAATATATGCAACCTGTAACTCAAAGGAAAATACTTGTGATCCTAAAAGGAGCAAAATAAATTGTCTCAGTGATTCGGTCAACAACCTTGCGTCAGAGAACAAAAATTTCTTGAAAACAATATAAAGTCAATCCACCAAATACCGTAGTTATCAAACCGCCAATAATTCCAGGGTCATCTTCCCATCCACCACAACCCTCTCCTAAAATTGATGCTACTACACCACCTCCTGAAGATACAATCTCACGATTCGGAATCTTATGAATCCTTTCGGAGTAGAATAAAAAAGTTGAACAATTTCAAGCTGAATCAGTTACGTTTTTAATTAGAGGTGCACATCTCGATTGCACCAGGCTAACTAGTTTTTTTAAATCAAAGTTCTAAATTGGTGTCAGCAACTGCTGTATAATCTCCTCCAACACCTTCAATATATTAAGAATGGATGTTCATTAACCATGCTTCCGACGACATCAATCTGGGTGAAATAGCCATGGAAAGATTAAAACCGAATACTGGAATCAACAAACATTGCAAGGATACTACCTTTAAATCCGGTATAAAAAATAACCATTTAATATCCACTAAACCTAGAACAGAGAACCATGTTAATATTAAGTCTAACCCTATACCGATTCTTAAGTCAAATTCTAAGCCTAACTCTAACAAAAAAAACACCAACTCCTAATAAACAAGCTCCTGATCTAAAGTGGGGATATTTCCTTGGTACTATCATTTTCCACCAACCACTTCTTCTTCCTCTTTTCCACCACTCTCCTATCTAGCCCACTCCATCTGCAGCTGCCTCTTCTTACGACCTTCATAAAGTGAATTTCCGTAAAATTAACGCATATCTTAGTAAGCGTTCTTTTAATTACGCCAATATGTAACTTAATAGTGCTCTCTCTATTTTCTACAGAGAATTATTCAACTCTATTCTTCTCTATGTCCCCTATTCGCCCAAGAAAACCGTTTCTACGAGCCCCCGTGGTATAATCGTAGACTTTGCTCTTTACGTAACAAGAGAAACAAATTATGAGCAGTTTTCCTTCGATCCAATTCTTTTGCTGACTACTCCAACTACCTTCACTTCGCTGAGCTTCATAATGCTCCCTATCAGCGATACCTGGATAGTACGCAATCTAGGCTCATAAACAAACGATCCTAAGTCTTTCTACCAAATCGTTAACTACAAAAAAAAACCTGACGGTTTTCCTGCATCCCTCTCATACGAAAGCATACCATCAACCGATCCGCATACCATAGCAAACTTTTTCCTACTTTTTTTGAACAATCTTTTGCCGGATCCATCTTATTTAAAATACCTACTTAACTTCCCTATTTCCCAGCTCTCTCAAGGTGAATTTAAGCAGATATGGAAGTCTTCTTTCATAACATAACATAATACACAAAAATGGATTAAAGAGCGAAGTCACTAGTTTCCGCCCCATAGCTAAACTTTCACTATACCCAAACTCCTCTAAAGCATTTTGTACGAAGCCTTAAGCTTTCAGTGCAATTCTCTTATTTCTCCTAATCAACACGGCTTTCTGAAAGGTAAATCAGCTTCCACTAACCTCGTCGAATTCGTGTCCTGTGTTCTCTCAGCATTAGAAAGTAGTAAAGAGGTTGACCTTACTGATTTCAGTAGGGATTTTGACAAGTTAACTTGTCTAATCCCGTTCAAATTTTCCGTTCTGGGCTTTGAATTCATCTAGCTAAAATGGATATCTTCTTACCAGGATAATCGATTTTATAGTGTTAGTTTCAGGTCTGTCCTATCGGCCCCCTTCTTGGCCACTTCAGGTGTTCCCCAAGATAGTCACCTAGGTCCAGTTCTCTTCACCCTAACTATTAACGATCTTGAAAGGGTCATTCAACACTAAGCATTTTCTCTCTATGCTGACCATACCATATTTCTTAAATCCATTTCCTCAAGACATGACTCCAGCCTACTTCAAATAGATCTATCAATAGATATATCCCTTTTTGAGTGTATTTGCGACCTTGGCATATTATGCGGGAGGGAGCTTAATTTCCGCTTGCATAATGATGAAATAATCACCAAAGCAAACTCATCACTTGGCTTCGTTAAAAGATGGTCAAAAAATTCTGCAACCCATACGTGGCCATATCGCAATACATCACTTACGTGGGCGGTGGGGCTGATGACGTCAAAGAGCATGAGAAGGATCAACCACTCAGAAGCAACAAAATCAACGTCGGATCAAGAAAATAAGTACTGCATTCGATGTCACCAAATATGGTAGGATTAGTAGGAAACCAGACCTCTCCCGTCTCTAATAGATACGTACTCGTATACAGGGTGTCCCAGTTTAGCAGTATAATCCTTTAAGGGCATATTCTCGAAGTCCCATCGAACAAGAAATTACATGGCAGGGGGTGGGGGGGTCTATTCTCACTCCATTTCAATTACAGCCCAGCAAAGTGGGTGACACCTAATTTGGAGGCTTTAATTTCTTAACTGGTACAGGTACAGAAATAGTTTTGGACATTTTGGAAAGACAATTTAGTGCTACATACAAGTCTTAAATACTTTGGGTACATCTGTGCAGCGACAAAAAAGTTATGGCTCCTTAAACTCAAAATTATGGAAATTTGTTATTCCAGTTTTTTATTGTACTTAAAATGTATTTTTCTTAAAATTTTTGCTTAATAAATTTTCTGAGATTTTATGAAATTTTTATCCTTGCAAGATTTCCTAAAAATTATGTTTAGAAACTTCTTTACGTACGATCAACAGATTTTGTAGTAAAATGGCCAAAAAGAAGTGTACCTATTGATTTGCTCATAAAATCGCTTAGATATTTTTATGTGGTCCTGAGAAAGACCTTTTTGGAACATGTTTATAGCAATTGTTCGAAATGCCTTCCTTCCATTCGAATACACTTTCGTGCGCATTTAACCATTTTGGATGGCAGATTAACGGTCATCTAAATTATGTTCATCTCTTCTGAATCAACACCAATATTTTCTTGGAGCTCTACCAGACTCGACATTTCTCTAAAATAAACCTGTTCTTCCATGGGTGTTAGGTCAGGAGATCTGGGGGGCGAAGGGTTGGGGCGGAATCAACTAATCCATCGTTCGTTAAAAGTATGATTAAGGAACGATGTTACCCCGCTGTTACTGTGAATAGGTGATCTATCTTGTTGAAAGAACATCCCCCTTCTCTGAACAAGAGAAACATCTTCAAGGAGCTGCGGCAATCGTTCTCTAAGAAATTCCAGGTAGTAATGGGAATTAACTGTTTATGGAAGAACGTGCGGGCCTACAAAAGTGGTTCCTATTAATCCAGCACAAACATTTACGCTAAACCTCCTTTAAAATAAACAACACATTTTGAAGAAGTTGTTTACAATAATTAAATTCATACCTTTGAAAGGATTTTGTGCGTATTAATTGGGGATTGGATTTTGACCAATGGTGCAAATTATGGTGGTTTCTAACCCCATCTCTTGTGAACTTCGCTTCGTCAGTCCACCGAATTTTCTTGAAGAATTGCCCGTTTTCTGCATGTTTGCGCAGTAGCCATTGGCAAAATTCCACCCTTTTTTGCGCATCACCTGGTGGTAAATCCTGTACCGATGTCAAATGGAAAGGGTGTAATCTAATTCTCTGTAGAGTCTCTACGGACGCTGCCTGAAGGCTGAACTTCCACAGCACGCAAAATCTCATCCCCAACTTCTGCCACCGCTGCATCTGAACGTCCTTCTCTTTTTTTTTTGGTGCGGTATCAACGAGGCCCTGATACGTATCAACGAATAGTCGGATGCACGGTGTTCTACGTTTTGGGTATAGTCATTGGTACTCCAATCTTGCCAACGAAGCGTTTCCATTGCAGAACACTATTTAAGCGAATTCACGTTTTGAATACATTTTGTGGAGATCAATTTACCAATTGGCTGTTCACTTACAGAGCAAAATGTCGATTGTGGATCAGTTGAAATAATGTCAAATTGAAAAAAACAGAGTAACAAAGAATTATTCTTTTTTACGAATTTTTTTTCCTATTCGACAATTAACTGTTAACTGCGTTGCTCATAGGTACGTTAGCTTTTTATTCTCACTTAATTTTGTTTAACCATTTTTGTTGGACGAAAAGTGGATTTTACTACAAAATCTGTTGATCGTACGTAAAAAAGTTTCTAAACATAATTTTTAGGAAATTTTGCAAGGATAAAAATTACATAAAATTTCAGAAAATTTGTTATGTAAAAATTTTAAGAAAAATGCATTTTAAGTAAAAAAGTGGAACAGCAAATTTCCATAATTTTGAGTTTAAGGAGCCGTAATTTTTTTGTCGCTGCACAGATGTACCCAAAGCATTTAAGACTTGCATGTACTACTAAATTATCTTTCCAAAATGTCCAAAACTATTTTTGTACCTGTACTAGTTTAGAAATTATAGCGTTTAAAGTGGTTACACCTCACAATTTGGAGGTCACCCACTTTGCTGGGCTGTAACTTGAAATGGAGTGAGAATAGACCCCCCCCCCCTGCCATGTAATTTCTTGTTCGGTGGAACTTTGAGAATATGCCCTTAAAGGATTATACTGCTAAACTGGGACACCCTGTATACGAGTACGTATCTATTAGAGACGGGAGAGGTCTGGTTTTCTACTAATCCTACCATATTTGGTGACATCGAGTGCAGTACTTATTTTCTTGACCCCACGTTGATTTTGTTGCTTCTGAGAGGTTGATCCTTCCCATGCTCTTTGACGTCATCAGCTTCGCGATCTTAAAGTCATATCGAAGGTGCATCTAAATTTGAAGAATCATATGGAGCTTTCGAATCTGATGGGTTCCTTTCCGACATCTTAAAATTTGGTGCATCTTGTGACTTTCTTAAATGAAATGTATTACGACGAATAACCCTATCGTTCTCAATTTGTATAAAATATGACCGCGGCATATCATGCTTAGCAATTACACTTGCTGGTTTCCACTTTGTTATTTTAGAGATCCTTTCAATAGTTTTGCACTCTTATTTTCCATTTTGAGCGGCTCTCGCTTAACTTTTAAGATACAAATTTAAACTATCCAAACTTATACATAGAAATGAGCTTAATTGCCTTCCGACTTGCTTCTTTAATCAATTAAATTACGTATAATTGCGGCACATGTGGACTGGTCACAGAGGTTGTCAATAATGATTGTGACTGCACAAAACTTTTGTCCAATGACACTTGAACAGTTTTTAATGAATTAAGTTCCAAGGCTTTCTTTATCCTGCCATAAATGACTACAATTTCTATCATCATATTCTACATCACTCAATGTAGTCACCCATGAGCCTCACCATATTGATTTTGAATAAAATGAAAGGCACCCAGTAGGCCCTTCAGATGCGATACAAAATTTTAATATTATAAATAAGGAAGGGAAATGAAAAAAGTTCAAATATGGTACTCATAAAGACTCACAAACGCACATTTCCGGAAACATTTATTTCAGATGTAAGATGAAAGATTATCTTCTCTCATGTACAATCTTGTTCTACATAAATACAAAATCAATAAACTATCAAAGAATATTGAGTTCTACGAAATCGACATCGATAAAAATCCGTTCAGAGTACTAATATCAGTATTTTAAGTCGTATCTTCGTCTGCAGTGCCCGGCTCGAAGGACCAAAATGTCGAAAAAGAAAAAAACTGAAAAACCATTTTCCCATTGAAATCGTTAGGAAAATCATATTTTAGGAAGTGCATCCTTTTAGTTCCTTTATTTGAACAGAAGAGAAGACCAAACGATAACAGTTACAAAATAAGACATAATTCCGGCTACTGCTATTACGACGACTCCTTCAAGGATACTTAGTAGTCGTGTATCTTGGAATATTGTGTGCAATGATTGTTTGACCTACTTAAAGGGTGGTTTTTTACAATTAATTTGTTTTTTCTTCCTCCTGTTTCTCCTCCTCATCCTGTTCGCATTGACTCACTCTATACACTCTATTCATCCATTCTATTCAAAACAAACTCTATAACTTGGGTGGAGAGGAGATGGAGAAAGAAAAAAACGTGAAACGTGGAAAACCATTATGAACAGGATATAAGAAACAGAAATGATATAAATAAGGAGAACAACTCTTATACATAGAATATTTCAGCATAGTTCCTTCGGGATAAGAGGAGAACAATTTAACAAAAAACAAAAATAAAAATCAAAAAAAAGGCAAGGACTAAAGGAAATGAAATGTTACACTTGTAAGGAGTAAAGAAAGTAAAGAAAATGGTTAAACAGCAACAAGAACAGAAACAGCAAGTCGAACAAATAGTACGAAAAGTAAGAAAACAAAAAAAAAAAAGAATCTGCTCATTTCCTTGAGAACGGTGATGCGCTATAGCATACTTTAACGGTAATAGTAAATGGGTGAATAAAAGAAAGAAATTCATTTAGTCCACCGTTGTGCATTCACAATGTCCTGCTGTGTTACACTACTACAAGTCGAGTAGTACTCCTTGTCATTCGTCACCCATATAACCCCCTCTCACTAATGTTGTCGCCTTTCCGCCCATTGCCACTCCCACTTGCCAGTATTACCTACAATCGTGAATTACATGCGAATTGTAGAAAAGTGTTTGAGATTGTTGTTGTGTCTGTTGTTATTACAATTGCAAGCAGGATAATAGAATTTTATCCTTTTCTATTGTTTTTTTGTTTTTTTTTTTTTTTTTTATCTCTTCTTTTGTTCTGTTCCCCTCTTTTGTTTTCTTCTGCGTTCACACTTTTTCTGTTCTTCTGATTGTTGTGTAAGTTTCTTTTCTATTAAATTTTTTTTTTTTTTTTTTTGTTGTTGTTGTCCTTTAAATCGTTTGCGAAGTGCAACACGGTTAATGCAAGTGGATGTAATGGTTTTCTTTTAATTTTCCTTTTAAGTTTTTCTTTATAGTTAACAAGGGGAAGAGCAACTGCTTTTATTTGATTCATAATTGGAGATCTTCTGTTTTAATTGGACAGTGGATCTTCATTGAACTGAGAAGAAATCATTAAAAGGATAGTAGAAAGGCATCTAGATAGTGAGAAGAGGTTTGCATGCGACATATGAATGTCGAAGGATTGGTTAAACTTTCTATACAGGGTGGCCCCTGTATAAAAATGATTCCTGGGCATATTCTAGGAAAAAAATCGTTCTACAGTAAGGGTCTAGCTCCAATGCTGACATCATTTTTCGAGGATTTAGGAAAAGACTTACTTTGGTGTACCCTGACCCATTGCTCTGTTAGTACTAATGTTGAAACTTCGTGTAGAACTTTATTTTTAGAAGAGATACCAGCCTTTATAACAACGTTCAAATAAAGTTGATATCTTATTTGAGTCCTTAGATATCCAATTTCTAAGCCTGTTCTACTTTCATTGCTCATGCTAATTTTCGATTTTGAGGTCACTTTTCTCCAGAAAATGCCTAATTAACATAACGTTTTACTAAATTTTTCATATGAAAGTAACAATAATACAAAAAAAATTATCAATGAGTTTGCAGAAAAACCCGCCGATCTTATGATACTTGGAAAAACCTGCAGCAGTTAAATTTTATAAAAAAGGGTTTTTTTGCTTTAAGCTCCAAAAGCTACGAATAAAAATGATTTTTTTGTGGTCTTATATAGTTTTTATTTTATGTGTATACTAAAACAGTTATAACAAGTTCTCAAAGTGTCCTCCTTGGTTTTGTATGCTTGCTAGAGCCCGTTTTTGGATTGCACTGCGAATGTTTTTTGACGCTAACTGCTGCCACACTTTTGATGACGCTTCGAGAATACGATCTTTCAATCCAATTAAGGTTGCTATTTCGGTTGAATAAACAAGTTCTTTCATTCTTCCCCATACAAAAAATCCAATATTGTAAGGTCAGGAGATCTTGCGGGCCAGTGAACTGGTCCATTTCTTCCTATCCAAGGGTTACCGTACTCTTCATCCAGCCAATTCTTAACCTCACGACCATAGAGGGCTGGAGCACCGTCCTGTTGAAAATATGATGAAGCTAGTTGAATCAGTGGAACGTCCTCCAATAGTTCCGGTAAATCATTTGGCAAAAACTCCAGATAGTTTGTAGAATTCAGCCTAGGTGATAGTTTGAAACGGCCGATTAAGTTGTTTCCGAGTGCACCTGCTCACATATTGACGCTGAATTTGTGTTGAAATGATTTATGTCTCCTTGTGTGTGGATTGTCCGCAGCCCACGGTTGAATTTTATGAAAATTTGTGGTCCCATCTCTTGTAAATTGAGATTCGTCCGCAAAGAATAATTTCGTTGTCATCCAAGCTCCGCTCCAGCAACCAGTTAGAAAACTCAAATCTCTTTTCCAAATCATTGGGAAGCAGTTCTTATACAGGTGTATGGTGGTATGGATACAGATTTTTTCCATGCAGTACATTTGAAATTTTATGTCTGGAAACTTTGAATTGCAAGGCTAAGCGTCTGATGCTGATTGATGGATCAGTTGTAACAGTATCAAGTATTTTTTCCTTAGCCGAAATCCTTCTTACTTGTGGTGCTCCCGCAATCGGTAGTGTATTCGAAATTGATCTCGTTTCTCGAAGCCTTTGATACTGCATTTAAACGCCGTTATAAAGGCTGGTATTTCTTCTAAAAATAAAGTCCTATACGAAGTTTTTACCATTAGTACTAACAGAGCAATCGGTCAGGGTACACCAAAGTAAGCCTTTTTTTCAATCCTCGATAAATGATGTCAACATTGAAGATAGACCCTTACTGTAGAACGATTTTTTTCTTAGAATATGCCCAGGAATCATTTCCCGAATTATAGCCAACGAATTAGGGGACACCCTGTATATCTTACAATGGCTGTAAGCAAATTTTCGCAGTAAAGGTCCCTTGCCAAAAAGTCGACTGACATGAGCGACCGAACACCGAAATCATACTCATTCATCTAACGGTCGAATTCGATCCGGTATTTTAGCATTTTTGACATTCGGCGGACAGCATTATTCGATGTTGTAGACACTGATTAGTGTCAACCTGGCTATGCCCAGTGCTGTACGGCTACACATAAATTTTGCACATCTCCTAGTATAATATATGTATTTCAGTTTCAGTTTTTCAGTTTTTATGCATTTTTATTTATATTACTCAATTTACTCTTAAATGCTATACAAAAAAAAAAAACCCTTAAAAATTAGCTTAATTAACTTAAAATTATGTTATTCTAACTTACTGGCCCCATGCGTATAATATAATATTTCATATACAGTGCCGTTCGAAAAATTTTGGTCAGACATTTTTTTTCGAATTTTGTCAAATTTATTGCAATAACTACATATTTTTTAATGAGGATTTGTTTTTTTATGCGGTTTCAATCGTCTCATGATACATTTAGGGTATTAAAATTTTTCACAAGCGGTCACGGGAGCAAAAAGTTATTAGACCGAAAAATGGGCGTTTTAAGTACCTGCCTCATTTTTAGGGATTAAAGAAAAATGCTTTGTTGTTTTTTTATTGCTTCTCAGAAACATTTTCTCTCCAATTAGTACTTTACTGGACCTCCTCTTGCTTTTATTACAGCTGCACATCGGCGAGACATTGACGCAGATAGGTTTTTCTATGTGGAAGCAGGTATGGTGTTCCAGGTCTGGATAAGTAATTTTTTTGGTTTTCAATTGACTCTGGATGCTTCTTCGCAACCTTAAGTGTTTCATTATTGACCAGACATTCTCAATTGGATTGAGATCTGGACTGTAGCGAGGCCAACTTAGTTCATCGACATTATTTTCTTCGAAATATTATTTTTCGTCATAAAAGTTCTAGCTTATTTAAAAGCTTGATATTAAAAAAAAAAAAGTTCATACATACAATTTTGGCTGTATGGCAAGGAGCATTGTGTTGTTGAAAAATGAATCTGCAAGTGTCACCAAAAAGCTCCAGCGCAGAGGGAGGAGAGAGGGCACTAATACATTTTCCAGAACCCGTAGATAACCTTCTGCAGTGACTTTCGATTCTAGGAAGACCACCCGAGAAGCATCTCCAGATCTTCAGCTTTGGGAGGCATCCGTAAGATGCGTTACAAGAATCCTCCCATCACGAACATACAGTTTAAAATTTGATTTTTCGGAAAAGATAACATTGTTCCACATGCCATAAGTGCAATTAAGATGCTTCTCTTACTCTTGTTAGAAAATCCGGCTTCAGTACTGGCTTGAGTACTCTAAGTCCATCTTTCACAAGTCTTTTACTCACTGAGCTTGACGAAATTATTTTTCCTGTAGCTCAACACAGATCGTTTTTAAGATCCACCGTAGTCTTGAACCAATGTCGACGACTGTACAGCACCAAAAAACGATCTTTCACTGCGGTCGTCTTGTTTGGCTTCCCTGAGCCTTTCCTTCTGCTAGTAGTCCCGGCCTCACGATATTTTTTTAAATTCCATGCCACAGTTTGTTGAGTAACATTTAATCTTCCACAAATGTCACGTGTTGTCAAATTGAGACGTGACAGGCACAAAATGGTAGCTTTGCGCTCCGAACTGATTTTTCCCATTTTTTTCACTAAATTACTTCTGTTCGTTTCGGACTGCTATCACGAGCTAAATGCACCTCTTATTCATAATAACATCGACTTTTATAGCTCATAAATTCCAAGAACTGCTCCAGAAAATGTTAATAAAATATTTGACCAACATTTTTCGAACGGTACTGTTATAAGCGCGACCTTGAGCAAGAAGAAAAGAGCAAGACTTTAGTAATACTTTGTTGGAAGTTCCTTACCCTTCGAAGGAAGACGTAGGGCAGTTGAATTCACGCGATTGAATAAACGATAACGACAGCAGCTACCGTTATGAGCTATATCAATGCTATTTGAGCCAATAAGTATTCTCAAGACTAGTCAGAGTGATGAAATAGAGGTAGTAGCGAATACACCTTTCATTAGCTACAGCTGCTCTCTTATCTACGATGTGGGTTATCGGTTCCGAAATATTAGTCTCTTTTTGTCCAAAACCAAACTATAGCTAAACAATCAAGAAGTTACTGACTTAGGTGGCGCTACAATTCCCGATGAACTAGGGCCTAAACTAATAAGCCTCTCCAGTTAGCCCAATTCTTAGCTCACTCCCTCCAGTTGCGCACTCCAAGTCGGTTGAGGCCCCCTTCTACTTGTGTGCCTCACCTACGGTGAGGTCTTCCGCTACTGCGTTATTAACCTGTGTTAGATTCAAAGACTTTTCGGGTCGGAGTATTGGTGTCTATTCACTCTACGTGTCCTAAGAGGATATCTTCATCCGCTTTCGAAAGAGTTCATGCTGCAGATCCATAAAGTAGGACAGGAGTGATCACGGTCTTGTATGGGGTCAACTGATCTTTGCAAGATAGGGCTTCACTTCTCAGCCCAAAGAATATGCTATTGGCAAGGGTGGGTCTTACTTTTATTTTTACTAATGTATTGTTGGCAGAATTCATAGGAAGCCACGGTAGAGAAAGTTGCTTCCTACCGAGAAATTTTAGCTGTTGACTGTGATGACGATCTTGTAGATATTGTGCGTCTGGTTTTGGCCTCACTTACCGCTTTTGGCAGCTTCCGTTTCATTACTAATGAACGCATGGGTGACAGTCGGCAGAGTCCAGCCAATTATGTCAGTATCATCGGCATACGCTAGTAGTTGAACAGACCTTCGAAAGATACTGCCTTCCGTGTTCGCTTGTGAATTCCGTACAATTCTTTCAAGTAAGGTCTTAAATAAGTCACATGATATCGCGTCATCTTGACCAATACAATTTTTGACATTGAAGGTCTCAGTTAAATCGTTACAGACCTTGATGGAGCAGCAAGCATTCCCAATCGTTATTCTGCACAGACGGACGAGTTTGGTAGGGACGCCAAAACTTCACATGCCTCCATATAGTTCTTCTCTATAAATGCTATCATATGCGGCCTTAAAACCGGTAAAAAGAGGGTGGGTATCGATTTGGACTTCTTTACTTTTTTCCAGAATCTGCCGGAGTGTGAAGATTTGGTCGTTTGTCGACTTTCCGGTGCTGAAACTGCGCTGATAGGTAGCATGCCGTAGTGTAAAGATTTGGCCGATTGTTGACTTTCCTGCACTGACACCACACCTATTGGAGCCAATCAGGTTGTTTACGAAGTCCTCCAAACATTCACACAATATGGCAGATAAAATTTTGTATGCGATGTTGAGGAAACTTAGCCTCTATAGTTGACGCAGTTGAAGCGGTCTCCCAACAGTCTGTTAAATGTTGATTCACTGTTGACCCCTGCCAACAAAATTAGGACATCGAATTTGAAATCAGTAAGCGAAATGTCAGGTCACCTTATAGACCTCGTGAAGTCGAGAAATTAGTGGAGTCCCTAAACTGCTACAAGGCAGTTTCAATCCTTGGAAATGACCACTGAATGGTCGTCATTGGAAAGACAATTTTCGACCACTTTTTGAGCAGCTGGGGCCGATTGTTGGCTTCCAGGCCATCCATCGGCGAGGGAACGTAGACTGGCAATTTAACAGTCCCACAGAAAATAAACCGAAGGTCTTAAATCACACGATCCTGGAGACCAATTACGAATAGCAGGTCCACTACGCAAAATTATGCGCTCATCGATTGTTTCCTTCAACAGATTAATTGTAGCACGCGCTCTTTGGCATGCTGCGCGGTCTTGTTATAACCACAGCTTTCCAATATTAATGCCATTCCAATTGAGGAACGAAGAAGCCAGTGATTATGGATTTTTAGTCCTCTCCACTGTCTATAACGTTAGAGCAATGATTCCACCAGCTTATAAGGCACACCTAACAGAGGCTTACTGTGGATTTAATCCCTTCTCAATATTGGCTTGAGGATTTTCTTCACTCCAAATGCAGGAAAATTTGTTGTTGACGTGACCTTTTAGCCAAACACGAGCCTTGATGCTGGACAAAGTATTGTGGTGAAAAAGAGGATTAAGTGCAATGTTATTTTCGGCCTATCAATCAGACTGAAAGTAGTCAAGCAGCTTCAATTCTTGCCCGATCTGGATCTAGAAAGCTCGTTTATCAATATCTTTGCGCAATAAAGTGTATGAAGATGGCTCCAATTTGTGTGAAATAAGGCGAATCCGCTCATTCGGATCATCGTCAACAGCAGCAAATGCTTCTTCATGAGAGAATTGTCCATCCTTATTCGAATTACTAGCCAGACAGGCGTTAAAGGGACGTAATGCACGGTAAGCTTCGCGAACGGAACCACCAAGAATGGAAGACATCTTTGGTGGTATACTGTTGTAAGGCACAGCCTACACTGCACCATCCTTATAATGAACTTAGGCTAATAGACTTTGCGGCATGGCTAGGGCACTTCTCTGAAATCTGAATATTTACAAGGAAACATGGATGACAAAAGATCAATAAGCCATTCACAAGATAGACCTATTGCGATTCGATATCTGAGCTCGAAGATAATCGGTAACTTGTCGTCACTCAGGGTACGATTACAAATTACTATGATGAATTAAACAATGGATTGCTGTAAACGCAAAAGATAGCAAAGCCTTAGCCGATCGAGTGCCACTTAATCTCTTAAGAGCTGATATGCCATCAAGGAGGGAAGACTAGGTAGTGCGCCGCCAAAAGCGATCAGAGGATTTTTATCTGGGCTTGGCTCGGCTAGCACAACAAGCTGCTAATTTGACGAAGAATATCGGCATCGAAGCAAGAAGCATATAAAGTGGTGATGTAACATATTGAAGGGCCAGAGATTCTTGTAAACTCAGCGCGCAGAAGTGAAGGTAAAAAGAAGCAACGTTATGAGTTCGTGGTCGAGGAAATAGGAAGTTGTATTTTCCGGATTTGTATTTGAAAATAATATATTACGAAACACATCAAGGTGGCAAAGCCCGAGGCAAAGTCAGAAACCTAATAGCATCTGGTATTAAGGATATGGAAAGACTAGTTTTGCACGCTATGTAGGTACTTGTAACAAAGAGAATGATCAAAATTTCCTTGTCAAGCAGGGCGAACCATGCAATTCGGACGATGCTCAGTTGATGGACAATTTTCTTCACTTTTCATTTGTGTAATTGGAACCCAGTCAGGAAAATCTGCGTGTGAAGGCATAACACTGACATGTAGATTTGGCTGTTGTACAGTTTTCAAGCGCAAATCAACCGTTAAATAATTCACAACCGGAATCATTCCGAGTGAAGAAAATCTCTCCGTCCTATTCGGACTCCCACCCCTGGAGGGCCAATATCGAAACCAAACACACCTGAGTATCAAACCACTACAGCACGACAATGCTTTCCCTTCTCCTCCTTCTATCTTTCCGCCCGCGCCGAGGCAACAGTAAAAGGGTATCATAACTCCTTAGGCGTGCGTAAATTATAAAAAAAAAAAAAAAACTGAATGAAGTAAAGGTGGACATTTCAAGAACCAGTTCTAATGAAAATGCTAAAGCTGACGGTCTATCCCCAGAACTGTGGAGATGATTTAGCAAGTAGCATGCAATTATTCATCTGAAAAGCTCAGTCGAATGAAAATATGCTTGCTGATCGAAATCTCAGCATTGTTTGCCGAACCTCAAGAAGGGACGTATAAATCCTCCCAAGATTGCCTACAAGCTTCAACCTACTGTATAGTGTGAGTGCTCTGTTTTTTTTTTTTCAACATCCTCGTTGCTTAACGACACCAGTGATGTTATTGAACAAAGTATAACTCTTGTTACTTGCTATTACCTTGACTTCAAAAGGCAATTGAATAGCAATGCATTCACTTGAACAAAGTGACTTTTTGGAAGTCTTGCTCTATGGGGCTGAAACATGGAAGAATTTGCTCAGAATTGATGTAAATTCATCTTACAATTTTCGGTTCAGTTTGCATAGATGATGAATGAAGGAGAAGATGTAACTATGAACTGTAGATACCGGCGGTACATCGATACCAACCTCGTTAGATCTGTCCAAATATGTCGACAACAATAGATGAAGCAAATTCCGAGTTCTAAGCCTCATTGAACTTATCGTGCGTAACGATCGAGCTGGATAGAGCAAGCTCTTTGAAGCCCAGGTTGGATTCTGATCAAATTATCGCAAAGTCACCCTATAAATTTGAATAATTAGAATATATTACTGAGGCGGTGAGTACTTTATGCACACCTTCCTAGATGGTCATAGAATCTGCTTTCTTTTTATTTAGTGCCTAGGTAAAAAGGATTCGCAAAAATTAACTCACTTTCTCACGATATCGATGGCAGCGATGAGTGTATGTTGGTCAACTAACAAAAAAGAGTGTCTGATACCTTGTAGATCTGCCCTCCTCCACACGTCATCTGAACATTTATTCGGAGATTAGAATGTGAAGGAAATTTCAAGTTTCTTATACCATAACTGTTAGTTGGCTGTGCCCCAGTGAGCATGACCCTTCTGCGACACGCCACAGAATTCTTCTTGTCGTACACGATTTTCTCATCATATACTAACAACGATCGAATTTCGCAATGCGAAAACCCTCCTTAATTCACGAAAAGAAGGTTCTCAGAGAGCCAATTACAAACAAAATTGACAGCCCTTGGGGTTCCAGCAGTTTCTTACTCATGTATTTAGATGGCGCCACAGTCCAAACGTACCTGAGCATTAAACTATAAAGCTATTCGTACTCCCATACTCGATGCAGGGTCGAGAAAGTTGAGAGTTTTTCTCTTTTAGTAAACATTTTCTCGACTAACGAAATAAAAAAAAGGTAAAAGGCAAAACTGCTTTCGGCATTGTGGTAAATGTCAGGGAAGCAACGTGGGTAGATCTAAGGCTAAATTTTTGAAGAGTATTTCGTTCCAACGTTGAGCCGCAGATTTGCATGGCTGTAGTTCTAGAAAAGTAAACGCTGCAGACCTGCTACCCATCCACTAGCTCAATCGCAGCTCAAACAAACATCTCCACGCCGGAATATTCCAGATGTCTACATCACTATACGGCCAGGGAAGTGACAGCGTAACACCTTGAGGTGCAAAGAAACAACATTTTAAAGTATGTCCTGTTTAGAGTGCTGCTACTCAGGCTGGTGAGCTCAGATGAAATCGGGAACTCTTGGGATGAAGATCAGCACGTTGGATGTAGGAAAATCGAACAAGTTGATGCGCAGTCACATGTGGCACCCTATGTCCTACGAAACGCCTAATGAAGTAGGTAAATGTAATTGCAATGAAAGTGGCATATCCAGGCGGGGAATGTCAATAAAATTTCGAAAATTCTCTAAGAAGTTTGTTGCCAGGAAGATGGTGATGAATTCGCATAGCGTTAAATCAAAGAACACATGGAACGAAAAAGAGTGTATATCAAAAATATCGTAAATTAAATAGCCATGTCTTATAAGACCACCCCCGTCAATTTTCTGTAAGTCCGAATCGGAAAGTGTGGCAGTGGTAATATTGCAATGGACGTAGAACGCAGATACAACGAAGCTCGCATGATTGAGCTATAAACGCTCCATGTGAGCTTATGATGCCACAAATTCCGATGCCATATCATCCGATTGATTCCAGCTTACTTCAGAAATATGCGAACATGTTAGGTATCTACGTCCTTGAATTCCAGAGTCCCCAACGAAGGTCTACTGCGACACACTAATGGATCTTGATAATAGTGATGACCAATACGAAGATATTTCGTTTGCCTATTAGTTCAATAAGCCTGGGAACTGCATCACCGCTATTGTTTGGAAAGCAACAATTGCCATATGCTGACTCTTTGACAGACTTCATTGTGTAACCTGAAGATTCCATGAAGACCTACACTTACATACGTGTCTGAATTTAAAACGCCTGGAAGAACCCTTTATACCCGGTTCAACTGGTAGTCTCGATTCATAGCCGGCTGAGTTCATAGATATTGAATTGCGGATAGATTGCGAAATTCTTCACTCAGGAAAAAAAACTAAATTGGATTAAAATGTTGCACAGAATGCCAGAGATGCAACATTATTGTCAAGCGAGACTTCGCTATAAGTCTGTGACTGCTACTGCATTGTGAAGAATGTGTAGAACGAAAGGAGTTTATGCTCTTGGGCTGACATCGAAGCTGCAGTTAAGCCTAAATCTGAAACCGCTTACGTGTAATCAAATTTCTCTGAATTTGGTTGATTGCCTAATTCATTGAGTTTTGTTTGAGTGCCCGACCACACCGGAAGTCGTCGAATTTGCTAAGCAAAGTTTTTTTTCGATTCCAGCTTTGCGGCTTCTGCCTACTGAAACTAGTGATTTCATGGATTTTTGGAGAATGCCAGTCGACTGGAGGACTCTCCTGTACCAGACAAACTAATAACTAGCACCCAATTGGCTGCAGCCATTATCACAGGTATTCCTTCGAGATTTCTCCATTTTTCGAAGAACCCAAATATGCTAGGATTAAGCGACACCAATATATGTTCCTTGTCTGGAAAATGCTAAGACTCAACGAATGTTTCTAAACTGGAAACGAAAAAGCAAATCGGTAAGTGTAACTACGAAGGGAATTACTCGTAGCTTAAACTAGGCTTTTTGAACGCACATTGACCTTTTAAAAACATTCACTGTAGCGGATTCAATGTAAACTTCACAAACCAAACATAAGTATGTATGTAGATATAGTACTGGTAGTACCTTGCAACTCTTGGCTGGAATGATCAGAACCTCTTCGCACTACTTTGCCAATAACGTATTGGCAATAAGGCAAAATAGTTCTGAAGAGAATTTCCTTTATTTAGTAGCCCATGGAGCTTCTACGTGCTTACAGATACATATACAGCCAAACATGCAGTCTTTGAAAAGCTTTCATACTCTGTGCCAACACTACTCCCGTTCAAATCTTATTATTTTCTCCTTCCATGATGCAAACACTTTTCGTTTTTAATCATTTTTGTATAAGCATATTCTTGGTTCCTCTGGTAACATAAACATAACTACAACAACACACAGACATTTAATATTTAAGGTCGTGTCCCGGTTTGCACGTTAACTAACCGCAAAGAGTTTGTACGAATGGAACAACCACAAAACAACAAGGACCAGTAAAAAAAAGAAAATAAGGAAACCGTAGACCCCAAAAAGATAATTGGCCAATAACCCAATTACCACCTGAATACGTCCTCGTGCACTGCCGCATACCGCATACCAGATGCCGCCGTTACCGAGTATGAATACAAGTACCACCGGCATAACCATCACTGAAACCATCAACCGTACAAGTCAACTTATTGCAGATATTAACGATTATATCTGTTTCATTTAATTTCATGACTGCTCTTCCGCAAAGTACGAATAGTCCTCCTCCAATGACCCAGAAACCGTGTTCCTTTATTCCACCATCTCATGTCAATGATGGCAACAGTCGTGGTTCCATTGCTTTGGAACTTCGAAACCTTACCCCGACCATGGTGATTCGAAGGACTCCTGTTCAGGATGTCTCATTAGCTTCACATCATTTCGATCGTCCGACACATGCTCGCTCTGAGAATTTGTATCCCAATTCTCCCAGTGGATAGGATTGCCAGTTACCCCACTGTCAGATGAATGGGATGTTTCATTGAATGTTAAAACCATTAGAGCAGGACCAGTGAAAGACTCAAGTATGATATTCAGTAATTGCTAGAATCTGACTTCTGCTGTAATTTTAAAGCATCAGTCGACTGACGACGAATGGGTTGGAGACCGTTTGCATCCACCACAAAATGAAATCATTCAAGGGAAGGGAAAGTAGTCATCACTAAAACCCCTATTTGGGCCATCGGAGAACTCTCCAGCATGTGAATATACAACAATATCCCAGCCGCTATCGTCATCATCATCATTATCATCAACGTCGTCAGCCCGATTCATCGCTTCAATTTCGTTGTTCGAGTATGTATAGATACCAATTCTTGGAAAGGATTTTCTAACCATCAAGGGCCGTAGTCGATTGATTCAAGCGAGACAGTAATCTGGTTCGTTGGCTGTTTCAATGTTTCAATGTATCAATGTTCGCGCTGAATTGAACTCATGCGATTTGAGTTAGCAAATTGCAGACTCATGACACAGCAGACAGGGTGTGGGCAAGCAACATCCAGACGAGCACGTTATTATACTCGTACGTCGCATTTCTTTGGCCTTCTGACTGTAGTTGTTGGGGGTATCGTCATACACAGAACTATAGTGAATGTAGCTAGTCTTTTTATATCCTCCTTCAGCACCAAACGATTACTTTGTCGCGTAAGTTACATATGTACGTCATATATATACACACACGGATATAGACGTAAGGAGCAACAGGATACAATTTCAAACAATGACAAAAAGGTTAAGCCACTACAACGATGACAGCTATACAACGCCAATGACAATGACAATGACGATGACGATGACGATGATGGGGATGACAATTTGGAACAATAAGAGATGTTCACTAGTTTCAGCTTTAAGCAGTTTGGAGCAATTGCCAGGTTAGGGGTTTCGTAATCAACTCGTGCAGGATGATAGCTCTATTCGATTGTGAAATTTCAGATAAAAACTAGGATTGGTTGATATTTCTGGTTTGGTTGATGATAGTCAGATGCTTGAATCCGTTGTTAGCGAATTCTTTTCCAATTCAAATTGGGTCGTTTCGGTCTATCTTTTAAGAGGATGGGGGTTTTGTTTTATTGTCGTGGATCTTAGATAGTATGACTTAGCACATCAATGGGCCGTTGTCGATGATCCAGTTGATCTGTTATGTGTTCTTCGATTTAAAAAGACAGCTCGAAGAGATCGATTTATATATGTTTAGGGTCACGGAAGAGGTACATATATAGCCATTAATTCTTATTTAAATTAGTGACATTAAATAGAGACCTTGAAGCAGAGTGATTCCCCATCTGTAAACTAATGGAATGGATTCTGGATATTTGTCGAAGAGTGACGGTGGAGATTGAGTTTTACCTAGGGGATACCTTGATTAAAGAAGTACTCGTACTTGCCTGTCCAGATATCATCTCAAAGTTTTCAGTTTGGAATGATGCCAAATCGAGAAACCTGGTAATCCAAGAACGAATATGCGGATGACGTTGCATTTGTGCGATAATAAAAGGTTTCGTTTCGAAAGGAAATTTCAAATTTTGGATCCTTTTTCGTGCACCTAAGCTGGCTTGGACCCCTACCTATTTCCAGCAAAGGCATCACTAAGGTGTTCCAGATGTCGTTACCAGAAAGTAAAAATACTGAGAGGAGATTTAATTTAAACCATCAAAACATTTGCCAGTCACGTATTCTTCGACTACTTGTCAAAGCTTTTATAAATTGTGTCAAGAGGTAAGGAACAGTGACATCGATGTCAAGAAACCATCAGATATTCAGCAACTGATGTGCTGGATTGATAGAAAGTGCAGGCAATCATATGTGGCAAAGCAACTCGCTGCATAGAAGAACGAGCGGCAGGTGCCCTCTACGAGCGAAGGTGGAAAGAACATCGATCGAAGTAAAAAGAAAGAGCATGACGAAATAAAGAAGTGTTTCTCAAGGTACCGTGTTCAGAAGTTCTACCAAGAAGTTAAAAAGGCCGTGCAAACAAGACCCGGATAAAAACTTACAGAGACCAGGAAGAACAGTTAAAAGAAGGGATAACCAATTTCTTGAACATCATTCTTGAAGAAGTAGTGCAAAACTCACGCGCCAGTACAAGTGGCACAATTTTTCAAAAGTCCGTCCAATTACTAGCATACGCCAAAGATATTGACATAAATAGGAGAAAGCAGCGTGATGTCAGTGGCGCTTTCGCGAGTATTGCGACAGACAGCGATACCAGCGCTGAGATCAAATGAAGGGTAACTCTAGTCAATCGCTGCTTCTTTAGGCTAAGAAGGCAACTACGAGTAGCAAGATCCTATCTCGAACAACAAAAAAATCCCAGTCCTGTCTTATGGCACAGAGGCATGGACTTTATCCAAAATGGATGAACGTGCTCTTAGCTGCTTTGAGAGGAAAATTCTTCGCGTGATTTTCGATCCCGTCTCCAAAGACGATGAGTGGAGAAGGAGACACAATGACGAACTGTATGGGCTATATGGCGACATCGACTTAGCCAGAAGAGTGAAGGCCCAACGACTGAGATAGCTGGGTCATGTAGAGCGGATGGAGATCAATGCTTCTGTCTGAACAATTTTCCAATCCACTTCTGAGGGACAGCGCAGTAGAATAAGACCGAAACTTAGGTTGGGCATGCAAGTGGAAGAGCAGCTAAGCCAACTTAGCATGCGAAACTGAAGGCAGCTAGCTAAAGATCGAGCTGGCTGGACAAGCATGTTGGTTGAGGCCCGGACTCTAGCGTCCCTTTAAGTAGATAAGTAAGGCCAAAACTCCGTTGTCACGCAAAACCAATCACCTACTTTCGCGATGAAATCAAGTGAAGATAGGAATATCTAAACTTAAGCACAACAAACCTGCCGCATAGGATGCCGGGATGACTTCTCAGACATCATAAACTAACCAGTTTTTATGGTTTGGTCGGAGGATAGTATGCCTAACGAATATCCTTTGTCAGATCCATTAAAGAAGAGATCCTTTTAACTTCTCCAATCCTAAAGACATAAGGCTTCTTAGCATCGCGCAAGGTCTTGTCTGCCATATTAAGCGAACGCCTGAGACCATTTCTCAACGTTCTGACTACATCCTATCAGCGCAGTTTCAGGCCGAGTGAGTTAACAAATGATAAAATATTCACAGTAGGGTAAATTTTTGACAAATACCCAGGAATTCCAGGTCGATACAAATGCCAGTATCTATGTAAAAAGGCGCACCTTTGAGAGCCATGTCAAACTCGCCAGATTATGCAGGATGTAGATGGAGATTGCTCGCTGATAAATCTCGGGATCAATCTTACAGAGACTTTTTGTGTAAGAAAACGATTACGCCAAGGTGACGCACTGTCATGTGACCTTCTTACTATCATAAGTAGGTAGGACGCAGACCGTCTGAGCTACCAAAATCATAGAGACCAATAGTCTCACTTCCTTTTTCTTCAAAACTTTGGAAGAAATCCTCAACAGACATATTATCAGAGACAGGCCACTTCAAATGAACCCCATTCACAGGTATCAATATGCCTACCAACCTGGAATATAGCCACATACGCTCTAAAACATCTTACCACAAGGATTGGAAAATCTCCCAGAGATAAAGAGGTAGCAGTCGGTTGTTTCCTCGATATATTGTAGAAGGAGTATTTGACAACACAGAATTCTCCTAGGTATATAGAATTATTCGAAACATGGGAGTTGACGACACTACATATAAATGGATAAAATGTATGCTAGAGGATAAAACAAAAAGAACCTCATTAGGGAGCAATAAAGTCAGTGTGATAGCTACGAAAGATGAAGGCAGGGAAGGAGTACTCTCACCCCTACAATGGTCCATCGTAGTTAATGAACTACTGATTATTTTCAGCAATGATGGTTTCTATGTCCAAGGACATGCAGACGACATTGCTATCCTAATCAGAGGTAAATTCGAAGACACAATCTCGGATCGCCTCCAGAGGGCTCTGAGCCTAATTGCTGAGTGGTGCACCAAAGTTGTCCTCAAAGTCAATCCCAAGAAAAGCACCATAGATAGATTTACTATTAGGAGAAGGCGAGGAAGACTCAGAAATGCTACACTCTTCGGCGAAACAATAGAATTCTCAACGGAAGTCAAGTATCTATAATAGGAATCACACTGGGTGGAAAACTTACGTGGAACACTCATTTTTCTATTAACAAGGCCAGGACCTCACTATGGACGAGCAAAAGTCTAGTCGGAAAGAATTGAGGACTTAATCCCAAAATAACGCTGTAGATGTATACGGCAATTATGTATGCCGTTTGGTGGTACGAAATTTTGAACATATGACTTTAGTCATGGGGAATTATACGGAAGCATAACGCATAGAAATTGAGAAAATCCATTACACGGTGTGATTTTGGCGGAGGGGCACGTCTCGAAAATGTCGTGAATTTTTCGGTCACCATAATGCAACTTCTCATCGTATTGTGGTTCGATTATACGAAAAATTTCATGCGATTAGGTCAGTTCAAACCTTGTAGAGACCTGTCCATATTCGTAAAGCTCGGTCTAATGAAAACATTGTAGCAGTTAGTAAGACTGTTGATCAGAATCGTTCCACTTCGATTTGCCTTCGTTCTTCGCAATTGATATTTTCACGAAGCGGTTTACAGCGAATTTTGACCAACGATTTGCATTTGCATGCTTAAAAGATGCAGTTGATATAAAATTTGAACCCAGTAGACCATACCCAACGCCGAACGTGAGCAGAATGAATCTTACAGCAACAACAAAGTGAATGGTGATTTTTCAAAGAAAATCATTTTCTCCGATGAGGCGCATTTCGGCTTGATGGCTATTTCAACAAACAGAATTGTCGCATTTGGGGAGCTGATAACCCAATCGTTGATGTGGATTTTGGGCTGGCGGAGTGATTGGATCGTTTTTCCCCGAGAACAGCGACGAATTTTGAGGACATTTGGTTTCAGCAGAACGGGCCAACCTACCACACAGTGATCGAAACAAAGGAATTTTCGAAGATGAAATTTGAAGAGAGAGTTATCTCGCGGCGCGTTGATGTGAATTGGCCACCAAAATCTGCGATTTGACGCCAGGCAAATAACTCAAGAACAATTCCCGAACTGAAATGCGCCATTGGTAAGATTGAGCCGATATTATGCCAGAATGCCACCGATAAGGAATAACGGTAGGTCACGAGGCGGCCATTTATCGGATATTGTGTTTCATACACAATCTCCATGTCTACACTTTTGAAGCATCAGAACTTTTCAAACAAGCTCTGCATGGGACACCCTTTGTATATTGAGTTGAGAAATTAGTGCCATCCCAGAGGTCAACACAGGCTAAACACTACAAAATACAGAGACTAGCCTGCATCTGTGCAACTAGTGGAATGAACACCGCACCAACAGCTGCGCTTGAAGTTATCCTAATCATCCCATCATTTCATCTGGAACTCATGAAAGAATCAATGGTAAATGTTTGCATGCGCCTCACAGAAAATGAATCAAATTTCAAACCAGTTCATATTGCAATGCTCCATGAATCCTTGAAATACACTTAATAGACAAATGTGTACCACGATATAACTTTCGGCACAACTTTAAGGTTGCATTTCCAGACCGTTTTAACTGAGAATAGAAAAAACTAACATTTGCCAAGGGTTTACATATATGGTGCACAGACAGATCAAATGAGTGAGTTGGAACCAGAGTATACGGTCCTCCCTACATGCCAGTATGGATACAAGCACCGCCGTTTTTAGGTTGAAATCCATGCAATAGAGCTTTGCATTCGAGAGAAGCTCCGACAGCAGAGAAGCCCTACTTGCAATTAATGCCTTTGAAATAAAATCAAAACTGGTCTGGGATTGCCTTCAACTCCTACAACTACTGGTCACCACAAATATGGTCCTTCTGATTTGGGTGCCAGGACATAGTGGATATGAAGGAAATGAAAAAGCAGACGAACTAGCAAGAAAAAGATCCGCACTTCAATTTAAGATGCCAAGACCATTCTGTAGGCTATCAATGAACACCATAAGACGAAGTATTAAAACCTGGCTAGAGGAAAAGAAGCTTCATTTCTGGAGAGAAGCCGAAGGAAATAGACAAGCCAAAAATTGTATGACAAGCTGTTGCCACAAAAAAACGAAACAACTACTAAAATTAAGTAGAAGTCAGATTCGACTAATCACAGGGTTCCTCACAGGGCAGCGAGGACCTGGAAACAGCAGAACACATACTATGTAACTGCAACGGTTACCTAGCTAAATTCTACCTCGAAGCGGCGGACATATCGGCCAGCTCACCTAAAGACTTAGACGCCTTTCTGACAAATTGCAGCATCATAGATGAGCTGTAAATGGAGGACATCACAATAGGCCCATCTGTGGCCGCAGTGATCCGGGATTCATTATACCACATCCCACAACAATCTAGTCTAACCTAATCATAAGTACATCGACGAAATCTTCTACGGCTCCGTTATTAACTCTGACAATGACAGAAGCCATATAAAGAGTGACACTTGCTAGTCACTGTTTCTTTGGAACATAGAGCCACCTGAGTACATGTATAAGGCCCTTATCACCTCAGTCCATTCTACGACTAAGAAGCAGTGGTCAGCGAGTTGAGATAAAAATAGCCTTGGTCATTGTGAACCCAAGATTTTACCAAGTTCAGTTTCCGATGACAGGCCTTGGAGGCAACTATATACAAAACATCGAATTCTGAGATCTGTACGGCGACATTTTTCAGCCAAACGAGATGATTGGACCTATAGAGGCAATAAATATTAGAGATCCAGCCTGAAAAAATTCGATTTCAACCCGTATACACGACGCAGTAGGAGAATACAACGGATTAGATGGCGGACAAGTGAAAGGGGACCTCAACCATCTTGAAGTACGTTAACCACTGCAGGAAGTTTCTCAAAAATTTCTTTTATTGGAGAGGTTTATTGGCCTAAGTCCGTCTTAACTCCGGACTAAAGTGCTATGTAAGCAAAGGATGCTACTCTGTGTAAGGAGATTTAAGGATTTGTTTATGTAATGTAGATGCCCCCAGAGAAGACTCTGCACCAACGCCTTCATCTATTTTAAAAGTATCTGTGAAAATGGAGATGGACTTACAAAATATGAGCTTGTGTCTATTCTAAGTTCTCTCAGTCTTTCCATCCCTAAGTATCTTTCAGTCTGAAGGCAGAGTTAGGGGCCCGGTGCATGCCCTAAATATCTATGGATGTCAGAGTTTTTGATGGCAGCTGTTGGAGAGGTACTCAACGCGAAGTAGTGCATGATACTTTTAGGATCTTTTAAAGCAAATTTTCCATAGCAAGGCACCTGATGGATTTGCCGTAATTAACCATTGGCATATTCGAGAATGTGGAGAAGCATCTATGGGTGTTTTAAAAACTTATAAAGCGTTCGCTTGATATGCAGAACATTGAAAAGTAGATTACTTAATAGATCAGATAGTACACCACCTTTAAGTGTTCTCTGATGTACTTTTCTTCTTAAAGATCAACGACTAAGATCTGCATTTATAACTCTTTAATCTTTGAGATTTGTGTTTCTTGATGATTTTGACTAAATTGATGACCGACTATGGAATTGAACAGCTTTCCAGCCAGCAGGATAACTTGGGTTAGACGGACCTAAGAATCGTACCTAGGATGTTATTTAGAACTTTATTCGGTTTGTCTTCATGTGAGGAACACTTTCCTATCCACAAATTTCTGGGCAACCTAATTTGTTAAAATGGTAAAAGGCGTGGACGAAAATAGAACCAAGACCGGCGTGTTGTTTTGAGAGAAATTGTCATGAAATCGCACAAAGTACGTGAGTAGTGTCCCAAAATGGAATTGGCTTCCTTCTAAACTGGATTTCCAGGTTAAATCTGCCATTGTGCAGTATCCTTCTATACAATGCCATATATCCTTAATACTGAACTTTATGCAATCGAAAGCGTGATAAGCATCACAACATCAATTTGGGTAAGCTTTTGAGTGTCGTTAAGTATTTCCGTTTAGATAGCGCCGAATTCCTAAAATTATTTTAGATTTTGGGCATCGCTTAACTATTCCCTATACCACACTTTGTATCCTGATTAACTGCCTGAATATTCATGTTCTTCCTGACTTTTTTCTAGCCCAAATCAAAGTTCCATCCTCTAGATCGAACTACATATGACAAAATTATTAGTTTCCATTTTGATTCAAATAATTCGTACTTATGCGCTCGCTTGTATGACTGACTGCCTGTCATGACGCTCTCATATTAGTTCAAGGATAAGTCTACTACTTATAAGTCAATCTAAATGACATTGAAAACCTTGATCATATTCAACGACCATATGATTTATGGAATTTTTATTAGGTAGCTCCACATTTATGCCATTCAAAATTGTGCCACGATAGATTAGTACCTCTCAACCGACATATGCATCCCCGATATACCGGTTCTTACTTAGTATTCACCCCTTGTACAGTTGAGTTGTGGAAACGTACGAATATGTAGATATTTTCACTCTCATTACACACCCACAATTGTGATTCATGTCGCCCTTATTTGCATGAATTGCCGTTGACAGTATGGCAAACGTTAAGTATTGATTTATCCTTTTTTGTCGTCGTCTAGAAGAAGACGTCATATAGAAAAATATGGAGTAGGGTTAATGAAAGAAATATTTATTAACGAATGACATATGAGGTAGAAGAGTTATTATAGATTCCAGTTCTTCTATTACCGTTCATATTAGGAAACGCATTGCTTTGGAGGACATGAATGATGGCTTGAATGAGAATGAAACAGACGAATGTCACGTTTCTTATAAGTGACTATGTTGTGTCCTTTAAATCGACGCAGAACTTGGTTCTTGTTTCCTTACTTACTTCTTACTCATCCGGCCAGCGACCCTTGGAGGGTCTGAGCCTGAGCTAATGCCGCTTTCCATCCTTCCTTGTTCGGGCATGTTGCTTCCAGTTTACTAGACCAAGGCTCTTGGAGTCCGCTATTACTTGATCTTTAAACCGGAGGTTTCGGTCCTCCTTTTCTTCTTGAACCAGGTTGCTGGGATTCGAAGATTCTCATAAATGTGGCCAACCAGTGTAGTCGACGGATTTTTGCCTTTATACGGCTCTACATCCACATCTTTATACAGCTCGTAGAGTTCGCGGTTTTATCTTCCTCTCCATTCGCCGCCCTCGCCAAATATTCGACGTAAAATTTTTCTTTTGAAGGATCCCAAGATCTGCTCCGCTGTCTTGCTTATCGTCCAGCATTCAGCTCCATAAAGCAAGACCGGCAAGGTCAGGGCTTTGTAGAGCATGATTTTGGACCTTCGAGTTACGAATTTGGACCCTAGTTGTTTGCACAAACCGAAGTAGCATCGGCAGCCTAAGACTATTCTTCGTCGAATCTCCACTGGGGTGTTATTTGTGGACTTTATATTTGCCCCGAGCTAGATAAACTCTTTCACTATCTCAAAATTATAGCTGGTAGGTACCGATGAGTGTGGTGCAAAAGGGCTTTTGCCGTTCATACAGTACGTTCTTGTAGGCTACGTGAAGCAGGGATATGCCTCGGCAGCTTTTACAAGACATAGGATCGCCTTTCTGAACGATGGGTCAGATAGAGCAGATACGAGTAGTCCAGTCATCGGGCATGCTTTCGTCCTCCCATCCTTTGCAGATGAGTTGGTGCCTTACTAAGCCATCGCCACCAACTTTGATTCTTCTGACGGCAAAATCATACGAGCTCACGGCCTTATTGTTCTCCAGCTTTTTAATGGCTGTGGCGACTTTGTCTAGGCTGGGTGGGAGAAGTACGAGTACTTCATCGATTAGAGTTGAGTTTCCTTCATACCCTATCACTCTCTTCTGGTCATGGCCATCAAGGAACTGTTTGGAAATCCTGCTTAAATAGATCCGCAATTCCCTGCGGGTCAGTGACGAGATTATCCTCAGTGTTTTGAAGGGCCTGAGTTCCTGATCTCAAGCCAGTCTTTTAGCTTTTTTTAAAAAAATTTCGAATCTTGTTATAACTCCTGTACTCTTCGATATTCTTGAATTGGGAGGCTGCGAAGGCTGTTTTTTTCGCAAAAACTTTTTCTTCTCCCTCCTTCTGGCTCCGTTCCCTTCCTCTTCTGTATGCATTCGCCATCATGCCATGGATTTTTTATCGTGGGTGACTGGTAGCCTAGAATTGCTTCGGCTAAATAGTAGTGCAGCATTGTAACCACATGTTGTTGGGGTTTATGGTAGGCAATGTCATATTGCAGAGTCGTTCGTCCAGTTGCTCTTTGTAGTCTCTGGATATCTCCGGTGTGCTCAGGAATCCAATATTGTACGTCCTTTTTGTTGTTTGACGCAACTTTCTTTCATTGGGTAGTCGAGCTCTGAATGGGCTGCAACTAAATAGGATGTTTTGCGAGCGTCTTGCGTCGATTATCACGCGTTCAATTTGGTTGGTGGTTCTGCCGTTCGGAGTTAGTCAGGTTGCTGTGTGGATTCTCTTATGAGTGAATCTTGTGCTATTTATCACCGTATTACTAGCTGCCGCAAAGTCAGTGAGCCAGGGTAGAAGAACGTGTCCTCTTGCCTAGAACACAGCTGCATACATTACTTCACTATTCAGCTGTTGCTGAAATAGCTATCCAGGGGCGCCACGTGGAGTCAGCTTGAACTGTATAGTGACAGGGATCATATCTGGCATCTCTCCTAGTTAAGAACTTTACCCTGTATATGCATTCCATGTTGAATCCATCAACCCACCGTAGGTGGTTCTTGTTTCTAGGGAAGGTAAATAACTTGGGTGATTTGAGTTCAACTGGCATGCAGGTTGTCTAACCAAATCAAGTCCAAACAAGTGTCATTGTATCAAATTGAAGTAGCGTAACTCAAAGTGAACTCTTGAACTAAATTATTTTATTTTCTTCTTTTCAGGCGACTGATTTCGATGGAAGCGGCGGACCACCAATCCCACCACCACCTCCAGGTAATTAAATAAATTTAAATCGATTATATTGTTAGAGAGATTGTATAGAGCTGCATGAGGAAGCAGAGTTATTTTAATATGCATACACTGGGCATTAATTCATTAGACAGGCGATGTTAACATCCAATTTAACACTTTCCGGCCATGAATAAATAGTAAGGCCTTTGGTTGAAAATACATTACTCCGGATCCAGGAGTCAAGTTCTTTGAAAGACCGAATACAAGGCTTCAATTTACCCTCGGATGCAACCAAAAAATTATTGTGACGAAGATCTAGGACTTATGATACGCCCAATGAAACCACTCTCTGAGTGGCTCTACTCAGCCTAATAACTGAACAGAAACCATGACATCTTCGTTTGGTGCCTGAAGTCTGTTAAGAAAAGTAAACAGGAAATGCGCCGCCATGCCATCGTCAACCTCAAGATGAACGTGACCAAGATTAGTACCATTAATGCTTTCAATATCAGGTTTCTGAACAAAAGCATAGGCAGTCTTAAGCTCCATTTACCAAAAAACTGCAGGAATATCACTAAATTTCACAGACTCCGAAGACTACTAATATGACCCGACTACATTCCAGGCAATTATGCTATCTATAACATTTGTAGGGCAGATAGAGGTCCTGGAAAAGTTTTCTCTGAGCCTTGGCAAAAATTTCATCGTTTCTGCCTAAATAGAGCACTTGGACAAGAAACTATAGTGAACTACTGCCTAGCACACTAAGGTGCTCAGAAAAACTTAGTTCCCCATTACGACGCCAGTAAGCAGTCTACAGTCTTTCTAATGAAAGTTAATCGACAATTGGCATCCTCGAGAGTTATGCTGTTCACAGTCATTGTCACATAAAACCCAATCGCAAATGAAAGCTTTAACAGAAGACGCAGGTAGTTTTGACGCAGGTTTGGGTTTCTGAGGAGTCTCCTTCTGCGCCTTGGTTAACAAATTCGTTCGCGATCTCAAAGCCACCCCATTGAGACCATGAACCAAAACAAGAGTCCCCTATTGCGTTCACAGAAACCTTGAGCTAGTCTGGAAGCAGTGAGTCAGCTCGCATGGCGTTAAGCGCAGTTGACATCATTCCACAGAGACACCGATCTGTCGCAGTCGTCCTCCAAAAAGCCGCCGCATCACAGACCAGTTTTGGAGCCATACGGGAAAAGTCAATTACATTCGTTTCCCACCCTACATAGAATTTGGCTGAAATTATTCCTGAGCATTAGACGGCATGACCATTTTTATTTCTCTGTCGGAACAAATCAGTTAGATAAAGAAGTAGTCCATTGTACTCCTCGTATATTCCTGTTACTGAAATTTCTCAGTCTTTCGAAGAAAGATGAGTAACGCGTCAGTGATAAAGTGACTTAACTGCCAGAATCCACCACATCAGCGCCATTCAGTCTGGCATTCTCGAACTATTTTCGAAGTCGTGAGAGAGTTCAGCAAGCCTTTAAGCGCACCTTGGCTGTCGGTGTAGATGCAAATGGAGCGAACCATCTACACCGTTTCTTCGCAATATGATTTCCATTAGGATTGCGTATATCTTTGGTTAGAAGACGGACTTAGTGAAAACCAATGTTGTTGTCTTGCAGAAAGATACCAGCGCTGCATCATAAATCAGCTTGGGAGCCTTCCGTGAAGACAAGACCACATTCCTGGCTCAAAATCTGACCAAAACCAGGGAAAGTCGATTTCGTATTGTGCAAAAGGTGTCATTGCATCGGACGGCATGTACAATGATCAGAGTCAAAACACAATAGGCGGGTAAGACCATCAAAACTCCAGTATGCGTTGCACCCAATGCAACAGGTAGCTTTGACAGCGCAGTTCAGGATATGAATATCAATCAATGTATAGGATATAATTGGTCGTATCGAATGCCTATAGATCGTGGTGACAAGCTTTTTACACTCCCAGAAGGTCGAACAACGCCAGTTGATGCCTGGGTCAGTTCAGTTAGCTTGCTCCTTCTACTTTCTAAAAAGAAAAATCTCAGCTTTGAGAGGATTGAAAATCCATTTCTAGTAAACACAGTTGCTAGGTGTAATCCAATAAAACGAAAAGCTACGTGATCCGCATGTACTTGAGCCTAGACCTTAAAATTATTCAAAGCGTTAAGCACTGATTCACCCGATTTACACCAGGGAAGACAGGACCCCCTCCTGCGGGGTCATTAACCCCGCTATCAAGTATTGGCTGCAATCAGCGTGCGTATAGCTTTTATCCACAAAATTAGTAATTCGTCTAGTTTCGTCTAGATTCGCCTCTTTCTTGTCGAGCGTATTTTAAATTCCACCCATCAAATATAGAATCAGTCTTGCAGGATTGTATGCGTTGATAGGCGGACAGAGGATTCTTTTGCGAGGTAGTTTTGTGCACATGGATATCGTCCCTTCTCTCCATGCTCATCAACATGATGGAAGTCGGACTTACACAAGGTGGTGCGAAATTAATCATCCGATTTTGTTTTTAAATTACTATTTTACTGAATAAAAAAAAATGATTTGGAGTAATGGAAATCTTTACTTGTATCTTTACAATTGTTTCTGTTAAGTTGAAAGGATGATATTCGTCAAGTGGCTGCCGCCAGTGTTGATACACATTTGTGCCCGTTTTATCGCATTTTCCATGACTTTCCGTAAGATTTTCGGTGATTACTGTTCGCATTCTTGTCGAATATTCTCCTTAAGGGCTGCAATTGTCTGAGGCTTGTTGGCATAAACCCGCGACTTCAAGTAGCCCCAAAGAATGAAGTCTGGGATGGTTAAATCGGGCGATCTTGCTGGCTATGCCAAATCGCCAAAATGGGAGATTACGCGACCAGGAAACGCTTCGTTCACAATATCCAATGTGGCTCGTGCTGTGTGTGCGGTTTGTTAACACCACATTTTCACCAAGCCCCGCTCATACAAATCCGGCAGTAAGAAGTCGTTTATTATGGCCTTGTAGCGCTCATTAGTAACACTGACCGTATTGCCGATGGCGTCCTCAAAAAATACGGCCCAATCACTCCTCCCGCCCGAACACAGCACCACACAGTAGCTTTGAGTGGATTTAATGGCTCTTCGTATATCATACGCGGATTTTCAGTGCCCCAAAATGAAGATTTCGCTTATTGACGTAACTGCTTAAGTGGAAATGCATCTCGTCGCTCATGATGATTTTCGACACAAAATCGTCCTCTTCATTGTTGAGGTTGAGGATGGCTTTACAGTAATTCACACTCGAGTGACGGTCAGGAGGCATTAGCTGATGCACTGTTTGAACTCTATATGGGAACATGTGTAAGTGTCACAAAAATTCGCTGTAGGGTCCGTCTGGTGATGCCCAATTGCGTGGCCCGTCGGTTGTCTGGTTGATATTTCATCTTTCTCAGTCCGGTGGCGGTCACGCCCTGCATTGGCTCCTGTGGTTCCACTCTGTTCGAAATCAACGTCGAAATTCACGCTGCGCAAACACCGCCCACCGATTATTGGTCAGAAACATGAACACAAGTATTCCACGCTCTTGCGGAGTAAAGCGCGCTATTGCTTGTCTGTTTGCATAATGCAGCTGTCTAGTTTACAAATGTCAAATATGATGGACGTACAATGCCATTTGCCAAAATTAGCCATCTTCCAATAGAGTGATTAATTTTGCGCTACCTTGTATGTAGGTCTGAAGCTCTTAGTTGGAGTGCAATCATCTTTTCCGACTTTTGGTGTCAAGGCTTCTTTAACTTTTCATAAGATGTTCGGTTCCAGTTACTAAGGAAGTCGGTCTCCAGCCTTTCAGCCTAGATGGCCTTATGTGACAGCTCAACTGATGCCAGACTAAAGTTTGTCGTGATCCGGTTCTGTGTCTCAAGCATGAGGCAGAGAGAGTGTTTGCTTTCACTCTTCCAAATTAGTCTTATGTGACCTGCTTGGAAGCTTTCGGCTGTCCTTACGTAGTTGCTGCGAAAACCGTCAAGGTTCTGAACAGCTTCCTCTATTCTCGGATTTGTTCTAAGCTTAGAAGGAATATTGATGGATTTTCTGAGCTCCTCCATAAAGTGTATGGAATTGTTCTTTCTCAAATTTTTCCTGATCAACAAAATCGGGACTATGCATCCATTTAATTCACTTCCATTCAGTCTTTGAATATGTTGTCACTGTCAATACAGATGGAGAAACTTTTCTCCTTTTTTGGCTTTTTGAGGTGTTCGAGTAAATTACAGACAGTGTATCCTGAACAGGCTCCGAAAGAACACAACTGATATTGATCCATTGTCCCGTTTACGTTGTCACCTTTCAATGCCAAACATTGCTCCATTTCCGTAAGCTACGTTTTTAACTACTTCCCGTAGTTGACTTTAAATTGGTTGAAGCCCCTTTCAACTGCCAACCCTCTACCAAAAGCGAGGGGTGCGAGGGGCTGCCTTAACTTCCTTGACCCACTTGGTTAGAACCGAAAGCACTCTGTCGCCCAATGCTAAAAACAACGACCCATTGCAAAGTATTTCTGAAGTAGTTGGAATTATGCCTGAAGGCCAGCAGTCGTCAGGCACTCCAAGCATTTTTGCATAACTCCCACTCTTCCTCGACGTATTCGTACTCCAACTGTATCCCGTTTGCGTTGCATTACATTTCCGATTCTGATTTTATTTTAATTTTTTTTTTCTTTTTTTTTACTTTTACTTTTGTTTGCCTGCAGCATAATGAAAAGACTGAATTTCCGGCTCAAAATGTAATTAGCAGCATCACAGCATGTGGCAGATTACCAAATTTTAATTCCGAAAGTTTCCTATCGCTGCAGGAAATCCAAAACTATCACCGCTATCATAAATTTCGCTTAAAATTTTTGTTCAAACACGAGAACCACCCTATTTTATAAAAAAAAAAAAAAAAAACTGGGCAAAAGGAAGAGGATCAGCATGAACACCAAAGCACCGGAAGCACCAAAAGAAGCAAAATCGGCCCCAGTACCATCACCAATACCATCGCCAACACCGGCATCAGGACCGGCATGCATAAACATACTCAATCACAGCTCTCTTTCGGGTTGATAACTTTTGCCGGGTTTTTTCTTTTTTTGTTTTTTTTTGTCGTTCTCCTTTTTTGTTGGTCCCGCTGTTGGTGTGGTCCTTTTTCTACCATTAAACTTTGTCTATGACATTTTACCATAAATCGGTGCAATGAGGATATTACCTAGCATAACGGCGACAGCGGCGGGACGACAGACACATCCGAGCAAACTCATCCCATCTCCAACATTCTATAGACGACTCTAGGCAACCACAGAAGCAGCAGCGACAGCTAGAACAGGGATGAAATTTTTCCAGGGCAGAACGTTTGCTCTGAATCGGTAAAAGTTTTATTAATTTTCCACCTCCCACCATCTCACACTGCCACCCTTGTAGTGTGCATACAATTTTTTCCCTTCACCCAACAACACACATTGTCAGCAACAAGGACATGACGCTTTTGTTTTTGGCAGCATTGGCACGCCGTATGAAAAGGACCTACGGCTGCCGATACGGGTAGCTGAGCGGGGCTGACTCCGTGGCTTTGGCTGGTTCACTGTTGATCGGTGTATGTGTGGCCACAGTATTTATAGGAATATTGATTGAAAAACTTTCCAGCTTAACTGACACAAAATGAACCCTCAAAAAACAGAAAAAAAAAAAAAAAAAAATATTGTAGTAGCGACAGGATGCTCGCACAACAGCAGCTACTCGAACAGCAAAACTGTAATCCTCCTCTGTTCGCTCTCTCGTTTTGGGTGTTTACTTTTAGCTGGAGGTTGAAGAAGGATACTACACTAGCTCAAAGCCCATATGCATGATGCACGTACATAATAACGGATGTGGTGGATACGGTGGATATGGAAGAAATTATAAAAAGGAGTTAGCACTGTTGTTGCGATGATACGGCTGTTGGTTATACGGTTGCTCCTATTATGCCCACTATGTGCGGAAGGAGATATGCAAATCTAGGCCATATCTTGTAATCAGGATCTAAGGTCCTTAGCTGCTTTCATGCTATTTAGGAGAATTCCCCGTTGAGGGCTGTGTATAAGCCTGTGCAACCACAATTAGATGGGGGATCTAGAGCTCTGGTTTGGTTGTACGCGCGATGGTGTTTAAGCAGCGTTACCATGTTTTTTTTTTCCCCCACAAAAATAAAAAAGAAAAAAACAATTTTATGCTTACTCTCCATTCCATGTTGAACGGAGTTACATAGTCCTTGGAGGAAAGTGGTAAGTTTCCTTCGAGTAAAGGTTCAGTGAATTTATTTCACTTGAATTGTTTCGCGCGACCAACGCGACGCAAAGACGCAGAGATGCAGAAGTTTTTTTGAATTAATTTTTGAAATAAGAGTTTTTTTACATGTTTTTGATGATGCTGCAGGCCAATGTGGAATTGTGCCAACATGAGAGATGGTTTCTCGTTGAATTCGGGTGATACCTTTGGGGAAACTATTTGATTTCCATATGAGAGTTTCTCTTGAAAAGCGCGGAGATGTTGAAAGTGCTATGAAGTGTGAGATATACCGGGTAAGCGATTTAAATTACTTATCCGGAAGAAAGTAGGTCGACGCTGGTTCTATAAAAGACAGAATTTGGCCGTTTTCACAAAAAAACCTGTCTGCAGTGTATCAAAGTCGAAGGAGAGTATCCTAACTTCAGTGCTTACCTCGTGACTGTGCCAATGGTGACTGTCGATCACTTATCATCCGTCCATCATTGGGATTGAGAACATTGTGATACTTGACTGCTGGGATTATAAGTTTCCCTTGTCCTTATGAGAGATGGGAAGGAAATGACGTCCCGAGTTTCGGTCGTAGCTGCTTAATAGAATGAGAAAAGGTCTCATCCGCAGTCAGGTCTATCGGTAAAATGCTTCATCCTTTCCTCTACTTATAAAATCTGAGACAAGGTCTTCCCCAAATGAATCAAGAAGTTCTGAGATCGGAACAATGTTCGGATGTTTTGCAGAAATGTGTGTTAAAATCTGCGACGTAGGATGCAGTCTCCCGTAGAGTCTGCTCTTTTCTTCCCTCGCTGCGGTTTCTTTTGTACGATGCACGATGGTTACATTCGGTCACTTAGGACAATTCCAGGATATAAGGCTTTGGTTTGCCAAAAATTGGTAGAACCACACCTGACTCAACTGCATGTCGGGCTTTTTTCAAGAAGAAATCGGAACATTGTTATATTTCTGGCAATGGTGCTCACCAAAATACCAATTTTAGGTCTTATGAGCTCATGCTTAAGTCGCAAGAATCTTGTGGTTAATAGAATCCTAAGCCCTTGTTCGATAGCTAAAGGTTGTCATCAAAGAGTACGTCGATATCCGACGCATTGTAGTCGGATTTGAAGCTACTGGCACTTACGTTGCTTTATCGCACAAAACGTTAGCAATTCACCATTTTCTGTTTGCAAATTCGGAAGAAATCCCCATACGGTACCAGGTGATGTTGTTAACTGAACTACAAGATTTTCAAATTTAGCGGCTCTTCCTCACTGTTTATGGAATTAACGCATATCGGCAGATACATATTACTTATACGAGGCCTTCGTTAGTCCTTTGGTATCTATCCGTTTAAAGAAAAGTATCGTACCTCTGGACTCAAATGAGTTATCCTCGATGACGACGTGGATGCCACTGCTGATATGATCAAATACACTATTCTCTATGGAACGAGTTCCTGTATCCCTCCTGTATTCCAAATCGCTGTTAAGAGGTAGTCAGGGTTAGAGAAATGACCAACCCGACAGAGGAAAACCGGAAAAAATTCAAACGAGCCAGGAATGACTGCAATGCCTTACTCAAGCGCGTACAATTTCGATACGACCAGAAGCTGAGGCAACAAATACTGCAATGTCTCAAAGGCAGTAATTTCTGGTCATTCGTCAAAAACATTAGAAATTCATCCCAAGGATTATTTATAACGACATTCCAGCTGTCAGCTCTTTGGACAAGACCAATCTGCATGCTGCTTATGCTACAGAAAACACCGGAGGTAGCAATCCAAAAAATTATGGAAATTCTTAGACGCAGTCTAAAAATCGGGTACATGCCAATAGCTTGGAGGGAAGTTAAGGTGGTTTTTATACCTAAATCTGGCAAACAGGGGCATAAAACAGGAAACGATTTCAGACCAATAAGTCTGTCATCATTTATGCTTAAAACCCTAGACCGATTATTTGAGATTTATATTAGGAACGAGTGCAGTAATGGCATCATGTTTGAGTAACAGCATGCATATATGAAAGGAAAATCTGTAGAAACTACCCCGCACGAGGTGGTGGTGAAAATAGAGAAAAGTCTACACTTCGGTGAGTTTACCGTAGCGGCCTGGAGTGGAGTACTCTGAAGACAATCAGCACCTGGGCAAAATGTTTTGGTATCAATGCCTACCCTTCCAAAACGGAACTGGTTCCTTTTACCAGGAAGTATTGGGTGTATAACTTAATTCGTGCTGCTTGCTAAGAGATGGCATAACTTGTATTTTTCCATTGCTATTATTCCATTGGAACATGCGTTGGAAAGCTACTGTCATTGTACGTCATTTCAGTATGTGTCATTCATTTGAAGCGTAAACAACAATAATTTTTTTTCACTCAAATATGTCGAACTTTGTGCCTGAAAAAGTGTTTTTGCGGGGAGTTCTCCTTCATTACTTTAATATGAAGAAAACTGCTGCCGAAAGTCATCGTATTTTGGTGGAAGTTTATGGTGAACATGCGCTAGCTGAGCGAACGTGCCAAGAGTGGTTTGCACGATTTAAAAGTGGTGATTTTGGCTTGGAAGACGATGAACGTCCTGGGCAGCCAAAAAAGTTTGAAGATGAAGAACTGGAAGCATTACTCTAAGATTATTGCCAAACACAAGAAGAGCTCGCAGAATCTTTGGGTGTCACTCAAGCAGCCATTTCAAAACGTTTAAAAGCAGCTGGATATATTCAAAAGCAAGGAAATTGGGTTCCACATGAACTCAAGCCGAGAGACGTCGAAAGGCGGTTTTGCATGTCCGAAATGCTGCTGGAACGCCACAAAAGGAAATCATTTTTGCATCGGATTGTTACTGGTGATGAAAAATGGATCCATTACGACAACCCCAAGCGCAAAAAATCATATGTGAAACCCGGTCAACCAGCCAAATCAACGGCAAAGCCGAATACCCATGGCGCGAAGGTAATGCTCTGTATTTGGTGGGATCATATGGGTGTGCTGTATTATGAGCTGCTAAAACCGGGTGAAACCATTAATGGACAACGCTACCGAACACAATTAATCCGTTTGAAGAGAGCAGTGGCCGAAAAACGCCCGGAATATGCGACCAGAGACGAGGCAATAATTTTCCATCATGACAACGCTCGGCCCCACGTTGCTATTCCGGTTAAGAATTATTTGGAAAACAGTGGATGGGAAGTCTTACCCCACCCGCCTTATAGCCCAGACCTTGCCCCTTCTGACTACCACTTGTTCCGGTCGATGCAGAACGCCCTCACTGAAATACGGTTCACATCAGAGCAGAATATCAAAAATTGGCTTGATTCATTCTTGGCTGCCAAGCCGGCGTAGTTCTTTTGGGATGGGATCCACAAATTGCCAGAAAGATGGGAAAAAGTCATAGCTTCAGATGGGCAATACTTTGAATAATACTTTTGTATACGTTTTTCTTAAATGAACGTTCAAATTTTGAAAAAAACCGCATGAAATAAATTATATACCGAATACATGATATCCCAACGGGTGTGATTCTGAATTGGAATCTTAATGCTGCGGAAAGAATCAAAAAGGCACATAATGCTCTTTTTATGAGGGTTTCCTGAAAAGTTTCCGACCGAACACTGATACAAGACATTTTTTCTCAATTTTTGTTTTTATTTTTCTACATAGTCTCGTTGTACTCTACTCTCTCCCAGCGATGCTCCCATCTCTCTAACCCGTCCAAATAGTACTTGGCATTTTTCTCAGCAAAATAATTGTTCACGAAGGTGATTGCCTCCTTATTTGACGAAAATCTGTGTTCTCCGAGTGCAGTTTTTAGATGAGTGAACAAAAATAAGTCGCTTGGGGCTAGATCTGGTGAATAAGGCGGATGGTCAAGCAGTTCAAACCGTAATTCATGGATTTTCGCCATGGCAACCGCTGAGGTGTGAGACGGCGAGATGTTTTGGTGAAACAGGATTTCCTTTTTCTGCAAATGTGGCCGATCTTCCGCAATTTCTGCCTTCAGCTTGGCAAGTAATGATGCGTTCTATACTTCTGTAATGGTTTTTCCTTTTTGAAGATAATCGATTAAGATAACTCCTTTACTATTCCAAAAAACAGTCGCCATCACTTTCCCAGCCGAAAAAACAGTTTTTGCTTTTTTTGGAGCCGGCTCACCCTTGGCAGTCCACTGTTTTGACTGAATTTTTGTTTCGGGCGTATAATGGTGTATCCAAGTTTCATCTACAGTAATTAATCGGCGCTAAAACTCGGATTTATTGCGCCTAAACTGCGCCAACAGAGCGTTGGCGGTACCCAACGTGCGGACAGCTTTCTCATGCCAAAATCTAGATTTAATATGTAACCAACATGTTCTTTGGGCATTTTCATAACCTCTATTATCTCTCTCACTTTAATTCGGCGTTCGTCTAACACCATTTGGTGAACTTTAGCAATGCATCTCCTAAGATCTTACGGCCACGTTTAAATTCAGCTGCCCAAAATTTCTCTGTGGTAAATGATGGTGCAGAGTCCCCATGCACAGAGTTCAACTCATTTTTGATTTGCGTAGGCGTATTGCCTTTCAAAAACAAGAATTTAAGCTCGATACTAAATTTTTTCCATTTTCACAAAAAACACTCACGTCGACTCACTCAAACGACTGTCAACAAAAAACTGCGCGTCCAAAATGACTGAAATTTCGGTAAGTAACTGCCAAAAGATGCACAACTAGCATTCACTAGCTTTTATTGACGAGTGCCGCTATCTTTACGTTGTGATCGTATCTGCAAAAGAACGGTAGGAAAGATTTGGGGCTTAAACCTGCTATGGTGTACTGGCTATATACGGTGGTGATAAGAACCATACTTACATATGACGCATTCGTAAGGTGGAAAACAACAAACAAGAAAAAGGTTTACGGAAAATTAGCAGCGGTTCAAAGAACGGCTTTCATATCCATTACAGGTGGGCTCCGTAACACCCCTACGGCAGCCTTGTACATTTTTCTGCCGCTTTATTTACAGATCAAAAAACTTACTGGCAACAGGACGACTCTGCGTTACTTCAAGACCAGTAGTTTCGGACATGGCACGGTCCTAGCGGAGGTACTGGCAGGCAATTAAATTCTAACGTATGAAAATACTTCTTTGGTCAACTTCGGCAGTTCGTATGATATAATGTATCCGGAGAATGAAGACTGGAAAAAAAATGCAATAATAAGGTGAAATAAAATTGCAATTTTCACAGATTATTTGAAAACAGAGGAAGGAACAGGTTCTCGTATCTTCTGAGAAGACCCAGCACTCCTAGTGTCTATAAGACTACCGGATGCAATCAATGTCTTCCAATCAAAGGCTCAGTTCAGGCTATTCTCAGGGCGCCTGAGATAATAGCAATTCGAAAGAGATATCGCTATATACATCGATAGCCAGGTCGCATTCAATCAATGGAATCGACCAACATCAATTCTAATACAGTCATTGGCTGTCGCACACTGCTCAATGCTCTATGCAGTCAGAACGGGGTAAGAATGTGCTAGATGCCAGGATACTGCGGTAGTTAAGAAAAAGAACAACCGGATGAGCTTTCAAGATAAAGAGGTTGCTAACATCAAACCACCCCTTTGCATAGTAAAAATCAAGGAAAAAATCACAGACTGCCAACCTAAGGTGGTCAAGTCTTGAAGGACACAGCGTATCCAAGGCTCTCTGGCCACTTTTTGACGGAAAATTTAGGGAGTTAATAAAATTAAGCAGAAATAAGCCTAGCACAGTAATAGGAATCCTGCCAGGACAATGTCGCCTGCTGAAACACCCAAAGGGACTCAAATAATCAGATATGGATATTTGCAGACTCTACGGTGATCTGCAAGCTGTTATTGACATACCACACACATTGTGTGAATGCGAGGCAATTTCGCGTAGTCGAAAAAATTCTTTTAATTTTTTTTTCTTATTTTCTGTATAACTTAAGTCGACTCACATTTTTCCTTTTCTCTTTTCTGCAGCTTTCCGCGGATCAAAAGGTGAAAAAGGCGAACGGGGTCCAAAAGGTCCACCAGGAGATAGTATACGTGGTCCACCTGGACCACCTGGGCCACCAGGACAGACTGGACAAAAAGGTGATGCTGGCCCGTATGCTCCCTACGTGGATTTTCCAACGTCGTCCGATGGTGTAAGTACAAAATTTACATTTTTCCACATCTCAAAATTTATATTGTTGTTACCCTACACCACAATTTGTATAAAAAAAAAGAACATGAATTAACCAGCTCATGAGTATTGTACAATGTACACATACTCGCACGAGCACAACTTGAAGAAAAGTTTCCACCTGACTTTTGTTGCGCAATATGAATTGCTGTGCAACCTAATTCAGAGATCAAATAAATTACATCATGCCAAGGATGTAAGTTATCTCTTTCTCTCTGGGGTATGTTCGTAGAACTGTAACAATACCCGAGTGGGAGGTAGTCGTATTGTTCCAACATCAACGTAAATGCATCCACCTTCGAAGGTATTCCAACGAAATCAACAATGCCACGGAACTTTTAACGAGTACCTTACGGCATGTGTTGAACTCGTTGGTTTTGATGTCAAGTGATTTATTCACAACATCTGAAGTTGCCTACTCTTATACTTGTGCAGTTTTTCGTAAATAATTCGTTTGGTTAAAGTTTCAACTGACAAATAACGGCAAACTCTTACGCGATTACATACGACTATACGAGTACGACTATGTTTTTGGGGGATGGAATTAATTTAATTGAAAAGAATCCTGTATGGCATGCGGATACTTGTACAATAAAGGCTCGAGAAAGTATCTACTTCTAGATTGTTTATTCAAGAGAACTTTTTTCATCACTCCATGTACGAGTTGCTAACAAACAATTCCAAGAAAAGCCGACATCAAAAGGTTCACACTCGGAAAATCAGATTCAGACAGATTGTGCTTTCGTTGACATCGTGATAGCAGATAATATCAAATGTCAGGAACAAAACAAAAAAATCCTGTTTTTGATGAAGGATTTATAATTTATGCATTCAAGTCTTAAATAACGTAAGAGGCTAACCAGCAACACGTAATTCTGCCAAATTGAGGCTCTGCATTTTGAATTAAGTATTCATAAGTATTCCCTGAAATATCCTTGAATACATGCTCGTATCATATGAGAAATTATCCACGTTTTTGAAGAAGGTGTCGATGTACTCACTTCGTCATTAAACAGGATCTACAGAACCAGACTTTTTAATAATGCAGCACCGAATAAAAATATTATTATCAGCCTTATGAAAATTGGAAATAGGCGCAGAGAAGACAGCGAAATAGCAAGGGACAGCCATCCTGTGGCGCTGTATGGTACATAAACCACTGCCCACTTTTTCTGGGCCCTCGGCCAATTATCAAGGCTTCTCCTTGATAGGGTAAAGACTTAAGAGTGATAGGAAAAAAAAAACGATGTGAGATATAAAATTGATTCTGGCTATGTTTTGAAGCCGCGTTCACGCAATTATACCGTCCTGGCTTCGTTGGCAGTGCCTCAAGCAGTCGGTCCAACTTTTGATGACTGGGTTCAATATGTGCGGTGTTATTCCGGCAATTGCGTGTCGATTGTTAGCTTCGAGGTCGTCCAAGATGGTTGGCTGGTTAACGTAGACTAAGGACTAGTGGTAGCCCCAGAGAAAAAATCGAATGGTGTCAAATCGCATGATCGCGGCTACCAATTGATGAACGCTCGCCATGAGATAACATTGTCGCCAAATTTTTCCTTCACAACTTCGAGCGTTGCATCGATTATATGGCATGTATCGCCGCCATCCTGTTATAACCACAGCTCAGATATATCGATGTTATCGATTTCTGACCACAAAAAGTGTGTTAACATCCCTCTATACCTGAGGCCATTGACCGCGTCTCCTTCCTCATTTCGAAAAAAAAGGTCCGATGATGCCGCTATGCCATAAACCGCACCAAACAGTCTATTTTTGTGGAAGCATTGATGCTTGGCCGAACACTTGTGGATGTGTTCGCTCAAATAATGGCAATTAGCGAACTCACGGTGTTGTCTATGGTCGTCCGACTTTAATTCTTACGACAGCACAATCTTGTACGATTCTAGTCCCAATTCAGCTGATCGGCGCCGAATCGACATTTCTGGGTCTTCTTCGGCCGCTACGGCGGCTACGTTTTCTTCATTTCGCAGCAATCTTTGTCTGGGTGGTTGCTTACGATCCAAATAGTGTACTCACGCTCAAACTTTTCCACGGTGCGATGAATTCTCTGCACACTGAAGCCATTATAATGACCGACTTCACTACGAAATTCACGCTGCGTATTTACAACTGAGCCGGGATTTCGATAATACTTTTTAATAATTTCCGCACGTTCGGCATGCGTAAAACGATGTATGATGAAATGGCAAACCTTTCTAAATATTTTGGCAGCTGAATGTTATTGAGAACTTTGACAGCTGCTGAAACATAACAATTGCAAAACCTATCATTGCTATCTGATCACCCGTTAAATCGCGAGGGCAGAGCAAAGTACTGGTCTTATCGTAACAGTTGACGCCACCGAAGGTTGCTACGATTTGACCAGTTACAAGCGACCGGCCATTGGTCTTGCTGGCAGCAGGACCACCGGTAGTCCCTACCAGGACTTAAATCACGATACCATGGGAGCCAGAAACCCTCCGGATCTCGGTCCGGGCCTGACTTGTAGAGGTTAAACGCAAATCGCGGAAAAGGTCTTCGGCCCAATGTAGAGTTGCAATAAGTATTGGGTGCTTTGACCCTAAGATCAGCAAGAGGTTTTAGATCGGCCTCGACTAATACCACGGGTGGAACTTGTGCCTTCGCATATTTCCGAATTGGAGCACAGGAGAGCGGCAGGCGTTGCCAAGGCGTATCCTTGCTCCCATGGATCTATGGGCATCCCGTGAAATTAAGTCTCCGCGACAGGTGTTCACGATAAATCCTTGACTCTATGTCCACTTTTCCCCACCATCCAGGCACCCAGGTACAGTATCGGTCGGCTTAAAAATTGCTCACTAAAAGAGCAGCACTTGCTAGAAGTTGTTTGTGTAGATTATTGAAGATGGATAAAACCGATGCTTGCTATAGCAAACGCTCTTAAAACGAATTCGCAACCTACCATACACACTAGCTGTATGGCAGAAAAATACTTACATACATATATGGATGTGTTTCGCAGAACATATCCAGCGACATTCTAAACTATGCGCTGCTCACTATACCGCGTCGTATCTACTGGCTTCTGAAAAACCAAAGAATACTTACGAAGGTCTGCAGTCTAAAGATACAAACTGATGGTTACTTTTCGTGTTCTTTTCCAATATGATTGATTCTGCTTTCCAACTTTCCCACTGTGCCGCCATCCGACAAGGCGATGCTTGGTTTCTTGGTTTGAATTAGAATTCCGTGAAAGACGTGCCATCATTAGAACGTCCCTGCTTACCTCAGTTTTAGATAATCTAGAGAAAGCTTTTGACAGTTCAGGTTGTCATATATCGTCTGAACGGTCCAGATGTTTAAGGTACATAACACGTCATATTTCCATAAATTCGTTTTCTTCCAGCTGAGCAGCGACTATCACCGGAACGACACGTACAGTGATAAAATGGAGCCATGCTATACACGTTTTACTTTTAGTTTAGGTCACGCTACAGGACGGGCGCACGAGTAATTCGTCGAAACTGAGTTTGTCTTCCCCACCTCCCATAATCCGCCAAAATGCGGTGTGGATGGAGGAATAACGACTCAAGTGATATGAATTGTGATGCATTTCTGATAGCATTCTCACAAATACTCGAATGTTAATCCCATTATCAGTGCACATATGGGATGGTTTTCCCCGTTGCAATACTTCCAGACATCCATCCGTAGTCAGGTCAATCACCAGCTCCAAATGAATTGCTTTCATAACCAAGCATACGGAGACCGAAATATAACCCTTGCAGATCTGAAATTTGCGTCAAGTTTCAACCTTCATGGCGATCGGCGTCACTGTAGCCACAGTGCCGAGCTGACCACCGACGAGTGCACTCGTAACACTCGTTAACGCTCGTTATTACTGGCGACTTCAGTATACACAAATCTGGGTATCTTCGACATTCTGGGCAGACAACACCCGAAGGACAGTGTGTTGAGATCTACGCACCAGAAAACAATTTGATGTAGCTTGTAAAAGAGCCCACGCGAATACCAGACTTTGATAGTCACCCTGATAAGTACACCCTTGATGTGCTCTCTTCTCTGTAACATTTTGCTAAAAAAAACTTATGGCAATACGAGAAAGCTAGTTGGAGCAGACTTAACACATTCTTTAGGAATTTTAACTGCTACTTAAATTTCCCAGATAACGACGTGGATGCCCCTGCTGATATGACAGCAGAAACTATTTCCTTTAGAACGAGATGCTTTATCCCTGATCAGATGAAGTGTGTTAAGCTAAAGGAAAAGGTGTGGTGCGACTCGAACTCTAAAGAGGCGGTTAGCGTTAGAAAAATATATTTTCGGTCCTATGCAACCGGACCTACAAATGCAAACGTAAGTTCAAACGAGCCAGGATTGACTGCAACGTCTTTCTCAAGCACGTGAAATTTCTATACGACCGAAAACTGAGGCAAAAAATACTACAATTTCCCAAAGGTAGTAAAAGATTTTGGTCGTTCATCAAAAGCATTAAAAATTCTGCCTCATCCTCCATCCCAACGCTCATTTACAATGATATTCCAGCTGTCAGCTCTTTGGACAAGACCAATCTGCTTGCTGCACACTTTGCGGCCAGATCAACACTCCCGGATTCTGTCTTGTCTAAGCCTACTCTTGAGTGCTTCGAATCTTCAATGGAACGAATCCACTTTCGCACTCGTGTAGTATCAAGAGTACTTAAAGATCTTAACATCCACAAATCCACTGGTCCAGATGGTGTATCTGCCCTTCTTCTGAAGAGGTATTCTCCTACGCTGGCAAAACCACTGCCTAAGCTTTTTCATTTATCCTACTCTTTAAGACTATTTCCGAGCAGATGACAAATAGCATTTGCCCAGCCCGTCTCTAAAAACACGCGAATAGTCCTCTCTCTCCACCAATAGACCCTTCTTTCCAAGGTCATGGAAACCCTAATAAACCGTCAGCTCATGCAATATCTCGAAACGCGAAAACTTTTAAATGACTGGCAGTAGGGTTTTCGTAGCAAAAGGTCCACGAGGAATTTGATGGCATGTTTCACCGAAAAGTGGAATAAAAGCAAGATAGTTGCACTTGATATTTCTGCGGCATTTGACAGAGTTTGGCATCAGGCTCTTTTGTCGAAAATGCTTGCATTTGAGATCGATGCCTCCCCTCTTCAATGGGTTAGAAATTATCTTTCAGAACGTTCAATTCAAGTTGTCTTGGAAGGTTTCAAGTCTGACATTTACAAAATAAATGCTGGTGTGCCCCAGGGCTCTGTTCTGTCTCCGACCTCTTTTTCATTTTCAATAATGATCTATTGTCTGCTACTTCTAATGCAATATATTCCTTTACTGGCGACAGTTCTCTCTGCTTTTCATATCTGTTCTCGGACTCTTGTCCCTGTTCTGCGCCTCTTAAACGGGAACGGGAGCGTATGTTATGATCATTAAAATTCGATATTGAAAGCATAACAAATGGGGGAACTATCAACAGAGTGGAAATTATCCATGAATGGCACTTGCATCGTCGAAACGATAAACTTTACATTGTCGGTTTGTGTGTTAATGGCAACTTACGTTGGAATGACCACATATTCGGTGTCGGCAAAAATGCTGCGAAATGTCTAGGTTTCCTCAAGCGATGTAAGAGGTATTTTACCCGCTCTGATCTGGCCACACATTCATCCGCCCAAAATTGGATGCCCACATCTGGTCAGCTGTCCCTAAGACCTCTTTGCACTTGCTAGGTAGGATCCAAAATCGTGCGATAAAACTCATAGGTGATGCCAATAAAACACAGGTGATGCCCTCGTACATCAGCGTAACGGCTCTTGCCTCACCTTATTGTATCATTATTTTCACCACCAGTGCTCCACCGAAATTGCCAGTAGCATTACGCGACTTCAAACATTTAACTGTAACACCCGTCTCGCTATGAATGCTCATCAGTACACCCTAAAGCCGATTTTCGGACATACTCTGAAATATTCGATCTTAAGCCGTACAATTCGCTTATGGAATGCCCTGCCTACCTCTTTATTTCCTTGTCATTATAACTTGCAAACATTTAAAACCAACGGACATCGGTATTGTTTACCTTCCTAACTTCCTTTCGCCTGCGATATGTACAAACATTTTAAGGGTACATAAAATCCCTTCTGCGTGCACAAGTTATAAAAAAAAAAAAAAAACGGGATGAGAAGGGTCTGCGTTGACGTAATTCGCGGCAGAGGAAGATTTTTCAAAGGGTGTGATTTCAAGGTTTTCATGAAAGGGGGTACATTTTTTATTAGCTCCTCGTATTAGTTGGAAGATCCTCTTGTTGAATGGAAATTAGCTTATCATGTAGGAATGCAAAATATAGGCGAACATTTTCTTAAATTCTTTGGTCTTTTAATCGTGAAAGAACGTAGCGGTCATTGTCACTTGAATCTGCTAGATACTTTGTTAATTCCGATTTAGGAGGAAGCATGCTGTCGTAGAACGCAGGAGATGAGGAATTGTTATAGTTTGGGAGTGAGGTGCATCAGATGAAGATAGTGTAGAGGGACTTAAGATATGGGGGCGCACAAAGTTTGGGTAAGCCGTTTTAGTTGTTTCTGTTAAAAGAAAACAAAATTCGGATGTTAGATTAAAGGATACACGGTTGAGGGTTTTAGGTTGGGAAGAAGGAGGTTTTACAGGAGAGGCACTTTTCTGAGCATATAGTGGGTTGAGCTTGGTACCCACCTTGAATGTCCAGCTAGAGTTAGAACTAGGCGATGGGTTTAATTTATTTGGGTTATTTTTCTTGTGTTTGCTTTCCGTTAATATTATTTTGTCGATGTAAGCACTCTTGCTAGATGAGTTGACGAAAAGCCACTCATGTTTCTTTAAAATTCTTGGCTTCATTGGGCTGGACTTCTTGGCATTTATTGGAGAGATACTTCTGCAATTTGTGAAATAAATTTGCTATCCAAACGGGATCAGTTTTTCTGTGAGCACCTTTGATAATGAAGTCAGAGAGCTCCTCGGTCGTTGTCACATTGGAGCTGTCTAGTTTTCTAAGCTTTTGATTTCTTTCAGTGAGTGACCATGATGTTCCAAAGCGTGTTGTGAGTTAGGCTGTAGATCGGGTTCAAGAGCTGTCTATACAGCATGTTGAAGGGCAGGTTGTCGAATGAGTTGAGGGGCACGTTCGGATTCCATGACAGCACGATTCTGCTATATAATACAAGAAAGAGCAGAGTACGCATACTCTAGCACCTCGGCTAGGATTGGTGTCTTGTTTTCACGGCTCCGGATTTCCTCCGCAATATCGCCGATATTTAATTCACTAGCTGTGACATCTTTCCTTATCTCATTTGTTTTGCATAGTAAATCAACGTGGCGCTGATCGGCAACTGTGTTTTCAAAATAGATTTCAAAATCAGACTGAAGGTTTTTTTTAATATGGGTATAACTAGATTCATTGCCGACCTCACACTTGACTTAACACTTCCGCGAGTCAAGTGCAAGTTTAAAGTCATTTTTTAGGGTCAAGGATTTTGTGGTATCTTGGAGTCACCCTGTAATAGAAAGTTGACAGGAGACTTCAATTTTGACAACAGAAGAACTGTCAGAAGACTCGCCAAAAATTAAAGTCAATTGCTCTTAATTTAAACATCAACAATTTGGTGACGAGCGAATAATGGCACTTAATGAAACCGCGATGGCGAATGTCATCCAAACGTCCTCACAGGCTTTCGAAAAACTGGAGCAGTTTCATCCAACAATGGCCTCGAATAATTGCAAGGAACGCATGGAGTTTGATTTTAAGGCAAATGGAACGAGGTATCCATGAGAGCTATTATTTTTATCCTGTGTTGGGAAGTCAACAAATGAAATAATCCGCTCTTTGCTTACACGAATGACCCCAAAAGACGTATTGTAACTTTCCAAGAAATCGTGGAGAAATTGGATGCTCATTTCCACCCAAAACCAAATGAATTTTTACAGCGAATTGTATTCCACCAACGTTGCCAGAAACGATGGCCGGCTTTGTAAAGAATTTGAGAAAATTATCTGAACAATGCGATTTCTTGGAACTAGACAAAACGCTGAGAGATCAAATTGTTTGCGGAGTGGCAGATGAATCATTGTAAAAACATATATTTAGTGAGCTCAAGCTGGATTTTAAACGTTTCTATGAAATTTCAGTTGTACATGGGGCTGCTCAGAGTAACATGCTAAACGTTCGCGGTAATAATGACGTTATGGCCCGCCCAGAACTCCTGAACTGGTTTCAATGAAGGAAATCATTTAGCTGATATATGTTGGTGCAAAGACAAGAAATCTGACTTTTGCAATATTAAAAGCCACGCAAGCAAAGCCTGTTTTAAAAGAGGACAGCAACAAGCTGTAAAAAAAAGTAGAAGAAACAACAGCCGAAGAGGGATCAGAACCTCAGTTCAATGGAATAACTGGAGCGTCGCACTATTTTTTGAATCAAGTTACATTCAGACAATAACCAACAAGATATTGTCACAAGTGTGTTTTAACGGGGTTATGAATCATTTGAAGTTGATTCTGGTGCATTGATTCCATCAAACACTACGGTGCAGATCTGGTACAAGGATAAGTTGCGGATTCTTGGATCATCTTTGGGGAACATAAAATATAATAATAAAAAGTACAATATAAATTGCCAGTTGTTGTTGTTGTTGCAGGTGGTGGGAGGTGTCTGCTGGCAGAGATTGGTTTCCATTATTGGTGTTTGTGCATTGGTAGGGAATGCAGTGAGTCTGGAGGGGAAATATAGAAAAGTTTTTAGCGAGGAACTAGGTGCTCATGAAGGCTCAGCTGTTTCATTAGAGGTATTACTAGGATCAACTCAGATTTTTCTGAAACACTGTCAGTGTCCTATCACCTGGAAACCAGCGGTTGAAAAAAAATTTAGAAACTCGTCCAACAATAAATTTTAGAGCCGATCATATTTTCTCGATGGGCCACACCCATTGTACCTGTGCCGAAGTCTGACGGTTCCGTACGGATATATGACGATTACCGTACCACTGTCAATGTGGTGATAAAAAGTAATTCGTATCCCCTGCCAAGCTGGATTTACAACAGGCCTACCAGCAGCTGGTGGTTGATGATGCCTCTGCTGATTTGTCGACCCTCAATACGCATAAGGGTCTATTTAAGGTTCGCAGATTACGTTTTGGTGTTTCGGCCGCTTCAGGCCCATCTCAAAAATTCATGGATAGCCTATTGGTATTGGGTAAACGGCGTAATAGTATATTGCAGTTTCTGGAAAAGATGAAAACGAACACAATCGTAACTTAGAAGCAATTTTTTGAAAAACTAGCTAAAGCTAATTTGTCAGTAAATAAACAAAAGCGTTTGTTTGTGCAGCGTGAAGTGGACTTCCTCGGGTTTCATATCACGAAACAAAGAAAAAATGAGAACAATACAGCAAGCTGCTACCCCTAAAAATAAGGAAATACTGCAATCCTTTTTGCTTCGCCATATTGGATGGGGGCTGTTTTATCCCATCGTTATGATAAGAATGGTGTGGAGCGGTCCATTGCATTTGCGTCTCGCACTCTAGGAGTCCATGAGCGAAACTACGCTCATATTGACAAGGAAGCCTTAGCCATTATCTTTGGAATTAAACAAATCAACCAATATGTGGCTGGACGCGAAATAGTAATCATAGCTGACCATGAGCCATTACTAGGAATTTTCAATAGAAGAAAACAAATACCGCAAAAGATTTCACTCCGAATATTACGTTTGTAATTGTTATTGTCTTCGTATGACTATAACATGAGTATAGGCCAGGGACAAAGAATTTAAACGCTGACTGTATGACCCGTTTCCTACTATCATCGTCAGTCGACAACGCCTCAATTAATGGTCCGGCCGATATATTGATGCATGAGATGAGTAGTCATCCACCATTGACAGCAGCTGCAATAGCCACTGAGACTGCAAAAAATCCGGTGGGTGATGTAAAGGGTATTAAGATTGCTTCTACATGGTTGGCTTCGAATTGTAGAGAGTTCAGAGGAACTTATTCCGTATATTTGCTCACAAGGGCTGCATATTGTGAAGTAGTAGAGTAATTGTACCAACTAAATATCAAAGTCAACTTAGTGAAGTCTTATTCTCGTAGCTATATGTGGTGGCCCAACCTCGATAAACAAATCGAATTGGAAGTCTAGCATTGTGGCCCCGAGGCAATTTGTTAAACCACCAGAAGATACGTGGAACACTAGGCATATAGATTTGGCTGGCCCTTTTTAGGGACACACCTTTTTGGTCATTATAGGCTCTATGTCAAATTATGAGAAATCTTTGCTACACATGGTCAACCCAAAAGAATAATTTCGGATAATGGAACTGCTTTTATATCATCTGAAAGGCACCAGTTTTATATCTTCGACGGTATTAAGTAAAATTCTACAGCTCCATACTACCCATCCAGTAATGGCCAAGCAGAACGTATTGCCAAGACCATGTGAGTGGGAGATATGCATACGAAATTACAGAGCATTCTTTTCAAACAACACACGACAAGTGGATAAACGCCGGCGGAGGTGCTGGTGGGACGCAGACTTCGTACGGCATTAGTTGTTTTGCACCCTAATGATGGACAGTTCGATCCGATAATCTCGGGTTCACTTCGTCAAACAAGAAGTTTCGAAATCGGAAAGTATATTTATTTCCTAAATTAATCGGCTGGGCCACTGGGTATTAAGGCCACATTATTGAAGTCACTGGCCCCGTGTCATACGTGGTAAAAGCAATAGACAATAAAATACTCCGTCGTCACATCGATCAACTCAAACGCCGTTTAGCTGAAAGCAAGCCGTTCGAGTTTTCCTCTAGAAGCAATGACATGGAAGATCGTTAGCGAAAGGATTTGACCCAAGAAATCTCACTCTTGCCACCTTCAATGATGACCATGAATTCTCCTGCAGTTGATGCACAAGAGCCTTGGGTGTACCCACCACCACCGCAAATCAAGTTTATGATAACACCACTAGATATGGTCGTGTGATAAAAGCTCCTCAACGTTTTGGAATAAACTAAAAGAGTAGGAATGTGATGTCTTGTAGTCAACTGTAATAGAGAGTTGATAGGAGACTACAGTTTTGACAACAGCAGAACTCTCAGAAGACGCGCCGAAAATTAATGAATTGAAATTGTGAATAATAAAATAAAGATGTCATCTAATAAAAGAAATATTAAATTATTAACATCTAATTAAAGTCAATTGTTTTTAAATTAAACCACAAGAGACACTTTTGTTAAAACTTCATCAACAGATACAATTGCAAGTTGACAATTAACTGCAAGAACTCCCAAACCGGGAACAGAGAACCGAAAATTGCAAACTTTAAACTGAATCGAATATTTGACTGTTAAACTGGGAGAGTTCGCATGCGGAAAATACTAATAAAACAACTAAAACTAAAATAAAACAACGTAATGAGGAATATACCAGAAGGTGCTAACCACAGCTTTTGATATTCAGATAATTGTATTTCTACACAGTAACAATACTTCCCTTCATCGATTTTTTTTTTTCAGAGATTGAATGGCTTTTTAGACATAATAAAATTAAAAATAAAAAATCGCTTTTACAACATTTTGAATAGTTGTCGGTGATTTATTATTTTGATTTTTCCACCGGATACAAAAAGTTAGAGTTGCAATGCATTAAAATATATTAACACGTGTTGGGACAATTTTAGATAGCAAAAACGGCTCATAAATTACAACGTGATAAATATGCATGTCTAGCAATTTTTTTTATTGCTACAAGTCCTTTCACTATTAATGTAGTTCATGTATTGGCAATAAATCAAAGTAAAAATAATTTCATTTGCAACAAGTTTTGTGTCAAAAGTCACATATGGATGTGAACATTTCGACCAGGCATAGATATATGGTATTTCAAGTGTCAGCTTAAAGACAAATGCTACAATAGATTGGCTTTAAATCGGAATTCATTAAATATTTATACGTTTGTGAATTTAACCAACAATCGAAGCAAAAGGAGTGTGAGACTATTTTTTACTCATAGTACTTACAATATATCAGCACAGCTATTGGGATGGTGGTGGCAATATCATCAGTTTTCAGAATCAGTCGGACTGTCTCTGTGGCTATGGAAACTGGTGAAATTCTGACAAGTAATGATTGTACTATATTCTCGTCGAAAATATAACAAATAACGTCTTTACGCGCGTTTTTTTGGCATCATTTCCAACCTGAGCGTGACGATTTCTAAACAACATCACAGTGACAATTGGATTTAGACCAGCATTCTCAGCCAAAGTGGAGGGAATGACCTAAAGACCAATCACTAGCTTCGACACCTTCAACTGCATAAGCATAAGCAACCAATGGCAAAGCCATTTCAATCCCAGTTGCAACTCCACCACAAACTACTGAACGTTACTTAACCAAGCAACGGACAACACCGAAGGATTAATTTGTTGGATCCACTGCAAATGCTTGACACTGTGCGACCAAGAATTTGAATTCCGGTTATCTTGGCAAATATATTAGTACCACTGGCGATTTCTTCATAAAGGTAAGCGTTTGCTAGATTTCCAGCGCCAAAATGATCAAGAAAAGCAGTTGGACAACAGTTCCCGTCCGACATCCTTAACAAAGCACTTCATTCTGTCAATGAAATAATGTGCCAAATCAGAAATATCATCTCATAAGATAGTCTTTCGAACAAGCACGACAAGACAGCCGCCCTCCTTGATCTGGTTCGTAGTGTTCAAGATGTTCGAGCATTTGACTTCCTCCTTGAACTCAGGATCCATTGTAGTATAATCTGAAACATTGACACTGTGGTCCATTTCAGTCTTAGGTTGTAGATCTTTGCTTTGGTTGGTATCTACTGAGTGCCTAGTAAATACCAAACCAACAACCAATTGCGTATCCTTAATAGTTCTTCCCAAACTCCTGAAAACGTTGATGTTCTCTATCTCAATGCCAACTTCCTTGTAAGGTTCCGTCATCTTAAGACAGCTTTAGCAGCAATGAGTGCAAGACGGCTACTCTCTTCAGAGACAACTCTAGAAAAATATGAAGTGGAATCACTTTTGATGAGTGTCAGTTGTTCATATAACTTAAATGGCCTGGCCCTTCTTATCGAAATGCAACGAGCATTCTTTGGATTTAACTTGTTTATTGCTATCTAACTTTCATCCTCTAAGCCGGTATTTGCTCTAGCTAAACGCTTTATTCGCAGACCCCTGACCTCGGTAAAAGTTTCTGTGGAAACCAATTCAAAACTCCACATTCCTCGCCAATCAAGTATACTGGTTCAATTACGACTATGCAATACCTCAAGTGTATTCATTCTCTAAAGGCTACAAAAATGTTGCACAATGCAATACCAGCAACTATACCGAGGCCTTTTAAGACTCAAATATGTGCATTTGAGGAACTAACCAAAGTTGGAAGTAAGTGCCATACATCCTCGTTATTTGGTGGCACTGCTGGAGTTTGAGTCAACCGTATATTATTTCCTAACTGTCTTTAGTTGCGCACTTCAGGTCGGTTGAGGTCCCTTCAACTTGTGCGCTCCACTGCATTGTCTCTCCAGATTAGATCCGAAAACTCTGCGGGCCAGAATATTTGCATTGCATATCCTAGCCACCTCAGGCAACTGATGCGCAGTTTTTTGACTAGGTCGATGTCGCTGTAGCTCTTCGTTGAATATTTTCTGCAAATGACAGCCAATGCAAACGGGACCGAATATTTTTGGAAGGACGACTGAAGATATCTGCTTCCGTTTTCGATAGAATCCATGTTTCAGCGCCACAAAGTAGGACTATTATGACCAAGGTCTCTTATAGAGTCTCCTTAGTTTTTCGGGATAGGGCTTTGTTATTGAATTGTTTCTTAGCTCAAAGAAACAGCGATTATTAAGAGTGATTCTTCATTTTATTTCTTCTAAAATCTTGGTGGCAGAATTTACAGCACAGCCAAGGTAGAAAAAGTCCTTTACTACCTTGAAATTATATGTGCCGATTGTGACGTTCTGTCCAATTTGGCTATGCTGTGTGTCCGTCCTTGTTAACAGTATAGACGTGCTTGGTTTCACTATTAGCGAACACAGCGAACGCTAAGTTCTCCCAATTACGTGGATATTGGTATTGATTTACGCTAGAAGTTGCACAAACTTTTGAAAAACTGTGCCTCCAGTGTTCACTTGTGAGTTCCGCACCATTTTTTCAAGTATGATGTTAAAGAAGTCACATGAGAGTTGCCTTGCCTAAAACCTTTTTCAACATCAAAGGTTTCAGTTAAGTCGTCACCGACCTTGGCGAACCAGCTAGCGTTCTCAATCTTCATTCTGCACAGACGGACGGGTTTTGCAGGGATACCAAAACCAGACATGGCTCTATACATCAGGCATACACTCTTCTGACCAGATCTGAGTAAAGAGTTGGTGCATGCCTTCCAAAAGGTCATTTCCAGTCGCTTTGAATACGTCGCCCGGTAAACCGTGAGGTCCTGCTGATTTGGTGGATTCTAACTTAGATACTGCTATCCTTACTTCGTTCTGGTCGGGTGGACGGAAGTTTTAGCTATTATCGTCTAAGTTTTATGGTTTATTCTGCCTGACGGCGGGATGTTGGTCTTCTTCGCAGTTATACAGTCTGCAGAAAATGTTTTTCCATATTCTCAGCGCCGACTGTGACTCTACTAGATGGTTTCCTTCTACAGCTCTACTAGTTTCTGAACGGGTCTTCTTGCTTTAACATGTTCTTCGTACCTGTTGGTAAGACTTCCGTATGTTATTCCTGAAGCACAACCGTGCATCTCGTAGCCTGTTTTCTTCTTCTGGATAACCCAATATTCTCTCCGTCTCTTTTACTAGTGGAGCTCTCGAGTGACTCTCGTCTTCCTTTCAACTCCGCTTTGTAGGCTTCTTGTTTAGCCAGAGAATTTTTTGGTGGTGGTCGGCTGAAACCCACCACATCAGTTGCGGCGCCTCTGATGGCACATTATCAGCGTTGCCACTGGTCTTTTATGTTGGCGGCATAGCAATTCCTGAGAGATTTCGGGATACGCGTTCGGCGAAAATTCTGGCGGTTTCTTGCAATTGCAGCGTATCTACATTATATCTTCTCGCAGTAGTTCTTCTTTGTTCTGGGAAATCCAGAACTGATAGCATTCATTACGTGTATCGCAATGTAGTCAACTTGATTTAGTGTTTCATGATCGAGAGACTACCATGTCCCCCTTGTGCTTGCTTTAGTGATATTTCGTCCCGCCGCAATGTCAATAATCCGTTACCAGTCGTGTTGACTATGTTTACCATCTGTCTTGCAAAAGATGTCCTTCTTTCCTATCCTGGCGTTAAAATCGCCTAGTAAGATTTTAACGTCATACTTCGGACATTGCTTTGTCCAGGAGCTAGTAGAAATATTCTTTGGTGGCGTCGTCCTTGTCTTCCGTAGGGTATTGGCGCATGGTCTTATGTTGCCGAATTTACCCTTATTGCTTGCTCACGTGTCGAAGGCTCCAGACACGTTGCCTAAATCTGCCGCATATTGAAATTCTGCATCCGAGTGAGCGCTGTTACTTTTCCATATACTCGTCTCACTCACCATAGTATATGTCAGAGTTTTTCATTCTCCTTATGTCCGGGCCATCCCATCGCATTTCCTGGATGGCTGTGATATTTGCGTGATAGCTAATTGATCGGCTGCAAATGACCTTTTAATGGTTCAAAAATTCCATGTGCAAATCCGAAGGTCGTTGTCCTTTAAACGTTTGCAAGGGTCGTCAACAGTGAATCCGTTTTTATTCGAAGTCAGAGTAGGGCGGTTGGGAGCCCTATGACGGCGTAGCTGAGTATTATGCTACTGGCCGAGCAGGCCCTTGTCGTTTTAGCCTGCATGAGCAAGGTTTTACTCCTGCAGTTACCAGGGACCACCGCTGGGAGATAAGGCAAACGCTTCGCTATGAACTCATAATCCAAATTATAGGACCGTCAGCAGTTTCCCGACCAATCACAGCACAAAGTCGTAACAATCGTTTTTGCGGCACGCATGTATATTTATTTTCTTTTAGGAAACGTCATACTTCGCCTCAATATTCACCTCGTCCGGTAAAAGTACGAATATATACAGATGCCAAGAATAGACCTTGAAACTAAGATTTTAAAATCGCAGCGTTCTCTTATAACTATACTCCTTACGGGGCTTATTGTGCCTTCCTAGCACTTACGAGTATACCCAATGTCGACTGACTGACAGTTTGGTATCTGCTTTTTAAAGGCTCCAACCCTCAAAAGTTTCACAATCTTATAGTCATGGTGATAGTGCAAATTTAAATCCTTCCCTAATCGACGCGGTTGTCTAGAAACTAATAGTCCATACTTGCTCTCGTCAAACATGCAATTAAACCCGTACCTGTTTAGGATTGAACTTGGTCTGCTAACACGCAGTACAGATTACAAGATGCATGTTACCATCACACAGGCTTGATTTCAAATGTTGTCCTGGAGGAAGGTTTTTTTTATTTTTGTCATTAGGATGCTTCATTTAACCTTGACCACTGGTCAATAGCCTCTGTTATTACTTACTAAGATGTCGCAGGCGCACACCCAGTTGGCTGAGGTCCCTTCCATCTAAGGTTAAGTAGTCCTCTACTTAGTAGTTCTTCTGTGTTGGAGTCGAAAACTGTTCGAGCCAGGCGAGGTCGGCATTAGTGTACAACTTGTACATCTCGCTGTTGAAACGTCTTCTCCATTCTCCGTTGATGCAAATGGCATTGAAAATTACCCGAAGAAATTTTCTCTGGAAACGCCAAAAAGCATCTTCATCCGCTTTCGTCAGTCGTCAAGCCTCTGCGTCATGAATGCGTCTCGCATAAAGTCCTTTTGGTTGCCTGACAGTGAGTCCTCTGTTATTGCTTATTAAGCCCAAAGAAGTAGCGATTAGCAAAAGTGATTATTCGAATGACTTCCGTGCTAAAGACCCTTACTATCTCATGACGTTTGGTCCTGGGTGTCGTTCTTTGTTGACAGCATATATTTTGTTTCAATAGCCTTCTTAGCTCATATCATTCCTCCATAGAAGTTGTTAGCTGACAATCCATCATCGTAATGGAGTCTCGTAGGTGCTCTTCATACTTTCTACTTAAAAACCAGATCAGATATCAAGTTTGTTCCATGATTGCTTTTAAAATCTGGAGCATGTGTGAATTTTCGGTCAGTTGTAGGTTTCAATTGGCATAAACTGCACTACCAAGAAGAAGCTGGCGATCGCAATCGTCCAACGCACAAGCTACAGCAAGTTGCCAAACTGAATAGTTATTGGTCGTTTAGCCAAATCCAATTCAACCACATCTTTCTGGCCATTAAAATGTACGTCAACTCATATCTTCTTAGGATAACCTCCAGAAAATATCGGCTTCTCTTGCTATACTGATTGTCTGAATCTTTCACTAGGAAGCCAACACACTTAAAAAGGTTCACGAAGAGTTTATTCCTCTCTGTGCCTGTTTTTCGTCGGGTTTATAGGAGTAAGTATGAATAATCTCAAGTAGTCCATACGGAGAGTCCAATTTTGAATCACTTTTTCGAGGGCATTGGCTGGTGTCTCGCTAATAAAACGTGTAATGTTTTCTTCCAAGGCTGCAATTGACGCTGGTTTTGTTCGGCATAGACGAGTGATTTGACATATCCCCGTAAAAAAATAGTCGAAAGGCGTCAAATTGCACGACCTAGCCGGCCAATTCACCGGTTCAAAAGGAGAGATAAATTGCTCACCGAACTCATTTCTCAATTGGTTCCTCGATTCGCATGCTGTGTGGCATATAGCGCTTTCTTGCAAGAACCACATGTAGACCAGGTAAAGCTCCTGAATTCTGAACAAAAACAAGTACGAAATCATTGAGCGGTAGCGGGCGCCATTGACGGTAACGTTGTTCCCACGGTCATCTTTGAAAAAATACGGGCCAATGATTCCGCCGGGCCATAAACTGCACCAAACAGTGTATTTTCCGGGTGCATTGACGGCTTTTATATTGCCTGAAGTTGCTTATCGGACCAAATACGTCCTGCAGTTTGTTTATACCCATTCAGGCAGAAATGAGCTTCGTCACTGAAGATAATTTTTCCATAAAAAAGCAGAGTTTTCCAAAGGCCCACTCAGCGAAAATTCGACGTTGTGGCAGGTCGTTCGGTTGCACGAGCTGTATTTTGTAGATTAAGATCCTTCCATGAAATCTTCCACGTAGTCGAGTAACATAATCCCAATTCCTGCGAAAGCCGACAAATGGACCAATCACGGTCTTCATTAACACTGGCGGATGGAGCAGCAATATTTTATTTTGTACGCACTCTACGCATGCGGGTAGGTGGCTTGATATCCAATAGCGTGAAATTGGTGGGCAATTTGGTCACTATGGCTTGAATTGCTTGCTCACTAAGTCGATTATGACCCAAAAAGCATTTTTCACAGAGCACGAATTTTAATAACAACATTCAATAATTTGTAAGTGGTGTTCGAGTGTAAGTCTTCCCATGATGGAATGGCCATGCTAACTGCTAATGTTCGACTTTTACACATGTCACGAATCACGTGTCAGCTGTCAAAAATAGAACACTGAAAAACCAAAGAGCACACAAATCACCCTTTGCATATACTCCTATCTAAGTTCATACAAAATGTATTATAGAACCTTAATTTTAGTTTTTGAGCGAAGGAAATCCTGAAAGGTCAAAGTGATTAAATAATTTAAAGTTCTCGAATTCTATTTTATTCACATTCAGTGAGCCCTGGAAAAGGTCAGCATTTCACTTGTGGCCAGATGTCATTGTGTTCTTACGAAAGTTGCCAAACTCTTTCGAATTTCATTCTTAATTGTTTCTGTTCCACGAAAAATCATCTGAAGTTATGATTACTTGTTCCCGGTATGTGGATGAGGTTGTTACATAAAATTTGAAATTACATTCTGAAATGTTGGATTGTAGAATTTTCAGAAAATTTGCCAATTGAAACTGTTTCATGGAAATCGAGTGTCCTTTTGATTATTTCATGGCAATTCTCGTCACCGTATGAGCATAACAGCCCTCGTGAACTTAAAAACAAAACAGATGCAATTATGTGTATACCTCTTTTACATACTTCACATAACATATGTACATACTGACGACATAGCTTTACAACGAAATACTGGCCAAAGATTCAAACCTGAAGCAGAAGTTTAGAGAGATTAAAATATCTGGCTGTTCAATGTGTACAACAATTATGCAGTATCTCAGTATTGTATTGTATCTCAGAATTGTTATTGTTCAGTGCGTTGAACTGCAGCTCTGCAGGCCCAGAAGACCAATGCTAACTTCGGCATTTATAAACGTCGCAACTGACATTCGCTCGACTACTACCACGAAAATCCTCGATCGAAAAGGAATAACGACGAAGAAAGTTTTATGCACAAGGACTTCTTCAATGGGAAGAACAACCTCAGAACCACGTGGAAATATTGATGGATTCCACTCACAAGGTTACATTTCAGCAATCCCAAGACAGCTGGAGCTAGAACTTGTGGTTGTCAAACAAACATATGTTAACCAAATCCAGCGGACTAAGGCTTCGGAAAACGAATAGCTCCTACCATGAATGGGTATGAAACGAAAGGGTACTTGGTTGAAACTGTTACAAAAAAAGACAACAGATTATGATATAATGTACTCGTATTGTAGAATACACACATACGATCTGGAGACAGCAGACTGAAGGAACTGAACCAAAATGGCAATGAGAACTTGAACTTTGAATGTAAAGAAAATCACTGATTGGATGGACGTATATTGATAAAGCGTAAGACTTGCAATACGACCAGGAATATTTCATCTGACGGCCAACACACATCTTTTATAATTTAAGTTACCAAGCTTACTTATTTGTCAGAGATTGTTACTCTGTATATTCTCTATTCCTTTTACGCAAACCTATGAAAGCCGATCATGGCTTAGATCGGTCACGCCTCCTATTGGGCTATCCAAATTCTAACCAAATTACGGAAGAGTTTCCTCTCCTTTAGCAAGCTACTGTAAATCTTGATGCTTCCGAGTAATATCCTACCTAACCTCACTGACGTGTGTGCCGTCTGTGCCATAGTTGAGTCCCCTGGCAGGAGCTATTTTACTTACTTACTTAAGGTGGCACCTTAGTCCGGGATAGACCTGGACCTCAACCAACAACCGTCTCCAGCGCACTTGATCTTTAGCTAGATACTTCCAGTATCGGACGTTAAGTTTTCTGAGGTCCCCTTCCACTTGTGTGCACCACTTGATTCGTGGTCTTCCCCTACTGCGCTGTCCCTCCGGTTCGGATTCGAAGACTTTTCGAACCGGAGCATTGGTGTAGATTCGCTCTGCAAGACCTTCACTCTTTTGGCTAAGTTGATTCTGCTGTACAATCCTTACAGTTAATCGCTGTACCTCCTCATCCACTCACTGTCTATGCAGACGGGACTGAAAATCACCCGAATAAATTTCCTCTCAAAACATCCAAGTGCGTCCTCAACAATTTTTGATGAAGTCCATGCCCCTGCGCCATAGAGCAGGAATGGGGTTATTAAGGTCTCACAAACGGTCACTTTTGCTGTTCGAGAGACGGCTGGTCGATTGTCTTCTTAGCCCAAAAAAACAGGGATTGGCAGGAGTTATTCTTCGTTTGATCTCAGCGCTGGTGTTGTTGTCTGGATTGATAGCGGAGCCTAGGTAGACACTAGCTTAAAGTTATATCTGTCGAAGGTGATGTTCTGTCTGAGACGTCAGTGTTAGGTGTCCTTTTTGGTTGATAGCATATACTTGGTCTTGCCCTCATTGACCGTTAAACCTATCTTCGCGGCTTTCATCTCAAATCTTGCGAAAGCGCAACTGACATCATGCTGCTTTCTTCCGATTGTATGCGCATAATTAGACGAAATTTTGAAATATTGTGCTTCTTGTGTTGGCGCGTGAGTTTTGCACTATTCTTAAAGAAATTGCATGACAGCGTGTCCTTCGTTGAAATCACAGGTCTTGGAGAGTTCTTTATTGACCTTAATGGAACCGCATGCATTCTCCATCGTGAGCTTATGCAAACGGAGGAATTTGATAGGGACTTCAAAGCTATACATTTCTCTGTATATGGTAGTTCGTCTCTATAGATTATGACATACGCGGCCTTAATATCGATGAATAGGTAGTGTGTATCGTGGGTTTTTTCCCTGATCTGCCGCAGTGTGAATATTTGATCGATGTTATTCTTTTACATGTATGGCCTGAAGCCAGACTGATATGGACCAATCAGGCGTTCACACAATACGGCAGATAGGACCTTGTAGGCGATGTTAAGAAGACTTATGCCTCTGTAGTTGGCACAGTTCAGAGGGTCTCTTTTCTTGAAGATCGAACAAACAATGTTGAGGTTCCATTCCTAAGGTATACTTACTTCCGACCATATCTTACAGATGATTTGGTGTATGCTCCTTAGCAAGTCATCGCCTGGCGCTTTGAAGAGCTCGGCAGACCGGTCGCCCGATCCTGCAATTTTGTTAGACTTAGACTTTGGTATAGCTACCTTCACTTCATCCAGGTCGGTTGGATGGAATTATTGTTTACATCTCAATCTTAGCATTCACAAACCCGCTGGTCCACATGGTATTTCTCCCCTCCTTCTGAAGAGGTGTTCTTCCTCGCTGGCAAAACCACTGCGTAAGCTTTTTCGTCAATCCTACTCTTTAGGACTCTTTCCGAGCAGATGGAAAACAGCATTTGTCCGGGCCATCCCTAAAATAGGAGAATCTTCTTCTCCATCCTCCTACAGACCCATTGCACTTACGTCCCTTCTTTCCAAGGTCAGCTCATGAAATATCTCAAAACACGAAAACTTCTTAATGACCGGCAGTACGGTTTTCGTAGCAACAGGTCCACTGGTGATCTGATTACATGCCTCACCGAAAAGTGGGACCAAAGCGTACATCAATCTGGCGAAAGCAAGATAGTTGCACTTGATATTTCTCAGGCATTTGACAGGGTATGTCATCAGAATCTTTTGTCGAAAATGTGTGCTTTTGGGATCGACGACTCTCTTCTTCAATGGATTAGAAATAACTTTTGGAACGGTCAATTCAAGTTATCTTGAACGGTTTGAAGTCTGATGCTCACAAAATAAATGAATGTTGGTGTGCCCCAGAGCTCCGTTCTGTCTCCGACACTCATTTTACTTTTCATCAACGATCTCTTGTCTGCTACTTCTAATCCAATATATTCCTTTGCTGACGACAATACTCTCTACTTTTCGTATTTGTTTCCGGATTCATGCGCCTGATCTTCGGCTGTAGAACGATAACGGCAACTCATTTTAATTGGGGAACCATTAACAGAGTAGAATTGAATGCTTCCAAAACACAATGCTGTCTGCTGTCGTTAAAGCGAAATTTAAACACCCAGCCATTACCTACGAACGGCAGTCGCATCATCGAAACTTATAAACTTTGCATTCTCGGTATGTGTGTCAATGACAACTTACGTTGGAATGACCACATATTCGGTGTCGTCAAAAACGCTGCGAAATGTCTAGGTTTCCTCAATCGATGTAAGAAATATTTCACCCCCTCTGATCTGGCCACAGTACATAAGGCGTTTATCCTCCCCAAAATGGTTTACAATGCCCACATATGGTCGGGTGTGCCCAAAACATCTCTGCACCTGCTAGAGAGGATCCAAAACCGTGCGATAAAACTCATAGGTGATTCTAATATCGCTCAAACAATGGACACCCTCGAACACCGACGTAATGTCTCGTTTTATCGCTATGTGCACTACCAGCGCTCTCCGCCCCTGCAAACCTTTAACCGTAACACCGGCCTCTCTATGAATCTTCATCAGTATAGCCTCAGGCTAACTTTCGGACGTACTGTACAATATCGTGATTCATTCCTAAGCCGTACAGCTCGCTTATGGAATGCCTTACCTAGCTCTTTAGTTCCTAGTCATTATAACCTTCAACCATTTAAAACCAACGTCCACCGGTACCTCTCTTTCCATCCTCGCTGACTTTTCTTCGCCCGCGCTGTGTGCAAACATTTTAAGGGCATCAAAAGAAAACATCATCCAGGCTAAGAGGTTCGTTCTGCCTGACAGCTGTGTTTGGTTATCGCCGTATTACAGTCTAAGAAGTGCTCTTTCTAAATTCTCAACATCGACTGCTGTGTTCCCTTGCTTGTCTCTACAGGCTTCGGTTCAGTGTTTGTGTCCGAGGAAGTTTTAGCAGAAATTTGTTGGTATGTGGGTATCCAATAGCGTGAATTGGGTGCGGAATTTTTCAACAAATCCATAAGTAGCGGCTCGGATTGCCGATTATACCTACAAAGTGCTCTATGAGTTTCCTAAGCACACCTTCGATTTTTGAAATAAATTTCGGTGATTTGGGATCCCTGTTATGGCATCAACCTGCCCATGATGAAATGGAACTGTGCTAAAAGTATACTGAGCTTAGCAGCTCAATGTGCCAATCGGTTTGACATTTAGTCCCTATAGAAAAGCCTGATACTGCAAAGAACACCAATTATATAAGCCTGCTATTATTAGGCATCTTTTTGGTGAGATCTATGAACGTTGCTCTAGGAGTTGGTACTCTATTAATCCCGATATTGGGTTTTCACTTGAAGTGCGCTATTAAGGGCTTATCGAGAGAAACGCGGTCAGTAAAATTGCTGGTAGTTTCTTGCGATTGCAGCTGTTCACGGTTATATCTCCTCACGGATTTTCTTTGTTGTTATGGTGTGAGAAATATCTGTAGACCCTCGAAACAGTATGCTTTTGCGTGGCCAACACAACACGCCCAACTCCTAAATCATACCAGACGCCTTAACAAAACGCCAGAACAACAACAGCAATAACAACAGCGCGATCAGGAGAAGCAATGGAGACCATTAAAGCCATAGACCAGCTCATGAGGTCGTGTGAGAAAGATGCAATTGATTATCGCCCGCCGGGAGCCAATACAAATGCCTGGCTTTCTGTAGTTTACCTAGCAGGGAAGGAAAGAATGTGATATTGTGAGACCTTTAGCTTCTTCAATAGCTCTCAACGGCACATCCATAGGTGATAACTGCCACTTAATAGCTCAGCTGTCAGTCAATCTCTCTCTGTCTTTTGGATATTAAGAAGCATTGAGTGACAGGAATTCATCCTAGTGATTCACCATATAAAAAGGGATAAATTACTCTCTAGAAAGAGACATAAGCTATACCCAAAACAACGCTGTATGTACCTACCCTGTTCAATATTCTTTTATGTCGAGAGAACTGAATCCTTATTAGCTTCGCCACGTTACGAGCCAATGCCTTTCTCCATAGTGACGTATGATGAAGTAATTTCAAATTTAACGCATATTTTATTTTTGTTTTGGGTTAAATTAATAGTTCTTTGGGGTGGTACTACGCAATCACAACACAATCAACTGCTCACGAAACAAAAGCCCCTTTTGCTTTCCATCACGTCCTCATATCATTATTCATTGATTACTCCCCCTCTCTGTGTGTATTGTGTGTGACGAAACTCTCAGCAAATTATATTTACAATTTCAGTATCCGACTTTAAATACCCGCAATCAGTTCAAGTAGTCCTTGCTTGTGATATTGTCCTACACCCCACCCACCAACTCATAGAAGCATCGAGCGCTTCTCTTATTAATGCAAATGAGTCTGCCGTAATCATCATCCGAGCTCGTAGAAATATTATTAAGCTCTGCATTTACCGAAGCACAATATGTTAATAAATTCAAATTACATTTGCATTTAGTTAATGTTGAACTATTATACTTGACGACCGCCTCTGCCATTCATCGTTTTCATTCCGCACCAAACCCAGCAAACGAGCATCAGACCCACTTAGCTTGCGCCCTACCAATATTCGCCAAACCGCCTTTAACCCGGCCATTTGTCTGAGCGTCTCCTGAACGCGCCTGGGTAATTTATTCAAATTGAAATTATCCTAATTACCCAAAATAATTTAAATGTTAAATTATTTCCACAACTTCATTAATTTATTCTTGTTCGCCATTATTTGTGGTACCGTGGGAGTGGGGTGGCTGCCAGGCAAGCAGGTCCTTTAAAATACTCGCACCACCCCATTTTTTTGTAGAAAAGGCTTTTGGTAGATCCTTCAGCCCCTTAACTGGGCGCAAATTAAAATGAATTGTCCCGCTCAGCAAGACTTAGGTCGAGAGCCAAAGTTGAAGGTTCTATTAGTGGAGAGGGTGGGTATGCATAAGCATACGAATATCGTATTTAACCTGCAGCTAAGCACATTTGTGACATGCCTAATCCGACCAGGTAACTGGTATCTGGTATTTGGTACCTGGTACGAGGTCTCATGACATTTGCAGGTGGTGCCTTAACCACAATGTATTTAGATTCCCATCCCAGCCCACTGCTACAGCCACATCCCGCATAGCCGTCGTCATCAAGTTCAAAATGAATTTCAAACTGGGAACGGGATCTGGAAATCAATTTCGTCAAGGTACGGATAGGCTAGGCATACGAGTACATACGGGTATACCACCAAGTGCTGCCTCGCCTACTGCCTACGTATCCCATAACACATACTCGTACGTATCGCGCAATGCGGTTTTAATTGATCTTTGCAACATGACTACGCGCGTATGCTACATGTACGTGGAGTAATATTTTCGGGAGACGGGGGAAAGTTTTAATTCCAACATACGAGTAAATGTTAAGTATACGCACAAGGTTCGACGATTTACGCTGATGACGATGGTGGTAGTACTCGTACTCATAGTCGAATGTAATTTCATATCCCAGCGTTACTTTTGAAATACGTACGAGTGCTCGTATACTTGTATGCCACCTCGGAGACTATGGGCGGCTGGTATAAGGTTTGACAGCTGGCAATGCTTAGGTACGTACTCGTATCTAGGGGAAGGGGTAACAATGCAAAATTTTGATTAATGTCAACGCAAACCCTCATAATATTCGGATGTTATTCTGATGCGATGTTTTGTTTATTTGTTTGTTTCCTCTTTTTTTCCATTTCAGATGTTCAGCGGAAAGTGTACATGCAATGCGTCTGATATCCTAGCAGCAATAAAGGACAGTGAAATTCTACGCGAATCAATACGAGGACCCCCTGGCATGCCAGGGAAAGAAGGAAAGACAGGTGCTCCTGGGCTCACGGTAAGCATGATGTTTTATATTTGACATTCGTTTCATTCATTTATACTCGTACTTCGTGCATTGTCATCATAAGCAGTTTACATATTTCAACTATACATATACACACATTCATACATGGTTTACCCACCCTCCTTGTGTGACATACTTCATGTGTGTCATGCTCCAGTTTAATATATCACGACGTAATTAAGACAAATGAATTTCTATTGCATGATACATAGTTGGAAAGCAACGTTTTTGTCGTGCTTTTTGGTATCACTCCTTCAATATGTCTTACACTTTCACATTTTCAGTGAAAGGTAGATATTGTCTTGCTGAAACCTATGTAACCAGAAGGGAGATATTTTTAAGGAGCTCAACACCTAAGACTTATTAGTTTGTAAGCCTCAGTAAGATGCATTTAAGTGGAGGTTCCGCTCTAGAATGGACGAAGCCCCCATCCAACAATTTTTTTTTTTTAATTTAGGACGATCGTAGTTTAACTGGCTTTGATGGCATCCTCCAACTTGGTTGGGATACCTTTCTATTTTATATTTTATTTCGATTAAAAGGTGCCCACATCCTCAATACCTACATCATGTTGTGTAAGCCAACAGTAGCCAGAAAGTCCATCCCATAGAAGGGTTACTTTTAGAAATCAGTAGAGAAGCTTCATAGCTTCCTATGTAAGAAAGCACTACCCATAATGCCCATTCATCTCTCAAAGGCATTCATGCAACAGATAACAAACAAAATCCACCTCCTTCTCATCCTTGAGATGATACCTGATGTAACCCACGCATCACAGACACTACGTTTAATAAGATAGTTCGACCTCTTCTTGCTACGTATCGGTTACAACTTCCTGGAATTTCGAACGCACTAAGTCGGACAATTGCACTTGCTCGACCAATGGCTGTTCTTAGATGCCTCTCATGACCGAGTATCGAGCAACTTAGTGGGGCGATTTTTTTCGGCCTTTTAATCGCAAACGCATCAACTTTATTATTGCCTGGGATGTTTAAGGGCCCTGGTGATCAGCTTAGGGTCATTGTTTTTGGCATTCAATATTTTACTCAGAAAGTTTGATAATGTTTCTACAATCTTTGATCTGACGATTGTAGAGTCTAGCTATCGAAGTAGACGTGAGGCAATTGTCCTCACGGGGATATTATCCTCATATGTAATGGTAAGTTCCTGGGCTTGAAAGATGTTTTCCCCTTTTTTTTCTGGAGGAAAGTAGGACTCAAGCAAAGAACTAGTTCAGTGTACTCCTTTTAAATTCCTTAATGGAAGCTTTCAGTCTTTGGAAGAAGGATGAGTAAGCGTTTCAGTGATAAAGTATTCGTACCTACTGGACATTCACAGAGGTAGTACACTGCGGTGTCATTATCACTTACACCGCGAGCGTCTCAGGGTATTGTATCATTTATGTCCAGCACATTTAAGTGATTAGCAAAAGTGTAGTGCCCCCTTCATGATGTCTGTAAGCACCCTGCCATCTTTCCTGCTTAGGGTCAGCAGCAAAGCCGCTGACTTCCTAGAGACGTTGACAAGCATTCGTTTGGTCTGCTGGCAACCTGGAAAGTCCTGCCATCTGCAGTTGTGCTCATATTAACCCCGACTGTCGTTAGAAGCCCTAACCGATGACGCAAGCAGACCTAACGTAGATTCGGGTCCTGAAAAACTCTGCTCTGAGCCTTGCCGATGAACTTCGGTGATTTTATTTCCCAACCCAGTGGGTTAAGCCTTCCGAAGGCGTTCATTGATGTTTTGCATTCTCGAACTAGCTTGCAAGTCGGAAGAGGGTTGAGCAAGGCTCTAAGAGCAGCTTGGCTATCGCTACACATACACATGCATCTTTCCCTCCGCCGGATCTTCACCATATAGTTCGTTGCTATCAGGATTGCGTACGAGTATATCTCCGCTTGGAATATTTTCACAGATGCAAGTTTCTCTAACGAGGAATGAAATCAAACGTAGTCGCCTTCCAGAAAAACGCCAGCGCCGCATCCTATATCGGTTCTGGAGCCACCCGTGAAGTCTCGACTACGTTCGATTCTCAGATTCTGGCCGAAACCAGTCTTGGGTCTTGGTCGATTTTGTACTATTTCCGCAGCAGGAGTTCTGGTGTAATTGCGTAAGATGACACGTCCATAAGATCAGAGTTAAAGACAGTCCGTGCGCAAAGTCATCAAAGCTTCAGTGCATTTTGTACTAAAGACCACATCTTTTTAAACGGAAGACTTTAAGAGTGAAGCCCATGAAATGAATATCGATTGGAAAGAGATTTATTAATGCGTCTAGGGCGGATCTAAGGGTTCTATTGAAAGCTCCTATGCAGCTGTCACAAACCGCTGTTTGAAGTCTGGTGAAAGCAGTAATGACGTATTTTTGTTCAAGCTTATTCCTTCAGACAACCGACGCATAGGATGTATATAATTAGCCTTATTATGCCCCCAAGTCTTGCCTAAAGCTCCTATATACGGCCAGAAAGCCGACAGTGCCTTATAGTCTTTCGACTTAACATGATTACTCCATAGAAGTTTGATATCCATTGTGATACCGAAATATGGTACGTAGCGGGATGGCGATGCCTTTAACCGGAGTACAGTTTCCTCGTTCTGGTTAGCCCTCTGTTTAAATGCAAACTTCTCTGCACTGGCTAGCTCCCACAGTTGATTGACACAGTGTTTGCACTCAGCGTCATTTAGACGTTCAGTCATTGCTAGCCTTCCGATTTCGAAGCGCCAGAGAGAAGATAGCGGCACCTATAAAGCGCTGGTCTGATCCTCTATCGCATTTCGGGGTTTTCTTGGATGTTGCTTTTCCAGTGACCTTTCCTAGTTGTAACACTGGCCTTGTCCGGACATCCTGTGCGTGTGAAACAACTGCTGGTTTTGTTTATGTCGATTTCCGTCCGCCTGAACTGCAGCCTTTGTTGGTTGCAGCACCAGTTCCATCCGGGTATCGTGCGCGGAGAGATCCATTGACAAAGGTAGTGCCGGAAAAGTTCTTCCTATTGCCCCTGTTCGGGACAGAAGAAGAGGACGCAGTTTCAAATCCGATAGGTTGATCGGTTTCAGTAGGAATCAATTTCACCGATTTGTTTCTCTTCTCAGTCGCCGCTAGTGCAATGAGACGTTTGGCACTCGTGCCTTTAATAGCATTTGCCATCTCTTTGATCCACGTCTCCATTTCCTCTTTAACTGCGCCTTAGATAAAATCCTTCAGAGTGTTCCTCTTCTGGAGCCCGTTCCGCATTTTCAGTTTCCCCAGACAATCCGTCAGAAATAGCACCCTAACCCACTACTGGTTTATTCTGATGGAGTTTAACCATAACAGGCAAGGCCCTGGTGGTAATATCCATCGTTCCAGCTCAATGTACCGAAATGAATGATTTGTCGAAATCAAAGGACTCAGCAAGACCGTGGGTGGATTGTCGCATTTACGAGTACCACCTGGAATATAATCCTTTGGGGTCACCTCCATACTTTTAAGGTGTTACGTCAAGTTTGGACGTCTTTGCTGCATAGTGCGACGTCCCACCTGGGCTCCCTTCAGAACCTTACGGTCTTTGACTTCTAAGTCTTCGTGCCACGACAAGGCCCCCAAGGAAAGGAAGATATGTTAGGTATGCTGATCCCTTAGAATACGAGTATTTTTAAAAACTAAAGTACTGTCCAGGGGATAGCGGGATTATTAGTTATTACGATATTATGGTGTCTAGCCGTATACCATTTACCTTTCAAAATTACTGGACAGCAAAACGCTACACCCGGCAACTTGATGGGATTATTTACGAAAAAACATGTCAGGTAGTTGCAAAGCCCTATGCGTAAGTATTGGAGTTAGATAGCAATAATGCCTCCAACTTTTTAGAGGCGTAAGGAAATATTTATTTGCCTTACCTACATATATTTTGTAGAGCATACTCGTACAGCCCCCAACAGTCATGTTTGAGAGACAGCCAAATGTTGAGAAAATAATAAGATGACGCTATCTGAAGTTCAAGGCCTAACTAATTTCCGTTCAGAGAACTCCTACATTCCAAAATTGCCTTCGACGATATTTTTTAAATAAACTTCCAAGTGCACGTTTGGTCACTCACGTTACTTGCAGCTAGTCATTGAGGTATAAATGCCATGAAAACTCCAGTGCTTTTTTTTCAACCCGAAGATGGTCTTGAGGCTGAAGTTAGCACGGAGGTGGATTTTCTTATAACTCGTTCATTGGATTCTCTGGATCGAAACAGCAGCCTTTACTGGTTGCAGTTCTGTATTCACTCCAGCAAAGGCTATCTGCGGAACAAAACGTACTAAGTACTCGTACCTCCTCCTGGATCGGTTTCAGTTGAAGTCAGATCTGGCGACCGAACTATTCAGAGGGTTTTGGACATATGTCTGTTAGAATATCCCTACTTAACGGGCTCCTGACCTGTCAGAAGTCTACGGCTGAGACGCAGCAGCCTTCCACTATCTTTGGCTCCGGGTGCGATGCTTCCAGTTGTCTAGACCAAGTTCTCTGGCTTTCGCTTTTGCTTGGTCTTTGCAACCGATTCGAAGACTCTCTTTGCTGGTGCATTATTGTCCATTCGCTAGATGTGGCTAAGCCAGTGTAGTTGATCTGTTTTATTTTTTTGGACTACATCCACATCTTGACAAAGCTCACAGAGCTCGCGGTTGTATCTTCTCCTCCATTCGCCCTAATCGCGTAACAGATCAAATATCCGAAGAAGAATTTTCGCTCGAAAATTTTCAACATCTGCTCTGCGTTCCTGTTTATCGTCCAACACTCGTCTCTATAGAGTAAAATGTTTTGTAGAGCATGCATTCGCCAAACAGAACTAGCAGCAGTTTCCTATGACAAGCATTCGCCAAATATCTACTCGTACTAGTCTGTCATTCATGGAGTTGATGTCTACTCCGAGCTATGCAAACTCCTTAAACACTTCGAAGTTACTGTTGTCAATAGTGACGTTTTGTCCTGCGCGGTACATAAATACTTCTTTGTTTGTTGACAACATGTATAGGGTGACCAAATAAGAACGATAGAAAAAAAAATTTTAATAAAGCAACAACGAATTGATTCTAGCTTTATTTTGACAGTACGTTCATATCATTACTAGGTAAAGTAACCTCCTTGTCCGCCAGGATGCGCTGCTACTGCAAAAAAGGTTATGGTGCCTTGAAGTCCATTCATATTTAGGCAGACATGCCAAATTTCAGTGTGATACTGTTTTTAGTTTTGTTTTGACAGCTGATTGTTTTTGACGTGTTTGCCATCATGTTGAGTATGGACAAAAACGATTTTCGTTCTCTCATAAAACATTATTTTTTGAGAGGCAAAACGGCGAAGGAAACAAAAGAAATGTTGGATAAATATTATGGGGCTAATGCTCCGTCAGATTACGTCGTCAAATATTGGTTTCGAGAATTTCGTGGTGGCCGCAACTCCATTACCAATCAAGTCCGTAGCGGCAGGCCCTCCGATGCGGTTACAGAGGACATTGTCAAAAAAATAAATGAAATGGTGTTGGCTAACCGGAAAGTGAAGGTGTGCGAGCTAGCAGATACCACAAAGATTAGTACTGAGCGCACGTGCCATATTTTGGGCAATATTCTGCATATGAAAAAGTTATCCTGCCGCTGGGTGCCGCTAATGCTCACTCCTCACCAAAATCACGAAGGCGAGAGCACTTCGAAAGAGTGTTTAAACTTGCTGATGCGGAATCGGGCGGACTTTTGGCGTCAATTGGTAACTGGATTTGGATCCCTCGGACTATTATCTCTTCCCAAACCTCAAAAGATGGCTCATCAATAAAAAATTCAGCTCACGCGAGGAAATCATCGACGCCACGGAGGAGTATTTTGCAGACCTTCCGGAAAATTACTTTTCGGACGGGATCAAGAAGTTGGAAAATCGCTGGAATAAGTGTATCAAACTAAAAGGGGACTATATTGAATAATATAAAAAAACATTTCAAAAAAAAATTTTTTTTTAATTCCCAAGAAGGTTACTTTTCACTCACCTAGCATGTGTGGAATAGCACATCATTAAAATGTCCGCCTCGCCTTCGCTAGCAGTGCTTCAAACGGTCGGCCCAATTTTTCATGTTTCGGTCCAACATGTGCAGCGTTATTACTACAAATTGGTTGGCTTGTTAGCCCAGCCTAAGGACTTGACGTAGCCCCAAAGAAAATAATTGAGTGGTGTCAAATCGCATGATGATCGCTCGCCGTGAGATTTTGCTTGTTAACATAGCCGCTGCGCCAAAAATGGACCACGTCCGAGAAGTTGATTTTTTGGCCAAAATTCATATCTCCGGTCAACATTTCCAGTGCCCAATTAGAGAACGCACGCCGTTGTCTATGGTCGTCCGACTTCAATTCTTAGCACAATCTTATACGGATGTAGGCCCAAATCCAACTGCAATTTAAGTCGGGTTAACTCTCTGGCGATGCCCAATTTAGCTGATCGGCGCCGAATCGACATTTCTGGGTTTTAACTGACACTGGCCGCTACGGCGGCTATGTTTTCTTCATTTCGCACCAGTCTCTATCTGGTTGGTGGCTTAAGATCCAAAAGAGTATACTCAAACTCAAAATTTTCCACGGTGTGACGAATTGTCTGCGCACTGAAGCTATTATGACGACCGACTTCACGACGAAATTCACGCTGCGTATTTACAACTGATCCGTGATTTTGAAAATATTTCGTAATTATTCCCACACGTTCGGCAACCGTAAAACGATGCATGATAAAATGGCAAACCTTACTGGATATTTTGACAGCTGGATGTCATTGGTAACTTTGGCAGCTGTTGAAACATAACAACTGGAAAACTATCATTGCTATCTCCTTACCTGTTACTTGGTTTTATTCTCATTTACTTCAACACCGACTCGTTTCTCCTGTTCTTCGATTGCCGTAAAAGCGTCTATGGAGTCTGCGTAACCCAGCAGTTGGGCAGATTTGTCCAAGATAGTGCCTTCCATGTTAACACCTGCCCTTGGCACTATCTGTTCCAGCACTAAAGTGAATAAATCACATCACAGTGTATTATCGTGCCGGAATCCGGTACAGGTCTGGAATAGTTCGGAGAAATATTATTTCCAAATAGCAGATTGCACCACTTGTTTTCCAGCGTCACGCGGCATAGCTGGATCAGTTTTGTCGGAATCCCGAATTCGGCCATCGTCGAATGTTGTCGTATGCGGCTTTGAAGTCTATGAAGAGATGGTGAGTGTCTACTTGAAATACGTTGGTCTTTTCCCAGATGTGCCTTAGTATGAAAATTTGGTAGGTTGACAATCTGCCGGGCCGGACGCCACACTGTTACGTGCCGGTTAATGTGTTGGCTGACAGGTCTGAGACGTTTACACAGTACTTTGGATCTGATCCTATATGCTACATTTAGAAGGGGTATTCCTCGATAGTTATTATTGTGAATGGTTTCGTCCACCCATACCTGGCTGGCATGCACTGTATCAAAACAGCACCTCCATGTTTAAAAAGGTCCGTTGCTAGACCATCAGAACCGGTGGCCCTTTTGTTCTTCAGATTTTTAATAGCTAAGCCAACCGGTGATCCGAGTCAATGTTGGCTGCCAGGAACGTTGTTTCGTCCAGAATACTGGAGGCATGCCTTAAGTCTATCGCAAACTGATCAATTTGATTTAGCCTTTCTTTGATCCGGAGATCGTCATTGTGTATATTGACATGAGGAAATCGTGTTGCTTGGTATACTAATCTTTCTTCACGCCATAAAGTGAATGAGCTTAAGCTCGTTGTAGACTACCAAGGATATGCTCCATACCTATCCCGGAGTACTAGGTGATTTTAATGTCATACATCAAACATTGCTCGTATGTCTTTTCAGCTCTTCTGTGATGGAGCTGTCCATGCCTTCCGTAGACTTGATGCGGGTTATCATAAGACGCCCGCTTACATGTCTTAAGCTCAAGACTTCTTGCCTAAGTCTGCGGCATATGGCAAATCCACATCCAAATAAGCGCTGTTTCTTTTCCCTTTAGCAAGTAAAATAGTATATATCACAGTTTGTCAGCCTCCCTATGTCCGGCCCATCCCATCGCACTACATGGATGGCGATGACATCTGCGTGATAGCAATCAAGGGCCTCTACCAATTATTTGGCTGCACATAGGCTGTTAAGTGTATGGATATTCTACCTGCAGATCCCAAGGCTGTTGTCCTTTAAACGTTTGCTAGAGTCGTTGACAGTACGTTCATTTTTATCCGAAGTTGGTACGCCACATATTTTAATCTTTACCGTATATGGTTGTAAGCCTTATGATGGTGTAGGCCAATATTATGCTACTGGCCGGTCATGCCCTTGCCATTTTAAGGGTTTACTCATGCAGTTGTCGGGGATCATTGCTGGGAGGTTAGGCAAGCACTTCGCTACGAACTTGATTTTTGTGGAATTGGCCCAATCCAAGTTATCAGGCAGTCAGCAGTTTCCCAATTATTCGCTACGCTTGTCTCCTTCACATTTAATAGAGAAACTTTTTTAATCGAGACATTTTTTAATCAGGGATCACACATTAGGGCAATCTACAACAGAGTAACATAATCACCTGCTGTATCTTTAGGGTTTATTAAGACGTCTCAAAATAAAAATATTCAAAGCACGTCTATGTACACATGGACATTAAAAAAAGGCAAACTCTTCAAAAAGACACCCAAACTGCGCTTAAACTCCAATTAAACTGCTCCCTGTCTCTTCTTAGGAAACTTTTTAAACACCAATTTCCTCTGAACACAAAACACAATCTCACAGTTTACCATTCTTCCACACACATCTAAATTCGAATATCCATTAAAAAGCAAAACAAACTAATTACAAGACTTCCTTCCATTCCAACACAAAAACAACCGAAAAAAAAAACAAACTGCCACCCTCTTAAAGATGGACAAAAGTCTTCAGCACTACTTGAAGAAGAAATCGGTAACAAGGAACAAAATTTAACGAAAATAAAAAAAATAAAAATAAAAACAAACCCCAATTCCAAGTATAAATTAGCCCTTCCATTTTGCCGTAAGACAATGTCTCATTATTCCCAATTACTAAAGTGTAAATCAATTAAATTTCCTGCTAAAAAGCCCTCTTAATCCTAGAGAGAGTAACGTTTATTCAACCCCCAACCACCATCAATTCAACTGTTGTTATTGTACTTGTATAAATTTTAAAGTTGTTAAACCACCTTTTCCTCCACGTTTTTGCCACCTCCAGCTAAATAACACCTTCTCCCTATCCAACTCTGAATCCGACTTCAAATCCAAACCTCACCCTGGTTAGTTTAATTATAATACTCCTACACCCCATACTCGGGTTTCTACCCTCCATTACACACCCACTTAAAAAGAGTACCAGGAAAACGACAACAAAATAACGACAATGGCAGAATTTGAATTCCTGTGATAATCCCGCTGTTTTTGGGTGGAATTACATCCGCAATGATGGCGTATGATACGAGTACCGTCCCAAAAACGACACGCATTCGGTCGAATGTTTGAATGTTTACGCAGCAAATTTTGGTAATTTAGGTAATGCCCGCCAGCTACCTCTTAGCAGATTGTGTATGTATTTCGGCCTTGTAAAACAAACGTGACCAAGACCCAGACCCAGACCTTAATGTGTTAGTCTAACCACCCTCCTAAGGTTGTATATGTAAATGTATGTCCACCCATCCAACCTTAGTAGAATTAAAGTTGCGTACATGTCGAAACTAATTTTTGTGTTTTTTTGTTTTTTTTCTCTCTTTACAGGGTGCTACTGGGGTACCAGGTGAACGCGGTGCCCCCGGTCTTAAAGGTGACCGCGGCGATAGGGGTGATCCTGGTTCTCGTGGTCCCGAGGGTCAACAGGGCATGAAGGGTGAACCCGGTCTAGATGGGATGCCCGGTGTGGCAGGCCCACCTGGACCACCTGGTTCACCCGGTCTTCCGGAAAATTATGACGTAAGTATTGCTGTTTCTTTTAACGTTTCTAAGCCTTCTTTTATTTGATTTAAGTGTAAATGACTTCAAATGACTCTATTGTGAAGGCGCGCTTTTATTATTAATTTGTACGGGCCTCCCCCATGTCATTGCAGCAATCCTACATCCTGTCCACGTCCACCATTGTCCACCCATCAAAACGAATTAAACCTGTCCGTCAAATAAATCATTAAGCAATTATTCTTTACATCCGGTTCGTGCGCGCTAATGTCATTCCTTTTGTAACAAATTGCGCGCTAGAGGAATAGAAATCATGCTCTGCCCTCCTTACAACATGGAGGGTCTCTAGTTCAAACTGAAATTCTCACGCCCTACTCTTATCCGCCCACCTGCCACTGCTTCTGTAAATTTTATAAGTAAGTTGTAAAATGTTTTCTCATTCTTGTTTTCGTTATTTTTGCTTTTGCCGTTCATCGCTTTTCAGTTCGCTTTGGAGTTCCGTTTATACCACTTAGTTGAGGTAGCCCCATTGGAAAAGGTTCGGTGAATTGGCTTTGTTCATCCCTAATGGGTGAGGAAGAAAAAAAAAAAAACAGAAAACCCCCTGAATAAAAAACGGCGAAGAAAACAATTTGCCTAAACTAATTTCCTTCCTTTTGACTGCTACAGCAGTTAGTTGTTGTTTCTTCCTCTTGTTCGCGGGGTTGTTGGTTGGTCTTCCTCATCGAGAAACCAAGCGACTTCCTATTTTGTTGTTACCTCGACACTGAAAGAGTTTGTTTTTTCTTTTTTTTCGATTTTCTCCGTTACAACCGTTTTATCTCTTCGCCGGTGGTGGTGAGTCTTGGGTCCGGGTGGGTGTTCCAACGAACCTTACATTAGCAATCGCAATCAGCCCGAAGGCGACTATAACTACACCTACAGCACCACCAAGGCATAGTTTGGTCCCTTCGTGGAAAGTGGTAAAGACGTGTTTTGAGAATTTTTATGATTATGGACGAGAACCCTTTAAGACACACACACAGTAACTCGGCCATAGCCGCCAGTGAATCAGAAAAAGCGCGCAAAATTTGCATAGAAAAACTTTTCGTATCACATTCCTCTTCAGTTTTTGTTGCTGCTCCTTGTGACTCTTTGAGCGAGCAACCCCTCAGAAAGCCTAGTACTGGATGACTTTTAGGATTTTTTTTTTTTTTTTACTCCACTTAAGCCAAAGAAAACTGCTTTTAGGGTAGCGGAAGTCATTTTCGTGTCTAACTCATCGACTCATATAGGGGTTAGAACAATTCGTGAGCGCATAGGTACACTACCACTACACCCACATGGAGCAAGTTCGACTTACCTTCATAAGGTTAAATCACTGTTATGGGGTGGCAAAGTATGCAAATTGTTGAGTGGGTCCTTAAAACTTCAAGTTCTATTATTCTTATTTTAACAGCACCCTCATCCCCCTTGTGACACTAGAGTTAGTATGTGTTGGTGTTTAGGATGACAATCGGAGGAACAACGACAACGATGATGATGACAACGATGACGACGGTACTCAATTTCGATGGAACATGAGAAGTTAAACGGTTCTTGCTTTTGCAAGGGTGCTTTGGATGGAAGGCGTGGATGACAAGACGTCTCGTCTCGTCAGACATGCCTTGCTACATGCTGAGCATGTGACAGTGGCAATTATTTGAACACGTCTCATTATTGAAATTCGCACGTGATGGATTTATAGCCGAACAAATGAATGTGTGTAGAAAATTCGCAGACACAAGTAGGCCGACATTGAAGGGTGAGATGAATTTTTGGCTGGGAAAGGTTGAAATTTCCGTTCCGTCTGGAATGTAATGCGACGTTACATCCTAGGGTTTGGATAAATGATTTTTTGAAGAGGAGACTTATTTTGCATGCCAAGAGAATATGTCAACTTTTACATGGAGATAAAGATGTCTACGTGGGATCAAAGCGTCAGAAGATTGACATGCTATTCTGAAGGATACGCATAAATACCTGTTTGTTAATGATTGATGTTAGGCGGGGAGATTACTACTTCTAGTATTGTTTAAGTCCTGTCCAAATACGGCGTATTTCTGGAGTATAGCCGACTATGTCTATAGCCCATTAGACTGAGCATACTGCTGAGATATCTCTTGGATATATCAGAACTGATCAGCTTTAAACAGGGCAACAGAACAAAACCGCCAAAACCTCAACCGTTACATGTTTTAGCAAACGAGAACAGCATCCTGTACTGATTGTCTAATATCTGGAAAACCACTTATGTCGACTGCGAATGGTCGAAAGCATTAACCAGGTTCCACCATGAAGACTGAATAAGCGAAGGGATAACCGCGTTATACTATACATAAGTCTGGATGCAAAGTCTGACTTTGTTCTTCACTTCTATTGGGAGGTCACACGTACAACACATGGAAAGCTATTTCTCTGACCGGTGCGCTTTTATGGAATCACCTATGATAGGGTTGGTTTACATGCAGAACGGGATTGCCCTCAAGGGTCGGTTTGTAGTCCATTTATATGGAACCCACAATATACGTACCTGAATCGTATTAACTGTAGGGATGCGAACAGGGTCAAGCATAACGATATATGAGCGGATGAATTTCATACCTCATCTCATTGAGCTATAAGAACAACTGCTTAGTGTTGTGAGCCAGGTAAGGCGCATTCTATGGACTGACTCGGGAGTCACCAGACTACTATGTACGGTGGCCTATTTTTTACCTACGTGCAATATTTGTCGGATCGGCTTGGTACAATAGGGTAATGTTTAAGTATGGTCGTCAGAGTGTGGCCTTGCTTGGCTGCTTACCAGTTAGCAGGACCGTATCTACGCATGGGGGTGGAAAGACTCCCGCTGACAAGTGTTGATTGGGTGTCCTTGATGGAGGTTGAAGTGTAAGCTCCTGCTTCCCGAATGTGTCCGGACTAGATAGCAATCTATTGTAGATGGGACATGAGCGATAAATGCAGGGTTACTTACAACTTCCTTCAGGATGTGTAGACCATGAGCGCGTTACCAGAGCTTAGTTTCAATCTCTGTTAGTCTGACTCACTGGGGTTTCTGCTAACTAGGCACCGCTCTTTAAATGCTTTTTTGCATAAAAGAGACCTTAGCGAGGTGTCGGGTTTCTCATGCGGTGCTCCCCTTGAGGACTGGATGCATGTTTTGTGCGTGTTTCCAATCTACTCTGATGTTATGGATTTGCAAGCTATAGCCTGCGTTGTCAGCTGTGTTCTCATTGCCAGAGAGAATTCGTAGCTTCGTAAATGAGATTTTTCGTCGTAGGTGGTTAATGTAGTTAGCTGGACTAAAGGCCGCCAGTCCTGGGCTGTAAGGTGCCTAACTGGAAGTGCCCGCAAGGTTGCGAAGCTCGACCGGAAGTGTGATTCTGATACCACAGGAGGTCAGAGGCTTCTGGAACTTCTGTTCTAACCTGACCTAGGAGTTGGGCCCCTTGTGGGAGTATCGTGGTGGCTCTAGGTTATAACCAAAATCGCGGAGGGGAGTCGACTGACTGGAGCTGGGACATCTCATGGTTTAGCGCATGTTGTAGCGTGCTACGGGGCTTGTGGCCAACCATTTGATGGCTATGGAACTAATCGTTCTGCACGATGTGAAGTTGCACTGCAATCGGCTGCTATAATCCATAAAATGGCTGAGGTATTTCATAGGCCTCGACTGTTCACCAAAGGGGAAGTTGTGTTATATACATGACTTCGAGTCTGTTACTGGTGGTGGTACTTGCACTACGCCAAGGGCGCTAGTCAACGCATTATTTTGATCTCTCGTACAAGGACGTACCTTCACGGCAGGTGCCTACATAAAACGCTGGTGACATCTGTGACAGATCCAGTCCATCACACTTTCTGAATCATATCTGTCGCATGCCGAGAGGAAATATATTCTAGTTTTTGAATTTGTCCTGATGAGGTTGTACCCATTGGATTCTTTGTTGCCTTCGCTAATATTATCGAGCTCTAGGGCTGTAACAGAAACTCTCCAAATGGGTTGATTTTAGTGATATTTTTTGAGGCACTAGGCATTCACTGTCCTGTCCGAGGTGGAAGTGGTATGTAGAGGTCGTGCTAGTAAGTAAGAAGCAGTGATAGGTAAGTGTTATTGTTCGTTTGATCTCAGCGCCCCCTGAATTAATATCTGCCTAGGCAGACAAAGTCCTTAACTACCTCAAAGTTATATCTGTCGTGGGTGACGTTCTGTTCGAGACATCGGTGTTGGGTGGTCTTGCCCTCATTGACCGTTAAACCCATTCTCGCCGCCTTCCGTCTCAATACTCGCGAAAACGCCACAGACCTCACGCTGCTTTCTTCCGATTATGTCAATGCGAGTATGTATCAGTAAGTCCCTGAAAATTAAAACAGATTGTTTGGCGATGTTCAATCACAATCCGAACGAGTTTTTGCACCATTTTGTAACCGTAGACGGAACATGGATTCAACACAACACACCAAAGACCACGGACCAGTCAAGACAGTGAACTGCATTTGTATCGGACAACAAGGTCTTGGCGAGAGTTTTTTGAGATACGTGCGGTGTCATTCACATCGATTACCTTGAAAAGTTTAAAACGGTCACTTGCGCAGACTTGCGCCGCATTTGACGAGGAAAAAAGTACTCTTCCATCAGGCCAACGCATCGGCGCACAAGTCCGCAGCCGCAATAGCAAAATTGCCTGAAATAGGTTACGAATTGCTCCCTCGATAAGCAAATTCTCCAGATTTAGCCGCCTGCGACTATTTCCAAACATGAAAAAAGATCTTGGTCGAATGAAGAAGTCATCGATGAAACAAGCGCTTATTTTGAGGGCCTCGAGAAGTCGTATTATTTAGAGGTCTTCAACAGATTGCAGAAACGTTTGACGAAGTATATCAAGGTAAACGGAGATTACGTTGAAAAATAAAACGTCTTTTTGCCGAAAAGAGTGTTCCTTATTTCAATTTTCAGAGACGTATTGGCCCACTCTCGTGTCATAGGCGTATGGAAGTACTCGTAATTGGACGGACTTTTGTAAGATTGTGCCTCTTGTGCGCGTGAGTTATGCATTATTGTTTCAAGAATGATGTTGAAGAAATCGCTTGACAGCGCATCGCCTTTTCTAAATCCTTTTTCAACACCAAAGGTCACGATGAATTCTTTACCGACCTTGATGGAGCACCGTGCGTTCTCCATCGTCATCCTCTACTGACGAGTTTGGCAGGGATGCCAAATCTGGACATTGCTCTGAATAGCTCATCTCTATAGATCCTGTCATACGCGACCTTAAAATCGATGAACATGCAGGTAGTGTGTATCGATTTGGAGCTAATGGGTTCTTTTGCCAAGATCTGCCGTAGTGTGAATATTTGGTCGACGGTGTACTTACCTGGCCTAAAGCCATACAGATATGGGTTAATCAGGCTGCTGACGAACGGCTTCAGGCGTTCACACAATACGGTAGATAGGATCATTTAGGCGATGTCAGAAAGTCTGATACCTCTGTAGTTGGCGCAGTTCAGAAAGCCTCCTTTGTTGAAGATCGAACCAACAATGCTGAGGTTCCATTCACCTGTCATACTTACATCCGACCATATTTAACAGACTAGTTAGTGCATGCTCCTTACCAAGTCATCGCCTAGCGCTTTGAAGAGCTGGATAGTCAGGCCGTTCGATCCACCAGTTTTGTTAGACTTTGGCTTTGGTATAGCTACCTTCACTTCATCCAGATCGGGTGGATGGAATTATTGGTTAACATCGTTCAAGTTAAAAGCTTTATATTACCTGGCAGCAGCATTTGTTTCGTCATCTCCGTTATACGGTCTACAGAATTGCTCTTTCCAAATCCTCTGTATCGACTGCGACTGTATTCGCATGTTCTAAGTTTCGGTTCAGAGTTTGTCTCCGTGTGCTTTTTACCTTCCGCTAAAACTCTCAAATCGTATTCCTGGAGTAGAATTTCTCAATTTCCACAACCGCGCACTTCTCTTTCCTCCTGAGAAGCCGGTGTTCGTCTCCCGTATTGGTGTTCGTCCAATCTACGTAAAATCGCCCCCTCTAAACTCCGTCAATACAAACGGAACCAAAAATCACTAGAAGAAGTCTATCTTCGTATATACTTCTACACCATAGAGCAGCACTGGAATAATAAGGGCCTAATGGTAACACATTGCCTTAACTAGCTCAGTAGATAAACCGTCCGGTCTAGCAGTTTTGTTGTACTTCTGCTTGAAAATTTTGTTCCTCATTTTGGATGGACGGATCTCTAGACTTTCACTGTCTAGATTGAATGGTTCAATCTGCCTGACAGCAGAAATTGGGTTGCCCTCACCGTTTAACTCCCTGTAGAAGTGATTTTTCGTATCCTCAGCATCGACTGCTGACCTCATCTCCAAATGCGTTGAAGTGGCTTACGTAAAGAGCTGGTCATTCGACCGTTGATTTATTGACACGCATAATCCACCGTACGTCCTCCTTCTAAGGTTCGGTCATTTCTGAAGGGGGACATTATCTTGTTGCTATTTTGTCCTGCTCAGTGTAAGTTATTCGTTTCCAGAATATGAGCACTAACCGCGACTCATGAACAGCTCTTCCTCGACTATCTATTTTCAAAAGCCGGACTTACCTCTAAATATTTCGGTGGAGATTTTATACGATGGAAGTTTCCTAACTATACTCGTGGGAACTTTAAGACGCATTCAACACATAGTCGCAAATCATTCTACTCCAGGACAGAAGACTCTGCCTTTCCTAGCATTGCCAATGCTATTTGTGAATATTTTACTGAACCAAGTACATCGCAAATACTATTCTTTGTAATACAAGTGGGCTCCAAACATTGTTTCAAATATTTTTAAATCCCATAATAGGTCTAAGAATTTGATGGTAATATCAAGTGGTTTTCGTTGGATACTCTTACATCTGCCAGTTCATTCAGATTTTCTCATTCCCATTGGAATGATCAGTGAAAACCTAAATTTTACGAAAAACCTTTGTTTTAATCATAGAGCTCTAAATGCCTCACTAAATACCATTAAGCTGATTTTGCTAAGTGCGAATTTAGCCTACATCTACATAATGGACCTGATGTGAAATCCACTTTATAAAAGAAGTCCATTCATCATTTCATTGCCAACTGCTTCATAGTCTTCAAATGCACAATTCATCTTGCGATTCTAAAGGCAGAAAATTTGTATTTAAGTACCATACCCACAAGAACCACCTCAATATCCGTAAATTATTCACATTATTACAAATAATTCTTAAGAGAATATTTCCTTATTGGTACGAATACGAGTACCTTAGTCGTACTCCATCAAATGGACCTCCATTTGGAACACTCCTCGGAACTGAATTCCATGTTCTGGATAGCTGGATAGCGAACATTGGCCCATAAATAACCATCCTTGCTTGGCTCACATACTCGTAATTCTTCATTTGCAGGCGGACAGTGTACTTAATTCTTTTCCTTATATCACTTCCATTATTCCCTAAATCCTCTTCCCTCTTAGACAATATCTACAATAGAAGTGGAGTCCTTCTTTTTTTTGGGGGATTCATCCTCTTTTGGCACTCCATGAGTGTTTCAGTGTTTCAAGTTTTTTTTTTTTTCAATTTTTTCGCTTCTATAAAACATCGTCGAACTTTATGCACACATTGTGAGTTATAAGATACTCCATGTGAAAGAGTATCTATTCGTATAGCATACTCCTATCGAGCCGGAACTCATGGTTTGGATCGAAGTTCCAACAGAATAATTTAGAAAAGCATCCTTCAGTGAGTTTTTTTTTTTCTTTTATTTTCTTACAAATGGAATCCTTTTTTTTTGAAAAAAAAAAAAAACATTTTCAGTTCTGTTTCTTTTCATTTTTTTTGTTGTTGTTGTTGCAATAATGTCCTTATTTAGAGCGGTCCGGAAGGATTTGATTTATTTTATTTTTATTTATCTCAACGAAAGAGCAAAAACTCATCAACTACGAAGGATACGAGTATCATTTGTGAATATATTCTTCTTCGAGGATATGTGTTTATTTTTTTTTATTTTTCTTTAATTTTATATATGTATATGTATAAGAAAGAAAAAAAAAACGCATTTCCTTTTAAGTGATTTTACAGACCCTGTATGAATATTGTCTGTAAGAGGATTCCAAAATTCTTGGAAAGACTTGTCTTGTATTGGTTAAGAAAGTTGTCCTTTTTATTTATCATAAATTCAAACGCACTTGAGGGTTAGTTCGAAGATTTGTAAGAACTCTCCTCAATGAATTCTTTGATGTTTTGTTAATTGAATTATAGTTTCAAATAAGGATCAGTGAGTACTTTGAATTTAACAGTTTCTTAATCAATATAACGCAAAAGTTGTAAGAGCAGAAGACGATTAAATTTTAATCATTTAGTGATAAATAAAACAGTATTTAAGATTAAGTTTAAAAATATAATTTCACGCTATCTTCATTTTTTTAAAAACAAACTAAACCCACAAAACAGATTAATTGGGATCCATCAAGGACATTTAAGGTATAAGAGTCTGACATATTTATCGAATATGGTAGTTAAGACATTTTTACATAAATTAATAAAAATAAATACTACAATAATTATATATAGCATTTTTTTCATATATTATATAACATTTTTATTTAAATTTAATTGAAATGTAGTCTCCTAATACCACCACTCACCATCAAGACTGCGCGAAAAATGAAATTCGTGCTCTCGAGAGATTTTTCAATCACACAACTAATTTTGTTTGGAATATTTTATGGTATTGTACTAATTCAAGGAAAATTTAAAAAGCATCGCATTTGGTATTGTTGATTTTCTTATCATACACTTCTCCTGAACCATTGATTGATTACCTTATTCAAAAAGTTTACGGAACTGACTATGTTTTACAGACTTGAAACACGGCAACAAGAAAATAGGATCTTTTACAATGTAGACTCGCTGCTTTTCTTGTAGACAATTGAAGTATCTCGTCACCAGCTATAATGGGACGATGCTGTGAATGGTTCCGAGCAGGTGGTAGTCATTTCTGCTAACTCTCTGATAGTCAATTCGCAGTTCACGACCAGTAAATCTTCGATTTCATCGACATGTTCCTCGGCTGTTGATTACGCTGGAGCATGTACGCCAATCCTTAACCACCCTTTTCTTAAGGATCGTGTAGCTACATATGGTATGTCTATTGGATAACGTTTAGGGACTGTTCGTTCTAAAGTGCAGGCAGCTCTAGATATGATCCATGATTGGTACACTTGACATGGACTCAAAATCAACTCCCTCGAATCTGAGGCTGTTCTCTTTACGAGGAGGGGAAAGCTTCGCTATCGCTTTTTCCAAGAAGCTGAGTATCTCGGAGTCATCATCTAAAGATGTTTCAACTGTCTTTATTTTCAAAATGTACGCCTTTAGATTCACAGATTGATATCTGTTCCAATTTGTGTGTCTATTTTTGCCTTTCTACAGTGCAACAACAAACGTACCTATTTGTGAGTATCCGATTACCTCTCATTATTTTACTAATTATTGGTCTGGTCCATTACCGCTACCCATTAGTTAGTATTCACAATTGTGGGTAGCCTTCACATTCTGATCAGACAGCATCCAGACGGTGTTAATCAGCTTACACGAATGTCGTTGACGTTGATAGGCATGCCGCCAACATTCTTGATTTATTTTTGAAGGTATAACCTCGATGTACCTAATCTTCCTATACTCGTCGAATCATTGTGTCATATCGTCGAAACCAATAAACTTTCCATTCTCGGTATGTGTGTCTAGGTTTCCTCAAGCGACGTAAGAAATATTTCACCCACTCTGATTTGGCCTCAATATATAAGGCGTTTATCCGCCCGAAATTGGAGTACAATTCCCACATCTGATTGGGTGCGCCCAAAACATCTCTGCACCTGCTAAACAGAATTCAAAACCGTGCGATAAAACTCATAGCTGATACCAATATCACTCAAACAATGGACACCCTCGAACACCGACGTAATGTCTCGTGTCTCACTCGTTTTATCGCTATTTCCACCAACAGTGCTCCGTAGAAATCGCCAGTAGCATTCCGCCCATTCAAACTTTTAACCGTAATACCCATCTCGCTATGAATGCTCATAGTATACCCTCAAGACGTACTCTAAAATATCGTGATTCGTCCCTAAGCCGTACAACTCGCTTATGGAATGCCCTGCCTAGCTCTTTATAACCTTCAAACATTTAAAACCAACGTTCACCGGTACCTCTCTTTCTATCCTCCCTGATTTTTCTTATAAATTATAAAATTATAAAAAAAAGGCTGTTAAGAGTCTTTTGGGGTTAGCAGACTATATGTCTGCTCCTACAAGATTAAACCGACAGGGGAAAATCGAAAAAATGAAAATAGTCAGGAATGGCTAGAACGCCTTTCTTAATCGTATACTTACTAACTTACAGTTCGTGGTGAACCTCGGCCTCAACTAACAAGACACTCCAGTTGGTCCGGTCTTTAGCTAACTGCTTCCAGTCACGCACTTCAAGTCGATTTAGGTCCCTTCTACTTGTGCGTAAGACCGAACGTGAGGTCTTCCTCTACCACGCTGTCCCACAGGGTTAAAATCGAAGACTCTGCGGGCCAGAGCACTAGTGTCCATTCGCTCCACATATCCTAGCCATCTCAAGCGACTGATGCGCAATAATTCTGTCTAATTCGATTTCAAGAGAAAAAACCGTCGAAAAATGTTCGGTGCCGGCCGTCAACGCAAATGGCCGTTAACGCAAATGGCACCGAACATTTTTCGACGGTGCCTAAGCGACCTAAGATATCTGCATCCGTTTTGGATAGAATCCGTGTTTCAATTCCACAAAGTAGGACTGGGATGATCAAGGTCTTATAAAGAGTCTCCTTAGTTTTTCGGGATAGGGCTTTGTTACTCAATTGCATTTTTATCCCAAAGCAACAGCCATTATCAAAAGCGATTCCTCGTTTTATTTCATCTAAGGTGCTGTTGGCGGAATTCAGAGCACAGCCAAAGTAGAAAAAGTCCTTACTCCTTCAAATTACATGTGTCAATAGTGACGTTCTGAACAATTCGGCGATGTTGTACGTCCGTCCTTGTTAAGAGTATATATGTATGTACTTGGTTTTAGCAGCTTCGGTATCACTACTGGCGAACCCACCGTTGACACCCGGCTGAGTTCTCCTCTGATATCCTATGTGGATATCATCGACGTACGCTAGTACTTTTGAAAGATTGTGCTTCCAGTGTTCACTTGTGAATTTTGCACAAGTCTTTTATGTGACTTCTTGAGCTTCACCTCGTCTAAAACCGTTTTTGACATCAAAGGTTTCAGCTAAGTCGTTACCGGGCTTGGCGAACCAGCTAGCGTTTCCAATCATCACTCGCACAGGCTGACGAGTTTGGCAGGCATTCCAAAATTAGATATGTATGTCTCTATGCAGCTCGTCTCTATAAAAGTTGTAGATGCGGCCTTAACATCGACAAAAAAATGGTGGGTACCAACTTGGACTTCCTGAGTTTTTTCCAGGATCTGCCGCTCTGATAAAATTTAGTCTATTGTGGACTTCCCTTGTCTGTTACCGCACTGATAAGGGTCAGGTTGTTGGCGAAGGCTTTTAGACATTTACACAATATGGTAGATAATATATTGTATTTTATGCCACGTTAAGGCGTTTTACGGGGTCTCCTCTTTTGTGGATCGGGCTGAGACTCTATTGATCAGGCATACACTCTTCTGACCAGACCTGAGAAATGAGTTAGTGTATCCTCTCCATAAAGTCATTTCCATCAGTTTGAAATACATGTGCAGGTGACCCCTCAGGTCCAGCTGATTTGTTGGATTTTAGCTTAGATATTTGTATCCTTACTTCGTTTTGGTCAGGTGGACGGAAATTTTGGCTGTCATCATCTAAGTTGAATGGTCTATTCTGCTTGATGGCAGAATGTTGAGCTTCTTCACCATTATACCGTCTGCAGAAAATGTTTTTCCATATTCTCAACACCAATTGTGACTCTTAATACCTTGACACGTTCTTTTTACCGACAGGTAAAATTTGCGTAGGTTATTCCTAAAGTACAACCTCTCAATATCTTCGATTGCGCATTTCTCGTACTCTGTTTTCTTCTTCTGGGGTAGCCGATGTTCTTCCCGTCTCATTTGCTGGTTAAAGTTCACGAGCGGGTCTCGTCCTTCGTTACAATCCCGCTTTGTAGGCTTCTTGTTTAGCTGCATGTTCTTGCTGGCATTCTCCATCAAACCACAGATTTCTTGGTGGTGGTCGGGCGAAAGCCAGCACATCAGTTGCGGTATCTCTGATCACGCGTTGGCATCGTTACCACTGGTATTTGGTACTTGCTGCTGGCGGCATATGAGTTGTTGAGAGATTTCGTCTTTTGAGATTGCAGCTTTTCTACGTTATATCTTCTCATAGTAGTTCTTCTTAGTTGTGGCGCTTTGTAAATTCACATTCGCACCTTGGCTGCAAATAGGTGGTTATCCGAGTCAATGTTGGCTGCCCGGAAAGTTCGGACGTCTAGAATACTGAAGGCATACCATTATCGCAATGTGATCAATTTGATTTAACTTTTCATGATCCGCAGAACCCCATACCCCCTTATGCGTTGAGATGAGGTAACCGTGTGCTTGCTGTGGTAATATTTCGTCTCCCCGCAAAGTCAATAAGTCCAAGTCCGTTTCCAGACGTAGGGTCGTGTAGGCTATATTCTTTGATGGCGTCGTACTTGCTTTCTTTGGGGCATGGGCGCATATTAGGCTAATGTTAGAGAATTTAGCCTTGATGCGGATTATCATAAGACGCTCGCTCACTCGTCGAGAGCTCAAGACTTCTTGAATAAGTTTGCACATTTGACAAATCCGCTTCCGAATAAGCACTGTATCAGTCACCATAGTATATGTCACAGGTTTTCACCCTCCTTTCGTCGGGATATGTTTTTTAGTAATCATAATATTTAGGACTCTTTCCGAGAACAAGAAAGACAGCATTTGTCCAACCTGTCTCCCAAAATAGGCGCATCTTCTGCTCTCATTTCCAATAGACCATTCCACTTGCATCCCTTTTTTTCGGGATCATGGAAATGCCGAAAACTGTTAACACGGAAACTTGTCAATGAGCGGCAGTAGAGTTTTCATAGTCCTAGGTCCACTAGTGATTTGTTGGCATAACTTACAGATATCTACCAAAGCCAACACCAATCTGGTGAGCGCAAAGAAGTTGCACTTTTGTCGAAAATGAGCACCTCTGGAACCGATGAAAGCATAAACGTTCAGATTGTTCAATTTAAATTATCTTGGACGGTTCCATGTCTGATATTCACAAAATAAACACGGGTGTACCACATGGTTTCGTTTTGTCACCGCACCCTTTTTGCTCTTCATTAGGGTTTTGTTGTCTGTCACTTCTAATTCAGTACGTTCCTTTGGTAACGACAGTACACTCTGTTTTTCATATTCGTTGTGTTTCCGTTCATTCCATTTAGCCACATCCTTGATCAGTTTTGCAGTTCATCATCCTCTGCTTTCCGAATTCCACTGCTCTTGCCACAGCCGTTTCGTAAGCTGCTTTGCCTCGTCGATTGCCTCTTCCACTCTAATTTCCGCCTTCTTGTCATAGACGTACGTCCTTTCTCCCGCTAGGAGATCGATAGATGTCACTCTTGTGACTATAAGAACGGCTGGTTCCGACAAGCTTGCCACACGTAGAGCTCGGCGTCTACTGCCATCTACTCTCTGTACTTTTCTTGTCGAAGTGAGTGTGCATAGATCTCACTGCGATATAAAAAATTTTACTGGGCGATTGACATTAGTAGCCTTCGTTTACTGATCCTAGGACCCCTTCGTTTGCTATCAATGTGCTTAGTGGCATTGCGACCCGAATTTATCTGTTGCCAGAAGGTGAGTTTCGTGTTGATAGTCAGTCCCAAGTATGGTATTTCATTGCTTCTTTGCTTTTATGACTTCGGGCCCGATTTGGAAGATGGCTATCTTGACTTTTTCTGTCGCTAGACTAAGACCGTGTTCATCCATCCATGCGTTCACCCGTCTCATAAACTGGATCAGCTCCAGTTGTGCGTTCTCTTCGTCTTTTGCTACTTTAAACCTTTTAGTAGCCCAATACTGCACTTTACGTTCTAAAAATGTCCGCATGTTCCACCGCATTTGTTGGGTAGAAACATTCCACCAAGTTTTAAAGCTGGCGAGCTTACCACATTTTTATCGGGAAAGGTATCTAAGGTGAGCTAATCGATACATACAAGTTCATGTTAAAGTTAGATGCCATCAAAAGAACAGCTATATAATGGACAAGTGGTTAAAAAGCTGATCACATTTTGAGCATTTGAGGTCTTTCAATAGGCTGTACCATAAACAAGCGTGCAACAAAACGTGATGTATATTCAAGCAATTTCTGCAGAAGCTGCATAGATCCTCTGTACCTCTACTCTCTCCCTGAAAGGGAAACACCATTTGGAAGCATTCTACAATGATAAATAATTTGTAAAATATAGCCCCTTCGAAGCACCAACTGTTGAGGGAATTCTTCTTGGCAGCCCAAAAGGATGAGAAACCATTAGTGGCGATATTCATCTACCTTCCAGATTTTATATTCAGTACATCCGCACGTCCCTGATTCTTTCTGTTGACCTTCGTTGTACTTGGATAGATAAAAAATTTATGTGACCGTCTTCATCCACATTCTGGCTTGTCGATGTTCCATTAGTGCTAAAAGGATTCTATCCTGGTTTGAAACACCCAATTATTTTGAAGCCTTTGTTATTGGCAGCTTTATTGGCAGGAACGTGTGTTGTAATTTAGTTTTTGTCCCAGAAAATAACTAGTAGGACTTTTGGATTTCCACTTTCGGTTAAACCAAAAAATTTTGCCTGGCATTATCTTGCCGTTATGATGTTGGCTTGTAGCAATCGCTTTTTTGGAAATAGTAATCCGGCAATTGCAAGGTTGCCAAATCACTTTAAGCGTTAAACATGTGAAGAATCCAGCCATGAGATCGAACTGGATTCTGGAAACAAAACGACTTAAATGACTGATTCCATACTTCGTGGTCAGCTCTCTTAGCTGCTTTTGTTCCTTTGTCAAGTGCAAAACACCCCAAAGAGGTGGATCTCGTAATTCAGAAATATCTCACCGTGTTCATATCCACAGCTGTCTTTTCGATTATTTTGTGAACTAAATGGACAAATTACCTTCTCTGCTGGTCTGGGTAAAAAAAAAAATCAAATGCCGACAATTTGACACGTATTAAGGTGTTCCCACTTGTTCAAACCATAATTTAACTACCTCTGCGAAATCGTAAAAAAGTATTCCTTTATGAATTGAACCTCTTTCGACATTTTCGAAACGTGTCCTTGACAAAAGAACACATGCATGCTACAGCACAGACAAAAACACTGCCTTTGTGGTTATTTTCTATTCTGCTGTATTATAAAATGTTTTCTTCGTTTTTTGTGCAAATTTCGTCGTCCTTTTCTAATTGGAAAATGATTGTGGTAGCTTGGTGGTGTAGTGGCGGTTATTTCGAAAACTCAAAGAGCTAATTCTCCTATGTCAACTACAGATACGCATTTCATTTTATTTTCATTAGCATATAACAAAAGCAAAAAGAAAAAAATCACATTCTAATTTTCCACTCTTTTTCAATTTTCCCTCCTCAACACTGCGGGTGTCCTGATGATAACAAAAAAATAAAATAACACACACTCACGTTCGTATTCAAAACATCACACCGTCAACAACAAAAAAAAAAAAAACGAAAAACTGGGGGAAAAAAAAACAACGACACCGACAACACCAACTGGCTAACAAAAACAGGAATCACTGATGTCAAACTCAATGGCTGGCTTAAGGAGCAGTACACCTGGACCAAAGGGTGACCCTGGTACTAAAGGTGATGTAGGAAGACAAGGCGAACGAGGCCAGCCAGGATCAAAAGGTGAACGTGGTAGCACAGGAACATCCGGCCTAAAAGGTGACAGGGTAAGTGGTATCCTTGATGAATAATTTTTGTTTTCTTCTCTTTTTTTCTTTTTTCTCTTTATCTGTGTTGAGCTTTCTTTCTGCTACCGTTTTTGCTCTGCTTTAATTTGCGTAAAGATGCGGAATTCCTTTCCACCTATGGTAGGAACACACACAGGAAAGTACATATGCATATGTGTAGACCGGTATAAAAAAAAAAGGACGAAACGAAACAACCCAATTTGTCAGTCATACACAGAGTACGGTACATAAGTAGCTTCGGCTATGGGTAGCTGAGAGATGTCCTTATGCCCCGGCTCTGGTGGATGGTCATGCCTGTTGAAATAGAAAAAAAAAAAAAAAAAAAAGGTCAATGAGGTCCTTATATCATCTCGTTATCTATTCAATTTCACACTTAATTTATTGGATGAGAACCTTTTGCTGTGATGAGGTCCGACGGGCGGAAAAGGCGAATGACGAAAATCGAAAGGCAACCAGTTACGGATAGGTTTGGTCCAGCGATTTATATACGGATGTGTGCCACGGATTGACTTAGTATTTGTGTGCTTGGAATATATTTTTATCCGGATTTATTTTATTTTTTTTTTTCCCCCCGTATTTGAGGAGAATTTTTTGCTGGGTTGTTTTTATTAGATACTCAACTATGCGTTGATCCTTCATTTGTATGTGAAGCCTAACTGGGTGGGGATTGGATATCGGTGATCCATTTTAATTCAGAGTTTGAATTGGAAAAAGATAATCAGAGCTTTGGTTATGCATTCAGTTCAATCAAATTGATGGATTGTGGCTGAAAATTGCTTGGAGTGGTCGTTTTTGTTTCTCGATGAATGATTCAACACTATTCGAATTCGGTCAAGAGGAACGGAAAAATGATTTTCATCGAAATCAATGACAGAGGAGAGGGGGAAGACCGATGAATTTCAAAGTGATTGGGTTGGAGGCGTTTGAAGAAGTAATATTCGACAGATTGGTTTCTAGTCAAAAATTTGAGATCAACACCTCGATATCCATCTTCACGGATGGATTAAGATTGAAGGTAGTTGGGACTGACGCCGACCGTCTAAACCTAAAATGATCACTTCATCGTTTGGAAAAGTCGCTTTTGAGCTAGGATATTTGCTGTAATCGAAGCAACTAAACTATCGAAAATAAGGGCAGCATGCTATTTAGTGACAGCGAGATGGTTATCGGACGGTTTTAACGCCCGATCGTAAGAAACTTTAAACATAATGCTAAGTCCTGTTTGGTCCTCAGAAAAACGTTTCCGCCTATGTGTCATTTAGGCATTGATCATTGGAGTTCAATAAATTAGGGATCCTCTTCGAACACAGGACAAAATACTTAGCTCTAGTTGGAGTAATTACAAGCGAAAATCTCCTTAGAGGGCATAGGAATGAAGCTGCATTTTGGTGACGACCTCTGCAGGCTATAGAGTCTGCCGATGCGCTCCACTTTTTAGGTGATTGTCCCACTCTTAGCAATATCAGATAAATAACCCCAGGTAGATGCATCTGCTACTATTTTACAGTGCTGCTTAATTTAAACATTTTTCAGATTCACAGTCGCTACAGGATAGCTGGAACCCATACAAAGACCGAAATCAGGACCGAACGCCGGCACTGCTCTACTCATGATGACTACTATAACATATACAGATATGTATATCAATTTTCGTCCCCGTATGCTAATCATTTTAAAGCAGATTTCTCCACTAAACTTACTGAAGGCGACGTTGTGCTTATTTTTTTGGAGAGTTCTGGCCGACAAATTGCGGTGGGTACTGCGACCAAAAAGATCAATCACAAAATTCTTAATAATGTTGAGGATCACCCTGGTGGAGATACTTCACCCAACGTACCCACGCGCTCATAGAAAAAAAAAAAATATTCAGTGACACAACAAAATATCACGACCGTTCAGTGCAAAAAAATAAATAAGATCATAATAGTGGCATCCTCCATCTCTGGCCAAAGTGCTGTTGCTTGCGGCCAGTCACTGCTGTTGCTGTATATATCACTGTCATACGGCAAAGACAATAGCTGAGTGCATGTAACAACCATTATGAGTGAAGATTTGGTTGGTGCACTGCTTCTTGTTCTCGTAAGGGCATAACGTCTGCAAACAATGTGATTCCGTAAGCCAGTATCAGAATTTTCTTCTCACAGCTTTGCTTAGCATCGTTGGTGTTTGTGTTTGTTTTTATTTTCCTGTAATGACTCCGGAATTTAGGGTGGACATTGCGAACATACGCGAGCTAAAAAGTAATAACTTTTCTGCGTACGTCCACGTCTGTAAATTCAGGCCAGCTGTTTTGGCATTTAGTGAAACACACCTCTCAGATCACTCTGATCTGAAGCAACCTGGCTACGAACTAGTGCCACTATTCTTTTCTCATCGCGGTCTCGCCATTTACGTGCGTAGCTTACCAAACCCCACCGCATGGTAGTCCCTGTTCCAATCCGGAATTCAATTTAATGTGGTTAAAATTCCATGTCCGGAAACAAATTATCCACTACTGCTTTATTTACAGAAGCAGCAAACTGGACAGCAACTCGACTTTTAACGAGCTTGATACGCTGTCTGACTCCATGTAAAGAATTGTATCTCTGTATCCTCATACAGAAATAGTTATTGCGAGCGATTTCAATATATGTACACAATTCTGGATGGCTTCGAAATTCTGGACAACATCCGAAGAAGAATTGAGATCTTCGCTGCGGAAAATAACTTAACCCATCTTGTAAATGAGCCCACACGAATACCAGTCGTTGATAGTCATACCGCCAACACAATGGTTTTTTTTTAACTTCTCATTCCGATAAGTCTTGCGTTTATATGCTCTCCCCTCTACGAGAAAGCCAATTGGAGCGGATTTAATACCTTCTTTAGGAATTTTAACTGGTCCATATGTTTCCTCGATAACGACGTTAATGCCCCTGCTGATATGACCACAGACACTATTTTCCTTAGAACGAGATGCTTTATCCCTGATCAGATGAAGCTAGAAGAATAGGTGTGGTACGACTCGAACTGTAAAGAGACTGTTAGCGTTAAAAAAATATATTTTTGGTCCTATAAGACCAACCCGACAGCGGAAAACCGAAAAGTTCAAACGAGCCAGAAATGACTGCATTGTCTTTCTCAAGCGTGTGAAATTTCAATACGACCAGAAACTCAGGTAAAATATACTACATTCCCCCAAAGTAGTAAACATTTTTGGTCTCTCATTAAAAACATTAGAAATTCTGCTACAACCTCCACCCCAACGCTCATTTATAATGACATTACAGCTGCCACCTCTTTTGACAAGGCTAATCTCAACACTTCCAGATTGTTATTTGTCTCCCCCTACACTTACGTGCGTCGAATTTTCATTTTGACGAATCCACTTTCGCACTCCTGTAGTTGCATAAGTACTTAAAGATCTTAATATACACAAATCCGCTGGTCCAGATGGTATATCTCCCCTTCTTCTGAACAGATGTTCTTCCATGTTGGGAAAAATGCTGCGTATGCTTTTTTTATCAATCCTACTCTTTAACACTCTTTCCGAGCAGATGGAAAACAGCATTTGTCCAGCCCGTTCCTAAAAAAGGCGAAACTGCTTTTCTCTCCTCCTACAGACCCATTGCACTTACATTCCTTCTTTCCAACGTCAGGGAAACCCTGATAAACCGTCTGCTCATGAACTATTTCGAAGCACAAAAACCTCTCGATGACCGGCAGTATGGTTTTCGTATCGTAGCAACAGGGGCACTGGTGATTTGATGGCATGTCTCACCGAAAAGTGGAACCAAAGCGTACACCAATCTGGCGAAATTAAGATAGCTGTACTTGATATTTCTAAGGAATTTGACAGACTTTGGCATCAGGCTTTGGGATCGAATACTCTCTTCTTCGATTGATTAGAAACGGCCTTTCGGAACCTTCAATTCCATTTGACTTGGATGGTTTCAAGTTTGATATACACAAAATAAGTGCTGATGTGCCCCAGGACTCCGTCCTCTTTTCCCGGAAATATAAAATTCCAATCACCTGGAATATCTGGATCTCCATTTTGACAGGGAACTAAATTGAAAACCTAACGTTCTAGAAAGAATCAAAAAGCCTACAGTAGCTTTATTCTTCTCTGGCTTCGAAATTGGAACCACTCTACCTATTCTACAGGAATATATACCTATGCTATACCATCGCCATATGCAAATTAATATTAAATCTGGATGCCAATAAAAAAATAGACCTTAGGTGGACTGTTGGACCAACTTGTCTTGCGATCAAACAGATCTCGCCAAAGCTGGATCTGAATCGCTCTAAGAGTTGATCCTTCAAAATAGGAAAGATACAAGCGCCATCTTAGGTATCATCACTGCACGCTACCTTATAGGCAAGCATGCAAGAAAGCTTGGCGTCTTTACAAACGATTTCTGTAGAAGCTACATGAACGAGGAGGGGAAGGATAAAATCCTCTACCTGCTCAGAAGAAAACTTCTCTTAGGAGCTTTCATCTACACTGAGTTATTAAGCGATCTAAAGAATAAAGACGTTAGCAGTCTCCTACGCTTCATCATAAGCTCAAATTGGTTTCAAGGGTAGGTGGACCACAGGTCCACGTGGTATCACAATGGTCCAATAGGCCCAAGAGGGCTGGTCTTTCGAACAGCAACTTTTACCTAACTTAACCTAGGTCTCCGTTCTGCCTCCGACACTCTTTTTAATTTTCATCCATGATCTCATATCTGCTTCTTCTAATCCAATACGAGTATATACTCTCTGCTTTTCATATACTTTCCCGGACTCACGTCCCTGTTTTCCGGCTGTAGAACGGGAAGGGCAGCGTATGTTAACCTTATTAAAATTTGATATTAACAGCATGACAAATGAGGGAACTATCAACAGAGTGGAATTTATTGCTTCCAATGCTGTCTGCTGTCATTAAAGCGAAATTTAAATATCCAGCCACTACCTCCATGATTTGCACTTGCATCGTTGAAACCGAAAAACTTTCCATTCTCGGCATGTGTGCCAATGGCAACCTATGTTGGAATGACCAAATACTCGATGTCGCCAAAAATGCTGCGAAAAGTCTAAGTTTCCTCAGATGTAAGAAATATTTCACACCCTCTGGCCTGCCAACAATATATAATGGATTCACGCTCCCAAAATTTAAGTACAATGCCCACATCTGGTTAGGTGCTCCTAAGAAATCTCAGCACCTGCTAAATAGCGTTCAAAAGCGCGCGATAGAACTCATAGGTGATGACAATATCACTCAAACAATGGATGCCGTCGAACACCGACGCAATGTCTCCTGTCTAACTTTTTTTTTTCGCTATTTCCACCACCGCCCATGGTGGTTCAATGAATGCTCATCAGGATACCCTCAAGCCCATTTTCGGAAGTACTCTAAAATATCGTGATGCGTTCCTAAACCGAACCATGAAATGCCCTGCCGAGCTCTCTATTGTATTTCTTGATCGTTATAAATTGCAAATATTTAAGACCAATGTACGTCGGTACCTGTCTTTTCTTCCTCCCTAAGTTTTCTTCTCCGCGCTGTGTACAAACATTTTAAGGAGACACAAATCCTTTGAGCGCGCACTCATTATAAACAAAAAAAAAACCATGCCTCAGCCATGTTAGCTGATTGTACTTATAGCAAGGTCAGCGTCGCCGAACAGCATATAAAGTCCGTTTTTGTGTCTTCTTATCCAGATTCTATTAATTCATACTGCACCAAATAGTGCGTAAATTATTGTTCTTTTACAGATAAGTTCCAACCTTCATTTTCCACATCTTCGTCGTCATACCCAGGTTTGTTTGAAATAATTTCGGTCTCATCACCGCTTGCCCAGTCTCCTAGAAGAAAGACCCAATGATCTCCTCAAATTACAAGATAAGCCACAAGGGTCATACATTACCCTATTTTCCTGGGCTACAACTTTGGAAGAGAATAAAAAGAAGTTAATACTTTTTATAAATGTTAATTGGGGCATTAATTTGTTTTCCCATCATGTTTTGAAAATGATATCGCTCTTTTTATAGCATTTTCTATGGCTTTCTTCAGAACTTCGGGCGAACTTCTCCACTTCTCCTTGAGGTCTCCAAGAGTTTGTGACTTGTTTACATAAACCCGTGACTTCAAATAACCACACAGAAAGAAGTCTAGAGCGGCCAAATCGGTTGATCTTGCGGGCCAGTGCAAATTGCCAAAATGCGATATCAGACGATAAAGAAACGCCTGATTTAGGATGTTAGTTGTGACTGGTGATGTAACGCCATAGCTCCGTCCTACTGGAACGGCATGTCCTCCAGTCTAAATTTATCCAATTGAGGAATGAAAAATTCATTGATCAGCGCTCATCTTCCACAGTGACCGGCCTGAGCCGTCGTAAAAAAACAAAGGTCCAATGATTCTTCCAGAGTAAACAGCACTCTGTGTAGTTATAATAGTTCTTCATGCATCTCTCGCGTATTTTTCACTGCCCCAGAACCGAAAATTTTGCTTTTCCACGTATCCAAATGGGTGGAAATGGCCTCGTCACTTTTAACGCTAAATCGTCCACTTCGTGATTAAGATTCAGGAGGGCGTGAGTGTAGCTTAGACGCTTGGCGATTCACGACGAACACCCATTAGCTGATAGACAGTCTGTCCTTTGTGAGAAAATATCTTCAAGTCTTTCACCAAAATGCGTCGCAGAGACACGCGTGGACATCTTTAGCCTCGGCGGCGGCGATATTCTTGGTCGAACGACAGGTACGAGGCCTTCCAAGACTTCCTCGGTTACGTGTTGTTCCAGCTCTAAGAGTCGTATGGCTAGACGCCTTGTTAAACGACCAGTGGGAACTGGGTTGCCAGGAAAATGGGCATGAAATGCACTTTGCGCCTAAATCACAGACGAATTGCTCATCGAAAACAACGTGACGATTATTCCGCGTTCTCCATTAGTATAGCATTCCTTTGCTTATTCACAGAAATTGTAAATAACATTCGACGTCATTTGTGAAATTTGTGGCACTTTGCGATAGGGTCATACATTATAGCCCATAGTATGGAGTCATAGGTCCCTTCATTTTGTTAACAGGATCTGATCTGGCTATACTCATATGGTATGAAACTCTTCCTCGAAAACCTGATAGGTACTTGCCCGTTTGTGTTTTTCCCAAGTTTGTGCTCTTCCAACTAGATTTTCAACTTAAAGTAGACTATGGAGACACTACACGAAATCTATGTCTATGTCAAGCACCTGGAAACGTATGACATCATTCATAGAGGTGGCGCAGATATACTCCGTGACCAGATAAGATCGACAGGCAGAAAAAAATTAATATCACAACAGCGGTATGAGATTAAAATTGATTCTGGCTCTATTTTGAAGCTACGTTCATGCCCTTATGCTGCCTAGGCTTCGCTAGCAAAGCTTCAAGCGGTCGGTCCAATTTTTGATGAATCGGTCCAATAAGTGCGGCGTTATTCTGGCAATAGCGTGTCGAATGTTGACGCAGCCCCAGAGAAAATAATTGAGTGGTGTCAAGTCTCATCATCGCGGCGGCCAATTGATGAACGCTCGCCGTGAGATGACCGAGTCGCCAAATTTCTTCTTCACAACTTCGAGCGCTGCGCCGCTTGTATGGCATGTATCGCCGTCCTGTTGGAACCACAGCTCGGATATATGGGTGTTGTCGACCTCTGACTACAGAAAATCAGTTAACATCGCTATATACCTAATACCATTGACGGTAACGGTGTCTCTTTCCCAATTTCGAAAGAAATAAGGTCCGATGATGCCTCCATGTCATAAACCGCACCAAACAGTCAATGTTTGTGGAGGCATTGATGCTTGGCCGAAGACTTGTGGATTGTATTCGCTTCAATATCGGCAATTTTGCTTGTTGACATAGCCGCTGAGCCAAAAATGGGCCTCGTCCGGGAAGATTATTTTTTGGCCAAAATCCGGATCTCCGGCCAGCATTTCCAATGCCCAATTAGTGAATTCACGGGGTTGTCTATGGTTGTCCGGCTTCAATTCTTGCGTTAACACAGCACAAATTCAACCACAAAATAACCTGGGTTGACTCTCTGACGATGCCCAATTCAGCTGATCGACGCCGAATTCAAAAACATTTCTGTTTCTTCTTCGATACTGGCCGATATGGCGGCTACGTTTTCATCATTTCAAACCAATCTCTATCTGGTTGGCTTAAGATCCAAAAGCGTGTATCCACACTCAAACATTTCCACGGTGCGACGAATTACCTGCACACTGAAGCCATGATTACAACCGATCTCACGAAGAAATTCACGTTGCGTATTTACAATTCGATATTTCTTTCGAATTTCGATGATTTTTTAATAATTTCCGCACGTTTCGACAAGCGTAAAACGATACATGGTGTAATATCAAACCTTACTCAATATTTTGACAGCTGTATATCATTGGTATCTTCGACAGTTGCTGAAACATAGCAATTAGAAAAACCATCATTGCTATCTTGTCACCCTGTGTAATGTCTTCATTAAATACCCCAGCAAATTCGTCCGCGCATGTGTATATGTTCAAGGTAGAGAACCCTGAGTGATCCAAAGAAAGAGTTAGGTGATACTTTTGATGGAAAAGAACGATTTCAAAGGGCTGATGTTCTATCATGTGATCCTTCTTGGAAAGATCCAGGTTTCTATATCTGGGGTCGTAGAAATGTACCTTCGCTCAATTCTGCTACTGCGGCACCAACGATCTTCGCGATGAAAAAGAGCAAATCAAGCATAACTTCCACCAACTATTAAAGCACAATGGGCAACTTTAAGCTTAAGGTTGTAAAGATTTCGTCTGGCAAGGCTCATTTGTAAACTAGAAGCGAATACTAAAGATGCAAAGTTAAGTACTTTTTCCAGTTGCAGTGGAAAAGTAAGTCTATTTTGGGAGTATCTAGGAAAATTTTCTTTGAAATCCCCATCCTCGTAGTAGCATACTCTCATCAAACCCTTGTTAACAGAGTTTTGATATTTCATAAAAATTTCTTCTCAAAAAATTTGTTGGGAAGGCGATTGAAACTAAGCGTAATAGATGCAACGTCTCGGATGACTGGTTTTCTACCATGCGTCAATCGCTGCGATTCCCATTCTTATTCAAGACAGCGGTTTTAGTCAATGTGTATTAGTCTCATTAATTTTTTTTTTTTTGATAAATTGAAACTGGAAGGCTTAGAGGATATGATGTTTCAACAGGATGGTAAACCTTGCCACACAGCTGGTGCTACAATCGTCTTATTTGAGACGAAGTTAAGTGATCGTCTAATTGGCAGAAATGACCCAGTCCGTTGGTTGCCGCGTTCTTGTGATTTATCACATTTAAACTCTTTTGCTTGGGGCTGCATTAGGTATCCGGTCTTTGCCAACAAAATAGGAGACTTAAGCTGACTTTCGATCTGAAATTGCTGGAATATCGGCCAAATTTTGCGAAGAACTCATGGACTATTGAGTCCAGCGCATCCACTCATGCAAGCGGTTGGAACACACGCCTTTATATTTAAAAACTAAATTCAATTGCATCTAATGGAAAACCTTGTATTGTGCAGCAAGATTTATAATTTGCTTCAGTGCCTCCAGTCAATAGAACATCATACGCTAAAGAAAGATTTAGAATATAGTTTAAAACTGCATCTTGAGTTGATGATAAGGTAAGACCTTTGGACCTTCTACTTCGCATCAATGTACAACTGAAAGATAGAATCTCTGTTAAATTTCTCAAAGTTATTTCGATATTAGGATTACAAGAGTACTTTCTACATTATATTGTACTCCTCGGGTCTCAAGATGTCCAATTTACTTTCTTTTAGTTTATGAGAAAATATGTCCTCTTAAAGATTTTAACTCCCAAAACATGGTCAATCCGCTCGATCTGACTTGTTACAGAGTTACTACTTCTGGAATGCTCCATTTATCTTTTGAGGGTTCATAGTTCAAAAGATCCTTCTCCCCGACTGCTATTCAAAGCATACAGTATTCCGACTTGCATCTTCAACAATATGAATCCTTTAACGTGTACTCGTAGTCTACTCCATTCGACTTGGACATATTCTTGTGGGCATTAAATGTCAGTAGAATGCTGTATCAGTTCAATTAGACTCAGTACTTGTATATATATATAAACTACTTCAGAGTTTACTCCTTTTCGTAACTTCTGACTTAACCCCATTGAGAAAATTGATTGAAATGCATCTGGATTGGGAATAAATTGCTATAACAAAAGGATGGATAACATTTCATTCGTCAGGTGAAATGAAGATACTACATAAGGGGAAGATGTATATACTCAGAGAAACAGACAGACAGTCAGTTACTTTTCATACGAACATACTCGTACACATGACAGAATCAGACACTGCAGTACAAATGAAAATCCAGTTAAGACAGACATGTAACACATTTAGTTCTTGTGAATAAATCATAAAATTAGGGAATTCCAAGGATACGATGAAGCTGCCATTAAAAGATATTCGTATGGGTATCTCTAGTTGGAATGGCATTTGAAAAACTTGATTATCGTACAGATACTCGTAGTATAAAGCACAAAGTGGGCATCTAGAATGGAACGTCTATAAATTTGGAACTTTGAACGAATCGATAACATACACATCGGAATTACTGATGAAGGTAATCCTTGCAGAAAATTGACAATACAAAAGAAGATATCAATTGACATTTGTAATGACCAGAACAGAGCACATCAAAAATGACAAGAAAAGGATTCAATTTTTGGTCAGTTATCTGAGTAATTTCACCTTTGTTGTGACCAGCTGAAATTGGAACTGAAATTCAAATGTCCGACGTCACTTTGTGAACGACAATGAAGTTGGCAATTGTAGTCTTCCTTTAGTTCATAAGAGGTTGTAATTCTAATTTGTATCTATCTTGCAAGCGGCTTGTGAACTCTACAAGCGAATGAAGAGAGGGTGAAGGATTACCACAAAATAAAAAGAACGTGTCACGGCAACAAGACTTGAACAGGGTAGTAGAATTACAGTCGGTACTAAGGAGATGCCTTGGTCAGCAAAAAGTACCCCTGAAAAATGGAACCTTAGTCCGATACACAAGAAATGAACCTCTGATGATATAGACATCAATTTCCTTGTTACCACATAAAGCCTCTTATCTGCCACCTTGTGTGAATGCCTGAAGCCATTTGCCAATGATATTTTCGGCCCTGAACAGTGCGGTTCTTAGCCCGATAAGCCTACAGTCGGCCAACTATTTACACTACGTAAGATCCCGGAAAAAACACCCAGGAAATTGTCGGAAATCAATCTCTCCTGTATCTTTGATATTAGAAAAGGATTTCAACAAGGTGATGCGCTGCCGTGTAGCTTTTCCAACATCATACTTGCGAGAATCGTGTGAGACTCAGCAATCAACAACAGAGGCACAATTTTTGAAAGTGTGTCGACAGCGGGTTTAGTCGTGAACACTAAGATATCATTGGCCGTAATGAATGCAACCTTCTTCGAGTGATTTTTGCTGTCGTTCGCCTTAGCTAGGCTTGAAGAGTAAAATCTCTCCCTCTCGCCAAACTCAACGAGCTGTACAATGAAATGGTCCTTCTCAGAAAAGATAGTCGCATAAGATTTCTAGGGCATGCAGAGCGATTGAACACCAAACCTAAAAGTCGAAGATTCTTCGAATCGAACATTGAGGGATAATGCAGAGGAAGATCTCGCCTTAAATGGCGCGCACGTGTGGAAGGAGACTTCAACTAACTTGGAGTGCGTAACTGGAGGCAGTAAGGCAGAGACCGAAGTAACTTGAGAAGCACTTTGTCTGAGTTCGGCCGTACTGTAGCGCCTTCTATGATATTCTAATGTTTTCTATTTTTTATTTTTTATTATTTCATCTACAAGTATACTTACTCGTACCTATAAACGCCATTGAATGCTAATATAAGTCTCGAAGTTGGCTCATTCTGCCCATAATTAGTTCTACAACATTCTTGAAATAGCAGACTCCTTATTCTTAAGGTTCTATTTGACGCTTATAAAGATACCATAGAGAGAAGAACCGGAAATTTATATGATACCACGGACAATCTTTCACAAGTATGACATCATGCATACGAGTCTGACGAAGGGACTTTATTCCCAGTAGCAGGCATCTTGCCTTGTACTTTGGAGAAAAGTTCCAGTACATTTTGTAAAAGATATATTTTGTTAAACGTCTATTGGAATGGCGCTACAGTTCGGGGTGAACCTGGACCTCCACTAACAAACCTTTTCACATAGTTTGGTTTTTAGCAAACTGCCTCCAGTTGCGCACTTTAAGTCGGTTGTGGTCCTTGCCTATTGTACTTCTGCGCGGAACTTAAGGTGAGGTCTTCCTCTACTTCGTTGTGTCCCTGGGTTGAATTCGAAGACTATGGTGTCCATTCACTCTATATGTCATGCGAAGTTTCCTGAGCGAAGGTGATGTGTGCATCGACTCATATATGGTATTTCGTCGTTGAATCTCCTCCTCCAACGCCCTTCAATGCAAATGGGACCGAATATTTTTCGAAAAATTTTTCTCTCGGAAGGGCTGAGGATATCTTCATCCGCTTTCGATAGGGTGCATGCTTTTGTGCTATAATGTAAGACTGGGGTGATCAAGTTCTTACTACACAATTACCTTCCTAGCTCGAAGAAACAGCGATTGGCAAGAGTGATTCTTTGATTTAGTTTTACTAAATTGTTGTTGGCAGAATTTATAGCAGTGCCAAGGTGGTTGTATGTCCCTACTTGGTTTTGACCTTATTTACCGCTCAACCCATTTTGGGAGCTTCAAATACTAGCGAACGCACGGGTGAAAACCGGTTGTGTTTTCCTAATTATGTCGGTATTATTGGCGGCATACGCTGGTAAGAGCACAGACTTTTGAAAGATTAAAGATTGTGTCCAGTTTTGGCTCGTGAATTGCGCTCAATTACTTCAAGAGTGATATTAAAGAAATCACATCACAGCGCGTCACCTTGTCTAAAATCGTTTTTGACATCAAAGTTTTCATTTAAGTCGTTACCGACCTTGAGGGAGTAGCGAGCATTCTCAACCCTCATTCTTCACAGATGGACGAGGTTGGCAGGCATTCCAAAGCTAAACATGAATGCTGTCATATGTGACCTTGAAATTGATGTAAAGGTGTTGGGTATAGATCTGGACTTCTTGAGTTTTTGCAAGATCTGACCTAGTTTGAAGTTTTGGTCGTTTGCGGACTTTCCTGGTCTGAAGCCAATCAGGTTTTTGAGGAAAGTATTCAGACCTTCACACAATGTAGCAAATAAAATCTAGTATGCGATGTTGAGGGCACTAATGCCGCTATAGTTGGCGCAGTTGAGGTGGTCTCCTTTTTTGTAGATCGGGTAAATGGTACGGAAATTCTACTCATCAGGCATACACTCTTCGGACAAGATCTGAGAAATGAGTTGGTGCATGATCTCCACAATTTCATTTCCACCAGCTTTGGATACCTCGGCAGGTCATATGAACCGAAGTTTTGGGTATAGTTGTCTAAATTGAATGGTCTATTCGGGATGGGATAGGTTGCGGCGTCTCTGGTGACACGTTAGCAGCATTGCCACTGGTCTTTAGTACTTAATGCGGGTGTCACCGGAGATGTTGAGAGATTTTTGGATAGCATCCGTGAACATGCTAGTGGTCTTTTGCCACTGCAGCTTTTCTACCTTATGTCTTCTCAGAGTAGTTCTTCTTTATTGTGGCGCTTGTAAAATCCTCATTCGACAAGACAGAGATCCGAGTTAATGTTGGCTGCCCGAAACGTTCGGACGTCCAAAATATTGGAGACATGTCTTACGGCTATCGTGATGTGATCAATTTGATTCAACGTTTGATGATCTGGAGCCGCCCTGTCCCCTTGTGTCTATTGAGATGAGGAAACCGTGTGCTTGATATTTCAGCCCACCGCAAAGTCAATAAGCCTAAGTCTGTTGCCAGAGGTGGTGTCGTATAGGCTATGTTCACCAACTGTCCTACCAAAGATGTCATGCTTTCCAATCCTGGCGTTAAAATCGGCGAGTACGAGGCAAATGTCTTACTTCGGACATTATCGCGGAACTCGTAGAAACATTAGTTGTTGGCGTCGTGCTTGCCACCGCAGGGGTATGGACGCATATTAGGCTTTTGTTAGAGTATTTAACCTTGATACGCATTGTCATAAGTCGCTCGCTCACGCATCGTGAGATCAAGAATTCTTGCAAGGCAAATCCGCATGCGAATAAGCGGATGGCGGTGATATCTTCGAGATAGCAGCCAAGGTCCTCTGCTAATTCCTCGCCTGTACGTGGCCAGCTAAATGCACGAAAATTCTACGTCCAGATCCGAAGGTTTTTGTCCTTTAAACGTTTGCTAGAGTCGGCTACAGTGAATCCGTTTTTACGCAAGGCCATCAGTTGGTTCATCATATCTTTTTAGTCTTTAGTGTGGCATATGGTGGCGTATGTTAATATTATACTACTGGCCGAGCATGCCATTGCCATTTTAAGGGTAAGCGCTTATTTATACAGTTATCGTACACTTCGCTTCGTACTTGATTGTTACGCACCTGGTCCAATACAAGTTATATAAAAGTCACCAGTTAGCCGATCAATGGCCACGCAAGTCCCCTAATGTGGTAGTTACTTATCCGACGAGCTAAACGATTTGGGCAAATTTAAGCTACAGAACCTTCCTTGACTTACTTGTTTACCTGGATGGTCCTAAGTCAGTCTCTACAATTTCCGGTGCAAGTCAATGTAAAGTACGTGGTATCCAAATGTTGGTACAGCCGTGTTTGATCAGCCTTTTGGCTAATCAAATCTAGGGTACTGCCCAATCCTGCAGACACTTCCGAACAAAAACTGGCAGACTTTTATGAAAATTGTGGAACAGCTGATTCAGCTCTGACTTTTACATGGCTCAAGTCGCGATAGAATGGCGGGAAATAAATTCGCCGTTGAACTTGGTAAGAATCATTCAGAGGAAGGTCTAATCACACTGCACCTCAGTTGGTAATCTGGTTTCTTTTATAGATCACACCTGTGGGCGATATGAAAATCAGTCAAGGGTTACAGAGAACGAAGGAAGCACTCTGACATTTCTAGGAGATCAGTGGCATATTGGTGCTTTTAGCAGAAATTACCGTAAACTTCCTGCTGTGTTCTTTACGATGCATAATACTTTTGCAATGAACTTGAAATTTATGAAAATTTTCTGCGCAACAAGGTTCCCTTCACATATGTAATGCCATAGTCTGTATCTCGGAGCAACTAGGTGCCAACAACTGCAACTAAGATATCCTAGCCTTTAACATATAGCCTCACTTCATGAATAACTCGTCCGGAAAGAATACAGGTTGTACTAATTCGCCCATGTTCATTCCTACCACCCACTCTAGAACTCCCTAATAGCTCCAAAAATATACCTTTTACAAATACGGGTATGTTTACCGACTTAAAAGCCGTTCTCCAAATGTTTATGTGCCTGACTTTCCCCACACCCTAACTTTGTCAATCAATCAGCGAACTATCAAACTCACTTTGAGATGCCCTATAGGCCCAAATAAGGAAAAAAAAATGCCTGGAAACAGCAAACAACAACAAAACCAAACAGGAAAAAAAGCAAGCAAATTGTTAGCAAAACAAATCACAGATTATAAAGCACTTTAAGGCAATCCATGGACGTATGTACGTACAACGCTCTAAGTCCTTACACAACTCAAAACTCAAGTTTCTTCCTCACACGACCGCGTCAATCCTACCACCCTAGTTTCTCCACAAAACCCTTTTCCTCTAACAAAAGCTGGTGTACTGCGCCTTAGGTGGTAGAAAGTAAGGCCGACCCCATGAAGAAAAACAAATCCCTTGTACCACTCTTTACACTCGATTCAACATAATGCACAAACTCTCGAGTGAGAGAACAAGCACCTTGTGGTGTGTGTTAAGGATTTCGACAGGAGTAAATATGTGTCTAGTAGCTTCTAGCTGACACTACGTCTAACTATACAACTGACGACTCCTTCGAACCAGGAACACAACTTAGCTCTGGAGTGAGGCTGCTGAAACGACAGAGAACAATTTCACCCTCTATTTAGCTGCTGCTTGCATCTCTTAGCCTAAGCAATGGGATCGAAAGGAAATTAGTCATCCTTTAGCGGGTGGTGGAGTGCCGAAATTTCAAACCTCCTCCTCAGGCTTATAAGGAAGAATAAGACATAATACAATTATAAGGCTTTCATATCCTTTCATGAACTAACATAATTTAGTTAAATCTACATACTGAGGAGCCTTTCTGAAGCGAAGGACTCTTCATGGAGTCTTGAGTGCAAGGATAATTTGTTTCTAACTAGCTGTTTGATTGACATCGAGACATCGAAGCAGTTTCTCTGCCTTAAACGTTGGTAGACTTGGCAGGAGAGTACGAGTACGAGAACTCGTACACGTATCTTTGCTCTGGAAATTGCATCCTGGCACTGTGGTATTCCTTTACTTTCAGTAAAGGCGGCGTGTGGTGCCAGCGAGGACTTCAAAGTTGGTGAACCACTTTCTGCACGTTAGTTTTAAAGACAAGAAAAGACACGGTGACGTCTACATCCTGGAGGGGCTGTAGGAAAGTGGCCGTTGTACTTCGGGATATAGCAACCTATAAACTCTCAAACATAGCCGAGGAAAGGAGATTCTACGTGTTTAATAATTCAAACGTGTAATGTGCACCGGAGGAGAACGTTGTTACGTTGTTACGTTATTATCTACGTCTGTTACGACGACTACAAGGACGATTGTAATAAATTTATTGCTTCCAAGGCGACTGAACTACATGTTGTAGCTATAATTGCTGGCTTGGAAGGAGGACACTCCAGTACGGTACGGCAGGACACCCCGTTGTCTTGTGTGGAATTTCATTTGTTTAAAGGAGTCAGCAAAGGAAGTAAATTGGAATTCAATTTGAATTTCATGTTCGTTTCTTGTTGGTTTGTTTCTTGTTCCTTCGTCGTTGGCTTGTCCTTTTTCATTTTTCCATCCCTTGGGCATGCGATAAACGGGGAGAAAGCTTTTTCACTCGTTATTACAATTCTGATTACCATAAGTCTGACATTTACTTTTATTTATGTTTAGGGTCACCCCGGGCCGCATGGTTTAACAGGACAGAAAGGTGAGCCAGGGCAACCTGGCTTACCAGGACTATCTGGGCCACCGGGTGCAACTGGATTGAAGGGAGACAGAGGGCCGCCAGGTGACGTGGGCCCTGTGGGTCCAGCTGGACCTCCAGGAACAGTTTTATACACAGACACTCAAATGAATATTACACAGTGTACGTGTCCGGCTGGGCCTCCAGGTCCGGTAGGTCCTCGAGGTGGTACAGGGTCACAAGGTCCAACTGGTGAGCCGGGACCATCTGGACCAGCTGGTCTTACAGGTTTGACAGGTATAAAAGGTGAGAAAGGTGAAAGAGGTCTTAAAGGCAGCGGTGGAGCTAAAGGCGACCGAGGACCAGAAGGACCTCCGGGACAGGGCTTCTTTGGTGGCGATGGCATGATGATGAACGGCACCAAGGGTGAGAAAGGCGAAAAGGGCATGCGTGGTCGACATGGGAAACAAGGGCCGAGCGGACCAATTGGACCACCTGGAGTGTCAGGCCTTCCCGGCGACATGGGACATCCTGTAAGTTTGATTTTTCTTCTTTTTTTTTTTTTTGAATTTCTAAGTAGAACCATTTTTTATTCTCCTTTCTGCAGGGCCGCACAGGTATGAAAGGTGACAACGGACCAAAAGGACAAAAGGGCGAATCTGGCGGCAAAGAAGGGGTAAGTTGTACAATTATTATTGTTTTAGGTTTCCTTCTTTTCCCTACTTTCCTCACATTTTTCGTTTAAATAAGAGCCTCAGGAAGATATTCTTAACCACAAAACACTTAAGCAACAGTAGGTGTTTGTTCGTAAGTTTAACACCACTTCAAGGTTGTCATGGAAAACCAAGAACAACTTAAGACAGAGGGATGGAGATATCCTTTCCAAGGAATCGTATGCTTTTACTTAGTTGTGCTGTGGGCTCTGGAAAAAAGATCTCTCTCAATTTCGTGTGCGTGTGTTGTGGCTTATGTGAGGTTCCATCCTGTGGAAGGAATTTCCTCAAGTTCTGGTGTAAGGTCGTAGTTTGTGTTTTTTTTTTTTTTTTTAATTGGACATTATGGCTATTAGGAAGATTTAGTTGGTTGCCATTTCGAAAGTGTCATCCTTTTACTTGGAAATACCATACGTTTAAAGAAAGTTATGTGGAGTATGAGAGCTCAAAATGGTAGGGTTTAGAATTTATATCACCTTTGGGGAAATGAGCAAACGAACGTTTGCACGAGTTTAAATTGTGTGAATACTTGGACTAAACTTTTCAAATTTGTGTACGAATCTGAAGTTAACTACATTTTGTGCTACAAGCAACGACATTAAAATATTACAGCCGATGTATTGAGGTACAACAGGAAGCTACTCGCCCGAAGTATGACAAGAAAAATTGAAAATTCGAAAGTAAAGGCAACTTTGCCAACTCAACCATTCTGCAGGGCTATGAGACGTTTGAACTTCCACATGGCTGGTCTAAAACCCATATTGGGAATGAAAGAGGATAACCGCCACTGGGACAACTTCAGTTCGTATGTATGTTCCCATCAAAGCGCAATACAGTTGAAATAAATTTAAAAAAAAAAAACTGGTTGTTTTGGTGTAAGGATTTTATTTGGATGTCCTGTTTGTTGATGAATTATATTTGGAATGACAAGGAAGAAAAATGAATACACTTTACCTACTATGAATGATTGGAAATGCAAAGAAAAAAGCAAACGATATGATGTATCCGATGATGTATCTTCAGCACCCTACCTCATTGAAGACACAACTTAGATCGTTTGATTCCAAGTGAGGTTCTTAACGAAGTAAAAGTTGGAGCAGGATAGGCCTTGGTAAAGATATCTGTCAAGTGCTCGTCTGTAGATACATGATTTATATCAATTTGTACATCCTTCTTTAGTTCCCTAATCTGTAAATCTGTAAAAGAGTACACCATTGTCGATTATGCCCGCGAATAGGGAGTAGGTACAAACACAAACTGCAAACAACATATTATATATGTACAGTATATGGTATATCGGATATAAGAAACTCAAAAAAAGGCGGAGAATTAGTTTCTTATAGTATATCCGTTTTTTCTTGTATGCAATAAACGGATATAAGAAACAATGTTTCTTGTATCGGAACAACGGATATAAGACATAATATTTCTTATATTCGAGCGATGGATAAAGGAAGTAATGGTGCTATTTTTTGCAAGGACAAAGATCGATAGAATGAATTCGATTGAATATAAATCCTTAGCTCTAAGGAATTGAATATATCTGTCCTTAGCGTGTTGGTTGATTTAACGTGGAATGTTAATAATAGCATATAAATCCATGCCAAAAAAACCAGCACTAAAGTTTCTTAAATCCGAGCAACGGAAATTATTTGTTGCTACCTATGTACCTATGACGTAATATTCCATATTATCTACGTAAGTATTTAGTATGTAATCACATTAATGTTTTAAATAATAAAATAGAAAACAAAAAAAAAACCTAAAACAACTAGGTTCGAAAAAAATTGTCGATTTTTTTTAACAAGAGCTTTATCGCGGTGCCTGAAAAGTGTTTCTTCTACTTTTTCAAGGCAATCCTCATCATTTATGTTGTAAAGTTCACTGAATTCACCCAATATGGATGATATATTGTGAAATGTTAAGAATATGAGGTTGTCAAAAGTAGTAGCGAAATAAAAGGGAAATAAGAAAGTTGTGTTTTTCTTTACGTAAAAAATAAAAGTGGCGACGAGGATGGGATTTAACAAAAAATAAAATATAAAAAGAAACACACTTACGAGTACAAAATATAAGATCCAGTACAAATACAAGTGCTTCGTTCGGACTTTTCATATTAATATTCACATATGCGTACATAAGCTTAAACGCCAACGCACATTTTTCTTGGGCCCCTAAAATGTCGGACTACTCAATCTACGAGAAATTCGACAAATCGAGAACCCAATGGTCGCGATGGGTCGAACGATTCGAGGGCGCTATGGAAATTGCTGATCCGGTTGAGAGCAAAAAAGTACACTTGCTCCTCCATTACATGGGGCAGGATACGTTTGATCTGCTTTGTGACAAATTGGCTCCAATAAAATCAAAGGACAAGTCATACAGCGAGATAATTAGCTTGCTGACAAGTGTTTACGATCCAGCAACATTAGAAATTCTCGAAAATTACCGATTTCATCTGAGGAACCAAGCGGACAACGAATCAGTGGAAGAATTTTGCATCGCGCTCCGCAAGTTAGCAATTCACTGCAATTTTGGCGCTTACTTGCATACAGCCTTACGAAATCAATTTTTTTTTGAATTACAAAGCTCCCGAATCCAGAACCGGTTACTGGAGACTGCAAATTTAACTTTGGATAATGCTTTGAACACTGCAAAAGCAATGGAACTGTCTGCGAAAGATCGTGCAGAGATAAAGCAGCAGAAGGAAGCAGCACAACCAGTCAGCTTTATTCAGCAATCATCTAAGCCGAAGGTAAGACAAAATAATAAGCATGCATCCCACTATCGAAAACAAAGCACAAATTCAGGAAAAAATATATACTGTTATCGCTGTGGTAATAAATATCTTAAATCTGATAAGTGCCGGTACAAGAATGCAGTGTGCAGTTTTTGTCATACCAAGGGCAACAAACCAATTACATCGATGACGATACGATACTCGAAAGCAGTGCGGGCGAATCTGAAGGTTCAGTAGAAGAATTATGTAGTTTAGAATGTAAAATTCTTGAAATAGGCAGCTTAGAAACTTCTTATGATAGAAATAAGTTTTTTATTTATCTTAAAATCAACAATATAAATGTAAGATTTGAAATCGATAGTGGTTCTCCTGTAACGATAATAAATAAGGGAGATAAAAATAGATATTTTATCTATTCCCTCTGACACGAAATTAGTGAGCTGTTGTGGTACTGAGATTAAAGTTCTAGGTTATTTCGTTGTATGTGTTAGTTCTGGATTTGGTAAAAATGTAAACGGGGCAAAATTATACGTGGTGGAATCAAATCGAAAGCCACTTATAGGTCGTGAGTGGTTGCGGAAATTGCATTTAGACTGGAATCAACTTATTAACTTACAAAAAAATGAACAGATAGTTTCATCTACTCGTATTAGGAATAATAGCTTATCGACGAAAGTTGAGAACCTTAAAACGAAATACGCTACAGTTTTCGGCAAGTCTATGGGTAAAATAAAAAACGTTCAAGCTCGTATACAGGTAAAAGAAAATGTAGATCCGATTTTTGTGAAAGCCAGAAAAATTCTTTTCGCATTGCGCGAGGCAGTTGAAAAGGAGCTTGAAGAGCTGGAGAAAAGTGGTATACTGGAAAAGGTTGATGCAGCTAGGTGGGCTACGCCAATAGTGCCTGTTAGGAAACAAGGGGGAAAAGTTCGATTATGCGGTGATTATAAGATAACAGTTAATCCGCGAATAGTAGTTGAGGAACATCCACTTCTTACCATTGAACAACTATTCGCATCAATGGCAGGAGGTGATAAATTTACAAAAATAGATCTTAGTAAGGCATATCTGCAGTTAGAAGCACACCCAAATGATCGAGAAATTCTTACGTTGAGTACACATCGTGGTCTCTATCAGCCAACGAGGCTTATGTATGGCATTGCGTCGGTTCCTGCAAAATGGCAACGCGTGATTGAGCAAATTTTGAAAGCCATCGATGGAGTTTCGGTATTCCTAGATGATATTAAAATTACAGCACCAACTGATGAGCTTCATTTATACCGACTCGAACAAGTACTTTCGCGTCTAAGTCGTTATAATATGCGGGTAAATTTTTGTAAGTACGAATTTATGGCGAAGGAAATAGAGTATTACGGTTACAAAATCGATCGGGCCGGTATTCACAAAACTCAAAATAAGATTGATGCAGTAACGAAAACGCCTACATCACAAAATAAGGATGAAATACGTGCATTCATAGGGCTCGTAAATTACTACGGGCTGTTTTTCAAAAACCTAAGTACCTTATTGTACCCACTCAATAATTTGTTAAAAGATAAAGTTCGTTTCCATTGCGATAGCAAATATGAAAATGCATTTCAGCCTGTTAAAGACAAAATAAAAACAGAAACTTACCTTGTTCACTACGATCCTAAATTACCCTTGGTTTTTGGTGACGGATGCAAGTCCGGTTGGTGTGGGTGCTGTGTTGAGCCATATTTGCCCCGACGGAAATGAAAAGCCAATTCAGTTTGCTTCGCAGACTTTAACTCCTGTCCAAATTGATCGAGAAGGTACGCCATCATTTTTGGTATAAAAAAGTTTTATCAGTATGTATATGCAAGAAAGTTTATATTGATAACTGATAACAAGCCGCTTACGCAGATTCTCGCTCCTGAAAAGGGGTTACCGACTTTATCGGCCACTCGAATGCAGCACTACGCAATCTTCTTACAGTCATTTGATTATGAAATTCGTTATCGAAAACAAACCACTCAAATGCGGACGCATTGTCGAGATTGCCGTTGGCAACTGTCAATAAAAAAAAAGATGAGGCTGAGGTAATAGAATTAAATACGATCTAAGTACTACCAGTTACAGTTGAGCAATTACAAAAGGAAACAGAAAAAAATGGACAAGTTCGAGAATTAGTCGAGGCATTAAGGTTAGGGGTGAATTTAAATTCAGATAAGCGTTCCAACATTGATCAAAAAGAGTTTACGCTTCAACAGAACTGCTTGCTTAGGGGGTTAAGAGTATATGTTCCAAAAGAACTGAGGAAACTGGTATTAGACGAATTCCATACTGCTCATTTTGGTATTTCCCGTATGAAATCACTTGCTGGAAGCTACTGTTGGTGGCCTGGTTTAGACTCCGATATCGAAAACTTATCAAAACATTGCGTATAATGCCAAAAAAACAGGCCCCATCCAAAAAAAGCTCCGACTCATATTTGGGAGCCCGCAAAAAAGCCTTTCGAACGAGTTCACGTTGATTTTGTTGGACCCTTAAAGGAAGGTATTTCTTTATGCTTATTGATGCATATACAAAGTGGCCTGAGATCTATGTAATCCCAAATATAACTACCGAAATCACTATAGAAAAATGTCGAGAAATTTTTTCTAGGTTCGGTATTCCTGAAATTTTAGTGAGCGATAATGGAACTCAGTTCACATCAGAAAAATTTCAACACTTTCTAAAGATGAATGACATCATACATAAAAGGAGTGCGCCTTATCATCCAGCCACAAACGGGCAAGTGGAACGAAATGTTCAAACTTTTAAAAATAAGCCTAAAACCATAAATTGTCAGCGGGCAGATATTAATAAAGAGTTGTCTAAAATACTATTAAATTATCGGCGAACACCACATGAAACTACAGGTGAATCTTCGTCCATGTTGAAGTTTAACAGGCAGGTACGATCTCGTATAGATATAATGATCCCAAAGGAAAAGGATAAGAATAAAACTAGTAATGTTGAAGACAAAGTACGAACATTATGCCTTGGTGAGCGAATGTCAGTACGAGATTTCAGCAATGAAGAAAAATATCAGTTTGGTATTGTTGATAAAGTCCTCGGGGAATTACAATATACGAGTATGATTAAACTAGACGATGGTCGAATATGGAAGCGTCATATAGACCAAATTCACAAAATTGGTGCAAATATCATTCCACTAAAACAAAATATAATTCCGTTTCACTTTGACCTTCGGCAAAACCCTGGAAACGGAACTACATTAAATCCAGTTCAAAATTACAAGACCTTCGGGGTAACACCGGAATCTGAAGTCGAAGTACCATACCCCTCGGTTCTTGCACCTACAGTTAGGGAACCTACCCCGATTTCAAATCAAAGCAGACAAATAAGAAATAGGAGAAACCCAGATCGCTTAGAATATGATCAGAAATTCAATTTCATACAAAACTAAACAAAAAAAAAAAAATATTTGAAGTTTTATTTGTATATTACTTATATAGAAATGTCAAGAATATGAGGTTGTCAAAAATAGTAGCGAAATAAAAGAGAAATAAGAAAGTTGTGTTTTTCTTTACGTAAAATATAAAAATTTAGCAGGTACTGTTTCAAAACAAAAAGTGCTTGGACAGCATCTTCTCTACCTGGCCCTGGTAAATAAATTTCATTAAATTCAGGCTCAACTTCTTCGATATTTTCATCCAAAATTTCATTTATGAGTTCGTTTTCATTAATTTCACCTATAGCTCTGAAAAAGTCTTCGTGGTCCTCATTGATATCAAAGTCAATCAGTTCTATGTCCTGAAGATCGATTATCAGTCTCTATTTCAATATGCTGTGAAATTCCAACTTTTTAAGGCAATTGGATATTGCCTGTGGTGTTACAAACCACCAAAAACGTTTAATTATATACAAGGATTTTAAAATGGTAATTTCTTTAAAAAAAAGTGTCCATATAAACACTTTCGATGGCCAAAATTTGTTTCCTTATCATACATTTTCGGTAATGAGCTTTAAAGAATTGAAGAATGCCTCAACAAGAGTAAACAAAAAACAAATGATAGCCGAGATGAACTTTTTGAAAATAATTACAGTCAAAATCGGCTATAACGACCTCCAAGGGACTGACGAATTTGGTTGTTATAAGCGATAGGTCGCTATAACCGATATCAAGGTACCTATGTATATAAATTAATCTGTTTTCAAATAGTGATCCTTGTTTTAATTCTTTTTTCATTATTCTTATTTATTTTTGAGGCACATACCAGTATATGTATATATACAAATATACGTTTACTATTACAATAATCAAAAAACGTAGAAATATCTAATTGCTTAGTTTTCTTTTCTATAGACTTTTTTTCAATTATTTTTTCCATTAATATTAGATTTTCGGTAAAATCGTTGTCCCCAAAATCATTTAATAAAAAGAATGTTCTTAAAGTGCGAACAGAATTCAGAGTATCTTCGATTGTTGGCTGAACAAATCCTATTTCTAAAATAAAATTAAAGAAAAAAGTTGTTTATGTTTTTATCGAGAAAATATTAAACTTAGTTACCTTCTTCTTCATCGCTTTCTTGACATCTACCATTTTGCACAAAATCAACGATTTCTTCATCATTTTGCATTTTGAATCCACTGATTTAAGGGCCATTCATCCTCTTCCCCAAAATCTTCTTTTGTTTGTGCATTTTTTAATTTTAATGTATAAAACAGTTTGCAATGGTTAAACTAGTAACCCTTTCCCAAGATTTTGAAATGGGTAAAATCGCTTCAAGTAAATTTATGTCATGTCGATGTTCAATATTTTTAATAAGATCTAGCACTTGAAACTTTCTGTAATAGGCTTTAAGGGATCTTATAATTCCTCGGTCCATTGGTTGGAGCACCGAGGTAGTATTTAGTGGAAGGAATTCAAGTCCTATAGCTTTCAAGCCTTCCACTGCTGGATGTGCAAGATAATTATCCACGAGTAATAAGATGTTTTTATTCTCCTTTTTTAGTCGACGGTCCCAGTTTCGAAGGTATTTTTCAAAAATTGTAGATGTCATCCAGGCTTTCTTATTGCTCTCATATTCTACTGAAAGCTTTTTCACATTCTTAAAGCATCTTGGGTTTCTTGATTTACCCACAACAAGAAGCTTCTCCTTTATTGTACCAGTCATATTGGCTCCTACCAGTTCAGTAATTCGATCCTTAGCCATTTTGCCTCCAATGCATTTTTCACCTTTAAAGTTTAGCGTATTGGTTGGTGTCATTTTAAAAAACAGACCGGTTTCATCAATACTAAAGATGTTTTAATCTGTATAGTTTGGCCGAAGTTGGGGCCAAACAACCTGCAACCAATTGTGTACTGAACCTTTAGGAACACTTTTAGCATCTCCTATAATTTTTCCACTGACAATTCCATGATGTTGACGAAAACGCTGTATCCACGCTGATGAACACACGAAGGCAAAGTTATTTGCTTTAGCTTGCAAAATGGGTCCGCTGATGGGTATACCGGAACTTCTCTGTATCTTAAACCATATTAGCAGAGCCTTTTCAACCTCAGTGTGCAATGAACTTTTTACTTCTTTTACGGTTAATTTCGCTTTCTCAAATTGCAATTTAATTTTTTCCTTATCCTTTAAGATTGTGGATATAGTGGAAAGTGAATACTCTTTGGCAAGGTCTTTATTTTGCTCTCCAGCTTCCAATCTAAAACTAAAATTTCCCTTCAATCGTAAAGATCTTTCGTTTCTGACTCATTTTCCAATACAAGAACCGAATAAAACTAAACTTCTACGACCATTCGTCAAACAGAAAAATTTACACTAAATTTCCCACCTACTCGTACTATTGAACAAACTCAAAACCAATTATAAACGCAAGACAAAAAGAATAAAATGTCAGCAAACGGTAAGCTGTAACATATCCAGAATTCTATTTACACAGATACATACTTCGCATCTACAGATAAACGATTAGCCGTTTCAGAAAAAATGCATAACACCAACAGCTGCGTCGATTTTAGTCGTTATAACCAATATTTTATTTCAAAAAAAAGGAAATATCGGTCGTTGTAAGCGATATGTCATTGTAAGCGATGTCGTTATAAACGATTTGTTATTCAATAGGATTATAATGGAACTCAGTCAGGACCTTAGAATTTGGTCGTAATAACCGATACGTCGTTACATCCGATGTCGTTGTAAGCGATTTTGACTGTACGTCTTATCTTGGCCTAAGACTTGTGGTATTCGGCGGTAAAAATATAATTTCGATGTTTGCAATGTTTGCAGGCGTAAAACCGAGTTTGTGACAAGAAGATTTTATTTTTCTTTCTTCCAAGTTTATCGTCAAGATCCTTGATTATTTCAGACCATATATTGCTAGTCATCCAGGTCTTTTTATTAAATTTGTACGGAATAGGAATATCCTTTTCTCGGAAACATTTTGGCTGTTTGTATTTTCCAATGGAAAATACATATTTATCTGAACCCGTCGCGTTACACATGAAGAGCAATGTGATTCGATCTTTACGAATTTTCAGACCATTGATTTTGGGGAACGCATGTTCCACTTGGAAGTGCCTTGTATCTAAGACCGGTTTCATCTGCGTTTTAAATGTCATCCAGTGCATATTTTTGCATCTTTGAACTGATTTGATGCTACAGAATCACCAGAAGGGGCCTCTCCGTGCAGCTTTCTGAAATGGATATTTTCATTTTCCTTCCACCTTTAAAGCCAACCAGGTTTGGGTTTGAAGCCTGTCATTTTCAGTTGTACGGTAAACTTTTCAGCTTTTTCCATCGTTTTTTCGGTCATTTGCTCTAACCATTTGGTCATCGCTTTGTGTAAGTTTTCATGTTTAGGCTTACGGTTTCTTTTAAGATTTAAATTCTTACACGTGAATTTTTTGGACTTAATTTCTTCTGAGTTTTTCAGAACCTTAGAAAGCGTACTTAGAGAAATGTTGTATTCTTCGGATATTTGTTGCCTTGTTTTGCCACTTCGGAATTCATCTAAGATTTTAATGATAACGTATTTCGTTTTGTTTACCTTTTATAACACTTTTTTCCACTAAATCGCCAAAGTAAACAAGCACTGAACACGAAACCACGACAAAATTACACTGTTTATTTTTTTATCGATGTCAAGTGTCAAAGTACACTTTAAGTTGATCTTTCATTTTTTAGGGACTGTTCATACCACATTTGTAGGAACATTGTGTAATTAAAATGTGCACTCATGAGCAAAACTGGACGATGGAGGAACTGAAAAGGAAATTTTCTTATAAGCGTTTTTCATTGTATTCAATTAGGCATTTTGGTTTTAGGAAAATGTTTCTTTTATCCGTTTATCTCTTATAAGAGTTTTTTTTATATCCGTTATATTTTGTACAAAGATATATAGAAAAGTGCACGGTGCTATTATTTAAGTTTCTTATAAGCGAGTTTGTTATATCCGATATATACTGTATATCAATCGATTTGCCATGAGGAGAAGAATACTTTATCCTGAACCCATTTTTCAAAAATGTTCATCGGAATTCAATAAAACACCAGCCGTTGTAACAATTCAACTTCAAAATTTTATTCCATTTTCTCGTTACAAAAAATTGACGGAGTCAGTAGCGTGCAAAGGAAGAACTGAACTTATTTCGATCAAGAAAGAGAAGCTCATAATACATTTGAATGTGTTCGTTTAACTAAAGATTGTAGGTATGGAACGCGGTTTCTTTGACGGACAGAAATATGTGATAGGTCGGATCGACCTAAACACAAGAAGGTTCTTAGCAGTCCACTTTCTGTGTGTTCAACCTGTAAACCTTGAGTTAAGGCTTTAATATTCCTACATTATGCTCCTTCCTGACCAATGTTTTAGCTCATAACATGCTACCACCAAAAAGTAGCAATTTATGTTTGAGATCTTCTGGTTCTCTTCGTAAGAGGATTGCGCGCCGTAGAGAAACAAACGACCAACCTCACCACAGGCTCTAACCTCCAGCAAACCGAATAGCTGGCATACGACATTGCACCAGAGATAGCGAGGTAAGGAGTCGGCCATATAGCGCAAAACAGTAATATCGATGTACCTTTCAATATGACTATCGCCATGTATATAAGGCGAAAAGAATTGTAAAAATTGGCCATATGTCCAAATTTTTTTTTCATTGATGTGCAAAAAAAATGGGAAGAGGAACCATCAGACGTATAGTATGTTGCTTTAATGGAAAAATTCAACTAAAGATACACGCAGAACCCAGGGAGACTTGAATGCCAAGGTTGCCAATGACAATGATGGACTCATGCATGTTATGGGAGATCATGGTGTTGCCGACCGCAACGACAATGGTGAGCGTTTTGTCGTCTTTTGCAACGCTAATCGCCTTGTAATAGGAGCGATCATGTTTGAGCACAAGACGTGCCACAAAGTCAGTTGGGTGTCGACGGACAGACAATCGGCAACCTTCGGTGGCGTCATCTGAAGATGTTTACGATAAGATCAGTAATATACTCTGCCCCCGCTTTTTATTAGACAACGTCATTGATGGGCGAAGCCTTGATAATTGGGCGGGGGCCCGATGGTTGCTACAGTAAGATTATGTACGCTGCAGTTCGGAGATCCCAAGAAAACACCCGAATGCCTAAGTTTAATACCGATAGACTAAAAGATCCCGCAGTCCGCCAACAACTTGGGGACCACCTTTCACATAGATTGAGAGCAATCAGTAGCACGGAACCCACTTCCATCGAAAACCATTGGTGTATTGTGAAAAATGCCATCTTATTCGGTGCTGAAAGTATGTTATAGCCGGTCGGTCGCAATGAAGAAACTGTGCTTGACTTTCCGAAGGAACTTGGGCTAGGATCGAAGAAAAAAAACACCCCAAAGCTCGCATCGCACCTACTCCAGGGAGAAACGAGCTAGAGTCTGCCTATCACACGAAGATGAGAGAAGTTCACTATATCGTGCGACGTGATAAGGGTAACTATATTAACGCATTGGCTACAGACTCAGAAGAGGCCGCTAGTAGGTGTGAAAGTAGGTCCGTCTACAGAATTACCAAAGAGCTCGCAGGTTTCCAAAACTGAACCCAACACTCAATGACCCGTCCGTAGTAACAAATTGCCGGAAACGCACTGTATCCGACAATAGAGAAGAAATCTTTACCGCAATCAGAGCACTGAAGAAGAACAAAGCAGTTGGACTTGACGATATTCCCGCAGAGCTCTTGCGAGTAACGCCGGCAACATCGATGAGCTCCTGCACCCACTCATTGAGACGCCTTGGGAAAGAGAGAGTTTTCCTGAAGAGTGGAAAAAAGGAATGATTGTCAAGCCCCTAAAGAAAGGAGCAGTTTACGCAGTGCGAAAACTAGCCAAGGTAAAAGCAAAAATCGTCCTGGAGTGAATAAAAGACCACCTTGAAGACACACTGGACGCCGAAGAAGCAGGATTCCGGACTGGATCTGTGCATTGAATATCGATCACCACCTCACCTGCTGTTCATCGACTTCGAAAATGCGTTCGACAGTACTGATAAATTATCTGGCTTACTTTGCGCAGGAGGGGCATCCCAGATAAATTGATTGCTATTATCAAGGCTACATATGATGGATCCAAATATCACGTTCTCCATAATGGAAGGTTGTCAGAGCAGTTTGAAATCCAAAGTTGGGTAAGGCAGGGCTGTACACTGTCACCAATACTGTTCCTGTTGATGATAAGTGATGCACTGCATGCAGCTTTGTCGACTGGAAATGGAAGAATTCGAAAATACAACCCATGGCATCATTTCATGTTCAGGACCAGGTGTAGCATAGATTTGCATCCCTCCAACCATTCCTAGGTAAAGAGCTTAAGTACAAGGTGGGGCAAAAGAAATGTCTTAATGTGAACTGACTGCCATTTTGTTCGAAATGAAAAGAATGGGCTCTGTTTCCATAACTAGTTTATTTGAAAGATGACATTAAGTTAAAAAAATGATATCGGTCAAATGACTACCTCCTGAGTTGATGCACCTTTGTGTTCGTTTTGCGGCATTTTGAACGGTTGCTTGCAAAACATTTGGCTCCAAATTGGTGATTTCTTCTTTAATGTTGGCTTTTAAGACTTAAAGTCTGTGGTTTGTTGTGGTAAAGGCAGGATTTAAACTGGCGCTCTCGAGGACCAATTCAAATCGCTAAAACGGGAAATTGCCCAGAAATTGGTGAGCGGTTGCTCAGCTGGAACCAAAATGCTAGACGCAACTTGCGGCAAAAAAAAATCGTTTAACACCTATCTGTAGCGCTCACTAGTTACGGTTATTGTGGGACCATGGGCGTCCTCAAAAAAATAAGGGACAATCGTTTTTTTTCACTGCAAATGACGCACCAAATAGGATAATGCTTTGAGGGGATGCAGTCGTTCTTCGGGCATTTCTTCAGCAACGCAAATTTTGTTTATTCTCATAACCATTAAAGTGGAAATGAGCTTTGTCGCTCATTATGATTTTGGATACGAAATAATCCACTTTTTGCACCAGTTTTAACAGAGCATGGGAGTAAGTTCATTTCAGTTGACGATTAGCGGGTAGCACTTGGTGTACGGTTTGCTTTACTTTATAAGGGAACATCTTCAGGTCTTTCACCAAAATTCGACGTAACGAACGTCTACTATTGCCAGATCTCGTTGATCTTTGTTGATCTTCGGGCGTCCTCGGCCACCACAGTGAAATTCTTGGTCGAATGAGCAATATTGGGCCAGCCACTTTTTGCATCATCTCAAGTGGACCCATTTTGTACGAGACACTTAGCCAAACGCTTAATTGTTCGTGCATATGTTTGTTTCTATAAAGTAAAATTAACTCAAAGAATGTTGCCTACAGACCGTCCACGTCGCTGGGAATACGGCCAAACCATCGCTCGAATGGTTGACACTGAGCCTGATTTTCGGAAGCAAATTTTGATGACCGACGAGACCCATTCCGCAGCCTCTGGCGCCGTTAACAAGAAAAATTGACGCATTTGGGGAACGGAGAATTCACATGAGATACATGAAATACCAATGAATGACCAAAAAGTGACTTTTTGGGCCGGCATTTGCGCCAAAACCATCATTGGGCCATTTTTCTTCATAGAAGGCGAATCAGTCGATGGGAATCGATATCAGTGGATGTTGGCTCATTATGTCTGCCTAGAAATGTGTGAAAAACGTCTGGACGGTTACTGGTTTGTTTCAACGAGACGGTTCGCCATGCCGCACTGCAAATCAAACAACGCAGTTTCTGCAATGTAAATCCCCTGGACATGTGCTGTCAAAATATGGCGACAATGACTGTCCATCCAGATATCTAGATTTGACTCATCCGGACTTCTTTTTGTGGGGTTATTGGAAAAGCAAAGTGTACGCCAACAAGCCTCAGACCATTGACGAGCTCAAGGCAAAGATTCGTGCCGAACGCATCGCTATACCGCCCGAGATGCTTGAAAAATTATGGAAAACGCAGCAAAAAGGGTACATTTTGCTATGGTCAACACAGGCGGCCACTTGATTGATGTTGTATTCGAAAACTAGTCCAAATAAATTATAAAGGACCAAATTAAATAAAAATACCTCATAGGTACTTGGTTTTTTTTGCAAACTTATTCAAAATTCATATACCGACAAAAAATATTGCGCGCCCTGTACTTACAAATTTTTTCTATTACCGACAATCAGCAATGAGCACAGAATAGACATGATAACATCAAGGAACTAGAAGAGACTTTATTTTGAAACTGCAAGAATTCCGCACTTAACAAATAGCTACGTTAAACGTTTTAAGTATGCCTTGCGCTGCTTATCTGTCAACGAGTCTACAATTATTATTGAGGCTGACAAGACACCTTCTGGTGAACATGTTCGATATTTTATGCTCCCAACATGGAAAAAGAGACATTGTTCTAAAATGTAGAAGTGATGATAATGGGAGCACCAAACGCACATAGATCTTATGATGCCATACAATATCCCCTTTTATTTGCAAATGTGGAAGGTGGTTACCATTTCGTTATTTCTCAGACGAGTTCAAGCTCTAAAAAAACCGTTTGTTGCATGGATTTTTATAGTTATTACTTCATGACTCGCAGCAACAATTTTAACCATCTACATCGATGCCAGCATCTATTGAACCAATTTGCTGTAGACGTGTACAGGAAGATTACGTTATATAGTTACTCACTAAAAAGAGGGCCATCCTGGCATTAAATATGACACTGCTATGGGAAGAGTTTACATTGTCCATCACAGCCAACATGGGTGTTTCTTTTTACGACTACGTCTTCATGAAGTTATAGGTCCTACCTCATCTATATCTCTGCGAACTATTAATACTTATTATTGCGACACTTATCGAGAGGCTTGCTGTAAGCGAAGATTACTTTGTAGAGGTTCTTTCATCATTACAGACAGCAAAAAGACTTAGGTGTCTTCTGGCAGTCCTACTTAGACCATGTGAAATTAGTAATCTTTCGGCATTACGGATGAAATGTAGAGATGATCTGGCAGAAGATTTTTCCTGATGCACCAGGTGGTACAGGGAAAATATTTGTAAGAAAGGTTCTGCCTACTAAAGTATTGTACAATACAACAGGAGAAAGAAAGAGCTTTAGCTGTGAAATTATTTGGTATTGCTGCTACGCTACTTCCTGGAGGTCGAACGGCTCACTCTGTTTTTAAGCTCCCATTAAAGCTAGCCACTAATGATTTCCTTGTGTATCATACTAGGTGGCGCAAAAGTCATTATCCTATCGGAAGATGCTATAATTTTTGCAATTGAGGGCAAATGTCAATTCTACTTTGACATTTGTGACGTAAATAGATATAAAATACACGTCAACAAGACATGAATCCCTATACTCCTAAAGATCGCGGAATAATTGTTACGATTTTTTGCGGAATAATTCGTCGGTGGTGTTGACGTGAACATCGGCGCAGATTTTCCGGTCGTCCGACACCAACTAGGCAAACACTACGACGTTTTGCCGCTCGTTTAGAAGAGTATGGGATAACACGAGATGCTGCCAGGTCTGGCCGGTCCCAGAGAAGCCGTTCTGCTGAAAATATCGCAGATGTGGTTGAAAATGTCGAAGAGGACCACGGAGTATCGAACAGATGACGTGCCACGCAATTGGGCACCAAACGGCGGTTTGGTTGTCATCAGGCCTTAGTTTTTCGGAAACGCTAGGGGCCAAACGACTACTGTGGACGGCGAGCGCTACAGAACCATGATCAACAACTTTTTCCTTCCTCAATTGGATGAATTGTGACTGAAGAACATGTAGTTCCAACTGGATGAAGAAATGGAGCATACTGCACGAGCCATAATCGATATTCTGAGGTTTGCATTTCTGGGCCGCCTAATCTCTCGTTTTGGCGACTTAAACTTGCCACCAAGATCGCTTGATTTAACCATTCCAGTCTTCTTTTTGTGGGTTTTTTTTTTTAAGTCACGAGACTATGTCAACCAGCCACAGACTTTTGAAGAACTCAAAGAAAATATCTGTCAAGAATGCGAGGATCTATCGACGAAATTTCTGGGCAGTGTTATGGCCATCAATCTAAGCAGCATGAAGCTGGTCCGAAATCCGAATACCATAAAAGAACTAAATATTTGGTGTTAAATATCATTGCACTAGCTGGTTGTACCCGCTTTGCCGGATGACAATATATTGTGTACAATGTACGTATACATACAACTGAAACCGCACTGATAGGGGCAAATCAGGTTGTTGGCGAAGAGTTTCAGATATTCATAGAATATCGGAAATGAGATCTTGCGATGTTGAGGCGATTTATTGGGACCTCTATATTTGCCGCTATGATCGTCTAAGTCGAATTGTCTACTCTGCCTGTAGTTTTCCAATAATCTCACCACTGACTGTCACTCTATGACAAAGGTTCCTCCTTCACCTCTAATGGCTTCTTTCTGTACGGGTCTTCTTGTCTTATCACGTTCTGTTTACCTGTTGGTTAAAATTCCGTGCATTATTCCTGGAGCGCACCCTGTAAATATCTTCGATCGTGCGCTTCTCGTGTTCTTTCTTCTTCTTCGGGAGAAGCCGATATTCTCCCCGTCTCTTCTGCTCGTTGAGCTTATGAGCGGCCCCCGTCATTCGTTGCATTGCGGCTTTGTGAGCTTCAACTTCCCACAGTAGTTTTACTTTGTTGTGGCACTTGGGAAATCGGCATTCGCTCTTTGTCTATAATGTGGTGATCCGAGTCAATGTCTATCGCAATGTGATCAATTTGATTTAGCGTTTCATGATCCGAAGACCGCCATTTCCCCTAGTGTATACTGAGAGGAGGAAGTCGTATGCTTGACATTTCTTCCCGCCGCAAAGCCAATAACTCTAAGTCCGTTACCAGACTTGGTGTCATGCAGACTATGCTTATCGAATGTTCAACCAAAGATCTCCTTCATTCCTGTCGCCTAGTACGATTTTAACGTCATACTTCGGACATTGCTTGTACGTCTTGTAGTGGAGCTCGAAGAAGCATTCAGTAGTGGCGTCATCCATACCTTCCGGCGAATTTAGCCTTGATATGGGTTATCATAAAACGCCCGCTGATGTGTTCAAGACTTCTTGCTAGGGGTGTGCCGCATATGTCAGATCCGCGCTATTTCTTTTCCCTATAACAATCACCATAGTACTCGTATATGTATATCACAGTTTTTCATCCTTCTAATGTCTGGCCTTGCTATGGGATAGCATTTCCTGAGTGGCGGTGATATCTCCGTGATAGCAGCCAAGGGCATCTGCTAATGATCTGTTAAGAGTCCGGACATTCCACGTGCGTATCCGAAGGCCGTTGTTCCTTAAACGTATGCAAATGAGGTCAGCAGTGCATCCGTTTGTATCGTCACATCTTGTTAATCTCTTCCGTATAGGGTATACTGGCACAGCATGCGCGTGCCACTCTAGCCTGCAATGGCAATAATCTGGGGGAGCCTTTAACATTCAGGCATCTTTCAAACTCTCGACAGGACCTATGTCACTAGCTGGAAGTGCTGAAGTCCAGTGGTATTTTTCAAGAAGCCATGAGAAATGGCACAAAAAGTGGCCTGGGTCTCAGCCGACAGCTCCGACAAAACTCTCGGTTTGAAGAGTGCAGCTAAATATATGTAACAAAATATCTCGCCTACAAGGCGGCCCTCCTTAAAGGCGTTTTACAAAGAAAAGGGACAAAAGGCTATCGGTTTTTCCAGAGGAAAAGAAAACATCTGTAACCCACTATCGAGGAAATCGAGAGTGCTTCTACTACAAGAACAATATTCCGCAAGTTAAAAAAAAGTGCTAGGCTAACAGACCCTATCGGAGACCTATAAAAGTGAATAAGCAGACCTAGTACACAGTCGTTGATGAGGACATATTACAACCAGAACGAATCATTCAACTTGGACAATGACAGCCACTAGATGGTAATAAAGCACGACAGCAACATCTATACTTAACCCGAGCAGGGCTGCTGGACGTCCTAATTAAGACGCTCTTTAAGGCAGCAGGACCTGATTTGGCGTAGAGGATACTCCACCTTATTTCTAAAAATCTGTCGAATGAAAGAAAGAAAAAGACAGAGGTTCAGAGAAAGTCATGTGGCCTCTTTGGCGTCATACTTGAAAGAATTGTATCAAACTCGCAAGCCAAGAACAAAAGCTTGATTTTCTAAAGACTGTGAAAGTACTTGGTTACGTTTATGGTATTGGCATCATCCACAGAATGCAGCGAAATGTTAATATTGCGTTTGTGAATCAGAAGTAGATAACCAGTCAGTCAGGTCAACAAAATATGGCTTATTCAACGTCGGTTTTGTTTTTTCCTTGGAATATTCGGCTGAGAAAATAGCCATTAGATTCTCCAGAAATCTTTTCAGAATTAACATGTAAATTGAAGTCTTTAGAAGCCTAAAGTCCTCCAATCATTGATCACATTCTAAACCTTACAGTGTCTTTCCAAATAACGACTTTCAAAGAAAAACCATTTTCGTAATACTTGAACTGAAAATAATTGCCACCGCAAATATTTATCTGTGCTTCCCATCAAATATTAATTTTGCCGATTGCTTCCATCCGACCATCAACTTTGTTTTTTCCTGTGTCTCTACGGAAGGCCTTGCCACTTCAAGCCAAATCCATTTCTATTCAAATTCTGACGGTAATTTCGTTTTATACCACTTCTGCATCCTCTAAATCCATGTGCCACAACGGATATAGAAAATATTGAATTTGCAAAATGAAAATTCACAGTACTCGTAGTTCATCCATCTTATAAATTTCGAACCGAAGCAATTCAATCTCTGGAAAGAACTGGTGAAAGCCGCAAAATTATTTCAATTCCAATCAATATCTACACTTTTCCAATTTCGAATAGGATTGACTTTAATTCATCATTGAGTGCCGTACACTACAGTTACTTGTCTTAAGGATATGAAACGTGATTTCGACTGAAAAGCACTCAAACACTTTCATTCACTTAGTACATGAGAAAGTATCTCAGAGCCACAGATACACCTCATCATAAAACTCAAATAACTCACATGTCCTCCATCTTATACTCGTACGTATGTACCAACCCGAAAGTTGAAACAATAAAAATCCAATTGCAAGAAGATTATTGTTTTGCTAAACAACGAATCCTTCCCAGGAGTTGGACAATTATTGTCATCAATTAGTTTTATAGCTCCGGCAAAAGTTTCAATTGGCCAACAAAGCGTCGGGACTACAGGAAGCAAATCGATAATAAAAGTTTCCCTCCCATCCATGGGGATGGAGGTTGTATCATTCATTCCCAACTACGGATACCATCCCTCCCAATCTATACCACTTTGTAAGTCCGTTCACAAACGATACGATGGAAACACAAAAAAGCAGCATGCCAGCCAGCGTAGAAAATGACGAGATACTCATCCGAATGGTGGAGGTGGACCAGAACCAGGACCATGCTGGTGGATCTATGGATCTGATGAAGGTTCCATGCAGCCCCTAGTATCTGTAGTAGATGAATTCACCAGGAATAGGCGTTAGGCTTTATGGAAAGTTTTCAAATTAATTGTGCATGGGGATAGCGTTATTGGACACCGGAGGCTATGTTAGTTGAAGCGGTCCAAGAGGGTTTAGTCGGAACGGAAAACCCTTCTTCTTCGTGCCGATTGTGGTATTTTGTGGCAGCGAAAGTTTCTGCTTCCCGCCTGAGTGCGTTCAACTAAGTTTTTGCTTTGAAGCGTCTAGTTGTGCAAAACATGGGCAGGCTAATGTTACCCCAAAGTGTAATTCCAATTTTTTTCGTTTTTTTTTTTTGGTTTCCCCCCACCAATCAACTCAATTCGATAGAGTGGTTGTACACGGATGACGGAGTATTGAAAGTGATTGAAGATACAACAATGATAGTACAAAGATACACGAGTAGTGTGGTAGTAAGTTGATAAAGAAGTTTTGCATCGTTTACCATTTAAGGAATGAGATTTGTAGATGAACTGGGGATTGAAAGTACCTCTGAGGTTGTACTGTATAAGTTTCTCTCTTTGGAAACTGGTACAGAGAAATTCAAAAAACAGAGTCTCTTTAGCTATTCATCAATTTCTGGATATTGGTCCGATGATATATTGTACATACTCGTGTATGTATTCGTTTCAATTGCAAAAGTTTCTGGCCTCGTAATTACTAAGAGACTCAAACAAATTTCACACAAAATCCTCTCAAGAATTCAAAGGATCCGCAATTCATCCACTCCAATTACTCTTTTCCGAAAGTTAAAATGACACTTAAAGGCTTTTGTGGCAGAGGCAGAGACTTTGTTTACGGGCTCAAATGTCCAGTCATTGCCGTAGGATATTCTTAGACAGGCAAAGAATACTCATTATTCCACGATTAGCTTCTAGGGATAGGTGGATTACCAAATTCCATTTGTACTTCTACTTAGTGATGGGCTCTTTAACCGGTTTTTTGTCAGGGTGACCAGATAAGAACGATAGGAAAACAAATTTAAATAAAATAACAACGGTGTGATATATAAAATAGATTCTGGCTTTATTTTGAAGCTACGTGCGGAATAAGACATCATTCAAGTCATCAAGTGGTCCGTCCAATTTTTGATGACTCAGTCCAATATGTTCGGCGTTAATCCGGCAATAGCATGTCCAATGTTGGCCTCGAGCTCGTCCGAAGTGGTTGGCTTGTTAGCATAGACTAAGGACTTGACATAGCCCCAGAGAAAACAATCAAGTGGTGTCAGAAAGTTTGTTAACATCGCTCTATACGTGAGACCATTGACGGTAAGGCTGTCTCCTTCCTCATTTCGAAAGAAATAAGGTCAGATGGTGCCGCCATACCATAAACCGCACCAAACAGTCAACTTTGTGGATGCAATGATGCTTGGCCGAACACTTGCCGATAGTGTTCGTTCCAATAATGGCAATTTTAGTTGTTGACGTAGCCGTTGAGCCAAAAATGGGCCTCATCCGAGGAGATAATTTTTTGGCCGAAATCCAGATCTCCAGCCAACATCTCCAGCGCCAAATTAGCGAACTCAAGGCATTGTCTATGGTAGTCCGTCTTCAGTTCTTGTGTCAGCACAATCTTATACGGATGTGCGCCCAAACTCAACCGCAAAATAAAACGGGTTGTTTCTCTGGCGATGCAGAATTCAGCTGATCCGCGCCGATGCACGATGAAACGGCAAACCTTACTCAATATTTTGGCAGCTGGATGTCATTAGTAATTTTTACAGCTGCTGAAAAATAACAATTGGAAGAACTATCATTGCTATCGGCAAGCTTAAAGTTTCGTATACTCACGAAATTATTAACTGAACTAGGCAAACGATATTAATGGTGATCTTGATAGATCAAATAAAAGATCTTGCCAAGGATGCTCATATCAGACAAGATAGAGGAGAGATAAGGATGGAAAGTATTGCTTCTGCTGACCCTTTAAGTTTTTGACCATTGCTGTCAAACAGAACGTTGTAGATGCAGACAGACTCCTTGCCGAAATAATTAATGCAATAGAGTTTGATTTGGTAAGGACCGCACACCAACTCAACTTTAAAATTTTGACGGATGGCAGTATAACCGATGAGTGGAATCTCAGCATAGGTGAACCTCATGAAGGAAGACCCTCTAATCTACTGCAACTATAAAGGAATCAATCTCTTAGCATCGTGAACAAAATTGTATCTACCGCCGGACGCCTGTAAGCTTATATGGACAATCCAATAGGAATTTATCAGTGTGGTTCTAAGCCTGGCGTGTCCATCATTGACCAGATATTCAATCCACCTCATGGCAGACCTTGAAAAAAAAAACACAATCTTCGAATAGGTACCCACCCCCTGTTGACTGATTTTTAAGCCGCATCCATAAAGCGATGTCAAACTTTGGCTTCCTTGCAAAAACTATAACTTTGAGGCAATAAAAGACTTATATGACACCTTCAGAGATCAAACGAAAGATCACTCTTTCCAATCCCTTTTTGTTTGAATTAAGCAGGCAACTGAGAATAAGTCCCTCTCACGAACAACAAAGAAACCACCTTATAAGACACTTCCCAGACTCCAACAGACAAATCCAGTCGGAAGAAACTGAATTTGTAGAAGAACATATGTATGTCAATGAACTGTATGGACTACATAGCGACATTGTCGTGCTCATAAGGGCCAGAATTTGTCGACCGGATAATTTATTGTATACATATTTAGCGAATGAACACCATGTCTACGGTCCTAAATTGCTTAGAATCCACTCCCGAGATACAATGCGGTAAAGGAAGACTCAGCTTTAAGTGGCACGGAAAGAGACCTCTGCTATCTTTTTTGCGCAACTGGAGGCAATCGGTATAAAATCGTGCTATGTGTAGAGAGCCGTTGATTAAGGCGCGGGTTCAGGCTAGGTAGTAATTCAAAAACCTTTCTTTTGATCATGCCTAAGTGTACCATAAAAGGGTTTCTTTGAAGGGTGTTCGACTGCAGACTCAATAATTTTATTATGGAGCTAATGAAGAAATGATTCTCAAGAAGGACAATAAATTCAAATTCATAAGAAGGACGAAGAGACAATCTAAATTTTCCCTGTCAACACCACGTATTGCTGCGAGGGAGTTAGCTATTATTGGACGACATTTTCGATGAAAAATTGGGTTTGATTGGGAGTCATGAAAATCCTTGGAATCAGACTTACTCGTATGAACACAATCAAAGTCCATGTTTCTTGAATGGTATACTACGTGTAGCTACATGGGATTGAAATGCTTAAATGTGGTATGTATTTAGGCTTATTGAATCCCTTGTTGTCCCGCCTTATAGCAAAAATTAGGCTATAGTTGATGGAACAAATTTGCTATCAATAGGGAATATACGAGTAGTTGAACGTTTTTTTTTCATTCGAGCGGTTGATCTTTTTGGGATTTAGTTGGTGTTGAACCCAATCTACATTCTCTCGTCTAATCGTTTACTATTGCTTCACTCATATTTCCCATTATGGCCATACGAAATCATCTACGTCTTCTTTTTTATATCTATAGACAACGATTTCACAGCTAACGTAACAAAGGAAATAGTTTCGATACCTACCATGATTTTGCACAACTTCTTACGTACCTCTACCAACACTACCTAAACGTACACAAGCCAATCTTATAAACACCCCCAAGTCTTCTCTCTCAGCACAATATGTCAATGCTGCCTTTACGAGACTCCAAAGAAGACTCTGTCTCAGATAGCATGCCTGGCCCGGTTCTAGATGCACTGACGAATCTTTCTTCACTTAATATTCGTATCAAAGCCATCTTCCATTTAAAGCGTTTGGCCCTTAGTACAACACGCATTGGAGCTTTGATGACCCTGCGCACCAACTGTCATTTGACTCTGAACACCAGAACACCTGCTGGGGGGAAGAATACGAAATCGACTAGGAAACTTGCTTCTGTCTTCCAAGTAGATCTTGCAATGTAGATGGCAACGACCTATGTTGTGAATCGGTGGAGGGGGCGAAGTATTTGCATAGCGAGAGAAAAACTGCGCCAAAATTCTTGCTAGACCCTATTACAATTTCGAAACTAGTACAAGAATGCAAAACTTTACTGAACGCTGTGGGAAGGCTAAACTAACTTAATTTCGTCTGGACCCCAGGCCACAATGTGATCACGGGGAATTGAATTGTCAAAGAATTTGGTAGGCAAGGGTAAAACGAGAGTTTTTAGGAGCCGAACCTACGTTAGGTGTGGCTTTGGTTCCCATATGAGCAGTGCAAGTGGCATGACTCTCCATTTTGCCGGGAGACCAAACGAATACTTTCCGATGTCTCGAAGAGGTCAGCGTCCCTTACTAGGAAAGACTGCAGACTGCTTACTCCCGTCGTGACGACTCTCTACGCTTTTGCCAAATACCTAAGTGTGCTAGGTATAAGGGGCACTGCGGATCATCACCTCTGTGAATGTCCGGCCTATGCTTGCAGTGGACGCTGGTACTTCAGGCATTTTATCACTGAAGCACTGAAATAATAAAATGATGTAAGGCAAGCTACTATGAATGGAACACAACACCGTTCATGTGACCAGCACGGCTCCTGTTGCAAGCGACCATCAGAAAGTCAAAATGATCGATGACTTTCTGAAGAATAAATGGGTCAGTGGCCGCAATTTCAGTTCGGATGTTATGTTTGAGATGCTGAATTATCGTTGGGTTATTGGCATACACCTTACTCTTCAAATAACCCCCAAACAACCCAACATGAAGAAGTCTAAAGATGGAAAATATCATGACCTTGGAGGCCAATCAACTTCTCCTTTAAATGAAATAATGCGATCTTGAAATTGTATAAGCAATAAATTGATGGACTTGTGTGGGCAGTAGCGGCCCAAAGGCTTCAATTGTTGCAAATGGAGATCAACTTTTAAAATTCGCCGTAAAGTGCCATAAGTACGGCCCGATTGTTGAGTTCGGCGACGAATTGAGGTACCCGTTTAGTTTTGAACACCTTCGCTCACAGTGGTGATCTTTTAGCGTGTACACGCTGACGCTGATATAGTGTTTGATATCGAACTGAACCAGTTTCTTCAAAACGCTTCACCATTGCACGAATTGCCGACTCACTAGGGCGATTATGTTGACCGAAAAATTCAGGAATTTTATGAAATGTTAGTTTCACAAATCCCCCATTCTCGTAATAAAATTGAATAACAGAAAGGCGTTGTTGCATGGTAAACAATTCCATGACTACAATTGCCAAAGACCGTATGACATCGGTCAAAAAGATCAACCATATTGATTCCGGCAAATGACAGATAGTTGACAGTCAATATCCACACTATCCTTAATTTCCTAATAAACCTGCTAAAGAGGGCTTGAAAACGGTTATGTTATGCGACGGTGGATGCAATGCCTTACTCGGGTAAGGAATCGAACTCTAGCAACCTGCCTATGTAAAAGAACTAACAAAACAAATTCATGGCTCTAACAGAAGTGAGACAATGGGTAATTGGTTTATGTCTGTCAACCTAGCAAAGTCACTTTGGTTTGAGCTATATAAGTTGACCATAGTTTGAATCTTATGGACAATTAAACGAGAAATAGCCAAAGAAATGCGAAATCAAAAAGAACGCAAAAGTCAAACTTCAATGTTTTGCTGCGACAAGTAACTATAACCGGGAATTCTCCTGAATAAATTGGTTAGCAAATATGTAGAGATTCTCTGACACAAGAACAGTGGCCGAGCGACTTGAAATCTACAGACAAATATCCGCCAGGCCATTGCACCTACGCCGTGCTTTCCATATTTTCGAATCTAAGCGCTCAGCTGGAGAAATGTATTAAAAAGGCGGTCATCGTCATTGCCTTTGAAAAAATGAGATCCACATTATTAAATGAATTAAGCTCAACCGTTGTCGCTGGACACTTTTTATTGCCATCAGGTGGGAGCAATTAGTTTCCTACCAGACTTTCAATCCGTTCTCGATTTTGACATGCTGCACGAACAGTGAGCATTTAGCATTTAATCCGTTCGCATATCAATAAGATATAGACCAACTCCTCACTTGGCATTTTCAACCGATGGTTCCAAGAATTTTCAAACCCCTACGTGACTAGAACCCTTGATAAATTTTTTTTCCCTTGTTTGTTGAACCATTTATAGTTCCCAAGTTCATGTGTCGAGAACGAAGAGAATTTGCGTTTCCAGTTCTTCTTAGCTGTGACCGCTTAAGCTTAACATCTTCGATGTTAACCAAGGAAATACGTCTGAAAATAAGTTCTCCCTCACTATCCTCCATAACCTTGAGTTCTAGACCTTGAAGTTCTATTTTTTTAAGATTGTCTTTCATTCTATAAAGACCACTCGTCTGCCCACTAAAATACAATTATACTAAATTTGTCAAAACTTTAATTTTCTTATTTCTTTTGCAGCTCAAAGGAGAAAAAGGCGAACGTGGTCTAGATGGTAGGCCAGGAACTCCTGGCCCACCAGGACTTCCATCAGCAACACCTCCAATACCAGGTCCACCCGGCCCACCAGGACCTCCAGGACCGCCGGGTATGCCTGGAATTTCAATAGTCGGCCCAAAGGGTGATCCCGGCTTAGAATTCCGAAGTTTTGGACGTCCCGGTAAGAATGATTTTGCCATTTATCCATTCTCATTTCCACTTATATAAATAACCTTCATGTACTGTGCCGTAAATATCGTATGTTCGTGACTCCCTATTCGATGTCCTTTCCCTTAGCCCTTAACAAGAAAATTTTTTGTGTGTCACATAACTTCTTCTAACTGCTAATGGTTTTCATTTTCCCATTTTAAAATCGCGCAAAATCGTATAACACGTTTGTAATGAAATAAAAAAAAATACAAAAACAAAAACAAATAAACAAATTATGTAATAAAACCTCGAAGAAGGACGATCGCCTCTAGATGAAATCAAAGCAATTAGAGAACTACAGAACCTAAAGGAATTTCCTGAGAGTACTTCCGGTAATTAGAACGTGTCCTTTTTTTCTTGTTACAAAAAAACTTAAACAAAAAGACACATACATTCATACGCAAATAAGAAGTAGAGAGAATTAAAAAAAAAAAATAATAAAACAAAACGAAACGAAAACAAAAAAAATAAATAAAATTTAACGAAACGAAAAATAACATCCGCCAACACAGCGAGACAAATAACTGTTACTCTCGTATTATTGCTGTTTGCTATTGCTACGTTCTGTTCTTGTATCCTGTTTCCTGTTCAACGCATTTTTTCTTTATTTGCATTGATGTCCGTTTTATCCTATATGCGGTTGAGGAGTCTTTTTTGTTTTTTGTTTTTTTGGTTCCGTGTACCCTCTATGTTATTTTTATTTAGATTTTGCTTTGCTTGTATGTAAATTTTTTTGTAGACCGCGCACGTTTGTATACATTTTAAGAGCAAACACATGCGTGGATATTTTTTTTTAGATTTCTATATTTTATTGAGTTCATTATAAAAAGGACTAGACTTCCTTTCCATCGTGGGAGAGTTGAACACATACTCGTACATACACTGGCAGTAAGAAGTGTGAGATCACTTTTCGAAATCAATTGGGTGCCTAGGAAGGTTGGTTTCGGGATTTGGAAGCTTTGTCGTGTCCACTTAGATTTTTACCTGATTGCTCTCCCAGTAGGTCGAAGGTTCTTATAAGAAGCAATTTTTGGCAATGAAGATCTTTCTTCTGACTTTCATGACTCCTCTCCGATTGTTTTGCATCATTTATGGGTGGCTTGGACTGGTCATATTCTGCTCTGGATTTTAATGATAAGCCAAAATCAATGTCTTGTCAATGCAGCCTATAAATTACGATGTAGGATCCAGAATCTTTACCTTACTTCAAGTGGAACTACGGTCTAGGCCTGACATCAGTTTCAGCCAACAGCTGCCTATTTGCGTTTATCAAGTTGGCTGAGGTCCCTTTCCACATGAGTGCGCAGTTTTAGGCGATGTACATACATATTTCTTTGCAGCGATTCATGTCCAGACGAGAAATTCATTTATAGAAGACTAGAGCATGACCAAATAAAAGGTACTCGAAATATTTGACGTTGTAACCAGCTGTTCGAGCCGTTGGTGCTAAGTGTCCTTTCTTGTCGATAGCTTAAACTTTGTTTTACACTCATTTACCACCATATCCATCTTCGCCAGTTCGTCTCAATGGCCGCAGGTGTTCCAGTGATAGCTTGCTGATTTATTCCTAGAAGGTCAATGCCAGCGTATGTGAGTTTCCATATTTCTATCAAGAATGATGATGACTAAATCACACGATTACGCTCCTCCTTGACCTCAATTTTTTTCTTTCGGTGAGAGTTGGTGAAAAACTATGAGGATCCCAATCGCGTGCTCATAGTAGAGTGCTGTTCTTACTCAACTAAGTTCCGACTTATCGCACAGTCTTGTCATCATAAAATAAATTCGTTTGGCAGGTGGCTTTCCAATGAAAGTCCCTGCATATTCTCTTATTTAAAGTGGTCTAATTTTATCGCGCTAAGTCCAAAGGTTTGGTCCTTTACAGACGGTGCAATAGGTTTATCTCTTCCAAAATTTGTTTGACTGCATGGCCGTCCGTTTAGTTTAATTCAGTGCTTTCTCGAGGTCTCGGTATAAGTCGATGCATAGACAATTCCTCGTTACTTTATTTTCAAAAGTTTCTAAAATATAGGCATTCGTGTTCTTGGTACAACCCCTAGATTGTATACCATAGGTCCACACCGGTTTTTTGCATTTGCTTATAAATACAAGGTGGCGCAAAAGTTTTTACCCTATGTTCTTTGGCTGTAATTTTCTTTTATGAATGCAAAACTTTAGTTCTGCTTTTGGATAATGTTAGCCTGATGTCTTCAATTTTTTTCCATTAAGCCGAGAAAATGATATCGGCTAAATGGCCGCCGCCAGAATTGATGACCATTCAGGCCCTATTTTTGGCATTTTCCATCAGTCTTACAGCTGCAGCGATAAGTCCTCGCATTCTTGACCGATATTCCCTTTGAGGGCTTCAAGAGTCTGAGGCTTATTTACATAGACTCGTGACTTTAAAAAACCCCACAAAAGAAGTCTGGAACGGTTAAATCAGGCGATCTTGCTGGCTAGTGCAAATCTCCAAAACCAGAGATTAGGCGACCCGGAAATACAGCCCTAAGAATTTCGGTTGTGGCTCATGCAGTGTGCGCCATTGCTCCATCTTGTTGGAACCACATGTTCTCCAAACCCAATTAATCGAATCGAGGAAGGATACAGCCCTGGAGCATGGCTGTGTAGCGCTCGCTGTTCACAGTAGTCGTTTAGCCCGCAGCGTTTTCGAAAAAAAAGGCTTGATGACGCCTCCAGCGTAAATAGTACACCATGCAGTAATTTTGGTTCTTTGTAGGTTATACGCCGATTTGCGGTGCCCCAGAAGCGATAATTTTACTTATTCACATATCCACAGAGATGCAAATGGGTCTCGTCCCTCATGATGATTTTCGATTAGAATTTGTGTCCGTCCAACAGCTAACAGTTGATGCACTGTCTCCAATTTGTAAGGGAACATCTTACAGTCTTTCACCAAAATTCTCTGTAAAGACGGCCGATTGATGCTCAATTGCGTGACACGTTGCCTGGTTGATACTCCGGGGTCCCCTGCGACATCTTCTACCACAGCTACGATATTCATCAGCTGAATGGCGGTTCCACGGCCGGCCAGACCCAGGGGCATCTCTTGGTGTCCTATATATGGGAGAGCGGCTAAACGTCGTAGTGTTTGGCCAGTTGGTGTCGGGCAGCGACCGGGAAATCTGCGCTGAAATTCACGCTGCGCCAACAGCACCGGCGAATTAATCCGCAAAAAATTCGTAACAATTATTCCGTAACTTTCCACTGACTCAGAACATAATTTAACATCAGCGCGACGTTGATAATGCAAAATGTTTGTGTGAGTTCAAAGGATAGAACTTATTTCTTTACTCACAATCGCTTTATTGAAAATCACAGTACAGCAACAATTTATAAATCGATCACTTTCATCAGCGACTCTTACTTTACTTTATCTTTTACTTAAACCACTTTACCACTATTTTGAATTCACTTTTCAAATTCGACTTTAGAGCTGGCTTGCACTTCTTGTGGGACACTGATATTTATACACCCATGACATCTTTCGAGAACAGTACAGAACATCCAGCGTTCCGTACATCTTTCCATTGTACTAGAGTATTCGCTACAGGTTTCCATTCTCCAATGGTTGAGTCTTCTGCTATTCAAATACAGATGACGCTGTTCACATTTTAAGTGGTTATCACATTGCTCCTTCCATAAAGTTGTTCGTCTCGAATAATCTCGTCATTCGTCGTTGCGTTGAAATGACACATTCTATCCACATGGACCACCTTCATTTTCTTCGATCCCCATGCTGGAGCCGGTAGACAACGTCTTTAATGCGGGTTATCACCTTGTATGGGCCTTCCGAATGTAATTTTATTAATTTGCCTTTCTAACGCAGGACTTATTCAGCCATACCAGGTCCCCTTCGTTGAAGCCGGACGATTTTGCTTTGATACCGTACGTAGTCTTCATACGATTGGTCGCTAGCTTCATCTTTCTTCGGGTCTTTTCGTACAATTTACGAGTCCTGCTGCGCAAGTCATCTACATAGTCGCTCACTTCTCAACCGAATTATTTGACCAAATAAGATCTCAGACCGTGGTCTTGTTGGACTATGGACTGCGTTTCGGCAGGCCATTATGAAGAGAAGTATAGTATGTCTCGATCCCAGTCCCGCTGGCGGTTACCGATGACATTATACAGATGTTCTTTCAACGTCCTATTGAATCGCTCGACCATTCCATTAGATTGAGACTGTAGTGGCTTCGTCCTTGTCTTCCTTATTCCCAGATATCGAAACACTTCCTGGAAGACTTTGATTCAAAGTTTCGTCCTTGATCAGAGTGTATCTCAATTGGGAGCCCAAACCTGCTCACTCAGTTGTTGACTATTTACGGTCTTAGCCTCTTGATTTTGGATTGCAAACACTTCCGGCTACTTATTGAAGCAATCCATGACCTCGAGGGTATATCAGTTGGCATTAAAGGTTTCCGGAAACCGGCAAGCGATGTTCATGACTATTCGTTCGAATAGTGCTACGACATTGTATTGTTCCATTTATCCCTGTCGCTTTACTTTTGGGCCCTTTCTCATCTTGTTTTACGCTTAGCCAGTAGAAACGTTCCCTTATATTCTCCACCGTCTTTTTTTATTCCCAAATAACCTCCTGGGATTCCGTCATGTATTTCATGGAGCATTTGACTGACTCTATACCGTGGCCCATTTAGCTGCATATGAGATATTCTTCCATCTGTTCTAATGTTGGTTCGATGTCATTATCTGCCTGTTGGGAGAAACTCCAACCCTCTGCTTGCTCAGTCTAGATCATTTGGATAGTCGCCTAGCCGTTCGCTTCTTTACGGTTGCCGTGTTCACATTTGACTACGCATGGTCGGTAAGAGAGGACATCAGCGTTTAAGTGGACTATTGCCTTGCGGTGTTGCTCGATCAATCTCGCAACTTGGTTTTCAGGGTTCTTAAATTGTAGTAGCTATTTCACGGCTTCGTGGTCTGTGCGAAAAATTCACTTTTGTTCATAGACATAGACATATGGATATGCTTCGTTGCCAGCATCAAAGCCACAACCTCGCGCCGAGTTACGCAGTAGTACCTTTCATGCCCGGAGAGTACCTTTCGGTAATATGCAACCACTTTCTCTTGATCATCATGAGCTTGCTAGCGTCTACTTCCACGATGAACATTTCTCCGGGCGTGATATTTACTTCACCCAAGATGGATGCATTGCACAGCTGCCACTTAAGTTTTTTGGAATGCCATTTCACACCTTCCAGACCACCTGAACTGTCGGCCTTTTTCTGTAAGCTGACGCAGGCTTTTTGCAATAACAGCAAAATCATTTACGAATCTTCTGTAATACGTGGAAAGTCCGAAGAAGTTTTTCGGTTGGTGTTTATCTTTGGGGGCAGGCCAACTTTTCACCGCTCCGATTTTGGTATGATCCATCCTTACTCCTTCCGCGGACACAATGTGACACAGATACGAGTATATTATTTCCGGACGGAACAAGACACACTTCTGGCTTCAGTTTCAAATCAGCGCTTCGATGCACCTCGAACGTCTTGCCTATAACGATACAGGTTTTCCACATGAGCCCATGCAATGTACAAAGCTGAGCGGAGTGTTGCACAATCCAAACGACATCACCGTAAACTGCCAAAAACCACTTCCTGTAGTAAAGGCTGTTTTCTCACGATCTTGTCGATTAATCTCTACTTGCCGGTAACCGCTCTTCGGGTCAAGAACTGAAAACTATCCAAAGTGTCATCAATTCTTGGTAGTGGGTAGCTGTACTTTTTGGTGACATCGTTGCGACGTCGTGCTGCCGCCTTTCTTCTTCACGAAGACCACTGGAGATTCTTCAATCAGCCCCGAAACTTTCATCTCCGACACCATTTCGGCAACTTCTGTTTTCTTTCTCAATGGAAGACGCCTTGCAGGTTGGCGGATTAATCGGGCGTCTCCGGTGTCAATGTGGTGTTGAACAAGTTGCGTACGTCCATATTCTCTGTCTTATGTAGCCAATATATCAGCGTACTCACCGATTCGTTTTTCTGCTAGCGTACGCTGCTCTTGATCCAGATTACAGAGACTGAAGCAGGGGATTCTGTTTTTGTTTTTCATACTCTGGTCACTTGTGACCGGTGTTGCACGACTTGTTTCCATTGTGGTCGATATAGCCTCAATAAGTGCATATTTTCCCACTATCACTCCCTTTTTCACCTTTACACTGAATGTCTTTGGTTATACTGAGGTCTTTCTTCCCACTATGAAGTCTGTCCTAATTTCCGGCTCCATCAAATAGAATCGGTGGCTACCAGTTCCACCTTCCAGTTTTGCCTAAACAATTGCTTCCGACGATGGCTCTAGAACCTGATTTCGGCAGATGACGACTTTTAAAACGTAACTATTGACGTTTCCGTGTACCATTGAAAACTTCAGAAAACATCAAATCCAGGGCACGCCGAGTTTTCAGTCCTTTCGTCAGTTAATTTTGTGGCTTGGGCATATGTCAGTTTGCCCGGTCTTAGTGGTTTCTCTTCCGGAATGTTTTGTTTTATATTTTTGTGACCGGAACCCGATGGCTTTTCTTTAGCTATTTTCAATTAGCCGGGCTTAGGCTTTTCCCTACATGTTACTTTTGAATGCCCATTTTGCATTCATGTGAATACATGTTTTAGAGTACTGCATGCTTACTTCACAGTCTTTGTAAAGGTGTTTTCCTGCGAATTTCAGAATTTCAAACAACGTGGCTCTTTTTGGCAATATGGTATGTTTGCGTGTGATTGAACCTTTGACAGTGTTTGCACTGAGGGATTAGATTTATGTTCTTGATAATCATATTGAGAATTTCATAAATTTTTTGAAGACTCTCAGCCTTATCGAAGGTATGCATAAAAAGAGGAAGGCTGTCTTGGATCGTTTTGCACGATGGATTAAGCCCTCTAACTGCGACATGTATTTGCCTTTCCGATTTGTTCTCGCAAGTTTACCATCGAATTTTCTCGGTACTTAACTTTCGAGACATCAAGCGATATCTATCAGCGTCTTTGACGTTGACTTTCCACTCGTCTTCCAGATATTTTGAAGTTGGTTGTATTCAGGAAACCCGATTACGTTGAATGGCGGCAGTGGCCGATGTTTGGGATTACGGTTTTCTTAGGAATGAGAATGAACTTCCTGTTGAGTGATGATTTTGGGTGAGGAACCGGCTTCCCGTTTCTGTGGTACCTCCTCCTTCCACGACTTAAGTCCTTTTCGTCCATTTCCCTGGTTGCTTTGCTTGAAGAGTTACAACTTACTGTAGTCACTTTCTGAGTGCTTTTAGTTCCGTCTATGGTCTTTCCAGCTCTTTCTTAAGTTATTCGCAGATCATTTCCGTTTTGGAAAGCTGGGACTGAAGTTTCATATTTTCCTCACTGAGTCTTTTAGTTTTCGCTGAAGTCCGTTGTTCGTGAGCCGACATTTTCCGTGTCGTGGTACTCCTTATTTCGCATGAAGTTATTTGAGATCTGGGTGCTTTTTGCAAACGGGTTTTATTAAATGCAATCAACGGCTCTCACCAAAATCCGTAGAGCCGACCTTCGAAAAAGGTAGATTTTCTAGCAGAGCTAGTCGGCCTCCTGGGGTAATAATTCCATTTGTTTAGTCCATTGCATGGTTTGTATACGGTATACGCTCGGTATACAGAGGGTGGACTTTAGTCGCCTCTTACGACAGGCATGCATACCTCGATAATATTCTGACAACTCAGTGCGTCGATGGTGTCATTATCGACTTTCATTGAGCAGGGAGTGCCCTCTATTTTCGTCCTACAAAGACGAAAGAGTATGTCAGGGATGCGCGCGCTGTCATGCCAAAAACATTTTGCAGATTAGTTGCTGTATGCTCCTAATCAACTCAGCCCTCGCTGAGGTAGTTCTTCTCCTCGTTCAGCCTTATTGAACTTAAGCTTAGGTATCCAGAGCTCCTCTTGGTCGAGTGAACAAAGTGGTTGTCGACCATTATCCAAGTTGAACGGTTTATTCGGCCTGCCAGCGGGATGTCAGTTGTCTACGCTGTTAAATAGTGTGCAGTCAGACAGACTTTAAAATTTTCAACTCGGACTGCGATTCTTCTGTTCGGTGTTTATGTTCTTGGCAGGCTTCTTTCTTTTTATTTCTGAGAAGCCGATGTTTCTTCCGTCTCCTTTGCTGATAGAATTCGTGAAGATCTATTCATTCTCTGTATCGACGCGGTCTATATGTTGTGCTTCGCTGCATGCATTTAGCGGCAACGTATGTCAAAACATGATTTCATTGTCACTTATAGCTTCTTGACAATGTCGCCACTGGCCTTCTGTGCTTACTCCTGGCCGATCTTCCAGGGAAGTGAACTGTAAATTTTGTTTTCAAGCAAGACAACAGGAATTGGCGCTTTATTCAATACATGGGATTATTCATGACATTAAGTTTTGAACACGTCTCTTTTGGCGGTTTTTGACGAAGCGCATGTTATCGGTCACTATAGGTGCCCCATATTATCAAAACCGCGCTCGATATTAGCTTTCAACAACCTGACCTGCATTGCAGTAGCGAATTCAATGGTCAATTTTGCCACACAATGTTGTCGTTGAATCGAATCTTCAGAAAGTCATTAATTAACGCACGGATCAATACTGTTCTTATTTTCGAAATAGGGTCACTGGTTTTGCAAAAGTGAGTACATGATATTGTACAAAATAGAGCATTTTTGTGGGTATATTTGAGACTCGAGAGCCTTTTATCGATTTGCCTCACTCCAGAAATGGCAATTTTGCTTGCTCGCAGACCCACTGGAGAGAAAAAAGCATCAAGTTGCACGATTTCTCGATAACCGACTTCGAGCTGCTAAAGAGTCATAATCTTGTGGCTTTATTTCTTGCACTAGATTTATGTTATGCGGGTGTAGACCGAGATTTGCTTGGAAGGAAAAATGCTTTAGAAACATGTGGTTGTATAAATCACCGCATTAGTAGTTTTAGTCTTTATCCATTGTCGCTTAGTTAAGGCTTTTCAACTATTTCAGCGAAGATGTTTTCCTTACCGATTTTGAACTCCCCGTATTCAATTTCGGCTTTATGCTCCGTACAAGCTCAGAACGCTCTTTCAAGGTGCTCATAGTATTGCTGTTTGAAATGGCTAGATACCAAGACTTCTGGTATGCTCAATTCACGGGCTGTGACTGTATTTTGTTGGTAAATTGTATTCTTCGAGGCTGCTACTTAGGTTCTTAACAAAGTTTCAGCTTTTTGAAGCTCATTCTGCACGTGCACTATAAATTAGCAGACCTCTATCCAATCGTTTTTTGATCTCAACATGTTATATATGCATGGATCATTGAAAAAGTCCGATGTCCGATTTCTCCGTTATTTTCTACAACTGTCCCCCAACATTTTACAAGCTTGGGGATTCCGTTTTCATGGAAACTTTTTCAAAGAACGACTTAAGGTAGTTTTTGACAGCTTCAGTGGAACCAAATTTCTTTCCATTCAAACCGCACCGAAACGAATGGAAATCTGAAGGAGCAAGGTCTGGGGAATACGGTGGGTGCTGAAGGATTTCCCATTTTAACTTCAGTTTTTTCAGCTTTTGTAGTGCGAGATGTAGTCTGGCATTATCATGATGGAAGATGACGCCTTTTAGATTTGTAAAAATTAAGCTTAGAGAGTTGCTCACAGTACTAATTCCCCTTGATTGTTTCGCCAGGTGAAAGAAGCTCGAAAAAAAAATTATATTCCTGGAATCTCACCAAACATTGGATGCAAGCCAGCTCTTACCACGGGTTCCGAACATTCACCTTCTGGTTTCCAGCTCCGTTTTCGTTGCAGCTTTTTGTACGGCATCCACTTCTCGTCACCTGTTACGACTCGATTCAAAAAAGATTCATTTTCTTGGAGTCTAAGCCGAAATATGGCCATGGAGACGCGGTCCAGCTTATTTTTTCCCGTCAAACAATGCTGCACCCACGTGCCGAACTTGGAAGTGAATCCAAGTTTCTTTAAATGGCAAAATCCTGACTAGTGGTCAATATTAACACTCTCAACAATCTTTTCAGTGAAATCTTCGGCTTATCTTTTACTAAGGCTCGCACAATGTCGTCATCAATCTCGGAAGGCCGTCTAGAAAGGGGCTGAACGTCCAATGCTATATCATCGAATCTATCAAACCACTTTCGATCGATCCTTAGAGTAGGAGCATGATCCTAATAAACACTCTGAATGTTTTCTGTTGCAATTCTCTTTGACTTAACTCAACAGGACTTCTGATCCAAACTTTCCAATACCAAGTATCAGGACCGAACTTTTGTAATAGCCCAATTTAACTAGCCCCTCGGGGTTGGCAGATTTGTCGAGTCTTCTGAAAAGCGACTGCAGAAATACACCGCATGCCCCGAATTTTCCTATTCGTTTGAATATTACGTACACAGGGATGAATTATCATTCCCGAATACATGGAGATACTTCCGATAGCCGCCGTGCCCGGACAGTAACTATGTATGTAGGTTTAAGTTTACTGTCCCCCCTTGCCAACAGATATCGCTAGAATCCTTGTTCTCCAGGAATGACTTCGTAGGTCTAACTGCGTTTTCTGGAGCTGCTCTACTTGACTGCCCTTTCCTTCTTTTTTATCTTGTTAGTGTCCTGCCAGTTCGAGAGTCCATCTACATCTCACCCTCGAGGATGTGGAACGTAATCATTCCGGGTAGTACATAGACTGCTTCGTCCAAAAGTGTTCGAATGAGGATAATCTTAATCACGTAGAGTATGTGCTCTGACGATAAATTTATTTAAAGACAATACAGCTGCCCATACCAGAGCAGCATTTAGGAGGACCGATCTGACCAGTCTGGACAGCAGGGCCGCCAATGTTCTGAAGTATCCGAGAAAGTGCTGTCTAGATCAGTGACGCCGTCTTGCTGGGTACTCAACGTTAGTCTGTTATCGAGCATAATTCCGATGTTTTTTAGGGACTCCTTTGACCCAACTTAGGATTCGCGTTCTTCACATACTTGCCGCCAGTCCGGTGGATTCGAACCAATTCATGATCTTGTGGATGTGCTCAGTGACCGTGAATAGTGGTGTCACCAGTGAATCTCCATAGCTTAATCGTATCCACACTATGTATGCCCCATAGAAGAGCCCCGTGGACCGACCTTTGCGGGTCTTCCGCGAAAATTGGTGATACAGCATTAAGGTATGGAATATGGAATATAGCACTGATTCAGATTCAAGTCAAGAGATCACTTATCGGCTCCAAGTCAGTAATTCGCGGATCTTGTTGATATCTTACGAGGGAACCATATTTTAACGCATGTCGCAATGCGTCCTTTTTTGAACATTTAGTCCTATATATCGAATCCTCTGCATTGCGATTATTTAAAACTTGTGCCGCTGAGGACTTATGCTTTTGGGTTAGGCACGTCGTATTCTACGCAACGTGGGCATACTCTACTTCAAAAGTTTATTGTTTATTTCGACTGCCTTTCGCAAGGTAGAAGTCTGTTAATGAACAAATCTCCACAGCCACGCCGTGAATGGCAGAAGAGAAGAGAAGTAATGCCAGTCATCAAATTTATCTCTCCTTTTTCGAGTGTAACATACCTTTACTTATTCCCGTCAGTGTATGCATCTATGTTTGGTTAATCCTTTTCCGTTTTATCCATTTCGTTGGCAATCTTTTCCCTTTTTGTTGTTTCTTGTTTGCTTTTTTATTTTACAACTTTAAGCGAAGGGTCAATTGAATTTGAAGGGCTGCTGAATCGACTCTTTCACCTGGTGTTACACCACCGGAACACAACAATTTTTATTTTATTTATTTTTTTTTTAAACCCACCAAAGCCGTTTTGTTTGGTTGTGTTCGTTTCATGTGATGTTATGTGTATGTGATGTATGTGGATGAGCATGAGATATTCTATCGTTATATCGTTTAACATGTGCACAAAAATAAAAATTAAAAAAAAAAAAGTGAAAAATTAGAAAAAAATACCAACATCACCGAATTGTTGTTTCTGCTTTGCATTTACTGTTCACCAACATCACCAGAATTAATTTTTTACCTCTACCTGATTTTTTCAGATTTTCTTTTTATTTTTTTTTTATTTGTGTTAGGTTAAGGGGAGAGAGTAATTTTAATCATTCTCTCCACGTGTCCAAGTTTGTGGATTTAATAATAATTTATTTATTTTTCCTCTCTCTCTCTCTCTCTCTCTCTCTATCTTTGTTCTTAACTTTCTCTCTTTTTGGACTTTTGCTAAATTCACAGGACCACCATCAGGAAGGCAGGATGAGCTGCCATCGTCATCGTCATCGTCGTCGTCTAACATGAGATTCGTTCCAGGTGCTTTGACATTTGCCAACATCGACGAAATGACCAAGGTAATTAATTTTCCAAATTAATAACAAAAACCCAAACAGGACGACCAAACAGGACAACGGCACAAGACATAAACGAAAAGGGAATTCTGAGGAAAAATGGCGAAAAATTATCAAAAATTGCGAGTGACCTTGGGCTGTGTTGCATATTACAATTGAGGGTTAGTGAATGGGCCAGGAGTAGAGATCAGTATTGCTGTGGTAATTAGGTTTCTTTTTCATTAATTAAACGTGGAAGCAATTTTAATTGTAATCTTTAAAGTTTACCAACTGTAAATCCTCCATAAGGTTAAGGTTAATTAAAATTGAAATCAAGTGGGTAGAGATGGGCGGTTTGGATTAATAGAAAACGCGTGGGTGCTCGTAAGTTGAAGGACATCCATTCACCAAAAATTATTGCGGTTTCAGTTCTTTTTCAAATTTAGACACATCGCAAAGATATATTCGGGCTTCCAGATTGTCTGGCTCATTCCGCGTTTCTCAGCTTTACCCATACATATGGTATGTGTACCTACGTATGTATCTATTATATTGTAAATGAATTGATTCTGAACCTATTAATGTTTGATATGTTCGTGTCATGGTCATTATTTAAAAGGCGCGTGAATCTGCCCTCCATTGTAGTATGAGTGGAAAGACTTGAAATAGTTGTGCTTGAGTGAGCCTTCTTGTTGAAGATATAAGAAAAGTATTACTCTTGTCGAAATGAAAAAATATAGCAGTTTGGTCATATTCATACGTATCACAGTCTCACATGGTGCCATGGAAGGAAGAGGTTCATACTCGTAGATCTAATGCTAAATGCCTTCGTATTAATAAATGTTACAAAATAATGCCTAGATAGGTACTTTGAAGATGGTAAAAAAGAAGATGAGATGCTAATGTTGTGCACTTACCCACGATGCCACCTTTATCGCTCATGGCACATTTCGTCCGAATTAGATCCCCACCAGGCCTCTCTTTTTGTTCCTTATTCCGAGGCCGTCACGTCGCCTTTTCGTTCATCTCCAATGTCCTATTTTTCCAGAGCTGCCTCACCACGAGCGCTACCCCCTTCCGTTTCCTGTCGCCTTTTCGTTTCATCGAATTTTTATCATTCACATGGGGTTAAGGAGCGTTTGAAGTGGAATAACTTTATTGACTACGTAGGAGTTCTACTACGTAGGAGTGCTACAACATCGTGAATCAACGAACAGTTCACCCCTCGTATCACCAATAACGTAGCGATGTACACTAAGTCAATTTATGTACGCTATCTACTTATCGAATATAAAACAGTGCTGCCAAATATTATTTTCTTCTATATATCTGTGCTACCTACCAAGTTTTTATGATGAGCTCTTAAGCGGAGTTGGGTCGTTTTTTGCGACAATCGTTAACATGCACGCAAAAAATAACCAGCTGTTATACACAAGTAAAGGGTTTTCCAATAGGGAACAATTTTGTGTTTTAATAAATATAGACGCACACTTTGATTTTGTCTATGTCAAAACATCAGTCAAGGCTTACGTTTTCATCATATTAAAAAAATTACTACTGAAATTCTTAGTCGGTGATCGAAACTTTAAGGGCGCCTGCCCCAATTTTCGGTCGTAATAATCGTCCCACAAGATTGGTTGTGCCTAATAAAGCGGATAAATTCGAGTTAATATATTCACGATTGAATATTCCTGTGCCATTGAGATAACGCATCGGTCGAAGTACCGGAAATATAGCAGCCGTAAGTGGTTTATTTCAAAATCAACCAAATCAGTGGGTTCCACGCCGTTCACGGGAATTAAGAATCTCTCACTTCACATTGTGGCGAATTTTGTGTAAAGATCTATAACCCAACAAGATCAAACTAACTGAAAGACTGAAGTCTCTTGATCATTTGAAATGCTGAAACTTCTCCGATAGGGGTCCTCAAAAATTTGAAGAAAATCCTGAATTTCATCGAAAAACATTTTCATCGATGAAACTCATTTTTAGCTCAATGGCTTTGTCAATAAGCAAAATATGCGGTATAGGACAGCAATAAACCCACATGTGCTTCAAGAGACTCCATTGCATCATCTAAAAGTCACACGGTTACTTGCGAATTTCATGCCGAAAATGATCGCTATGTTACGGTCAATGGAGTTCGTTATCGTTTAGAACACTATATTTGCCTAGACTTGACATCAGGGATATGTGGTGCAGCATATCACACAGCTGGTCAAGCAATTGATCTCTTGAAGGGGAAATTCGGTAATCGTGAAATCTCGAGAAATGGTTGTGTCCCCTCGCTCATGTGATTTGACGCGTTGGATTTCTTTTTATAGGTTTACGTTAAGTCGTTGGTTTATGGAATAATATCGAACGTGAAACTGCCAACGTTCCGGCCGACATGTGCGGAAGAATGGTGGAAAATTGGCTCCAAAGAATCTACCGCTGCAAACGTGCTTGCGGCGGTGGTCATATATTCGAGATTGAATTCCATACTTGTATTTAACATGCGCACTACACCAGGAATGAATTTTAGCTCTATATCTCAGTCATTCTGTGGTTTACTTAAATACAAAATTGTTATATCCTTATTGAAAAACCCGATATTACCACATCCTATTGAATGCCATCTAGTGGATGCAAAAGGGACTAGGAATTCGTTTCATCGGAGTTCGTAACAACTTCATTTCGTTTTTTCGTTTCACCGGAGTTCGGAATTACTGTCCAACGAGCGATAGAAAGTTTCACTTCAAAAATCAAATTTTTGATCAACCCTTGTGTCTATGTCTCTTCACCGTGCAACAGGGAAGAGTGATGAAGGTCTTGCATAGTGTCTTCTTCATTGCTTGACATAAAGCTTTGCCGCTTTATTTCAGTGTTTTCCTAGTCCACAGAAACAGCGGTTGACTAGAGCTACACTTTTTTAATTTCCACGTTTATGTCAATATTGGAGCTCACTGCTCTCAAAACTATACATTTTGCCGAGGGCTTCAGCGTCGATTGTACTATTCTAGAGAAAACATATACGAATATTTTGTTTTCCTTTAATTGACCGCTAAACCCATATTGGCTGCTTCTGAGTCTATACTCACAAAAGCCCCACTGATATCCCGCTGGTTTCTTCCAAGTATGTTAATGTCGTCTGCATCTACCCCTGGTGCTGGTGGGTGGCACAATACTGTCAAGCACGATGTTAAAGACGTCGCAAGTTAGCGTTTTGCCTTGTCTGAGACCGTTTTTAACATCTAAACATTCGGTGAAATTGCTTCTGACTTTGACAGAGTATGGATGCCAAGACCAGACAAGCCTCTGTATTGCTCTCCTCTATAGAATTTCTTTTTCCTGTTGGAACAGAGCACTCAGACAAAGGACTACTCCGTTGTGCTTCTTTTAAGTTCCTTCTATTGGAATCGTTCAGTCTTTAAAAGAACGATGAGTAAGCGCTTCTGCGATAAAGTGCCTACAGTACCAGTACCTATCACGTCAACCTCGAGTACCTACCTGCAGCCTGATGCGAGCGTAAGCTAGACATTCACAGAGGTAGTGGTCCGCGGCGTCATCATCACTTCCACAGCAAGCGGCACAGGATCTTCTGCCTTGCACATGTAAGTGCTTAGCAAAAGTTCAGTGCCCCGTCATACCGCCACTAAGCAATATGCAGTCTTTCCTGCTGAGGGACAGCATTCGTTTGGTGGTCTGCCCACAACCTGGAGAGTTATGACATCTGCAGTTAAGCTGCAACAGACCGTTCTTTGGAGTCTGGTAAAAGCAGCAATAACGTATTTTTGTGAAAGCTTATGACACCAGACAATCAACGCATAGAATATAGTTGGAATTCTTGTTGACAGACCCCATGTCTTGCCAGCAGCTCGTTTGCACCTCTACAAGGCCGAGAGCGCCTTATAACATATTTAGTGCATGGAAGTTTCTTATCCAGGATGACACCCAAATATTTAGCTTCTTTGGGGAATTGGATGGTGATGCATTTAAGCACTAGATGAATCAGACCGGTCAGCTTTCTCCTTCTCGTAAAGAAAACAACATCAGTTTTGAGAAGATTGACTAAAAGTCCATTTCTAGTGCACCATTTGTCGATCACATCTAGAACAGACAGTCGCTAGACACAATCCAACAGACAGTACAGCTACATCATCCACGTATGCTTGTGCATAAACGTCAAAACTGGTGAGCAGTGAGTCGACCAACATGCACCTTAGCAGTGGAGACAGAACGCCGTCTTGCGGGAAACCACTATTTACCCACGCCATCACATATTGGCCATAGTCAGCATCCGCAATAAATGTCCTATTCAGCAGCATTGCTTTTATCCATAAACCTAGTGATTCATCTACGCCGTGTTGTATGCCCGAGTTACACAAGCCGTCGAAAATTTCGTTGTCGAAAGTATCCTCAACGTCGATGAAAATGGCCAAGGCGTATTCCTTTATTTCGCGGGCAGACAGAGAATCCATTTACAAGGCAATTTTGCGCACATGGATTTTGACCATTCTCTCCATGCTCCTTAACATGAAGGATGACTTTCCGATTTTCGGTGTAAAGGTCATTCTCACTGTTTGCAAGAGTTTCGGTATATATGTCAATGCAAGATTAGCAGTAAATATTCTCTTCAGAGTTACCAGCACCTGATCTATACCTTTTTCGTAACATAACCGGGTATACCATACGCCATCGGTGTCAGACGACTTGAAGCCATTAAAGGAAGCAACAGCATGTTTAATGGCCTCATCCGTCAGCACAACCGATGAGTTATACCAGCTACGGTGTGTTGTATTATTCAGCTCGCTAGCAGCTTCATTAATAGATGCGGTCGTGAACTGGGTCCAATTAGGTTATCTGAGCCTCAAAAATGAGACGGAGATTCTCTACTTTCGGTTTAGTGTAGGTGCTATCAGATTTTCTGAGTGATTCCAGCCTGGTTGATTTTCCCTTTTTGAGGTGAGCAGCTTGGTTTCACCGACTTTTCGCAAAAGTCTTTATAAGGGTCACTCTTCAAAATCGGAATAAGCTTTACTTTGATCTGTAAAGACTCCAGCTTTCCTTCAGATCAGCCTTAAGTGACCGTTTAGAAGTTTGCTGGTTAATTTACAAAGACGCTGCAGATCTGCGTTCCACCAAGGAATCGGCGATATGCAGGATTGCTTTCTAGACTTGCCATTTCAAAATACTTTTGGTGGTGTACGGTTCAGGTTCTGAACATCTTTCTCTGGCTTTTGTTTCGTCCTCAGCTCAGGGGGGGCACTGTTGGATTTGTCTCCATAAATCGTGTCTAGTTCGTTTTTTGTGCATTCTTCCTCTTCAACAAGATAGACAACCTTAAAATTGATGAAGAGATGGTGGGTATCTATATGGTAACCTCGAGTTTTCTCCCAGACCTGCCGCAGAGTGAAAATTTGGTCGATGGCGGTTTAACCAGGTCTACAACGCTCATATATAAGTCACAAACGATCTTGTATGTGACGTTAAATAAACGTATGCCCTATATTTGGAGCAGTTCTTCTTTTTCCAGAATCGGACAGACGATGGCTAAACTACATCTACATAATTTTGGATGACTGTAACACATGAAGCACTTGCTCAAAACTAGACAGTAATGTGGCAGTTCACTGACAGAAGGTATTAAAGCAGTGTGGTTTTCAAGTTACACCGCAGGAAAATTAAAACGTATTAAATTAAAGCTCTTTAAAGTCTCTCTAAAGTACTTCTTCTTCCGATTACTCACTTTATACCATTGGTCCGACGCTGCTTTATAATATGATCTTACCTAGGAATTCGGTTGTCTTGATGATGACAGCAATTTTCACACTTTCGGTTGCAAGTTCAAGTAGTAAACTCTATTTTCGGCACTTCGTTACCTGGTTACGTGAACGCATATTAAGTTGATTTTACGTTGCCGAAACACGTTTTCTGATTTGAAACTTTTGCCCGTCATTGTGCCGACGTTCTAGCTTGCCATATATACTCTTAGTTTATTTTTAAAAAGAATAAGATGTAGTATATTCACATATGTTCACTTCAATGATGCCGCACTTTCGTGCTATTGTCCTTTCATCCGTGTGTCACTAGTATGCGAGAATTTAAGTATGCCAAATCGACTTTTCTTTTGCCCCACCATACTGACTTCGGGTAGTTTCATTAGATGTTTATGCGACTAAGTCTCATCTAGGTTTTCAAGTATCTACTCGTAAATATACGTTATAGTACGCTATGGTCATTCAGCAAGCAACTGTGGTCTTCATACAATGTTTGCAGTTGTTGTACTTTATCTCAATAGAAATTCATTGAGTTTGAGAGTTCTAACAAATATGAATGCCAAATTTTGTTGTTAAAGTCCAATAATGCAACGCCTCCGGCAAAGTTTTATTTGACGCCTCTGCTTGCTCCTAAGCTGAATTCAAACATAATCTTTGGGCAAATATCATATACGAATACAGGTCTACTCCAAGTATGAGATGTTCATCAGGTCAAGCAGAAGTCCAATTGAACCACTATTTCATTGAAGCATCAACTCTATGTAAGGCCAACATATTTAGGTTTCTACGAATTGACCTAATTTACCTCCATCCCATCGATTATGGCAAACATTTTGAAAGATTATTTTCCGTCAATAGGTCAAGTTGATTCACCAAAATGAATTTTCCACTTCAAATCCGTAGATCTTTTCAAACCGATTATCTATGGAAATTTGGTCGACCATTCTACGGATATAATACGATTTGCGCGGAATCCTGCCACAACCTATACGTGTGGCACTGTACTCGTACGTACGATAGTAAATCAAATGGAAAGCGTTTTCAATTCAACTGTATCCTTTGCTTTGTACGAATAGTTGTATTAGTATTCGTATCTCTCATCATGACGTGATTACATTATTTGCTAACAACTTGACCTGCATCCCAGTTGACCGCACGTCCACTTGTATGCCTAAATATTTGCAATTATGCCACCGCATGCAGTGAATTGCTTCGAAATTAATTCAAACTGCTGCCTAACATTCATTAGACTTTAATTTACAGTAAATCACTATCACAACTCTCTGTTCCATCAAAATGCATGTACTCGTACAAGATGATATCCTGACCGAGCTATGTTCATACAGATACTATAGGGTGCATACTGCTACCTGACAGGTTAGCCAGAGCTACTACTGACTTTCAACTTCAAGTAACTGAGAAACGAAATCGGTTGTCCTGATTTCAGAATGACGTTTCAAATTTGCAGCCCAGGTCAGTTTCACATTCGTTCGTCATTGTATTTGTAGTCGTAGTCGTAGTCGTAGTCGCATTCGTAATGCAAATTCCCAGAGTTGTCCTGTGAAAATTGTCGTCCTGCGCAATTATTGTACAAAGCATAACGTACGAGTAGATTTAAATTAATAACTTGATTAAGCACGAATATCAATATTTCGTTTTAATTCGTTTTCCTCCACAGAAGTCAGCCATGAGTCCGGCCGGAACGATAGCCTACATCACAGAGGAGGAGGCATTACTGGTGAGGGTCAACAAAGGATGGCAGTATATAGCGGTAAGTGTTGTGTAGTATGTAAGTAAATTGTCTGCGAAAACATGCAGTCAGAGATATATCCCTGTTTCATTAGAGAGAAATACAGAATACAGAAGATAGATAGTACGATAAGCATACGACTACCATATCTCCTATGGATCACTTGGTATGCATGGAATTCAATTATAGCGATTGGAAGTGAAGGCCTGTCAGGAGGCCGAGAAACTATGGTTGCGATGGTTGAGTATTCTCCTAAAGTTGAGGTTTAAATCGAATCCCATCCACTGGTATCGTAGTACTCGTAGTTGTGTCTCAGACTTTGTCGGTTGGTCGCCTTTTGACCGACGCATCTCTTTATATCGATTTGTTAGAGTTAATCACATAGTAACTGGAAAACATATCTTTCAATAGACCTTTGTATGTATCTAGGTATGTGAGTTCTGATCCTTTGAATGGAAATTGAAAATTTGTTTCAATTTTCATGACAAGAATACTAGAACAGTAGGTCATTGAATACAGTTGCAACACTATTAAGGTTGGATTTGCAAGTGAAATTTGTGCAGCAAGGCGGTATGAAATGAAAATTCGATAGCATCGCATTCAGTCTGAGGTATATTGCGCACTTGCAGGTGGGGTTTATGCCCTATTTCGACTCCAAAGCAGTCCTTTGTTGATTTTAAAATAATTTTCTGTAATTGAGATATCTAGGCTTGTAGGGGAATGCAACATATTAGATCGGAAGGTTAGACTCTGGGGCAAATTTTTCAGCGTTAATAAATTAAAGAAGTCACAATGTTGATGTTTTATATAATGAACAAGCCGGGGATTCTTGACAACGTTCAGCTGAGGAGAATAGGCATCTGGAGTAATTCTATCGGAGACAAGTACATAGAGGACAAACTTCGGATACAAATATCGAATATGATTGGATTTGAGCCTATGGATGGATGTAATATGTAAAACTCATACAGAGAGACGAAGGAGCTTGCCTAATTGATTTTTCCCTTCTATATCACCTGTGGAAGTTTTAAACGGCCATTGGCTACAACGACTTCCTTTTTATCTATTGAAACAGAGCACTGTGTTGTAGAACTAGTCCATTGTACCACAATTACAGAAATAGTCCTACGCTGCGGCGTCATCATTTTTACACTTGGATATTGTGTCATTTACACCCAGCACGCTTAGGCGGTTTCATTTTCCGTGATCCAATTGTGACATGGAGCCAATAAAAGACTCAGTGAACTCAGCCTTCCGACTGCTTTTACAGATGTCTTTTATTCTCAAAGCTTGGAAGTTTTGAACGGCTTCAGCAAAGCCTTAAACGCAGCTTAACAGTCGCTACAGATTCTTCAACCCAAGTTGGTTTTCGAGCCTTCTGTGGCAGCCTGACTACATTCTTTTTCTGGACCAGACCCTGGCCGATACCTCATTTAGGACAGGCCTGGTGACATTCCATTAAGTTCGTATTCGTAAGACGAGAGTCAAAAGTCTAGTCTAGGGAAATTCATCAATGCAATCAGAGCAGAACCAATCGAAAACGAGCTCCATATTCTGCCGAAAGTTCCTTTGTACTGCCATAAGCCGACGTTACCTGAGATTTGTTCGATGCGACAAGTTTCGCCCCAAGAAATTTGATATCCAGGATAACACCCAGATATTCGTCCTTGTGATGCTTGTTTTAGCACCACAGACCTGTCTCTCCTTCTCGTACAGAGAACAACCTCATTTTTGAGAGGACTGAATTGAAGCCCATCTGTGGCACAAATCGTCGTTCGTATCTACGAGTAAGTCTGCCTTTGGGAATTCACAGATGTATAAGGTTCCTTTCCGGTTCCACCACCTAAGGCAGAGTCTTCCTCTACAGCGTGGACAACTACAGCTATATTTCGAAGACTCTCCGGATTGAAGCGTTAATATGCATTCGTTCTAAATATCCTAGATATCTCAGACGACTGACTGGTCTTATTCTGTTCTGGTTGATTTTGCTATTTGGCCCATCCATTCATCCACGAACAGCAAGTGGTGCACTGAGAACAATATGGAGGTCATGTATCCTTCTAGATGAAATGTTAATGCCTTTTGCAGAAATGCAGTCCACTACAACACCCCTTAGTTGTTGCTGAAACAACCTGAAACGAGTTTAGATAGGACAGTGCTGTTGGATTTTTGGGGTTTTGGGGTATTATTGCGAGGGTATATCAAATATAAACGGGACTCGTTTTTTAACATTATTTAATTAAGTTTAAAAATATATATTATTTTTCTACACACTCTCCATAGAAAACGTTTTTCCTATCGGATTGAGAGCTTTTTTATTTCATCATCATAAGAACTCCTCGGACGTTCTTGTAGTCATTGGAGTACAAGTGCTTCCACCACTTCATTTTTTTCCAGCGCTTCCTGTAAGGGTCAAAAATGATGGTAGTCACAAGCTCATAAGTCTGGCCTATAGGGTGGATGTTCAGCGGTTTCCATCTTAATACATCGAATTTTTGCATCGTAGCGTTTATCGCATATGGCCTGGCTTCTACATTTTCCTTCGAAATGACTCTTTCGAAGCAAGCAGTAATTCCCAATAATATTGCGCATTAATTGTGTTTCGATCGTCAAGAAAATCAGCGTAAAAAGAACCTTCCGGTTGACAACCGCATCTCTGTCTTCACAGATGTTCTTTTGCCGCTCTTTCTCCACTCCATACTCGCCTGTTTAGAGTGGGTAGTGGCGTAACAAAGTTTCGTCGCAATTAACGATGAGATTAAAAAATGCCTTACGTTCTTGCCGGAATCGACTGAAGAGTTGCTGCGAAACCTCCAATATATGTCACTTGTGATCCCCCGATAACAGACTTGGAGCCCATCTAGCGGACACTCTGGCAAATCCCAAGTCATGGAAACTCCCGTAACTTGTCTTCACTTGCTCAAGCATTTCGAAGAGAGTTATGCTCCGATTTCCCTTGATAAGTTTTTGGATCAACTCAATATTGGCCTTGGTCACCCTCGTTCTTGGGCGGTAATCGTGGCTCACGCTCTCGACCTTTTCACGCACTTCAGAAAATTCTTTGTGCCAAGCATATATATGGGTTGTCCCTGAACTGCGCCTGTAGTCGACGCAGGATTTCGGTTGGGTTCACCCTTCAGTTGCCAAAAACTCTTTTGATAATCCGCTGCTCCACGGAGACTTACACTTCTTTCTCGCCCATGGTTGCTTTTGACAGTACACGAGTGGCCGTGTTTTAGGTGGTATCAAGTCAATTTACACTAATAATTCAGTCTCTCTATTAAATGTTGGATGCCACCCATGGAGCGAAATAGCCACTGAGCCCAAACATTTTTCTTCCTCGTTCTGTCCCATTTTCCGAAAAAACTTAACACATGCTTTGGCATCTTAAGTGTAGCCATACCCACTTGAGTGTTAAGTTCTTTTAAAAACAAAAAAAAAGGTCCCGCGAAGATTATGACCGGTTCTCCCTTCAATTTCTTCCAGGTCTAGGACCCTTCGGAATATATTTCATATACCCTCGTAAATTCGATTTTCTGTGTCCTTAGTAGTCATGTAACAGACAATTTTTAAAAAAATCGAATTATCTATGATAGTACCAATTAAGAATACAGACAGCCAAATCGCAGGTTTAGGTCCTAAAAGGTCCTACTCTGAGTCATTGCTAGCAACTTCGTAGACAACCTTTTTTACGAAAGTCATCAGTGAAGCCATTCCGATTGTGTTCCAAGATGGTAATAGAGACATGCACGGTCCTAAACGTAGGTTGGCTGCTACCTAAGATATATACACTTTGCTTCGAAGAGGTAGTCTGCTTCATAATATTAAGTCTGGCCATTTGCGTTTCGTATTTCTCTGTTCCGAAGACTGACGTTTATTTCCCTTAAGAGGAATGAAGCCTGAGAGTATCTCCTTGATAAAATTATCTATGAATATTCAACAACATAAGTTTGGCGGTTATGGTACTGGTCACTGTCTCGGAACTAGTGGACCTATAGTGTCATTGCGTCTGACAACATTTTGTAACTCCAGCGAAACTCCGTTCTATATTGAATTTTTTTCTGTGGGAACAGAGCACTCGGACAAGGAACTAGTCCATTGTACTCCTTGTAAGTTTCTTTAAATGGAATCTTGCAGTCATAAAGTGCCAGCGCCCACCAATTCAACCCCGAGTACCTGCAGCCTGATGCCAGTGTAAGCCGGACATTGACCTAGGTAGTGCTTCGCGGTGTTATAATCACTTTCACAGCAAGTGTCGCAGGATGTTGTACCACTTATGCTCAGCACATTTAAGTGCATAGCAAAAGTGTAGTTCCCAGCCACAACGCCAGTAAGCAACCTGCAACCTTTCCTGCTGAGTAGCAGCAAGAAGGCCGCTGACTTCTTACCATAGAGACATGACTTCGTTCTGTCATCTGCAGTTGAACAACTTTCAATGGAAGCGCTAACCGAGGACGCAAGGAGACCCAATGTAGGATCAGGTTCGGAAAAACTCTCGTTTGAGCCTTAACTGGCAAATTCATCGGCAATTTTATTTTAAGTGATAACTTTGCCACCAGGGACCCTGACAAAAATCAGTGAATTCAGTCTTGCGTCTGCGTTTAGTGAAGCCTTGCATTCATGGGTTCAGCAAGGCTCTAGGCGCAGCTTGGATATAGCTACAGATTCAAATACTTTGCCTCTTCACCGGTTCTTCACAATATAGTTCGTTGCCATCAAGATTGCGTATATTTCCGCTTGGAAGACAAACGAAAGTTTTCCTAACGAGGAGTGAAACCTAACGTTGTCGTCCGGTCGATTTTTGGAGCCACCCGTGAGGACTCGACTATATCCCGTTCCTGGCTCAGATTCTCGCCGAAACCAGTCTTCGGCACAGGGAAAGTCGAGTTCGTATATTTTCTGCACCCAAAGTTCTGGTGTATGTCAGATGGCCGCGCAAGGTCATCGAGGCTCCAGTGTGTAATGCACCAAAGGCCACTTCTTTTTAAAAGTAAAATGGCTTTGAGAGTGCAGCCCATGATATGAATATCAAAGAAAGGAACATTTATCAATGCATTTAAAGTGGAGCTTAGGAAGAGCTAGGGAAGGCCTCCATAACGCCGAAGCAGATCGTTCTTTGGAGTCTAGTAAAAACAGTAATGACGTTTGTTCGTGGGAGGTTATTCCACCAGGCAACCGCTGCTCGGATATAATTGACCTTATTATAGCCGCGTAGATCTAGAAAACCATTCTCGGTGACAGGCCCCATATCTTGTCGACAGCTCCTTTGCACTTTGCTCTGCCAGAAGGCGGACGGCACCTTAGAGACTTTCGACGTAACATGTTTAGTCCATAGAAGTTTGTTAAGAAAGCCTACCAGAGAATGTTCCTTACAAGCAAGGAGGAGCATACTAACGAGTGGAATGCCATCTCAACGGATTTTCGCTTGCAGTATACATGTTCCTGACAGTAGATTTACGTTGTTGCTGTAGCAATGGTGAATGCCAATTAGAATTTGGAAGATTTCTTGGAGGAAAGCCGACAAGCTGATAGGTCTGAAGTCCATAGTGAGTACGTACAAGCTTCTATCGGCTATGGGTATTGAAATGACCTAAGATTCGGTCTGGGATGGAGAAGAGTTTCATACAGCCACTAAAGATGATTAACACCCATTGGGGGGTGTAGTTTTATTGTAGATTTTACGGTTTACGGACGGGATAATGCCATCCTGCCTTAAAGGGTATGAAGCTGTGTATAACCCAGAAGAGCTTAAATGTGTTTAAGATCCTATCGGAGTACTCAGATTTTCATTAGTAAATCCAAGAAAGTGGGTGTTGAGAAGAAGTTCGAGCGATTCCTCACCAGACATGGGCCAACAACCATCCGGCTTTTGCAGGTAGCTGAAAATAATTGGTGTAGTGTAGAGAATTTTCCTGAGCCTAGACACTGTTTTATTCTGTTGAAGATTTGCGCCTCCAGAATTTTCGCCTGGGTTTCTTAAGTTCCTTCTTGAAGAAATTTAAGAACTCTCTGTATAAATGCCAATCATGGGCATTTCTCGTTTTTTTGGCTCTGTTTAAACGACGCCTGGAATTAGTCCAAAGTGCTATGATGACGCTCCACCATGGGAGGCGTTCATTGCCTCTGTTCCCACTCACGGGAGAGGAGATTAGTTGGGTAACGAGTTTCTCGAGGTTAATAAACACATACACACCCTGTGTATAGACCAGTCAATTCTCCTGTAGGTTAATTGGTCAGCAACGAGATCATTAATGCTGAAAATGCGGTGATCACCGGGATACCCCCCAGCGAGTGATCTTATCCAAAATGTTGTTGGACACGAGGGTTAGGTCTAAGACTTCCTGTCTATAGCTAGTGATAAAAGTGAATGTACAAGCGACACTACAAATGGGGGAGTAAGTGTTGAGAACTTATTGCAGTGGTGACTTACCTCTTTCGTTGATAATCGAGCTGCCGAGCTGCCCAAAATGATTGTAGCATTACGGCTCTCTGCATCTGCGACCCCTAAACTCATCTTATCCGGAGGAGAAGGACTTTGATGGTCACGGGCCATATAAGCCGATGCTATCTAGTAGCTCTTGGATCCCTGCTCTAGTTTTGCCAGGACTGTATCTCGATCATTGTGATTAGAGAGGACGAAGATGTTAAGATGGCTCTTCGCAAAAATGCAAGTACATATGTACCCTGCAGGCTTACCCTTATTTGTCACCTATAAGAGTGTGTAGTCGGGGCACTCAAGGACCCCCAAGGTTCTTGGATCTGGACAACATCTTCACCGTTGTTAGAGAGGCGAAGAAAAAGAGCGGTGGATCCCGCTTTGGTTTGAGGGATGAAGGATATTTTGTATTAGATGCAGTATCACTGAATGCATCAACCTCTATCACGTTTGTATTCTGACCTTCTGGTCAGACGTTAAAAGATCGCACTCATTCAAGGATGAGAAGGTAGGTTCAAAATCTTAGGCTAAAGTATAAGGGGTCCAAGGCCATTCAGGCTAATATATCCCATAAGGCTGTCATCCACCACAAACTTACCAGTTTTGGAAGCAGTCTTTCAATTTGGTAATTGAAGTGGCGAAAGTTCAAAAATTCAATCACTCATTCATTCAGTTTAAAAAGGACATTCCGCATCCCCATTCTCACTGGCCTAAATTGAAATAATTCCTTGCCGCACTTAGCACTTTTCAATATTTCATTATTCACAGCATTCAAATTCCATGGCCATATCCAGCCAAATATTTACCAAAGTTTCACCCCTGATATTCATGACCTCACTTATACTCTCCTCTAGCCGTTCCAAAACCAACTCCCTGACCACTTAACGTTCCATGTTTTTTGTCAATCCTCGAGTTCATTAATTAATTCGACCTTAATGAAATAACAGCACTGCTCCAAGCTGCCTACAAATATGTAAATGTTTGTATGTATACGCACGCCAAACTTTTCCCCTATTCTCTGGCATGTGCCTGAGTCTGGGTGTATGTTGAAAATCTATGAAAATATCTTATCCCTCTGCATCCTATGGAAACACGAAATGATCTATCTCTCAACAAAAGTTTGAACTTCACCTGGATATCCTTCCTAATCGATGGTTGCGACAGACTACCAACTACCAGAACAATCCTTTCTACCTCAACCCCCATTACCACAGATCCTCCACCTCATGGCCTATTCAAATCAATTCAAGGGACTAAAGCAAACAGATAGAGAAAACGTAGAAGAAAAAAAAAAAAAGGACTCAACACAAGCTATATTCAAGCCATGTCCCTATAAACAATTTAGGGGTGATTAAAACTTTCTCCGAAACGGCAAACTTTCCCTTCCATCAGTCGGTAGTAGGTACCATTAGGAATACGAATACTCTCACCCTCTGACTCACCATATCCCCTTGAACCGAATTCCCTAATCGAAAACTGAAAAATCCTCGTAAACAAATACAAAAAGAAAACGAACAAAATGGCGACTGCAGAGCTTCCGTGTAGACTCTATATCCGGGTTATTAGAAAACGGGATTTGTTTTACTATTCGTATCTGCAGTGAGCTAATAAATTTTAAAGAACCTCCAAATACTGATGAGGAAGGATGAATCTAGTATTGTGGAGTCTACCTGCCTTGACTACCCTGTGACTGGTGGGGGATACAGTAGGAACGATTCGAAGACGAGTATAATGGAGGAGAAACTTTTGGCAACTTCTTCCGAGTAATTTAAACTCGATGCCCAACGGTAATTATCAAACCGCTTGCGTTTGCTATTTATTTAGGACGAATGAAGTCAACCGGACGTACGAGTATGACTACGACTACTACGACTTCAACTATGACTACGATTACTAACTATAAACAACCCCCTTTGCTGGACTAGGATTGGAACAACCGAAATTCAGAAGCCAGTAGCGAGAATCGAGAACGAAGACCGAAGACGATGCAGTAAAAGTTAATAAGTTGTTCCTTAATTTGATTTAAGTTCATGGCCTCTGTGCTAAAGTTTTTACTTAAAGTCTCGTCCTGTGGCATTGTCTTGAGTTTGATGCCTTTGCCTGTTTTTCGATTTTCAGTTCAAGGTATAGTTTCTGAGTGGGGCAAGTGGAGAATTTTTGGCAATGGAGATATGACCGTGGCACGAAATGGACCAAATGATTATTTTGTACTTTGGAAGTGATTTCAGTTATTTGAAAAAGTTTCTCTGCTTCGTGGGGAGAGAAATTTAAAACTGGGCTACTGCCAAGGATAGGTAGTCGCACGAGTATTGGTACTAGCATTCATTGAAAGTAGAATAACAACGAAGGATGGCTGTTTGGTGAGAGTTGATTGTTTAATGCAAATTGTTTATGGCAAATGATACTTGAAATATATTTCAGAGACCAATTTCGTCGCTCATCGATTTTGTTAAAGTTTCAGCTGGGCTTAGGCCTTTAGTCTGAGTATACTCGTACTTTGAACTGAGCATCAATATGAGGCTCAATCATGAAGCTTTAAAAGTGTTTGGTTGAGTTGTTGTGAAGATTGATTGTTGCTTCACTTCAATTCAATTTATTTACGAAAAGAGGTAGATGTACATTAAGATATTGTCCTTAATATTACATCGAGGACAATTTTCAATTTGAATTTGTATAAATAGTGGGATGATAGGATAGAGTTAGAAATATAAGGGAGAGGTGTAGGTTAGGTTAGAATGGTCAAACTATTTAGGACTACTAGCTCTAATTTAAGGTTATGATGATCGCATATGTCATTGTAGAAGAAAGCTCCTAAGTGGAGTTTACTTCTTTGGGAGAGAGCTGGGCATGCAGCTTCTGTGTAAAATGTTACCAAAATCACAAACAGATCCCGGATTGCCGAATAAAACACCGATAATTGATTTAGAAATAAGTAGTTTAATTCAATATAATAAATTTACAATTAATTAATAACGAGTAGGATTGGCAAACGATGTTAATCGCGCGAGATGTTAAGAAGAACTACTGAAAATTAACAAATTCTTGTGTGACTGAAGTCAATCATGTGACATAATTATATGTGTACATATAGTATATTAACAAAAAACTGTTTATTTTGGCGAATTCATTATGTACTTATATGCAAACAATGCAGTATATCTTAAGCTAAATTTCATGTTTGTGTATATGTATGTACGTTTGTAAATGTATTTTATTTATTTTCAACATCCTCCGGCCCGGAAGATTTCAAACTTCGTGAAATTTCTAATGGATACAACAGCTGCACAGGTCTTCGGAAAACCGATCCATTTGATAAGCGAACTTCGCATGCGCGAACCTTACCATCTCTTCCTGGGAAAACGTTAACGATGACCCCCAGGCGCCAAAGAGTTTTGGGCAAAGTGCGATCTTCCATTATCACAACATCGCCCATTGACAAGTTTATTGACTTTGTCTTGTTGATAGAATGAAATGATCTTAATTGTTGCAGATATTCGCTGTACCATCTGCGTTAGAAACAAGATATAAACATCAAGCGTTCTTTCCACTTCTTACGTAGGTCATCCGATGTGCGCTCCTTCTCCTCTGTCATATCCTTCATCTGGGGAGAATGTTCTGGTCCGCGCAACAGCTGAGAGGGGGTCAAAGGCGAAAGGTCCAACGGATCATCTGCGACGTAGGTGAGTGGCCTGCTATTCACGACGTTTTCGACTTCTGTCAGTAAGGTGTACAACTGGTCGGAGCTCAACGTTGCTCGGCCGATAGCTGCTCTAAGAGAGGACTTGACTACACCAATCAGCCGCTCCCAAAATCCACCCCACCAAGGAGCCCTCTCTACGATAAACCTCCAGGAAATGCGATGATTCGACAAAAATCCTTCAAATTTTTCGTTTGCAAGACTCGATAGTTCCTTCGAAGTCTTTTTAAAATTAGCAGCATTATCTGACCAAATTACTCTGGGTACTCCTCTACGAGCTATGAAGCGACGAAGGGCGAGTATGCAACTCTCGGTAGAAAGGTCAGGCGTTAGCTCCAAATGCACTGCTCTTATAGCCGCACACGTAAACAACATAATATACACTTTTTTCTTTTGGTCAGATTCATATGTATAAAGAGGTCCTGCAAAATCAAGACCAGTGACATTAAATGGCATCGAAAATACAATGCGCTCTCTAGGTAAAGGCGCAAACGGCTGACTTGCAGGCTTTGATCGTAGAACTCTGCATACTGTACAGTTTTTTACAACAGATCGAACTAGCTGCCGACATTTACCGATCCAGTAGGTAGCTCGTAAACGTGTCATTACAGCCGATACCCCTGCATGAATTAGTTGTTCGTGCGTCTCAACCACTATTAACTTTGTTATATGAGACATCTTCGGAAGTATTATTGGATGAGCCTCAATTGTCGACTGTAGCAAGTGTAATCGCCCACCGACACGCAGGAACTTATGACTTGGATCTAGAAAAGGATTTAAAATTAACAATTTTGAATTTAAAGGTATACCGTTTTTCTGCTGGAGAGCAGCAATTTCCAAGGGAAAGTATTGTTGTTGTGCTTCTTTGATCCAGTATATTTCAGCCTGATCAATCTCGTTGGCAGTGACAAAGGGTGAATTATTAGGAAGGATGATTTCATCACGATGTAGACTTTTAAATTTGTTAATGACTCGAAAACAATATGCTGTCACCCGTAAAAGACGTCTCCAACTGCTAAATTTGGTACAGTCCATTAGAGTATGATGAACATTCGCAGGTTTAATATCCCCCTTTTCCTCCTCGACCAGCAATGAAAATGTTGAGAGTGACGTTGTATTTTCTTCGCTTATTGCTGGCCAATAATTTGCCTCTTGTTGTAGCCAACTAGGTCCAGACAACCACAATTCAGAGCTCAGCAGCGATGATGCGTTTATCCCTCGTGTTACTAGGTCGGCAGGATTCTGAGAACCAGGACAATGTCTCCAAGAAGAAATCTTTGATAGCCTTCGGATTTCTCGGACGCGGTTTTCAACATAGGGTCTCCATTTCTTCTGCGTTCCTAATATCCAAAACATGGCAATTTTTGAGTCCGTCCATAGAAACTCTTCACAAAATTTTATTTGTAAGTTGGTACGAAGATAGTTCAGTAATCTAGCTGCTACCAGGGCTGCCGTGAGTTCCAATTTAGGAAGAGTCAATTCGTTGGTGTCACTGTTCTTAATAGGTGCGACTCTGTTCTTTGCACAGAGAAAACGTACGCAAACTTTTCCTTCATCATCACAAGTTCTCAAATAGGCCACTGCCCCAAAGGCACTCTGACTGGCGTCTGCGTAAATATGCACCTGCGTTGAGCCAACTTCCTTAAAAACACAGCGAGGAATCATTAGCTGCTTAAGCACTTCTACTTCTTGACAGCAATCGAGCCAGATTTTTTCGAGTTCCTGTGGCAGTCGTTCATCCCAGCTAAGCTGTCGTCGCCATAGTGATTGAAAAAGAACCTTCCAGCGGACGACCCAAGGACCCAATAAACCGAATGGATCGTAGATTTTCGACATGATTCTTAAAACGTTGCGTTTTGTTCCAATAAGCCCTTCGGATTTTACTAGTGTCTCTACCGCAGTTAAATCGACAGCTAGATCATCTGAGTCCACATACCAACGCATTCCCAGGATCTTCTGATTTTCAGGGGGCGAATACTTAGACAAAAGTTGATTGCGAATAGATACGCTATTAGTGTTCCATTTGCGTAAGTTCATGGAGCCAGACTTCATAATTTCAACTGCTGTGTTGACAATATAACTCGCAGTCTCTTCAGAATTGACACTAGCGACAAAATCGTCAACGTAGAAGCCTTTACGAAGAATCGCAACAACTTCAGGATGGCGATGTTCTTCTTCGTCCAAAATTTTTTGTATGACAGCCCCTAACAAGTTGGGACTGCAAGTAACACCAAATGTCACCCTCGTCATGCGATAGGGCTGAACAATAAAATTCGTTCGAATTTCGTTGGAGCTGATAAGTTCCTTAAACCAAAAGAACCTATGGGAATCACGATCAGCTGAACTCAAGAGAATTTGGAGAAAAGCTTTCTCTATATCTGCTGTTAAGGCGAACTTTCCACAGCGAAAATTTAAGAGGATGATCAAAATATCTGGCAATAAATTTGTACCGACTTCAAGATGATCGTTGAGTGAAAGGTGGTTATTTGCGTGCGCAGAAGCATTGAAAACAATACGAAGCTTGGTTGTATCTTTGTCATCTCTAAATACTGGTCTATGAGGCATATAGTAAACACGATTTTCACTGCTGCACTCTTCGGCTAGCTCAGCCACTCCACTGTCCAACATTTCTGACATAGCAGCCTCATATTCCTTAAGCTTACCATTTGCCCTTAACTTACGTACTAATGCATGCATTCGATAAAATGATCCAGTTCGGTTGTCATGCAGCATGCTACCAGTATTTTTCCAAGGTAAAGAAGCCTCAAAGCGATCGCCAACCCTGTGAACACTTGTAATTGGAGCTGTACTTACTGTTTCTTCATTTGTTATTCCCAACGTTTCAAGCCGCCAGAACTGTTGCATATCCTCACATGCACATGCACTTACATGGAGAGAAGTTGTGCATGCGAAATTTACCACCGTACTGCAATCGGCCGCAACTGGAGATCGACCTTGCAAAGTCCAACCCAAGATTGTATGGATGGCGGCAAGATCAGCTGTAATTCGTTTGTATTCTCCAGTAGCAAACTTCCAATAATTATCTGCTCCAATTAACACGCTTATTCCTGACACAGGTTTGACATCATCAAGCGGGATATCTGCCAATAAAAACTCATTAAATTCGTCAATATTTTTACCTGGCGTTGGAAGAACATCTATGCAGATCTCTGGAACTTCTATCATATCAACAACTATCTGCTTGTGGTCATACTGACTTCTTAACTTTAAACGAACTTTGTTACACATCGTGCTTGGCTTTGGCTCTTTACTTCCGAATGGAATGATGCTTATATGATGAACACCAACAATAGGTAATTTGAGCTGGCGTACGACACTCGACTTCACAAAAGACATTTGGCTACCTCCATCGATAACAATTCGCACATACAGTGAATGGCTGAGTTTTGCGTTTGAGGCAAATGCAAATGCCGTTTGCAAATAAACTTCGTTGTTTTGTTTAAAATTTTGAGCACTGTAGTGTGATGTGTACAAATTAATTGATTGCTGACTGTTTGACACTGGTTTTGGAGAACACTTTAACGGAGATACTGTGCTTGTGTTTGATGGACATGTCAAACTATTTCTCACGTTGAACTGAGGGTCACACATTGAGGTTGCATGACGTCTATTACAAATTTTGCACACTAGTTTAAAACGTTTCTTGCATACCTTGGAATAGTGACCTTTTCTCAAACACCGATAACATCTCCCGTCTTCCTTAAGCATTTTCTTTTTTTCCATGATTGTTTTGGAACTTTTGCAATCTTCGGAAGTATGACCAGTCGCTTTACAAAAGAAACAACTTAATTCTTCTCCCTCCGCTGCAAATAATCCAACAGCTGTTTTCGGTTTGGGCTTTATGACGTGTGATGAGTGAATTCTGTTCAATGGTTGTTTCGCTTCATTTGCCTTCTCTAGAGATTCCACTTCTCTCTTTAAGAATTTTAACAGACATCTAACTTGTTTGTCACTGACACCGATTGTAGACGAAGACTCCGTTTTTGTTGATAAACTTATATTATTATCTTCAGCAACTGTCCGGGGTAGGTCATCAGAAATATCGTCATAGTAGCGGTGGAAATCTACTCTCAACTCGTTGGGTATGCATCTGAGGAGGACACTTTTTAGCATGACGAAGTAGTTGGATGAAGAAATCCCATGCGCTTCTAATGATCTCGTGGAAGCTAGCACTGAATTATAGAGTTCTCGTAAACCAGTGGAATCAACCTTTGAATGTATTGGCTGTATGGATAACAAACTCTGCATCGTATGATCGATTATTTTGTCTGTATTTCCGTACTCATCCTTAAGTAAGGCAATTGCTGAATCATAATTCAGTTCACTTGGAGTAAGACCCATAAGAGTATTGGCTGCTTTTCCAATTAACGCTGCTTCCAAATAATTAAATTTGTCAACTTTTGAGAGAGCTGAATTGTCATGCACGAGTGTGCGGTACTGTTCCCAGAACGGTATCCACTCTTTGTAATCTCCAGAGAATTTCTTAGGATGAAGCTTTTGAAGTCTAACGGCCGTTGGTATATTTATTGGAGAGTTTATGACATCATGGATCGGCACGTGATTTGCGGAGGTATCATTCGATATTACGTTCGCAGCTGAAAGCGTTTTTTGTAAATCCCTTACCTTTGTTAGACGCATTTTAAGGCGTGTGATCGTTGTTATAGCCCTATCGTTGTAGTCTGCAATGGTATCCGATTCCTTCTCGAATTCTTCAGATCTGATTGAAGGTAGTACATCTGCGTTCGCCTTTCGCAAACTCTCATGCGCTGCAGACAAGCGATCTAAAAACACACTTAATTCCTCTTCGATAGAGTCGAGGGTGCTTGCATCAGCGTTTCCAATGACTTTCCCGTCGTTTAATTTAAGAAACTCGCTTGCACTTTTAACGATTTTCGTTACTTGTCCACGATACGTTGCGCGGCTTGCCAAATCCATAATCAAGTTCGTTAAACGTTAAATAAACTGCTACGTTGCTTAAATCGTTCTTTGTGTTTTATCCCGGGTTTCGGCACCAATGTGTAAAATGTTACCAAAATCACAAACAGATCCCGGATTGCCGAATAAAACACCGATAATTGATTTAGAAATAAGTAGTTTAATTCAATATAATAAATTTACAATTAATTAATAACGAGTAGGATTGGCAAACGATGTTAATCGCGCGAGATGTTAAGAAGAACTACTGAAAATTAACAAATTCTTGTGTGACTGAAGTCAATCATGTGACATAATTATATGTGTACATATAGTATATTAACAAAAAACTGTTTATTTTGGCGAATTCATTATGTACTTATATGCAAACAATGCAGTATATCTTAAGCTAAATTTCATGTTTGTGTATATGTATGTACGTTTGTAAATGTATTTTATTTATTTTCAACAGCTTCTGCAGAAATCATTTGAATATATACCAAGCCTTCTTTCATGCTTGCCTATAAGGCAGTGTCCAGTGATGATAACGCTGAGAAGTCTCCTATTTTGAAAGATTAAGAGTGATTCAGATCCAGTTTTGGCCAGATCTGTTAGTTCGCTGGACGTGTTGATCCAACAGTCTACCTAAAGTTTGTTCTTTTGCTTTAGTATTAGTTTACAAGAAGCGATTGGTATAAAGATGCTACCCTTTTCCGATAGATAAGGAAGAATGGTTCCAATTTTGATGAGTTCGACGGCGCTACAATTGGCACACAAAATAGGTGAAAGTCGAACTACCACTTCAATAAGCGATGAAGGGCGATTCTAGAATTAAATGAGACTGAGTCCAGAGATTTAATGGCGTTCTGACTATCCGAAAAGATGCGGATATTCATTGCAGATATCACGTTTTCCTTCAGCCTTCTGGACTTCTTTAATCGCCAAAATTCCCGCATGGAACACGCTACAGTGATTAGCAAGGAGGTTGGAGAGACCTCGGTTAAGTATTGGGCCCATCTGTAAGAAGTGAATTGACTAGCCATTCATGGAAGCATCTTCTTCCCAGAAGGACATTGTCAAACCAATGTTGGGGCATAGTGTGATTCCTGGAACGATTCCTACTTTGTTATGAATATTCGCGTGGTTAAATAATTTATTTGTCCACTCTGTAGTAGCTTTACGGCGAGCAGTTAGGTTAGCTGCCACTTGCCTGCTAAAAATGTCGAAATATGTCAACTGAAACAGAATATCCAAAGCCGCTGTAGTAAGGTAGTGCGTAAAGCTATGCTTATGCACAGACATGCTGGCCTTTGGACTTAGCTTAGTTTGCTGCAATTGATTGTATTGCCTAAGGCCCCCCACAGGACAACCACCCTGTAGGTGAGTATCAGTTCTATAACCGAGACGTACAGCTTGTGGGTTATCCGAGGATGAAGGTCCCATATATTCCCAATGGAGCTCCTGTAGCTTTCTTTACTTTTTCTTGGATATTAGGTTTCCAGTTTAGTTTCCTGTCAAAAATAAGATCCAGATATTTCGCTGTATCTGAAAAGACTGACCTGGTATCGTTGATTCAGAGAGGGTTTACGATTGGAATTTTGTATTTCCTGGAAAAGAGGACAAGATTAGTTTTATGGTGGCTTATATCCAATCCACAACGATCCGCCTAACAAGTTAATCTGTTAAGATTTAGGTGTAGGAGTTCTTTAATGGTATTAACATACTTACTTGAGATGGCTGTAACAACATCATCCGCATAGGCAATCACCATGCTACCACCCGCTTCCAGGTATATCGGCAGTTCATCGACCACTAAATTCCAGAGAAGAAGTGAAAGGACACCGGATTTCAAGCTCTTTGGTGTGGTGACTTAAGAGTTCAGAGGAGAGTGCTTTTAAAAGTGTTCCTCTATATTTTGGCAATCAGTTTTCCCCTAATTCCGGAATGCTGGTTGACTGGGAAAGCGTTATCGTGGATTGTATGTATTTGTGATCTCAAAATGAGTGTTCAGACGATACCACCTAGTTCGTTAGCATTTAAGTGATGTTGTCGGAAGCAAGAGTGTGATATCTTGCACTTCCTGTCAGTTTGTTGTCCCGAAAATGAACTCATTGTCAATCTTGCAAACAATGAGTGACTCACCTCTATCGTCGATGTCGGTACTGCCCCATACTGTGTGATGAATATTAGCGCCACACCTGATGATGAGGCTAGTTTTTAACCTTCCAGAGGAGAGAGCCCACATGTGCCAATGTCAGCCAGTATATGCCTTTGGTAGTCTCCAGTCTAGCAACGGTTATGTCGCTGAGGGTAGGAATTAAGAACGCATTACGGCTACTTTTCACTAATTTACAAGTTCTAATCTTACCTTTGTGTCCTGTATAGAGCGGAGCGTATACAGTCGCCCCAAGTCCTCGAACCACACCTTCTGTGATCCATGGTTCCTGGATTAGGATGATGTCTTCTACGTTTTTGGAAAAACGAAGAATTGGCCCATTTTACTTCGAACATGCTGCTAGACACGCTATTTCAGTCAACGTTGAGCGCTACAGAACCATGATTACCGGACTTTTGTGGGCTGCAATTGAAGATATGGACTTGGATGATCTTTGGTTTTAGCACGATGGTGCGCTATGTCACACAGCCCATCAAACCATCGATTGTTTCCGCGCCAAGTTCGGTAATCGTGTTACCAGCCACCTTGGCGATGTCAATTGCCCGCTTTGGAACTGGTATTTGACCCCGTGCTTTTTTGTGGGGTGGCATTAAAGATCGATATTATGTGGATAATCCAGAAACAATTCAAGCCCTCAAAGCGAATATCGCCATTCGTGAGATAGAGCCGGAAACAGTCAACGAAGTTTGAAAAATTGGGTTTGACAGGATGCGCCACTGCGATGCCAGCCCAGGCGACCATGTGAACGAGATTGTATTCCATAATTAATGAAAATGTCCGCTTTTTCTAACAAAGCTATAACGTACTAAAAATAATCGATTTTTATCTATTTTATTTTATTTTTAAAAAGAAACTTGTATTTGGACCACTCTGTGTAGTTGTCACGTTGTTGCTTTGCATCATGGAGGGTGTATGTTGCACGAAATTTATCCATAATACGACGAAAAGTGAGTTCGATTTTTCGACAATGAGAACTAAAAATATTACGAAATTTTCTATACCTCTCGCGAATTGCAAACAATTTTTAAAAGTCATGAAATGGTTTGAAAGTTTCCTAATTGGAAGACCTATCTTACTTATCTACTCAGGTGGCGCTACAGTTAGAGGCGAACCTGGGCCGCAGCTACCTAGCCTCTCTAGTTGTACATTCCAAGTCGGCTGAGGTTTCTTTCCACTTTAGCGCGCCGCCTAAGGTGAGATCTCCGTCTACTACGTTATTCCTTCGTATTAGATTCGAAGACTGTGCGGACAGGAGCATTGGTGTGCATTCGCTCTAAGTGTTCTAACTATCTTAAGCAACTAATGCGTAGTTTTTCGACAAAGTATATGTCGCTGTACAGCTCGTATAGTTCGTCATTTAATCTTCTCCTCAAAAGGCCAACAACGCAAACGGGATCGAATATTTTTGGAAAGTTTTCCTTTTCGAAGCAACTGAGGATATCTACATACATCTGCGATCTAAAGTAGGACTGGGATGATCAAGGTCTTATATAGAGTTTCCTTAGTTTTTCGGGATAGCACAAAGAAACAGCGATTGGCAAGAGTGATTCTTCGTTTTATTTCTGCTGAGGTGTTGTTGGCAGAATTCATAACAGATCCAAAGTAGACAAAGTCATTTACTGCATCGAAATATTGCTGACGACAATTTAACAGCATATACTTTGTTTTGCCCTTCGAATACACTGGTGACAGACCGCTGAGATTTCCCAATTATGTTGAAAACATCGGCGTACGCTAGTAGTTGTACAGGCTATTGAAAGATTGTGCCTTCAGTGTTCGCATGTAAGTATTGCACGTTTCTTTCCAGTATAGTGACGATAGAGAAGCCAGATGACATCGCATCATCTTGTCTAAAACTTTTTTTACACCGAAGGTCTTAGTTAAATCGTTACCGAAGATGCGAGCGTCCCAAAGATGGAAGCACTTGGCAGTGCTCGACATGGCTCTATATAGCTCGTCTCAACAAATGTTATCATATGAGACCCTAAAATCGATCAAAAAAGTGGTTTTGGTTTCTTACTTTGGTTTTTTGAGTTTTTACCAGGATCCAGGAGTGTTAAGATTTATTCGATTGTGGACTTTCCTGGTCTGAAACCGCACTGCTAGGGGCCATTCAGGTTATTGGCGAAGGGTTGCAGACTTCCACACAATATGGCAGATAAAATCTTGTAACCGATGATGTGGGGCTCTTCTTTTATATGTATCGGGCATACAGTGCTGAGATTCCATTCATCAAGCATACCATACATTGTGCTCGCTTTCCATAAAGTCATTTCCAGCAGCTTTGAATACGTCGGCCGGTAAGCCGTCAGGTAAACCTGATTTGTTAGATTCTAACTTAGATAATGCTATCCTTACTTCGTTCTGGTCAGGTGGATGGATGTTTTGCCTATTATCGTCGGCGGGATGTTCTGCTTCTTCGCCGTTATATAGTCCGCAGAAAATGTTTTTCCATATTCTCAGCACAGACTGTGACTCCACTACAAGGTTTCTTCTTTATATCTACTGGTTTCTGTACGGGTCTTCTTGCCCTGACACGTTCTTCGTAACTGTTGGCAAAACTTCCGTACGTTAATCCTGAAGTATAACCGCGCGCATCTCGTACCTTGTTTTCTTCTTCTGGACAAGACAAGACTTCGTGTTTAACTGAATGTTCTTGACGGTATTCTTCATCAAACCAAGGATTTCTTGGTGGTGGTCGGGTGAAACTCAGCACACCAGTTGTGGCGTCTCTGACGGCATGTTATCAGCGTTGCCACTGCTCTGTTATGTTGGCGTCATAGGAGTTCCTGAGACATATCGGGACACGCGTTCGGCGAAGATTCTGGCGATTTCTTGCTATTAAAGCATTTCTACGTTATATCTTCTCACAGTAGTTCTTCTTTGTTGTGGCGCTTGGGAAATCCAGAATACTGGAAGCATGCCTTACGTCTATCGCAATGTGGTCAACTTAATTTAGTGTTTCATGATCCGGAGTCTACCCTGTCTCCCTTGTGTATGTATATTGAGATGAGGAAACCATGTGCTTGCGTTAGTGATATTTCGCTCCGCCGAATTCCATTGCCAGACGTGGTATCGTATATACCATTCTTACCATCTTTCTTGCCAAAGACATCCTTCTTTCCTATCCTGGCGATAAAATCGCCTAGTACGATTTTAACGTAATTATTCGGGCATTGCTCATATGTCTTGTCCAGGAGCTAGTAGAGACGTTCTTTGGTGGCGTCGTCTTTGTCTTCCGTAGGTCTCATTTTGCCGAATTTAGCCTTAACGGTCGCTCACGTGTTAGAAGCTGAAGACACGTTGCCTAAATCTGTCGCATATTCCCAATCTGTATCTGAAAGAGCATTGTTGCTTTGCCCTATATCGCTCACCATAGTACATATCACAGTTTTTCATCCTCCTTATATCCGGACCGTTTCATCGCATTTCCTGGATGGCTGTAGTATCTGTGTGATAGGAGTCAAGGGTCACTGCTAATTGAACGGTTGCTAGTGACCTTTTAAGGGTTCAAAAATTCAATGTGTAGATCCGAAGGTCCCTGTCATTTAAACGTTTGCAAGGGTCGTCAACAGTATATCGGCTTTTATTGAGTTGGTTCATCACATCCCTTTCATTTCTCCCGTACGCGGTTGTGAGCCCTATGACGGCGTAAGCGAGTATTATGATACTGGCCGAGCGTGCCCTTGCCATTTTAGCCTTCATGAGCAAGGTTTTACTCATGCAATTACCAGGGACTACCACTGGAAGGTAAGGCAAGCACTTCCCGACGAACTTGATTGTTGTTCTGATATCCCAATCCAAGTAATAGGACAGTCATCAAATTCCCGATCCTATCAGCTGAAAAAAAAAAATCACCACTATTGTTGGTATACCATCCAGTACAGCGACGCTATCAGTGAAGGACGAGAAGTTGTCTCGACTCATTAATGTGCTATTTCAATAGAAAACCTTGCACGACATTAAAAAGCAACGAACTTTGTGCACTGCGTTGGTGTACTCGAACTTTAACTTTGAATTCCCTGGTTATTCTCGTTGTGTACTTAACATTCGTTCATCCATTCATTATTATATGTATGTCTCGGGTAGTTACGTTTTGAGATCTTAGCGCCGCTAATATAAGATCTCTGGGAACTCTTTTGAGCGATTTAACCAAACCAATGGAGATAATATGCTGAACTTTTAAAGCCTCGCTATGTTCCCTCATGATCATCCGTAAACTTCCAGTGAAACTTGGAAGTCTTTCTTGCAATAGGCATCCGATTTGCCCTCATCATTTTATAAACAAAAATCGTGAGTCCTTTAAATCCAGAGTGTCCAACTAATTTGAGCAAGTACGAATATATTGTCCGAGTCGAGGGGATGCTATTCCGCGGGAAGTGTTGTTTGCCACCTATTAATCCAATGACTCCACCTCTACTGCACTTGCTCTAGCTAGCGCTTCTTTGCCTCTTTTTCGTCTCGTTTGTAGACTAACCCTTGTCCGATAATAAACAACTGGATTGGAACTACTTAAAGTTGAAAAGTTGACTTTACTCTCAATCAGTCGAACATTCTTGTTAGTACTGCTTGCTTCAATTAGACACAAATACCCAAATGAATGCTTAAATCCAAAACAACTAAGAAGTCCTTAGGGTAAAGGGAACATATTTGAGTATCTGCAATGTCAATCAACCCCAAAGATATGGGTACTTGACCTGCAAACTTGCCCGTATCTATTCATAACACGCAAGATTAACTTTCAGAAATGCTAAACAGGCCGTCAAGTTAATTCTCAACCGACAAGGGCAGACCACATAATTGTCGGATTACCTTAAATATATGCAGCCGCCGTTACAACTACGATTCCCAGCCAAACACATGTTCAACAGCATCAGGAAGTAGCTAAACAACGTTAATATGTAGCACGGCATACTAAGTCAACGTACAGCTCGAAGGCTAGCTATGCATTGAACTTTATCTAGATCCCACTGTGTAGGGTCTATTTGGCAATATTCCACTCATCACACACAACACAATAGGTCAGCCCTTCGGCATATTTCTTTCAATTACCGATTTTATACATATTTGCACAGGACACAGCTGGCTCATCGGTAGATACGATTGTCGGGGGTGATTATCTTCGACTACACAGCCCACTGTAACTTCATCCCCTAATGTGACCGATGCCAACTGTACGGAATCGCCTGACGGTAACATTCATAACTAGCTTTCAGTAAGCCAATGCGATGGATTGGGAATGGCAATGGATCTCCTAATTAATGCATGAGATACGAATTTCGACTTGGAGGCATACGCGAACCTAAACAAGGTTAACATTCGAATACCAACCGCCTTCAAAGATGCGGCGATTGTTTGTGTTTCACCAGGTTAACATCCCCTAACCCGATTGTGCGAGTAAGTGTTGCTGTATTTATTTGTTTCATCTGCGTTTGTATTATCCCTGGATCGGTTTATGGAATTTGGCTCCTCGGGTCTTTAAGCCCACTCGGGTTACATGATAAATTATTCAGTGCCTTGCTGCGGCAGATTTCCTCGGTACAGGTTCGACCGGTGATAGGGTAGACAAGACGCTCTTTAGGAGTTTCATTTGATGTATACATGAATTAACTCTTGCCATTTTATAATGATAAAAAGGAGCACTCGAAAGGTATTGCCAAATGAAGTGGAAAATGTAAAAAAAAACGAAACAGGCAAAATGACTGGTTTCTGTAGTCGGGCGGGATCATCACTGGGAATTTGAATTATTCAAACGAGGATGCTCTTGAGCTGGTACGGATTTTAATGGGTTTGTTGCCCTAGTCTGTCATAATTAAATGGAATTTGAAAAGGCAACAGCATGGAATGATCCCTTTAAAGTTTCCTAAAGAGAAAAGATATACAATTTTGAGAAATATTTTGTTCCTTCGAGGTGAAATGTGCTCAAATTTACAAAATACAAATCTAGAGGGAATGCACATAGTCTGGCTTACCTGTGTCTGGGATCTTCGTTGTAAATACCTGAAATTTTTTCAGATTACTTTTGTTGGTTGTCAAATTTCATCATGTGGACAGATTCACTACGGTTGGAATGTTTGGTTGTAATATGAAATTGGGGTGAAAGCTGTGGGAATATGGGGAGATAAATGGTTACCGAAATCTGATATACGAGTATTGTCGATTGGATTAGAAAATGAAAAAGAGTAGCTTCCGGATCAAAGAGAGTAATACGTAGTTTTGCCTTAAGGTCTCAGTTAACAAGGAAGTACACTTCAGCAGCGAAACTGGATTTAATAATCTATCAGATTGAAAAGATATAAGACACATTTCATGTCACATATAATCCATCACTAAGCAGAGTTCCTCTCCTGCAATATAGGAAATGTTGGTGGCATGTTGTAGGAAGTGTGATTTAAGGAACATGGCATTAAAATGTGCAAGCGAATTAAATGTCTCGTGTCCCTTCATATTGTTTAGGGAGGATAGTTTATTATTCGGAAGCTACCTGATGCTGGATAGCTTTAACTACATGGCAAAAATCAGTGAATGTCGATTCCACGAATCTTAGATTCATCCTTACGAAAGTGAGAACATCGCTCTTCTTATTTTGAAATTTTCATCTCAACCCTTTGATGTCAATCACGAGAAATGCCGCCGTTGAAATAAATTGCACTGGAGTGCACCTCATGGTAATGACCACTAAAGATCAGGCTATATGGGCTATGTCATGGCTGTTGCAGGAAATTGTCAATTCTGTTTAATCGAGTTCCATCGTGAAGACCGTGAAAACGTTCTTGGAATCAAATTGGCTACTGTGAAATAGTTAGTTTGTCGGAGCTAAAACTATCTTCAGTCCAGCATTAATATGCCTGTAAAAATACAAATATTAATCGAGTCAGATACCAAGGTTCCTAACCTTGCTTTTCAGTGAAAATGGTAGTCCGTGCTGTCTAATAATGGCCAATTCTTGCCAGTTATTTCTGGTATCCCCAGAAGCCCTTCTCAATGAAGTTCTAAGCAACATTGTGCCCGAAACTTGAAAAATGATTTTCACTTTCCAATCGTTGCAATAGCCGTTAACATGATCGAAGTCACACTGCAAAAAAAGAGTTGATGACCTCGACTTCTGGATCTAGTCTGTCTGCGTATAATATAGTCTGATGGAGGGAATCTTCTAGATCGCTTGTGTTAATGTCGAATAGTATCGGAGTTTGAATATTTTTTCATATCAACAACTTTGCTCAATATTGCGTTGTCACATTTAACATGTTGTAAGTGTTATATGGCAAACCTTGCGGCATACCCGTCTAACTTGCTTTTAGAAGAGCCCTACTAACTTTACGGCACCGAAGTCTTTCTCAAAGTCGCCCAGACAGACTGCATTTATTCCATTGTACATTAGAGATCAGTTCCAACGAGAGCCGTCTAGTGTCTTGTCTTGCCCCAAAAGAAAGTTGGTTGTGCGTAATTATGTTGTAGTCCTCCACCCTATTCAACTAAGCTCTTTAGACTACTTACTTAGTACAATAGGCCTAACTTGGCCCGCAGTGACAAGGGTACATTGTCCCATCTCCTAGCTTAATCTAATCTACTTAGGTGGCGTTACAGTCCCGAGTGAACCTGGCCAACAACAAGCCTCTTCAGCTAATATGGTCACATGCCAGCTGCCTCCAGTATAGCACTCCAAGTTGGTTGAGATCTCCTTCCAAGTGCGTGCGCAACCTCTTCTGCGCTATTCTTTGAGGTTAGAATCTAAAACCTTTTAAGACGGAGCTGTGGAGTCCACTCTCTCAACATAACCTAGCTATCTCAGATGTTGGATCCGATGACTAGACTGATGTCGCTGTACAGCCCGTATAATGCAAATGGAACTAAAAATCGTACCCAGTATATTTCTCTCGAAACGGCCAAGTGCGTTTTCATCCGCTTTCGATAAGGTACCAGCTCCTGAGTAGAATCGGGATGATAGTGATCTTAAATCAAGTCAGCTTGGTGTTACGAGAGAGAACGCTGTCTGCTCGAAGAGCCAGTGTTTGGCAAAACTAATTCTGCGTCTGATTTATTTGCTGATTCCGTTCTTGCCTGTAGCTGCGGAGTCAAGGTAGACCTCAACTACCTTGAATATAGCTTCAACTACCTTGAAGCTATGGTGACATTCTGGCCAAGCTGTCTTTGGTGTGCGCCCTTGTCATTATCGTCAGACGCATTTTGACCTCCTCTTCCTCAATTCTGACGAAAGCTTCATCGATTGCGCACAGTGTTCGTACAATCATTTCCGCGTACCGAAATATATGCGGGGTCACATGACATCCCGCTGCCTTGTTTAACAACATTTTTGACATTAGACGGCTCTGTTAATTCGTTACCGACATTGATGGAGCACTGAGAATTCTCCATAGTCACCCTGCAGAATTCAACGGGCTTGGGAGAGATGTGACAATCAGAGTCACTATACACGAAATCTGAAATTCCTGGGTCATTTTCAAGATCTGCTGTAGCGCGAGTATTTGATTGATAGTGCACTTTTCTGGCCTCTAAATGCACAGTTATGGACCACCCAGGTTGTTCATGAATGGCCGCAGACGCGCATATAATTCAGCAGAAAAGATCTTATTGGCGACTTATCTCCCACGATGTTGAGATTCCATACTTCGGGCCCTCTTACCATACCCTTCAGATCAGCTGGTACATGTTCACAATTAGTTCATCTTCAGCTACTTTAAATAGCCCAGAAGGCACTCCGTCTAACAGCAGCTTTACTAGCTTTTTATATTGCTGGCTTAATTTCGTCTTTGTTAATGGAAGAGAATTCATCCTGCCTGACTTGGACCATCATCGATGTTACGTAGACTATAGGCGTAGTCTTACAATGTTCATCATTGCAGACTTCTATGCTGACCTCGTAGCCCTGACATGTTCGTCTTATTCAAAAGCTTGTACGTCATCCCTACAGAAGTAGCGAGTAACTCTAGTTCTACGATACAGCCCATCTATGTACATATCCTTCTTGGGTTGCATGTACCATGTATTCTACCGGTTTCTTGCTACATATTGCAGCATTTCAACGTCAAACTTTGATGATATTACTTCACTCCGTAGTGCCTGTAATATCCACATTTGTACCTTGGCTGCAACGAGATAATGATCCGAATCTATGGTGGTTCCAGGGAAAGTTCAGACATCCAGAATGTTTGAGTAGTGTCTGGCGTCAATCGCAATTTGATTAATCTGGTAGGTCAGTAGATAACCAAGTGCTATTATGGATATGTGGGCTATTAAAAGGTTACGTCCCGGTGCATATTCTAAAAACTTGAATCCATTATCGGACATGGTATAATGTATTTCGATGACTCGCTCAAAGACGATGCCTTACCCAGTCTTGCGTCAAGATCCATCGACTAACCTCCCCAATAACGCGCTAAAATTCGGAAATAAACTAATTCCTTGAAAATTGGCAGGGTTAGTCCTAACCACATACCTTTTTGAAGTATGGTGTAATACTCCTATTTTGCAATGCTCGTTCGATTATCTGTATTTTTCAGTGCAGTGCAATTTATCGTGTTTAAAATGTCTATTGCTTCCGAAGGAATGCGCCTCAATATAAGGCTTGGGATAGAATCTAAAAAGAATAGGGACAACTAGTCTATTGACGACAATATTTTTGCTGCGTTTTCAAGGTTGAAGATGAGGAAACCATGATTCTCGAGTCGCAAGTGTTAAAATTCGTCGCTTATATAGAGGTGATTTATACTGCTCTGTTTCAATGCCGTAGTTATGGCGATTGGATTGTCCACCATATTTCCGGCCTCAAAATAAGTTCCCAGCTTTATTGCTTTCTCCTTTAGGTTTTGGATTACGAGAAACCGACTATTGGAGTCGAAACTTGGTGGACTGATTACAGTAACTGTCTGGCTTCTATGGTCCCGGCATTCGGACACTTTGAAATTCATTATGATCGTTTCCTCCAAACAATTTATTTATCTATAAAAACTGGGTTTTATTGCCCGAATTTCACTGCCGCTATACAGGTATGTGTACAAAAGTACTGTAAAGTTGCCTTATTAATTGTTCGCAGTCCTTATATCCAGGTCTTTTATGTCATTAGTTGTTCTATGATGTTGTTCGTTTATAGTAAACGTCGATCAATTTCGACGTTCGTTCTTTCTGTTTGCTAGGAGATTAATTCCAGCCAAACGTACGCATTAAAATGCTGGAGAAGTGCGATCAAGGTGCTCTATTTACAATACATAGTTGTAGAGGCTCATCTAACAAGAGGTGTCATTTTAAATTTCGCGCCGTTATTGAACTGCCAATATTCAAGTATCATTACGATGACTTTTGATAACCAAAAGCTAGGAGGTTATTAAATATTGATAGCTACTACTCATTCACCCTACTAAAATGAAGAAAATTCACTACCAATACCGTGAAAATGTCGTTGAGACATTTCGTAAAGTTCATACTGCTTTTCGTCTTTATCAAGCACCTTCTAGTACAGATACAGTAAATTTAGTCGATAAATTTTAACGTCCTGGACGGCATAGTGATGTGACGATTCCAACTAATGTTCGTCCTGCGAGATCAGCTGAAAATATCGCCGTCGTAGCTCAGAGTGTGACTGTAAACATGCTGTAAAACCAGGTGTGTTAATTTCGTGAGGAAATTGGCCCTATCCACAACCAGTTTGCATCGCATCTTTCTTTCTCTCTATGTCATTTTCACAAAACCTTAACACGTGCTCGGGCATGTCATATCCACTTGAGTGTTAAGTTCTAAAAAAAAAATCTTGGCCTGCATAATTATATGCAGCAATTGACATGAGAATTGAAGCCAGCCACGCACAATTCCGTAATTTCGCTGATTGGGTACTGGCAATGAATCAACGATCATCATTTTTTAGACAAAATAATTTTGAATTATGAGGCTTTTGGTGCATAACCAAACAAAGCTGTCCCATCTGGTGCTCCAAAAACACAAGAGAAAAGTGCAACAACCTCTTCATTCACAACGAATGACAGTTTGGTGCGGTTTTTGATGGCGGTGTGATTGAACCATATTTTTTCGAAAATGATGCCGGGGCGACCGTTTTAGTCAAATGGTGTGCGTTATGGAATGATGTTGACTGGCTTTTTTTACCTGAAAATAGTACTATGACGTGGACGACGTCACATGCCACACAGCTGTCGAAAAATGGCTCTATTTCCTAGTCGTGTCGTCCGTCGAGATCGTGCGATTTAAAACAATTAGATTTTTCCTTTGAGGGTATGTTAAATATAAAACCTATGCCAGTGCTTTACCAACGATTCGTGCACTAAAAGAAACAGTGGAGCTGTTATTCGAAAACGTGATGAAAAATTCCATCAAAAGGATGACTATTTGTAGGCAGACTCGAGGCGGATATTTGCAGGTATTGTATGTATTTCTTTACTAACTTTAGTTGGTTTAAATTATAAACTTCACCAGTGTTCTGTAAAAAACTGTTGCAGTTTTCTACTGATTCAAAATGACACCTCTTGTTGAATGACCCTACATGGCTATGTAAGTACCATACCAGCTGCATTTGATCGTACGGAATCTGTATTGCGGTGGCGGGTCCGTAGTGGTTACTATTATACTCGAGCGCTCACAATTTCATTTGTTTGTCACTTCAGTGTCTTTCAGAAAGGAACTGGGTGATGGAAAGCGCAGCATATCCGTGGTATACATTTGTATTTGTATTTGTTTGTACTCTATCTCATATTGAGGCCACCATTTCTGTTCATGTTTGCTCTTGATAATTTTCTTCCGATTGAAGCTGAAGGTAGCGGAAAGGCATTTCAAGTTAAATTAAAAATCGAGTTGTGAAAAGTGCCTCATGTTAGCAAAACGATAACGCATATCTTTGGCTCCCACTTAGGAGAGGAATTCATGCGATGCAAGTTTCCAGTACTTGGAACTTCGCACTTCCCTGTATTATCTATGGCGATAGATTTTACATAAAATTATATCAACCCTTTTTTATACAGAATTGTAGCATTGTGGCCAAGGTACGCTATTTTGTGAATCTGGTTAAGCTTAGTCTTGCTTACAAAATCTCATCTCTGCATTCGCCTAGCAACATCTTGTGCAGATTAATCCTTCTCTCTATTCTGATTAGTGGGTTAACGTTTAAAGCAAGGATTTTTAAATCTACCTCATTCAACGTATCAGACATTATATAAGCTTGCCGGACTCATCAAACAAGTTCGAATTGCTTCTGAAAACAAAATAATTGTTTCGGCAAAGAATACACTGAGTGCCACAAAATTGGAGAAAATGCGACTCTTTCGCCACTTCTGTTTCGAGCCTGAACTTTGTTCTTTTGTTCTTGTAACCTAGCACACCCTCCTTTATTGACGAGGGATGACCTAAGTCTCTGCAGGGTACACAAAAGAATGGACTCATTACCTCTATCCTTTCAATGCATAGAGGACACTCCCCGTATTTGTGATCCTTCTACCGCTCAAGGTACTTGAACTACATATTAGAGTGAGCTGTAGCGTAGCCGAACCCCTAACTGGGCACACATTGCGTTGCACTATCTGCCAATTTTAACTATTCGCAACCTGGGGCGTAATATGAAAGGAATTCGATACTACTCACACTATCAATGTTGCTGTTGGATGTTGGCTTACTCTAGAAAATTGGTAACCTACAACTACCACCTAAAGTACGGTCGTGGTATAATAAATGGCTTGACTCTCACAAATTTCCATATCTTTCAGTCTATAGCCATGAGTCGAGAGGGCTTCGAACCTAGCTGCTGAATTATGCACCAAAGTCGGCCTCAAAGCCAATCCCAAGAAAAGCACAATTGCTAAATTCACCAAGAGAAGAAGACGAGAAAGACTTAGAAATGCCACTCGGTGAAGTAATAGAATTCTCAACGGAGATCAAAGATCTAGAAATCACACTGGATGAAAAACTTACTTGGAACACTCATCTTTCTAAGACTATTGACAAGGCCAGGACTTCGCAAGGCTAGCTGGGAAAAATTGGGGACTTAATCCCGAAATGACACTATGGATGTACACGGCAATAACTAGACCTATCATCACGTATACAGCCACCGTTTGGTGGCATAAAGCAGCGCAGAGGTCAACACAGGCCAAACTTAACAAATTTTAATTTAATTTTTTTAATTTTTTAATTTTGGTGGGGGCTGAGGCCCCCATTTATTGGCTTAATACAAGCTTAATCTAACTTAAAAACTAACAGAAAGACTTAAGAGCTAGTGACCAAGGAAGTGATGGAAGAGATCTTGTTTGAGACGAGGAGTGCTCAGGTGGAAATGGAAAAGGGAGAGGTTCGAGTTGACCTTTCGGAGCATTCGGGAAATAGGTTCGTTGGAGCCATAAGAGGTGCGGTGGACCGGTAGATAGAAGAGACGAGGACAACGTAGATTGCGGGGGTTGGTATTGAAGGAAATGGAGTTCAAAATGGATGCACAGTCGATGGAACCTGAGAGAAGACGATGAATGAAAAGAACGTCAGCAATATTCCTACGTTCTTCTAACGAATTCATATTTAGAAGTTTGAGGCGGTCTTGATAGGTAAGATTAAAGGGTCGTTCCATGGCAGGCCACGGAGGGCAAATCGGAGGAATCGACGTTGAATACCCTCGATTCGGGAAACATGAACCCGGTGAAAGGGGGACCAAGCTTGACTGGCATACTCAAGCAGGGGGCGAACAAAGGTAATATAGAGAGATCTGGTTACATACGGGTTGGAAAATTCCTTGGACCACCGTTTAATAAAGCCAAGTGATGAGTTGGCTTTGAGGATCATCTTATCGATATGTGAACGGAAATTAAGCTCACAGTCGAATAATATGCCAAGGTCTTGAAAAGACTGAACCAGGGGAATTGGTTGACCATGGAGAAAATAAAGTCGGGGGGGAGACGGGTTGTATTTACGTGAGAAGGTTATAAATTGACATTTGGCTATATTAAGTTCTAGGCAGTTTTTGAGGCACCAGATTGAAAACCGATCAAGGTCTTCTTGAAGAAGGGCAGCGTCCTGGGGAGAGGAAATAGATTTAAAAAATTTTGTGTCGTCAGCGTAAAGGGAGAGGGAGGAGTGCTTAATGACACTCTCAACATCGTTGATAGTAAGAATGAAGAGAAGAGGGCCAAGATGACTGCCTTGTGGAACTCCAGATGAGGCCAGAAATGGAACAGAAAGGGCGGATCTAAACCGAACACTATAATATCGGTTTACCAGGTAAGAAGAAATCCATTTTAAAAAGAGCGGCTCAAAGCCGAGAGCAGACAATTTGAAAAGGATCAATTTATGAGATATCTTATCAAATGCTTTAGTGAAATCTGTTGCTATAACATCGATTTCTTTGCCATTTTCTAAGGCTGAGAGTGCAAAAGACACGAATTCAACTAGATTTGTGGTAGTTGATCTACCTTTTAGAAAACCATGTTGTCGGGGTGAAATAAAAGGCTTGCATTTGAAGCTTAACGCTTCGTATAAAATGCTTTCAAAGAGTTTGGGTATATGAGAGAGTTTAGCAATGGGACGATAATTGGTAACTTCATGCTTAGATCCCTTTTTGTGTATTGGGATTATAAAAGAGGTCTTCCAAATCTGGGGAAATTCACCCTGTGTGAGCGATAGACGAAAAAGGTAGGAAAGGGGTAGAGACAGGTTGGAAGAGCATTTCTTAAGAAACATGGCGGGAAGTCCGTCTGGGCCAGGTATAAATTCGTCCTTAAGATTTTGTAACTTTTCTTCAATAACTGCAGGATCGAAATTTTGAGTGAGAAAGGGACCAATAGAGAAATTTCGTAGATCATTGAAGTAAGAGGGATCTGGTACGAAGGAGTTGTTGGCAAATGATTGTTTGAAAAATGTGGCAAAAAAGTTGGCGATGGTAGGAGGATCACATGAAGTTTTGGTTTCGAAAGCGAGGGAGGAAGGATAACCATCGGTCTTACTTTTGCAATTGACAAATTGAAAAAAGGACTTGGGGTCATTTATGAGATTGGTTTGCGCACTATTCAGGTAGCGCTGATAAAGAGAGTTATAGAGTTCAATGAAATGAAGATATGTACCTAGATAATTTGAATAGTCGGAAGAAGAGTGGGTGCGAAGGAATACCGCCCATAACTTGTTTCTTTTGTTTCGCAGAGAGCGAAGTCTACGATTATACCAAGGAGGGGATGTAGAAGAAGTTTTATGGCGGGTGTAAGGCACATAAAGGGAGATGGATTTGAATATTTCTCTGTAAAAAATGGAGAGGGCATCAACCAGAGATAGATTGGTAAACTCAAAAGAAGCACTGCTTAGATAGGTATTAATTTTACGGAAATTAGCTTTGTGAAAATTGTAAGAAAATAGAACTGCGGGGGGAGGCGACTGAAGGGGAGAGTTGTGGAAAAATGAGAGAAGAAGTGGAGGATGAAAGTTATCAATAGTTGAAAGAGATAGGGGACAACACGATACTGAGGAGTTGATGGGATCAGTTGTGAAGATAAGGTCTAATTGCCTTTCCATATAGTTGGAAACGCCACTGACTTGGCATAGACTAGAGTCTGTTAGCCGATCTAAGAATAGGCATTCCTTAGTAGAAATGGGATTGGAAGCGATGAAAAAAGATAGGTCTTCAGATGGAGTCCACTTCAGCTGAGGCAGATTAAAATCGCCGAAGATAATGATATCATCACGCGATTCTGATAAGGCGATCAAATTGTCAATTGCTGCAATAGCAAGTTGGTAGGATTCAATAGGTTGCGCCGGAAGAATGTAACAACACATAACGTACAGGCATCTGCGAGTGAGGGTTATTTTAACCGACACAAAGTCGAGCTTAGGAGAGGATGATGTTGCAACGAGAGAGGAGTCCAAGCTGTTGTGAATAGCCAGTAGGACACCTCGACAAGGGGATTCAATCAAGGGGGGTGCGCGATCATCATCCCGAAAAACATTAAAAGAAGGAGGGAATAACTCCTGGTTTTTTATGTTGGGGATAAGATTAGTTTCGGTCAGAGCATAGATATCAAATGGGAGAGCATGAGATTGGCGGAAAACAGCGTGGGTTTTAGAACGGAGTCCTCTTACGTTCTGGTAATAGAAGGTGAGAGGGAGTTTTTGCATGACTTTTTAGGGTCGAAAAAATTTATCATGGTCAAGGCGACTGCGTTGGAGGTGTGAGACTCTTTTAGAGTGTACATATTGGCGAAGAGCGGCAAGATCGTCTGCAACTTTTTGGGGGGGCGTATTGAAAATCTCGTGATACTTTATATAAAGTTTCCTGAGACTGGTAACGTCTGTAGGGAGGCCTTCCTGCTGGATAGAAACCATGACGCTTGTTTTTGTTTTACCCTCGTAGCACACCGAGTCGGATTTATCGTGCAGATAGGCGAGATATAGACGTATATTCTCATATATCTTTTTATCTCTAAGCCTAGAGAGCGCATAGCGACATTCGGTGGTATCGCTAGTTTGCTGCGTTAATTTAACAGTGGGTGGCGAAAGGGGGTCAATAGAAGAGGGAGTGGTTAATGAGTTCGGTGTCGCAACGGCTGGTTTTTCTGAAATAGGGTTTAAAATGTGAGAACTGATGAAATTGGGATACTTAGCTCCAGTTCTGAGGTCGAAATTAGGGAAAGGCGTGTGTGAAAGGGGTTGAATGGTGGGAGTTTGAGTGGCAGGAGTTTGAGTTGTAGGGGTTAAGTCGAAAGAGACACGTTGACGTTGGGGCTTGACTTGAGGTGGAATAGGGGGAGTTGGAGTTTGGGTGGGCGGCTTAAAATTAGGAAAAATTGTTGTTTTAAAACTCCAATTGGAGCTGGGTTTGTTGTGGGAAGAGGAGGTGGGTTTTGGCAAATTGGATTTATTTACTAACTTATTTCTTGGTTTAGGTATAACGGACTGCTTGGCTTTATCCTGCTTCTTGGGCGTATTTTCCAACCATTTGCAGACACGCATCTTTCCAAGATTGAAATTGTTGCTGGCAGGATTATGGAATAACCATTCGTACTTGGTTGGAAGATTTAGCTTGAAGCTGCGCTTGCTTCTGTGGTGAGATGTAGGAAGCAAATTGCAGTGGCTAATGGTAATGCCATATTTCTTTTCGAAGAAATTTGAGATCCAATCAACATCAGCGTTTGGGGGGGCGCCTTTGATAAGAAGCGTAGTGACCAATTGATTCTTCGAAGCAAGCTTATCAAGTCTACGTTGCCATTCGGAAGGTGTCCAAGTTGAATTAAAATGACTGATAAGCTTCCGTGGGGCAGCGATTGGAGGAGCTGACATAGAAATATTTTCTGCTGTTAAGTTGGAAGAAACTTCGCAGGAATCAGTGGGTTGAACCGTCCGCAGATGACTTATGTGTGGGGGTGAGCGTGAATCCACTTCAGGTTCCATTAATTCAGCCATGAGTGATGTATTGTAGGGAACATTCTGGTAAGGCTGCGGCAAGTTTTGTGTATCAACGATTTTGCTGTTTATTGTTGCGATGTGATGTTCAATATCGCATACGAGGGATCGAGTCGCGGTAAGTTCGTCGCCGACATCGTTCACTTTATCGAAGATAACTTCGAGCATGGGATCACAGTGTTTGGGAGAGAGTTGTTTGTGTGACGAGGACTGAAAATGAATGTCTATGTCGTCACGCAGGGAGTTTATCATCTCGCAGGTTTTTTGGTTGGAGATAACCTGCGCAGAACACATAGCTTTAATGTCAATCAACACTTTATCGAGGTGACGTAAGGGAGTTTCTTCATTCCTGGATCTCCCGGAGTCTAACTCGATAAGACCAGCAATTTGTTTGTCCATGTGCTTTACTTTGGATTTTATTACATCGGCTGAGTTCTGCACTGAGTTACGTAACTCTTCAACACTTTTAACACTGTTTTCTATTACCGAAATTTTATCCGTAATCTTTTTGGCGAGTGCGTCCTGGTAGGAGTCATTTGAATCACTTAGGCATTTTATTGCCAAAAGTACGTGTGAAAGTGAGATACTCTTACACTCATCACAGAAGAAAAGTAGGTTATCGGAAAATTCTTTAATAAACACCGTGTTTCTTTTATTTAACCCGACACAAACGGCATGAAAGGCGTTCCCACAAATGCCCTTGCAAACTACCCAGTCAGCATTGCTGTCAACGATTACACAATTGGCAATTCCGCAAGACATATTCAAATTGGTTGTGTAGGTCAGTGAGGGTATAGATATAGGTCGAGTTATTTTGTTTTATTTATTTATTTTTTTATTTTTTTATTTTTTTTTTTTTTGTAGATAGGGGCTTTTATTTGCACTGAAATCTGCCAGTAGACAAAAAAAAAAAATAATGAATTCGAGCACTGGGGGTTATTAACCGGAAAATGCAATTTAACGAGATTTATAACTGAAAATTGAACAGGGGAATAGGGAGAACAAGAAAAACACGTCTAACTGGTTTGAGTCGCAATGAACAATTACAGAGACTAGTCTGTGTCTGTGTAACTGGTGAAATGAAAACCGCACCAACAGCTGCGCTTGAAGTTATCCTAAACATCCCACCACTTCATCTAGAACTCATGAAGGAAGCAATGGTGAATGCCTACATGCTCATCACTGAAGATGAATCCAATTTCAAACTAATTCATACTGCAATCCTTCATGAATCCTTGAAATACACATAATAGACAAGTGTCTACCACTTTCGGCACAACTTTAAGGTTACTTTGTCAGACAGTCTTAACTGGGAACAGGAAAAACCAACATTTGCCAAGGACTCACGAATATGGTACACAGACGGATCCAAAACAAATGAAGGAGTTGGAGCCGTAGTATACGATCCTCGCACTAAAGCATCCCTTCATGTCAGTATGGATACAACCAGCTCCATATTTTAGGCTGAAATCCATGCAACAGAACTTTGCATTCGGGAGAATCTAACCAGACATGTAACAAGCAAAAACGTTTATATTCCCTACTTGCAATTAACGCCTTTGAAATAAAATCAATTTGGGTGCCAGGACATAGTGGATATGAAAGAAATAAAAAAGCAGACGAACCAGCTAGAAAAGGATCCGCACTTCAATTTAAGATGCCAAGACCATTCTGTAGGCTATCAATGAACACCAAAAGACGAAGTATTAAAACCTGGATAGAGGAAAAGAAGCTTCATTTCTGGAGAGAAGCCGAAGGAAATAGACAAGCCAAAAATTGTATGACAAGCTGTTGCCACAAAAAAACGAAACAACTACTACAATTAAGTAGAAGTCAGATCCGTCTGATCACAGGGTTTCTCACAGGGCACTGCCGTGTGCAACGCGAACGTAGAAACAGCAGCACACGTACTATGTGACTGCAATCGTTTAACTAAAATACGTCAACGTTACCTACCTTGAAGCTTCGGACATATCTGCCTAAAGACTTAGCCGCCTCCTAACAAATTGCGGCATCATTGATGAGCTCTAAATGATGGAGGATTCACAATAGGCCCAACTGTGGCCACAGAGATCTAGGATTCTTTATACCACCTCCCACAACAATATACAACTAAAATCTAGTCAGGTGTAGTACATAATAGCTACAAAGATGGCATCTCCCCCTTTATTTCAAGGCCTAAATTTCTACTGATCCTACCCCAGACAGTGTACTATGAATTTGTGTCAAAACCTACATACGATGTACCCCGTTCTACTGCCAGAATGTATGTATTTAATGCTGACCTTGGAAGGAAAGAATAGTGCAAGCTCAGTTTTTACCTTTGCTCTTAGGGAAGGGGATGATATTTTTATTTTTGATTCTGAGTCCTTGAATCTAGCTTACTCCTATATGTGGTTTGAAGGGCTGCATTGGTGGTAGCATTAGAGCAAGATAACCGGCGCCTCATTATTGCAATTGGAAGACTACGAGATCCTCTATCGCGGTGAAATTAGCATCGTTTGGTTTTTACCCCAATTTATAGGGGTTTCTTAGTGGGTATTCTGATGACCTGATGACTGAATACGGCCTTCTTAAAGTACCTTGCTTGAGTATGTAGTAGGACCAATGCAGGTTTAATGAAAACATCGTCAGATTCTTTTACTGCAGCCTCAGCTGATGTTGATCTCGCGGCCCTCCAAATGTACGCATTGGTCTACATATCAAATGATTGGCAACCAACGATTTTGGATTCTCAAAATTCACCATTCTAAGCTATGGCGGTGCAAGACTCCCAACTCTAGTCTTCTTGACCAATATGTCACACTACAGTTTCAGTTTTTGTTTTTTGTTCTAGCTCTTGTCTCTTCTTTAGCAGGTGCTAGTTGTAGATGAGCCCAAATGTAACTTCCTCATGGAAATACTGCGCTGTAGACTATTTCTGCGACTCTTGGGAACGAGTTCTAAACGAAATAGCTAAATCAATCATCTCAAATGTCGGAGCAGTAATTTCATACATCCGTCGACTAAAGTATATACACAAGTCCTTTCATATAAAAGGAAGATGTACACATACTAGTATACGTACCTATGTAACAATTTTCAATCATCATGCATATATTCATGTATGTGGCCCTCTAACGCCCATTTGAATTCTCCAGCACTCGTTTAATCATTCTTTTGTGAATCAAAAACACCCTCCAGAAAATTCAAAAGCAATTGCAAGTGATTCCTTTGTTCGACATTAAGGGCCTTTTTTGACTTCCACCATTGACGGTGTAGTCTCCACCCTCCTCTCTGTGCTCTCGTCATATACTCATCGTATTCTGAATCCTGTTTATGTTTATCTTGGAAACTCTCTTCCGGAAAACAATAAACAAAACGCATCCTATTTCTACAAGTCATCAAACATACTAAGTATATTGACTGTCGTTCTTCCTTTTGATTTCTCATCAAGCGCGGGACATGTATCCAGTCTCCACCGGAATCGACTTTTTCAAGTGTCCTTCGTGTCTTCTTGTTTTCGTATTTTTGGTTGTTTTTTTTTTTTTTTTGTTGTTGTCTTGTTCTGGTTCGTTCTAGGTTCCTTGACGTGTATTTTCAATCTCAAAAGTTATCGTCCTACTTCAAATGTCAGGACATTGCCAATTCAAATCACATTGATTGAAGTTTGTTATTCGTTACAAACCATCTTGTGGAGAAGCAAGTCGGGCGTTGGTAGTTGTATAACAGAATGTGGATCTGCATGAATGACAGAAAAATACATTAAGGAGCACAATGTCTACGTATTTATCAAAAAAAAAAAAAAAAAAAAAACACAAAAAAGAATAAATAAATAAAGAAAACGAACAACAAGGAGACAAAAACGGTAGGCGGCCAATGTGTTTGCGTAATGGTGGACGATGTCATTTTCATGCCCACCTGCACTGGTTGTCAGGGCTGCTGCTCCTCCATCGATGTCCCGGAACTGAGCTAGGGTCTATGACTGGTGCTCCTGTCCTCCAACCTTTTTGAAGTTAATTTCGTGGCCGAGTGAAAATTTATATTTTATTTACTTCGAAGGGAACATTTCATTGTAGGCGAAGGCAAAGCTGCTTTCGCAACTTTTGCATGTCCTTGCCACTTCAGTTTATTAAGTTTGGCATAATAATGTTGGTCCAGCAGTCCACGGCAGGAGGAGTCACTTCGGTGGTGGTAAGGTAATATTCCGCCGGTCTCTGTGCGAATTAGAATTCTGTGAAGCATTTCGTTTATGGTTTCCAAGAGAACTTCGGAAATACTTGTTTTGTTTAAATTCATTGAAATTCAACAAAAAAATAAAAATCGAAAAAAATACTCGTACATTCAAAAGATGAGAGAGAAGAAACGAAAACAAATTCCAAAGATGAACATTAAGTTCAAAGAAATTTAGGGCTGGAGTAATAGACTGGATTGGAGGTTATTTAAAACGTTTCATTTGGTGGACCATTTTACATTCAAATGGATAGTAATTGCGGCCGGAAACTCATTACGCGGAAGTTGTGGGTTTGTAATTTTACACTGGATCGGCGATGTGGGCTCTCCATATTATGACAGAAGCAATGAGGGTGTCCTTTGTAGGCTACGCCTTACTTGAAGTTCATTTATACGATTGCCTTCATTATGAAAATTGCTAGGAAAATAACAGCGACAGTCATGACGGTTCTTTTTTCTGTTATTATTCTAATTGACGTTGTCGAATTGGAAGACCATAGTCACGTTTTGTTAAGAAACTTTTAAATTCTTCTTCTCGGTAGAACAAATTTAATAATAAATTCTCTCGAAAAGGGACAGGAAGATAAAAGTTCCAAATTATTGGGAATTTTCACCAGAACGGCACATTTCAGATTGCTTTAAAAATATACAACTACGAGTATATTGACATGCAGTAGTGAAGAGAGTATTGGTACTCAAACTAATGAGAATCGACAAGAAGGAGCTTGTTTATTTTCAGTCGCTACTGAACTTTTGAAGTGTTCTATGAGCAGTCTCTGTACTGTGGCCCTTTCTCAAAAAAAAAACCTGGACATAAATTTTCCTAGGAATTTCTTGAATAAAGTTTCGGATCTATGTTGTGCTGGGAAGTACGTCTTTTAAATGGTACATTGCATAGTTGAATGTTAAAAAGACTTACTTGCTTACATACTTAGGGGGCGCTATAGTCTGGAGAAGACCTGGGCCTCAAACAATAAGCCTCAACTATTAGCGCGGTCTTTGGCTAACTGCCTCCAGTTGCGCACTCCAAGTTGGTTGAGGTCCCCTTCCATTTGCGCGCGCCACCTAATACGAAGATTAGAGTTGAAGATTCTGCGGGCTGGAGCGTTTACATGTCCCAGCCATCTCAAACGCCCAATGCGCTGTTTTTGACCAGGTCAATGCCGCAGTACAGCTCGTAGAGTTCATCGTTGAATCGTCTCCTTCAGAACCCGTCAATGCATTTTTCTCTCAAAACGACCAAGGACACCTTCATCCGCTTTAGAAAGGGACCATGTTTCGGAACCATACAGTAGGACACGGATTACTAGGGTCTTGTATAGAGTTTATTTAGTTGTTCGAGAGAGGGCCTTACAACACAGTTGCCTTCTCAGCCCAAAGAAACAGCGATTGGCAAGCGTTATTCTTCGTTGGATTTCTGAAGAGATGTGGTTTTCAGATGTGACAGCAGAGCCGAGGTAGACCAAGTCCCTTACTGCCTCAAAGTTATAGCTGTCGATTGTGACATTCTGGCCGATTTATCGATGTTGGGTGCCCCTTCCTGTCTACAGCATATCCTCGCAACTCCTATACTCGCACACGCACCAGTAACAGCTCGCTGTGTTCTACTAATAATATCAATATCGTCGGCGTATGCAAGCAATTGAACAGACTTTTGAAAGATCGTACCTCGTGTGTTGCACAATTCTTTCAAGAATCATGTTGACAAAGTCACATGACAGCACGTCGCCTTACCTAAGTCCTTTTTTGACATCAAAGTTCTCAGTTAGGTCGTTACCGACCTTGATGAAGCAGCTTCAGCGTCATTCTCGACAATCGGAAGTGTTTGGCAGGGATGCCAAAACTAGACATGGCTCTGTATAGCTCGTCTCTGTAGATGGTGTCATATGCGGCTTTAATATCGATGAAAAGTATCGATTTGAACTTCTTGGGTTTTCTCCAGGATCTGCCGTAGTGTGAATATTTGGTCAATTGTGGACTTACTGGGCCTAAAACCGCATAGATAGAGTCCAATCAGATAGTTGACAAATTGTTTCAAGCGCTCGCACAATACGGCAGACAAGATCTTATATGCGATGTTTAGGAGGCTGACACCTCTATAGTTGGCGCAGTTTAGAGTCTCCTTTTTTGCGAACCGGGCAAAGGATGCTGAGGTTCCATTCATCAATCACACATTCATCCGATCAAGCCATCTCCAGCTGCCTTAAATAATTCGGCGGTTAGGCCGTTCGGCCCAGCAGCCTTGTTCGACTTCAGTTTGGATATTGCTACCCTCACTTCATTTTGGTCATTTTGACGGAATGCTTGACTTCCATCGTCAATATTGAATGGTTCGCTCTGCCTGAGAGGGGAATTTGTGTCGCCTTCGCCGTGATTTTTCCATTTCCTCACCACTGACTGTGACTCTACCACAAGGTGTTTTTGTTCATCTCTACAGGTTTTCGTTCCGATCTTATTACCCTGACACGTTCTTTTTACTTTTTCGTAAAACTTCCGAACATTATTCCTGCAGTAGCTCTTCTCTACATATTTCCTCGATCGGGCGCTTCTCATGCTCTTTCTTTTTTCTCCGGAGAACCCGGTGTTCTTCCGTACTCATTTGCTCCTAGATCTCACGAGCCGCTCTCGTCCTTTTGTGCAGCGTCGCTTTGTAGGCATGTTTTTTGCTACATGTGCTTGCCGGTAATCTTTTTCGAACCATGGGTTTCGTGGTGGTAAAAGTCAGCATGTCAGTTGCGGCATTTCTGATGGCCTCTTGGCATTTAAACCACTGGTCTTCAACACTTGATGCTGGCTACAAAGGGCTTCCCGAGAAGTTGAGGGATACGAGATCGGCAAAGTTTCTGGCGGCTTGTTGCGATTGCAACCGTTCAACGTTAAATCTCCTCATATTCGTAGTATTTGCCCGTTGTTGTGGCGTCTGAGATATCCATAAGCCTACATTGGCTGCAACTAGGTAGTGTTCCGAGTCCATGTTGGCCGCTCGGAATGTTCGGACATCTAAAATACTAGAGGAGTGCCTTATGTCGATCGCAACATGACCAATCTGGTTGACAGTTCACTGATCTGGTGTCTGCCATGTTCCCTTGTGAATACTGAGGTGAGGAAACCGTGTGCTTGCTATACAAGTAGTAACGTTACGCCCCGCAGCGAAATGGATTAGAGTAAGTCCGGTCCAGATGTGGTGTCGCGTAGGCTATGTCTTCCGATTGTGCTATCAGGACGATTTTAACGTCATACATCGGACATTGCTCATAGACTTTGTTGAGGAGTTCGTAGAAACTCTCTTTGGTACTCGTAGCATCGTCCTTTTCCTCTATTGAGGTCTGAGCGCATATAAGGCTCATGTGAGCGAATGCACGTTTGATACGGATAGTTATATGGCGTTCACTTACGTGTCGAAAGCTCAAGACTTCTTGCCTGAGTCTGCAGCTTACAGGAAATCCGCTCCAAATAGAAGCTGCTTACGTTCCTGCAGCAATCACCGTAATAAACATCACTGTTAAAAAGACATGGAGCAATAATCCCCTGGACTTGCCACTGTAGTCCGACTTGGCTATCAACAAAATTGGCTCGCAGCGAAAATTTGTGAAGCAAATGTCCTACAGGTGCACTATGGCCGGCAAGTACTCTCGGAATTTCCCATGCAAGACTATAGGCATGAAGGGAAACTAACCGGGAAAGACCAAATAGATACGCCTTAAAGATGACCTTGGCAAAACTATCAAAATCCGGTTTTAGCTCAAATTAAGACGAAACGTAAAGGAAGTAGTTCAGAACCTGAGCGGCATCCGTACGAAATGTTTTAGACTGTCAGGACAACTCTTGAAAATCGCCCAATACATGGTAAAATACAGATCTGCAGCGACCACATATGGCAACCGGAAAGCTTCTAAATAAGTCAACTTAAACTCAGATCAATCAATCGGACTTCCTTCCTGCTGAAGAGCATGGAGAGTATATTAAAGCATTCTCCGTCTATGATGCAACATTCACACCAACATGGAAGATCTTGTGATACTTTGCTAGTTTCTGAAATTTAATTCGACTCCAAAAATATGCAGTGCGGTTTTTATTTCAGACGCCTTCAAAAACTCAGATAATTTTGGGTTACAGCAATACTAGAGAAGATAATTTTCGTTTTCACTTGGTAGAGTTTCTGTTCGATGCTTTTAACAGGTCTAAAGAATGCAGACGATGTAACAGTCCTGCCTACCAGATAATACCTAACGACTGCTAGCTTCAAATGGCAGTGAAACTTAAACATAATCGACGACTGGTACATAGAGATGGTTTCAACCAATCCTCGCTAATACACCTCAATATCCGTTCCTCCAACGAAGCTATGTATTTAGTGTCCTTCTAAGTGGCGTTCATGCCACTTGATTTGTGTTTGACATCGAGGATCCCAAAACACCTTTGCGGACATAAGCCTAAAAAAATTTAAAATTTGTGATGCGAGAGGTTAGAAGTTGCCGGATTTCTGTAGTTCCTTTGGACTGCGACTACTAAATGGAACAACTAAAAGCCATAAATGTGGTAACTTCAAGTTTATGGGAAGTCAAGACACATCCGCTATTGATTACTGGCTTATAAACGGTAACCATATACCTAATAACGATAGGAAAAAATATGTAAATAAAACAACAACGGTATAAAATTGATTCTGGCTTTATTTTGAAGCTACGATCATACCATTATGTGTGGGATACGTCATTCAAATGACCGCCTAGGCTTCGCTGGTAGTACTTTAAGGAGTATGTAAAATTTTTGATGATTCGGTCCATTATGTGCGGCGTTATTCCGGCAATAGCGTGTCGAATGCTGGCCCCGAGCACGTCCAAAGTAGTTGGCATGTTAGCTTACATATATTATACATCTTACTTAGCTACATCTGCTTACCGCCGATCGTTGTCAAAGCACGGGTTTCGTTGTGGTGGCCGAATGAAACCCAGAACATCAGGGGCGGCATCGCTGATGGTATTTTAAGAATGTTGCCACTGGTCTTCCATACATGATGCTGGCGGTATAGGGTCTCTTAAGAGATTAAGGGAAACGCGATTGGAAAAGGATTTGGCGATCTCTTGCGATGTAGCTGTCTGACGGTAAACTTCCCCACAGTATTAGCTTGGCTTTGCGGTGTTCGGGATATCCACAACCGTACCTTGGCTACAACAACGTAATGGGTCGGACCGATGTTGGCCCCTCGGAACATTCTGACATCCATGATACTGGCGGAGAACCTTCCATCGATCGCAAAGTGGGCAACGGGTTGACGGTTGATGGATCAGAAGTCCTCCAAGTCCCTTCGTGAATATCGCGATGCGGAAACGGCGTGCTAGCTAAGACAATGTTTCGCCCCGCCGCAAAGTCTATTAGCCTGAACCCATCATCGCATGTGGTTCCGCGCAAGATAGATTGTTTCCGCCAAAATATGCCCTCTCTGCCTAGCTTTGCATTAAAGTTGCTGAAAACAATTTTAATGTCATAGCTGGAGCACTGCTCGTAGGTCTCGTCAAAGTGCTCGTGAAAGCTGTGTCGTCATCTTTCTCCTCTGTGGGCGCATGTGTGGGTATAAGGCTAGTGTTGGCAAATTTAGCCTTAATACGGATTGTTTGTAAAAACTTGGCTGTACTTCGAATTGCCACTTCACTTTTTAACACACAATGTATCTGAAGTGAAGTGAAATGAAATCGTCATTGACATCTGTGAAGCAGATTCCACTACATTATAGGCACTGACTTGCTGTCGAGTATGAGATAACCGGTCTTACTATTATGGTGTAGTTCCAATGGGTGACTTATGGCTTTGGCAATAGTGTTGTTCCAATTTGGTTTTTTGGCTACAGCTGCTCCTAGATATTTCATTCCACTGGAGAACTATGTAATTGTATCGCTCAGAAAGGTATTCAAGACTCATTTTTTATCTTGTATTGAAGGAGACTTTCACAGGCATTGCGGAGTTCACTGTGGGGTTTTCCTGAATGCACCAGTCAGTAGATTTGTAGCCTTCTGAGGTAAGATAGAAATGTGAAAATTGACAGCACGTTTTGAAATCTATCTCAATGGGAAGATCTGCCATTAGGACCAATCATATCCTATACGAGTATATACGTTTACATATATTATCACCTATGATATCCAGGGTAGTACGAGTATCTGACCCAGCATTAGCGCTTTTTAAATTTTTGTAGGCGTATAGGCGGTCTAAGGTGGGACGTACATATTATACATAATTGGTTATTTTATTCGAGTCCTTACTAGAATGTGACTTATGACTCGCTGTTTATTTCTAAGTTTCTCTTCGCGTAAAAAGGGAAAGTTTAAACCGACTAACTTGCAGAATTATGCCGATTTAACCTTGTGAATATCACTGAAAAGATGAATTTTTGTTCAGTCCTTCCTTCAACGTTTACCTGATGCCTTCTGTGCAGCAAAAGGTTCTATCTTTGAGTTTTCTTTTCTAGCCATTAGCGGCTCGTATATGGTTTTTGAAGAGTCAATTTGACGAGTTCTGAATGACGGACCTGTTTCACAGGAATTCTATAAAAAAAATGTATATGCACCCACCCCTCTCCTGATTGACACATATTTATATGTTTTCCAAATTAAAATGATAAATTCAATAAATCGCAGCTTAAAAATTAGGAATTCGTTGTTTTGAAGCGTTCAGACATTTAGATTAGTCATGAATATTTGATTTAATAATTCCTGATGTTTGATTATTGCGTGCTGTCAATTTCAGATATTTAATATTCGTATGCTGGTTTTCGGATTAATGAATACTAAGTAGAGAATTGTTTATTTTGTATTTTGAATTTAGCCACATAAGCTCTGAGATACGAGTACATATTATGGACGTTTCAAACGATTTTGTGTTGATTATTTCGGTTGGGGAATTTAATCATGTTATTAAATACTCGTACACACTGATAAAGTGATGAAGAGATTCGGAGATACATAGTTCCTTAATTGAGGACAAGATAGACCATTGTATAGCAATGGTGAAAATATAGTCATTTTAGGACCAACAGATGCCGTCTTAAAAGTTCCTCCTTGAATATCAAATTGCGATAGACTCGCTAAATGGCTTCTTTCACTCTATTAGAATATTCGAGAGCTAATCTGATTCTTAATGGTGCTCCATTTGAGCATAGGGAGCATTGGTGACCTTACGAAAGGCAGGCTATTATAAACTGAATCTGAACCTATTTTACTTTATATTTGATGGGATCCTACAGATCGGGGTGCACTTGGGCCTCTATCAACATGCCTCTCTAGATAGCTTGATCCCTAACCAGCTGCTGTCAGTTATACACATCAAGTTGGTCGTGGTCCCATTCCAACTGCTTGCATAATCTTAGGTAAGGTCTTGCTATGCTAAGTTTCCGCACTGATGTAAAATGGAGGATTTTTCACGCAGAAGGACTAGTACAGCTGCGCTCTATATGACTTAGTCATCTTAAGAACTATAGCCTAATATACACGTTGTTAAACCGATATATGTAGTTATCCTCCTCCACACTCCTGACTGTTTTCGACAGTATGTATTTTGTTTTGCTTTGGTTGTGGTTTTCAGCTTATCTGTTTCTTTCAGTTCCTCTCCAGAAATGAAGCTTCTTTTTTCTAGCCAGGATAGCCTACGGTTGGTTGTCAATCTATTGATAGTCGTGCATTTGGAAGGCCGTAAGGTGAACATCAGCTTAGGCTTCAGTAAAAAAATTTGACGATGTTTTCATTAAACCAGCATTGCTCTTGCTACACACTCAAGCAAGGCATTTAAGAAGGCCGCACTAAGTCATCAGGTCATCAGAAAACCTACTGAGAAACCCTTATAAATTGGGGTAAAAACCAGATGATGGTAATTTCACGGCGATAGAGGATCTCGTAGTCTTCCAATTGCAATAATGAGGCGCCGGTTATCTTGCTCTAATGCTACCACCATTGCAGCCCTTCAAACCACATATAGGAGTAAACTAGATTCAAGGACTCAGAATCAAAAATAAAAATATCATCCCCTTCCCTAAGAGCAAAGGTAAAAACTGAGCTTGCACTATTCTTTCCTTCCAAGGTCAGCATTAAATACATACATTGTGGCAGTAGAACGGAGTACATCGTATGTAGGTTTTGAAACAAATTCATAGTACACTATCTGGGGTAGGATCAGTAGAAATTTAGGCCTTGAAATAAATAAAATAGCCATCTTTGTAGCTATTATATACTACACCTGACTAGATTTTAGTTGTATATTGTTGTGGGAGGTGGTATAAAGAATCCTAGATCTCTGCGGCCACAGTTGGGCCTATTGTGAATCCACCATCATTTAGAGCTCATCCATGATGCCGCAATTTGTTAGAAGGCGGCTAAGTCTTTAGGCAGATATGTCCGAAACTTCAAGGTAGGTAACGTTGACGTATTTTAGTTAAACGATTGCAGTCACATGTCACGTGTGCTGCTGTTTCCACGTCCTCGTTGCATAGTCTGTATGTTTTGTCTTGTCCTATGCCCATGGTCATCAGCTCTTTTTCACACGGCAGTGTCCTTTGAGAAAACCTGTGGTCACTGGAATCCGACTTCTACTTAGTTGTAGTTGTTTTGTTTTTTTATGGCAACAGCTTGGCATAAGGTTTTTAGCTTATCTGTTTCCTTCGGTTTCTCTCCAGAAATGAAGCTTCTTTTTCTCTAGCCAGGATAGCCCACGGAATGATCATGGCATCATGAATAGAGATGCGGATCCTTTCCTGGCTAATACGAGTTTCGTTCCTTTCATGTCCGCTATGTCCTAGCACCTACCCGCATTGTCCTTTAAGGCAGGGCCCCCGCCCAATTATCAAGGCTTCGCCCATCAATGACGTTGTCTAATAAAAAGCGGGGGTAGATTATTCTATAACTGGTCTTATCGTAAACATCTTCAGATTACAGCCTCTGAATGGTTGCTACGATTTGACCAGTTACAAGTTGCCGGTCATAGGTCTTGTTGGCTGCTTGACCACCGGTAGTCCATACCAGGACTTAAATCACGGTACCATGGGAGTCAGGAGCCCACCGGATCTCGGTCCGGGCCTGACTTGTTAGAGGTAGGCCCCCTTGTGGGAGCGTCATGGTGGCCGTGGTTTAAACCCAAATTGCAGGTACGGGTTTCCTTTTTGGTTTAGCCCATTGTAGAGTTGCAAATAAAGTACTGGGTGCTGCGACCCTAGGAGCAGCAAGAGGTTTTAGGTCGGCCTCGACTCATACCAAGCGTGGAACTTGTGCCTCCAACACAGTTCCGAATTAGTAATACACTATTAATGTAGGCATGCGATGTCAAGGCGTATCCTTGCTCCCTATGGGTGTATGGGCACCTCGTAAACATAAGGTCTTATGACAGGTGGTTTACGTTAAAAATCTAGGTACGTTCTGTCCTTTAAGGCAATCCCAGACCAGTTTTGATTTTATTTCAAAGGCGTTAATTGCAAGTAGGGCTGCTCAGCTGTCGGAGAGAATATAAACGTTTTTGTTTGTTATCTGTCTGTTAAAATTCTCTCGAATGCATAGCTCTATTGTATGGATTTCAGCCTAAAATATGGAGTTGCTTGTGTACATGCTGGCGTGCAGGGATGTTTTAGTGCGAGGATCGTATACTCCAGCTCCAACTCCTTCAATTATTTTGGATTCGTCTGTGTTCCATATATGTGAGTCCTTGGCAAATGTTGGTTTTTCCTGTTCCCAGATAGACGGTCTTTAAATGTAACCTTAAAGTTGTGCCGAAAGTTGTATCGTGGTAGACATTTGTATATTAAGTACATGGTATTTCAAAGATTCGTGAAGGATTGCAGTATGAACTAATTTGAAATTGGATTCACCTTCTGTGATAAGCATGTAGGCATTCATCATTGCTTCTCTCATGAGTTCCAGATGAAGTGGTGGGATGTTTAGGATAACTTCAAGTGCAGCTGTTGGTGTGGTTTTCATTGCACCAGTTGCACAGACACAATGTAGTTGGAGTTTGGCCTGTGTTGACCTCTGTACTGCTTTATGCCACTGCGGCTGCATACGTGTAAATAAGTACATCCATAGTGTCATTTTGAGATTAAGTCACCAATTTTTTCCAGGTAGACTTTTGCTGGTGCGTAGTGAAGTCATGGCCTTCCCAATAGTCTTAGAAAGATGAGTTTTCCACGTAAATTTTTCATCCAGTTTGATTCCAAGTTATTTGACTTCCGTTGAGAACTCTATTGTTTCACCGAAGAGAGTGGCATTTCTGAGTATTTCTCTCCTTCTTCTCTTGGTGAATTTAACAATGAGGCTTTTCTTGGAATTGGTTTTGAGGCCAACTTTGGTTCATCGTTCAGTAACTAGGTTCAAAGCCCTCTGGAGGCGGTCCGAGATTGTGTCCTCGATTTACCTCTGATTAGAATAGCAATGTCGTCTGCATATCCTTGGACATAGACGCCATTGTCATGTACGATGCTTGATAGGGCGCTACCCTTGTTAACATCAACAGATTTGACAGAGAAGCGGGAGCTTTCCATCGGCATCCTGCATAGTCGAACGAGTTTGGCAGAAATGCCAGACCAGACATGACTCTGTATAGCTCGTCTCCATAGATGCTATGATATGCAGCTTTCAAATGTAGAAGTTCGACTTGATAGTATCGAGTCGAGTATTTGGTCGATGATGGATTAAATAAGTCTAAAACCGCACTGATATGGACCTATCAGGTTGTTGACGATCGGTTTAAGAAGTTCACATAATAAGGCTCAAGAATCTTGTATGCGGCTTTTAATTGACCCTATTTTCAGAACTGGACAGATAATGATCAGAATCCATCTGGTGATCAGAATCCATCTGGTGATCAGAATCCATCCATCTGCATACTCCTTATCAAACTATTTCCTCTAGCTTTAAAGAGCTCAATGGGTAAACCATCGGATCTTGAGAATCTGTTAGATTTTAGTTTGGATATATTGTGTGTAGCTATCTTCATTTCGTTTTGGTGATGGGATGAGATATCTCGAATGATGTAAGGATTTCCGTCGTCTTCGCTCTATAACATTCCGCAGAAGTGGTTCTTTCAAATGCTTAGCAAGGACTGCGACTCAACTACGATGTTCCCTTGTTCGTATTTGCAGGCTTCAGTTCGAATTTTGTTGCTCTAACATTTCCTTTATACCTTCTGGTAAAATTTTCGAACCTCTTTCCTACATCTGTCGATCCGTTCAACTTCGCATTTTTCGGATTCCTTTTTTTCCTTCGGAGGAGTTTGCATTTGATTGTGCTCATCTGCTAATACATGTCGACAGTAGCTCTCAAATAAGCTTCAGCCCTCGCGTGCTATGTTGCACTATACGTGTCTTGTTTGGTTGAAACTGCACGTCGGCATTTATCGTCGAACCGTAGGTTTCTTGTTTGTGGTTGCCTGCAGCATTGCCACTTTTCCACTTAATGTTGTTGATACGTTATAATAAGACAGGTTGAAGGAGACGTATTACAATTTACAAAGGCTCTGAGGATCTTACAGCATTTTCCTTGCTGTGATATCCCTACTACTAAGTTGTGGTCCGAGTCAATTTTGTCACCTCGGAATGTGCGGATGTCTAGAATACTGGTTGCGTGTCGTCTTCCATCTACCACAATGTGATCAAGAGACCGGCATGTGCCCTTCTGAATCTTAGAAGGTGGAAAACATGTGCTTGATTCGACAATGTTTCATCTACTACCAAAGTCTACCAGCCTAAGTCCATTTGCGGATATGATCTCGCGCGGGCCATGCATGCCCACAACGCTACCAAAGTCACTGAATTCCACTTTTACGACGTATTTGGGACAGTTCTCAAAGGTTCTCTCTGGGAGTTCATAAAGCCTTCCTTTTTAGCGCTGCTTTTTTCCTTTGTTGGTACATGTGCGCATATGAATCCCATGTTAATGGCTCTGATACCGACTGTCACCAGTTGCTCGCATACATATATGTAGGTCTGAAATGCGTGATTTTGTCCTTAATTCTTGTTCCAATAATAAACTCACATCGAAATAAGCGCTGCGATTATAATCCCCGTAGTAGATATCGCAGTTTTTGATTGCCCTCTTCTCGGGTCTGTCCCATCGCATGTCCCGGTTGGCGGTTATATCAGACTATTTGGCTCCCAATGCCTACACTAAGTATTCACAAGCATCTGTTCTGTTAAGAGTTTTCACATACAGGGTACATACCCGAACGTCGTTGTCATTGTCACATTTGCATGGGTTGTTACCAGTTAGTAGTTCTTACCCGAGGCTTTTATTTTTATGAGAATTTGTACTCCTAACAAAAAAAGACGTCAACATTGCTCGAAATACTTCTCGTCAATCATGTATGTGAGTGTAGCTTATGGCAAAGAAACAAACGACAAAGTGTCTAGCTTTCTCAACGCCTTGAGGGAGATAGGAGTGTAGTTTCCTAGTATTACCATTTAGAACCGGCGTTGAAATTTTTTCATTGTTATTCATGTCAGATATCCTTAAACAATTCACAAGTGTCAAGGTCTCAATAAGGGACTCGAGTTAAACATGAAAATTGCTTTCTTGAAAGAGAAAAAAGTGAATGCAAAATCCAATGGAGAAAAATGACAAAGCGGTTAAAGAAGCCAGTACGTTTTACTTGAGATTAGTCATCAGCAGCTTCCCCATGACGACGTTATTAACAGGATGCATTTATGGTAACGCTTTGTAGACAGGCATAGACTAATTTTCTTCGGTGGACAGAATAGTGTCCTAGGAAGTTTCCATTTGCCAAACCAACATTAAAGCTCCCACCTCCGATGAATGAGGCTAGCAAATTGCCATATGGTAAAAAGGACTTAAAAGGATTTGTCTGTGGAACACACCCAAAGAGTGACAACCAATATGATGTTGTTCTTTAGGGCGCACGAGTCAAACTGCAGAAAGACGCGGAAAATTGTGGTTAACCCAATCAAAAGAGAGTGGGCATTGCAGTATCTTAACTCAAATCTGAGAAGCACACACTGGAGTCTCCAGTAGATAGTATCATTTGTCCGGCTTTGAAAAAATAAGATATCCTAAACTATGACAAATAAACTCTAAAAATAGCATTCAAGATGTTTGCAGTAGTATTATGGAAATACCACCATCTGATAGGTCTATATAACTGCGGTCTTTGACCTGATAAATCGATCACTCTCCAAATCTCAGAACATCAATTTGATACCCTCGGTCACCTCATGAATTTTAAAGTTGTGTATCGTAGCTGTTATAAGGTCGAGCTATACAAGACTGGGCCGAACTTGTTCGGTTATTTAGTGTGCCGTTGACGAATCTCCGCTGCTCTATGGAAATCTACTCTACTATAAGATCATCGAACTCTCTGATATCAAAAAATATATCATGAGCCACATGACATCTCAAAAGTCTGTACAAGTTCTTGCATATGCAAATAACATTTAAAAGGTAGAAATCAGCGGGCTATCGATACAGCCTTAGAAATCCATCCAAATAGGACAACACAGTAAAGAGGTGGCCTGATCTTAAGTAGCGTGCACAGTTGGAAGAGGACCTTAACCAATTCGGCATATGTAACTGAAGTAGAAATTGACCTGTTAGTTACCATCAAAACAAAGTAATTTAACTTAACATATGTCATGTAGTTCAATTGCCCAATAACAGGAGATATGTAATCCTGTTATTGCATATTGATTTAAAAAGCTTATTTTTCCTGGATCTTTCTGAATGGGAAAAATCAGCAACAGCAAGAACATTCCTTAAGATTCTTATACTTCTTACGGAAGTAGTTCAGTTTACAAAGAAACTCATAAATAGATTACCCTAATGCTTGTCCGTGAGAACAGAGCACTCGGCCACAGAACTAGTTCGTTTTATTCCTTGTACTTTTAATATGAATTTCTCAGTCTTCCTTAGAAAGATGAGTTAAACGCTTCAGCGGTGAAGTATATAAATAAACAGTTTCCACCACATTACCGCCGAGTACAATGATGGGACCGTAGGCCGACATTCGCTGTCAAAGTGCCCCGCAGCGTAGTTATTACTCTCACATGAAAAGTCACAGGGTGGTGCGTCATTTATGCCTAACACACTCAGGTGCCTAGCAAAAGCATAGTGCCAATTCGCGAAGTCAGTAGGCATTCGCCAGCAAATTCTGTCCTACTGAGGGGCAGTAGGAAAGTGGCGGACCAATTAGAAACGCCAGGAAGCATTCGTTTGGTTTACCGGTTTTATGCAGAGTCATGCCTTTTGGAGTTAAAACAATTTGATTCCTAACTGTCAACGAAAGCCCTAACCAAGGGCGCAGGCAATCCTATGCTCCGAACCTTGTCAAGCAGGTTCATTCACCATTTCATTTCTCATGATCCTATTGCAACCTGATATCCAAATAAGACTCAATGACTTCAGCATTCTACTGGGCTCAGAGAAGCCTGGCATCCCCGAACCAGCATTGATGTCATCAGAAGGTTTAGGAAGGTCTTAAAGGCAGCTTGGTTGTCGCGGACATTGTTCCTCTCCACCGATTCCTTACAGTGTAGTTCACTGCCATCAGGACTGCTTATATGTACATATGTATTTAGGCCTGAAAGACAGTCGAAAGTTTTTCTAAATCTATTGGACCCATGTGCGAAGACCTTACTACATCCTTTGCCTGATGTAGATTTTGGCCAGAACTACTCCTGGGCACAATGTAAGGTTTGCAACGCAGCCAATGATATGAACTGCACCTTTTGATTTATGGAAGCGAAACCTGAACCTGGAATAGGTTTATGAAACTCATGACATGAGCATATTAGGATGCTTAGGACGTTTATTATCGTTCTACACCTTCTTTATCGGTGTGGTCCTAGTTGAATTTTAAGTAGACTTGCCCAGTTGCTGATTGAATCGTGTCCAGGTTAAATTTAAAAACTTTTTTGATTCCAAATCTAACTCCTTTGGTTAGGAAAATTCTGAAAGATTTTTGTTTTCTGTCGGAACAAGACACTCAGACGAAGAATTAGTCCATTGTACATCTTGTAAGTTCCTTTCATTGGATTTTTCTTGGTCTTTCAAAGAACTATGAATAAGCGCTTCAGTGATACGTGCACCCACCACGTTAACGCCGATTACCTATAGCATGATGCGAGCTTAAACCGGACATTCACAGAGATAGTGTTCCGCGGTGTAGTCAACACTTTCACAGCAAGCGTCGCAGGATGTTGTATTACTTATGCCCAGCATATTTAAGTGGTCTGCAGAAGTGTAGTGCCCCGTCACGATGCCAGTAAGTTGCTGAGTGACAGCAGAAAGGAACCTGACCACTTAGAGATGTCGAAAAGCATTCGTTTGGTCATCGTTCGTTGCCATCTACAGTTGTACTCATATGCAACCCAACTGCCAATGGAAGCCTTAACCGAGGACGCAGGCGGACCTAACGTGGATTCGGTTCCTGAAAAATTTCCTTATGAACCTTGCTGGCACGCTCATTTCCCGTGATCCCCATGTGACCTGGGACCGTGACGATGCTCAGTGTCTTATGACTTAAGACTGCGTTCAGTGATGTCTTGCCTTCTCGAATTAGCTTGGAAGTCGTAAGAGGGTCCAGCAAGGCCCAGATGCAAATGTTTCGCACTTTTCACCGGTTCTCCCCAAAATAGTTCATTGGCACCAGGATTGCGTATATCTCCGCTTGGAAGACAGAGGCAAGTTTTCGTAACGATGAGTGAAATTTAACGTTGTCATCCTCTAGAATGACAACAGCACCGTAACCTATAACGGTTTTGAAGCCATCTGTGAAGATCCGATTACAATCTTCTCCTGGATCAGATTCTGGTCGAAATCAGTCTTAAACACAGTAATAGTCGATTTTGTATTTTTTCTGAAGCGGAAGTTCTGGTGTCATTGCATCAGATGGCATGTCTATAAGATCAGAGTCATAAGACAGTCGGCGCGTAAGGTCATCAAAGCTCCAGTGCATGTTGCACCAAAGACTACTTCTTTTTAAACGGATGATGACCTTGGGAGTGTAGTCCATGATAGGGAGATTCATCAATGGGTCTAGAGCGAAACCAGATGTGCTTGGATAAGCCACGAGAGACTAGACAGATCGTTCTTTGGAGTCTGGTAAAAGTAGCAATGACGTATTTTTGTGGGAGCTTATTCCATCAGACAACAGACATAGCCGTATAGATCCAGAGCACCCTTCTCGGTGGCAGGCCCCATGTCTTGCTGATAGCTTCTTTGTACTTTTTCTTTTTTTTTTTGAAAGAACGTAGCACTCAAGTGGGTATGAATACACTTATAATGCGTCAGCATGTGTTCAGTTTTTCGGAAAATTGAATTTAGAGAGAGAGAAAGTTGGCTTGTTGTTGGTATCTCGTCAGCTACTCACCTTATTTGATTTTTGTTAACTGAAAAAATGAATGTCTTTCGGACGAGGCTGGGATTCGAAAACCGAACCCTCCGATTTGGAAGCTGGTCCACTACCGCTTGCGCCACGGCCACCCACCTTGGGTCTGCGTTTAGTGATGTCTTGCATTCTGAAGTTCAGTAAGGCTCTAAACTCAGCTTGACTGTCGCTGCAGTTGTAAAGCTTCGTCCCCTCCACCGGTTCTTCACAATATAGTTCGTTGCCAGAAGGCCGATGTAACATGTTTAGTCCATTGAAATCCAAACTGAGCTTCCTCCTTCTCGCAAAGATTATAACCTCAGTTTTGAGAGAATCGACTGAAAATCCATAGACATCAGAATTGGGTGCGTTGCGCATTGGGTCGACCAACATGTGGAGATAGAACCACTGTTTACCCCATCATATATTGGTCACAGTCAGCATCAGGACACAATATCCTATCCAGTATTGCGCTTATCCACAAACCAAATAATTCGTCTACGCCGTGCTGTTGGCCGAGTCACATATGCCGGCAGAAATTGCGTTGTCGAAAGCATCTTCAACGTCAATGAAAATGACTAGGACAAGTATCTATTCTTGTCGAATGCGCCTTCAATACTGCGCACCAGATCTTGGAGCGCACTCTCACAGGATTTTCCGTGTTGGTAAGCATTCTGCATCGCAGAGGATACATTCGCAAGGCAGTTTTGCGCACATGGATTTCTACCATTCTATGCTCTCGAACAGATTTTGTACTTGGTGTCAGCATAACTGCCTTGAGCTTAACGTCAATATGTGTCAGGCTATAACTTATATCCTTAAGCGCTCTCTTACTTCATCTCGCTGCTATCTGATCCTTACTCTGCTTGTTCCCTTAGGGAACAGTAAAGTTGCGTGATTTAGGTGTTATCTGTGATAAGGAACTCAATTTCCTTTCTCACATTCATCAGGCGCTGATCTAAGTACTTTTTCGAACCTTATGTTACCAAAGCTCTTTACATAACCTTTGTTAGGCCTCTTCTTGAATATGCAACCCAATTATAGAACGCAAGTATTTACGATTTGCTTTCGTGGACTTCCCTGAGATGATAGCCTAAACTTACCACCATACACTGATCGGCTGAAACTTATAGTTTTACAACCTCTTTCTATACGACGAAAAGTTGCCGACATCCTCTTTATTCATCACATCTTAGTTGGTAATACTCGTACTGATTGTCCTTCTTTATTTCAACTTATCGCTTTTTAACCCACGCAATCTTAGGTCTGTGCTCTCTTTCCGGCTCAATCTTCACAGAAGGAATTACGGACCCCTGGAGCCAGTGTCAAGAATGCTTCGTGAAGTTAAGAAAATTCTCATTTCCACATATGCCTCACGTCCTAACTTTTTTAACCGTTCCCACCCTTTAGTTGTTAGTTAGGCGAAATTATTAGTTTTAAGAATATGCCTGCAATAAGCTTCAATAAATCTGTCCGGGGCTGACCCGGGCCTCAAATCAAATCCAAACATGAAAGAAGGCAGACTTATAGATCTGCAGCTCTTAGCGAGCAAGCAGTCCTCTTTTCCTATTCTCGGTATAATGGTTACTGTCATTGTTCGCAAGAGCTGAGGATTCTATACCTTTTTGTAAGCCATCAAATGATGCAACATCATGTTTAATTGGCTCATCCATCACCACAACCGATAACACACACCAGCTACGACATGTTGTATAGTAGCGCTATTCAGCACGCTAGCAGCCTCATTCTGATTAGGTTGATAGAAAATGAGTCTTAAGCATGAAACGGAGGGTCTCTACTTTCAACTCAGCTTAGGGCCATCAGATTTTCTAAGTGGTTCCATTCTTGTTGATCTTCCACTTTTGAGGACTTTGACCAGCCTACTGGTTTGACCGACAGTTTCGATCGTTTCTCAAAAGTCTTTATAAGAGGCAATGTCCGAAATCCAGATAAGCTCTTTTTGCTTCTATCTGTAAGGATTGCAGTCCTCCTCCAAATTAGTCTTAAGTGACCTGTTTAAAAGTTTTCTGGTGTCTTTACGAAGAAGCCGCAGATCTGCGTTCCAACACGGAACCGGTTGTCCAAAGGATTGCTTTCTAGCTGGACATGCAATTTCAAAGCACTTAGTGAGGGTACCGTTCAGGTTATGAACAGCTTCGTTTAACTTTTGTGTTGTCTTGAACCTGAATTGGGTACTGTTGGACTTGCCGAGCTCCTCTATAAATCGGCTGCAATTGGTTTTCTACTGATTCCTTCTTTTCAACAAGATTGAGACCTCGCACCCTATTCTAAGTTCGAAGTACCTATGGTCTGACATAGAGATCTCCGATAGTACTTTCCGGTAATCTCCCTAGCACACCTCTTGAATAACGTTAAGTCGGATACTTGCTGTCTTACCTTCGTAACAAAAGTCAGCTGAGTGCCAAGATTGTTGACAACCAAGTCAGATAATAGCATGAAATCTAGGTGATGATTGCCTTAGCCTTAGCGTCGTAGCATATGATAAGTTCCATCTGCCTGGAATCACAGTATTCAATAAGTTCGACGAATCATACGGAAAATAAACAGACGCTTGCTAACCAACTTTCTACCTGTTCCACCTGTACCTTGAATAACTGCAATTGGCTTCTCTCAGCATCTTTGCACGATCGTTTTAACCATTATGCAAAGTCTTACGCAAGTCTCCAAGGATCTTCAGGTGTTTCTCAGCGTCATTTGATTTGCTGATATTCACTAAGCTCTCGCCCTGTTCCCTAAGTTCCGCAAACGCCTTATCTCTTCCATCGATTTCCGCTTTACGCTCTTGATGCAGCTCCAGCTGAATTTCACAATCAGTGATTGTCATCGGAGCTTGAGCCGCATTCATCTTTTTAATTATGTCATTCACCCAGGATTCCAGTTCCTTAACATCAGAGACGAACTTATGAACATAGTAAGCGTCACTAAGTACGTCACGACGTTTGATACTGAGAGCTTGTAGGTTATTCCACGATTTCTTTAGCTCGTTCAGCTTTTTATCGATGTCTTGTAGGCGATCGGGGTACTTTTTCTTGAGAGCCATAGACATCACGTTCGTGTTCACTGATTTTTTGATTTACAGCAGTCATGTCACGCTCGGTTAAATCTCGTCCAGTGTCATCGGAGCTCATATCTAAAGCCTTTTCAGCAATACGATCGGAGGTATCATCAACATCACGGTTGAAGACGTGTATTTCATTTGTACCTCCTAATAGAGCTCGGTAGGCACTAAGAGCACCTTGCAATTGCCTCCAGCGATTTTTCAAGTCATTGCGCCGCTTATCAACGTTCTTGGTGTCAACAAGTACTTCTCCTTGATGGATTAACTTGTCTGCTAATTGATTGATGTGCTTTACTCTTTCCTTGTCAGCGCATTGCATTGCTCCAAATCACGACCAGTGTCACTGGCTGGAATCATCATTTCCTTGTTTCGAATCCATGCTTCGATCTTATCCAATTGATTGTTGAATTCCAAAATGTCTTGAGCTTCTTCTAAGCCTCTGCCGCGGTTATCCAATTCATCGAGGAGGTTCTTCCATGCGGAAACTACATTCTCGATTGCCTGTTTGACCTTTGGCGATGATTCATGTTTCTCTCCGGTCAGGATCAAGCCAGTCTCATGAATTTTTTTGATTCTACCCTGGTTGGCGGCAATTTCGACTTGGAATGCTTGGTGTTTCTGCAGTTTCTTGATCTTCTTGTCCAAGTTGGAGACTTCTGAGTAATTTGCTTCATCAGCTTCCAGCTTCTTTTGCTTCTCTGAAATCCATGATTGTGCCTCAGCGCAGTCCCTCACGAATTGGGCATACAAGAGGGCATCTTCTAATTTATGGTGACGTATTTCGCAAAGGTCTTTAACTCGTTGATGACGAGCTAGAACTCCAGCGAGAATTGTCTGGATATTGGCACTGTCATAATGACGTTGTTCAATGAGTTTACGTCCGTGGTCTTGCAGCAGATCAACCTTGTCTTCCTGCGTCTGAATCATACGTTCAAACTCGTCGTGCTTCTTAATTTGATTCTGCACATCTTCAACTGTCTGTCCAAAGTCTGAGTTTGTGAGTGCTGCTTGCTGCGAACTGGAAAGGTTATCAATTTGTTTTGCATCACGCAAGAAACAGAACAAGTCGATCTTTTGTTCCAACATAATCTTCTTCTTATTCCAAGCGGCGTGTAGTTTCTGACGTTCGTCCAGCATAGCTGAGCATTTTTCCTCTACCTCAGCAGCGGCATAGTGTCCGGTCTGAACCATGGAGTCACTGAGTTCATTCAAAAAGCGGAACTTCTCTTCACGAGCTTCAATTTCTCCATAGATTGCGTCGTGTTGAATTTTCAAAGCTGTAGTTCCGGCGGCATCACTGACATGTTCTTCCGCTTGTAAGGCTGCTCTCAAATTCGACGACCACGACATAATGTCTCGCACGTCAGTTAGGAACGACTGCAAATCTGAGCTAGCAACAAGTCTGCCACCACGGGCATCTGACCTTGTCTTGTTGTTGGGCAATAGCACTCGCATTTGACGGACATTTGGCCTGTAGTCGAACTGAGCCTTCCGCCAATACCTGAAGTTGAGCTTTTAATGCCACAAAGTCGTTCTCGAAACCTTCACGTTTACGAAGAAGGTCCAAGGCGGAGTTCAAATCCTTGACAAACTGCAATGACAGAGCAGCGGTTTGGTCTTGAATTCGGAACAATGCCTCGGCAATGTCACGATGGAACGTCACGAATTTGTGCTATTCTCCGTTCGTTTCGTAGCTTATACCACCTTGATCAAAGAGTTTTCGCACTACACCACCGCTTGGCGGTTTTTCCGATTTGAGTTCTGTTTTTTTTTTTATTAAGTTGGTAAATCTGTTGTTGACATTTCCTCTAAATCTTAGCATCATAGCTTGACACTTGCAAAAGCTACGTAGCCAAGAGTACATCTCTCCATGTGTGTGTTGGCGATTTTTTAAATTTGCCACAACGAACTTGTACGAGTATTAAATTTTGCGCAAAAAACGGATTTAATGGTGCGCGAAAGTTGCAAATGCTGGAAAAGTGTTTCGGCAACGATTCTCTAAGGAAAATGGTCATTTACCAGTGGCACGAGCGGTTCAAAAGTGGTCGTGAGTCAATTGAAGACGATGAACGCAATGGCAGACCATCGACATCGAAAACCGACGAAAACATTGATGAAGTAAAAGAAATGTTGGTCAATAACCGCAAATTAACCATCAGAGAGAGATAGCGGAGGACTTGAACATTGCCTATGGATCCGTCCAAGACATTTTGGTTTCTGTCGTGTAGCAGCAAAGTTGGTGCCAAAAGACCTCAATTTCATGCAAAAAAGAGACCGTGTTGACGTCGCAAAAGAGATGATTTGCGAGGCTGAATCCGATCCCACATTCATCAAAACAATCATTACTGGAGACGAGACGTTGGTTTATGAGTACAACACGCAATCCAGACATCAGGCAAGTGAATGGCGTTCACCAAATGAGTCGAGACCAAAAAAAAAACACGTCGTTTTCAGTCAAAAAAAAGACAATGCTCACGGTTTTCATGTATTAGAACGGTGTAATGCATCATGAATTTTTGCCAGAAGGCCAGATAGTAAACAAAGAGTATTACTCGTATTTGGGTGTTATGAGACGTTTGCGAGAAGCAATTCACCAAAAGAGACCAGAATTGTGGGCAGAAAACTCGTGGATTTTGCACCATGATAACGCAAAGTCGCACATTTTGACGAAAAATGCAACAAATACCATCCAACAGCCATCGAATTCACTTTATTTGGCTCCCTGTGACTGTGACTTCTTTCTGTTTAATCGAGTTAAAAAACCACTACGGGGAAAGCGTTTCAGCAGCCGAGAGGAAGTAATGGAAAAATCGCAGGAATCCCTGATGGACATACCGAAAACCGTATATAAAAAATGTTTCGAGGATTGGATCAAGCGCTAGCATAAGTGGGTTGCAGTCGATGGGGGTTACTTTGAAGGGGACAATATAGATTTAGATGAATAAACTTGTATTTTTAATTTTCTGAATAAATACCGTAACAAGGTGGTATCTGCTCACTCTGCAGCAACTAAATCTTGGTTGCAAAATTGCCCAAGTTTAGGTGGTGATAGGCAGTCCGGCATATAATGACAACTTCTCGGTCTTTTCGATCGTTCATATAATGGTGTGAAACCCAAAAAATATATGATGTCTGAGTATGAAGACGCAGTACCACACCCTCCATTGCACCGGAACCCAGAAGATGTTCGCGCGTCAGTTTAAGCTGTTTGGAATCCTTGAAAGTCCTGGTTTCCAGTGGTGGGATTGCTTTTGATTGGAAAAATTCCTGTTAACATATTTCTCTTTACTGTCGTTGCTAGTTTCCTTAAACGTTCAGCTGCCTACATTTACGAGTACCATTTAAAAGTGCCTCTTTTGAAGCCCCTTCCATTTTTCTTATTTTCCAAGTCGTGGCTGCATCAGGCTCAATCTACTGAACTCACTGTAAAAGGATCATCCTTAGTAAGGCAGAGGGCTTTGGAAGTATGCAAGCGATAGAAGGATGGATGTCTGAAGTGATAACCACATAGAGCAACCAATTACTTAAACTTGGTCGTTTTGCCTAGTTAGATCCCTCAGGGCCAAATCAAGACATCTGATATACCTTTGCTTCTAAATATGACAAGTTGGACACAATGAAATGAAAAGTGGAAAATAGCCATAAGATCAGCACAACAGCTCCCTATTGAGTCAAGTTTTCCAATCGGAAAGGATTTAACTCCAGCAAATTCCATTTCACTCGTATCAGAGTATAAGTACGAACATGTGCATAACAGACTTTATGTCTGTTTCCATGCAAATTACAGGCACAATTCGTTGAAAGTTGTAACGCCAATTCCTCATACCATCACTCTTGTACACTAATGAAAATTATACAACTTTTCGTTCTCTGGGGGGAAAGTTTACCATGCACCACATATATGATAGATACATGAAGGAATGTACTCGTATCTACGTACTCGTACACATTACTTGCTGCGGCGGTTATGCATTCAACAATCAAATTGAGACAAACTATTTCCAAGTCATAATCACCCCATAATGTCACGTGGAAAATAATTAAATGCATGCCAACGATATGTTGGTACTACATGCCGCAAAGCATAAAAGTTAACTTTTTCCTTTCACCATGACAGCGCCCCCTATGGAAACCTATTCGACTTGAAGTAATGCTAATGAATTTCGCTGTTGACAAAGTTTTTTGTGTTTTTTTTTTTTTTTTGTTTTTGAGCAAGGGAATCAAACTTTTGTCTCCGCACGGAGACGGAAAACATCCTCGTATGTCATATATTTTTGAATTGCAATAAAGTAACGGAAGTGAATGAAGAACGAAGGAAAAAATAAATAGACATTGTGAGGACTTTTTCCAGGATCATATTCCGGGGAAGGTACCTCGTATCCGTACATGTGTATGCGTGTGATTGTAGGGAATTTTCGATTTCCCCTTCGACTTCCTGAATTATTGTGTATTGCTCCGCACTCGGAATTTCATCGGTAACCGCTTAATGTGGAAAATCCTGATTTTATCTGAAAAGAAAACGAAAAAGTTTCTTTCTTTCCGCCCCCCCCCCCCCGCCCCGTAAAATACCGTTCTACTTCGATTACGCTTTGTCCTTGTTCGTTCGGTCTTAGGATGTACTTTTCCTTTTCGAAACACCATTGCAAGCAGAAAGATACGAGTAGATACGAGTGGGTGGGAGTATATCTACCCGCGAACGGAGATAGGTCGGGAGGGTAAATACACATAACACAATATATTTTCAAATCTTTTAGATTGAGTATCTTTTCTGGTAAGGACAGGGGTAGAGAACGATTCCAGACGACTCTAGGGACACCACCACTCATCTACGCAGCTTGAGCAGGATATTAATTCAGCAATTTCTAAATATTGAAACCACGACGAAAAGGAAATAAGAAAAGAATGAGAGTGTGGGAAGGAAGATGAAGAAGAGAGAAAAAAAAGAAAAAAAAAAACACATATCCTGGCATCTAACCATAATTTAGGAAATGATAAATTACTTTCAGGATATAGCACGCACGTCTTTGGGACACCACACAATCCGTACAATGCGAAGCTCACTGCCGCCCACACTCACTCATGTTTATGTAGATGAGTCCTGGGATCATCATCCGTTGAGGCTGACTTGGCCTTGAGACTGAAGTTTGAATCTGTGGGTGCTTGGGTGTTTGGGTGTTTGGGTGGTTTCGACAAAACCAAATGGATAAGAGAAATGAATCGCAAAATCTTTACGGAACGAGTTTATTCGTTCCAACCGCAAGCACCAAGAACAGTGAACAGCAAGAGGGCAAGATAAAGGCGAAGAAGTATTCACAAAACAAAGACTACGAGAGAAAGGAACAATATCTAAATAACATCAGTTCTTGACATCTGTTTGAAAGACTCATCAGGTTTGGGGTGAATGGTGGCGATGGTTGAGATGCCGTATTCGTCGAAGAAGCCCTCTAAGGATGACTAAGGAAGAAGAAACAATTTTTCTGACAACCTTTTCGCTTCTGCTTGCAAATAAAGACCAAAGTAAACAAAGCTTGAGAAAACAAAGGCAAAGAATCTTACCACCAGCCCCCAAGCCACCCAATCACCCAACCACCCAGAGCGCTGATGGTGTTGAGAGTGAGGACCTTGGCTTAAGTAAAAGAAATTCCATTTCGCTGATAGGAATCACGCTGTTGTTCTCAAGGTTTGGGTTTTCTGTTTTTTTTTTTTTCTTTTTTTTGCCGTTTTAATCTGGGGTTCCCCAGCTGGTTTCTGGTGAATGAGATACTGGGTCTCTGGCATTTGTTGCTTATATACTAATTGCGACTGAATGACTTTTTGTTTGTCTTCATTTAATTTGATACGGTAATAGGGCTTGACCCAACCGAGAGGAGTTTGATGGCTTATCTTTTGGGGGTCATTTAGGTGAAGTTTTTCTTCTATTCTCTGCGTGCTCTGTATTTCTTTCCGTCTTTATCTTATGGCTAGGGCCTATTATTGTCTTATTGCTTACATATTAATTAAATTTTTCTCGTTTCCTTCTTTGTTTTCTTTTTATTTTTTGTTTATTTTTGTTTCTGGTTTCTCTTTTCAGTTGGGAAGTCTTCTGCCAATAGCTGTGCCAGCACCACCAACAACCTTATCGCCTCCAGCAAGGCCTGATTTGCAGTCATCGAATTTGCTAAACAATCTGCCACAACCACTAGAGGGTGGCCCACATGTGAGTATTTAGATTACATTGTTTGTTTGATTTTTTTTTTTTCTCTCTCTTCTTCTTATCTTTGTTATGTTTTGTTTTTGTTTTGGTTTTGGCATTGAATAAACAAAATTAAATTAGTAAAAGCTAGCCTCAGGATGCGCATGCCATTTTGAAATGGATTTGAGAGTATTCTTAGTTTTGAGAGGATAGATGCGATGACCTTTTGCGTGGTACGAGTATGTCATTTTGTGCAATTTCACGATATTAATTACTTAATTGCTGTCAATACACGTGACGACAGGAATTAGTTTTACTAAATTAAGATTTCGATCAATAAATTAGTGACATGGCATCTGTAAACTTTTGTTCCACTACATAAAGGCAACTACGTCACGAGAAATTGTAACAGTCGGTGAAAACATGATATCGACGGCAAAATGGGCACCAGGTCTTTTTCTAAAATGGATTTATAAATTCAAAGGTTTTGATCAGTCGTAAACGACCGGAAAATTTAATTGCGCCTCGAGTTTGTGTGGGATAACTGAAATGACAGCAAGAATCGGCAATCTTTTATGAGCAATTTAAACCTAACCATTGGACTACACTCTTGCCACATGCCTCACGTCATGATCAGATAACTCGGACTAAAGTGTCGCACATGTCGCAGTGGTTCCCGGTCTTTCCTTTAAATCATTAGAAACCCTGCTCTCCATCTCAACTCTCATTTAAAATAACATTCCAGATAAGGCCCATCTGAATCCTATGCATTTCGCAACTAGCTACATACGAGTAAATGCTTCTAAATTGTATAAAGCCGCCGCCTTTACATGAGGCTGTCGAATTTTCAATGAGACGAAGCTACATTCCCACTCATGTAGTGGCAAGAATCTCTTTTCCTGAAGAGATGTGTAAGCTTTTTCATCAATGCTACTCTGTAGAACTCTTTCCGAGAAGACGAAAAGTAGCATTTGTCCAGTCGGATCTTCTTCTCTCTCTACGCATACTGAGCCACTGAGCTTATATCTAACTTTCTACTGTCATGGAAACGTTAATAGATCGTCAGCTCATGCCGTGCGCCGAAACAAGTAAATTTCTCAATGATCAGCAGTACGGCTTTCATCGCAACAGATTCACTGGCAATTTGGTATCATGTCTCACCGAAAACCTAGCCTGAATCAATCTGGCAAAATCAAGGTGGTTGTACTTGCTATTTCAAAGGCATTTGGCAGAGTATGGAATCAGGGTCTTTTCTCAAAAAAGGGGGTAGGTATATCTACTTTACAGTGCATTAGAAAGTACATTTCGTAACGTTCAACTCAAGTCGCTTTAAACAGTTTCAAGTCTGATATCCACAAAGTAAATGCTGGTGTGCCTCAAGGCTCCACTATCTCTCCGCCACTCTTCTTAATTAGAATCTGCCATATCGTGATCATTTGGTGAATTTTACCCTTAGCAAAGCTAAAATTAGAATGATAGGAGCCTGTCAGATCGTTTACAAATGGTTTCAGGCATTCACACAATACGGCGGACAAAATACGCGATGTTCATGACACTAATGCTTCTTTAGGGCAGCTTATAAGTACTCTTTCTTGCGGATTGGGCACACGATGCTACATCATGCATACTTTCCTCCGAAATCCGAAATCCTCCGAGATATCTCTGATCTGAAGCTACCTGGCTACGAACTAGTACCATTATTCTTCTCTCACAGCGGTCTCGCCATATACGTGCGTAGTGATGTAGCTTACCAAACTCTACCACAATGCAGTACCCGTTCCAATCCGGAATTCATTTTCATGTGGTTAAAAATCCATCTCCGTAAGCAAATTATCCACTATTGCTTTATTTACAGAAGCCCCAAACTGGACAGCAACTCGACCTTTAATAAGTTTGATGCGCTGTCTGACTCCATACAAAGAATTGTATCGCTGTATCCTCATACTGAAATCGTTATTGCGGGCGACTGCAATATACACAATTCTGGGTGGCTTGGACATTCTGGACAGACAACACACGAACGACGATGTGTTCAGATCTTCGCTCGGAAAATAACTTAACCCAGCTTGTTAATGAGCCCACACGTATAACAGACGTTGGTAGTCATACCGCCAACACCCTGGACTTATTTTTAACTTCTCATCATCATAAGCACACCGCTGATGTGCTTTCCCCTCTAGGCTCGTCGGACCATTGTGTCAGATCAGCTAATTTCTCGTACACCGACCACACCATTAGAGAAAAGATTACTAATAGAACCGTATGGCAATACGAGAAAGCCATCTGGAGCGGTCTTAACAGCTTCTTTAGGAATTTTAACTGGTCATTATGTTTCTTCGATAACGACATGGATGGCGCTGCTGATATGATCACAGACACCACCCTTATTTAGAATGCGAAACTTTATCCCACATCGGATAAAGAGTATCAAATCAAAAGAAAAGGCATGGTACGACTCGAGCTGTAAAGAGGCTGTCAGGGTTAGAGAAATTTTTTTTTCGGTCCTTCAAAACCGAAAAAAGTTTAAACGTCTTTCTCAAGCATATGAAATTCCAATACGACCAAAAACTGAGGCAAAAAATACTGCAATGTCCCAAAGGCAGTAAAATTTTTGGTCATTTGTCAAAAACATTAGAAATTCTGCCTCATCCTCCATTCCAACGCTCATTTATAATGACATTCCAGCTGTCAGCTCTTTGGACAAGGCCAATCTGTTTGCTGCACACGTTGCGGCTAGCTCAACACTCCCAGATTGTGCTTTGTCCCCGCTTACACTTGAGTGCGTCGAATCTTCATTGGGACAAATCCACTTTCGCACTCGTGTCGTAGCAAGAGTTCTTAAGGATCTTAACATTCACAAATCCGCTGGTCCAGATGGTATATCTCCCCTCCTTCTGAAGAGGTGTTCTTCCTCGCTGCAAAACCACTGCGTAAGTTTTTTCAGCAATCCTACTCCTTAGGACTCTTTCCGAGAAGATGGAAAACAGCATTTGTCCAGCCCGCCTCTAAAAAAGGCGAATCATCCTCTCTCTCCTCTTACAGACCAATTGTACTTACGTCCCTTCTTTCCAAGGTCATGGAAACGCTGATAAACCGTCAGCTCATGAAATATCTCGAAACACGAAAACTTCTTAATGACCGGCAGTACGGTTTTCGTAGCAACTGGTCCACTTGCAATCTGATGGCATTTCTCACTGAAAAGTGGCGAAAGCATGTTAGTTGCTCTCGATATTCCTAACGCATTTGACAAAGTTTAGCATCGAAACTGCGTGCTTTTGGGATCGATAACTCTCTTCTTCAATGGATTAGAAATTACCTTTCGGAACGTTCAATTCAAGTTGTCTTGGATGGTGTCAAGTCTGATATTCACAAAATAAATGCTGGTGTGCCCCAAGGCTCCGTTCTGTCTCCGACACTCTTTTTAATTTTGATCAATGATCTCTTGTCTGCCACTTCTAATCCAATATATTTCTTTGCTGACGACAGTACTCTCTGCTTTTCATATCCGTTGCCGGACTCACGTCACTGCTCTTCGGCTGTAGAACGGGAACGACAGCGTATGTTAAACTCATTAAATTCTGATATTGACAGCATAACTAATTGGGGAACCACAAACAGAGTAGAATCTGATGCTTCTAAAGCACAATGCTATTCGATGTCGTTAAAGCAAAATTTAAACACCTATCCATTATCCATGGATGGCACTTGCATCGTCGAAGCCGATAAACTTTCCATTTTCGGTATGTATGTCAATGGCAGTTTACGTTGGAATGAGCACATACTCGGTATCGTCAAAAATGCTGCAAAGGTTTCCTCAAGCGATGTAAGAAATACTTTACCCCCTCTGATCAGCTCTCAATATATAAGGCGTTGATACACCCGAAATTGGAGTACAATGTTCGCATCTGGTCAGGAGCTCCTTAAACCTCATTGCACTTGCTAAATAGGATCCAAAACCATGCGGTAAAACTCATAGGTAATACTAATATCACTTAAATAATGGACAACTTCGAACACCGACGCGATGTCTCGTGTCTCTCTCTGTTTTATCGTTATTTCCTCCAATAGTGCTCCATAGAAATCGCCAGTAACATTCCGCCCCTTCAAACTTTTAACCGCAACACCCGTCTCACTATGAATGCTCATCATACCCTCAATCCCACTTTCGGCCGAAGTGTAAAATATCGTGATTCGCCTAGTTCTCTGTTTCCTTGTCATTATAGCGTTCAAACATTTAAAACCAACGCTCATCGGTACCTCTCTGTCCATCCTCCCTGATTTTCCTGCGCTCACGCTGTGTGCAACCATTTTTAGGGTACTTAAATCCCTTTAGCGCTCGCAAATTTTATGAAAATCGGAGGTAGAACGTAGCATCCTTGTTCTAACCAAATCTATTGCAGGTATTGCTTCCTTACTTCACTTTCGTCAGGTAGGCGGAAGTTGCTGCTTTTGTCATTCCGTTTGAATGATCTGTTCTGCCTTACATTAGTCTCTGGTTTTTAACGTAAACCACCTGTATTGTAGACTTATGTTTACGGGGTGCCCATACATCCATGGAGGCAAGGATACGCCTTGCCAGCGCTCACCTACATTAATAGTATAATACCAAAGCAGAACTTGTGTTGGAGGCACAAGTTTCACCCTTGGTATGGGTCAAGGCCGATCTAAAACCTCTTACTGCTCTTAGGGTCACAGCACACAGTACTTATTTGCTACTCTACAATGGGTCAAATCAACAGGAAGACCCTTCCCGCGATTTTGGGTTTAAACCACAGCCACCATGACGCTCCCACAAGGGGGCCTACCTCAACAAGTCAGGCCCGGACTGAAATCCGGGGGGCTCCTGATTCCCATGGTACCGTGATTTAAGTCCTGGTAGGGACTACCGGTGGTTATGCCGCCAACAAGACCTATGACCGGCAACTTGTAACTGGTCAAATCGTAGCAACCATTCAGAGGCGTTATCTGAAGATGTTTACGATAAGACCAGTAATATGCTTTGCCCCCGCTTTTTATTGATGGGCGAAGCCTTGATAATTGGGCGGGGGCCCGTTCTACCTTACAGCGAAATTTCCACCAACCTCTTCATTGAGTAGTGTACAAAACTGACGTATTCGATTCCTTAGCATCGATTATAACTCCACACTTGGCTTATTTTTACAAGTTTCTATTTTGAGGCTTTGGCCCTGATGATGTTGATAAAATCTCTTACTCTTTGATTTCTGGCGATTTCTGCAAAAGCGTTTTCCCATTTTCCAGATTGTGGTTTCTCACGCTTCCCTAATCTTTGAAACATTTCTTCTTTTCTGCAATGCACTCTTCACCAAACCATGTAATACATCAGTAGAGACATTTCTGATGGCTTTTTTGCAAGGATACCACTGGTTTTTATCATTTAATGCAGCTTTACTAGGCCTTGATGAGAGGCTAAATGATGCACGATCAGCAAAGATTCTGACGGTTTGTTCCAATTGGAGTCGTTTAAAGTTGAATCCTTTCACAACATTTTTCTGTTGTTGTGGTATCTGAGATATAGACCACCTTAGCTGTAATATTAAAGGAGGAGAAGCATCGGTCACAATATGACCATGGCCATGTTTTTTTCATGGAAAAGTCATGTGCTTGTTACATAGTAGCTAAAATCACCTAAAATGATTTAAATGTCATAGTGAGGACTTCGCTCTTATGAGCTCGAGGAAACATTCTTTGAAAGCAACTCCTTTTTCTTCTGTGGCTTGCGAGCCCGCTTTTGGAACAAAAAGCTGGCGTTGACTCATTAAGGGTTCCCCGCACACCAACTCTATCTATATGTCAGTACCTATGACCACTTCTGAATATTTCTACTGATGTTGCACATGAGTACAAGGCAAGTCATGTCCGTCTTACTTATTTACTTAGGTAGCGCTACAGTTCGGAGCGAATCAGGGCTTCAACTTACAGGCCTCTCCAGTGAGGTCGGACTTTAGCTAACTGCTGCTAGTTACCCATGCCGAGTCGGTTGAGGTTCCCTTCCCCTTGTGCGTACCACATAAGGTGAGGTTTTCTTCTACTGCGTTGCCCCTTCTCTGGTTTAGATCCCAAGACTCTGTGGGCATTGGTGTCTATTCGTTCATCTCAGACGACTGATACACAGTTTTCTGACCAAGTCGATGTCGCTGTACAGCTCGTATAGCTCGACGCTGAATCTTCTCATCTATGTATAAATCTCATCTTTTGATTTTTCTCTCAAAGCGACTGAGGATATCTTCATCTGCTTTCGATAGAGTCCATGCATCAGCGCCATACAGTAGGGCTGGGCTGCACAAGGTATTACATAGACTCTCGTTAGTTTTTCGGGATAGTGCCTTACTACTCAATTGTCTCGATAGGCCAAAGGAACAGCGATTGGATAGAGTTATTCTTGGGTTTTTTCTAATGAGGTATTGTTAGAAGAATTTATAGCAGGGCCATTGTAGACAAAGTTTTCGAGATCGGTGAGCCAGTCATCATTTTGTAAGGTTTTGGACGATAAATACTGCCTCGAAGTCGGAGGATATGCGCCATTAAATAATTAAGAACATGCAGGCGTATACGTAAAGTATCGGTATTTTTGTACGTTGAACATTTGCGTCCAGTTGTCAAGGACGTAATGTGTTCTTCTCAAAACTTCTCATTTATCTTCGCAAAATTCCGTTGGTAATCTAGCGTCTTAATTGTTGTATCAATCTCAAGTCGGTATGCAGAACCCGTTTCTTAATTTTAAATAGGGTCTTTCCGTCCATTCTCTACCTCATGCCTATCCAGCAGCTACTTAAAGTATTATTTGGTGCACTCTACGACTCTGTGTGAACAAAATAGCTGCTGGCAGTTGTGAAGGTTACTTGTATGAAATTTCGATGCTGTTCGTACTACAGGCCACAATGGGTGCCTCTACTATATACACTCTAAGGCTAAAAGCCCAAAATTGTGTAAAAGCAAACAGAGCCTCGTTTCCATCGGATTTTTGTTGTTCCAACCCGCAATATTCTTAATTTGACTGCGATGTCGGTTTATATAGCATTTCTGAAACTAGCCCTAACTAGAAGTAGACAAAGTACTGATCCTTATTGCATAGGTGCCGTAATGCAACTTGGAGTCTCAGGATAACTCCTTGTACTCCGTTGGACGTTTTTCAATAAAGTGAAATCTTGGGGATGTCGTTAAGATTTCCTATGACATACCTATTTAAAAGCTCCTTTAAACAGTTTCCTTCTTTCAATTACTTCAATTGTGAGCCGAAAAGGCCCAAATATCCCTTTGCGACGAGCCAGCTTTTTCACGGTTGTACAGGTACAGCCGCAGCATTTCACTTCAGATGTTTTGAAATTGCATCCCTTTCTGATCTTTTAATTCAACTATGGTATTTGATTTCGAAGTTAAATCTTGCATTGGACCTTTTAACTCTCTCTCTCATCGCGCGCTAAGCTGCATCAAAGGGTGTGAAATATGGATGGCAGATGTACTGGCAAAATTATTCTACTAACGCCCAGTGGCAGCTGTTTGGTGGTCCTTGTTATCGGATAATGTGTTTCAAATATTTCGTTGGATGCTTCTTTATCGGAAATTTTGGGGGGTTGTAGTCGGTGATTGGCGCGTTTTGGTGACATTATAAGTGTGCCATATTTTAATTTTCAGCCATTTCGCTGCACTGTACAGTAACTTTTGGTGATCCCATCGAAACCGTTGAACCCTGTTGATGTTCTGCTTGGGCTTGTGCACTTGCACCTTGCGAACTAACTGTATTTCACCTCAGTTTCTTTGAGATATAATGTGGGAAATATTTGTTCAGATCAAGTCTCTTTACTTTTAGAAATATCTAACTCCATGACCGGCTTATTCAGTATCCCTCCCCAGATTGCTAAGCGTAGATGACGTAACAAAGATAAGCCCTTCATCCTTGGCAAGAATTTCGAATATCCACATGTCAATATTCTGCTTTGATACTCCAACGGAGTTGATAGAACTCATTGGGACAGATTTTCTTTTTTTGGGGTACTGACCCGACAATTGCTGTTGACACTGCGACTTAAAAGATCTATTGTGGTACAAATTCAGTTCTAAATCCCAGAGGAGCTTCAACTTTTTTAATAAAAGTGAAGTCTTTTCTGGTGGAAATACTTTGCAGTTCCCGGTAAGAGATTTCTATGAGAAAGTGATGTCTCCTTATGGCGGATAGAGACACGTATTCGGGCGGTATGTGCTCTGCGATTCCGTCGTCTTCCACACAAAGGCAACATACAGTTTCCGGACTAATATAGAAATTGTTTAAGTAATATCGAGGCGCACAGTGTCCTGTTAGAAAGCTGACCTGATATCATCTCTTGTGAAGTAAGGAGGTTTGGACTTGTTTCGGAAGGCTTTCATAGCTCCCCTGGCAAGTCGAAAACCCGGTATATTCACCCAATTGCATAGACACAATTTTTTCTCCCAACATCAGAGCATTGAATTTATTTTGAAATATCGGATGCAGAAGAACAGCTCTATGCTATGCAAGCGGATCAGCTTCGCCATTTCTAGCCAATTCGTTGGCTTTTTCATTTTCTTTAATACCCGTGTGCGCAATTATCCACCAAAACTTGACATTACACATGAGTGTAGCACCGAGTTGGAGTCAAACTGATGTGAGCATGAGGCTTTCAATGCTCCATGAGTATATGGAAGGGGGGCCTTTTATTCCAGTTAGAAAATTGAGCAGTAGTACTCTATTGGATTTCATGAAGTACATCTTGAAGGATACTGGATTATTTTCATATTGGCCTTGCAACGTTTGCAGTTGAGCCATGTATACCTGCACCTAATCCGGCATCCATTTTGGATCCATTCGTGTACCGCTTGTTTTTTTTAAAGTTTGATGTTGGATTTTGGAAGTTCCTTGTTTGTCAATTTGAGATCACTGTGTTGAACCTCCTGCCGAAGCATAAAGTAAAAAAAGCGCAGATCATGTAAAGTCCACGATTTCGATATCGTTAGTCTTTAAAACAAGATAAAGTTTTGGTTGCAGCTAGAAATTTTTTTAAATACGTTAGAGATATTAAGATAGCAACCAGATTCGGATGAAGTCATAGACGATCCTTTGGATATGGTAGAAATATGTGAAGACCTTAGAGAATAGGCCTGTGTTTAGAATTCTTCAGTGCTCACTACTGATGGCGTACTCGACATAATTGTTGACGCGAATGTCAGAGGGGGCTTGCTCTTCTCTTCGCCTTCTCGCAGAGGCCTTAGCTTTTGGTTTTTGGCACATTGGTTGTGGCCCATTTAGAGTAATGCAGGGTAGCTACTCTGTTATACTGCATTACAGTGCTAAACCCCTTTCAACGTTTCTTTCGCCCGTTTCTGCTGCTCTGTTCGGTTCTTTAGAGACGATTTACTATTGACTAGGTGCATTGCTTGATAAGGAATGCTCATCTCCTGTGGAACTCCATTTGTTTCTTCAGCACCTACATATATGGTACATACTATCATTACATGGTTTGTCGTAATCTCTCTGGCATTTACTAGATGGAGTGAAAAATGACATCCTTGACCGCCAGAATGCACTGCTACTCAGCTTACACCGTCAAATATTAGTTTCGAGAGTTTCGTGGTGTCCGCAACTCCACTACCGATCAAGTCCGCAGCGGCAGGCCCTCCGATGCGGTTACAGAGGACAATGCCAAAAAAACACATGAAATGGTGTTGGCTGACCGGAAAGTGAAGCAGATACCACAAAGATTAGTACTGAGCGCACACGCCATATTTTGGGCAATATTCTGCATATGAAAAAGTTATCCTGCCGCTGTGTGCCGCAAATGCTCACTCCTGACCAAAAACACGAAGGCGAGAGCACTTCGAAAGAGTGTTTGAACTTGCTGATGCGGAATCGGGCGGATTTTTGGCGTCAATTGGTAACTGGATTTGGATCCCTCGGACTATTATCTCTTCCCAAACCTCAAAAGATGGCTCATCAATAAAAAATTCAGCTCACGCGAAGAAATCATTGACGCCACGGAGGAGTATTTTGCAGACCTTCCGGAAAATTACTTTTCGGACGGGATCAAGAAGTTGGAAAATCGCTGGAATAAGTGTATCAAACTAAAGGGGACTATACTGAATAATATAAAAAAATATTTAAAAAAAAATTTTTAATTCCCAAGGAGGCCACTTTCACTCCATCTAGTAAATGGTAGGGTTGTCGCTTTTTTTGTAAAACTACTAGTGGCGAATGATGTCTTTTTATGTACATAAGTTGGTCGCCGTTGCAATTTGCTTTTTTTTTTTTAATGATTTATCAGAAATTCTTGAAAAAGTTGTCTACCCCAGTAAGATTTAATTGATTCAGATTCTACAAAGGCAAAGGTGCCTGTTAATGTCTTACCAAAATCCCCAGCTCTTCATCCTATGACATAGTTAAAAAAAAATCTTTATACCACCAATAGAGTTGAGTTGAATGCCTCTTAGCCTTGAAGATTTAACGTCAGATATAGGCAGCAATTTTGAGTATTTTTCTTCTTAAGCAACAGTTGCCTTAATAAAAGAAGGCACCCCCGATGGGGATTTGTCTATTTTTTTTGTTCTTTTTTTCTGAATCCATTCAACCAGACGCGCGTGCCATCTCATTATGCTAATATCAGCTCCCTTTTCGCACAATGAAAAATTTCAAACTTCCCATAATAGCCCCCCAAATTGCAAACACTTACTGTAGGACAAAACCGTCCATTGTCACCACCAACTCTCACAAAATATTTATCCACCCCCCCCAAAAAAAAAAGAAAAAAATATTCAGGTCATCACATTCTAATTATTCTTCCATTTTCAGTCTCCGATGTACTCATACCGACCATTGTGCCTGTCGAATAATAGGTCCACAAAGCGAACTCCAATTTATCATTCGGATTGACATCTTAACGGTCTCCAATTCATACAGAGACGACAAAGAAGGCAAACAGAAAGGAAAAAAATTCACACAAAAAACAACCCCATCCCGTTCAAATTACTTTTAGGGTGATTTCAACTCAAGATATCTTCCGCCCTACCGCCACATCTGTCTGGGACCATAGCCATCCCCCCCATGGGGCCACACTTCCCGACGATAACTTTCTATCCCCATTGTGCCAAAAGGAACCACAATCAACCCCCCTGACATAAATGAGATGTGTAACGCCTACCGTTTGTTTTCTTTTCACATGACCCGCTGCTATCCTCAGATCGAAACCAATTCGGTCTTTCTGGGTCAAATGTAACGAAAACACGAATATTCGTATTTGACGAAGAAAAGGAAGAAAAAAAAAAAAAAGGAGCCAAACAGAGCAGAGGTTCACAGTGCTTAACTTTTGAATGGAGAAAATGTAGACCTTTTCCCAACCACACATTGAGTACATACCATATACCATGCCTATCTGCCGAGTTTTTGGGAATGGCAGGTTCATTGGGCTGCTACTGCCGGAGGAAGTTCCAAATCAATGAACACACTGACTTTTAGGCAGGTAATTCCATTAAATGTGGGATTCATCACCAACCCTAACCACCATCTTTTCAACCCTCACCATGCATCGGTGACAGGCAACAACCTTTTTTTTTTGTTGTGTTCGGTTGGGTCTTACCCACATGCACACATACACACGCACACCGATTCCAGACAATCTCTGAGCGGCTCCTTTCAATTCATTCAACATAATTTCTTTTTTGTTAGCAAATCGAAGGAGGTCGACTTTAGCTACCCAACCACCAGCAATCCCTTTGCATCCTTACGGCAAATGCAATATTAAAAAAATAAATAAAATTATGCGAATAAAGTGGAGCGCAAGAAGAGCACCACCACCCACTCAGCACATCCAGACGGGGAAGGGATGAGCGAAAAAAAAAAGTAATTTCAAATTCATCCCTTATTTTTGTTGGGTCCTAAAAGCTATTGCTGCCTGCATCAAGACCGCCACCTCTCAAGTCATCCTTGTTCTCGTCTTCGAAAGGACGAACGATAATCTAGAAAGGAAAAATTTCATAACTTCATGCAGAATGATTTTCTATGTGATAGAAGGGGGGATGGTTTTCCTTGTATCATTTCAACCTCCCCCTCCTCATTGACGCAATTGGATTATCATTTTTTTATTTTTTTTTTTTTTTTTGCTTAAGAAGAAAAGAAGTTTCGGTCCCGCTCACGGTTGGATGCTGGCGAAACGAAGTAATACGCGTAAGAGTTCCGCATGAGTTGTTTCTTCCATTTCTTCGTTTTCTCATTTCTCGTCTCGGAGGTTATCACTTTTTTTTTTTTGTCCTTTATTCATTCAGTTACTGCGGCCTTATCCCTCCTAAAAGGGTACTCAACGGTTAGGTGGCCTGAATATATTTTATATTTCAACATCTGAAGGGGTCGAAAGGAGAGGGAAAACAAAGAGCCGAAAAGGGAAAAAGGAACCCTTAGGGTCCTTAGAAATTCCTTTGCAATACATGTAAATCATTATGATTGCCATGACTTCACTTCCTGTTGTGGTGAGAAGTGATGGCATTCGGCACTAAGGATTCCTCTTTCCTTTTTTTTTAAATTTTTTTTTTTTTTTTTGTGTTGAAGAGTTCATTGTGCCCGAAATGATTAATTTCGTAGAGTACATCAGTGAATTGGGGAACTCAGGTGTGATGGAGAATATGTGTCAGAATGGCGCAAAATGAGTACTTGATAATAATAAGCAGTGAGGGTATCCTTCCTTCACGGGCTAAGCTCTGAAATTCGGTTTGGAGTTTGAGAGTGTGCCACTTGGGGAGTACATATTAAGAACTCTAGAAACAGGTCTTCAGGAATGGATGATCCTTGTATTTTATGTATGAAGCTAAAAATTCTTAGTAGGACACTCAAATGTCAGCTGGCTCTTAAGGAACAGCTAAGGCGTAGTAAAATACAATAAAAGAAATCACTAAGTACTCACCCGTCCTTGTAGGTGCTAGAAGAAAATAATAAGTTAAAAGGGAAGCCCTTGGCCTCCGATACTGATTCTTTCCATGCCGCCACGAATTAGATTCATATAACCGGCAAGCCAACGTTGTGTCTAGAAGCGTGCAAAAACTTGGGAACTATGTATGAAGTATCTTTTTCTACTGGAGCTGATCAGTACTTGCTTTACTGTCCTATTTATCCTACTGCACTCGGCGCCAAATAAAAATACCGACAGAACCAGATTTGGAAACAGCCCCTTTTCGAGTTCATTCTTCTGATAAGATATCCTGAAACTAAATCCCTGGCAAACCGAAAGAGCCTCATAGGACTAGAGCCTATTCTTCCCCATATGCATAGTTAGATCATGGAGTTAATATTCGCTTCGTACAAAGTTGGCTATCTATCTGGCTTCCTCGGAGCTGTAGCTATCGATCATATCTCTCGTATTGATACGCGCCGTAGATACTATCTGTTCCATCATCAGACTAAACAAATCACAAATCGCAGTCCTGACCTAATATTTACAAATTACACTGACTAGCTCGTGCCATCAAGAGTTGCATATTTTTTGAGTTAGCCATCAGCTTTAATTTACATAATGGGGTGGACTAGGTATTCGATGGTCTTGCATAGGATAGGGCATGATGTTGTGCTGGAGAATGTGAAACTTCTTTTTTTGTTGTAGAATCCCAAGTTCTTCTCATTGCAGTACTGTATACCTTCCTCATCATAGCACGAATTTTTTTTTCGAGGGTGTCAAACGACCCAAAGTTGTCTTGGCTTCCTACTGAAGTGAGTCTGACTCTTTCATCTTGAATTTTGTACGGCTTTACTATGGAACGGGGTTTGGCAAAATCAGTTGCTGGCTCGTACAGGTTGTGCTTTATTTCCCGTTTTGGCACTTAATTCCCCAACACTACCCTGGCACCATTCTTAGAAAAAGCTTCATTTGCTCCATATTCCTTGGCTTTGTTGCATTTTTTTTCTAATAAACGTGCGCTCTACGGGTTATTAGTACCCTTGAAGCGTCTGCATACAGCGTGGGCGAAGGGAACTTAGGGAGGAAGTAAAGAGATGTATCGATTCATGTTGGTCTTAAATGTTTTCAAGTTACAATTACTAGAGTTCGGCAGGACATTCCATAAGAGAGTTGACCGGCTTTGGAAAGACTCACTATATTTCAGAGTACGTCCGAAAGTTGGCTTGATGATATAGCGTTGACCATTCATGGATAGATTTGATGGGATGGAATGCTCTTGCTATTTCGGCGGAGCACTAGTGGTGAAAATCGTGATATAACAAGGTGAGGCCAGAGACCTTACATCGGTGTTCAAGCATATCAATTGATTGTACAATATTAGCGTCAGCTGTGAGTTTAATCTCACGGTTTTGAATCCTATTTAGCAGGCGCAGAGATGTTTTTGGCACACCTGACCAGATGTGAGCATTGTACACCAATTTTTAGCGGATGAATGCCTTACATATTGAGGCCAGATCAGGGGAGTATTTCTACATCACCTAAGGAAAGATAGACATGTCGGAGTATTTTTGGCGACATCGAATGTTTAAATTTAAATTTAAGAACAGCAGGCAGCATTGTGTTTTGGTTATGGTGTTTACGAGTACTCGTATATTGGAATTTAATGTGCTTGACACACGCTGCTGTCCCCGTTCTACCGAAGAGCAGGGACGTGTCCGGGACTTAATATGAAAAGCAGACAGTACTGTCGTCAGTAAAGGAATATATTGGATTAGCACTTATAGACAAAAGATCGCTGATGAAGATTCAAAAGAGTGTCGGAGACAGAACGGAGCCCTGGAGTACACCAGCACTTATTTTGTGAATATCAGGCTTAAATCCATTCAGAACAACTTGAATTAAGAGATTCCTTGAAGAAAAGATTCATCAATCCGAAATGCACGCATTTTCAGCAAAGAGCCCGGTGTCAAGCTCTGTCAAATGCCTTAGAAATATCAAGTGCAACTATCTTGCTTTCGCCAGATTGATGTACGCTTTGGTTTTATTTTCAGTGAGGCATGCAATCAAATCACCAGTGGACCTGTTGCTACGACAACCATCCATATATCGTATTTATGGGCTCCGTTTGCCCCGTTGGTGTCTTTGATTACTTCGGCTCTGATGAATCTATTGAGCAGATTGAGGCCTTTGGCACCTTAGACACTCTGTTGGGTCCATTTGCTCAATTAAGGAGGTCATAAGTCTTTTCCATAGTCTCATATTCACCGATTTCAATAGCGTCTTGAGCCCATTTGACATTGTATAACGTTTACCTTGAAGACCGTGTCCCAGGTACATTGCCGAAGTCCGATAACGAAGTCAAATACTCAAATATGCATCAGTTTGTTGCAGCTGTAATAAAGGTGTCATGGCTATGTTTTTTGCTCTATTCCAGATCGTCTCCACGTATCTACTGGGTAGCGTAATTTTTAGTTCCTAAGTTGCAATTGTAGTCTGTTTTGTTCTGGAACCTTTTCAAGCCTTCGTATGTCCCTGTCATGATTTTCAGGACTTCGGTATTTTTTACGGTCGGGATCCTATTGGTAACCCGTTCAACAAAGAGGGTTAGCCCTTATGGACATTTTTCCCGAACACTAACAAGGTTTACTCAACTACGGCATACTCACTTTCAAATACGATGACTAGAACTTTTGATTAGAAAGTACCTAGATCAGCCATTTTTAGTCCTTTAGCTTTTGAGTAGTAAAGGCATTCTCTCCAAAACTGGGATAGCTTATCATCGTCTTTATCTTATATCCATGCAGAAGCCACTGCTTTAAATTTTCCACTATCCCCTGATATTGTTTTGTTTGAAGGCAGTTTCTCGTAACATGACTTGTGTCTATCAGATTGTTGCACGCGTCGCTGCGAATTAACTGAATGATTATACGTTCTAATAATCAACCACAACATACTCCTTTTAGAAGGCTTGTCTGGTCTTGGTAATGATGGGATTTCCGGTCCAGTTTGATATGTTCCAGTATTGCTCAAAATATCGGGTAGCCTTCCCTCTAAAAGGTAATTTCTCCATTCCACAGCTTTTATTATTCAAAGTACTCTTGCTTCGTCTAGGCGGGAGTCCTTATAGCTTCCTAAGTCATTTTGATCTGCTGTTGCTGTTCCTGTTCCTGTGTTACAGGAGTACTGGCCTCATTGAAAAATCGTCTTCTTCTTTAAAGTTCCCTACGGTGTCTCTTGGGTTTCCAGTATGGTGCTGTGTATGCTTCGGGGTGCGATTCTCTAATCTAGAGAAACATACAGGATATTTGAAAGTTTCTACTGCCGTTTTTCTAGGCCTCCCCTCGCTGTTTCATTATCATCCATTCAGTCATATCTCTGACATTATTCCTGTCTTCGAGAATTTATCTTCCTTTTTATTTCGGGCTGATACTTTTGCCTATAGCTCCAGAATATGTTGTGCTTCATCAAAATTCCCTTGAAACGGTTCTGCCTTCTGATTCGAATGGTGACTGGCAGGACATAGGAGTTAAGTTCATCGACTAGCACGGAAGAAGGCCAGGGCGTGGTTTGATGTAAACACCAAAAAGACATTATTCCTTTGGCCGGCAATGGCAAACTCCTAAAAATGCAAACTTCTATGTATAATGAAGTCTCCTCTTTTTTATTGTTGGGTCAGTAGCTCCGGACCTCCTTCTATTTAACCGTAGTATTTCATAAACCTTAGGATTGGTTTGCTTATACAATCCTCATCAGTATGTAGTATGCAAAGCAACCGTTCGAAAAGCACATTGGTTAACAGTGTTGGACACATTGACATCCTTGATATCCTTCCAGTTCATAAGGACAAAGTAATGCCAGTTTTAGCGTATTGTTGACTATCTTCCTTGTTGTGCAAGAAGTGGTTCTTTTCGGCTGACAGGTGGTCATTAATCTTACTAACATTCATCTGAAGACACTTTGACCGTATTGCTTTTCCACCAGCCTCTTTCATGTCATGAGAGCCCAAAAGTCATCCTGGTTATGTCTCTTTTGGTATAGTCTTAGATTATGAACTTTTGATATTTGTAGCAGTGTCATACCCTACACAGTCATTGCATCCAATGAGGTCACCCAGGTTTATATGGATGGAATGGTTGCAGCACTTTTCGTGAATCGTGATGTCCCAAACAGTTTTTTCAATCAATCCTTAACAGTATCAGTGCAATATTATTAAACTAGAGAGTTCGTGGCGATATTGCTTATCTTTCTGATAGACAACAAGAAGGGAAAAGCACAGGCTTCCCAAAAATAAAAAGAATAAGCACGAGGAAGAAACATTCAGAACTTCCTATCCAATAAAAGATGCACGACCTTTTGAAGTCCGCACTGTTACTGGCGTATGCGGATGGCATTAATGTGACTGAACGAACGCTGTGAAAGATCAATTAAAGGCTTCATCTACCTTGGCTTTGCAGTTACAAATATTCAACTAGGAACCACATCAGCGCAGAAATCAGACGCAGAATTACTCCTTCTTGTTACCTTGGTCTTAAATTAGGATAAGGAAAGAGTGGTTGTTGGAAAAACCAACCACGTGGATCTATCATCCTTCTACTCTTGGAACCAATTTGAACTTCTAACAAAGTGTAGATAACTATTAACGTCTAGATTGTTTGGATCGCTTAAAGTCATTGTAGAAGAAACCTCCTAAGTGGAGTTTCCTTCTCTGGGAGAGAGCTGGGAATGTACACAGTAGGTGGATTGTCTGCTCCTCCTCCTAACCCATGCAGTTTCTGCAGAAGTCGTTTCTAAAAACGCCAAGCCTTCCCATTTAATTTTGAAAGATTAAGAGCGATCCAGATGCAGCTTTGGCCATATCTGTTTGGCCGCTAGACATGTTGTCCCAACAATCCATCTAAGATTTGTAGTTTTAATTTATACACAGTAATTGGTATACCAATGATAGCTTTTTCAATTTCCAATATCGGCGAATTCGTCGACCCTAGAATTCCCTGGAATATCTCTGTGCCCGTACCCAATATAGGCGAACGTTGAACAGCTCCGTCATCTTCCTGAGAGATGATAGGCAATCAAGGGCGGTTTCAGAATTTTGGGAGACTGAGTCCAGTAATTTAATACCGGCCTGGCTATCCGGAAAGATGCGGATATACCTTGCAGGACAGAACTTCTTCAATCTCCAAAATTTCTGCCTCGAACACACTGCAGTGTTTTGGAAGGCGGCAGAAGAGGCTTATGTTAAGTATTGAATATGTCTGTATAAAAATGTATTAACTTGTAGTCCATAAAAGTATCTTCCTCCCAGAAGGGTTTAGCGGGAATGCTAGCATGAACATCTTTGTAGACCAATGTTGGAGCATAGTGCAGTCGATGTTGTCTGGAAGGATTTCTTGTACGTTAAAATAATTTATTTGTCCACTGTGTAATCACTTTAAGGCAAATAACTGCTGTCGCAGCTACTGTATTATATCGAGGGGTGTCAAGTGAAACAGAATATCCAGTTCCGCAGAGGAAGTAGTATGTAGGGCTCCACTTATGCATAGATATGTTGTTCGTTGGACTCTATTTAGTTTGCTGCAGCTGACTACATTGTCTAGGGCCATCCACCAGACGACCACCACCACCAGATGCATAGCCAGTGGATTATGCGAGGTAGAAAGTCCCATATGTTCCCAGTGGATTTTCTGCAAAAGAATAGAGGTCCTGTAGCCTTCTTGGATATTAGGTTTCCAGTTTTGTTGCCTGCCCAAAAAAAAATCCAGATATTTCGCTGTATCGGAAAAGACTAAACTGGTGCTGTTGATTCAGAGAGGGTCTACGATTGGAATTTTGTATTTCCTGGAAAAGGGGACAAGATTATTCCCAATCCACAGCTATCAGCCCAACGGTTAATCTATTAAGATTTAGCTGTACGAGTTCTTTAATGGTATTAAGATGCTTACTTGATTTGACTGTAGCAACATCATCCGCATAGACAATCACCATGCTACTATCCGCTTCCAGGTATTTAGGAATGAAGACAACATTAACTTCTTTCCATGAAAGTGGAATGTGGATCATTTCTGGATAGCTCCTCATGATGTTCACCAGCGTTGGGAGCATGATATCATAAGATCTTTTTAGCTCGGCAGGTATTATACCTTCCGGCCTAACAGACATGTATTGTTTGAAGCTATGCAGCGCTCGGAGCAGTTTGTCTCTTGTAATCAAACCTTATTTGGGCTAAGTCAGCAATTGTTTAATAGAGCACTCTCTCGTAATACCCAACTGGGTTTATGCAAGACCCTGATCATCCCTATTCTATAGCGCAGAGGCCTATCGAATGCGGATGAAGAAGCACTTGGCCGTTTCGTGAGAAAAATTCTGCGTGTGATGTTCGGTCCTGTTGTACGGGATCTACAACTACATCGGAGTAGTCGGTCGTCTACGGATCCAACGTCTGAGATAGAGCTGAGCCGTATTGAGCGAATTGATATCACAACTCCGGCTCATGGAGTCTTCAACTCTAACACCGAGGCACGATTGTATGTAAGGTAGCGCGCGTAATAGTAAGGGAACCCTACCTAACTTGGAGTTAAAGCCGGCTGGTGACAGATCGTTCTACGTGGAGTTGATGATGTGTATGTTATAATCGTGTCGCTCCTATTGAGCTCATTTGAAAGGTTCTTCGAAAGATCGGTTCCCAGAGCATGTCCACGTGATCCGTTTTGCTTAAGTGGACCTATCTATTGAAACTCTATTGGTTTATCCCTGCAAGTCAAAGCCGATAAATACGACTTTGACTCAAAGCAATATTTGAGCGTTCTTCTCAGAATACATACGGAGTGTAGTGAATTTAAGTGCTCCTTCTGATTAATGGTGTGTCTTTTCAAATCCCGGTTCCTTATTCAGAATATAAATGTATTTGCTCCCATCTCTGAAGAATCTCCGCTAGGTCTCAGTACATTGATGATTCCCTAGGTACAGCGTCTGCATTTCTAAGAACAGACAATCCTCTTTGCCTCTAGTCTGTTTTGCTTACCGATTCATTCTTCCACTGTCAGTTCTTACCCGCCTTAATTTTCTACATCTACATCTCTAGCCTTAGGTGACAATTTGTCAGTCTTATTGTTTGGCTGCTCTAATAGTTTATGCACGTACACATATCTGCCCCGGCTACCAGACATCTAAAGGCAGACTCTGATGCAAGGATAAATTCCTTTCAAAATACTAACACCTCAGCCACATCAGCCACTACACGCATACTTGCAAATTAGTAAAAATTATCAAAACAAAAATATAACAAATTATTGCATGTTCTGCATGGTATTCTCTTTTGCCAGACTTGTCGTATCTAATTAGTTGAAATGAACCCACATTGCAGATACATTTTTCCATGCCATGGCCATGTTTTCAACCCACAAAAAATCGAAAACAAAAAACGCAAAAACCAAATGAGACATCTAACATCACAATTTCTTGTTCACAATATGCTTCTAAGGACAATTCAATTTTGTGTATCAAATGAAATGCCGCCGTCGCTACCGTCGTGCATCCTTCAGACCGTAGCCTTAAATCGCATTCACCTTGACAAATTTATCTAAATAAGAAAGACATAACGACAATGTCGTAGGGGGTGGCACACGGTGCCGGGTGGAAAATAAAAATCATTCTATCAAGTGAATTTGCTGAAAACGGTGGCATCCCGACAAGGTAGGTAGTCGTCGTGGCAGTAGATAGTAGTCGTAGACGTATCTGACGTATCTAAAAGTGGAGCGCGCTACAGCTTCAAGGAATGAAAACGTAAATCAATGAAAGCACTGACTAATTCTGTATTCATTGCAGAAATAAACTGGTTCAGAAATCCTGACTCAAGCAGATGTACCAAAAGTGGTTTAGAGGGAGGAAGGCAATGAAGTTGCGAATGAGTAATATCGTCAGGATGCCGCATCCGTATCTCTTGTAGTAGTCGTACGCTACCCCTCAACAACCTTCATCAACTACAAAAAAAAAAAAAAACAACGAATATGTGTAGATGTAGGTCTATCTGATTCCAAGGGGATGGCAGTTCGCTTAATCTATCTCATGAATACATAAGTTTTCCTAATGAGTTTTCCACAATAGAAAATCAGTATTGCAGGCCAAATGTCAGAGTTCTGCGAGTGTTGATGAGTGTATGTTTCATATATCCCCCCGCCTTCGCTTGAGTACTTCGTGTGGATCTGTGAATTTTGTGATTCCAAAAGGATGGTTTGGTTTGGTTTGGTTTTTCCTTTTCTTTTTCGTTTTTGTTTTTGTTCTGAAGTAAATCGGTGCGGGATAATGCTGTTATTGTGTTATTGTGCAGATGAGGGGCTTTTTTCCTCTTAACTAGATTACCGAGTTACTATCATGTATCAATGGTATTACATTTCCATTCCAAGGATTCCATGTATGAGTATACATACACAGCTAAGGCATCTAAATTTAAGTGGGAGAATGAGAGTGGCAGGGGACTTGTGTTTTGATACCATTGACCCAGATTTTGAGTAACAACAATCAAAACAATAACACTTTCGATGAGAAATGGGATTTACCATAAGTCATGATGAGCTTAATTTTAGAATTTTGAAGTGGGTAAGGCCGCCTCCTTTAATTCGTGACTTATTGGATTAAACTCTTACTGGAACGCTAAAATGCCGCACAATTCCGGTATCCAACTGGGCCTGTTTGGTATTTCTTTGGCTGCATAGGAATCCAGAGGGTAGTCGCACAAGAACATGGCGATGGCAGTGTTTACCCACAAAAATCATGGCGTAGAAATAGATTGATTGAATTGATATTAAACAAAAGTTGTCGCATGTCCTTGTTGGATGTGTACGAGTATAAAAGTATATCAGGGCCAAGTAAAGCCCTCTGGTTTGGAGAGACCTTCTTAAAGGAAATATTACCAATCAGAGTTGCGACAGGAACATAACACAGAAGCAGTAGACTCATCACCTTCATCGTATTGGACACCTGCTATATTAACACCAATTTCTGTTAGGTGATGGATGGCGCATCAGATGCTGTTTAACGTTCTCTTAGGCGATGAAAGACAAGGAGTCAGATACTTTGCAACAAGTGATTCTAACCTGAAGTTATCCAGATCATACTTATATCTGCCTGCTATTTCACTAAAATAGTTAAACTTATCGGCGGTTTTGCTTAATGTCGCTGTATTAATCAACATAATGTGCATCATTTCCTACGTCCCACATACATATATATGTGCGTCTATACTGGAATAGAATTCAACGACTACAATAAGCTTATGCCCACCTGATTTTATGTCGACCAGCAAGAGTGACAGCTGCCTTTTAGACGTCAACCAAAAGTTATTCAAAAATTTTAGGGAAGAATTCTTCCCATGGAGTCAATGGTTGAGCAAAGAGAATGTAGACAGGGAACACTTCACAAGAGTTGGGTTATGTGGAAGACAGACTGCTGGTATTAATATCATGAATACTACAACCCCTGACAGACAGAATTTCGTTGTACGCGCTGATTTTCTCGTTAAGTATTGATGGGGCTACCAGATAAGAGTGATAGGAAAATTTTTTTTAATAAAACAACAACGGTGTGAGATATAAAATTGATTCTGCCCACATGCCATTATGTGTGGAAAAGAACATCAGTCCGCCTCGGCTACGTTGGCAGTTCATCAAGCGGTCGGTCTAATTTTTGATGACTCGGTCCAATATGTGCAACATTATTCCGGCACTATCGTATCGAGTGTTGGCTTCAAGCTAGTCCAAAGTGGTTGGCTTGTTAGCGTAGACTAAGGACTTGACGTAGCCCCAGAGAATCGAGCGGTGTCAAATCGCATGCTCGCCGCTGCAAATTGATGAAAGCTCTCCGTGAGATGACCCAGTCGCCAAATTTGTCCTTCACAATTTCGAGCGATGCATCGGTTGTATGGCATGTGGCGTCGTTTTGTTGGAACTAAAGCTCTACACCTGAGACCATTGATGGTAATGGTGTCTCCTTCCTCAGCTCGAAAGGAATAACATCCGGTGTCACGTAGAACAAGCTAGGTGAACAAAATCATTTTTCTGCGTTTTTGATTTTGTATTGACAGATTATGCAATAATATGATAAAATAAAACTCGGTTCGAAAATTGGGTCTTTTTTTAAAGAAATAACAAGAAGTTCTTTACTGAAGTGAACACAAAGAGATACAGCAAAAAATAAATCATATTGAACCATGTTAATAGGCCTAGTCTTCATTATCTGAATGTTCATTATCTGAGGCTTCAGAGAAGTCGCTTGAAAAACAGTCCGCCTGATCTGTGGACAGATATTTTGGTCAGAAAGCGGTTTCGGTTTTATCTGTGGACAGACGATAAGTTTTCGAACCTCTTCACATAGTGTTTCGGCCTTCTTCTTGGGTATTTCTCGGAGACTATTGATCAGGGGATCAGATGTGATTATGAGCATTGAGAGTAAATCTCTATTCGTTGCAATTCGTGAACGCTTTCTAGTATTATTTTCCCGAAATTTGCGACAATCCTTGTTTCTAGCTTCTTGTGCTTCTTCAGAAAGCTGTTCGATTGGAACAAGAGCACTTTTTATAACTTCTGTGCTATGAACAACTCTTTCGTGAGCAGTGACAGGCATATAATACCACGTATATAGACTTGAGTACATTTTTCTGGTGTCAACGCAGAGCTTCTGGAATTCAGTCAAATTTATTTCGAAGCCAGAAGATAGTGCTCGTAATAATGTACTAAATTGTTTAATAAGCTTGATATCAAGTCCTGTGATTCGAGCACTTAATTCCGGATTTCTGAAAAATCGCCGCGCAGTGTTGCCATCATTCGTGGACCCAAATCCTGGCTTTGGCTTGTCAACAATAAGTCCCATCTCTTCCCGGAATAGTCGTTTTATTTTGTCGGATCATTGTTTTACGCAAGTCTTATCGTCCTCACTTCTAGCTTGAAAACAGCACTCAAAACAACGAATCCACGCATGCAAGGTTAACAAGCCAAAACTGAAATTATCTGCGTAAATGACGTAATTTGGAAATTTTTCATTCATATTTTTTGGCGATGCCCGCAAATAAAACATGAAAGAGTTTGAGTCAATGAGTTACAAATTTTTAAGGGTGCACCGTTTTGGAACTAAATTTCTTGCACTTTTCTAGTTTCGTCTTTTGTAAATACTGTAGTTTCTTTAGAGAAGATGAACTTTATTGGACGTCAAAACCTTGTAGATGACGGCCGAGGATTCTGCCAGATAACATTGCTGTTATCAAATAACCGCAGAGGCACAAATGGAAATACAAATAAAAATTCAAGATCACAACCCCATTTATCTATAAGAGTAAAAGTAGAATGCGGGTATACACTTCTAATTACATCATCTTGCGCCTCTACCAAACCCTGAACTGTCTTGTCCAACATAGCTTGCAAATTTACTTCAGCTCTAGTTTCAGACACAACAATACATTTGTCAGGGGGATAGGACGCCGTTTTTGAAATGTTCAAACAGTTGTAAGCCGGAAATACATGATGTTCCGCTTTAATGGACCACTTTCTAGTCTGCTTATATGAGTGCGTAGTTAATTTAGAATCTATATAATAGGCCAACGCTTCAATACCACTCACCTGCCTAGAACTCTCTGAGCAAACTGTTTTTTTTTTTTTTTTTTTTTTGAGTTGGAGTTGGAGTTTATGAAAACGTTTCTTATTGCTCCTGCAGCATTTCTTTTCCCTGAAGATCGTGCAACAACTTCTGCAGCAGTGATAAACTCACCATAGGATCGTGATTGAACTAGGTCATCTACTCTTCGTTTTTATGTTTTAAATGATATTTCTTCAAATTCCTTTCTAGTACAACCTGCTGATGATGTTGATGGCTGGGAATATGTAGCGTGCACATGGAACTCAATGTCTTCAAAATCCAGCCATGTACTGTACTTCTTAAAAAATCGTTCCACCGATTTTCCTGGATTTAGCCATCTGTAGACCACTCTGGACGACCATTTTGCTTTACTCTGTTTAGTTTCCCATACAGATTCATCAGTAAGGTCGCAGAAATTACATTTTGTGGAAATAAATTCGTACAGCTTCAAATTTGTATCGCCTCTCTTATATTTTTTTCACTCATGAAAAAATTCACATTTCTTGATGCTCTGAATAGAAGAAAAAATCAAACAGTTGTACTGAAGTGTGCAGGCTAAAGTTTTCACATTTATAACACTGAAGAACACCGCTGACACATATCAAAAAATCAGCTTGGGTACACGTGGGTGCAAATATTTTCTACTCTACTAAACTCTTCACTCGACGAAAAAACTTGTATTATTTTAGTTACCACTTTCACATGCATTATTAGACATAATTTTCCAACACAAGTAATCGATTCAAATGCAAATATGATGTACATACCCTTATCAGAGAAATCCACAACTTGTGGATTTAACATGTGGAGTTCGCTAATTAGGCGCTGGAAATGTTGGCCGGAGATCCGGATTTTGGCCAAGAAATCATCTTCTCGGACGAAGCCCATTTTTGGCTCAGCGGCTATTTCAACAAGCAAAATTTCCATTATTGGAGCAAGTATTCAGCCAAGCACCAATGCATCCATAAAGATTGATTGCTTGGTGTATGGCATGGCAGCATCACCGGACCTTATTTATTTCTAAATGAGGGAGGAATCACCGTTGCCGTCAATGGTCCCAGGTATAGAGCGATGTTATCCAACTTTCTGTGGTCAGAGCTTAACAACATCGATATATCCGCCCAGTGGTTCCCACGAAACGGCACTACGTGCCATACAAGCGACACAACGGTAGAACATGTGAGGGAGTAATTTAGCGACTGAATCATCTCACCGCGAGCGTTCAAAAATTGGCCGATGATTTTCTCTTGGACTAAAGCAAGTCCTTAGTCTACTCCAACAAGCCAACTACTTTGGGAGAGCTCGAGGCCAACATTCGCCACGCAAATACCGGAATAACGCCGCACATATCAGACCGAGTCATCAAAAATTGGATCGACGGCTTGAAGTACTGCCAGCGAAGACAAGGTGGCTATTTGAATGATGTGCCATTCCACACATAATGGCATGAACGTAGCTTCAAAATAAAGCCAGAATCAATTATATATCCCACACCGTTGTTGTTTATTATCTTCAGAAATTGCTGTCGTCAAATATGTTATCTCTAGGAGGGCTTTTAAGACCGGAGTGCTTAAGCATTTTTTTGTAACCAGAGTGAGAGGCAAATGTTCCCATCTTTCCTGTACTCCGGATTTTTGTTGAACATGGTATAATTCCTATTTATTGATTTTAAAGCCGGATATCGTCCGCTTATAATGAGAATGTAGAACGCCTGCTGTTTTACAAAAATCGGGGAAGTTCTCACCGGGGCATTTGGTGTCAAAAAAGGATTTCAAAGAAGTGATGCGCTGTTGTCTGATTTCTCCAACATAATGCATGAAAGATTTGTGACCGTGGCTTAAGTGGTAGTGTACTGGCTTCCCAATCGGACGGTTCGGGGTTCAATACCAGCCGTGCCCGATAGACATTCTTTTTTCAGGCAACTAAACTCTAGTGAGATGAATGGTTGCCTAAAATTCAACAACAAGTCAATTTACACTAATAATTTCGTCTTCCTATTAAATGTTGGATGCCATCCACGGAGCGAAACACCCAGTGATCCCAAACACCTTTCTCTCTCTCTCTATTCAAAATTCTGAAAAACCTCTTGAGTGCTAAGTTCCTTTAAAAAAAAAAAAAAAAAAAAACCGGGAAAGGAAGTGATTCGCCCAACATCGAGCTAAATAACGAGAAGTACTGGTCTAGACCCTGACCCATGACTGGTTTAAAAATTAAGTCGTACGTATGTGTATTCTCTATACCTTCAACACACTTAAAATGGTTTATTCCATTAATTAAAATCTTCTCGTGTATAATGCCTGTATTTAAATTCTCTATGGCTTATTAAACACTTTCTACAAAAGCGCTTTGATAACAATAGTGGAATTAATCGAGCAAAGCCCCATTCCTTTGATACCAAACAATTTATGCCTGAGTAAATCAAAAGCATGGAAAATTATAAAACAGCTTTCCTGAAGAGATACTTTCAATTCGAATGCAGGCATTCTACTGCCCTAGTTCTGAGGAAAGTTTAAAAAAATGCGGTTTCAATGAGCATATAAACCGCAAACCTATCCTCCATGATTTTTGAGTTTTAAATTGAATTGATTTTATATTTTTTCTGTTTTATTTTAATAATATATTTTAATCAAAACAATTAAGTTTTCTCAAGTGTTAAATTTAATTTTAAAAATTTTTATTCATTCTATATTGTTAAATACTATAGAAATTATTTACTATGTGCAGTAGAAAACTAATATTTTTTCACGCTTTTGGATAGTTTACAATATCACCGGAGTATGAGACGGTAAGCCATCAACAATTTGATAAAAGACGTTTTGTTTATTTTATTTTTCTAGAATTTTACATCCTTGTTCTGGTTATAAGGAAAAATAGTGTTTTGTGTTTTACAAAATAAACAAGCAATTATTTAGTTAAAACGAGAAATGCATGCCTAGTTAATCAAACGCATTTTATAGGAAGATAGGCGGAACCTTCGGTATTTTATCAAATCTGGATAGTTAAAAGATTTTCTTATAGAAACAGGCTTTTGAAATTTCTGAAAGTTTACGGTTGCTGGTAATATGTATAAATAATTTTCTATTTTTGATACACTGTGCAGGATTTGAACCTTACTCCCTTTGCACAGTATCAAATTAGCCTGTCTAATGGTTAGATTTCAGTTACTAGTTATAATAATCTTTTCTGGCGGCTATGTAGGAGTACCCCAGATTACTTCAAAACTGGTGTTCAGAGACATAGTCTACAACCAGCGAATATAAATAGCTCTGGTTCGTGTTGATAGTATACAGGGTGAATGACTCGAACTCCAACTTTTTAAAATGATATAATTTTTTTATTTTTTGATAAATTTTACTGTGCCAAAGTAAAAAATGTTGGAAAATACATCAATTTTCAAATTGTATCAGTAGTTTTCAATATGTCCACCTTTGGCGCGAATAATGGCCTTGAGACGGCCGAAAAAAGCATCGCACGCTGCACGTAAGTGGCTCTGCGGTATTTTGGCCCATTCCCGGCGAAGTGCTTGTTTGAGGTTTTCCAAACTTTGGTATTTTTTAGTGCCAACCTTCGCCTTCAAAATACCCCAGACAGAGAAATCCAACGGATTTGCTTCCGGAAAATTTGCAATCCATTGTGTCGAAGAAATGCAGTGTGGGACATTGGTTTTTAACCAATCTTGGTTGACGCACGCTTTGTGAGACGGTGCCGAGTCTTGTTGAAATGTCCACGGTCTTCGACCGAAATGGTTGTTTGCCCAAGGCTTCAATACTGCCTCCAAGACAGTTTCACGGTATACGGTCGCATTAATTTTGACGCCACAGTCCAAAAATACGAGCGGAGAGCGACCATCGGGGGTTATGGCGGCCCAAACCATCACCATCGGTGCTGCCTGCTTTCTGGTGGCCGTCCAAAAGTGTAAATTTTCGAAGGACCTTTCTTTTTTTTGTTTTTTTATAATTTACGCGCGCCTAAGGGGTTATGACTACCCTTATACTGTTGCCTGTGCGCGGGCGGAAAGATAGAAGGAGGAGAAAGGAAAGTTTGTGATGTAGTGGTTTGAAACTCAGGTGTGTTTGGTTTCGATATTGACTCTCCTGTGGTGGGAGTCCGAATAGGACGGAGAGATTTTCTTCACTCGGAATGGTGAGGTTGTGAATTTTAACGGTTGTTTTTTGTGTTTGAAAACCCTACAACAGGCAAGTAAACTCGGCCATTTTGTTTGTTGACATATTGCTCGATAACAAATGGCGACTCATGGGAAAAAACCAAATTGGTCAACTCACCACTTTCGTGCAAGCGTAGCAACTCCTTCGTTCTTTCGACTCTAAGTTTTTTCTGTTGCGGTGTAAGATTGTGTGCTTTTTGGAACTTCAATGGCTTGAGCCTAAGCTCATTTTTCAGTATGTGTTGCATCCGTTCCAAACATATGTTGAGCTCACGAGCCATTTTTCTTCCACTTCGAAATGGATTTCGCTCAATTCGAGCCGTCACTTTCCGAACCATTTCTGCCGATGTTGCTGTTTTTTTATGACCACTTCCATGGCGGTTTGCGACGCTGCCAGTATCACGGTAACGAGCTATGATTTATTCACGTTGAGGTGCTGGAGGGCTCTAACGATAGCTACTTGTGGTTTTTCTGCCAAATATAAAGCGATCACACTATCACGTTTGAATTCCATCGTGAATAAAAATTTTTCAACACAACTGAGACGCAAATCTTTTAAAAGGCTTGTAAATAATAAAATTATCTGTCATGTGTCAAAATTTGAGCTCACTGTCATGAACGGTTTGGAAATTATAGTAGTCTGAAGTTGGTTGCAGTTCGAGTCATTCAGGGTGTATATATGAAATCGCATTATGACAATTGTTAAAAGTTTTAGACTTACTTACTTAGGTGGCGTTGCAGTCCAGAGTAAACCTGGGCGTCAACTAACAATCCTATGCAGTAAGCCCGGTCCTTACCTAACTCCTGTTGTGCACTACAAATGAGGTGAGGCCTCCTTTTACTTGTGCCCGCCATCTAAGGTGAGGTCTTTTTCTACTGCATTGTCCCACCTGGTTAGATTTGAAAACTCTTCGGATCGGAGCCTTGTGTGTCCATTGGCTCTACATGTGCTAAACATCTCAGCCAACTGTGGCGCAGTTTTCTGACTACGTTGATGTCACTGGCTCGTATAGTTCGTCGTTTAATCTTCTCATCCAAAGTCCGTCAACGCATACGGGACCGAATATCTTTCGAAGAATTCTTCTCTCGAAACGACTGTGGATATCTTTCTTTCGATAGAGTACATGCTTCAGCGCGATATAGTAGGACTGGGATGATCAAGGTCTTTCATAGAGTCTCTTTAGTGTTTCGGGATGGGGTCCTACTACTCAATTGCCTTCATAGCACAAAGAAACAGGGATTGGCATGAGTTATTCCTCGTTTTAATTCCGCTGAGGTGTTGTTGACAGAATTTATAGCAGGGCCAAGGCCCTTACTGCATCGAAATTATAGCTATCGACTGTGACGTTCTGTCTAATTCGTCGATATTGAGTGTCCGTTCTTGTTAACAGCATATATTTGGTTTTGTCCTCATTTACCACTAAAGCCATTTTGGCAATTTCCTTTTCAATACCAGCGAACGCACCAGGGACCGTCCGCTATGTTTTGCCAAATAATATACTCGTATGTCGATGTGGTCGACGTACGCAAGTACGATTGTGTTTCCAGTGATCTCTTGTGAGTTTCGCACATGACAGTGCGTCACATTGTCAAAAACCTTTTTTGACATGAAAGGTCTCGATTAAGTAGTGACCGACCTTGACGGAGCAGCGGACGTTCTCAATTGTCATTCTGCACAGACAGACTACCTTGGCAGGGATGCTAAAACCAGATATGGTTCTGTATAGCTCGGCTCTATAAATGCTGTCATATGCGGCCTTAAAATCAACGATCTGCCGGAATGTTAAGCTTTCGTCGATTGTGGAATTTTGTGGTCTCAAACCGCACTGAGAGAGCCAATCAGGTTGTTGACGATGGGTTTCAGACGTTCACACGTAGATGAGACCTTATATGCGATGTTGAGGAGACTTATACCTTCATAGTTACCCCAGTTAAGGGACTGGTTTTTTGCGAATCGGTCATACGGTGCTGAGATTCACTCTTCTTATCAGATCTGAGAAATGGTTTGGTGTATGCTCTATACAAAATCATTTCCAGCAGCGGTGATTACGTCGGCCGGTAAGCCATCATGTCCAGGTCCTTTCTTGGATTTCAGTATAGTTACTGCTATCCTTACTTCATTTTGATCGGGCAGATGGATATTTTGGCTATCCTCGCCTAAGATGAATGGCGTATTCTGCTTGATGCTGGGGTCTTTACCTTCTTAGCCGTTATAATGTCTGCAGAAAAGTTTTTCCATATCCTCGGCACCGACTGTAACTCTACTACAATGTTTCCCTCTTCATCTCTACAAGCTTCTGTACGGGTTTTCTTGCCATGACACGTTTATTTCAACTGTTGGTAAAACTTCCGTATGTTGCAGTACAACCTCTCAATATCTTCGATCGCGCACTTCTCTTGCTCTTTTACCTTCTTCCGGAGGATTCAATGTTCTTTCGTTGTTTTCTGTTCGTAGAACTCACAAGTGGCTCTCATCCTCCGTTACAGCTTCGCTTTGTACGCTTCTTTTCTGACTCCATGTGTTTGTGGGTATTCTTCATTAAACCAGGGATTCATTTTTGGTAGTCGGGTGTAGACGACTACATCAGTTGAGGCGTCCCTGAGGGCACATTGGCAGCGTTGCCACTAGTCTTCGGTATTTGATACTGACTGCATAAAAGTTGCTGAGAGATTTCGGAATACGCGTTCGACGAAGATTCTGGCGGCCTTCTGCGTTTACAGCGTTTCTACGTTATATCCTCTTACAATCGTTCTTCTTTGCAGTGGCGCTTATGAAATTCGCATTCACGCTGTAACGAGGTGGTGATCCAATTAAAAGTTGGCTGTCGGGAACTCTCGGACGCCTAGAATACAGGAGGCATACCTAACATCTACCGCAATGTGATCAATTTGACTTAATCTTACAGGATGCGGAGACCGTCATGTGCCCTGGTGTATATTGAGACGAGGACGCATTTGCTTTGCGGAGAAGCTCGTTCTCGGGCGCATATTAGGTTTATGCTAGCGAATTTAGCCCTGATGCGGGTATAAATTGTTCCCTCTCGTATCGGAGGCTCAAAACTTCTTGCCTATGTCTGCCGCATATGACAAATCCGCATCCGAACAAGCGCTATTTCTTTTCCCTATAGCAATCGCCATTATATACGAGTATGCCACAGGTTTTCATCTCCTTTTCGTCCTGTCCCTGGCCTATGTATCTTACCATGAATGAATTTCCGACGAGATTCAGACCATGTTTTAGTTTTGTGTACTCGTGAAGACGATGGTTAAATTCGCAAAAAGACAACAGAACCTCCCTACGCGTGTCAATTTTTTTATTGCATAGGTACAAAGAAGAAATAGGTACTGCATATTTCATTCAAAAACGCGTGAAAAAAAGCAGGAAAACATGAGTCAAAAGCACTTAAAACAGACGTATGTATGTACATGTGGCTATGAATGATACCACTCTCTTAATCGTTCGTCGGAAAATCACATTGTTTTTTTTGCTCCGTGTTTCGTTTTATCCTTTTTGGTTTGTTTACCTTTACCAAGAAGATATCCCCAAAGATTATATCAGAATTATTGGGATTTTCACAAAAAGTAACACACAAATCCTTCTTGAGCGGCAACTATTAAAAGTATCTTTTCTCGCTTTTTTTTAACCAACTTTACTACAGCTTCTGGCTGTTTGGCTAATCTCTTCCTTCCTATCTTTTCTGCTGGCAGAAAATATTTTAATATCCTTCATGCCATCTCCCTCAGCTGTTTCCACCATTTCACAAAACAAGTGAAAGTATATCCGTAAACATTAACACAAACACATGCACGCGTACACGGTTTTGTAGATTCTCATCTACCGCAGAAGCATTTTTATCCTCCCACTCAAGATAAGACATGCAAAAGGAGAACAGACAAAACAAAGAAAAAACGAATGAAAACAGCCAAAAAACAAAAAAAAAAAATACACAATAAAAGGACTTTTCGTATTTCATTAAAAATTCTATCATATTCCTGTGAAAGAAAATGTAAGGACCTGGCACTGAAGCCAACCTAGAAACTAGGGAAAAAAAAATAGAAAAAATGATTTTCTACTGCTGTCACTTTTTATTTCGCTTTTCCTTTTTATTTCATTTAGGTTCCCCCCTGGTCACACAAGTACCTAAATGGGAAAAACAAAAAACAAAAATGTTCGCATCTTTTTGATCTCTGTTCGAATACGAGTATCTATACATTTTTTAACCCTGCCAGGAATGGAAAAAGAAAAACACAAACACCAAAAATACGGGCACCTCTGCAGAGACATTCGTTGAACCGGCCAAGTTAGGGCTGGATATGCGGAATATTTCTAAGAACCTTATCAGAACAATAGTGGCAAAACGAAGACAGGACGTGGGAAAAACAAGGCAAACAAAAAAACAAAAAAATAGACCGCAAAAATTGGTCTCCACTACTATGAAACAACACATCGGGAAATAACGTTTAATCCAGATTTGTGGGGAACAATAAAAAATACGACCGACTGACGACGACTACCTACGACTGCAACAACACAAGGAGCTCAAGGAGCACAAGGACAGCAATCACACGACGATGTTGGCGAATTGTGTGTCACAGCTAAAGTGTATCTTCTAGATTATACAATCAATTTCCATATTTTATTTTGAAGATTTCTCTTTTTTTTTTTCTTTTTCTTCTTCTTTCTCCTTTCCCTTTCCTTGCTTTTCTATTCTGCGTGGATGTGTCCTTTTTATTTTTATTTTCTTTTCATTTTACTTCAGCGTGTTGTCTTAGAGATCTGGGGTGGAATCTTAACGCACCTATGAAACGATGGAACGCTTTGAAGCATTTCCAATGATTGAATTTGGTATCTGTGTGAAGCTGTTTCGATCGGCAGGTCTTATTTTCATAAGACGGCTGTCTTAATTGACTCATTTGCAAATAGATTTGAGCTAGAATTTAGACGCGTTCGTGAATCGCTTTTAAAGAAGCAGTGCTTACCGGCTTATTTATACATAACCCTGATATTCTTCAAGCTACATATATTTATAACAAGTCAGTGAAATGTTGGTCTCTACAAAAGGCTTTCAAATCTTCTCAGCTCAGCGAAGGTCGAGGAACAGTCCAATTATCTCCTAGACAATCGTAAAAATATGAAGCACGTCTAACTTGCACATTTTAGTATGTTTTCAGGGGTCGTCGTAGAATTTTATTGGGCAATTCGTGATCTTAAATAACCTTGAGCATAGGAAAAAGCCAACTCTTTAATTTTAATCGCAGGTCCAGGATTCTTATTATCTTACGTAAAGAGTGCAAAAGTCGTCCGAAAGCGGGCTTGAGGTTATGCTGACGAGCATTCATAGCGAGACGGGTATTATGTTTCAAAGTTTGAAGGGACGGAATGCTATTGGCAACTTCGGAGGAGCACTGGTGGTGAAAACAGCGACAGAGCAAAGTGAGTCAAGAGACGTTACGTGGGTGTTCAAGCTTGGCAATTGTTTTATCGCACAGTTTTGAATCATATCGAGCAAGTGCAAAGAGGTCCTGGGAGCATATGACTGGATGTGGGCATTGTACTCCAATTTTGGGCAGATGAATGTGTCATATATGGAGGCCAGATCGGAGGGGTGAAATATTGCTTACATCGCTTGGGGAAACCTAGGTATTTCGCAGCATTTTTGGCGACATCGAATATGTGGTCGTTCCAACGTAAGTGCCATTCATGGATAATGACTAATGACTTGATGTTTGAATTTCGCTTTAACGACAGCAGACAGCATTGTGTTTTGGAAGCATTAAATTAAACTCTGTTGATAGTTCCCCAATTGGTTATGCGGTTGATATCGGAATTTGACGAGCTTAACATACGCTGCCGTTCCCGTTCTACAGCCGAAGAGCAGGGACGTGAGTCCGGGAACAAATATGAAAAGCAGAGAGCACTGTCGTCAGCAAAGGGATATATTGCATTAGAAGTAGCAAACAAGAGATCATTGATCAAAATTAAAAAAAAATGTCGGAGATAAAACTGAGCCCTGTGGCACACCAGCATTTATTTTGTGAATATGAAACTTGAGATCATCCAAAATAATTTGAATTGAATGCTCCGAAAAGTAGTTTCTTATAAAATTTAAGAAGAGAGTCATCGATCACAAAAGCACACATTTTCGACAAAAGAGCCTGATACAAAACTCTGTCAAAGGCATTAGAAATATCAAATGCAACTGTCTTGCTTTCGACAGATTGGTTTAGATTTTGGTTCCACTTTTTGGTAAGACATGACATTAAACCACCAGTGGACCTGTTGCTACGAAATCCGTCCTGCCTGCCATTGAGAAGTTAACGTGTTTCGAGATATTTCATGAGCTGACGGTTTATCAGCGTGTATGAGGAGAGAAAAGAAGATTCGACATTTTTAGGGACGGGCTTGTCAAATGCTGTTTTGCATCTGCTCGGAAGGGGGATCGATGGAAAAGCTCGCGCAGTGGTTTTGATAGCGAGGAAAGACACATCTTCAGGAGAAGGGGAGATATACCATCTGGACCAGCGAATTTGTGTATATTTAGACCTTTAAGTTCTCTTGCTACTCCACGAGTGAGAAGCTGGACTCGTCCCATTGAATATTCGACGCACTCAAGTGCAGGCGGGGACAAAGCACAATCTGGAAGTGTTGAGCGGTCCGCAAAATGTGCAGCCTTGTCCAAAGAGCTGACAGCTGGAATGTCATAAATCAGCGTTGGAATGGAGAAAGAGGCGACGAACGACCAACAATTTTGAATACCTTGGGACATCGTAGAATTTCACACGCTTAAGAAAGGCGTTAGAGTGACTCCTGTCTCGTTCGAACCTTTGTCGGTTTCCCTCTGTCGGGTTGGCTTCATAGGACCGAAAAAACATTTCTGTAACCCTGACAGCCTCTTTACAGCTCAAGTCGTACCACGCCTTTTCCTTTGCTTCGGCACTCTTCAAAGTAGCTACATCCACGTCGTTATCAAAGAATTATTTTGGCCAGTTAATATTCCTAAAGAAGCTCTTAAGTCCGCTCCAATTGGCTTTCTCGTATTGTCATACACTGCTTTCATGATTCATTTCTTTAACTGTGCCATTGGCGTACCAGAAATTAGCTGATATGACACATAGTGGTCCTACGAGCCTAGAGTGAGAAGTTGAAAACAAGTCCAGGATGTTGATGGTATTACTGTCACCATCGGGTATTCGCGTGGGCTCATTTACATACAAGCTGGGTCAAGTTGTTTTCCGCAGAGAAGATCTCAGCATACCATCCTTTGGGTGTTTTCTGTCCAGAATGTCGAAGCCATCCAGATTTGTGTAAATGGATTTTAATGTGAGGATACAGGGATACAATTCTTTGAATGGAATCAGACAGCGTATCGAACTCGTTAAAGGTCGTATTGCTGTTCAGTTTGTGGTTTCAGTCAACAAAGCCGTAGTGGATAATTTTCTTATGGAGATGGAATATTAAACACAGATTAAAACAGGGACTACATTGTGGTGGAGTTTGGTAAGCTACATCAAGCACGTAAATGTCGAGACCGCGGTGAGGGAACAAAAATTGCCCTAGATTGTAGCCTGGTAGCTTCAGATCAAAGAGATCGGGGAATTCCTGTAATCTGTCAAAAATCATGTCTCGAATAGAAATCTTGGGGATACAGGAAGGACTATATAACTTACACTGCAATATTGTAGGAAAGTCAACTATCAAAAAACTACTGAAAGACTAATAGACCACATAGGGTCCTAGAGGCAATTGTAGCCAGTTTTTTTAAGGAGAGGTGGAACAATGTAGCCATTGCTAATGATGAAAATCTACTTATAAACACATATCTAAACACCAACCCAAAGCTTTTCCCTAGACAGTCTGGTCCCTAAATTCACTCGAAATATTTATTTCTATTCTGTGCGCTAATGCCGATGTCCCGTGTTTATGCAATATACAATGATCCATCTGTAACCAGCCTTAGAGACCGCTTGATGCCATTCATTCGTGGAGTAAATTTGTTTTGTCTTGCCATAGGACATTGGCGGCTTAAGGTCCTAAGTTCCCTACTACGAGTATTTATTACTATGGATCCGTATAATGGATAAACCTGCCGGCTGATGGGGTTGTTTAAGTGCCTCGGAACTCAACAGAATGTGATCCAGTGCTATGAGGAAATTCGAGTATAATCGCTGCTTGCCTGACTGTGTATGTTGCAATGTATAATATATTGAGAGTTTCAAGAATTTATGCTGTGTCAAGCAAGAACTTTGGCTTGGAAGATGACGCAGTTTGTTGGTGGACTGAAGGATTTCAGAGAATACCTCCACGCCTTTGGCCCTCTGTGAAAATGGGGATGGACTTTCTGAGAATCAGAAGATTTAAAAGTTTATGTTGAGGTCAGTTTCAGCAAATTGAAGGTTGTTTGATTGTGGTACGCTACTGTGCAGTTTGCCCTATGCAGAATGCACAACAAAAGCTTGTGTGGGTAGCAAAAATGAAGAGGTTCTTAATGCGCGCTGGTAATACCTATGCAGACAGCCCGATGTACAACTATAGTTTTTTTCTGTTTAAGGTATGTAACGTTTTCTTTCGAGGACCACTTGCTAACTAGAATGAAACTTAGGTACGAGTACTCGTACTTGTACTCTTCGTGAGAGATTCCGTTTAGCTTGGATAGGATGATACCTAATATCTTCAATCTTTTTGCGAAAAGAAGCAGATTTATCTTTGCCGGATTGACGCTTAGGACATTTTGTTGTAGCTGCTTTTCGTAAAAAACTAATCACTACGCCGATCTAACTCCATCCTTATCCTGGAGAGCCGGACAGGTTAAGCAAGGATGCCAAAACCGGACAAAGTCCCGTATAGTATTTAACGATATACGAGTATGCATGTATGCTGTCATTTGCGGGCTTAAAATCGCAAAATAGGTGGTGGGTGTCGTATTGAGGGTATTTTCCATGGTCTGCCCAAATGTAAAAATTCTGGTTGATTGTGCGTTTTTCAGTCCCAATCATTTGGCTGAGAAAATATTTTAGGCGATTACCTAGTACAGCAATGAAGATCTTTAAGGCGATGTTGAACAGACTGATATCTTTATAATTGGCGGAGACTAGAGGTCTTCCTTTCTTCAGGATGGCTCATAAAATACTGCAGTTCCATTCATCTTGCATGTTTTTGTCCAACCATATTGAAAAGTTAATTTGGAGCATGCTCTTCACAAAATTACCCTCACTTCGTCGTGGTGGAGTGAAAGAAATTATTACACAGTGTTGTCAAGATTGAATGAGTTGTTTAGTAGAATGCTGATCTTAATGCTTAGCAGTCCGCGGAGATGATTTTTTCATATTCGCAGCACAGTATGCGAATCAGCCACTGGTTACTTGGTTTGTGATTGCAGGCTTCCGTTCGTACTTTGTTGTCCAAGGCAAAACCTAGTACATCAGAGACGGTATCTCTACTGATTGGTTGGCGGTTTTGCCACCGGATTTTGGGATGATATGTTGCCGGAAATGGGTATTGAGCGATGTTAAAAGACACTTGTTCGCCAAAGATCCTGGCTGTGTTTTGCAATTGCAGTAAGTTCCTTTTAATGGAATTTCTCCAAATTCCGACCAAAGACGAGTAAGCACTTCTCTGATAAAGCGCCTACAGTACCAGCACCCACCATGTCAGCGTCAAGTACCTGCAGCATGATGCGGACATATGGCGGATATTCATAGAGGTAGTGCTCGGCGGTGTCATCATCACTTTCACTGTAAAGTTCGCAGCATATTTAAGTGCTTAGCAAAAATGCTGTGCCCCGTCACGACGCTAGTAAGCAGCCTGCTCTGTACTACAAGGTGACAGCAGGAAGGTCGCTTACCTCTTAAAGACGTCGGTAGATATTCGTTTGGTCTTCCGGCAACGTGGAGAGTGATGCCATCCGCAATTGTGCTCATATGAATCTCACCAGTCAATTGAAGCCTTAATCAAGGATGCAGGCAGAGCTAACGTAGGTTCGGAACCTGTAAAACTCTCCTCTGAGCCTTGCTTAGCAAGTTCATCGGCGATTTCCTTTCCCTTGATCATATTGTGATCTGGAACGCAAACAAGACTTAGTGAACTTAGTCTTCCGTCTACGTTCCCTGATGTCTTGCATTCTCGAACTAGCTTAAAGATTATAAGAGGGTTCAGTAAGGCTCTAAGAGGAACTTTGCTGTCGCTGCAGATACAAAGGCTTCGCTCCCTCCTCTAATTCTTCACAATATATTTCGCTGCCATCGGGATTGCGTATATCTTCGTTTGGAAGACAGGCGTAAGTTTTCCTAACGAGGTGTGAAATCTAACGTTGCCGTCCTCCAGAAAGACACCGGCGCTTTCAGTCGGTTTCGGAGTCAGCCGTTAAGACCAGACTACATTCCTTTTCTGGCTCAGATTCTAACCGAAACCAGTCTTGGGTACAGGTAGAGTTGGTGTCATTGCATCAGACGGCATCTTCATAAGACCAGAGCCAAAAGGCATTCGGCACGGGAGCATATCAAAATTGTTGTTGTACCATAGACCACTCTTTAAACGGAAGCTTTGAGGGCGCACCTCCTGACATGAATATCTAAGGGACGGAGAGTTTTCAGTATGTCCAAAGCAGAGCCAGGCATGATAATGAAACCCCCTATGCGGCCCAGACAGATCGCTCTTTGACGTATTTTCGTAAACGCTTGTTCCCCCAGACAACTGTGTAGCGAAAATATCACGTCGGAGACAAGCTCTATGCCTTGCCGACAGCTCCTTTGCACTGCCAGAAACTTTCGGAGTAACATGCTTAGTCCATAGAAGTTTGTTACCCAGCATGACACCCAAATACTTAGCTCCTTTGGAGAATTGTATGGTGATAGCTTTAAGCACAAGATGAGTTAACCCAGACAGCTTCCTCCTTCTCGTAAAGTGAACAACCTCAATTTTGAGAGGATTGACTGAAAACGCATTTCAGTCTGGCCGAGTTACGCATGTCGTAAAAGGTTTCGTTGTCGAAAGCATCCTCAATGTCGATGAAAATGCCAAGCGCGTATTTCTTCTTGCCGACGGCGCCTTCAATTCTGCCTAACCGGGTATATGTATGCCATCGATGCCAGGCAACAACAAAGGAAGCAACAGCATGTTTAATCGCCTCCTACGTCACGACAACCGAAGAGATATACCAGCTACGGCGTGTTGTGCTATTCAGCTCACTAGGGGCTTTGCTAATAGCGGCCGGTTATCAGCTGGTTCTGAGTAGGCCGGCCAAAAGTAAGAGGTCTGAATCAATATTGATCCTTCGGAACGATAGGACCTCAAAAATTCTAGAGGTGAACCTTGTCGATCGCAATGTGCTCAATCCGATTGATAGGTATATTCATCGGAAGACGATCAAGTCGCCTTATATTTGGTTTGGGATACCCGCGTGCTTGTTACGATTGGAAAATGTTATCTAAGGTGGTGTCGTGCAGAATTTATTTACTAACCGTGCTACTAAAGATGTCATCCTTTTCTGTTTTTTCATTAAAATTGTTTAGGACGATCTTAACAAGATGGTTAGCACATACGCCGATGAGTTTTCTGGTATAGTGCCCCTAAATTTGTATAGAGGTCCTGTGCCACCAATATTTGTCAGCGCCGCTCAATGCTCATAAGAGAAAACGAGGTCCCTGCTTTGATGGCAAGCAAACTCAGGGAGACAAGAAGCTTATAGACTGCTTCTGCATAGAACGACCAAAGTGGAAGGACCGGGATGGACGTTGGTTTCTCAGACGATTCTGAAATTTATTTATTTCTGATTTATTTTAAATTTCAATCAGAAACTATCAGAATATCTGTCAAACAGATGGAGTTACTAACCTTCTGCATAGAAAGACATTAGCTTATGTTCGTGCTCATTAGGCTGCACCTGTTATCAGGCAGCAGATTTAATCACATTCAGCTAACGGAGAACTAATAATTAGTCGGCGGTTAATTACAGGATACCCAACCTACAATTGTTGAAGCATTTTCGTGACAGATAACTCGAGTAGAGGGCTCTGTCATACTTAAAATCAAGCAATACCATGTGAGACAATATGGTATATTGACAATGACAATATCAAACTCATACTCGCTCATCTACGAATATGTACTCGTATGCATGTTAAGCAAGGAAAACACGCTTACATTCGAGTATAGGGATACTCGTCGTGTGTATATTTCGTGTTTGACATCACGAATATCCAGAGGAGAGGACTGAATATTAATCACCTGTAATCATGTCATACAAGTTGTGGAATGTGCTCATCAATTATGTAACGATTCATTTAGGGTGAAGGGTTGTGAAGGGTTATGTTCAGGTACTATGTACGCTTAAGGGCAGGTTTTTGTACCAACTCGTGGATGAATGTACCGATTATGTTAATTTTGTTCCATCCTTAATTTTGACAAATTCACCGAAACGGCAAATGGTTCTTAACATTAGTCATTGGGTGATTCGATTGGATACACGAATTTCATCACCCTAATTGAGAGATGGGCGGTGAATTTAATTAGGGCAGCGCAGGACTTTAGGGGTCCAACGAATATATATTTTGATAATGGAAGCTGCTGGGGTCAGGGGTTTTGCTGTGAATGAAGTGCGGATTGTCTGTTAATCTGCTAAATCTGCTAATCGAACCCCTTATTGCTCTTTACGTAACTACTCGTATGTCCATAGAAATATAGAACATAGCAAAGAATAATTGTGAAGCGATGGTTGTTCCGCTTGGTTTCCTTCTCTTCGAATGAACTGTTATGGAGTAAAAGGTTGACGAATAAATAGGCGGACTATGAGATAGGACTTACAATGAGATAAATTTTGGCTATTTCTGAAAGCGACTCCTAGATATCGCTCATAAGCTTCCCAAGTCCATAGAAAAGAAAAATTGGAGCAATGTATCAAAGACTAGCCTCAGATATGTGGTGATTTGAAAATAGAGGACACGAACATTCGTCCGGCATTAGGCATTATGGGATTTCGCACCTAGCGCCTAAGGTCTCCAAGACATTTACTAAATTCCATCACATGGACACCCGAACATCAGTGACTACACGCTCGCAAAGAGCTTCAGACTAATAAGTCAGATTATCTTCATGTTGAAGAGCACAGAGAAAGTGGTTGATCTTCATGTGCAAAGCTATTTTGCGATGCTTCCTCTGTCCAAGATGTAAATTGCTTACTAATGCTACACTACTAAATTTAAGGGGCAGGAATGGAGGCGCAATCGACAAGAATTCAATTTATCTGTATCAAATCAATGCAATTCAATTTGTTGGGATATTATAAATTGTACAGGGTGCGCCATCTTTTATGTCGGTATGTAAACTTTGAATAACTTTGACATTTATCAACCGACTGACTTGAGTATACATGTTTTTGAAACGTCAAAACAACGCGCCGAATTAGTGATGCTGTACATTGAAAATAGTCGTTCAGTTGTGTTAACTCAAAGTGCATATCGCCGATAATATCGTGGCCAACAAGCATCGTCTGACAACACTATTCGTAGTTTAGTGTCGAATTTTGTTGAGCGGAGTATAATGGGAGATCGTCGACATACCATTCATCAACGCCCAAGACGTTCCAATGAACTGTTTGAAGCGGCAAAAGAGAGTGTTGCCGATAACCCACATGTGTCGTATCGAACCACCTTGTGGCGCATTTTGAAGGGTGGTTTACATTTGTTTCCGTATAAAGTAAAATTGACTCAAAGAATATTGCCGACAGACCGTCAACGTCGCTTGGAATACGGCCAAACCGTCGGTCGAATGGTTGACACTGAACCTGATTTTCGGAAGCAAATTTTGGCAACCGACGAGGCCCATTTCACACTCTCTGGCGCCGTAAACAAGTAAAATTGCTGCATTTGGGGAACGGAGAATCCACACGAGATCCATGAAAGACTATTGCATGACCAAAAAGTTTTTCTTCAGAAAAGGCGAAATAGTCGATGGGAATCGATACCGGTAGAAGTTGACTCATTATGTCTGCCCACAAATGTGTGAAAAAGGTCTAGACGGTTACTGGTCTGTTTCAACAAGACGGTGCACCATGCCGCACTGCAAATCAAATACTGCTGTCAAAAATATCGACATTGACTGGCCAACCAGATCTCCAGATTTGGCCCCAGACGCCAGGAAGCCTCAGACCGTTGACGAACTTAAGACAAACATTCGTGCCGAAATTATCGCTATATCGTCCGAGATGGACGATATGGCTACATGGTTATGATAAGACCAACGGTATCCTATATATCTGCTAGTCTGCCAGGTTTCGTGAACAAGGTTTCACGAAAGTAAGGTGGGGCTTTTGCTATCCCGAGTGGCTCTGCTCTAGATGCATTTATGAGTCTGTCTCTCCATGATATTCGCATCATGGGTTGAAATCTAAAAGTCGTCATCCATTTAAAAATAAGGTGGCTCTGGTACAACACGCATCGGAGTTTTGATGACCTTGCCCGCCGACTTTTCTGACTCTGACCTTGTGAACATGCTGTCCATAGCAAGAATACCAGAACTGCTCTGAGCCAGAATGGGCCTAAACGCAAGTCTCCAAAACTGATAAAAATGCGACGGCGGAGTATTTTTGGAAAACATTAGAACGCATCTATCTTCCAATGAGATATAAGCAACCCTGATGATTCTGAAATATGCTATGAAGAATCGGTGGAGGTGCCGAAATAGCTCGATAACCAAGAAGAACGTATGGTCCCAAATGAATACTCTGACTACATTCAAGCTACTTCGAGAATGTAAGATTTCGGAATATTGAATTCACTGAGTTTTGCTTGGATTCCAATCGGATTATAATAACTTGCTAGGGTTGGTGTGTCCTCGGTTAGAGCTTCTATTGATAGTTAGATTCCTCATGAGCATATTTGCCGTTGGGATGACTCTCCAGGAAAGTGTCAGGCTAAAGGAATGCCACCCAAAGTCTCTACGAGATCAAATTATTCACATTGTGATGGGACACTGGTGACTTTGATTTGATTTTGATTTGATTTGCGGGCCGGGTCAACCCCGGACAGATTTATTAATGCTTATTACAAGCTTATTCTTAAAACTAGCAAATTTCGCTTAAAAACTAAAGAGTGTGAGCGGTTAAAAAAAGTTAGGATGTGAGGCATAGGTGGAAATAAGATTGTTTTTAATAGGGAGTTTGGTGAGATGGTAGTCGAAGAGAGGCAGAATATCGTTAACTTCACGAAGCATTCTAGACATTGGCTCCAAGTGTCCGTAATTCGTTCAGTGAAGATTGAGCCGGAAAAGTGGCTAAAATTTGACTAGAGGTTTCGCCTTCAGACCCATGGCCTTCTTCGTTTGCTTTTCCTCCCTTTGGCCCTTATGGGCTATTTGTTTCACCTTTGTTGCCCCATTTTTCGTGACGAAAAATCGGCGTATGATGGTGTCGATGCTTCGGTGTTTGATTTAGTCAACTTGCCTGCTTCCTTATTTCATGCTGAACATTATTTTTCCCCTAGATAAATTCCACCAGCACCGTGATGTTTTTTCGGACGTCAATCCACTAGTTGTGATCCCATGAGTATGAGGGAAAGGAGGTCCACCACATCAGAGACCCCTGTAATATGGTAAAACTACTTTACAACCAGAGGACGCCAGGTATCTGAAGGGGATTTTATGTCCCCAGCACCATTCAGGCCTCGGTACGGATCGCATAACGCCTTGCCTTAGGCGAAAAAATGCCTATTTATGGGCGGCATGTACTCGCCCTGACCCAGGGTGTAGCGCGAGGAGCTTGTCTATTCTTCGCACCAGGCCAAAGCAATTTTAGCAGGGTCAAATGCGTTGGGAAAAGTCGCTTTGCAACCTAGGTACTCATAAATCGGCCTCAGAAGTTACTTAATTTAACGAGTCTCAGTCACTCACCACTCAGTCAGACCAATCATCTTCCTGATTCAAATCCCATTCCAGTTAACCGAAATAGTCGCTGTGCCATTGGGTGTGTTCGGACCAAGTTGGAATAGCTTGAATACAGGCATAGGAGCTTCTTAATTTATTCAGCAAAGGATCCGGTGGGAAAAAATTCTTCGGTGGACCCATTGGATTGAGGTACTATTTGAGGAATATGGAGATGATCCTCAATTCAGAGAGGAAACCTTAAAGGGTTCATTGGTGGGGATTTTAGTATGAAGTCTGAAGTGAGCACTACTGATGGATCTGGAATAGGTATTCCTTATAGACCTTCATGTGTCGAACCAGTATGATGTTTTTGCTTTTTCACAAAATAGCAAGCTTAAGTGTACCCAGTCGCAGTCCTCATAATATATTTAAGGAAGAGTACCTCCAGTGGAACTATTGCATTCATATTACTCGTATTTGCGAATCGGATATACCATATACTTGAATAAGTTCTTCCCATTGCACAAGCAATACTTGCCGAGTAGCCTTTTGATCGTGTCCAGACTGCTCTCTACATTGTACGCTCAGCCACTTCAAAGTCAGAAAATTATAAGTGGAGGCAGACTTCCCCACTGAAACCTCGCAATTCAGTATAACTCCTTTACATTGAAGCTGTTTAAAGAGAAAGATGATAATCCCTGACTAAGCCAGTTTCTTAAATTGTCTTCCTCTGACAAAATGTCAATATCCAAGCTGAGCAGGCGATTTCTAGTCATTCATAAGCATTCCATGCTTGTCTTGTAAATCGGTTTTTATGCTCTCGATAATAGTAGTAACCCCATCTTGAAAACAGTGTCTTTTGTCAAGCCCAATGTCAAAAAGTTTCTTTTCAGCACTGTCAGTGGGATAAAAAGTTAACGCCTTTTGGATATGTTGCCCGTGTTTCTATGTGTCCTTTATTTTATTTCACATTTCCTCATCTTCTTATATCTTTAACGCCACGTTAAGTTCAAGGACAGTAGCAAACTGACAAAAATCTGCTCCTCACAATAACCGTTTCCATTCACGAAAAGTTATAAAGCCTAATCAGCATGACAGACAGCTTTGGAATCAGTTTATGCTTCATGCACGCACAGTTGATTCTGTGAGAGAACATATATCCAAGGTTACACACATCATACCTCCAGCATTACATAGCTCAGCTCCACATGGCAGCACACAAAGATACATACATATGTATCTCATGACTCTAAAAAAAAAAGGAGATCAAAATGTGTCCCAAAATAAAATATAAAAAAAAAATGAAACCAAGAAAACTCATAATAACCATCATGACATGCCTACACACCACAGATTAATACTTGCAGTTTCCGGTCGCGTTTACACACTAATTTTTCTCTGACTGTTTTCCAGTCAATAGCACATGAAGGACACATTTAAATGCGTATAACGACTCACAGGATATTTCTTTCCACTCGTATCCACATCCATGCCCGTATTCCACGCCATTGTAACGCCTTCAGCCCAGCAGCAACGACAGATTTTAATGTCCAAAACAGCAGTAGCAGCTAACAATTCTCAAGGGTCCTATGTGGCAATGGCACGCATCAAAAACAAAGACAAGCCCAGAACAAATGGTCGGAACGCGAACTGAAATCCAACGAATCGCGCACCCAAAATGCTCCATTGAATTTCTTTCAATCTGCTCCAGGAAGCACATACGAGTAGGGACTATTGTTTCACCAGTCCCGATGCCGCCCGCCACTGTCATTTCTCCGCAAGGCGCTCCTACCTACGAGTAGAACCATTCAAAAAGCGGAACAAAAATCACATAAGAAACCGTCAGTGTTAAATTGTAAGCTCATTGCACCCATTCCAAGGAGGTGTACCATTGGGTTCGTTGGCCGGATTTCGTCGGCCTCCTTGTAGTTGCCTTCAGATGGTGAATGAGGCACATCATCTTCGGTATGACTGCGTATATGCTTTACAACCCAAGCGTGGTTTTGAATAATAACCACAAAAGAAAAAAAAAACCCACATTGTCTGGGAAGGAAGTACCTTTTGGAGTTGTGGGACTAGGGAGTCCTTTCAAAAACCGAGACTTCAGCTGTCATCTGAGACGGGCGATACGCACGTAGCATTTAAAAATACGCAGAGAACTGCACAAAAGTCAAAAACGTAATACAGTCGACGATTATGAGATTCCGGGGCATGAATTGGGAATTAGTCGTTGAAAATCATTTGATACGCGCACGTAAACAAAATAATTTCGAAATTTATGTACGAGTACACGAGCTTGTATACCTATATGCACATATGTAGATATGTTCATACGGAACGGTACACATAGGGGCAGTTAGGCATAAATATCCATTTAAGGCAAAAAAATTGGAAAAACAAAAAGTTTTTGAAGACTTTTCTTAGCTGCTCGTTACGGGTGGGCGAATATGTCAGTTAAGGAAACATGCCACAGTACCGCAACCGACATATGGGCATATATTCTAAAGGCAGTTATGCGAAGCTGTAATCATGACCTGGAAAGTGAAATCTGTTTGCGAACTTATGATGGCAAAGCCAGTCCTTATTTGGCGATTTAAAGATTTATGGTTGAAAAGAAGGTTAAATTAGACATGTTTTGGGTTGCCGTCTGAATTGATGTGCGAGCTGGCAGACATTTTTGTAAATCCGGAAGTGACACGCAAACATAGTACGCTACTACTGGTTATCAACGAAATTAATGATTGGGTCTCAAGATATACCCTTTATTCAATACGCACTTGGGCCTCAGATAAAAAGCGTCTTCAGCCAGCTGCATGCAATTTCGCACGCTAAGTTGGTTGAGGTCACTTTTCACTTACGTGCGCCACCTGAGTCGCGATTTTCCTGTCTCTTAGGGGTGCGCCTCCGCTCAATTATCCAGGTTTCGCCCATCAATGACGTAGTCTAATAAAAACCTGCAGCAGAACAAATCAGTGATTTTATCGTAATGGTTTTCAGATGACGCCACCGAAGGTTGCTACGATTTAACCAGATACAAGCGGCCAGTCATCGATCTTGTTGGCGGCAGGACCACCGTTAATCCCTACCGTGACCCAGGACTTAAATCACGGTACTATGGGAGCCAGGAGACCCCCGGATTTCGGTCCGGGCCTGACTTGTAGAGGTAGACCTCCTTGTGGGAGCGTCTGTGGTTTAAACCCAAATCGCGGGAAGGGTCTTCGTGTTAGTTTGACCCAATGTAGAGTTGCAATAAGTACTGGGTGCTGTGATCCTACGATCAGCAAGAGGTTCAGACCCATACCGACGATGAAACTTATGCCTCCAACGCAAGTTCTGCATTGGCATTCATAAAACATGCAAGCTCTGGCAAGACGTATCCGTGCTCGCATGGATGCATGGGCATGAAATTAAGTCTCCGCGACAGGTGTTTACGGTACATCCTCGACTATATGTCCGTTGGGGGCCGATTCGAAGATTTTTCGGACCAGAGCATTGGTGCCCATGCGTTTTACATGTCCCAGCCCCTTCAGTCGTTGGACCTTCACTCTTCTGTATAAGACCTTAATAACCTCCACCACCCACCTTCTATGCAGACAGGACCGAAAATCACCTAAAGAATTTTACTCTCAAAACGGCTAAAAGCACTCTCATACTTTCTTGATAAAGACTATGTCTCTGCGCCATGGAGCAGGACTGGGATTATTAAGGTCTTATACAGGGTCACTTTTGTTGTTCGAGAGGGGGCTTTGTCAATTGCCTTCTCAGTGCTGGTATCGTTGTCTGAATTGATAGCGAAGCCTAGGTAGACAAATTCCTTCACTACCTCAAAGGTATATCTGTCGAGGTGGACGTTCTGTCTGAGACGTCGGTGTTGGGTGTCCTTTCATGTGGACAGCATATTCTTGGTCTTGCTCTCATTGACCGTTAAACACATCTTTGCTTCATGGATGATGTTAAAGAAACTGCATTGACAACGCCTCCTCCTTTTCTAAATCCTTTTTTGACATCAGAGATCCCGGCAAGTAATTTTCCGATCTTGATGGAGCAGCGTGCAATCTCCATTGTCATCCTGCACAAATGGACGAGTTTGGCAGGGATGCCGAAGCTAGACATTGCTCTGTATATTATATGGCCTTAAAATCGATGAATAGATGGTGCAGCTTTTTTCCAAGATCTGCCGTAGAACGAATATTTGATGGACTTTCCTGGCCTAAAGTCACACGGATATGGACCAACCAGGTTGTTGAGGAACGACTTGAGGCGTTCACACAATACGGCGAATAGGATCTTGTAGGTGGTGTTAAAAAGACTTATGTCTCTGTAGTTGGCACAGTTGAGAGGGTCTCCTTTCTTGAGGATCGAGTAAACAATGCTGAGGTTCTATTCTTCGGGCACATTTTCGTCCAATATGTTGGTATATGTTTCCTACCAAGTTATCGCCTGCCGCTTTGAAGACATAGGCAGTCACTCCAGCAGCTTTGTTAGACTAATGCTAACATATCCAGGTTGAAAGGTTCATACTGCCTGACAGGGGTATTTGGTTCGTTTAGAAATGCTTTTTCCAAATCCTCAGCATCGACTGCGGTTCTACTAGCTTTTCCCTTGTTCGTGTCTACAGGCTTTGGTTCGGGGTTTGTGTCCGTGGCAGGTATTTTTATATTTTGTTATGCTTCTTCTTTTTCCTCCTGAGAAACCGGTGTTTATTCGTCCTCTTCTGGTCGCAGAGCTCGTGAGCAGCTTTTGTTCTACTTTGCGCTTCTGCATGCCTCTTGCTTGGCTGCATGTGCTTGTCGGCACTCTTCATTAAACCCAGGGTTTCGTTTTGGTGGCCAAATGATACCCAGCAAATCAGAGGTCACATCTCTCATAGCCTTTTGGAAATGTTGCCACCGGTCTTCCATACACGATGCTGGCGGCATAAGACCTCATAAGAGATTATGAGGAAAGTCGATAGGAAAAGGATTTGGTTATCTCTTGCAATTGTAGCTGTCTGACGTCAAACTTCCGCACAGTATTAACTTGTCTTTGCGATGTTCGGGATATCCGCAACCGTACCTTGGCTACAACAAGGTGATGATCCGGGTCGATGTTGGCCACTCGGAACCTTCTAACATCCATAATACTGGAGAAGTGCCTTGCGTCGATCGCAATGTGGTCAATCAGATTGACGGTTGATTGGTCAGGAGTTCTCCAAGACCCCTTGTGAGTATCGTGATGTGGGAACTGTGCGCTAGCTACGACAGTGTTTCGATTCGCCGCAAATTCGATTAGCTTCAAGCTCTTTTTAGAGGTGGTGTCGTGCAGACTATACCTTCCGACAGTACTAACAAAGATACCCTCTCTTTTGTCAATAGTCGATCCGTCCGTATCTGAGGCTTGCTGTTGCTTCGTAATTTAGTTTATTTTTTACCGGCTGCATAATCCCCAACCTGGACGGAAAGTTCCATTATACATAGATACCCTAGGACGAGAGGTCGGTTAGACTGAAGCCAATTCGGGGATGTGAGGGCTGCCATTGGTCTATTAAGAGCTCTTCTGCCACCGTCTCTTTTCCAAGACCCTGACTTAGTCTCTGATATCCTTACCGGTGTGAACTCCAAATCTCTCGTAGTAGCCCGGATAAGTTCTTGCTTGCTTTATTCTGGGATTTTACTTCACCGTTGATTCCATCTGAGGAATTCATATGTCCCGTTTATAGTGATACCATTTAGCTCTCGCGCTTATAAGTTTGGCAAGTCGAGCCCGGATGGACAGCGACATCGCACAATTGATGTGTGGAAACAGATATTCTTCTATTACCACTAGAAATAAGTAGTTTCGATCTTTTCAGCTTCCGAGTATCTCAGCATGTTTCTATCCTATGAAAGCTCTATCCCTTAGTCCTGCTAAACCTAATCCTCTACATAATGATGCCATCTTCAAGACTGAATCAATCTCCACATGTCTGTCTGTCTAAATTAGCCCAAAGGTCAGTGTCAATTTAAATCTAATAAAAAAAAAAACACTTAAATTTGTCCTTCAATCTGAAATTGTGTATGCCCACTCTTAGGTCCTTAAAAAAAAATTTCACAACTCTATCTCTATTTACATGTAGAATATTTCTAAAATCGTCTCATCACCTGTCTTGCCCTCGATCCCATAAAGAATTCACTTAAGCTGCTTACCGGCGTCTCAAAATTTACGCATTTTCTCCTGGTTTAACTGTCGTTGCCGACAGGTAATAATGAACTTATCTGCATCAAACCTTCATTTGAATATTTGCTTATGCACTCTGCCATCTCTGTGCTTATCAAAAAGTCACAAGTTCGCACATTATACAATTTCCAAAGCCGCTTTTCCGTCGAAATCCTCTTAACTCCTTAAGAACACCCTTCTTCAATGCCAGTCAGTATTTTCGATGAAATTTTCATCCAAAGGACACGCAGAGCCGGTCCCGTTGTATACTAACTTTTAAAGCGAAAATACTCATTAAGACCAACGTTGAATCTCTCCATAAACATACAGACATGTAGTTATATAGTCTTAAAGAATAAATTTATCATCCCGGCAGTATTTTAGGGACAGTGAACGAGTTTCACTTACCTGTCGAGGTAGGCGGGCTCTAGGCAACCTAACTTTATGGCAAATTCAATTTTACAACCACCTTTCTCTCATCGGCAAATCACCAAATAAAATAATAAACTCCAAAAGTTGATTAAAAGGACCATGGTTACCTGGGGCGTTTGCTGAGAAGACCTATACATGTACCCATATGTAGTCTAAGCGCTCACCTTCTACTATAGGACGACAGGCATTAATGAAGGACTCGATACCCGGCATTAATATTAAATTGCCTACCAAATGCGATGAGGCAAATCGACAAATCGTAGGGTCGACGTTATTAACTTGTGTACGAGTATATTCTGGTTCTGGCCAATTTGGCGCTGACTTGTGTTTGTGTTCGTATCTTTTTCGATACGATGCTGATCCTTGAGATTTCTTAATTATTTATCTTAAAGGAGCAGCCCGATAAGAAAACAACCGACTGTCGCTCCAACCAACAGCCGCCGATTGGCGTGTGTGACCTCAATTCCTCCGCAAAATCTCAGTCAATTACCCACACAGATTCAAATCCAATGTGTGACGGGGTCTGGAGGTTGGGGGTATTACATAGCATTTGAAATGAGATGAGACTTTAATTTTACGAGCAAGGGCGTTGGCCGAAATATTGTCGGAGAACCCCCGCAACGACTAAGATCTTTCCGAAGCTCTTTATTACGTTCGTACTTTTCTGTTTTCAGATTTTGTGGATTGAAATTCCGAATTCCTTTACGAGTACTTCGTTTGTGACTGTGGAAATTCGGGAGATTTATTATTAAGGATTTTTTATTAAAGTTTTTTTTTTCCCCCATATTTACCTTGACCTTCATTTATATTCTCTCAAGAAAAGAAATTACTTTTTTTTGTGTAAAAAAAAAAAAAAAAACAAACTTTTATCTTTCCATGCTGCTCGTGACGAATTACTTTTGGATAACAGTGGTATCCGCGAATGGTAAGTTGTTGTAGAATTTTGTACAAGTAGAAGTAGAAGTAGAAAGTAGTAGTTAAAATATATATATTTCCTAATATCAATCAATTGTTCATCTACTCATAAATATATCGCTTATAATCACATTATATATTTCCACCACATTTCTTAGAATTATTCTACTGGCCGCTTTCCCATGTTTTGAATCACCTCATCGATGATGCCGCGATTTTGTTGATGTTTTTCTATCATCATTTTCCGAGACCTTCCTAGAACTGTGGCTATTTGAAGCATTTATTGGTCTCTGGACCGGGTTTGCTGGCGGCCTTTGGTGAACATGGCCATATTATCTGATTGAATTTGTCTGACTTTCGGCTCTATCCCACCAATAACGAGTTGAATATCGTCTTCTAAGAGCTTAATAGTATGCCAAAGACTTTACAAAGCCTTACAAGAAGTAACCGAATGACGTCAAAATGCGCAATATCGGTGGGCATATCTTCGGTCCATTTCAGAATACAGCGTTGTTGATGAGTCAAATCCACAGTAAGTCACAGGTCAGTATGGCTCGTAGTGCAATCCTGTAATGATCCTTGACCTTACTGTATTGCGAGCTCTGGCCTCATTTTTTAAAAATGACTGAAATAAGGACCGACTTCAAGCTGCTTAAAAGGCATGGTTTCAGCTTTAATTCCTGCCCAAACTGGTTCTTATATAGGCATTAGCTCAGAAATCTTCGCAAAATTTTATACGAAGTGGACGGGAAAAGTTCAAACTTTTGCGATCGGTAGCGAATTGATGACAGCTAAGGATGTGCGCCACACTTACCCTCGCAGCGCCACATTTTCTTCTGTATGCGCATTACGCTTTCTTAACTATATATACGAAGTTTATCAACAACACGACGAATAACGAACTAAGACGGTTGACGACTAGGACGAATAAATCACGGAATCTTCTACGAGGAGAACCAGTTTGCAGAATAAGTTTGAAGGATACGAGAGGGTTGTTCTGGTGTAAGTCTATCGATGATAACTTGTCGAACGGCACTGTATATAAGAGTCAAAGTACTGCCAGATATATCAGTCAAAAATAAAAAAATCAACTCCATCGTACATCGTCCAGCTCAACCATCAATCGTGTATCAGAAACTTTCGAGCTTAGCCGGCTTTTATCTGTCACAGAGTGCTGCGGAGTCGATGCGCTATTTAAACCAGCCCGCGCTTAATTTCTGTATATGGCATGCCACATTGTCATCTCAACTTCTTTGATGGTTAACGTAGACCTTAAGTATTTCGATTTAAGTACGATGACTCCTTCCAAATAGAGAAATATTGCATGTATACGGTCTTGATAGAACTGATTCGTAATCCGGCTCTATTCAATTATGAATTGCGTGAAGGAACATCATGTTCAATGCAGTCGCTCCAAAATTCATGCGGCGCTGGTGTCTTTCCGGAGGACAACAACGTTAGATTTCATTCTTCGTTAGGTAAACTTGCTTCTGTCTTCCAAGCGAAGATATACCTTATTCCGATGGCAACGAGTTATATTGTGAAGAATCGGTATTGCATAAGTAGCGAGAACCAAGCCTTACCATCTCACGAGAACCAAGCTTTACTATCTCACGATTTCTTCGAAAATGCAAAACTTCACTGAAATCAGTTCAGAGGCTAAATTTACCGAATCTTGTCCGGATCCCAGGTTATAGTGGGACCACGGGAAATGAAATCGCCGATGAACTTCTTTAGGAAGGCTCAGAAGAGAGTTTTTCAGGACTTCAACCTACGTTGGGTCTGACTTGATCGTCGGTTAAGACTTCCATGAACAATTGGATTTCATACGAGCACAACTGCAGATGGCATGACCCTCCAGGTTGTATTCAGACTAATCAAATGTTTCCCGACGTCCCTTGAAGGTCAGTGGTGTTCCTTCTACTTACTAGCGTCGTGAAGAGGCATTACACTTTTACTAGGCACTTAAGTGAGCGGGGCATAAGTGATCCTGCGACGCTTCAGGAGAAAGTGATGACGATAGTGCGGAGAACTATCTCTGTGAATGTCCATCTTATACTCGCATCAGTCTGTAGGTACTCGGCGTTGACTTTATCACTGAAACGCTTACTCATCGTTCCTCGAAAGACTGGAAGATTTGATTAAAAGGAGCTCCCTTACAGTGAACTAAGTAACGTAGTTCATCGTCGGATAAAAACGATAGGAAACAAATTTAAATAAAACAATAACGATGCGAGATATAACATCGATTTTGGCTTTATTTTGAAGCTACGTTCATGCCATTATGTGTGGAATAGCACACAAAGCCGAGACAGTCATTTGAATGACGAAATGACCGCCTCGGCTTCGCAGACAGTGCTTCAATCGGTCGGTCTAATTTTTGATGACTCGGTCCAATATGTGCGGCATTATTCCGGAAATAGCGTGTTAGCCTCGAGCTCGTCCAAAGTGGTTGGATTGTTAGCGTAGACTAAGGACTTGACGTAGCTCCAGAGAAAATAATCGAGTGGTGTCAAATCGCATGATCGCGGCGGCCAATTGATGAACGGTCGCCGTGAGATGAAGCAGTCGCCAAATTTCTCCTTCTCATCTTCGAGCGCTGCGTCGGTGGTATGTCGTGTAGCGCCGTCTTGTTGGAACCACAGCTCGAATACATCGATGTTGTAGCATCAAAATGGAGAAATGCCTCTGACGGGATAAAGCTCGATAGAATTGAGCTCTCGTGGTATATTTCACTGGGGTAATAAGCCCCAATGATCAGGCTATTATCGTTGGTTACTGCCCTTGCAACGTGTCTCCGATTCACCTTAATCAGGAAATTGTCAATCCTATTCCCTACTCAAATAGTACCGGACAACCATACGCGATAACTGGCCTGACTATGGCCACATAGCATATGATCTTCACCCTGCAGACAAGTTGACTGCTGTGAAACAGCCTTCTTAGCCCCAGCAATAGAAGCATCTAACATATATGTTTCTCAAAATACAAATTCTTATCGAGCTAGATACCAATGTATCTCACTATGCTTCTCACTGCTAATGGCAGTCCGTACTGTTCAATGACGGCCAAATTTGGCCAGTTATATCTGGCATCCCTAGAAGCCCATATCAATGGAGTTCTAAACAGGATTGCTTCCAACTCGAAATCACGCTGCAGAAGAGTATTGATGACTTCGATTTTTGGACCTGATCTGTACGCCACTAATTCGTCTTTAACAACGAACTTCTTTCCCATAAGCATGTCGTAAATCATATATAGCAGAGGTTTCGGCATGCCCATCCTGGTCATCTTATAGAAAAGCCCCTCTAACCATACCATTTCGAAGGCCTTCTCAAAGTCAACGAGACAGGCATCCGTGCACTGGTTCTTGCACTTATTCCATTGTATGTCGAAAACCAGCGGTGAAGCAGCATGAATAGTGCCATGCCTCGCCCTAAAACCAAACTGATTTTTCGGAATTACGAGTATATTATTATCCTCAACCCACCTTAGCAGCGCTCTATTAACCATTTTCTCGAATACCTTGCTAATATTCGAAAGTAAACTAATTGACCGAAGATTAGGAGGTTTAGTTCTAACTTTACCCCTTTTCGGGGCTATCTTCCAATGCGTCGTTGTGAAAAAGCGTAGTAAATATATCCACTGTTTCCAAGGGCAGGTATCTAAATACGACGTCTGGAATACCATCTCGTCGGTAGACTTTTTGTTTTTCAGAGACTCAAAAATGCACATGAGTTCATCTGCGAGTTCAAATGCGAGGAAGCTCGTTCATTGGCATTGATGAAGTGTGCCGCGTCTTCTTCACTGAATACAATGAAACCGTAATTCTCGAATCGCGAATTTTAAAGTCCGTTGCGCAGATAATAGTGGTAGTGATAATAGGCCGTATGCACGGCCTAGAAGAAGCTCCCAGCAATTCCACTTACTCCTGTGGGTCATCGATCACGAAAATGCCGTCACCTGAGTCGGCACTCTCTCAGGTGTTGCTTGTGGAATTCGGACCCACTGAATGTCATTGCTATCTTTCCTCCTGAACAATTTATTTATCTGCGAGAACGTATTGGGACTACTGGATATACTATAGCCCCAGTACGGACTTACAGACTTACTGTAATTTCCTTTAGTTGTTTTAGGTTTTCGATCAGTAATTTTAGTGTTCTTATTTCCGAGTCGTTTATGTCAGTGAACTGCCTGTTCAGCTGCTTAAGGCTCGAGAGCAGTCTACTTTTGTGCGCGTACAATGCGTTGATTGTTGGAGTTGTGTACTTTTTAACCTGGCTTTCGTCGAAGTATTCTATCCGAGGGATAGTCTGCTCCATAGTCCGTTTGACACCGTCTTGCATCGTTAGTAAATTAGGGTCGATTTCTTCGTTTGTCAAGTTTCTGTTAGTCGGGCGATCAATTCCACTCAAACGTAAATTACGCTTTAAGATTCCGTAGTCTACGGTAGTCGTATGAGCCACACTTGATCATAATGCTCCAGCTGCGTCTGCTCGTTTGGGATCCGTATTGTGGCGGCAAGTCTTGCCGTAGTGATCACTATCGTACTCGAACGCTCGCAGACAGTTCCTTGTGTTTCGATCCGTGTTAGTCAGTTCTAGTCTACTGTCTATTAATGCCAAGTCCAGGAAAGAACCGGCTGATGGGATATTCGTAGCGTAGAGTTCAAGTCTGTACTCAATCAGTAGTGTAACTGATTGCCACTGGCGTTTGGCGGATTATTTCCCCATGCCGCATGTCTAGCGTTAAGATCTCCGGCGAAAAAATAATAATTTTCTTCCGAGTGAAGGCAACGTAAAGGTACGAGTATTCCGAGTTCAGTTTAGGTTAGGTGCATCAGGTGCATAAAGCGACACCACATACACTCGCCTTTGACTATGAAGAGAAATGTATATGCCCCAGGCTTGAAACACGTGCAACCTCATTAAATCCACGTTAAATATTGTATGACCGTATGGCGCATGCCTTTGCGTAATAAGATACCAAGCCCACCCCCTCGTGAGGAGTGTGAACATTCCCTTCTATACCCATACATATTGTAGCCACTATAGCCAATTTTCTGATTTTGACATCTGGGTATTGAATTAACAACAGATTTTCTAGGTTGGCCCTTCTCTCGATTCTGATTAGTGAGTTAAGGTCTTGGAACCTAGGACAACCCCTGAAATTGGCAGGATGCCCCGAGTTCTTGCAGAGTACGCAAAAGAGTTGACTCTTATCAACTACTCTACGGTTGCCTAAAGGACATTCTCCATATTGCAATTAGCTGCGGTGTGCCCGAATCTCTGCCAGTGCATACATTGCAATACACGATCTGTCCTCTTTAATTTTTCCCAACTTACTTTTCGATGAATGAGCATCTTTCTCTATTCGAAAACATTTAGAACTGAAATAGTCACTAATTTTTGTGAAGTGACCTTCTCAGGATGTCTAAATCCAAGGGAGTTGCTCTGGTAACAATTGGAAGGCTGAATTCACTTAGTCCGTACCCCAGGTCATAGCATATCGTGGATGATGGAGTACCTCTTCAGATCATTGACAGTTGCAATCCTCATACGGACAAATGTAGTTTGCATGGTTCGCCGGATAGAGACAGACCGAAGAATGTTAGCCCCAGCAGAACAGACTGTAGACCGTATCCTAGAGTCTAAACGTGATAAGGTCTTTCATTGGTAATTCCCGAGATGCTGGAAAGTACGGTGGCATAACAGCAGCATGAATGCATCCCTGCGCTGTAGACCGAGTGGCTTATCACAATTTTGAAGTATTTAGTGGATAATTTCGGGTTTTGTGTAAATCAGATTCTTGGAGCTTCTGTAGGAGGTTGTATTGTACTTACTATCTTTTCACTCACTACACCTCCACATTTCAGCACAAATTCGTTAGTAAATCTTCGAGTATTAGGTGTGATATCTGGGTACTGCCTTAGTTTTCACTAGACGCTGGATTCTAGTATATTTTCCGTCCGCAGTTTTCCGAGCGCTGAAAATGACACACTGGACGGTATATTGCCAAGAGTTCAGACGACGTAGTGGACGCTGAATTGTAGGGTTTTCGTAGGCTAAGGTTGCTATCATAAGGTGGTTATCGGCTCAGCTTTTGCTTTTGATGTTAAGGATGCAATTTAAAAAGCATCGGCTTATTTTAAAATTATTTTCATGTGGAATCCATCCAATCCTCTAGTAGACCTTGAGCTTACATCTCTATCTTTCTGAATGTGCCAGCCAAATTTTATAAATCTATAAAACCACCACTTCCTCTTTTTTCTCTTTCAGCTACGAATTGCAGCACTTAATGAACCACACTCTGGTAACATCGAAGGTATTCATCGTGCCGATTTCCAGTGCCATCGACAGGCGAGGAAAGCTGGTCTAGTCGAGGAGGCATTCAGAGCCTTCCTCTCAGCGAGGTAAGTGTAAAGATATTCCTATACCCAATCACATCCGTATCCTATATCATTTTCAATCTTATCAAAATCAGTAAAAACAACAAACAATCGAATATCCTTGCCAATTCCAATGAATCAATGAATAACTTGACTCAGCATATCGTATGTACTTCGACCGCAATTCAATTTCACTGTCATTGCCACCTCAAATCAATTTCAAAAGCAAAGTCATCAATGTGTTTCTAGAACAAGTAACAACCTGCATCAGATACACACTCGTACAATGGTATGTCAGAGACAATATGGCTTTGACAAGTGTCACGGACTTAAATGATTTTTTCGGATAACTCCAGCGCGAAATGTTTCTTTTCCGAGGATTTTCCTGGCTTTAACTCTAACCTCAAGGACTCTGGTCCTCAGGTGTCGTACATAAAGTTCTCCTTTCTACAACGTACCCTCACAATTTGTTTGAGGACGACAAGTGGGTGTGTACGAGTATGTATACCAACTTGTTCCTTCGGAATGTGTTAAACTGAGAAACAAAAAAAAAATGAAAATGTATCTGCAAATGGAGATAAACACATCCAGAAGATATGAAACAATTTCACGAAACCATTTCGCAGTTCTTATTACACAAAAGCATTTTGTTTACCTCTTCGTATAAGTTTCGGCTGGATGATAACATCCCCTGTCATCCCACAAAACTAACTTCATGACATCCTCCCGTCAAGAAGAGTGTGAAGTGTCCTTTGTGAAAAGGTCATAAGTGGAAGAGTAGTAAAAGCCTTCACGAGAAGATGCGAATATTTGTCCGTTCTATCGCTTCGACTTCGTATAAATTTATCCTCTGGAGGATAGGAGTAGATAGAACGATGTGCACTTATTTTTTTCTTGTTGCTCCTTCTTTCTGATCTTTGTCTTTTGTACATGATGTGGGTGAGCGAAAAAAAAAAAAAATATGTTTATGACAAGACGTGTTCAAAAGGATGTTTCTGCGGCGAACAGTCAAGTCCTCCAATAGTACGAGTAGTATTCTCTCTCTCGGTTACCTACTACTCGTACTCTTACGTGTTTTTCCAATTGTTTTCGGTTTTCTGTTTTCTTGTTTTCTCAGGCTCCTCTGTATGCTATTTTCCTGAAGTTTCATCATGAAAACACCTGTTTTTGAGATCCCGATAACAAGTGTGTGCTTGAGGTCCTAAGATAAAGGCACAGTTCTCCTTGACACGAGGATGAAAGTCGCTTTACTTTGGAGCACTTTTCGAGCACATAAAAGCTGTTGTTGTTTGTTTGTTTGCTTGAGTTAAAGATGTGTAGTGTGTATCTACTCATTTCCATGCACATACCATATGACACGAAAGTAATTATCTGGAGAAAATTTTTGAGTTGCCGGGTATTGTTCGGCTTTGTCGTTGTCGTCGCAAGAGAAGGTGCCAAACAATTTGGCGAAACCGTGCGCTCTTTATGTCATTAATTGGATTTTATTGAAAGTCAGCATAGTTGATTGTACGTGGGAGATGGCAGTCAAACATCGAGTCTGTGTTGAATAATCAAAGGATTCAGTGAATATGGGACGCCCACCAATTTTCATTTCAGCAAAGTGCTGAGGTGCCTTTGGTTGTGAGAATTTTGGTGCAAAAAAAAAAACGTTAATGCAATTTCTGCAGAGTTCGCAGATAGTCGATTTTAAATTGTGTGAGTTTCTCTATAATTTTAGATATTCCTTCAGATTTGTGCTTAGACTATAGAGGAACAATTGATTTTTCTCTAGCGGGCTGATAGATACTCCTCATATTTACGAATACCGTGAGCCAGTATAGGTAGGAAGGCGAGGGCACTGGCAGAAATAACAGCAGAATCTGCAAATGTAGTTAGAAAAGCAGAAATAACAACCACAACAATAGTGGCAACAGCAGCAGCAACAACAGTGGAAACAACAGCAACAACAACAGTGGTAACAATAGCAGAAACGTCACTAGCAGCAACAATTTTCTCAAAGAATGGTGAAAAACTGCAAACTATGCTGAGGAGGTTCGAATCACATGTCGACCTGAAGGAACTTTTTGCGCTACACAAATAGCGAGACTGCGACAAGCCCTTCCCCACGCAAAGAGCAAAATAGGAGAAAACAAACCAGCGTTTTTTCTACTTCAGCTTTATCTTACCAGCAAACCGGATGGTCTAAGGGATATTAGAGTCCTGTACTATCATGTTGTACAGTGGGAAAAGAGAAGAGCGAAAGTATTTCACAATATGTTCGCTGCCAAGATTTCGGGCATGCCTTGTCTATGCGTGAAGTGTGCCTAGCTTCATAAATTAGACGAATATTCTTTAGATAGCGATGAACTGACGGAGAAAAGTAAGCTTTATATGAGTAAAAGAATTTGAAACACACCGCAAACTGTCATCCTTGTCCGAAACTTAAATACATTAGGCACTAAGGCTGGCCCCGCAACAAAAGGTGGAGATTAAATATACACCATCACTTCCCAAATTACCTACACCGAAATGGCGCCAGGTGGAGGAGTTCGATTCTTAGGTCAATTTACCCACAGCGCCGAGAGCCACATCTTACATGCTAGCTACCTTGCTCCCTGTCCAGGGCTCAGCTATAATGCCAGATCTAACAACCAGCAATATGGACAAGATCTACGGGTTGCTCCTGGGCTTGGCGCTCCTTCAGCCGTAATTTGTACAAACATGGCGGAGCGAATCCTCAAGATTCTTGGGGTGAGTGTAAATTCACTGATAAGAATTGAGGCATAGAAGATACACCTTAGTAAGAAGAGGCCGACTCAACTCCATACAAGGAGTTGGTGACGCGGTCTACATAAGAAAAGCCTTCCAATTCAAAAGAATGTTCAGCCATGTAGCGAAGAGCATGTAGCGTGCATCGTGTATGTACATATTTGATGGCAAGCAATTGTGAGACTACACTATCTAAATTATTCATATCAATGCTCGAAACATTTTGTCAATACACAGATCACAGATCCACGTGGCATCATAATGGGCCAATAGACCTAAGTGAGTTGGTCTTTCCAACAGCAACTTTAAGTTTAGAATCGCAGGAGAAGTATTTCGTAAATAGCAGAGAATTTAAGGCGAAAGCAGAGATTGAGTGGCGTCAGAACAGTATTACGTACTGACTCGGTCTTTAGGTGGCGAACATTCGCGTATCTTATCTAGATCTCCCGTTGTTCGACACTCGGATTAAGCTGACGGGCATAAAGCAACATACTATAAACGGTCTACACACATTTGTGTATGACAGTGATCTTTGCTGTCTCAGTAGTTACCGAAATAAGCATTCTGAATGAAATTGTACCACTGAAAGGTTCTCCAGATGTTTGACTAGAGCACTGCCTTTGAACTCATTCTATGTACCGTCTAACAGGAATCTATAAACGAACGGACTAAATATTAATAGACGAGACAATAAAAGGAACCATAGTCAGTACGATACCTCGGTACTGATTCGCTGTTAACGAAGATAATATCAGGAATCCAGATGTCGATGATGACAACTTCTTTATCCACCGGAGAAAGTAGAGTCCATAGGAATGACTTTCGAGGAAGTGTACAAGACGAATGTTACCATAGACACGAACAAATACCTGGAGAATCGACCCGGGCAACATGGGATGAGTACAGAGCCAGAAGGAGGGAGCAGTAAAAATTACTGCGAAAAGAAAAATAGCCTTCGCTGTCTCCTCTGTCAAGGATATCGAAGAGTGCAGGAGTAATAACAAGATACGAAACTTTTATAAGAAAGCTAAAAGCCTGGCTACAGGCTACAAACCTGAAACTCAGGCCCTTCGAAACACTGAGGGTAATATTGTCACCGACTCACAGGGAATTGTGGATGTATTTAAGTACCATTTCCAACAGCTGCTGATGGGCATGACCAGGAGAGTGTGGTAGGGCATGAAGAAAACTCTATTCCAGTCAATGAAGTAGTTCTGCCACCCAGCCTAGACGAAGTCGGCATAGCCATTAAGAAGCTGAAGAACCACAAGGCCGCGACTTGAACGGATTGCTGTCAGAGCCCTTCAAAGCTGATGGCGATGTTTTGGTAAGGAGCATGCACCGGATCATCTGCACAGTATGGAAGGACGAAAGCACTCCCGACGACTGGACTATCAGCTTTATCTGCCCCATCTTCAAGATAGGAAGCCCTATGTCTTGTAAGAATTACCGGGGTATATCACTGCTCAACGTAGCCTACAAGATCCTAAAGCCGTTTTGCACCACATTATCTTCACACTGCGGCAATGAGTGTCATGTCGCTACTCATGTTCGGTTGTGTCACGCCATGCTAGAGAACTCGCAATACACCATGCAGCTTGGAAACAAAACCTCCGAATTATTCCAAACATGCGCCGGATTCCGTCAAGGATACGCACTGTCGTGTGATTTCTTTAATCTTGTGCTGGAGCGGATAGTGCGAAAGGCTGGCGTAAACACAGAAGGCACTATATTTAGCAAATCCATCCAGCTGCTGAGGTATGCAGACGACGTTCCCAACGTGCCATTATTGAGGCCTTTACTGCTATAGAAGGACAAGCCAAACGAGTTGGTCTCATGATGAATGATGATAAAACAAAGTACGTGCTTTCGACCACCGTCTAGGACAGAGCCTAACAATCTTGGGGAAAATGTAAACTCGACGAAGAATAACCTTATGCAACCGCTGCTACTTCGGTTTGTCCAAACAACTAGGGTCCAAACTCCTAACTCGAAGGTCCAAAATCATGCTCTACAAAACGCTATTCTTGCCAGTCATGCTTTATGGAGCTGAATGCTGGAATGCTTAGGATCCGTCGAAAGAAAAATTCTACAACCGAGGGCGAATGCAACCGGGAACTCTACAAGCTGTATAAAGATTCCGGACTACATCCGGAAGGCAAAAATCGTTCGACTACACTGTCTCGGCCACATCGAACGAATGGGCGAGAGTGCTCCAGCTAAGAGAATCTTCGAACCCCAACCGCCTGGTTCACGAAGAATAGGAAGACCAAACCTCCGGTTTAAAGATCAAGTAATCGCGGACTCCAGGAGCCTTGGTCTAGTAAACTGGAAGCAACATGAGCCGTAGACTGGATAAGTAAGTAAGTCTTAAACTATGGTCACGAGAGGTGATATTTGCGGGTACTTCTGCTGCAACGTAAATCTAACACATGGGCAGTTCCATTAGCTGAACGTAGCTTACGAGACAAAGGTTCGTTAAAACCATATCCCGTTTGGTTGTTACTTGGACGAATAAGAGGAATTTACCCTAAATTGCGTGGGTCGGTATTAAAGAAAATCTGATCCAGCAGTAAGGATCAGTCGATGGTGCCGGTGTTTAAAAAGGACATCGGCGGATTTGCAACGTTTTTGCAGAAATAGAAGATCCAGCAATTTGAGCCGGTCATTATTGGGCCGAAAGATGTAGTGGTCGGTCCATGGAAGCCTGCACAGACCGAGTAGTAGGAATCTGCGTTGGTTATCTTCGATACGTAGAATATGGTTTTCATAGTAAGAGAACCATACCTGGCTAGCATATTCGAGAAGAGGCTTAACAAATATGATGTACAGGGATTTTGTGAAGTAGTGGTCAGAAAACCGTTTGCACCATCGTTTAACAAAGCCACGCTCGAAGTTCTGTACGAGTAACTCTGCTAATTATTTAATCAATGTGGGTGAGGAAATTGAGTTCAGTATCACAGATAGATAATGTCCAAGTCCTGCATTGAAGTGACCGAACCTACAGCTTGGGTTGATATGTACGAGTATATAGTATGTTCGATCAAGAAGTGTTGAACACTTCCGGGAGTATGAGATGGCTTAGCATTTCTTCATGCAGATCTCAAGGAAGTTTTTGTGGCACCACATTGCGAACCAACTGGTATCGTCCTGTAGAGGTTAAGAATTAGAAAAATTGAAAAGTTGTCTGTAGACACATGTGAGTTCACAATACGAGGGTACCCGATCTGACATATAGATGGCGGTTGTTGTTTAAAAAGAATAACAATTGTAAAAAGTACCAATCTTATAAAGCTTAAATTTGAAGTTTGACGACGCTACATATTTGTTCGGCAACCATTTAGCCCCCTCGGATATTTTTATTTCCGAAATTGAAAAAATGCTTCGGCGGTAAAAGATTTGCCAGCAATAAAGAGATGGAGTCTGCGGTTGATGGCTATTTTAAGGAGCTCGACGATTCTCACTATAAACAGGGCATCGTATTAAACATCGCTGGGAAAAGTATATTGAACTAAAAGGAGACTACGTAGAGAACTAAACATATTTTCGCCCAACTTTTTTGAGCTCTCTTTATTATGTCGTGTACTTCTGGGGCCACCCTCGTAGCTGGGTCTTCCAGAATTTGTTTTTGTGAGAAAGAAGGGCTTAAGAAAGGATTCTCACAATACGTTGGATAGGATCTTTTCTTCAACATAGATCAGGGAAATACGTCGGTAGTTCTTACGTGGTATGGAATCGCCTTTTTTGAAGATGGGGTTCATATATGTACAATGCTACAGTTAAGATCTCAGGCATGTTTTCAACCACTCATACCTGGCTGACTATTTAATGCACGCGTAGCACATGAGAACTCCCCTTATAGACCATCAGAGCTGGCGGCCTTGTCTTCTTCGCCCGCGCTGTGTGCAACTATTTTAGGGATACTAATAACCCCTTGAGCGAGCGCTGATTATACAAAAAAAGGTAGGGCCAAGCTCCCTTATACTGGGTCTCCCCCTTCTTCATTGACTGAAAGCAGATTTTCTTCTTGCCCTATCACTCTCTATACCTGTGCTATTGTACTATTCCCTGCGCTTTGGTGCCTGCATTTAGTGTATAAAACCAGCGGCCAGTTGCTTAGCTCTCCTGGGAAATATCCCAATATTTGTTCCTATCGTAGGATCTTCGATGTTCACGAACTGGGAGATTGCATAGGCCCGTTTCTTTTTCCGCTCCCTAAAGAAGTTCATGGTGGTGGCTAGTAGCCTGCCGTGGTCTCGGCTACCTCTTTGATGATGTCGCGATGCTGATTACACCGATTGTTGACGTTTGGATATGGCGAATACACAGCGGAGAGAATGTGATCTGTATATGCTTCGGCTGCTTCAGTCGAATTGAATTTCTTTTTCTGGCCGGTTACCAGTTTTTTCTCATTGGATAGTCGAGCTCTGAATTTGGCTGCAACAAGGAAGTGGTCAGACTGGACGTTTGCTTCTCTCAATGTTCGCACATTCAGAATGTGTCTAGCATCTATTAGAACATTGTCGATTTTGTAAGTAATTCGAAAAATATGAAGAGGGTCATATTGCAACACCTTCCTCCGGAGGGTCCATCGGGCGAGAATAGAACTCCTCAATATTATGCTGAGGATATTGAGTGCTGCCTCGATGCTGAACATGGCCAGGTCATTGTTTATTGGCTTAAAGTCAATTAGAATTAAACGTGCCCGATTTCCTATGGGGAATTCGCATTCTATTGCGTCCAGTCATCTGTGAACGCTGTAATTTCTTCACTTTTGCACATCTGATGCTATCCATCGTACATAATGGATCTCGGCAATATCTGCCTCGCACCATAGCATTCAGCATAAATTTCAACAGCACCAGGGGTTTACAGTGCACATGCGTTCCAGGTCCATACTCTCCATTTCGAGTCCGTGGACATTGCATCTTAAATGAGGCGGGTTGCTGTGTCTTTCCTATAACCAGTTCTCTTTTATCTAGTAAAAATTGTGACAGCGGAACCCCCAACCTGGATGACTAGTTCCTTTGTAAAAACCTTTTGGACAAAGGTTTGCTGTTGACCCATTAAGGCATCATCCTCCACCATCTCTGTCTCAAGAAACTGACTTATTCTTGAAAATACTTCTGGCTTTGAACGCCGAATATGTTAAGGTAGCTCAAATATGATTCTGATTGGAGTTCAGGAGATGCCAGATGAGAGTGGGGACGTGAACTTAGACACGATAAACTGTAGCCTTGGTTTTGGACATCATTACTGAACTTCCTTTAAATGCTTCAGTATTTTCGCCAAGGTATTGTACTATAATTCTGGTAGAATCTACCGCAGGGTTGACGACGTTCGCAATTAAGTAAGACTAACGTCGTATTAAAGATGTATGGACGGAGAGATGTCCACTTGTCTACTCTTGAGTATATTCACATGACTATATAGTTGATGCCGGCCATACGTCTGAAATTCAAGATAACTGAGCTTCCCGATCGACCAACATCGACGTAGATCCTACCAGCTGCGTTGACTTCAAAATAAAATGTCTCAGCTTACGTCATACAAAGTGCCAGCAACTGAGAATGGTAAATCTCCTGCAAAAATCTAGAAAAATTCTTTTATCAAATGTCCACCACTGATACTCCGATTAATGTTTCTACCATGTCCCATTGATGTCTACAAAGGGAACCGAATTCTTTTACTCGTAGCAATATTCCAAGCTGAAAAGCCACGTATACGTACATTTAATCTTGATCCGCATTTACTTTTTCAGTTCCATTAAAGTACGGATACATGCTTCGCCATATTGTTGATTGCATTTTCTGCTGTTTCCTAATGGCATTGAGGCACACATTCCTCTGAATAATAGGATTTCCCCCAAAACAGTTCCATTTTTTAGGTTTACCCAGAGTACGACAACGAGCAGGGATATGATTTTCTTTCCTCTTGAGTACACTCTGCCCGGATTTGAGCTCTAATATCGGTAAAAGCATTTTCAGTTTAGTTTAGCTGAAAGCTGGGATTTTCTTCTTCCCTTTATTTAAGTTTCTTTTTTTTTTCTTTTTCAATTCAGTTGACCTGATGACGTTTAAATATTTTTTTTTTTAAACTCAAAAATATTTCCACTGGAGAAGGGCCATCAAATAAATTCAAAATTTGATTGAATACCATGGTGAGGTATTTACCTGGAAAAATGGTACTTTGCGGAGCTCTAATCACTTCAAGTCATGCAAACTAATTATGGAGTAGAGCTGTAATTAAGGATCCAACAGTTGTCATGGCTAAGTGAAGAGGTGGGCCAGAGTCATCAAATCAAATATTAGTGCTGACAGAACACTACTGGTGGCAACTGACGAATAATCATTCACACGACATGGCTTTGTAATATCTACCATTGTTTTAGTGGTTCCATAAAGTTGTATGGGCTTCACATAGAAGTCGCAGGGGCTGGGAAGTTTGGGTTTAATGAATTTCGGTAATTCGTCTGAATTTATGAAACCCAATCGACAGGAGATGAATATGTGATAGTTGTCTGCTTCAGTGACAGACGAGGGAAGGGGGCATTCAATTCAATCTAAATCCAAAATTACCAAGACCGGAAATCATTCGGAGCCAAAAATTCGAGGAATACCAATTTTGTGGTAGAACGCTTTCATATCGCAACAGACTGCTGTATATGGATTCCAATGGTCTTTTTAAGAGAAGAAGAATTCACAGAATGATGGAGTTAATTGGATTCCAATGACATAATGCCGATCGTTATCTGAATTTAAAATGAACCCGTCAGACTTCTCAAATATATTGCCAGCATCAATGAAACGATGCGGTGTGGGTAACTCTTTAGGTGACATTTAGACACGCTAGGAAAAGATGTTGCATATATTGGCCAAGTACCTCTTTGTGTAGCTCTTTGTCTGCTATGCCGACGCGTCATCATATATAAGCTCCTATCCGTGTTAACTCTACCTAGCTTGGACTTTCCTGTGTAAGTGAACTGAGTAAGTGAACTCTGCATCTGTGAACCATGGGCTTTCGGAATTGGTACTCCTATTCTTCACGTATAAAGTGCTACGCCACACGATTTTCCTTTTCGCTTTTTGATCCTTTCCGATCTTTTTAACTGGATTACTGCAGAATTATTGCTGTGATGCCTAGGACAGTATAATGTTAAGTCTTGTTTGTCCTTACAAACCCCTTCCTGTTCTTTCTGAAATTTAACTGTGTGTTCCAGTTGAATTATCTTTTTCAGTAGATCTGCTTGCAACATAGAGGGTACTCGTATCTCTGGTATGTGTTGGAAATTAGTTAACTGCTGCGACAGATTAGGGCTTGCTATAACTGATGCGTTGCGTATGCTAGAGATAGCACATTAAAAACTTTAAATTCCTTATTGCCCATAGCCCTTGCCTTGGGATGAAGCTTCTTAAATAGTTTTGAAATAAATTCATGTGCCTTTCGCCAGGTGTCATCACTGTCATAGGAATGCATTCATGTATGCGCAGCAATTCGTTATTTAGCGTCCACATAAACAACTAGTCCATTGTACTCCTTATAAGTTCCTTTTGGTGAAATTTCGCAGTCTTTCCTACAGTACCAGCTGCCACCACGTCAGCGCCGAGTACCTGCAGTTAGATGCGAGCATAAGCCGGACATTCGCAGAGGTAGAGCTCCATGTTATCGTCACCACGTTCTCAGCAAGCATCGGAGGATTTTGTATCACTTATGCCCCGCACACTTAAGTGCTTAGCAAAAGTGTGGCATCCCGTTACGACACCAGTAAGTAGCCTGCAATCTTTCCTCCTGAGAGACTGCAAGAAGACCGCTGACTTTTAGAGACGTTCGGAAGCATTCGTTTGGTCTGTATTTAACCTGCAGAGTCTTGCCATCTGCACTTGTGCTTAATGAAACCCAACTGTCAATGAAAGTCTTAACGGAAGATGCAGACAGACTTAACGTAGGATGGGGTCCTGAAAAACTTTCCTGTGTACCTTGCCTTGTAAGTTCATCGGCGATTTTATTTCTCGCGAGACCCAGATAAGACTGAGTGAATTCAGCATTCCGACTGCGTTTAGTGATGTCTTGCATTCTAAAACTGGCTTGGAAGTCATAAGAGTGTTCAGCATGCCCTAAGCGCAACTTGGCTGTCGCCGAAAATGCTTCGCCTCCTCCAGCAGTTCTTGGCAATATAGTTCGTTGCCATCAGGATTGCGAATATTGCGATTGCGAATGGAAGACATAAGACACAACTTTCCTAACGAGGAGTTAAATCTATCGTTGTCGTCCTCTAGAAAGACAACTGCGCCGCATCCTATATCAGTTTTGAATCCATGCTTTCCTCACTCAGACTCTGGCTGAAACCAGTCTTGCGCACAGGGAAAGTCGATTTCGTATTTTTTCTGCAGCAGGAGTTCTGGTGTCCGGAGACCGGAAAAAGTTCATCAAAGTTTCAGTGCGGGGTGTACCGAAGACCACTTCTTCTTAAATGGAAGAAACCTTTGAGAGTACAGCCCTCGATACGAATATCAAGGCGACGGAGATCCATCAATGCATCTAGAGCGGAGCCAGGCATGCCAGGGGAAGCCGTCATGCAGCCGAAACGGACCGTTCATTGGAGTATGGTAAAAGCAGCAACAAGGTATTTTCGTGAGAACTTATTTTAACAGATAACCGACCCATAGGATATAATTGAGCTTCTCATAGCCGTGTAGATCCAGAGAACACTTCTCGGTGACAGGCCCCAATGTCCTGTCGACAGCTCCTTTGCATTGCCAGATGGCCTACATCACCTTAGAAGCTTTTGCCGTAACATGTTAAGTCCATTTAATGGTGATGCCTTTAACCACTAGATGAGTCAGACCAGACAGCTGCCTTCTTCTCGTAAAAAGAACAAACTCAATTTTGATACGATTGACTGAAACCCCATTTCTACAGCACTAGTGTCGATCACGTTTAGGCCTGACTGCAAATAGTCGTTAGACACGATCCAACAGACTACAGACAGTACAGCTACATTATCCGCGTATGCTTGTGAATAGTCATCAGAACCATTGAGCGCGTTGAGCAGTGAGTCGACCAACATGAGTTATAGCAGTGCAGACAGAATGCACTTTCGGACAACCCCTGTTGACCCCTGCAATCACATATTGCCCGCAATCAATGTCCTATTCACCAGTATTGCTTTTGTCCACAAAACTAGTGATTCGTCTACGCCGTGTTGTCTGGCCGAGTTGCACATGCCGTCATAAGTTGCGTTATCGAAAGCATCCTCAACGTCGATGAATATGACCAGCACGTATTCCTTCTTGTCGAATGCGCCTTAATTCTACCCAGCATATTTTGAAGCGTACTCTCGTAAGATCTTCCGCTTTGGTAAAAGTGTTGCATCGCAGAAAGAGGATGCATTCCCACGGCAGTTTTACGCACATGAAGAAAGTTAGACTTATAGATCTGAAGCTTTTGGCGTGAGTGTAGTCCTTTTTTCTGATTTTCGACATAAGGGCTACTCTCACTGTTCGCCAGAGTTTCGTTATGTATGCCAGTGCCAGGCTAACAGTGAGGATTCTCTTCAAAGTTACCGGTAGCTTGTCTATATCTTTTTATAACATAATTGTGTATATGCCCCACGACTTGGTGCCATTACTTCCAGCTTCCTCATCCGTCAGCACAACCAATGAGATATGGAAGCTACGGCGTGTGGTGTTATTCAGCTCAGTAGCAGCTTCGTTAATAGGAGCTAGCTGTGAGTCCACCAATAAGCCCAGGCTCATGCCTAATGCTGGCGACCCGCGAGAAGAAGAGAAGAAGATTACTAGCGTCGATTGCAACCTTATATTTTGCTATGCTGGGCAAAGGTGTGAGTGGATGCGTTGTCAAGACGGGATCTCCAAAAGCGTTCTACTATGTTACAACGGGTTGAATCCTACTCTCTGCGCGTGGCCTTCACTGCAGCCCAGTTGCGAGAATCATGTTGCTATCCCAGGAGCACAAAGAGGTATTTCTATTCCCAAAAATCGAACAAAATACCAAAAAGAGGAATGGTAGGTCGATACAGCGACTCATACTAGTATTGGGCGAACTAATGGTGAGCTGAAGTTCTACCTCACCCAGCGCATGTCGGTGAAAGTATCATCCAGCTGTGACTATTGCCCTGCGACAGCTGTTAAGGCAACATCAATAACAAAGTCTCTTTCTCTGATTTAACGTATCTCTCCATGTAGCAATGCTCGCCCTCATTCAGAATTTAGTAGGAGAACTTTCACAAGAGCAGATGACACTTTTTCAGTTAATTTTAAAATTCAAAATCATTGATTCCAACTCCAATGAAAAATCTTTCCCATGGGTAAACAATAACCCATCACGACAGGTCCACTGAACACCTGTCCCAATAAATAACCACCGACGAAATCCCATTCGGGACTTATCTCCCCAGCACTGCTGGAACCCTATTCTATTCCAGATATCCATAAATCTACTAATCCTCATACAGGTGCATTATAACCACATTCACAGCACAGGCATTCTAATTATAAAGCCACAAAATTCAAATGCCAAATCCAGAATCGGGAATCATGAATCGAATTGTGTTTTCATAAATGTTGGGTTCTCCCTCCGGGCATTCCATGTGTTTTGTTGGTTTTTGGCATTTTTGAAATCACAATTGCAGGTTGGAGGTTCGGATACACGCATTCATGAGCAACAACAGCTGGATTGTGTAGCTGAATGTTCGATTGGTGGTAAATGAACAACCACAGAGGCTGTGTGAAAACATCGGGAGTATTGGATGACGATCAATGGAGGTGCTTCTCTGACATAAGGTTGAACTGCATAAAAGGAATCTAAGACCACATTTCCAGTTCTCGGAATTCATTTATGAATTGAAAACAATTCATTGGTTTCGGTTGCAACACAACAACCCCCCCGGAACCGCCCTTTAGAAAAAGACTCTCAATCATTCGGTCCATTAACATCAAAATGACTGAAATCCAACCTCACTTCTCCCCCAAAGCTTTAGACATAGATCACATGCTCGCTTACAGGGGAAACGATTTGTTAGCATTTTGTTACCAATTTGCATACACACAGACAGAGGCAATGGCAAGCACTTCATACATAGATACATCTTCTGTTCAAGCTAAAGCCAAGGCGAAGACTAAGGGAAGACAAATAGAGAATCCTTTATACACACAGTTAAGCTCTGTACGATTCAACCGACCGATGTGTAATAAATCATTCTAATTTCCTCACTTTCTCTTCCAAAAAGAATGCAAAAAAAAAATAAAAAATAAAAATAAAAAATGACACAGGGCCATAGGAAGGCAAAAATAAAATTTTAAGAAAAGTAGAAGAACTGCTCAGAAGGTTCTACATAATGCGAATTGCTTTGCAACTGCCCTACGGCAGCAAAATCCTCAATCTCACTCTCCTCTCGAGGCATCCGTATTCGTAACTCTCCTGGGCTTGAAGTAATTTTGAGGTCAAGTTATGAATCTACACAACCTTGCCAACAATTGGGCAAGGTACAATGTTAAGCGTTTTTTTTTTCTTGTTTTTGTCTTACAACCAACATCATGCTGATTGTATCTTCTTGTCTAGCTGATCACATATTAATATTCTCTGTCTCTATGTATCTAGCATTTGGTCTGTAACTGTACTTGGTATCGTCCGTGTTACACTGAGACAATGTCCTACTTTAAACTTTGAACTAATTAGGTAAGAAAAAAAGCTGAAAAAAAAATGAATAAGGTGTACCTAGCTACTTGGTTGGATATACGAGTACATATGTGTACTCGTATCTAGGGTACGGCTGTAATGATACCAAGTATCTAGTGTTGCAAATGTGGAACAAGGATATGCCTGGCGTACGGTCATAATAGATTCAGAGTCTGTACGAGCGCTTCGTACATTAGTTAAATATTTGCAGAATCTTTTTTCTCTTCATTTTTTTTTTTTTAATTTACTTTTTCTCATCTTGGTACAGAGATACTGTATCTACTACTTTAATCCTAATGAGGTTCCTGCGTGGGTTGTGGGTTATGGGTTGAGTGGATTTAAACTCAACACTGAAGTATTTACACATTGTTTGAGTTAGTCAGGCCAGCTAGCTCCTCTGTAAGAAGGTAAGTGCGGAAAACAGTGCGTTCGAAAATGAGGTTCTTTAAGTAAAGGTTTAATTGAAATTGTAGAGAAGCAGAGACGAAGAAAGGGAGAGAGTTGTGGTCGATGATGTGGGTAAAGGGTTCAAGTGATTGTGGTAAGTGTTACTGCTTGTAGTTGCTTTCAAGGCCGAAGAGTATGAATGGTTGGGCAGATACTTGTCCTTGTTTGGATAGATTTCAGAATGAACGTTTGCTTTGAGGATGTTTTGTTTTAGAATAAGGTACGAAGGTGTTTCATTTGCTAATTGGGGATAAACCTTTTGAAATTTTAGAGAAATGATTTCCAAGTTTACTAGCACAATGCCGGTGAATTCATGTTTGGAGCAGTACTCCAAATGTACGCATGGAAAAGTACTGCTGGGAGTTTATAATGGTGGCACAGGGTTTTATAAAGGCACAAGCCTCGACATTTAAGCCTCTGCCCATCAACTTTTGCTTTGACATCCACGTGGTGAAGCTTGAGGGCTAGTACCTTCGGCTCAAAGTAGTACCCAACCCGTGCGGAACGTCATCAGCAGCTGCCGACGAGAGATTTAGCGAGGGTATTGGAACAAGGGCACTTCTCCTTCATCAGGTCAGTAGCGAGAGAATTCCATGTGTGGATCAACAGTTCGAGCTTGCACACCCTCCTTTAGAGCTACTTCGACGTAGCCCCAAATCTAAAGGCAGCTTCATGGTTGTCTCGGGACCATGGAGTAAAGACATCAGCGCTAGAAATTTGAATAAAACAACGGCGGCTCTCATAACCTCATCGAGGCTACTGGCAGCGCACTCTTTTGCCGGACTCTTTGTCAAAGAGTTTTATTACAGAATTGGCTTTCCAGGTTGGGGGTCACACGTGGTGTTTACTACCCAACCGTGAAAAAACAAATACTTAAAGACAACAAACAGTCTCGGGTAGAGACAGACGTAATGTTGACAGCCTCAGCATACGTTTGATGGTCAATGAACGTCGGCTTTTTACATGGAATATTCGGACTCCTTACTGACCACGTACTGCCGAACAATTCGCGGTGGCCGTAGACTTCTATAAAGCAAATACTACTTCAATACAATTACTATGGAGCCAGCCAGGCAAAAAGTAGATGAAAACTACGACATCTAATACATTTCTACAAAGAAGGAAACGACGCTTATTTGGATGTGGATTTGCAATTCGGGGGAAAGTTAGGTGAAAGAGCTAAAGATTTTGGCATGTAAGTGAACGCCTCATAGTAATCCGCATCTATGCCAACTAAATTTTGGAGAAACACAGTCAGAAAAACGGTTGCAAGAGGAACTCCAAAAGGAGGAGTGAACTCTCCCTTTCTGTGGATTCTTTTTGTAAACGACATCCTTAAAAGTTTCCAACAGAAAGGTGTTAAGGCAGTAGCCTACGCCGAGGAGTAGTCATTATGATGAGGCGATAACATCTTCTAACAATCAGGGAACTAATGGACAACATAAGAGGGCTTAGGTATAAATCCATCAAAAACCGAAGTAGTGCTGTTCAAAAGACAAGAAAGTTTAATCTTCCAAGAATCAACGGTGTTAGGATACAACTTTCATCCGAAGCTAAATATCTAGGAATCATCTTAGAGAGTAAGCTCAGTTGGAAGCGCAACATCGATGGAAGAACCAAAAAAGGATTAGGGGGCAAGGAACCTTTGGTAAAGGTCGGTGCGTAAGACCATGTATAATGCACTGGATGTACACACCCCTAGTAAAACCCATGCTTACCTATGGCCCGCTGATATAGTGGCAAGCCGTGGAAAAGATTATTGAGTGCAGAACACTCCTTCAAGTTCAATGACGTCTGTCGCAGTAAAAGCAGCGTTAAGGTCTACTCCCCTAGCTGTACTAGAATTAATACTCAGCCTCCTTCCTTTAGACGAATTTCTTAAGGGCACGGCCTTCAAGAGTTCTATTAGACTAAAAGAATCAGGCCAATGGACACACCGCAATTTAGGACACGTGTCTATAAAACAGGAGTACGAAGCATGAACACTGATGAAGTGTCGTGATTACATCGTGCCAGGCGTGGACTTTGATAGGAGTTTCTCCACATCATTTCCTAGCAGACGTGACTGGTTATATAACGCTGGGGAAAGGTACCAGAGTTGGAGTCTACTGTGAAATGCTACAGATCCAGAACTCCTTCAAAATTCCGGACGAATGTGGTATTTTTTAGGCCGAACTATTTGCCGTTCATAAAGCTTTAAAGGCTGTGCTACTAATGGGACTTGAACCCTCAGAGATGTCTATCTTAGCAAGTGAAAGCACTAAATCCATAGAGGTTCACGAAAGTAGAACTCTAAGTAGAGTCTGTGAATCTCACGTGCTGGCTGATATCTGGTGGTTACCTGGACACACAAAAGTGAAAGGGAATGAGAAAGTGGATAAGCTAGGATAAGTGGCGCCTCTGTGCACAGGAGTAGCACACATAACGACAAAAATATACCAATTGAAACGCTGAAACTCAAAATGGAGGATCTTATAGCCATAGAACGATTCAACAAAGCATGGATTTTCAGGGGTGACTCTGCCATCTCATGCTTCTTTTGGGGAAACTTAGAAAGCGGCAGAACATGTACTCTCCAAAACATCCAGACATCCATTACGGGTGTCCTAACTGGCCATTCTGCCTTTGAGGCAGATTATTCCAGAAGCAGTAGGAAGGAAGAGGAAACAGAGACAAGCACTCACTTGCTGCGCGACTGCCCTAACACCCATATATGCCGTCCTGAACACCTAAGATAGGCACTTTTTGAAGAACTTTAAGACGTCAGCAAAGCAATGGTGATAGATCTTATTAAATTTGTCAAAAGTTCTGACTAACAACATCAACATTGCAATAGCATTAGACTAATAGTCCTTCGTGTTTGCTTGTCTGTTAGCGACTAGCACATCCCCTATTACCTATTAAGGAAGTCGTTTTTGGGCGGATAATTGGAAAACCAAGCCTGCATCAAACTTCATTGGGCTTTGGATTCAGGTTTTAAGAACTTGTAGCAGGGCGTAGCCTTTTAAAAGCCAGCACGTAGTTCCCACATCTCAACATCCATAAAGCGACTTCACTATCTCCTGATTATTCAACCATCAATTAGATTAATTATGTTGTGATTGACGCCAACCACTCTCTCAGCATTAACATTGGCTGAGATTATTACCTGTTATAGCCAGGGTGCAAGTGCGCATATCACAGGAACCACGAAATCAAGCAAGACCACCAAAGTTCGATGTTGAAAAGCTGCAAATGCAAGAGATCGCTAGAATCTTTCCCGATCGCGTTTTCCTCAAGTTTTCTCAAAATCATAGCTCCGATACCCCTGTACAAACCGTAGAACTTCTGTCAGACTGTTGTCAACGAGCTATCTTCAGGAGCTGCTTTTGATATGATTGGTTTCGAAGAACTACCAGAAAAAACCTCTAGTTTATCGACATTCTGCCAAACAGGAAGCACATAAACCTGTGATGCATCTAAGAGATTATTACGAGATCAGCTCATGAACTCTACGAGCAGGAAAGAAAGGAAGAGCACAGGCTCTTGTTGTTCCTCCAAGATGACCTATCTTCCTGTGCACTTCACATGGTCTCTACCATTCCCTGCAGCACTGCGCCTTACACTGTAAAAGATGCTTTGCTGCAATCCTAGGAAGCCTGTAATTTGGAAGTGTCATAACCTTCAGCATATAGTTGAAATGGATCATAAGTGTAAACATATGCAGTGGCAGTACTCCCGTTTCTAGGTGCAGCATATAATTTGCCATGTTCTTCGGTAGTCTGAATATTTTCTTTAAGAAATATCTTGAAAGTTGTTCAACCTCTTCGTCCTGGAAAATACCCCACACCTGCGCATGACAGATCTTGCCACCGCTTGGAATAGTTTGTACTTTATAGTTGAGGTGATGTCCTTCTTTCCTAAGATACCTTTCCAGTTACAGTTGATGGTTGATGATGATTTTTGAAATGCAATTGGAGAGTGATAATGATGCCCAGATACGAGGGCGGGTCAATAAGTCCGTGACTTTTGGATTAAAACTGATTTTTTGATAAAAAAATAATTTTATTTTTCAACGTAGTCTTCCTTGAGCTCTATACACTTTGTCCAACGCTTCTCCAATTTTTTTATCCCTTCCAAAAAAAATGATTTGTCGAGGTCCTCAAAATGACGAGATGACTTCTTCATTGGAGTCAAATCTTTTTCCACCAAGCCATTTCTTCAGGTTTGGGAACAAGAAGTAGTCGCTCGGAGCCAAATCTGGAGAATAGGGTGAATGAGGGAGCAATTCATAGCCCAATTCATGGATTTTTGCCATGGCAACTGCACATGTGTGCACCCTTGCATTGTCTTGGTGGAAAAGAACTTTTTTCTTGGCCATATGAGGTCGTTTTTTTTTCAAATCGTCATTGAATCGGTCCAATAAGTTGGCATAATATTCCCCTTTGATTGTTCTTCCCTTTTGAAGGTAGTCAATTTGGATTATCCCGCGTGCATCCCAAAAAACAGTCGCCATAACTTTATTGGCTGACAAACCCACCTTGGCCTTCTTTGGCGCCGATTCACCCTTAGAAACCCACTGTTTTGACTGTTGTTTGTTCTCTGGTGTGTTGTGATGGATCCATGTTTCGTCCACGGTTACAAAACGGCGCAAAAACTCCTCCATATTGCGATTAAACAACGCCAAACCTTCCTGTGAAGTTGTTACACGATTGCGTTTGTGGTCGACTGTGAGCAAACGCGGCACCCATCTTGCGGAAAGCTTTCTCATGCCCAAGTGATCATTCAAAATTGAAACCACTGAGCCATGTGAGATCCCTACGGCTTCCACAATCTCTCGCACTTTCAATCTTCGGTCGGCCAACACCATATCGTGAATTTTTTCGATTGTTTCGGGTGTAGAGACCTCAACTGGGCGTCCAGGACGTTCGGCATCTTCAGTGCTTGTACGGCCACAACGAAATTCAGTAAACCACTTTTTTACCATTGAAATCGATGGTGCAGTATTTATCAAGCTTAGCCTTGGTCTCGGTAATGGTTTTTTTTTCGCAAGAAATAATGCTTAATAAGCACACGAAATTCACTTTTTTCCATTTTCTCCTCAAATTAGTGAGTAGTCTGATAAAAATAGCTGTCAAACACAAACTAACTGACGCAGGAAGTTTAAATTTTGACAGGAGTCAACTGACAAATGCCTGTTGACAGGAGCAGTGTTGCTGTTTCAGTAAAGAGGTCAGAAATTCAAAAATGCACAGAATTATTGACCCGCCCTCGTACTTATGGTATTCTCTCGTACTATCTCAGGGTTTCCAAAGAACCATTTCTCTGTTCCTGTTCCGGAAGATCCTTATTTTGGACTTACTGGTGTTAAATTTTGTATTCCATGTGGTGCACTAGAGTTATAGCTTGTTGACCGTTATTTGCATCATGTCTCGAGCTTCAGCCAGCAGTACAATGTCCTGCGCGTATATCAGTACTTTTATGTTCCAGCCATTAAATACGATCCCCCCAGGGAGGTATGGTGGTAGGTCATCCAAAAAGATTGAGAAAACAAGTAGGCTCAATAAACACCTCTACTTTCAGATCTAAAACGGTTTGAGATATTTTTACTATTCCACACTGCGGTCCAGTTGCCCTCATACATACTTTGGATCACCTTAAGCATTTTCGTTTAAGTTCCTAGATTGATGGCGTTTCTTTCAACTGAATCCAAGGCAGCTTTGAACGTTGCCTACATACCATTTCGTAATATTTATTAAAGCCAATATGTTGTCGATAGTTGAGCATTCTTTTCGGAAGCCAGTTTGGAATTTACTCAGCAAATCATGCGCCTGTATCCAATCCGTCAGGCGTTGAAGGATGACTCCTGTGAATATCTTCATAACTGCATTCGAAAAGGAAATACCACTTCTTAAATAAGGTGAAGACCGTGTTTCTTCTGAAGCTTTCTGGCACTATCCAAGTGTTGTAAATTAAATTGTACGCTTGTGGAATTCATATGGTACACGGTTTTACCCAGGAGCCTTACTTGAACTGCAACGGTCTTAATTTTCTGGGCTGGGATCGACCGCATAACTATTGCATACATGATTTGATTTGAGCTGGGTGGCGCTTCAGCAAATGTTCGAAGTGTGCAGTTAGTACGCCAATTTCAATCTGGGAACCTCGTGCTAATAACAAATCCTCCAGCCTCCTTGTAACCCTCCAAAATGATCGGCATTTTGTAAGTGGACCATGTAAATTTGTATGAATTTGTACTTCATAATTGCGAGATTGTACCTGCCTCTGAGGGAGAGAGAGTCTGAGATTCTTTCTACCCGCAAACTTTTATCTGAGCATAGAACGAACATGCCAGTGCTACAAAGCCAGAATGGAAGCGAGGATGTACATGGAAAACTAGTAGTAAAGTCGCAGTTGGTGCTGAGAATATGGAAAGACTACTTTTGCAGACTATATAACGGCGAAGATGGTCAATATGCCGACGAAGACTACAAAGAATTCCGTCTCCCTGACCTACACGAATTCAGGTAGTAGTATCGAAGTTAAAATGTCGCACAGGGACAATCTGTTGAACTGTTTAAAGCAGCTGGAGAGGAACTGGTTAAGAATATGCACTATCGCATCTATAAGATATGGATAGGGGAAACATACCCGAAACGTTTTTTTGTTTGTTCTATCCACAAGAAATGAGATCCATTTGACTGCGTCGACTATAGATGAATAAGTTTAGTAAAAATCACCTATAAAACCATTTGTTGCCGTATTATGTGAGCATCTGGTTGGTCCATACCAATACCATCGATCATATATTCCTACTACGACAGATCTAGGAAAAGAGCCGGGATATTCAGATCGACGCTCAGCATCCATATGCCGACTTCAAAAGCGCGTATAATATCGTGCATAGGGACTAGCAACACAATGTCATATCTCGAGAATTCTTACTGCTCGATCATAGTCAGCCAAGAATGGTTTTAGGTAAGGAGACGCGCTGTCGTTTAACTTTTTTAACATCGCGCTTGAAAGAATCATGCAAAACTCACTAACCACCTAAAGAGGCACAATCCTTAAAAATCCGCCAAAAAACTTGCATAGTCAGATGACATTGGTGTGACTGAATGAATTTGATGTTTGGTGTGTCCTTAACATCGGCAAGCAGTTGGACCGAATAGTTGGATATTAGATCATCTGGATTTGGTCAGGTTGCTATGTAAGCTTGCAGTTCAAAAATAGAATCTTGTCTGTCGGAAACCACTAACTGTTTTCGCGATGGCGGTAGCGCTGGTGGTTTATTCGCTTATTCGGTTTGCCATCAATTATAACTCTGCTCCGATACTTCCAAACCCATCACTGACAATTCCCTGAATCCCGTCATCATAATCAGTGTCGTTAGCGTATGCAAGTATCCTAGTTGTACGAACTTGTGCTTCTGTTGTTGACGTGCGAGTTTCACAAGTGCCTAAATCCTTTCTTTGTATTAAAGATCTCGGAGAGACATTTAGGGAGCAGTGAGTGTTTTCCATTGTCATTCTGTACAATACCTAAGCTCTCAATAAATTCTGTCATATGCGGCTTTAACATGGGTAAAGGGGTAACGCGTATCGAGTTGGATTTTCTGCGTTTTCTCTAGGACCGCGCCTCAAATTGGACTAATCGGGTTTTTAACTGTAAGTATAAGGGCCAAACTGATCTTCGGTAAATACATACTCGTAGTTTGAGTCATTCATATAGCACAGACGCCAAGATCTTGTACAGGTGGTTAACAAGATTTATGCTGAAGAAGCTGGCGCTTCTTGAGGATCGGAAATTAGGGCTGAGGTTCCATTCACCAGGTATACATTTTTCCGATGAAATATTGGAAATAGTTTGGTGTATACCCTTAACCGTGTTACCACCTCCTCCTTTAAATAGGTCGGCAAGTAGCTCCGAAAGCCTTGTTCACTGAGTAATTGATATACTAACGTCATTTTGATAAAGAATTGGAATTGGGAAGCATGACTTTCATCATGCAGATTGAATAGTTCATCTTGCTGATCATTCCAGTCGCTTAGCAGTCTTCAGAGATAGCTTTTCTGTAATTTATTAATTTTCCTGCTCATCTCCGCAGGATTCTGCTCGTGTCTCGTGTGTCTGACATGTTCAACGTTGTACCTCGAATAAAAATTATACATTTCACCAATGACGCGCTTCTCATGCTCCTTTAATATGGTTTATTCGTCTTTTGGGCTGTATAAGAGCCGCTCTCGTCTTTCTATCCATCATGAATTCAAAGGCGAGGAATTGCCTGCACTCTTCATCAAATTATTTTAATTTTGGTTTGAGCTGAAGCCCCCATTTATTGGCTTAATACAAACAAGCTTAATCTAACTTAAAAACTAGGACTAAAAACACCAAGGAAGTGATGGAGGAGATCTTGTTTGAGACGAGGAGTACTCAGGTGGAAATCAAAAAGGGAGAGGTTTGAGTTGACCTTTCGGAGCACTCGGGAGATTGGTTCGTTGGAGCCATAAGAGGTGCAGTGGACCGGTAGATAGAAGAGACGAGGACAACGTAGATTGCGGGGGTTGGTATTGAAGGAAATGGATGAAAAAATGACAGCAGTATTCCTACGTATTTCTAACGAATTCATATGGCAGGCCACGGAGGGCAAATCTGAGGAATCGACGTTGAATACCCTCGATTCGGGAAAGATGAACCCGGTGAAAGGAGGACCAAGCTTGACTGGCATACTCAAGCAGGGGGCGAACAAAGGTAATATATGTTGAGAGATCTGGTTACATACGGGTTGGAATATTCCTTGGACCACCGTTTAATAAAGCTAAGTGATGAGTTGGCTTTGAGGATCATCTTATCGATATGCGAACGGAAATTAAGCTCACGGTCGAATAACATGCCTAGAAAAGACTGAACCAGGGGAATTGGTTGACCATGGAGAAAATAAAGTCGGGGAGGAGACGGGTTGCATTTACGTGAGAAGGTTATAGATTGACATTTGGCTATATTAAGTTGTAGGCAGTTTTTGAGGCACCACACTGAAAACCGGTCAAGATCTTCGTGAAGAAGGGCAGAGTCTTGGGGAGAAGAAATAATTTAAAAAAATTTTGTTTCGACAATGTAAAGGGAGAGGGAGGAGTGTTTAATGACCCTCTCAACATCGTTGATAGTAAGAATGAAGAGAAGAGGGCCAAGATGACTGCCCTGTGGAACTCCAGATGAGGCTAGGAATGGGACAGAAAGGGCGGATCTAAATCGAACACTATAATATCGGTTTACCAGGTAAGAAGAAATCCATTTTAAAAAGAGAGGCTCAAAGCCAAGAGCAGACAATTTGAAAAGGATCAATTGATGGGATATCTTATCAAACGCTTTAGTGAAATCAGTTGCGATAACATCGATTTCTTTGCCATTTTCTAAGACTGAGAGAGCAAAAGACACGAATTCAACTAGATTTGTGGTAGTTGACCTCAGTTTTAGAAAACCATGTTGTCGGGGTGAAATAAAAGGCTTGCATTTGAAGCTTAAGGTTTCGTACAAAATGCTTCCAAACAGTTTGGGAGAGAGTTAAGAAATGGGACGACAATTGGTAACTTTATGCTTAGATCCCTTTTTGTGTATCGGGATTATAAAAAAGATCTCAAAAATCTGGGCAAATTCTCCCTGTGTAAGGGATAGACGAAAAAGGTAGGAAAGAGGTAGAGACAGGTTTGGAAGAGCATTTTTTTAAGAAACACGGTGAGAAGTCCATCTGGGCCAGGTACAAATTCATCTTTAGGATTTAGATGACTGCAGGATCGAAATTTTGAGTGAGAAAGGGACCAATGGAGAAATTTGGTAGATCATTGAAGTAAGATGGATCTGGTACGAAGAAGTTGTTGGCAAATGATCGTTTGAAAAATGTAGCAAAAAATTTGGCGATGGTAGGAGGGTTACTTCAAGATTTGGTTTCGAAGGCGAGGGAGGAAGGATAACCATCAGTCTTACTTTTACAATTGACAAATCAGTGGTTTGGTGGGATTAGTCGGCTGAAACGAATCACACCAGTTTGGCTTGTAAAGCGGTTGACATGAAATTGTGGATTTGCGATCGGCTTGTTACGTTCTAAATAAATTAAAGACGAATTTGTTGGTGAACGAATGATGATGTTTTTTTTTTAATGGATTGAACTAAATTACGTCTTTGTTCGGCTAGAGATGATTTAAGAAGAATGAGAAGGAAATAAAAGTTGACTTATTACAATTATGTAGTAGATTTGTTTCTGACAACTTGCTAGATTTTTAACATTCCGGGAGCCTCAACGTCTCCTTTGGAACGTTAAATGTATTTCTGGTCCTCTAGATAAACTGGTAAAGGACACAGCTAGACTATGGGACGCTTCAGAGTTGACGATTGAGTCCTAATGGTGACGACCCCAACGTGCCCATCCGATTGTGGGTGGGTTTCAATTAATCGAGAGAGTCGTCAACGACTAAAGCAAGTGTTCCTACTTTTATACGAGGGCGGGTCAATTAGTCCGTGACTTTTTGAATTTCTGACCTCTTTACTGAAACAGCAACACTGCTCCTGTCAACAGACATCTGTCAGTTGACTCCTGTCAAAATTTAAACTTGCTGCGTCAGTTAGTTTGTGTTTGACAGCTATTTTTATCAGACTACTCACTAATTTGAGGAGAAAATGGAAAAAAGTGAATTTCGTGTGCTTATTAAGCATTATTTCTTGCGAAAAAAAACCATTACCGAGACCAAGGCTAAGCTTGATAAATACTATGGGGACTCTGCACCATCGATTTCAATGGTAAAAAAGTGGTTTACTGAATTTCGTTGTGGCCGTACAAGCACTGAAGATGCCGAACGTCCTGGACGCCCAGTTGAGGTCTCTACACCCGAAACAATCGAAAAAATTCACGATATGGTGTTGGCCGACCGAAGATTGAAAGTGCGAGAGATTGTGGAAGCCGTAGGGATCTCGCATGGCTCAGTGGTTTCAATTTTGAATGATCACTTGGGCATGAGAAAGCTTTCCGCAAGATGGGTGCCGCGTTTGCTCACAGTCGACCACAAACGCAATCGTGTAACAACTTTACAGGAAGGTTTGGCGTTGTTTAATCGCAATATGGAGGAGTTTTTGCGCCGTTTTGTAACCGTGGACGAAACATGGATCCATCACAACACACCAGAGAACAAACAACAGTCAAAACAGTGGGTTTCTAAGGGTGAATCGGCGCCAAAGAAGGCCAAGGTGGGTTTGTCAGCCAATAAAGTTATGGCGACTGTTTTTTGGGATGCACGCGGGATAATCCACATTGACTACCTTCAAAAGGGAAGAACAATCAATGGGGAATATTATGCCAACTTATTGGACCGATTCAATGACGATTTGAAAAAAAAACGACCTCATTTGGCCAAGAAAAAGTTCTTTTCCACCAAGACAATGCAAGGGTGCACACATGTGCAGTTGCCATGGCAAAAATCCATGAATTGGGCTATGAATTGCTCCCTCATCCACCCTATTCTCCAGATTTGGCTCCGAGCGACTACTTCTTGTTCCCAAACCTGAAGAAATGGCTTGGTGGAAAAAGATTTGACTCCAATGATGAAGTCATCTCGTCATTTTGAGGACCTCGACAAATCATTTTTTTTGGAAGGGATAAAAAAATTGGAGAAGCGTTGGACAAAGTGTATAGAGCTCAAGGGAGACTACGTTGAAAAATAAAATTATTTTTTTATCAAAAAAATCTGTTTTAATCCAAAAGTCACGGACTTATTGACCCGCCCTCGTAGATGACGTTGTGTCATGCCACTTAACAAATTCTTGAAGATACTCTAGGTATTGGATTGACCACCTTTGCCAGAATAGCTCCAAGATCTGCCTAAGATGTTGAAAACGAGATGATCTCGATTCAGAGTAATGAAGCAGCGATGTCTCAGGTATTATGTTGATGGCACTTCCAATGATAAAATGTCCCGGAGTTAATGCTTCAATATCTTTGGGATCATCTGACAGCGGACAGATTGGTCGCGAATTTAGGACGGCTTCTATCTGTGCTAATAAAGCAGAAAACTCCTCAAAAAGAGACTCACCAATAGTTCGCTTGATATGAAATTTAGCAAATTTGACGGCCGCTTCCGATTTACCACCAAAGTGCGGTCCCGCTGGGGGGCTAAACTGACATTTGGTTCCATCATTAGCTAGCATATCTACGATGTGCCGACACTCCTTGGAAGCAGAGTTGAAAAGTCTTCGAAGTTCTGCATCAGCTCCTATCAAGTTGGTACCACATTCGCTTGTAAACGTTGCACAGGTACCTCGTCGGATGACGAAGCTATTGTATGCAGCTAAGAAACCATCCGTTGAATAATCTGTTGTCAATTCTAAGTGAACCGGGGAGGATAAAAAGCAAACAAATACGTTGAGACAGGCCTTGTATGTTTTGGCTGCTCGCCCTCTCCAAGCTTTCAAAATAAAGGGTCCAGCATAGTCCAAACCGGAGTGTAAGAATGGTTGAGAAGAAATGGTCCTGTTAACTGGAAGTTGAGCCATTAGTTGTGTCGATGTTGCAGCTCGATGACGGGCATAGATAACACAGCAAGCTATGAACAAATGAGCGCACATAACTATGCCCTCCTTGAATCCAATAAGTCCTTCTTAATGTTGCCAGCATCAACTACACGCCACCACAGAGGGTTCCTCCATGTATATAGTTCAAGACAAGATTAGTGAAGATCGAATCTCTTGGTAGAATTATGGGATGTTCAATGTCTGGATCTATTTGTGCACTACGAAGCCGCCCGCCAATTCGCACAACTCCTTCTGAGTCAATAAATGGCGTAAGCCGATGAAGAGAGCTACTCTGGGAGATCTAATGTAAATGCTTTCCGTATTTTTTATCCAAAATAAGTTTGCACCTCTAATCTCAGCTGGTGTTAATGGGCTTGGGCTACATATGTGATGAACTTGAGACTTTTCGAAATAACACTACTCGTCTGCACCACGCAGTGAGTCGCAAAAGTCAAGATAACGAACAAGTTCCCATCATAATGTAGTCGGCTTTCTTATAACTGCAGTTACCAATTGTTGATATTCTTCATGATCTACGATGCATTGTCATCTGGAGTGGAGATAAGATTGGGCCAATTATCACGAGTAAGTTGCAGCCATTCTGGCCCTTGCCACCAAAGCCGAGGCGATGTTCCTCTCCGCAGGATTATCCTCACCCGGAATGTGATGCTAGTTTGTTTGGGCACATTGTCCTGGACCTGTCTGACTCGATTTCGGACGAAATTATTTCATATCTATGGCTCACCTTGGATCCAATAAAGAGCAGTACTGAAGTCAGTCCAAAGGTGAATAGGAACTGATTATGGATTGAGGACACTGATGAAATGTTTTACGAGTTTGGTGAGCTGCCAGTTCCAGACGTGAAATGGTGACCCGAATAGATCTAAGTCGTTTTGATGATTTTGCTGGGCGATTAGTTGGAGTAACTTTCATTTTTGATGGTAAGATTGCAATATGCGTTCCATTTTCTTTGATGGCACGAATATATATATATCACGGCTCCAAGTGCTGCCAGCGATGCACCTGAAACCAAACCGGGAGCTATTCCAAGCCATCGGGGCACGGAAATTAAAGATAGATCGTTAAGTTGGTTGATGTAGCTTTTCCAGGAAGTTTCAAACGACATAGAAATTGGTTGATCCCATTCAAGACCGCTAGCCAAAGTTCTTCAGTGAAGAGATTTGCTCTGACAACAACAGGTGAAATCCAGCCCAACAGATCGAAATGTGGAGCTGTTCTCGATAGCACTGTCCGTTTTGTATAAACAGTTGGTTCTTCGTGTTGTGCTGGAATGAAGATAAAGCGATCCAATTTAGGCAGCCAGTTTAAACCCAAAATTCTAAATACGGGACCATCGTCGGTGCGAAGTGATGAGGATGGAAACCGCCATATTCCTTTGTGAATATTGAGGATCGGATACCGTGCACTAGTTATAGTGGTACCCCGCTCAGCATCAAGATGATAACTACCCAAGATGTCTTCCTTTTCTATCTTATGTTAAGAATAATCTTAATCTCGTAATAAGGACATTACTTGTAGATTTTGACGAGGATCTCGTGAATATATTCGTAACATCGCTTATTACTTCTGTGAGTATAAGAGGGCACATCAACCAAATGTTAGCGAATGAAGCCTTAATGCAGATTGTGACAAAGGGCCTCTGTCACGTGCTGAAAAGCAATACTTCTTGCCTTAGTCGCGATTTACAATCAGTCCGCACCCAAATAAGCACTGCCTCCGTCAGCGTAGAATGTGTTACAGTTTCTCATCCTGATTTATAGGATTCTAGGGCCTCCACTATTTTTCCTGCTGTTCTTGACCTATTGCGGGGTCGAACATTCCATGTGTAGATTCGTACATCGTTGTCCTCTTTCTTTAAAGGTCCTTTAAAAAAAAAGGGACCAGGTATTCCGGAGACAGTTATCCACTTTGGTGACATGAGAGCTACAGTTGACCCGTGAAGAATAAATCCGCCACCGCATCTATGTATGGTGAAAGCTGATGCTACTGTTGATTTAGTCACGCCAAGTCATCCAACGCTCGTCCTTGTGAGTAATTCCGTTGTACAATACTCACGTTTATAAGCTCTGCAAGTTAAGTCCTGGTGAATGAGACAGTACCCTATGATTACCACGATGAGGTAAGAAAAGTTGCAGTACCCACACTACTCACATATCAGCAGCTTCTGGAGGTGGTTATTCAACGGCAGGATATTAGCTAGGTAAAAAACTGGATATACTCGTACATATAGTACAACTATGAAGAAGATGAAGTAGGGCTGGATGCTAGCGCTTCGGCCCGTCCCAGTGTTTAAGTGTGCGGAAAATGACCTCAGATAACTTGGAGTATAAAACAGGAGGCGAAAGATCATGCGAACTAAGGCGTTTGGAAGCACACATCCAGCTTGAACTGTAGTATAAATAAAGTTAACAAGGACATATGGATTTTCATTTACGTATTCCAATAAAGAAATACTTAAATTGCAAAAAAAAAAACAAACAAGCGCACGTGCAATAAGTAAATTGGTAAACCACAACTCAGATTCCCATAATTCCTTACTCTCGGGCAGTCCTTCTGCCATTTTTTCATATTTTCTAGTTTTCCTTGTTTTGAATCTGTCATAATTGCATTTAACGTCATTCTTCGTTTTCTTTTCTTCTTTCCAGGACACAACATATTCACTCAATTGTACGGGAGAGTGACCGCAATCTACCGGTTGTGAATACAAGAGGAGATGTCCTTTTCAGTTCGTGGAACAGTATATTCAACGGACAAGGTGGATTCTTCTCGCAAGCACCACGAATTTACAGTTTCAGTGGGAAGGATGTACTCACTCATCCGCAGTGGTAAGTATGATGAGATGGAATTTTTGTTCGCTTCCTTGCTGTTCCTGTTCGTGGTCTATCCTTTCAGTTTAACCATGACCTCGCATGTAATGACCAAAGTAATTATTTTTCCAAGAAAAACTTGCAATACTCTCTGTTCGCTTACTTGGCAAAAGGTTTCGGACTATTGTATTAGAGTTGGTGTTGTTGTTTCTTTTTATTACAGAACGCGAAGTTTTTCACGTTGCATAGTGGGAGAGTTGCAGCTTGTAATTCACTCACGACAGTTATGGCAACCGCAAGTTTCGTGTTTTATGGTTATTATAAATCATTTAGATTAAAGGAATGAACTGGGTTTTCCTCTTCGTTTTTTTGAATATCTAGGGCAACGCGAAGCATCTAAAGGTATTATGGAGAGATTATCAAAAATTAAGTTTTCAAAAATGTTTTAATCATGCTGCATAGACGGTGTAGTTAATAGATACGTTTTTATTGGTTTATGTTTCGAACAGTTTATTTGATTTGGTATATTATCCAACAACTTCATCGGATTTAAACTGCGGTTTTTTAATTAAGGGGATTTTTGAGACTTGAGTAAATACAAGTAGGCAAGTCTATACCTATTGCCTTCAAAGAAAGGAATTCTTGGTGGAGATGAAGGACCCGAACCATAGAGCTGGTGCCGTCAGTAATGAATCAATGTATAGGATGAGAGAAATTCCAATATATTCCTCATGTGAACACTTCTTCCTGGTCCATGTAGCTTTATAGAAGATGAGCACCAATTTGTGAAAAAGATACAAATAAATCACGTCCTTACGAAGGCAACCTTCAACTGGTGTTTGTCTCTTATGAAAATGACGGAGCAGTTAAAATATGTTGCCTACAAGGTCACATAAATGTTATGAGCAACCATATGACTTACCACCCCGACAGGATAATAATCTTAGGTCTCTCACGAAATGGTGTTTCCGGGGCGTGAATCACGCTATGTATTACAAATATGACAATTATTAGAACCATGCCCTTTCACAACCACATTCTGTGTTGTGGCATAACATAGCTACGATTTAGATAAGCTTCAACCATGATTGATCGGATACATATTCGCAACATCATTTTTCTATGCAGCACTCTTCCATATATGACGAGATGGTATCTCTAAACGTCAAGAACATTCTTCACGTTGGTTTATCTAGTGTCTGGGAATCCAAAATTAGAAATAAATCCGTGGTATCGCAATGGACTGCTTTTGGTTCGAGATATTCGCAAATTTATACAAACAGTGCACTTGCTATTGATGTTGAGAACTCTGTAGCTGATGGTTGTGATGGCCATGACAACTGACTGTTTGCCGAAGATATCTATGGCATTATATGAAAGAACACTTCAAGTACCGAGAGCTGTTAAGCTTGTTTGTTGTATTGGGTTGGTCCAAAATCATTGCGCCTTGTTGCAAGTTTTTTCCCGCATTTATTTGTGTCTGAGCGGGACATGTACTCATACGTCAAATGTTTGCGTCCGTTTTGTTGCTGACACTTAACCAAAAAAATAAAAATCCGCCGCGATTCGGTCGGGTTTTCTGCTTGCAATTGTGGATCAAACATGGAAGACTTTGAGAAGCAAATTCGCCATACGTATTTCGCAATAAACCAATTGCGGCAAGGATAAGTTGCAGAAATGTGATCGAAAAACTCCAGCGGCAGAATTGATTCGCCATTTCAAACGCCCAATGCGCAGCTTTTTAACCAGATCCATGTCGCTGTACAGCTCATAGAGTTCATCATTGAATCGTCTCCTCCAGAACCCGTCAACGCATACGAATAATTTTTCTTTCAAAAAGACCAAGGATATCTTCATCCGGTTTCGAAAGGGTTCATGGTCGGAAACAGAGAGCAGGACAGGGATTACAAGGGTCTTATTAACTCTTGGCTGTTCGGGAGAGGGCCTTACTACACAGTTGCCTTCTCAGCCCAAAGAAAAAGCAATTTGGAAGCATTATTCTGTTTGATTTCTGAAGAGAAGTCGTTTTCGGATGTTATAGCAGAGCCGAGGTAGACAAAGTCACTTACTTCCGCAAAGTTATAGCTGTCGATTGTGGCATTCTGGTCGATTCGTCGATGTTGGGTGTCCCTTTTTGTTGACAGCATATACACTGTTTTGCCCTCGTTTACCTCTAGACGAGTTTGGCATCGATGCCAAAACTAGACTTCTCTGTATAACTCGTCTCTGTATATGCTGTCATATGCGGCTTTAAAATTGATAAAAAGGTGGGGAGTATCGATCTGAACTTCTTAGGTTTTCTCCAGGATCTGCCGTAATGTGAATATTTAGTCAATTGCTTCCTTACCGGGCCGAAAACCGCACTGATAGAATCCAATCAGGTCGTTGACAAATGATTTCAGGCGCTCGCACAATACGTCAGACAAGATCGTATATGCGATGCTTAGGAGACTAATACCTCTACAGTTGGCGCCGTTTAGAGGGTCTGTTTTTTCGTGAACCGGGCAAATGATGCTGAGGTTCCATTCGTCCGACTCAGCAGTCTTGTTCGGCTTCAGTTTAGATATTGCAAGCCTCACTTCATTTTGGTCGGGTGGACGGAATTTTTGATTTGCTTCGTCAATATTGAATGGTTCGCTCTGCCTGACAGCGGAATTTGTGTCGTCTTCACCGTTTATCAGTCTGCAGAAACGGCTTTCCCATATCCCCAGCACCGACTGTGACTGTACTAAGTACAAGGTTTCCTTGCTCATCTCTTTAGGTTTCTGTTCGCATCTTATTACCCTGACACGTTCTTTTTACTTTTTGGTAAAACTTAATGGAGAAGCACCTCTCTATTTCCCCGATCACTCACATCTCATGCTCTTTCTTTTTTCTCCGGACAAGCCGATCTTCTTTCCTCCTCTTTTGCTCGTATAACTCACGAGCTGCTCTCGTCCTTTTGTGCAGCGCCGCTTTGTAGGTATGTTGTTTTGCTACATGTGCTTGCCAGCACTCTTCTTCGAACCATGGGTTTCGTGGTGGTAGGCGGGTGATACCCAGCACGCCAGTTACGGCATTTCTGATGGCTTCTCGGCATCTAAGCCACTGGTCTTCAGCACTTGATGCTGACTGCAAAGGACTTCTCAGAAGGTTGAGGGATACGCGATCGGAAAAGGTTTTGGCGGCTTGTTGCGATTGCAACCGTTCAACGTTAAATCTCCTCATAGTATTTGTCCGTTGTTGTGGCGTCTGAGATATCGGTAGGCGTACTTTGGCTGCAACTAGGTAGTGATCCGAGTTGGCCGCTAGAAATGTTCGGACATCTAAAATACCTGAGGAGTGCCTTACGTCGATCGCAACATGATCAACCTGGTTGACATTTAGCTGATCTAGTGTCTGCCATGTCCCCTTGTGAATATTGAGGTGAGGAAACCGTGTGCTTGCAATGTGTCGTGTAGGCAATGTCTTCCGATTGTTCTACCAAAGATGCCCTGCTTTCCAATTTTAGCATTTAAGTTGCCTAGGACGATGTTAACGTCATACATTGGACATTGCTGGTAGGTTTTGTCGAGGAGCTCGCAGAAACTTTCTTTGGTAGCATCATCCTTTTCCTCTGGTGGGGCGTAAGCGCATACCTTTGATACGGATTGTTATAAGACATTCACTCACGTGTCGAAAGCTCAAGACTTCTTGCCTAAGTCTGGCGCTTACAACAAATCCGCATCCAAATAGACGCTGCTTACGTTCCCTATAGTAAGTAGTAGTAAACATCACAGTGTTTCATCTTTCTTTTGCCCGGCACTTCCTGGATGGTGATGGTATCTGCTTTATAACAGTCTAGTGCCTCCGATAATTGTTTGGCAGCACGCGACATGTTCAAGATCCGAACAGTGCACGTGCAGGACAACGACTTTCGGAAATGTTCATGGCCATTTGAAATCGCTCAATATGAAGAAGAAAATGATACATTCTTGTAGTGTACGATTACGGTCGACCAAAAATGGACTGTCTAAAATACTTTCAGATGAAAAAAGAGTTACAGTAGACGAGATGAAGCATTGGAAAGACAATCAAATGGGGTCATCCACCAAAAGAAGCTGATGCTGTCGATTTTGTGGGATTGCAAGGGACCAGTCTACTATGAGCTGCTTCTAAGGAACAAAACGGTTAATTTCGATGTCTACTGTGACCAGCTACAGAAATTAAGTGACAGAAACGTCCCAAGCTGATCAATCCTAAGGATGTGGTATTTCACCACGACAACGCGAGATTATATCCAAGTTTGGTCACCGGGTAAAAATTGCTGGAGTTTGATTGGAATGTGTCGCTACATTCACCGCATAGCTCAGATCTTGCGCTATTCGCTTTTTTTGCTCCTTGCATAACTCATTTAATGGTAAAACGTATAATGCTAAAGAGCTCATCAGACAGCACCTTGACAAGATTCTTGCAGAGAAAGTTAGTAAGTTTTATGAACGCGGTATTGTGAAGTTGCACTAAAGATCACAGAAGGTCATCGAACAATACGTCCAATACATCAGGCCAATACATCATTGATTACGTATATTAAGTAAAGGAATCTGAAAATCAAATGAAAAGAACGCAATGACTTCTTGAAGAACTCAGTATGATGGTAGTCCACTTGGCCGCCAATTCCTTTGCTTTGCTGATGGCGTATGTTTAAACATCTCGTTACGACTTCCATTTCGTGCTCAAGATCACCGGCACTGATACTACGAAGTTATCAGAAAAGCTGGATTTCCCCGTCCACTCGTACAAAACCCCTGGTTTATGAAGGAAAGCAAACAAGTACATGCAGCCCATAAACTTGCCCAAGAGGGGCTGCATAATACATAGATCAAGAGCGCTTCATGCGTTCTACGTCAAAGGAGGAAAAAAAACTTCGGCTTCTCAGAAAAAAAGCAAGGCAATGAAAACCATGCGATCGAAGAACTAGAGCGGTGCTACTTCAGGAATAACATTTTTAAATTGTGCCAAAAGGTAAAAAGAACGTGTCAAACCTGCCTGGTCAATGCAAACTCGCCAGAAGGCCGTTGATGGTCGATGGAAGCTGACCTCCTAGAGTATTCGTTTGGTCTGCCTGCATCCCGGGGAGCTGTGCCACCTGCTGTTGTGCTCACATGAGACCCAACTGTCAATGAAAACCTTAACCGAGGACTTAGGCAGACCCAACGTAGGTATCGATATTGAAAAACTCTCCTCTGAACCTTGTCTAGCAAGTTCATCGACAATTTCATTTCCCCTGATTCCATTGTGACCTGAGATTCAGACAAGGCCCAGTTCCTTCCGACTGCGTTCAGTGAAGTCTCTCTAAGCACAGCTTGACTGCCTCTACAGATGCAAACACTCCGTCCACTTCACCGATTCTTCACAATGTAGTTCCCCTTTGCCATCAGAATAGCGTGTATCTCCGCTTGGAAAACAGACACAAATTATTCTAACGAGGAGTGAAATCTAACGTTTTCCGTGAAGACCCGACTAGATTCCTTTCCTGGCTCAGATTCTTTTTTTTTTTTTTATAAAGAACTTAACAATCAAGAGAGTATTATCACTCTTAAAATGACGGAGCACTTGTTAAGTTTTTTGGAAAATTAGATAGAGAGAGAGCGAAAGATGTTTGGGCTCAGCGGTTATTTCGTTCCATGGGTGGCATCCAACATTTAATGTGGAGACTAAGTTACTAATGTAATTGAACTTATTGTTGTATTTTAGGCAACCAAATTTTACTTGCCTGAAAAAGAGAATTCCATCCGGGCACGGCTGGTATTGAACACCGAACCGTACGATTTCGTAGCCAATACACTACCACTTCAGCCACGATCACATAGTCTTTGATTAACCAACATCAGAATTTTGACTTCGCAGCCGTGCTTAGCATCGTCTGTGCGTGTGTTTGTCTTTTTTTTATAATGACACGAGAAATAGCAATATTTCGCGTCCACGTCTGTAAATATAGACCAGCTGTTTTGGCACTTAGTGAAACACAGGTAGATCCCTGCCCACACCTCTCAGATTACTCGGATTTGAAGCTACCTGGCTACGAACTAGTGCCATTATTCTTCTCTCACCGCGGCCCACTACTATCCACTACTGCTTTATTTACAGAAGCCCCAAACTGGACAGCAGTTCGACTTTTAATGAGTTTGATGCGCTGTATGACTCCATTCAAAGAATTGTATCCCTGTATCCTCATACTGAAATCGTTATTACGGGCGATTTCAATATACACAATTCTGGGTTCTGACAGACAACTCGAGGGACAGTGTGTTGCGATCTTCGCACGCAGAAAACAACTTAACGCAGCTTGTAAATGAGCCCACGCGGATACTAGACGTTGATAGTCATACCGCCAATACAATGAACTTGTTTTTAACTTCTCACCCTGATAAGTACTCCGTTAATGTGCTCTCCCCTTTAGGCTCGTCGGACCACTGTTTCATATCAGCTAATTTCTGGTACACCGACCACACAGTTAGAGTAAAGATTCCTAAAAGAACCAACTGGAGCGGTCTTAACAGCTTCTTTAGGAATTTTAATTGGTCGTTATGTTTCCTCGATAACAACGTGGATGCCGCTGCTGATATGATCACAGATACCATTCTCTTTGGAATGAGATCCTTTATCCCTTATCGGATGAAGAGTATCAAACCAAAAGAAAAGGCATGGTACGACTCGAGCTGTAAAGAGGCTGTCAGGGTTAGAGAATTGTTTTTTCGGTCCTACAAGCCCAACCCGATAGAGGAAAACCGAAAAAAGTTTAAACGAGCTAGAAATAACTGCAACTTCTTACTCAAGCATGTGAAATTCCAATACGACCAAAAACTGAGGCAAGAAATAATCCAATGTCCCAAAGGCAGTAAAAATTGTTGGTCATTCGTCAAAAACATTAGAAACTCTGCCTCATCCTCCATCCTAACGCTCATTTACGATGACATTCCAGCTGTCAGCTCTTTGGGCAAGGCCAATCTGCTTGCTGCACACTTTGCGCCACCTCAACACTTCCAGATTGTGCTTTCTCCCCGCCTACACTTGAGTGCGTCGAATCTATAATGGGACGAATCCACTTTCGCACTCGTGTAGTAGCAAGAGTACTTAAAGATCTCAACATTCATAAATCCGCTGGTCCAGATGGTGTATCTCCCCTTCTTTTGAAGAGGTGTTCTTCCTTGCTGGCAAAACCACTGCGTAAGCTTTTTCACCAATCCTACTCTTTAGCACTCTTTCCGAGCAGCTGGAAAACAGTATTTGTCCAGCCTGTCCCTAAAAAGGCAAACCTTCTTCTCTATCCTCCTACAGACCCATTGCACTTACGACCCTTCTTTCCAAGGTCATGGAAACGCTGATAAATCGTCAGTTCATGAAACATCTAAAAACTCGAAAACTGTTCAATGACCGGCAGTATTTTCGTAGCAAGAAGTCCATTGGTGATTTGATGGCATGTCTCACCGAAAAGTGAAACCAAAGCGCACATCATTCTGGCGAAAGCAAGATACGAGTAGTTGCGCTTGACATTCGTATTTCTAAGGCATTTGACAGAGTTTAGCATCAGGTTTTGAGATCGAAGCCCCCTTCTACCATGGATTAGAAATTACCTTTCGGAACGTTTAATCCAAGTTGTCTTGGATGGTTTTAAGACTGATATTCACAAAATAAATTCTGGTGTGACCGTTCCGTTTCCAACACTCTTTTTAATCTTCATCGATGATCTGTCGTCTGCTACTTCTAATCAAATGTATTGCTTTGCTGACGACAGTACTCTCTGCTTTTCATATTCGTTCCCGGACTCACGTTCCTGCTCTTCGGCTGTAGAATGGGAACGCCAGCGTATGTTAAGCTCATTAAATTCCGATATTAACGGCATAACCAATTGGGGGACTATCAACAGAGTAGAATTTAATGCTCCCAAATCACAATGGTGTCTGCTGCCGTTAAAACGAAATTTATACACCCAGCCATTGTCCATGAATGGCACTTGCATCGCTGAAACCGAGGGAATGTCCCTTCTCGGTATATGTTCCAACGTATGTTGGAATGACCACGTATTCAATGCCGTCAAAAATGCTGCGAAATGTTCAGGTTTCCTCAAACGATGTAAGCAATATTTTACCCTCTCTGATCTAGCCTATATCTACAATATAAAGCGTTCACCTGGTCTAAATTGGAGTACAATGCCCCCATCTGCTCACGCACTCCTATAACATATCTACACCAGCTAGATAACATTCAAAACCGTGCGACAAAACTCATAGATAATGCTAATTTCAAATTGACAGCCTCGAACACCGGCATAATGTTTCCTGCCCCACCTTCCGGCCCTTCAAACCATCAACTGTAACTTCCGTCTCGCTATGAATGCTCATCAGTATACTCTCAAGCCTCTTTTCGGACGTACCCTGAAATATCGTGGTTCCTTAATAAGACGTACAACTCGCTTACGGAATGCTCTACCGAGAACTTTATTCCCTAGTCATTACAACTTGCTAACATTTAAAACCAACGTCCACTAGTATCTCTCTTTCCTTCCTCCCTGACTTTGCTTCCCTCGCGCTGTGTGTAAGCATTTTAAGGCTGCGCAAGCCCGCAACAATCAGCTTTAAAAAAATATACAATTGGTCAATTTGTCTATTTCTTTTACGGAACAGTACCACCATAAGCCACAAAAATTGGTCACCATACGAAGTCACTATTTGAGTCGTTATCGAATGCAATATGTGGGGAGACACTGTGCTTTTCGAAGTCCTTACTCTCATTTTCTAGTACTTTCTTCTAGTTCAAAACTAGATGGAGAATTTAACCAGGATAAAATTCATTCTACCATATATCGTATGCAAACCTAGGTAAACGAGTCTACAATAAGAGTTATCATCAGAAGAAAGACATCGAAAGTGGCAACTGCTGAAATCGCTAAATATGCAGCTACTTTCTTTGATGACTTCAAGTTGTGAGTCATCGGTCTCTTCTTTTTATCGACCAGATGGAGTAACACTCAAAGGTACCGTCGTTACGCTCCAAGGTTCGTATACACCTTTGCTGTTTTCATTAGGGATTCCAAATAGCATTTTCAAAACTGTATGGTCCATGTGAAACAGTGGTTAAGTTCGTGGATTACTACTCCAAAGATCCGGGTATGATGCTGAGGGCATAAACGGAAAAACAGAAAAAAACATTTTTGACATCACTTCATTTTTGCCAGGCAATAATAAGCCTCCAAAAAGGAAAACACATTCGTTCATCGTGCATAACGCCATTGCCTGTTTTAAATACGTAGAGTTAAAACCTATCACAACATTGTTGGCCTTCTGTTAGAGGATTGGCGCTTTTGACAAGAAGGGTGGGTTCAAAATATCTGCTTCTCTATACCATATCCTGCTGCCTCTTTGGCTTAAGTCTGCTTAAGAACGGCTTGTCAATACTGCTGATAAGAGTATAAGCGCTCAATTCTTCGATACTGGAATCAATGACTACACATTTAAGGTATTTCCCTGGTTTAGGAGATGTAACTAATGGTAGCTCTCGAGCCTAAATTTGAACGCCCTTTCGGGAAATATACCTTACGACCCTCATAACCGATCCGGCTTTGTTTGGGCTTGTACAATTTTTTGACTAAACGGGATAAGAATGATTTTATACTTTGCAGTCAGGGAACTAGGATGCCATACACGCCAGCCCACCAAACAATGATCACATCCAAAATAATTTAGAACTCGAGGTCCTTCGTATCTGGTTATTAAACTTAACGAGTGGTTGTGGTGACCTGGGAATGAGACCTCCAATAAACATTCTAGGAAAAGTATTAAGAAGGGCTTTTCAATTTGAATGTACGAGTACTTCCAACTCTGTCTGACTTTAAGAGATGATTGAGTTCTAACGAATGCAAGTGCCAATGAGATGATTCTGCAGCCTGGGGGCAAGTCAGAAGCATATACACAGCAATCCGTTAAAGAACTCACCGAGAATGACACAAGTAGCTGCAGTTCCTGTGAAAACACGGATAGCACACCAGAACATAACTTTCTTCTATTATCTTACTTGTTCCTGTATCAGGTTGCTGGTCCTTGAAAATTATATGCCATGTGACCATACCTTAGCTCTGCATCAGCCCAGTAGTACAATAGCATCTGAATGGTGCACAGATAAAGCAGTTTTTCTCTAAATAATTTATGGAAATTTGACGATTCCTTACAATGACTGTGATTTCATTTCCGGTTCGCCAACTGCTACAATAAAATATACCTCTACTGCACCTCTTCTTCCTGTGACAAAAGTTTTTGTCCCAAAACAGTTCAGAGGGTAGAAAATAAATCACCAACTCGACATCCATCAGGAAGATAAACTACCAAAACGGGAGACAAACTATCCCGTAGTACAGTCTATAATTTTGCAACAACTTCCGGCAAGAAAAAAAATAAAAATACGAGTAACCCAAAACACTTTGAGATACTAACGGAGGCTAAATGGAGAGAACGAGGGAAAACTAAGGAACCAAGTGATTCAACATTTGCATTGCATTAAGCCCATGGGAAGGCATTTGCAGCTGACAGAAGTTAACATATTCACTTTGCCTCAATTAGGATGCAACAAAGTGTAAGAGAAATGATTCGTCCTGCTGCTCTATGTATCTTTACGAACAAGTTCATCTTCAGCTCCGGCCAGACTTTCAATTTATCCATTTAAGATGAGCAGCACCAATTGCCGGTCCGGGTCCAGCGCCGCCGGCCGTAGAACTTTACTCTCGCGGACCATAGTACACAGTAATCGTTTAAATGCCACCGGCCTTGGGTAACCAGACAGATGACGGTGATGGCAACTTAAAAGAATTTTACTCCTGATATCAGGTTCAGAGTGGGGATACTAGACACTTACACTGCAACCTCAATTGCAGTATGTTAATCAACCGGATTGTATGGTAGTGTGCCAGCGTTGGAAGGATATACTCGTACATCGTCTGATGGAAAGGATGCTCAAAAGAGTTGTTTAGTGTTTTATATTAGATCAACTGACTGCTAGCCTGGAAGTCATAAATAAACCGCAGGAATTAATGATGCGCTTTTACTGTAACATAGATTTGTAGTAGTCCATTGCTGGTCTAGTCTGGTCCCGGTGTAGATACGAGTAACTTTCAGCTGAGATTGCCGGAGTTTCAAGGAAATAAGGAGGCAACTACTTGTCGGAATTGGCAATGTAAGTGGAAAAGTTTTGAAGCATTACAAAGAGGACTTGGTGTGGCCACTTAAATGAATATAAAGCAGAGACTTTTGTTTGTTTTACAGATGTGCGGATGGAGGCTTATTGATTTATGTCCTGCTGGAATTGTGCAGTCAAGCGAGAGGTAAAATGAGACCAAAATAAATTTATTAAATCGCTGGTGAAAGTTATATACTTGTTTGTTAAGCAAATGAGGTAATGAAGTGGAGAAATTTGAGTTTTGCAGAAAACGTTCTTCTTCTTACTCGGCAAGTACTTTGCTTTCAATTCCAGACAATTTGCTTTTCGGTCGTTGAGCAGAACTGGGAGCCTCTAATGAAGTAGCTTTTCATTGGATATTTCTTGCGTTGACTTCTTAACAGAAAATGATTTATTGTACGAGTATAATGTTGTTATAATGAAGTATATGATGGCATGTCTATATATGGTGCTAAAGATGATAACTAAGTTGTATGCTCTGCCGGCCATTCCGCCATTAGAGGTTTCAAAAGAGGTTGTCGGCACATTATACCTTAAATCAGTTCCTTCGTTAACAAGATTACATATTGTAGCATTGTCTGTTCACGGGAATGAATGCGTCGTTTGATTTAGGTGAACTCGTCATGCCATCCGCCACCGACGAATCACCTCGAAATTGGATACAGTACCAGCAAATTCAGCTGTTGTAAGTTGCTACAGAATGACGATTTCACTGTTTAGGTGGCGCTACAGTTTGGGGTGGTAGAGGGCTTCAGCTAATATTGCCTCTCCCGCTGTCAACTTGAGTGTGCTACCTAAGATGAGGTCATTCGCTAGCGCGTTGTACCTCTGAGTTGGAGTCGACAACTTTCTAGAACTGGGCGCTGGTGTCCATGCGTTCCAAGTGACTCAACTATTTCAGCAGTGTTAACTAGTTTTTCTGACCAGGTCAGCATCGCCGTACAGGTCGGACAGTCAGGTGTTGAAACGTGTCCCCGCTGAAGCGAAAAACTTTTTTCATAAAGCGCCCGGGAGCATTCTCATCCGCTTCCATCATTGTCCAGGCTTCTGCGCCATAAAGTAAGACTGGGAAGACCAGTGTCTTATATAATGTCTTCTTGGTTGCACGAGAGAGGGCTTTACTATATTACTTGATTGCCTTCTAAGTCCAAAGAAGCAGCGATAGGTTCACATGACCTCACGCTCGTGTCGTTGTCAGAGTTGAAAGGGGAGCCAAAAGATAAAATCCTTTACTACCTCAAAGTTGTAGCTGCCTATCGTGGCATTTTGTCCTAGGTGTCGATGTTTTGTGTTCCTCCTTGGCAAGAGGACATTCACAGCTAAACCCATATTTGTCGCTTTTGCTTAAATAGTCGCTAACGCTCCATTAACAGTTCGCAGTGACACAATGTCGTCTACGTATGCGGGTAACTGAACAGGCTTTTGAAATATGCTGCCTCTGGAAATGGCTTACGACTTTGGCACAGTTCCTTCAAGAAGGAAGGCTAAGGCGTGCTATCGTCGGATATGTTTAAGTCCTTTCCTGACATTGAAAATTTTGGTCACCGTCATCCTGCATAATTGAATGAGCTTGGCAGATTTATCAAAGCGAGGCATGGCCCTCTATAATCCATCTATGACACTGTCATATACATACTTACTTACTTACTAACTTACTTATGGTGGCGCTTCATGCCTCAACCAACAAGCGTCTCCAACTTTAGCTAGCTCGATCTTTAGCTAGCTGCCTGCAGCTTCGCACGCAAAGTCGGCTGAATTCCCATTCCTCTTGCATGAGCCACCTGAGTCGCGGTCTTCCTCTATTGCGCTAACCCTCGGGGTGGATTCAAAGACCTTTCGGACCGGAATATTAGTGTTAATCAGCTCTACATGATCCACCATGTCGTTGGACCTTCGTCGACAATTCGTCGTTTTTTATAAATTCCATTCCTCTGCGCCTTAGGACAGGAGTGCGATTATTAGGTTCTTATATAAGGTCACTTTTGTTGTTCGAGAGAGGGCTTTGCTAGTCAATTGCTTTTTTAGTCCATAGAAGTAGCGATTGGTAAGAGTTTTTCTTCCTTTGATCACCACGCTGGTGTCGTTGTCTGAGTCGATAGCGGAGCCTAGGTAGACAATGTCCTTAACTACTTCAAAGTTATATTTTTCAAGGGTGACGTTCTGTCTGAGACGTCGGTGTTGGGTGTCCTTACTGGCTGACAGCATATAATTACCATACTCTTGCCGTTATTGACCGTTAAACCCTTCTTCATCGCTTCAGTCTCAATACTCGCGAAAGTGCCTCTCACGCTGCTTTCTTCCGATTACGTCAATCATCGACGTATGCGAGTAATTGGACGAACTTTAGATGATGAGTCTTATATTGGCGAGTGAATTTTGCTCTATTCTTAAAAGGATGACAGCACATAGCCTTGTTTAAATCCTTTTTTGACAGCAAAGGTCTCGGTGAGTTCTTTACCGACCTTTATGGAGCAGTTTGCATTCTCCATCGTCATCCTGCACAATCAGACGAGTTTGGCAGGAAGCCAAAACTAGACATTGCTCTGTATAGGTCATCTCTATAGATGCTGTGATACGCGGCCTTCAAATCCATAAATAGGCAGTGTGTATCGATTTATTGCTCACGGATTTTTTCCAAAATCTGCCGTAGTGTGAATATTTGATCGATGATGAATTTTCCTGGCCTAAAGCCCCGAATTACTTCCGGGATTCATACAAAACGGCGGATTAGACCTTGTAGCTAATGTTAAGAAGACTGATGCCTTTGCAGTTGGCGCAGTTCAGAGGGTCTCCTTTCTTGAGGATCGGAGACATATTTTATAGATGAGTTGATGCATGCTCCTTACCAAGTTATCGCCTGCCGCTGTGAAGAGCTCGACAGTCAGGCCGTCTGTTTCAGGACATAAGCTTAGATATGGCTATCTTCAATTCATCCAGGTCGCGTGGACTGCATTGTTGGTCTACATCGTCCAGGTTGAAAGGTACATTCTGCCTGACAGTGGTATTTGGTTCATAATCGCAGTTATACAGCCTACGGAAATCCTCTTTCCAAATGCTCAGCATTGGATGCAGCTCTACTATGTAGTACGTTCATTTGTTCGTGTCTACATGCTTCGGTTCGGGGTTTGTGTCCGTGGCATGTTTTTTTTGCGTTTTGTTAAAACTTCCGAATCCCCTTTCTGTAGTAGGATCTCGCACTTTCCTCGACCGCGAGTCTCTCGTGATACTTCTTTTTCCTCCTGAAAAGCCGGTGTTAATCTCTCCTCTTCTGCTCGTACATTTCGTAAGCAGCTCTCGTCCTTCTATGCATCGTCGCTTTGTATACTTCTTTCTTAGCTGCCTGTGCTTGTCGGCACTCATCGTCAAACCGGGTGTTTCGTTGTAGCGGCAAAGTGAAACCCAGCGTAAGAAGCGGCATCTCTTCAATACCAGATGCTGACAGCATAGGACCTCTTAAGAGATTAAGTGCGACTCGGTCGAAAAAGGATTTGCCGATCTCTTGCTATCGTTGCCGTCCGACGTCAAACTTCCTCACAGTATTAGCTTGCCTTTGCGATTTTCGGGATATCTGCAACCGTTTGTTGGCTACAGCAAGGTAATGGTTCGAATCGAAGTTGGCACCTTGGAACGTTCGGACATCCGTAATACTGGAGGAGTGCCTTGCGTAGATCTCAATGTTGTCAATGTTTTTGAGGCTCGGTTGATAAGATGTGGGAACCGCGTACTAGCTACGACAATATTTCGCCCTGTCGCAAGGTCGATTAGCCTGAATCTTTTATCGGTGGTGGTGTCATGCAGGCTATATTTCACGACGGTACTACCAGAGATACTTTGCACCAAAGTTGCTGAGGACAATTTTAATATCGTAACTAGGGCACAGCTCGTAAGTTTTGTCCAAGAACTCGTAGAAGCTATTTTTGGTGTCATCATCTTTTCTGTGGGATCGTGCGTGGATGTTAGGCAAATGTTGGCAAATTCTTACTTGGCGCTCGTTAACATGGCGGAAACTCAAAACTTCTTGCCTAAGTCTGCCTCCAACAATGAATCCGCATCCAAATATGCGAGCTGCTTTTATAGCCGATGACAGTCGCCGTAGTACATGTCTCAGTTTTTCATTCTCTATATGTTCGGTACATCTCATCGCATTTCTTGGATGGCGGTAACATCTACTTTGCGGCAGACCAGGGCCTCTGCTAGTTACTCGGCTGCACGTGGCATATTAAGGATCCTAACATTCCGTGTGCAGATACGAAGTTCTTTTTTCAACTGCAAGGGTTGCCAGTGGTAGATTCGTCCGTATCCGAGCCTTGTTATTGCCCCGGCGGCACTACCTTCAAGCTGGGGGGACAGATGTCTCTTGTGTTTTACCTAGGTACCTGCCGTGAGGGCTTAAGCCTACGGTGCGTCTTCGCACAAGATATCAAAATAATGCGTTGATAAGCGCCCTTCGGGTAGTACAAGTACTACCACCAGTACCAGATTCGAAGTCGTGTGTAAAGCACGAACTTCCCCTTTGGTGAAGGGTCGAGGCCTATCTAATACCTCACCCATTCTGTGGGTCATGGCACCCGGTTGCAATGCAACTCCACATCGAGCAGACCAATTGGTTCCATAGCAATCCCATCGTTTAGCACAGGTCGTAGTAGACTACACATATGCTAAGCCATGAGATGTCCAAGCACCATTAGTTCTGCTCTCCCCGCGATTTAGGGTACAAACCTACAGCCACCACGATACTCCCACAAGGGGGCCAACTCCTAGGTCAAGCCGGAACCATAGTTCCGGGGGCTCCTGACCTCCCGTGGTACCAGAATATAGCTTCCGGTCGAGCTTCGCAACCTTGAGGTTACTTCCAGTTGGGCACCTCACTGCCCAGGACTGGCGGCCTTTCAACTATTTTACACAGAATTTATAATCGACCCGCTAGCTGCCTACTGCGTCTTCTATAAAATACCTCTTTTGCAAAACTACGGGTTCTTTCGAAACTTACAGTATCAGTGATAATTCCACTGATATCGTAGGTCTCACCACTAAAGGTGATGCCCATAGCCTGCAAGTTCCTTATGTCAGCGTAATTGGGACACTCACATAGGACATGAAGCCAGTCCTCATAATTGGCTCCACATGAGCAGCTCGCAACCCCGCTAAGTCCCCTCTTATGCAAGAATGCCCGGTCAATAAAAAGCCCAGGCTGAGGTTAAAATTCCGTTCAGGAAAAATTCTCATGGTTAGCACATCCCTTAGGAAGCCATAAGTAACCCTGCCATTTTCGCTAGCATCCCATCTAGATTGCCATCTAGTTAGAACACATGCGTGTAGCAAGGTTTTACGCTGCCTCAGGGCCATCCTGAGGCCATCCACTTCTTCCGGGGAAACCCAATCGCGCCCATTTAGAGGGAGACCTTTCCTGATCTTGAAGGCAATACCACGACGTATCACTTCCAGATCCAGAGGTGGCACTCCAAGCAACACCTGCATTGCCTCTGTGGAGACATTGTGGAAAACCGGTAAACATCCAAGCAGGGCAACTCTTTGGCAAGTCAAGATCCGCCTTTGACCATCAACAGTCATAACCCTGTCATACCATACCGATGCTCCATATGCTGCACAGGCAACAAAAAGGCCATCGTATATGATACGAACAGAACGCCTGTTGAGTCCCCAGTCGGATCGCAAAATGCGCCTTACCTGGCCTAGGGCACTCAGCATGCGTTGTCTGGTTCGAACTAGGTGAGGCATGAAGTTCATGCTGGGGGGACAAGTTCCATTATAGATACTCATAGGACGAGGGGGTCACTTAGACTGAATCGGGCATGTGAGCGCTGGCTTTGCCCTGGGCTTATCCGCCACCATCTCTTTTTCAAGATCCTGAATAGATAAGGTTGTATTTGCTTTGTTCCATGCTTTTATTTCATCGTGGATTCCACCTTCCAACGTTACCTGTCCAGTTTATAGTGCTGCTATTTTTGTCCGCTGGTCAGCACTCTTGCTTATAAGTTTGGCAAGTCGAGTACAAATGGACATCGACCAGTACCCGGTGGCTACACTTGGAGGTCAAATAATTACAATTGATGTGTAGAAACAGTTACAACAGTGGATATCGCCAGGTTGACACCCCTCAGTGCCTACCCTATTTCTATAACACTCAACCATGGTGGTTTTTACGAGTAGTTCGAGGACATGAAATTGTTTCTCAGCCCTTTCTTAAGTATCTCGAAGTTATTATTAACAGTTGCCTAAGTTTTACTGTAAATATGCGAGAATCATCGAAAATTGTAAGTGCACTTACAGGGTTTGTAAGTAATATTGATGGCCCAGATCAGGATAAGAGGCTCCTACTCGCTGGATCTATGAGTTTTATACTCATGTATACAGAGCAGATGCGGTCGAGTGCCGGTCCACCACCTTCGAGTACTAAATATTGCCGGTGAGTTGCGAACTCTTTGTCTTACTCGGCCATACTCGTGGTATCTTCAACGCTACCTGTCGACATACCAGCTCAAAAAATATGAACTCTCAAAAGCGAGCGGACCGTAGTATCATAACCTGGCAACAACAATGTAATCTGAACACGTCGTCTTATAGCAGTGAACGATGTATGGATTAAACGTAATCATGACGATACAGACTTCTCTATGACGATACAGACTTCTCTATGACCCAGTTTTTGTCAGGACATGGCTGTTTCAGGTAGTATCTGTTTCGACGAAAAGCGAGAGTATCCCAAATTTTTCTTATGGTGAAGCTGTCGCAGAAAACGTGGAATACGATTGGAAGTCGAGAATACCTATAGCCCTACGCGATCAATTTAGATACTGACTCACTCGCCGATATTATCGTTGTGTACAAGTACATGCTTCAAAGCGAGGAAAACTTTTGTTAGTAATAAAGCGCTGTACATACTCAGCGAAATCGGATGCTCTCGCAGTCCCAAATATCCATGCGGTTATCATAGTGCCAAGGATGTTGTGAAAAGCAGGACTTTCGGACAAAAGCAAAACAAAGACGTATTACTACGACCAGGTTTTTCTAAGGTCATTTGCTGAACATTTCTACATCGACTCTTGACTCTAAAGGGAGATTGCACGTTCTTTGATTAAATAGCCCTTGTTTCATAAATCATAGAAATCATCTGCCAGCCTACATTCTCAAAGAAATTGAAGGACACCGAAAAAATATGGAAAGTTCTTTGGGTTTTTCCCAGAAGTTTTAATAAAACGAAGTAGCTCTATTGAGGGCTTCATTTCATTTACTAAAATAAGGACCTATAGAACTATAAAGCATACTTCATAGAGCACACTAAAGCGGAATTTCAGCATCTATAGTAAAGCAAACTTTTGTGCTGAATGATAGCACAGCAACTTTTTCCTTATTCCAAAGCCTTTCACTAGCTTCTTTCCTAAGAGATTTTCTATTTTTTTTCCTCCTTTATTTCTCATAATATCTATCATCTGGTTCTTTAGAAAAAAAGACTGTTAGATGGGGAAAATATTTTAATCATTGCCTTCATAAAGACCAAAAGAGCATCGACGAATCCAATTAAAAAATTCAGATTTTTTCTTTTTTTTTTTGCTCATCTTCTGCGTCTCGTCAAACTCATTTATTCAGTGGTGGTTTGTTTTAATTTTTATAATTTTTTTTTTTAAAAGGACCTACGATTAAAAAGGAGTAAAAAATCACGCAACATCATCATCTTCCAGAGGGAATAGTAGTTTGATTATAAACCACAATGAGATAGATGGGACGATGGGGATAGTTTTTATTCAAAGACACTTCCCAGAAATGCTTAATTGCAAAGGCAATCCTTCAACGCAATCTGGGTTCGGTGCCATATACATATATCCTACAGCCCTGTCTCAGGAGCAGACAAAAAAAAAAAAAAAACAAATCTCCGTCCTTGCTCAAGGCTGATAATTGCTTCTTAAATTAATTTTGTTAGTTCAGCTTAAAAAATGCATACAGACCACTAGAAGGGATAGTGGCATCAGTTGGAGTCAGAGAAAAACGATTAATAGTCGTAAACCACCAGCAGAAGGACAAAGCTTGTCATTTTACCATCCTCTGGACCACAACATCCTGAATTCCCCCAAATGAAATTTCCCTCGCCCAGTGCAACTTAGTTGGTGTAAAATTGTGCAAAACCGCGCGACTACGAATAGTTTTCCAAGAATTTTCAGTTCATAAAGTTGGACAGAAACGGGATTCCACAAAAAAAAAAAACAAAACAAACAAAACACAGAATCCTGGTTCGTGATGTCCTTTCGTAATTAGTGAACCATTTAATTTCCTCACAAGGACTCTAATTTTTTTCCATTCAATATAAACCACGATGACAACGACGGCGACCAGAACCATGACTGGAAATGAAAAAAAAAAAAATAAATAAAAACGAAGATGACGACAAAACACGAAAGTGATGGGAAGCATGACGCTGATAATGATGATAAAGCCGACTCTGATAGTGTACTTAGCGTTGAGGAAAGTTCCTCTTAAAAGTTTGCCGTCTTAAGCGTCAAAAAAAAAAAAAACGACATCACTTGTATTTTATTATACGAGTATCACTGCAAGGATACGGGCACTGATACACTATAGCAAAAAAACGAAACATCCAAGAGGAAGGATTCTAAATTTTTAAACTGAATATCACAAATGAATTGCCACTTATCCAGCTTGGACTAAGATGAGATCGACCAAAGGGCTAAAACGAAGGGGATGCTCTCCTAGTATTTATCATTCGTCAGATTAACGATCACGGCTAGGGTTACTGACTGTTTCGTTGTGGCTTAGAGTATAGGGCACCGGATCCATGTGAAGGAAGTTCTTCTATCTGAAAACCAAATGACGACCAACGTTGAATTGCTTCAACCCTTTTTTGCATAGAAATTCATTTCTATGACTGTCTGTCTTTTCCTGTATTTGAACCATGCAGTTGCGAGAGGTTCTGGTTAGCCACTTTCAACGTCTTTAAAGTTCGGTCTCCTCGCTGAAGTATGACAGTAAAAGGAAATGAACATAGAGAGACTACAACCGGCACCATGCATGAAAACTTTGCATTTGGCCCTCTTTTGACTGACATTACTTGGAAATTTGCACCAGCAATGAAGACGGAACTCTAACCGGAGAGGAGCTGAAAGCTGGTAACTGAATAACAAACTGAAAGTTTGGACGAAGTGTCTTGAAGTTTATTTGATTTTCTTGAGGGCATGTGGTCGACTAGAGGTACAGACGTACGATAAGGTAGTGGAAGTAGATGCATGTGTTGATGTCTTATCATCGTCCCTTCGAATCTAGACTTGGATGCAGTTTTGTTTCTTTGTGATATATAACAGACATATGTAGGTATGGGATTGTATCTATGGATGAGAGGTTTGTCAAAATAGCATTTTGTATACTAAGGAATACGTAATCGTCGACATTTTGTTCTTATGCTCGTCTAATAAAAATGGGGTTAAGGACTCCCCTGCTCCCAAAACTATGAGGTTTCAGCTTTGGGGCTTGAGTGCGAAGTTTAATATTTTACCACGTCCATCACTTGTATTTCTTAATGGATTTCGAGAATGTAAGCGAAAATTTGAAAACAATTCGAGACAAGAAAGGATACGGACCCGGAAATTCGATACAGAAAACGAGAGACTTGTTTGCTGGCTGGCACTTTAAGTGTTTTAATTTTCAAAGTTTGAATGGCACATACGGTACCCATGTTAGGTGATTCATTGTTACCAATTGACCGACATGAAAACTGCATTGGAAATGCATTTCAACTATAGTGTTCGCTCTTTGTGATTCTCATGCTTTGGTGTAGGGGTTGGAAATTTGCAGAGTCCCGTCGATATTTTCTTACTTAAGTTAGTAGTAGCTGTGAGCTCTTTACTTGATGACAGAAATATGTAAATTTGGATAAGAATGATAGTGAAACAATTTCATATGAAGTAGTCGAGTGACGTCAAATCGCAAATCTCAGTGGCCAAATCACTGTTCATTTCGCGATACAATTTTACTGTCGAATCGATTCCTCTGCAAAATGGCGTGCAGCGCCGCGAGCTTTGGCCTCATCATCATTTTCAAAAATGAGGTCTGATGATGTCAACAGCATTAAGACGACACAAAACTGTGCAATGAGCCAAAAGACAATTCCCATTACTAAGCATGATTTTTCGATGAAGAGCCCAATCTGGGAACTCTCATCAGAAGCCATGGTCTTAGTTCTTGCATAAGATGGATCTTATAACCGAGATCTTTTTGCAAAACTTTCCACACATAGGACGGCCAAAGGCCAATTTATCATTCACAACGGCTACAATTTCTTCTGTCCGCACATTTGAATGACCGTTGTTAGCTTTGAGGCATGTGGAGTGTATGTGATACAAAATACAATATATCTATAACACGACAAATAGCGAGCTCAGTTGGTCGATTACACTTACTTACTTATTAGGCTGGCAATCCTTAGAGGGTCAACGCCTGAAGAACTGTAGGCTTCCATCCATTACGGTCCCGGGCGTGCTGCTTCCAATTGAAAAGACCAAGATACCTAATATCCGCGATCGCCAGATCTTTTATCCGGAGGTTCGATCTTCCTTTTCTTCCCGAACCTGGTGGCATGACCCTCTTAGCTAGAGCATTATCGTCCATCCGCACGTTGTGGCCGAGCCAATAAAGTTGACGGATTTTTGCCTTCCGTAGTATGTCCACATCTTTGTACAGCTCACAGAGTTCGTGGTTGCGTCTTCTTCTCCATACGCCCTCCTTACAGACAGCACCAAATATTCGACGTAGAATTTTTCTTTCAAAATAGCCTAAAACTTGTTCCACTGCCTTACTTATCGTCCAACTTTCGGCTTTGTAAAGCAGGACTGGCAAGATTAACGAACGCTTTCTAGAGCATGATTTTGACTCTTTGTGTTAGGAGTTTAGACTCAAGTTGTTTCGACAAAAGTAGCAGCGGTTGTCTTGGGTTGCTCTTCGTCGAATTTCCACCATGATGTCGATTGTGGAGTTAACATTTGCTCCGAGGTAGGTTAACTGCTTAACTACCTCAAAGTTTTAGCTGTCGATAGTGACATTTTGTCCTAAGTGCGACAGAATGGTTTTTAGTCGACAGCATTTATTTCGTTTTTTCCTTATTCACTTTAAGACCAACTCGTTTAGCCTCTTCTTCAATTGCCGTAAAGGCTTCAATTACGGCACGCTGGGAACGTGCGATTATATCAATATCATCCCTCTATCCCAGAAGCTGGACGGACTTAGAGAAAATATGTAGTACCTTCCGTGTTGACTTTTGTTCCTCGTACTATCTCCTCAAGTACTAAATTGAAGAAGTCACACGACAGCGCGCCTGGAATAATTCGGAGGTTTTACTTCCACACTGCACCGCCCATCGCTAGTTTTCCAGTGGTGTGCGACACATCCGGATCAGTTTTCCCGGGATCCCGAATTCGGCCATCGAATTATATAGCTTAGTGCAATGGATGCTGTCATATGAGGCTTTGAAGTCGATGAAGAGGTGGTATGTGTCGACTTGGAACTCGTTGGCCGCCTTAATGTGAAAATTTGATCTGATGTCGATTTGCCGGGCCGGTAGCCGCACTGGTATTGGCCGACTTGTGTGGTGCAGTACGGTTTCAGAAGTTCACGTTCACACAGTACACTAGATAAGGTCTTATAGGCGACGTTAAGTAGGGATATGCCGCGATAGTTGTTTTAGGACATACGATCGCCCTCCTCGTAAATGGGGCAGATAGAGCTGATATTCCAGTCGTTTAGCATGCTTTCGTCCTCCAGTGCTTTGATCTGGTGCATACTCTTAGTCAGAACATTGAACCAGCGGGTTTGTTGTTCTTCAGCTTTTGTATAGCTGTGCCGCCTTCTTCTAAGCTGGGAAATCTTCGCAATTTCGGAATGCTCGGAGACCCGTTTCAATGCCATTGGCTAGGTTTTGGACCTTTTAAAAAGCTCCTGGGGTCTTTCCTTCTCCAGCGATCTTCGATATCCATGAGCTGGGCGACTAAAAAGGCTCTTTTCTTTTCTCCTCCATTCTTCTGGACCTATGCGCATCCCACGCTGCTCTGGTGACGCATTGAAGCGTTTTCCTATAAGCCACATTTGTTGCCTTCTTCCATCACCCACTGATGTTTTTTTCTGGAGTGGTGTTAGGTGTTTTTATCCACCTTCTTGATGGAAGTGCAGAAATATGACCACACGTTGTCGACGTCTGTGATAAGCAATGGCATATTGGAGAATTTTTCGTCCAGGCACTCTTTGTAGTCTCTGGCTATATCAGATGTGGGTAGGCGCCCAAGTGTTGAACCTCCTTTCTGGATGTTATTGCAATTTTCTTTCATTTGACAGTGGAGCTTTGAATCGAGCTGCTACTATATGATGGCCAGAGTCAACATTTGCCCCTCTGAATGTTTTACGAGTAACATCCAAGGTATTTCAAGAGTGACGTCCGTCAATAAGTACGTGGTCGATTTGGTTGATGTGTGGATTCTTTTGTGAGGGACTCCGGTGCTACATATCACTGTATTACTGTCGCAAAGTCTGCGAGTCGTTGTCTTGCCGCGGAGGCTATATTTTCCGACGGCTTCACCAAAGGTGTTCTCCTTACCGATTTTGGCATTGAAGTCCGCGAGTAAAATTTTATCATCGTACTTCGGATAGGTTCCGTAGGCTGCGTCCAGGAGCTCAAAAAATTCCTCCTTGATGGGTTCTTCAGCTTCGGTAGTGGGGGGCGTGAGCATACACGAAGCTGGTGTTATAGAATCTTGCATTGACGAGCATCACAGCCAGGCGATCACCATCGATTTGAGTTACTTTCCCACCAATAATCCGTACCTTTTGTGACAGCTGTACCAAATGTCGCGATCTGTTCTTTTTATCATTCCCACACCTATCCAGCGTACTTCCTGGGTTGCAGTATATTTTCCAGTTTTTGAGTTACTCCTGGGGTGTAAAGCGTTCTTACGTTCCAAGAGCATATTCTCAAATTGTAGTCCTTCTTCGCACCGTTTTGTCTTTGATTAGGGGTTGCGTGTGTATCCGAGGCTGGATTGTGTTCATTCATTATATTTGTTTTTTTTTTTTTGTGACGTGCACAGGGTGACGTTCTGTTCACGACGTCGGAGTTGGGTGTCCTTTCGGTTTGACAGCGTATACTTGGTCTTGCCCTCGTTGACAGTTAAACACATCTTCGCCGTTTCCGTCGCAATACTCGCGAAAGCGCCACGGATATCATACTGCTCTCTTCCGATTATTTCAATATCATCGATGTACGAGTATGCGAGTAATTGGACGGACTTTTCGCGCGTTCGCGCGTGACTTTTGCACTATTTTTTCAAGAATGATGCTCCGGAAATCATATTACAGCGCATCGCTTTGTCTAAATCCTTTTTTGACATCAAAGTCCTCGGTGGGTTCTTCATCGACCTTGATGGAGCAGCGTGCATTCTTCATCGTCATCCAGCACACACGGACGTGTTTGGCAGGGATGTCAAATCAAAACATCTGTAGACGCTGTCTTACGCGGCCTTGAAATCGATGAACAGGTGATGTGTGTCGATTTAGAGCTCAAGAGTTTTTTCCCAGATCTGCCGTAATATGAATGTTTGGTCGATGGTGGACTATGCTGGCCCTAAGCCACACTGATATGGATTAGTCAGGTTATTGACGAACGATTTCAGGCGTTCACACAAAACGGCAGATAGGATCTTGGGGGCGATGTTAAGTAAAGTGGCGCCTCTGTAGTTGACGCTGTTCTGATCCTTTCCTAAGGATCGGACAAACAATGCTGTGGCTCAATTCGTCTGGCATACTTTCGTCCGACCATATTTTACAGACGAGTTGGTTCATCGCCTGCCACTTTGAAGGCCATCTGCCCAAGGACTTATGCTTAGATATTGCTGTCTGAACTTCATGCAGATCGAGTGGATGGAATTGTTGGTCTACATCGTCCAGGTTGAAAGACTCATTCTGCCTGACAGCAGTATTTAGCTCTACATCCCCGTGATACAGTCTACAGAAATGCTCTTTAAAAATTCTCAGCGTCGCCTGTAACTCTACTACTGTTGTTCGTCTCTACAGGCTTCGGTTCTGGTTTTGTTTGTTTTACCTTCTGGTAAAATCTTCGAATCTCATTTCTGGAGTAGCATCTCTCAATTTCCTCGACTGCGCGCTTTTCATGTTCTTCTTTTTCCCCCTGAGAAGCCGGGGTTCGTCTCTCCTCTTCTGCTCGTAGAGCTTGTGAGCAGGTCTGGTCTTTCTATGTAGCTCCACTTTGTGTGCACTTTGCTTAGCTGCATGTGGTTGCCGGCACTTGTCGTCAAACCAGGGATTTCTTTGTGGAAGTCGAGTGAAACCCAGCAGATTATAGACGACATCTCTGACGGCTTTTTGGCAATGCTGCTACTGGTTTTCGACAGTTGATGCTGGCGGCACAGGACCTCTTAAAAGAGTAAGGGAGACTCTATCAGAAAAGCATTTGGCAATCCCTTCCAATTGTAGCCGTCTGACGTTGATCTTCCTCAAAGCTTTCTTTTGCGATGTTCGGGATATCCGTAACCATACCCTAGCTACAACAAGTAATGTTCCGAGTCGATGTTGGACCCTCGGTACTTTGCTTTGCATTGAAATCGCCGAGGACAATTTGAATGTCATAGCTAGGGTACTGCTCGCAGGTCTTTTCCAAGAGCTCGTTGAAGCAATCTTTGGTGTCGTCATCTTTTTCCTCTATAATGGCGTGTTGGAAAATTTTGCTTAAATACACATGGTTACTAGACGCTCGTTAACGCACCGGAAACTCAAGACTTTTTTCCTAAGGCTGATTTTAATAACGAATTCGCATCTAACATCTAAATAGGCGCTCTTGCTACCACCGATAACAATCGCTGTAGTAGATGTAGATGCAGCTTTTCATCCTCTTTTCCTTCGGTCCATCCCATCGCATTTCTGGCGCTGACATCTGCTTTCCAGCAATACAGGATCTCCGTTAGTAAGTCGTTGTTCTTGTTCCATTTGCAGGAAGGAAGGATCTATTTCAATTGAATCAGTTTTCCATATGAAATTCTTTCTTGTTATTATTGCTCATTTTTCCAGACTTTAAATCTCCGATTCCTCCATCCTATTGAATAGATTTTTGAAGAATATTCCCTTAAATAATGTTCCACTCAATTGGAGACAAATTCTTCCTTAAACTTTTGGTCTGTGCCTTCGGGCAGATTTCGTGTGCCTTCGGTGTTATTTCTCGCCATAAACGCTACTGTTCCCTACGCGATTCCATATATTTTCTTCCGACTTCCATGGATATGCCGTCCAATGCAATAACACCGGAACTTCTAAAGATACGAAGTCGATGAAATGAAATGCTCTCGCACCAGGAAAATGTAATCGGCTCCAAAACTGATCGAAGATGCGAAGCTAGTGTCTTTACAAATGGCAATAATGTAAGACTTTAATCTTCGTTAGGGAATCTTGCGTCTTTCGAGCTTAGATATAAGCAACCCTAATGGCAGTGACCTAACATATATTGTGACTAATCGGTAGAAGAGACGAGGCATCTGGGTCTGTTGCAACAGCAAATCTGAACTCAAAGCTGTCTGAACTTTTCTGAACGATCTAAGCCAGTTCAAGAGCGCAAAATGCAAGGCTTCGTCTGTGACCTTTTTAGGCAGAGCTCAGAGGAGAGTTTCTCTGGATCCGAACCCTCGTTAAGACTGTCATCGAAATAGCGTACTACGCTTGGCATCTTACTGTGCTATTGTACTATTGTAGAGATATAAAGATTCTTTGGGTGTACTAATCCTAGCTGTAATTTCTATGGCTTAACCTATCAAAATCTCCTTTAAGGCTGAGATGTGACTCCAACCACAGTCGATTTCTCATTTTTATTTCAAAAAATCTATACCACTTTCCACTTGTCATACACACTGTTGTACCCTGCTCTTAACCTCTTAAACTAACCTTACAAGGAACAACCTAATAGCTTAGGCAACAATCACTTAACCAAAATATTGCATCACCTCCGTGCCTGTGCTGTGCATTTGTTTTGTGTGCTTGAGACCGAAACATAAGACTTTTACGTTCATCTTGCTTCTCGTTTAAAATCCATTTTGGAAACACCCTTCCCCTTGTTCACAATCCGTCCAGCTTCCCAGCCTACACCTATCTAAGAAAAGTTAATTTGAAGTTTTGGAAAATTTGTTGCATTCATTACGGGGTGGGTTGGTGTTGACGATTGTACCACGACAATGACGGCTGGTCGAAGAGTAACATACTCAAGCACCAGAATGGCAGAGAACTATGCAACGACTCTGTGAAATGTGTAGTTAAACAAATAGTTTGGCTTAAACGACTCCAGAGTAGTTTATCGTTTTGTTTCGGGCTACTGCATCTGTTGGCAGCTACCTTAACTTATCTAGAGCTCTTCAGCTTTTTCCAGCTCCTCAGAACCTTCATTAAACCTACATACCTCCGACCATACCTAGATGTGTAGTAGCTGCTATAATTCGGTTGTTTCAAACTACCCCCTGATGTTGTTCCGCTTTGTTTATAAATGTATCTGATGAGTTCTTGTATTTATCTATCCATCGAGTGTGTTGGAAAATTAAGTTTTGAAATTTACTTATTCAAATTGAATAGTGTTCTGATTGCATACCCATACAAGCACACATACATAGTATCTCTGACGAGGACACGTGGGGATGTATGGCTAAGTGTGCTTATCCTTAAAAGGTAGCGTTACGATTTAATTTGTGAAAATATATTCATTTTGAACCGAGCCGGGCTGAGTTCATGAAAAGGTTGGATGGTCCCATTGTCCTGAAAGATTTGATATGCCAAAGCGTTGTTTGCACAACAAAGGGCATAGCAACATGGTCGACAAATAAACATACCTACCGGGGGTGGCCACTCGAAAAGTGGGCTCCACTCAGCATGTATCTGTAGCCTGAAAGATTTATGGATGTTAAGGTCGGAGGTTGAGGTAGATGTTATGTATTTTTTTTTTCATTTTTTTCAAGTTTTTGGTTTTTTTTTTTTTGTATTTTGTTGATCCCTCTCTTGTAGAGGGCGGTAATCACAAAACTATGACGTAAAAGTAATTAATTTCATTGGAGAGGATAGTTTGTTGTATTTGATTTTGTTGCGGGGTAAATTCTGGGAGAGGAGATCGGCAAAGTTCTGAATGGTTTTCCAGAATCCCATATAGTCCGTTGTCGGCAAGCATTGGACCCAGTTGGGTTATTTAATTTGAGGTATGGACTTTAATTAAAAGTTAGTTATTTCCATGAGTTTATAGATTAAGTCAGAGCAAATTTGCAAATACGAATAGCAGCATGTAGGTGGTGATGGTCATGGTATGAGTATATGGTATTGTGGGTGGTCTTGATCCTGCTGTTGGTGCTGGTTCTAACCCTAGCACTGGTGCTTTCAGTTGTATTGTTGGCTTAGGTTTGTGAGAAATATGATTTAATGTTGTGGATAAGAGGAGAGATTAATTATTTTGACGATGATGTAATGGGGGACACAAATACGGGGACAACAACGGACACAAGTAGAAGTTTTGCAGACAAAAATAGCTTCAAGCTGGGCTGTTTTATTGATTTTTGACGACATGTCCAATTCTAGATTAAAGTGTCGGGTTCGTTGTGTTTAATTTGTCGAATGCAAATATGAAAAATGGACTTTATTTGATGAGGTGCTATTACGATTTGTGATGATGAAAGGACTGCCGACGACTGTATAGCAGCTGTGACCCAAGGAAAGATTAATAGCATACTTCATTCACAGGAGTAAGATATTTCAAAATGTTATGGGAGATTCAAGATTTGTGATATTTTTGAACTGAACTACTTCCAGTCTGAAAAGTTCAAAAACCGCTGAAATACGGACGGTCAGGAGTTAAACTGTTGCGACCGATGTTGAATTGGGAATTTCAAATCTTCCGCCAGACTATTGTATACATCTTCAACCGAGTCTTTTTCCAGATTTGACCAATTTTTGCCAGCCTATTCTCTGGAGATGTTCTGGTGGTGTATAGCTTGCCGTGGGCAAGATATGTCGGGATTATATGGACGATTCGCCTTCAGATATTTTTGATTTTATTAATTGGTTTCATCTTCCTACTTTGTCATCTTTCATCTTTCGGCAACTCGCCGGTTATAGAAACTTCCAAATGATCTATTACCGCCTTTCGAATGGATTTTCGAATTGTTCACATAATAATATAAAATAAAATAAAAAGTAACACAAGATGGAGAGTACGAAAATGGAAGAAAGTAGTACTTTAAAGGCAATTGTCGAGCAGAAGACTGAATTCGAAAATGGAAGAAACAAAAATATTGATGTAAGTTCGGATTCACTAAAAAAGATATAGAATCCATCAAAGAAAAACCAGATCAACTTGAAAAAAAATTAATTGGTATGAATAGGGAAGCAAGAATGGGAAACATCCTTATATATGGTCTAAAGCAAATCTAGAAGCAACTATACCAGAGCTTGTTAATCTTCATATCAACGAAATTGATGAAGTTCACAGAATATGAAAAAAATCAAGAAAAAACGTAATTACTCTATTAAAACTAACAAAATGTAGGAAGGAAAATATAATAATGGAGAACAAAGAAGCTTCGGAAGCTTTGCCAAACAAAATATGAACGATGATTTCCCACAGATTATTGCTATCAAAAGGAAATAAACTCCTTGTGTCTTAAAGGAACTGCAATCCAAAGGAGTAGCTGCAACAATTACAAATAGAAATTTTTTTGCAGATAATGAATATGTCAATATGAAAAATGACAGAAAAAGCCACAGAAAAAATATCGAGATCAACTGAGGAAGGACCAACATCAGGAAATTAAAAGACAAATTCAACGGTTCCACAAGACAGAAAAAAAACAAAAAAAAACTTGCAAAGAACAATTTTTTAGAAACTAATATTCTTACTTACTTACTTAGGTGACGCTACAGCCCGGGGTGGACCTGGGCCTCAACCTATAAGCCACTTGCGCGCGCCACCTAAGCGAAGTCCTCCTCTACTGTGTTGTTCCTCCGGATTAGAGTCAAAGATTCAGCAGACTGGAGGTGTAGGTGTTCATTTGATCTACATGTCCCAGCCATCTCAAACGCCCAATGCGCAGTTTTTTGACCAGGTCGATGTCGCTGTACAGCTCGTAGAGTTTATCGTTGAATCATCTCCTCCAAAACCCATCAACGCATACGGGAGAAAATTTCTTACGAAAAATTTTTTTTCTATCAAAACGACCAAGGATATCTTCATCAGCTTAAGAAACGACTCATGCTTTGGAATAATAGAGCAGGACTGGGATTACAAGTGTTTTATATAGAGTTTCCTTGTCTGTTCGACAGAAACAGTGATTGGCAAGTGTTATTCTTCGTTTGATTTCTGAAGAGATGTCGTTTTCGGATGTGATAGCGGAGCCGAGGTAGACAAAGTCACTCACTACCTCAAAGTTATAGCTGTCGATTGTGACATTCTGGCCTATTCGTTGATATTTGGTGTCCCTTCATGTTGACAGCATATACTTTGTTTTCCCCTCGTTTACCGTTAAACCCATTGTTGCCGCTTCACAAACACACGCTTTTGCCTATAATCACAAACACACCAGTGACAGCTCGCTGTGTTCTAGCAATAATATCAATATCGTCGGCATATGCAAGCAATTGAACAGACTTTTGAAAGATCATGCCTCGTGTGTTGGCTTGTGAGTTTTGCACAATTCTTTCAAATATGATGTTGAAGAAATCACATGACAGCACGTCGCCTTGCCTAAATCCTTTTTTGACATCAAAGTTCTCAGTTAGGTCGTTATCGACCTTGATGAAGCAGCTTCAGCGTCATTCTCGACAATCGGAAGTGTTTGGCAGGGATGCCAAAACTAGACATGGCTCTGTATAGCTCGTCTTTGTAGATGGTGTCATATGCGGCTTTAAAATCGATAAAAAGGTGGTGAGTATCGATCTGAACTTCTTGGGTTTTCTCCAGAATTTGCTGTAGTGTGAATATTTGGTCAATTGTGGATTTACGGGGCCTAAAACCGTACTGATAGGGTCGAATCAGTTCGGTGACAAATGTTTTCAGGCGCTTGCACAATAAGGCAGACAAGATCTTATATGCGATGTTTAGGAGACTGATACCTCTATAGCTGGCGCAGTTTCGAGGGTCTTCTTTCTTGTGAACCAGGTAAACGATGCTGAGGTTCCATTCATCAGGCATACATTCATAGGAGAAAATCTTGGAAATAAGTTGGTGTATGCTTTTTGCCAAGTCATCTCCTGCTGCCTTAAATAGTTCGGCGGGTAGGCCGTCCAGCCCGGCAGCTTTGTTCAACTTTGTGAATGGTTCGCTCTGCTTGACAGCGGAATTTGTATCGCCTTTGCCGTTTAGCAGTCTGCATAAATGGTTTTTCTATTTCCCCAGCACCGACTGTGACTCTACCACAAGGTGTTTTTGTTCATCTCTACAGGTTTTCGTTCCGATCTTATTACCCTGACACGTTCTTTTTACTTTTTGGTAAAACTTCCGAGCATTATTTCTGGAGTAGCACCTCTCTATTTCCTCGATCGCGCGCTTCTCATGCTCTTTCTGTTTTCCCCGGAGAACCCGGTGTTCTTCCCTCCTCTTTTGCTCGTAGAGTTGACGAGGTGCTCTAGTCTTTTTGTGCAGCGCTGCTTTGTAGGCATGTTGTTTTGCTGCATGTGCTTGCCTTGACCCTTCTTCGAACCATGCGTTTCGTGGTGGTGGGCGGGTGATACCCAGCACCTTCTGATGGCTTCTCGGCATCTAAGCCACTGGTATTCAGCACTTCATGCTAACTGCAAAGGACTTTGGCTCCTTGTTACGATTGCAATCGTTCAACATTATATCTCCTCATAGTTTTTCCCCATTGTTATTGCGTCTGAGATATCGGTAGGCGTACTTTGGCTGCAACTAGGTAGTGGTCAATGCTCGGAATGTTCGGACATCTAAAATACTTGAAAAGTGTCCTACGTCGACAGCAACATGATCAATCTTGTTGACAGTTTGCTGATCTGTGGCCCGCCATGTTCCCTTGTGAATATTGAGGTGAGGAAACTGTGTGCTTGCTATAGTAACGTTACGTCCCGCAGCGAAATCGACTAGCCTAAGTCCGTTTCCAGACATGGTGTCGTGTAGGCCTTTCTAATTTTGGCATTGAAGTGGCCTAGGATGATTTTAACGTCATACATCGAACATTGCTCGTAGGTTTTGTCCAGGAGCTTGTAGAAACTTTCTTTGTTAGCATCGTCCTTTTCCTTTATTGAGCGTGAGCGCATATAAAGCTGATGTTAGCGTATTTACCTTTGATCGGATTGTTATAAGGCGTTCACTCACGTATCGAAAGCTCAAGACTTCTTGCCTAAATCTGCCGCTTAGAACAAATCCGCATCCAAATAGACGCTGCCTACGTTCCCTATACCAATCACCGTGGCACACATCATAGTTTTTCATCTTTCTTTTTCCTGGTCCATCTCACTCACCGCACTTCCTGGATGACAATGATGTCTGATTTATAGTAATCTATGGCCTCCGGTAATTGTTCGGCTGCATGCAGCCTGTTCAAAGTCCGAACATTCCACGTGCAGATCCGAAAGTCGTTGTCCTTTGTTCGTTTTCCTGATCCGAGGCTATTGGTCGCTTCGTAACAATTACTTTTTTATGTGGTTGAGCAATTAACCCCCAACCTGGAGGGTCAGGCCCTTTTTGGGACCCCTGGGATATAAGGAGCCGTACCAAATTCCGGCGCCAGTAACCTCCTTCGGGGATGTGGGTGCTGCCGTTGGCCCTTATTAAGGGCTCATCCGCCACCAACTCTTTTCCAACACCCGACTTAGTATTGGAGATCCCTGTAGACCTGGTATTCAAGTACGTTGAAGCAGCTCAAATACCTATAGCACTAGTTCGACCTAACTGGAACTGTAGACGCCACTCTTGATTCCATCCTTAGAGTTCGTCCGCTGCCGCCCGAAAACCCCCTCTAATATTCTACTCAGAGAAAATTAACAATCAGTAAGCAAATTTTCGAAGGATAACCCCGAAAACGACATTAGGTAAGATCAAAGGAATAATGGAAAAATAAAGCATACAAAGCACTCTCTCAGTACCAGTCTGAATAGTCTAAGTAGTTTAGATACTCGTAGTGAAACAACGCAAAACAGAATATACACAGACACACAAATTACAGATTTAAGTATCTGCACATCTGTGAACAGAAGAAAAACGGACAGAATTTGATGAAGCGATTAAAAATATCAATGAGATGTTATCGGTCTGGCAGAAACGAGGATACTCGTAGATATATGGAGAAAAACTTTTGGAAAATGAGAACGGAAATATATTTTATTTTATATTGGGTTGACTAAAGGTCTTTATTGTCATTTCATTTCATTTTGCATAATGAAAGGATTGCCTCATGTTAGATGGAGGTCAATAGGAAAAGGACTATAATCATTTCGGTATCCGAGTATGCTCCCAACTAGGCTTCAAGTGAAGACAAAATTCAATCTTTCTCTGAAGAGCTGAATAAAATTATAGGCAAAGCTAAATCAAAAATTATTTACATAACAGGATTCTAAATTGGGATTCCAAAAAGATGGTGACTAAAATACTCATATATGGAAAAACACGGCTATGGAACTAGAAATCAACTTGGTGAAAAAATGGTAACGTGGTTGTGGCTGGTTTACTCCAAACTGCATGGTCAAATATGAGAGTGGCTTTATAGTAACGAACAAGAGAAAAACAGTTCAAGAAGTATCCGTACTAAATAGATTGGTTTTGAAAGCGAGCGACAAAAAAGACATACTAAAACTAAAACTGGTCATTTTATCTTCAAAACGCAAGCACGCCGCAATAAACTTATGCTGCGACGTCGTTGCTCTAAAAAGGGAAACGCTGAATCTTACCGACCACAATTCGCTGAGGTATAATTTGGCAGATTTCTTTACACCACTGAGATAAATCAAGCCAATAAAAGCTTTTATTATACTTCAGTCATGTCTGTCCGTCCTTAGTCTGTTTTTGATGTTTCATTGCTTACTGAACAGCGTCCTATTTGCCCGTTCGTATGAGCCACCACTTTATTTAGAATTTCATCCGTAAAAAGTAAAGTCCAAGCCTTGAAAGAAGCTGAAATGCTTCCAGCTCCACCTTTTGGGCCTGGTATAATAAATGTGTGATCAAATTTCGCATCGAATGTCTACCGCATCTCTCGGGTGCAACCGGTCTCCATTTGTAGCCCGATTTCCCTTTCAGTACCGCAAACCTCTGTTTTTTACGTGGAGCAGGATGCGCATCTTCATGTTCATCCTCTTCTTCACTCTGAGCACTCTCGGAATCAGACAGCTCTTCTATGTAGTCAGGATCATTGGCCGAATCATCGCAGGTACATAAATCCGGTTCTTCATCTTCTAATAATCTTTCAATCTCTAACAACAGCCTTTCCATGGCTTCATCTCGTGAAAAGCAATTTTTGCTGTAAAAAAAACAATAGTTTCGTAGAAAAAAGCACTATCGCACTATCGCACTATCGCACTATCGCACTATCGCACTATCGCACTATCGCACTATCGCACTATCGCACTATCGCACTATCGCACTATCGCACTATCGCACTATCGCACTATCGCACTATCCAAACCAATTTACCATATTTGTCGCCGCTAGGTTCTTGGGCTGAGAACATTGTTTCTCCAGACTTTCGATAGCATTCCGATAGGTTTGGTCTACACAGTTCGATGTCATGAAGCTTTGCCGAGCCTATGCTTCCTACAACTAGAAAGTCGTCTTTTTCTCTAGTTTCTGTCTAGCACTGCTGGGTTAAACTTGGGTCTTATAAGAGTTCAAAACCTTTTTTTCGCTGTGTCTCACTAGTTTGCATCTAAAAAGATGCAGCCATCAGGAGAAGATCCCCTATCTGATGTCTAGGTATTTAAGGTCAGATGTAATAGCCTATCGAATTGTTAAGTTATCTTCCCCCAATTCTGCGCGGTGTAAAAAACAGCGCTGACCTTGTGCATACCTGGTCTACTCGGCTTTCGACTTCAAATTGCTCCGACATCCTTCCGTTCTGTACAACGTGACACCTACTTCCATTCATGAGTTTTCTGGGATGACTCTCTTGCGCATTGCTGACCAGATAGCATATCGCTTTCGTAAGCCCTGTGAATCAATGTACAGTAAATAAAGCACAGGAAGGTACCCGACGCAGTACTCTATTAATGATCCATGTGGTGCTTATGTGGTCGGTGGAGGCGAATCCAGCTCCAAAACCTGCCCCTTTGTAGCTCTAATATGATTATAGATATTATCTGGACTACGGCCTGGAGGTAACACATACCACACACACCCCTCCAGTTCGCACAATCCTTGAGGTTTTTCTTTTTTCGAAACACCGTGATCATCCCTTACTTTCGGAAATGATCCTGTTAAGACCCACCGGTTGTTTATTGTAAGCACCCTGATTGTTGTTTAATTCCAGGGTCACTGGAAGGTCCGGTTTAAATTCGGGAAACTTATTCGAATTCGACATCATGTCGCTATCGTCTAAGTGGTTGAGGAATATAACGAAGTGTTTTCTCCATCTGGTAAGCTGACCCCATCCGAAATCAGAAGGCTACCACTCAAACTCTTCACGGGATGTTGAAATATTGGTGGTATTATGGAGAGATTTATTGTCGCACCTGCTTGGTGATTTTGGCCTTGAGTCATTCGGCTGATATACTGACGTTTGTCACATCTCACAATATGCTAAACTTCGTTCTTTTTAAAGCTGCAGCCGCTGTAAGACTGCTATACGCTCCTCGATCCGTCACCAAGTTTCTGCCGATAGCTGTGTTTGCAGACTTTTCTGCCTTTCACCAACGTAGCTACTGGTATATTCCAGAGTTTCAAAATCGTTTCGCAAAGCATTCCAGTGGTCACCCACGGTTTCCTGCGTTAGGCTGCTTATTGTTTCCGGTTCTGCTCGTATGTAAGGCAAGTTGGACCCTGAGTTGTTGTAACCCCTTGGAATACCTAAGATCTCGGTTTTTGACCTGTTAATATTGAACAGATTTGCGCAGTTACAGTCGAAAAATGCAACACAAAGTAGCAATAACAGTTTACATACGATGTTGATCGCTTTCTTATCCGATTTAGGGTCTTCGTTTGCTTCAGACGTCTAGAAAACAACTGATTTTATGGAAGATTTTAGGCTTAAAAAATGTATCCCTAATGAATAGGTGATTAGTATAGAAAAAACCCATGAAACACCAAATTTCAAACGTCTCAAAACCGTGATCCCTTTCTTTGGCTGCCTTGTCGTGGCTGTCTGCTCTAAAGCGCAGGCAGCCTTAGACGTGATTGGTGCACTAGAAACGGGCTTTCAATCAATCCTCTCGAAACTAAGGTTGTTCTATTTACGAGAAGGATGAAGCTGTCCTTGTCTGACTCATCTAATGCTTAACGGCATTACCACCCAATTCTCCAAGGAAGCTAAGTATTTGGGTGTCATCCAACCAACGTCGAAGGCCTCTTAAGCGCTCTCGCCTTCTGGTAGTGCAAAGGAGTTGTCGACAAGACATGGGGCCTGTCACCGAGAAGGTCTAGTACGGAGTAGGTTTGGATATATACGGTATGATAAGGCCAATGATATCCCATGCATAGGTTGTCTAGTGGAACAAGCTCCCACGAAAATACGTTGTTGCTACTTTTACCAGATTACAAACAACGGTTTGTGTCAGCTGTATGGGTGCTTTCCCTAAGCTCTGGCTCTGCTCCGGGCGAAGCCTCTGCATATATTAGCCAAGCTGCACTTAGAGCCTAGCTGAATCCCCTTGCGACTTTCAAGCTAGTTCGAGAATGCAAGACTTCACCAAACGCAATCGGAAGGTTAAATTAACTGAGTCTGTCTGGGTCCCAGGTCAGCTTCAGTGGAAAGTTTTTCAAAACCCGAACCTATGTTGGGTCTTCTTGCGTCCTCGGTTAGGGTCGCCATTGATAGTTGGGTTTCATATTAGCACAACTGCAGACGACATGTGACTCCCCGGGTTGGAGGTAGAACAAACGAATGCTTCCCGATTTCCCTTAGGGGAGCAGCTTACCTGCTGTCCCATAGTAGGAAAGAGTACAGGCTGCGTACTAGCATCATGACGAAGCACCATACTACATTAAGCTAAGCAGTTACATACATAAATGTGCGGGGCATAAGTAATACAACATCCTGCGATGCTTGCTGTGAAGGTGATCACGATACCGCGGATCATTACCTCTGTGAATGTCCGGTTTACCCTCGCATCAGGCTGTAGTTACTCAGCGTTGACGTGGTGGGTGCTGGAACTGTAGGCACTTCCTAACTGAAAGTCCTACTCGTCTTCCTTCGAAAAACTGAGAAATTTCATTAAAAGGAATTTACAAGAACTAGTTCTTTGTCTGAAGGCTCTGTTCCGACAGAAAAAACAAACGTCCCCTTCACGTGCTTAATTACAGCGTTCTTGATTTTTACCATGACGATGTCCTCATCAAGCATTTGGTTGTGCATGACGTCTAAATGGCTAAAGAGCTGTCCTTATCATCCTTAGTGTCATCTACCATCAGAGCTTAAGACTATCTGAAAGTCATTTTTCTTATTCTGCCCTGGAATCTAGCCCTTAGTATTCGGTCTTTCAGTCAACTTCCTCAAGAGTTAGGTTGTTCTTCTTACGAGGAGAAGGAAAGTGACTGGTCTAACTTGTTCAAGAAAGATTAGTGCTGGGGTGTCATCGCGCATAACAAACTGTCTTGGACTAAACAAATCACTGTCGGCAAGTGATAAGACGGTCTGACTTGTCACTGTAGTAGGTTCTTTGGATCTACACATCATAAGCGTCAATTTCCTGGTGGAATAATCTTTTACAAAAATACGTCACTGCTGCTTTAACAAGACCCCAAAAATGGCCTGTCTGGGCTTAATGGGGCTTTCCCTAGCACGGTTGGCTCCTCTGTAAACGCACTGATGAATCTCCCTTCCCTTGATAGTCTAATTATGTGCAGCACTCTCAAAGCAATATTCCGATCAAAAGAAGTGCTCTGAAGTTCTGATGACATTGCGAGTCGACTAGCGACCGAACTCCAGTTGCAGCGAAAATTCCTATTCTGAGCTCAGAAATAGTTTAAGCCAGAATCTGCGTCAGGAAAAGAGTATAGTTGGGACCAAATTTCTTTCTTCCCTAGGCAGAGATATACACAATTCTGTTGAGTCTAGTTTGGGTGCCAAGTCACAGTGAACTTGACGGCGAGTGAAGTCGCCGATGAACTTGCTAGTCAAGGCTCAGAGCTGAGTTTTTCGGGAACCAAACCAGTGTTAGGGTAGTTGGGGTCGTCATAGGAAGAGATTTCATTGAAAATTGAGTTTCACGCTATCATAAATCTCGATGAGCCATACGTTCTTTAGGATGGAAGCAGACCAAATTAATGCTTCTTAACGTCTCTTAAGACATCAGCGACTTTCCTTCTGTCCCTTAGGTAAATAAGTTGTACACTGCTTCTGGACACTACGCTTTTATTAAACACCTACGTATGCTAGACATAAATGACACCACAACCTGCGACACAGGCTGTATTAGTGATAATGACACGGCAGACCATTTCCTCAATGAGAATCTGACTTACACTCGGATCAACACTCAGCGTCGACATATGGGCTCTGCTACTTTAGGTACTTCATCACCGAAAACTGAAAAATAAAAAATTAGTATCCAATCATTGTGAGGTTACCCAGAGGATACCCAGTATAGACCCCAATATGTCTCTCGTATTTTTAGAGTGTAAGCACACATTTCGGTTATGCGTACGTATTCTCGGCATTGTATTTCGTTTCGTATTTTATGGTGTTTTGCGGTTTGCTGGGCAACAGACTAACCCAAACTTATGCTGTTTTGTGGCGAAGGATGCCTCTCCAATTTGCAAACTCCGAAAAACAGCTGTTAGCACGAAGAGCGGGACGGTCCCGTCTGTAGCGTTTTTTTCTCGTTACTTACCTGCCCAATACCTGCTGGGAGATACGTACGTTTGTTAGTACTTTACAAACCGAAACGGGTTTTTGTTTATTTAGAAATTCAATTGACTGTAGCATTTCATCTTTATTTAGACTGCTTTCTGCAAAACCATACAATTTACAAAAGGGTCAGGTGAAGGACATCCTGCCGTCGACTAGACTTCGAGGAGTCGTCCGTTCTGCATACTTAATGAAGTGTGATGGCAAAATTTTAACTGGTCTCCCAAACTCTAACTGGTGGGATACAACTTCTACAATATGCAAAGGTCGTTCGTCTCCTCTGACTGAATAAAAGAAAACAACATACAGCTCCGTCTGGTTAGGAAATTTTTCGAGTCCCAAACCACGAATCCACCAAACTGCCAACTTTATTCTGCAGATGGTAGAAAGTAATGAAAATTTATTGAAAATTCCCGTTGAATGCATTATTGATGAAAAAATATCCAACACACACAATGCCCATTTAGTCCGTCCTAGGTTATCGGTTTGGAAAGGCGCCCAACAAAATTTACAACCAATATCCTTGAGCCCATTGTCCAACCCTCTATCAATATCCTTTCTCGCGCGTCAAACTCAATTATCAGTGCAGTCCGACTAATTGCACAGACAGACCATACACCAACAACAGATCCCCTCCCTATAGACCGGGCAATACCAGTCCAGAATCGATAGGCGATTTCTCATTTTGTCTAGCAGCCACAGTTATTCGTAGTCCTAGAAACTTTATCTCAATGTTCATTAAATTCTCGTCCTCCAACCAGGACTAGGAATAGAAACGTCCATGTCGTTATCGACGGTATACTATATCTTTCGGCCATTGGAAAGCGAAAACCTTCAAAATCCGTCTGGCGCACAAAAAAGATGGAAAAAAAATTTGAAATTTGGCGGTGGGGAGGAGGAAAAAGTGATGGAAAGAAATTGTTGTTCAAAGTTTTTGAAGGGTTTTGTGTGTTCTTTTCGTTTCAGGTCACAGAAGGTCGTTTGGCATGGATCGCATCGAAACGGCGAACTAGCTCAGGAAATGTATTGTGATGCATGGATGTCATCATCCATGGACAAGGTCGGTTTGGCCAGCAGTCTGCTGGGGAATAAATTAATGGATGAGGAACGATACTCCTGCGATAATCAATTTATTATTCTATGCATTGAAGTGGTGCCGAAGAACCAAAGAAGGAAACGGGACCTCGACACTGAAAGGAGGTAAGTCAAATGTCAGTTCTTTTATGTGCAATAGTCAGAGTATTCCTTTGGGTTGTTGAGATTTCACTGTAGGAGATGGACATCAGTTCCGTTCAATATGGTGTTGCATGTCCTTTTCTCTGTTTTCTTTTTCTGTGGGACAAATTTCTTTTTCTTTTCCTTTTTTTTTTTTTTGCTGATGATAAGAAAGGATAGCCGAACCAACTCTGTAACTATGAAATGCCTTCGTGGGGGTGGTAAATACACAGATGGAAAGCATGGAACTGATGGCAAGAGAGAACGTAAATAATGTTGATGATGATGATGGTGATGATGATGTGTTCGTGGCCTTCCTTCATTCGCCCTAGTGGCGGAAACTAAATTAATAACAGAAACGAAGGAGCACGGAGCCAAGAAAAAAAGGAAAAAGGAAATCAAAATCCAAATCCCTACTGAGATGATGGAGCAAGAAAAGTCGTTATTGGATTTTGGTCAATCAGGTTCGCCCTTCTTCGTCGTCATCATCATCATCATCATCAGCATCATTATCACCGGTAACGTGTGTTGCTATCCTCTACTCAAATCATCTCCTTGACATGTGAATGTATACATATGTTTAGGTCTTATTGTTGCTCCAATTATGGAGTAATGGTGGTGATGGGAGAAGGAGTGCTCTTGCACCTCCCGGTTCCGGGTGAAAATTAGTCCCGATGTAATAATGTGATAAAGAGTAATTTACCGATTTCCGCTTGTAATGGGGTTTCCTGTTTTTGAAACGCAAACAAAACACGACACATGGAAGGAAGGATGGTCGAGACCACTAGACGATGAGATACGATACGGGAATGTGGCAAGCAGCCACCTAAAGGAAAATTAAATCAATTTTTCTCCTCGCTTCGTTTCATTCGTCGAATTGTTTTTTTTTTTGTTTTTTTTTTTTTTTATCTGAAAGTAGATCTATCTGAACCGGCAAAGATGATGTAAGAACAGATTTGCCGAAAGCAATTATTTGCTTGTCTGAACGTATAATTATCTATTGAATTTGGCAAAATCTCGTGCAGATGTAATTAATTGCAATTTATGATTTATGAAATGAAAGGCGATCTGAAGCAGCCTTGGGCGGCGGCAGAAGGATGGCTAATGAGCCTGCTTAAAGGAAATTAATGGTGAAAACGGAACTGGGTAGTGAATGTTGGAGCAGTGGAGTTAGCTCTTGGAAAGGTAAAAGAAAGCGTGAAAATCCTATTTTGTTAAATGATTTTCCTGTCAACACAGCCTACTCATGGTCTTTATTGATTTTCGGACAGATCTGATTAGATTTACCTTTTTCATTTAACCTCTATTGTATTTTGGCCATTCATTGCTTAGTCTTTGTCTCATTCAAGTTGTTAATGGTGAAGAATTCAATGATTTTGCTTTTTAGAGACAACAAAGCAATTGATTACCATCCTTACTCCCTACTTACCTAGCGGACATCCGATTCTTTGCCTATGATACCGTAGCCTTACATACCGGACGATCGTGGTTATTCTCCTTCGGGTTTTGTAGACCAGCCATCCGACTAGACATCCGACAATATTTGGATATTCAACATTCTTTGTCGCCTTGAGCCTGGGACCTATAGTTTGATGACCGCTTGCCTATTTGCTCGATATAACCGAGACGAAGTAACTGTTGTCAAGACTAAGCTTTGTGGACTTTCTTCACACTTTAGCACAGCTCTTTAAGTCCTCAAAACCAAATCATCACTTCCATGTAGTCACTGCTGGATAGAAATTTAATAGTGAACCGACGAAGAGGAGCCGTTGAAGCAGTAAAAATCAAGGACTTGGCCCTCCAAGTTATGGGTTGTGCATCGCGGAAAACTTCTGTATCAAAAAGTACTGAAACAACAAGAAGCCTCGGATGTGGATGACATTACTGTTGACTACCAAAGCAAACGAAAGAAGGACAACCGCCTTCGGATCTACACATGCAATGTTCGGACGCTTAACAGGCCACGTGCAGTCAAACAATTAGCAGAGGCTAATTTCGCTAACATAAGCCTAGTACGTGATTTTGCCCTTACGAAAGACAAGAGCGACACCGCCAAAGATTGTGTCTACGACATCGTCGACAAGACATATGAGCAGTGTCCTAAGGAAAACGTTAGATTTGTAAAGGGTATATGGTCGCCAGGATATGAAAATAAAACAACAACGGTGTGAGATATAAAGTTGGTTATGGCTTTATTTTAAAGCTACGTTATGTCATTATGTGTGGAATGGCACATCGTTTAAATGGCCATCTCGGTCTCGCTGGCAGTGCTTCAAGCGGTCGGCCTAATTTTTGATAACTCGGCCCAATATGTGCGGCGTTATTCCGGCCTCGAGCTCGTTCAAAGTGGTTGGATTGTTAGTGTAGACTAACGACTTGTCATAGCCCCAGAAAAAATAATTGAGTGGTGTCGAATCGCATGTCCGCTGCGGCTAATTGATGAACGCTCTCCGTGAGATAACCCAGACGCCAACTTTCTCCTTCACAACTTTGAGTATTGCGTCACTTATATGACATCTAGAGCCGTTTTATTGGAGCCTTAGCTCGAACATATCGAAGTTATCGAGCTCTGACTACAGAAATCAGGTTAACATCGCTATAAACCTGCGTGCATTAACGATAACCGTGTTTTTTTCCTTTTTTCAAAGGAAATAAGGTCAGATGATGCCGCCATGCCATAAACCGCGCCAAACAGCCAATTTTTGTGGATGCATTGATGCTTGGCCGAATACTTGTTTATTGCTTGTTTTCTAGCTGGACTAGCCAAAAATGGGCCTCGTCAGAGAAGATGATTTTTTGGCTAAAATCCAGATCTCCGGCTAACATTTCCATCGCCCAATTAGCGAACTCACGGCGTTGTGTATGGTCGTGTGTCTTCAATTCTTGCGCCAGCACAATCTCATATGGATGTTGGCCCAAATACAATCGCAAAATAAGCCGGGCTTCTCCAAAAAAAGAGAAGTGTTTCTACTCCAGAAACAACGTTGATTTTACCAAAAGGTAAAAAGATCATCTCAAGGCTGTAGATCTGTAGAACGAAATCTTGTAGTAGAATCACAATCTGAACTGGGACGTTGATGAAGACCAACATCCCGCCATCAGGCATAATAGGCTATTCAACAACAGATGCTGATAGTCAAAACTTCTGACCACCTGACAAATCCAAAAAAGCTGCTGGACTTGACGACTGGCCGCAGAATGTATTTAAAGCTGACGGAAGCGACTTTGTGAGCAGCATACACTAATTGATTTCTAAGATCTGGTTAGAGGAGTGTATGACTGATGAATGGAATCTTAGCATGGTCAAAAAGGAAAGAGATTCATTGCGTACAAGATCTTATTTGCCATATTGTGTGAATGTCTGAAACCCTTCGCCAGTAACCTGTTTGGACCCTATCGGTGTGGTTCCAACTCAGGATAGACAACAACCGACCAAATTTTCACACTCCGGCAGATCATGGAAAGAGCTAAAGAAGTCCAACGATCTTTTCATCGATTGTAAAGCCGCATATCACTGCATTTATGGAGATGATGATGGAGAACGCTCACTGCACCGTCAAGACCAGTTTTAATCCAGACCTTTGATTGTCGTTTTTAGTTGTGTTTTTCTCGACCCTTCATAAAACTTTTCTCTCTAAAAACCCCAAAAAATCACAAAAATATGCAAAAACTCGCAAAGTACCCCCGAAGTAAGGTCATGTGAATTCCCTATAGGGGTCAGAGCCATAACTAGAGTTAAAGGTCTCTACCGTCCTTATTTTCAGCGATTCTTTCCTTCCCTGTTATAATGGTTTGTCCGCTTTTCAATCTCAAGTCCAGGGTTCTCGGTATGTAGACGCGTCAACACATCCTCCATTTCCTCGGCGCGTGTTCATCTTGGTTGGCCTGAAGGACTCAAAAGTCTTATTTCCCTTTGGGAGGAAGGGATTTCCCGCACAGACTTGTTTACCCTTTCAAGAGTTTGCTACATGGAGCAGTTCGCTCTAGCAGTTCTGTTTACCATATTGCATTTGGTTAACTCTCACACTTGATTAACACAGTGCTTGTATTCAGCATTTTTAAGATTGCCAGTCTTCTCGTTTCGAATCTTTGGAGGTGTATCTTTTTACTTCGACCGACATCTATCCATGGGAACTATGACTTTTGCAAATTGGAATGCCAGTTTCTTAGAGACATTGTGTGCTAGTAAAGCCAAGGCTGGTTTTGTGGATTTGACCGTTTCGTCCGATCACCATCTATTGCAACTGCAGGCTTTGTTGACTATAACGCCTGTTTCATCTGGGCATCGGGTAAATCCATCGGCATAGTGATTGCCAGAAGCCATTGCCCCTGTTCGATATGAATAAAAGGGTCCAGTTTCAGTTCCGAATATCAGTTTGAAGTTTCAGTGGGTGTCAGTTCCACGCACCGGTCCGTTTTCCTTTCCTGTCGCTGTTGGAGGACTGAGGCTTTAAACAATCGCACTTGAGGTCTCTATGGCTCGTGCGTTTCAATTTGGGTCCTCTTTTGGAATTCGTTTGACCATCTCCCGGGATAGCATTTCAAAAACATCAATCTGATCAACTACCCGTCATTTTGATGGAGTTTAACCGCAACAGCCTGAGTCTGTGGGATACTTTCTCCATATATTATGTATACATACTAACCGTACGTAGTATTTCATTCTTCGGCCGCCTTGTTGTGGCAGGAGGGCTTAAGAGTCAAGCCCATGGGAGCAAGGATACGCCTTGCCATCGGTCTCCGCCAATACTTTGATACCAATTCGGAACTGTGTTGGAGGCACAAGTTCCAACCTTGGTATGAGTCAAGGCCGATCTAAAACCTCTCACTGCTCTTAGGGTCACAGCACCCAGTACTTATTTGCAACTCTACAATGGGTCAAACCAACAGGAAGACCCTTTCCCGCGATTTGGGTTTAAACAACAGCCACCATGACGCTCCCTCAAGTGGGCCTACCTCAACAAGTCAGGCCGGGAAATTCGGAGGACTCCTGGCTCCCATGGTACTGTGATTTAAGTCCTGGTAGGGACTACCGGTGGTCTTGCCGCCAACAAGACCTATGACCGGCAACTTGCAACTGGTCAAATCGTAGCAACCTTCAGAGGCGTCATCTGAAGATGTTTACGATAAGACCAGTAATATGCTCTGCCCCTGTTTTTTTATTTATGGGCGAAGCCTTGATAATTGGGCGGGGGTCCACTGATTGGGGATGCTGACTGGGGCCTATATGCGATTTCGGTTGATGCCAGCAAGGTGGCGTTCTGTCTCCACTGCTATAATGCATGCTGGTCGACTCGCTGCTCAACACGTTCAATAGTTCTGACGTCTATGCACAAGCATAGTATCTATCGACCGTTTGCTCTGAAGCGCAGGCAGTCCTAGACGTAATCGATGAATGGGCTTCCGTCAATCCTCTCAAAACAGAGGTTGTTCTCTTTACGTAAAAAGAGGAAGCCGACTGGTCTTAGTCGTCTAGTGCTTACAGGTATCCCTATTCAATTCTCCAGAGAAGCTAAGTTTTTGGGTGTCATCCTGGATAATAACTTTCTATGGACTTAACATGTTACGCCGAAAGTCTTAAAGGTACTGTTGCCCTTCTGACTGTGCAAAGGAGCTGGCGGCAAGCCATGAGCCCAATTATATCCTATGCGTCGGTTGTTTGGTGGAATAACCTCTCACGAAAATACATCACTGCAGCTTTTACCAGACTCCAAAGAACGGCCTGTCTCGGCCGTTGATGAATCTCCCTATCACGGCCAACACTCTCAAAACTATCTTCCGCTTAAAAAGAAGTGGTCTTTGGTACAACATGCACTGGAACTTTGATAACCATGCGCGCCAACAGTCTTATGACTCTGGGCTTATGAACATGCCGTCTGATGCAATGCGAAGCAGAACTTCTTCTGTGTCAAAAAATACAGAATGGCTTTTCCCTGTGCCCTGGTTTCAACCAGTCATCCCGGACGGCTCAAAAGCCGATCTAGGAGGCGGTGCCGGTGTTTTTCTGGATGACGACAACGTTCGATTTCACTCCTCGCTAAAAAAAAACTTTCCAAGCGGAGATATAAGCAATTCTGATGGCTACGAACTATATTGTGACGAATCGGTGGAGTTGCGAACCATTGTTGCGCTTAGAGAATTACTGAGCCGTCTCACGATTCCTAGGTAGTCCTAGGATGCAAGACTTTACTGAACGTAATCGAAAGGTTAAATTCACTGGGTCTTGTCGGGGTCCATGTGATCACGGGAAATTAAATCGTTCATCAACTCAGTGGAGAGTTTTTCAGGACCCGAGCCTAAGTTAGGTTTTCCTACGTCCTCGGTTATAATTTCCATTGACAGTTGGGTTTCATATGAGCACAGTTGCAGATGGCATGACCCTCCAGGAAAAACTGCAGGCTTCTTACTGGCGTCGATGCGTTGCACTACGCTTTTGATTAGCACTTAAATATGCTTAAAAAAGTGATACAAAATTCTGCGACGCTAGCTGTTGCAGTGATGAAAACACCGCGGAGCACTACCTCTGTGAATGTCCAGTTTGCGATCGCATCAGGCTGCATTCAGAACCAGCCCCGGCGCCATAGTATTGCGATTTTAAACCCGTGGATTCGTCTCTATACTGTCTAACTACTAAATGTCTAATCTTGGCATACGACTAGCTCTTAGTCTTATTTGAGAACTCTTATTCTATCGTGCGGGGAAGGCACTTTTAGGATACTCTGAATGAAATTGATTGTTTGGCCAACAGGTACTTTCTTCAGTCCCACCATCTTCTACCTCTACTTTGAACTACCTTTCTTAGATGACTAAGATCTAGGACCTTTAGGTTCCATTCCACTTTCATGCGCCAGCCAAAGACCACTTTCTCTCAGACTGTGACTAGTTTTTGGGGCAACTATCTACACTGCTTGTAAGATTAATCTATCCAAAGAAGTCGAAATAAATAGGAAGATACTCCAAAACCATTTAGCCTGACTTTATCTTTCGTTGGATCCCGGAGGTTCTTTTTCTTTCAATAAATTTTGGTTGTCGCGACTTCTTCATTCTGTTAGGTTGCCTATGATATATTAGGTATATCAACAATTTTAAAGGGGTTCGAGAATGCTGTAGTTCATTGGTTTTTTTCAACAGAATTCCAACTAAGACTAGCCCTCATTATTTAAGCAGAGGTATGAGAGGCCATATTTGGAAATTTTCTGGCAATTGTTTCTGCATTTGAAAGCGGATTGCCTTTTGTAGCTTCAATTTATAGGTACATGTTGCATCTAGAAATCCCCTCAGGTCAATTGCGAAATCGTGCATTGAAAAATACTTCGACTGTTTACGGCAGTATTTGCAACACAATATCTACACAAAGAAAAAGTTTTTTTTTTTTATTTTTTGGACAGATGAAGTATAATTTAAAACAATGCGGTATTGTTTCAGTTTTTACATGTCAAATGTGAAATAAGCCCTATATTTGGATTCCGAAACTCAATGCTTTGTGTATTTTTAATTTTCTATTTTTCAATATATGCCTTCGAGGTTGGTGATTCTATTGGTTGTCGATAGTTTTTACGCCATCCGACGTGAATCGAAATCCACTCTTAGTCTGTTTTTGACTGATATTTAATTTACTGTAACATATAATACCGATGGATTTGATAGGGCTTTAGGGGTTGTTTAAAGAAAATATCTTTAAAACAATTACATTTATTGCAAATATTAAATGGAACACTATTTCTTAATTCTAGGGAAAGAGAATTTACCACAGCAGAGGAATATGCAAAGTATCTTCACGAAATCCTCACTTGAGATGCGCCGACAAAATAAAACTCAACGTCAAATATATTTAATTTAAATTCAACATACCAAATAAACAATAAAATAAACGCAAAAAAAAACGCAAAATGCGGGCGATGGACTGTGCCATAAGTGAGAACAAAATCCAGGATAATGAAAGGAACAAATCAGTGTCTCTAAAACTAAAACTATATTAACTAACCGCACCAACTTCAGACACCACCTTAAGAAAAACATTTTAAAATATGTAAATCTCACTTTTCAAAACAAAACAAAAGGAACTCAACTACGTGCTATACTTCTATTTAAATAAAACAAAATCCTGGCTATCTAACATCATTCCCTCACCGAAAAAAAATTCAATAAATCCTGTCCTGCTTTAAAAACAAAAAAAAAATAAACTTCACCATCCATTTTTGTATTAATATTCTCTATATCCTTCTACTTCTTTTATTTAAAAAAAAAAAAAGAAACACTGAAGTTATCTACGATTTTTTGTAAAAAGAAAGGAAAATGATTTTTTTTTTATTTATAGAAAAAAAAATCTCCATGCATTTAAATTTATTTAAAACCTAAAAAAAAACATTTGCATTTAAAAACCAAAAAACAAAAAAAAAGAAACAAAAAACAAACACAAAACTTAAAGATGAAAACTAAAAGAAAAATAAAAATAAATCTACAAAATAAAAAAGTAATTTAATTGAAAATAAGTTTTTTATACGAGAATACATTTTTTTAGTTAGTATACAATAAAATTAAATTTAAATATAAATATTTAAATAAAACCAAGAACGGTAATAATAATAACAAAAAGAAATTGTATTTATACCTAAGTACTATAAAGCATAGAAGTTAAATTGATAAAAATAAAAAACTATTATAGAACTTAAGTTTTATTATATAAAAGAAAAACTCAAATAAATTATGATATTGTACATTAAAAATCATTTCAAGTAATTATAGAGATTTAACGATAAAATAACTTACGCGTAATGTATAAAACAATTCATTTGGGCATCTTGTTCCAGTGGGAAAGAGATTTTCTTATTTTTTTTTTTTTAATAATACTAAAATGTAAACGCAGTTGATAAATAAATTCTAGTCTTAAGGAGATTTTTTTTTGTTTTTATTTTTGTGTTAGTGAAAAACAAATTATAAAATAAATAATAAAAATTCGATTATTGTAGCGCAACAAGTAAATAAGTTTTTCTTTCGATATTAAATGTTATATTAGGAAAATAAATAAACAAAAATTGTTAATACAAAATTAAGGAAAGCAAACCCATTTTATATAGACGTATGTATATGGTAGGTTTTTTCTATGTATAAGTTTGTTTAAAACTGTTTAGGAAAGCCGTTATTAATTTTTGTGTTTATGTTTATTAGAAAACAGTTGGAAAAAATAACTTTTTTGAAATTGTAAAAACAAATATTTTATGTAACTTTCCCCTGTGCTGCTGTTTAAAAAAAAAAAAAAATACGCATTTGCATTGAAAATTCTATTGGTTTTCTTTTGTCAAAAAAAAATGTATAAATAACTATTTACGACGCTAAGAGCTGATACAGAAATCCTTATAAATTGTAGTCACTTATTTAATCCATTTCTTGAAACTCTTTCCTGCGCCGTCCTTATGTTTGTTTGACCAGCGTTCATTATCACATTGCAGTTGTGATATTCGTGAAATTTCATCTTGTGGAAATAAAGGTTATCCAATTATTTGTACAGCAAAAGCTCTTTATTAGCGGGGTATATGTTCCGTAAAAATGCCGCGAATACAGAAACAGTGGATATGGAATGGTAATTTATATGAAATTATAGGGGATACCTTCGTAGGTGACAAAATAGAAAACAAGTACATACCATATATAATGTCACTACACTCCTGCACTAAATACGTCACTGGTTCACCAACGCATGCCCGATTACCACAAAGTATAAATGACTGACTCAGTACTAATCTCTTCCGATCTAACATGCGCCCGAGATAGTGAATGTGCTCTACTTGAGATGTTTAACATTGGTCGCACACACTGTTTGCATACACAACACCATATATAAAAAAAATTAATTTTATTGACGTTTTTGACCATACTGATTAGTTATTATCTTCAGCCTTAGGCAATGGTTTAAAGAATTTTGTATTTTTTTCTTCCTTGGCAGTTTTTAGAAGCTCCTTCAATTCAGACCGATATTCAGCGGTGGCATTAGCACGACCACTAACCTAACAGAGTTTGTCTCTAGGACGCTTCATGCTTTAGAAGACGGTGATGAAGTCGATTCAATTTCCACTGATTTCAGCAAGGCATTCGATAAGATTTCTCACCAACTTATCATTTTTAAACTAAAAAAAATTGGCTTTTGCCCTCATTTTGTTGCATGGACCAAATCCTATTTAGAAGACCGAGAATACAAGGTCATCTTCAGATCTTCAATATCCGACCCCATTAAAGCAACATCTGGTGCCCCTCAGGGTAGTCACCTTTGACCAATCATCTTTATCCTAACGATTAACGACATAATCCTCATTTTAACGAATTGTAATCTTTCTATTTTCGCTGATGACATGAGAATTTCCAAACTAATTTCATTGCCTTCTGACTCCTATTGCCTGCAAGATGACTTAAATAAGTTTTCGGTATGGTGCAAGCAAAACTTTTTGGAACTTAATGTAAGCTTTTTCATCAATCCTACTCTTTAGCACTGTTTCCGAGCAGTTGGAAAACAGCATTTGTCCAGGCCGTCCCTAAAAAAGGCGAATCTTCTTCTCTATCCTCCTACAGACCCATTGCACTTACGTCCCTTCTTTCCAACTTTATGGAAACGCTGATAAACCGTCAGCTAATGAAATATTTGGAAACACGAAAACTTCTTAATGAACGGCAGTACGGTTTTCGTAGCAACAGGTCCACTGGTGATTTGGTGGCATGTCTCACCGAAAAGTGGAACCAAAGCGTACATCAATCTAGCGAAAGTAAGATTGTTGCACTTGATATTTGTAAGACATTTGATAAAGTTTGGCATCAGGCTCCTTTGTCGAAAATGCGTGCTCTTAGGATCGATGACTCTCTTCTTCAATGGATTAGAAATTACTTTCGGAAGGTTCAATTCAAGTTGTTTTGGACGGTTTCTAGTCTGATGTTCACAAAATAAATGCTGGTGTGCCCCAGGGCTCCGTTCTGTCTCCGACACTCTTTTTAATTATCAACGATCTTTTGTCTGCTACTTCTCATCCAATATATTCCTTTGCTGACGACAGTACTCTCTGCTTTTCATATTCGTTTCCGGACTCAACTGCTCTTCAGCTGTAGAACGGGAACGGCAGCGTATGTTAAGCTCATTAAATTCTGATATTACCTGCATACCCAATTGGGGAACCACTAACAGAGTAGAATTTCATGTTTCCAAAACACAATGCTGTCTGCTGTCGTTAAAGCAAAATTTAAAAACCCAGCCATTATCCATGGATGGCACTTGCATCGTCGAAACCGATAAACTTTCCATTCTCGGTATATGTGTCAATGACAACTTACGTTCGGTGTCGTCAAAAATGCTGCGAAATGTCTAGGTTTCCTCAAGCGATCTAAGAAATACTTTACCCCCTCTGATCTGGCATTCATCTGCCCAAAATTGGAGTAGAATGCCCACATCTGGTCGGGTGCGCCTAAAACATCTCTGCACCTGCTAGATAGGATCCAAAACCGTGCGATAAAACTCATAGGTGATACTAATATCACTCAAACAATGGACACTCTCGAACACCGACGTAAGGTCTCGTGTCTCACTCTCTTTTATCGCTATTTCCACAGCCAGTGCTCCATAAAAATCGCCAGTAGCATTCCGCCCCTTCAAACTTTTAACCGTAACACCCGTCTCGCTATGAATGCTCATCAGTATACCCTCAAGCCCACTTTCAGACGTACTCTAAAATATCGTTGTTCGTTCCTAAGCTGTACAACTCGCTTATGGAATGCCCTGTCTATGTCTTTATTTCCTAGTCATTATAACCTTCAAACATATAAAACCAACGTTCACCGGTACCTCTCTTTCCATCCTCCCTGATTTTCCTTCGCCCGCGCTGTGTGCATGCATTTTAAGGGGACTAAAAAAATAATCCCTTGAGCGCGCGCAAATTATAAAAAAAAAACACTTGTTTAAATTTCCGGAATTTCCCCTTAATTACTTCCGAAAGAGATTTTTCGCAAATTTTATTGCTTTGACCTATACTAAAAAGATTTTTTCGAAATTCCCAGAATTAATTACATAAAATATTTCTTCGCTATGTGGATTGGTATTTAAGAATACTTGACGTAAAAACCGTTTTTTAAAGCCGTGCTTATGACTTGGCCATCCTCTGTACATTATCGCAAACGCCGACCGCGGCGAAGCGGCTTGTGTCAAAGGCCGAACCAATACAGCGTTGAAATCATTTAACAACATACTTTAGGTATAATTGTAATAAGGTCTATTTTATTTTTTTTAAAAGTCCATTTGAATCCTTTTTATTAATACGCATATACCGATGTAAAGGAATCTTTAGCCGCGAATATAGGAATTGGGTCGCATTTTTTAAATCCGAGAATAGTGAAAACGCGAATGAAGGAAGCGCGAATGAAGAGTTTTTACTGTATTTCGACAAATGCACTTCCAAACAGCAGCTGCTTGTCCTCTCAGCAGTAATTACTGTAGTATGTGTTGCAGTTTTTCATCCTTCTTACACCCGGTCTATTCTATCGCACTCTTGGATGGCTGTTAAATATCGAAGACTTGGGCGAGTTATTTGGCTCCACTTAGACTGTGAAGGGTTTTCCCATGTGCAGTATCGGAGATCCTTTGCCTTTTCCGAACAGCATGAGTCGCCAACATTGTTATCATTCGGCTTTCGGTTGTTGCCGAGAAATTCACCCGACGAGTAACCATCCAACCTAAAGGGTGATGTCCGATTTGGCACTCCTTGTCCAAGGTCAATCTCCACTGCAGAAACCGTGACAAGTGATTTTCAAGCTCCTTTCAAAAATATGGGCTTTAAAACCGTCAAAGTACCCTAAGGAGAATAATCAGCCCAAGTGATTGGCTGCAGGTAAAACCGGTAATTCATCTGAAGATTCTTCAACTGTTCCTTTATCCAGCGTTGAGTCTTGGCTCGCGCTCGCAATTTTGGGCTCCGTGCAAGTTTATAATGAATTGCGCGCACAGTTTACAGGATTCAGCATGAGGATATACGAGTATGTAGATCAAGCACTTGACAAGAAATTGAAACGTTGCGCGGTTTGTCTTAAGCAGTCAGTAGTGACCCGCTCCATCATCCTTCAGGCTCACCAACTGTCTTGTCTAATATTCCAATGTTAGGATTAACGAGTTATTAGTTATTATCAGTTCCGTCAATCTGTCCAAGAAAAGATCTGGCAATTAAAGCTGGAGTTGACAAACTCTTCCAGAATTCAGTGCCAATGAAACTGTCTTTAAAATGTGCTGAAATTAAAGTTTGGAATCTGAGGAACGTCTATTAGTCCACAGGAAAGGAGCCTATTCCAATCAGTTTCCGTAAAATTATGCACTACCATCTTCATTGTCAGCCTGATAAGTCCTCATCAGTGTGGCATTAGACTGGGCCGCCATCTACAAGATAATGCCCTTGAAGGAAAGCCAGGAAAAAGCCAACACCAGAAGCTGTTTATATTGACATTAGGGGAAGAAATCAGAGTCCTTCACTGGCGAGCTTAGGTTAGATTAGGTTAGAGCCGTCCTCATTTGAGTTCCAACTGATTCCTTTTCCACTTCATTCATTCAGTTGCTGTAGAAAATATGGTGAGGAACACTTAATCGTTGAGCGTGTCTTCCAAGAGCACAGTATCCCGCGATTGGATTTGTGAGCTTGTGAATATCTGGTATCGACCAAATAACCATGACGACCTTAGTTGTACATCCATGCTCTTTTGTTAAAATTGTTCAGCACAATGTCGTATATTTTCGACTCTATTTCATCGAAAGCACCACAGATGTTGACTTTAAGTGCTCCAATTGATTGAGGTATAAGCCTTGTCATTAACATGGCACAAAAACAAAAGACTCTGCGATGTTAAATCGATCTCAGCAGCCAATTTTGATTTCGAGAGTGACTCGACCAGGAAACAGCTGGTTGATCACGGATTAGCCACCAGCCCAAAAACTACATCAAACAGTAATACTCGTATTTTGTGGATAGAGGAGCTTCTCGACATTCATTCTCGGATAATCTGAACCCCAAATGCAGTAATACTGCTTATTAATACAGCCTTGAATATGAAAAGGAGCCTTTCGCTCGAAACGAATTTTCGGCTAAATTCTTGAACAATTTCATGCATTTCCAACAGCCAATTGGCATGTTCACGACGCTGCTGATTGTCCCTCGACTCCAGTTCTTGCTTCAACTGAACGTGATAGGTCTATGACCACAGTCCTTATGTAGAAATCGGTGGACGGAGTGTTGTTTGTGACATACTTGATTTCTGAGATCGACTGTTAAAAACCTGAGTCTTTGGCTACATTACGATATTCCCAGTTGTTTTTGCGCAACGAGCACGACTTCGGCTCTTCACATCACTACGAGTATCTCTTTCCAATAGATCAGTATCCTGAACCAGATTAATAGTAGCTGGGCGAGGAGTCTTGCGAACTGTTCTGGCGAAACGTTCACCATTCTTATAATGCTTTGTTGAAGCGCATATCTTTTCGTTTTTCTTCATGGCGTATCTTTTACTATAGTTTTCGGCAGAATAACGTTCGTTCAATGTTTCTTCAATTGTTTGATCCTTCCCAATATTTGAATAAGATTTGTTGCGGTTTGACTGGTGATTAGATCATCTCTTTCTCTTCCTCCGAGACACTTCTTCAGGTTCGAAAACAGAAAATAATGGCTGGTGGTTAAATCCGGAAAATACAATATGACCGACGGAAGAGCAATTTGTAGCTCAAATTGTGTAATTTCAACATGGCGACTACACTTGTGTGCATTCGTGAAGTGTTTGATGGAAGAGCACTTTCAATTTTGTTCGGCCTGGCTTGTAGTTTTCCTTCAAATCCTTGTCAAACTGGTTCAATAATTTGGCATAACATTCATGGTGGGGAATTTTAGTTTTTTTTTTGAAAAAATTATTTATTTATTTGTCTACATTAATGGTGTCGCCTTCAAAATAGTCCCTAATAGATATTATGCACTTGTGCCAGCGCTTCCTTCAATCCTCGAATCACTTCTCAAACTCGATCTTTGGGATAGCCTTTAGCTCTGTCAGAGATGCACTTTTAATGTCATCTATGCTTGTAAAACGACGGCCCTCTAAGGTTCTTTTTATTTCTGGAAATAGGAAAAAGTTACACGGAGCCATGTCTGGTGAATATGGAGGCTGGGGCATCGTCACAGTATTCAAGAACACTATGTGAGCAGGTGCATTATCGTGGTGCAAAAGCCATGAATTGTTTTTCCAAATCCAGGCGTTTTTTCGGATTGCTTCACGCAAACGACATTGAACTTGTAGGTAGTTGTCCTTATTGACCGTTTGACCTCGTGGCATGAATTCATGATGCACTATGCCATTAAAATCGAAGAACACAGTGAGCATAACCTTCACGTTTCACCGCGCTTGTCGAGCCTTTTTCAGTGTTGGCGATCCAGAATGCCACCACTGGATCGCTGTTTCGTCACCTGTTATAACACGTTTCAGTTATTCTGCATCGTCGTTGACTTCATTTAGTGACTCCTGAGCAACTTCGATTCGTCGCTGTTTCTGTTTAAAGTTCAACAATTTTGGAACAAATGTTGCTGCCACGCGTTTCATACCAAAAACATTTGCAACAATTTCATGGTATGGGCCAGTCGATATGCCAACGTCATCAGTGACTTCTCTGATTATGATTCGGCGATCGTTCATAACCATTTCTTCCACTTTTTCCACGTTTTCATCGGTTGTTGATGTGCTGGGTCGTCCGAGGTCTTCATCATCTTTAACGTCATCACGGTCATCTTGGAAACGCTTATATCACTCGTAAACTCTTGTTTTACTCATAGCAGAATCACCATAGACCCTTGTTAACATTTTACACACTCTGTTACACTTTATTGCAGAATTTGATACAAATTCTTTGATTCATATTTTTTAAAAAACGAAAATCGCCGAGCTCATAAAACCACGTCTACCCTTAGCGACTGCCACAGACAAAGTAAACAATGAACACAGCTGAAAATTTTATTATACTTCAGGGGTATGTATACAAACATAACAAAAAAAAATGTTGACAATCGGACTCTCCAAACCCGCCAAATTTTAAAACTCTCGTATGTGACGTGCATATCAAAAACCTTGTACCATGATTTTGTGGGCGACAGATCCACCTTGGCTTCCTTGGATTCCGATTTGCCTGGAGAAATCCACTGACTCCACTGCTGCTTGGTCCATAGATTCATATTTTGTCCGGTCAAATTCGTCGGGATTGCGATTGAACAACGTCAAATCCTCCTTCAGTCATACTCACACCACTTTTTTTAATTTTTGCCAAAATTTACGAGGTTGTCCGCGTAATTTGACAGCAGTCAAGAAGAGCAGTGCTGTTTTTAAATTTTCTACTTAGGAAATTTAGAAATTTATGGACTTGATCCACTCTCGTATCCTTGTTGTATGAAATCGTCTTTTAATACGAAAAGAGGATATAAGCAATATTTGGTTCCGTAAGGCCGTAACATTCTCGTAATTTAATTTCTGCTTCTTAGAAATCAGTTCTTATTCAGAAAAACTGGAATCTTTGCTATCCATCACATGCTCGTACACAATTCCGATCTATGCAGACCTTGTACCGAAATCTGCAAGCATTGCAAAACTTTCTTTTCCGTCCTTTGGTGGCAGATTCTAAGAGTTCTCGCATGACTGCAATGACTCTTTTACCCTTTTCGGTAATCTGAAATGCTAATATCTCAAATCCAGAGTCGTACTTAATATCCTTTACGACTAGTGAAAATAATTTAATACTTCCGCTCTCCTTTAATAAGGATCTCTGTTCTGGATTCTTGGGTACCTTTCTTCATATTCTGTTGATGTAGGATACGCATATGCAAATAAAAGAATGTTCGGATGTATTGCTGGCAATAGGTGGTCCCCGCTTGCTGCGGGCACTATCAAACAGAAAAGTTTTCTGTTTCTGTTCCTTCCCTAAGGACAAAGTTTATAATAAATAATTTCACTAGGTTTACGACAACGAACACCGCTGGAACACGCGTTCTTCGAATAATACATTCTCAAAATGCTTACCACTTGGCTCGTGAAGAGTCTCTGAAAGAAATAGGACAACCTTCCACTCTTTTAGATCCCTGACATGCCGTTTCGAGTTATCCAGATCAAGTCATCTAGCACACGCGAAATTGACCCTCAAAAACGAAATTTGGTATTCTTTCCTGGCAGCTTGGTTTCGAAAGTCATCTTTGCTGGAGCATTAATATACATTCGTTAGATGTGGCCAAGCCAGTGTAGTTGACGCATTTTGGCTTTCTGGACTACGTCGACGTCTTAATACAGCTCATAGAGTTCGCGATGAATTTTCTGTATGAAACCAAATATTCGACGCAAAATTCTTCTCTCGAAAGCAGTGGGCTCAATAAAGTAGAACTGGCTGAATCAATGAATTTCGTCTTCCGAGGTAAGAATTTTGAACTCATCCGTTTCGCCAAATAGCAGCCAAATCTCCACTCGTAGATTTAATGTTTACTTCAAGGGAGGCAAACTGCTTGGCCACTTCAAAGTTGTTATCGTCAACAGTGACGTTTTATCTTAGGCGATGTACAGATAACTCTTTCTATGTAGACAACATGTACTTGGTTTTCCCTTTATTTGTTTCAAAGTCCATTCGTTTCGCTTGGATGGTGCTCTGGACGCGACAGATGATGTCGATGTCGTTTGTTATCCCAGCACCTGAACGCAGATTTAACAAAGATACTCGTACCATCTTCAAAGTTTACGTGTGCCCTGCGCACTGTCTGTTCCAGCACTAAATTGAAGAAATCACATGGCAGTTTTTCTGCTTGCTGAAATCTGGAACATGTTTGAGATAGTTCTATGGATCTCTTTCCGAATTGCACAATGGACCACTTGTTTTCCTTCATCACGAGGCACTGCTGGGATTCGGAAATATTCAGGAATCGCCTCGTAGATCTCAAGACGATGAATCCTGTCATATGCGGCTTTGAAGTCGATGAAGCAATGGTGTGTCTCGACTTGGAATTCCTTAGGTTTTGCCTTATTGTGAAAATTTGATCAACCGCGGATCTGCTGGACCAGAAGTCATACTGGTAACTGCCAATTAATGTGTTGCAGGAGGGCTTGAGTCCTTCACACAATACTTTATGTATGAAGGAGAATCTACAACAAGGACTTTTCATGTACCTGAATAGGGAAGCCGAGCATAGTTCGACGCTATTCTGTCAGGAACCTCGGTATTAATTCTTCCTGAAATATCATACCCAAATGTCCCTAATTTATGAAGATGATTCCACTTTATCTGCGATATATCAGTTTCCAAATTCCCATGCTTTACTGACCGTTTGAATTCAATTTCATTTGGCACAAGACTTTTAGTGGCATTGCCGCGCTTGTAAGAATCTTCTGACAAAATCCATGTTTTGCTGAATATTTTTGATTACACTCTTTCGAATTCACTTTGTTGAGGGTTATGTAATATATTATTGCTTCTGCCGATCCTAATCATCAGCAATTAAGGCTGCAGTCGACTGCAAAATCCATCTGACTCAAAACACTCTGATGTAAATCTCATTAGAATTGGAACTCTTTTCAGTGCATGGATACCAAAGTCAGCGGCTTTTGAAGGATTAAATTAAATCACAAACTCTTCCTAACATTTCCTGGATTTATGTGAGTAGTTTGGGGTAGAATAGCCAGTCCAAAGATACTTTTCAAGTTAGCTCATATGGGATTAACTTTACAAATGCCCCTTTTTGCTTACCCCTTAAACAAATTTAGGAAGAAGAAAGTGTGACCAGTATTATTCCATTGTTTGTTCTTGGAAAGTATGTCGCTTGATTGATATATCTTGTCAAGTGAACAAGGCTGCAATTTTATCTATGGTGTGTTTTAGACTATCAAAATTATTCTTGATTCTGTAGAATTTAATTATTTATTTTTAAATAGGTCTCAGACACAGCTGAATTGCTAAGAAAGATTAGATGAGATTGAGGGAAGGAAAAGGAAGTAAATAAAAGAAAGTGAACAGGTTCTCTTGGGACATCCAAATCTTAGATCAGTTTTAGTTATATTTTCATGTTAGGCACGACAAACACACTGGTATTCGTGTCTGCCATACCTTAGTATTGCTTAGTCTTAAGGAGAAAATTCGTAAAACCCCATAGCTGGGTCATTGAGGTCCACTCGTACAATAAGGAGAGCTCTCAATAATATTTCTATCTGAAACAATATGCCAAGGAGGGATATTTTCTTTGGGTGGTCTGCAGTGTATGCCCTGCTTTCTTCTTATTATCGAATATCCCGGTCTTACAACAAAAAATGCAAACTAATGAGCCCACTAGAGCAAGGACTTTGTTCCTTTAGGCACTTTGGAATCAGCTTATTTTCTGCTAACCAAAGTAGCTGTGGTTATTCTTCGCCACATATCCACTAGAATACTTTTTGCTTCATTGTAAAGGCTTTCCCAATAAGAGGTTTCATTTCAATTGGCACATACCAAGAATATGCGTATCTTTTCCAGAATAAAATTTTCTTTCCATTTGAATCGAGAGAAGAAGGAACGCTATTAAGAAGTATCGGTGAAATCAGCTCCGAAATTTCATACTCCGGCTCTTAAGATAAAATGTTTCATCATATTTTCGCACGTTTGTGACTGTATTTCATCGATAACTGAATCTTGGCTTTGAATGTGTTAATAGACTAGTAAGCATTACCACCAACCTCGCGCTTTCCCAGTAGCCAATTTTGATCATAATTTCAATAAAATTTTCTCGTCATTAGCGCCATCTAGTTGGAAATAAACATGGCCTTCTTACACATCTTTAAGTTTTGGTCATTAAAATTCATTGAACATGGCTTAATAATGACAGATAAGTCATAATGGCTCTCGCCCAAGATAAGTCCAATGACGCCTCGTGCCCAAAATCACATAGGGCGTTGTGGATAGAATGACTTTTTATTTACTCCAAAATTACGACGTTGCTGATAGTCGCCAAGCTTAAGATCTTGCGTCACTTACTAGGCTTTACGACACAAGTTTTCGTACAAAATTCAGTGGAATATTGCATGCGATATACCCAATTCCGGAGTTCAAGATAAGATCGACAAGCCGGATATACTACCGAAGCAACTCAAGTGCCATTTCAGTTTTTTACACTACTAGCGTGCCTCAATAGTTCCTAGGGTAGGTTAGGTTAGGTTAAACAGGAGTAAGATGGATATGCCATCACACAGACACCAGGCACCAAAACGGGCCTGGTTCCCTGTGGAACCAGTTGAATTTGTCTTCAAATGGCAAAAATCTAAACGATCTCCCTGGTGGTTCGTGCCGTCTATTTCCTCTACTTTTTCGAAAAGTACTTCCCTACAAATTTTCTTCGACTACGCGATATTGCCTCGCATTCACACAGTATAAGTGTACTCAATAGCTTTCAGATCACCACAGAATCTGCAAATATCCGTTTTTGACAATTTGAGTCTCTTTGTGTGTTGCGGCAAGAGACAGTGTCCTGTCTGGATTCCTATTACTGTCCTATGCTTATCCCTGTTTAGTTTTATTAAATTTGGGGCGGTTTGATGTTGGCAACCTCACTATTTTCGAGTAGCCCACCTTTTCTTGCAAGCTCATCCGCTTGTTCATTTCCTTTAAAAACGCAGTGTCCTGGCACCCAACATAGTCTTACCCGGTTCTGACCGAATAGTGCCTTGAGCACTGTGTGACAGCCCCTGACTGTATGAGAGTTAACTTTGGTTGATTCCGTTGCCTTAAGTGCGGCCTGGCTAAGGATAGACAGAGCCTAAGAGTCAATATCGAAACCAAACACACCTGAGTTTCAAACCACTACATCACAAACAATGCTTTCCTTTCTCCTCCTTCTATCTTTCCGCCCGCGCCCTGGCAACAGTATAAGGGTATTCATAACCCCTTAGGCGCGTGTAAATTATAAAAAAAAAAAAAAAAAAAAAAAAATTGGAAGACACTGCTTGCGCCCGGTAGTCTTATACACACTCTTAGTTCTGGGTCTTCTGAGAAAATACCAGAATCTGTTCCTTTCTCTATTTTTGAGCCAACTGTGAAAATTATAATTTCATTTGACGTCTCCGGATATGTTATATCGTAGGGGATGTCGAAGTCGACCAAGGAAAAAAAAGTAGGTCCTATTTCTCAACAAATTTTACTATTGCTGGGCGATAAGGTGCCTCAAGTCCACCGAAAACTTTTTTGGTCTTTTCACCATTTTCGTAGTGAATTTCAGCAATTCCGGTGCCACACGAAATCTGCATTTTTCAAAATTAGCCGGACACCATCGATTGTTGCGCCTGGGGTGTTTGCTGTGCTATCACCTGCTGTAACCATATTTTAAGGGTATTCTGAACTGCCGAATATAAAAAATTCTATATCGTGGTCCGGTACACCGCCCCAGTGATACTTTGTTGATACTCATCATCATCGTCCAAAAAACTATGGACCGATGCCTCTCTCGACCGTAATTCCACACCAAAGAGTGTATATTAGGACGACGCAACGCACTCGGATTCTCTGTACCCTGAATTCGCCAGTTCTGTTTATTTACGTATCCATTTCAACGGAACTACTCCTCATCGTTCATAATTTGTTGATTAAAGAGGTTAGAATTGAGCAATAGCTGTACTAATCAACAATAAATTGTTGACGCACTTCTAAATCGCATCGTAATTGTTCGTTGGCCAATTAAATCTTGTATGGAGATAACTTCGGCTCAAGTTTTAAAATTCGCCTTAGCGAATTTTCTGTAGATATCGAATAGCACGTAGGATAATCGTCATTGACAGAATGCTAAGCTTGGTCCTTGCGAACAGGCCGATCAAATACCTCACCCACTCACTAAAACGGGTGATTGAGTTTCTTGTTGTGGGTGCCATAGGAGATGTTGAAACACTCATAATGCTGACGGCATTTTCTTTGCATTGTACGAGTAATAATAAAAAGAATTCTTACTTTTACCTTTGGTGGCATTTAACAGACCTCAACCAACAAGACTTTCCAGCCAGCTCGATCGCTAGCAAGTTGATTCCAGCGACGCACATGAAGTAAGTTGAGGTTCCCTTCTAACTGCGTGCGACATCCTAAGTAAGGTGGTCCTATACTGCGTTGCCCCACTGGAATGGACTCAAAGACCATTCGGGCTAGAGCACATCTTCTAAATATATTCAGCTTTCATTTCATGGGGAGAGTTCAAGTGGCTGCGTCGTACAACAGAACAGGGATGATGAGGGTCGTGTATATGTCTTTTCCGCTACTAGAGACAGGACAGGGCTTGGGAATATTAGTTATCTGCAGAGCATGGGTAGATAAATTACTTTACTACCTTATGGTTGTCGATAGTCACGTTTCGCCTAAGCCTTCCGTATTGATTGTCCTTGTTTGATGACAGCATATATTTGTTTAGATTTAATTGACGGCCAGACCCATTTTTGTTGCTTCTGTATCACTACTCACAGAAATACCATTGACATCCCACTCTTTTCTCCTGATTATGTCAGTGTCATCTGCATATGCGACAAGTTTGAAATACTGACTTGTGAGTTGCGCACAATACTTCCAACTACGACCTTAATGAAGTCTCATGATAGCGCATCGTCCTGTCTAAAACTCTTTTCAACGTCAAAAGATTCGGTGATGTTTCTAAGGACTTTGAAAGAGCTGACGGAGCTCTCCATCTGCATACTGATGATCCGAACAAGTTTGGTAGGGATGCCAAGACCAGACATGGTTCGGTATAGCTGATCTCTATAGACGCTATCATAAACAATCTTCAAATTGATGAAGAGGCGGTGGGTATCCATTTGGTATTCTCGGGTCTTTTTTGTCGATGGTGGATTTACCAGGTCTGAAGCCGCCATTATAGGGACCTATCAGGTTGTTGACGATCGGTTTGAGACATTCATATTATAAAATACGGCTGCATGGACTTTGTCTGCGAGGTTTAATGGACTTCCTTATGCCTTTGTATTTAGTTGTTTAGCAGTTTAGGTCGACGCCTTCCTTCAGAATCGGACGAACGATGCTCAGATTCCATTCAACGGGCATAAGTTTCTCCATATCCAATTGTACTTATGAGATGATGCAAGGAGTATGCAGGTCATTTCCTTAAGTTTCAAAGGACTCGGAATTATGAAGTTGCACAAATTTGATTACAATTTAAAAAAAAAACAGTAATTAAAAAATTGTTAAAACTTAAATTAGAAATTACAGGCTAGAATCCGACGATCAAAATTTCCGATGATTTCTTGCAATGTAAGGGGGTCAACGGCCTCAACCTCTGTTCGAACTATTCTTGGATTGCTGGTGTTGAACTTCGCCCTCAACACCATAAAAAAGTCGAACAAGACTGAATCGTATAGTCTCGTGTGATTGACACCCTCCATGTGATCTTTAAATTTCGCTTACAAAAAAGTGGCAGTTTGATGAGAAGTGTATGCCGTAGCGCCGCGTCGTCTGGTTGAAACCATATCTCACACATATCCAATTCTACCAATTGCGGGAAGAAAAAGTCGGTCAAGATTTGTTGATAATGTTCATTGTTCAGTTGTTCACAGCCTCTTTATCGACATCTTCGAAAAAAAAAACAGTTTAATGATGGCGCCAGCATACAGGCCGCATGCGCCAACTTTGCTACAAAAATGTAATTCGTCAGAAAATATCGCTTTTGATGAAAATTGTCTCTTGCTTCAAGAATGCATTGACCGACATATTAATGTCTTGCGTGGTCTACGTACATATAATGGCTTCAATTTTTGTGAATCTTGGATCTTGTATGGGTATAAGTACAGGTCCTGGCCAAAATCCTGACCAATGATTGCCCTTGGCGACTAATGGGGATACTTGGCGAATTTCAAATACTTTAGCTTTCAGTGGTGATGTTTTGACGTATATGTGCTTTCTGTGCATGTTGATGTGTTGCTTGAAGTGAACAACTAAGCAATTACGCAAATTCAAGGTATAAAGGAACGATTATGTTGACCGAAAACGATGTTGGCCGATTAGAATAGTCATTTTCATTATAACTTTGTACTCGTAGTAATTATGAATTTAGTAAATGACATAAAATAAAGACCAACAGCCACACAAGGGGTTCACCTTTTATACCCATAAATCAGGGATATGCACCATTTGCAAGGTGTTCAAAAATTGTTCCTTCCAACCCCAAACCTGATAATATTTGCTCAATTTTTAACACAATTCTAACAATTTTTATTTATCCTCCGTCCCCAATTAAATCAAATTTTCCAATTTCAAAAAAGTCATTATTTTAGCTGTCCCTCAAAAATAGAAGTATTGACATTTTCATAGCAAAAAGAAATATTTTAAATAATAAATAGAAATTAAAAAAAAAAATAAAAATAAAACTGCGCATTCTAACACTGCCAAAAAGAAAAGAAAATAAAAAAAAACGCATAGAAGAGATTCTCCTAAAAATATAAACAAAATAAATATTTCTCTTAAATAAAAAAAAATTATATATCAACGCTAAGCAAATAAAACAAAAGAAAAAAATAGTTAGAATGACAATGACGCAATACGTTTTGTACATAATCCCATAAAATATTTGAGCAAATTAAAAACGAAATTCCAATTATGTAACTTAACTAAAATTAAGTTTTTATTTAACGAATTTTATTTTATTATTTTTTTTTTTAACTTCAAAATATGAACCAAAACAAAACGTGTTTTCATCCTGCTTTATATGATTTGGATTTGATTTTATTTTCGGTCCGATTTTATATGAAATACACCGGACTATTCTCAAAATGGCAATAAATAAACACAAAATAGGACAGCATCTTTTTAAATAAAATAAAAATGAGAAAAAAAAAATACAATGAAAGAGAAAAAGAAAGAAGAAACGATGAAAGGAAAATGTTTAAATAAAAATAAGAATTTAACAAAGATGAAAGAACGAAATATTTCAATACTGTAAAATACACTCACTCACAATGAAAGTCAACTCATTCTCCTTATGGATAAGTTTTTAATTGTAAAGAAGAGATTAAAGTAAATAAAATAAATATAAGTGAAATGAATATTAAATGGATTTTTCTGTTACTACACCCTCTATAGGGGCCATGGAGACAAGCATTCACATATTTTATTTACCCTCAGTTGGCAGCATATTTGAATGTGCAACTTATGGAATTTAAATGAAGGGGTTTTACATTTTCCACTTTTTTTTTTCTCTTTTCTGAGTGTGTATTTCTTGTGAAGGCACATTTTAAACAATGTTGAGAATGCCGGTTGAGGGATGGGAGCTTGCAGATTCCTTTTTTCAAAAACATCAATCGCTTCAATATTGACCAGATGTGAAATGAACACCATGCCAGCAAATATTCCACTTTAACTACTCATGAAATAATTCGACATAACAGGTATGCAATCTACATGTTCCTCGGGCAATCATCATGTACAATAGATTGAAAATATGAAGATTCTACTCAGCACGATGAAATCAAAAACCTGCATTCTTGGAGAATTTTCAACCACCTCCAATGACCAATATCAGAAATGCCTTATTGGCAGTGCTTATGTCCCTCACCGTGATTTTGTTCTTAGTGAATTGGAGGCCGATGTGTCTTACTTAACCTCGTCTTATCAAAATGTTATATAGGGTCACCAGATAAGAACGATAGGAAACAAAATTTAAATAAAACAACAACGATGTGGCTTTATTTTGAAGCTACGTTCATGCCATTATGTGTGGAGTAGCAAACGGCCGCCTCGGTTTTGTTGGCAGTACTGCAAGCTGTCGGTCCAATTTTTGATGACTCGGTCCAATATGTACGGCGTTATTCCGGCAATAGCGTGTCGAATATTGGCTTCGAGCTCGTCCAGAATGGTTGGCTTGTTAGCGTAGACTAACGACTTGACGTACCCCCAGAGAAAATAATCGAGTGGTATCAAATCACATGATCGCGGCGGCCAATTGATGGACACTCGCCGTGAGATGACGCAGTCGCCAAATTTCTCCTTCACAACTTCGAACGCTGCGTCGCTTGTATGTCATGTAGCGCCCTCTACTTGGAACCACAGCTCGGATATATCAATGTTGTCGAGCTCTGACTACAGAAAGTCGGTTAACATCACTCTATACCTGAGGCCATTGACGGTGAAGGTGTCTATTTCTTCATTTCGAAAGAAACAAGGTCCGATGATGCCGCATGCCATTGTGTTAGCTCCAATAAAGGCAATTTTACTTCTTGATATTTTTTTTTTGCTGTCGGAATAGAACACTTAGACAAAGAGCTAATCCATTTTTGTCTTTGCAACTTCCTTTGAAATCCGTCAGCCTTACGAAGAGAGATGAGTAAGCGCTTCAGAGATAGGGTGCCTACAGTATCAGCACCCACCACGTGATTCGTGAAAAACTCTCCTCTGAACCTTGTCTGGCAAGTTGATCTGCGATTTCATTTCTTGTGATCCCATTGTGACCTGGGACACAGACAGGGGTCACTGAATTTAGCCTTCCGACTGCGTTCAGTAGTCGTAAGAGGGTTCAGCAAGGCTCTAAGCGAAGCTTGGATGTCGCTACAGACGCAAATGCTTCGCCTCCTCCACAAATATAGTTCGCTGCTATCAGGATTGCGTAAATCTCCGCTTGGAACAGCTGCGACTTTTCCTAACGTGAAGTGAAATCTAACGTTGTCGTCCTCCGGAAAGACCCCAGCGCCACATCCTACATTGGTTTTAGAGCCGTCCGTGAAGACCCGACTACATCCCTCTCCTGGCTCAGATTCAGACCGGCCTAAACTGGTCCTGAGCACAAGGAAAGTCGATTCCGTATTGTTTCTGCAACAGAAGTTCTGGAACGGACGGCATGTCCATAAGACCACAGTCATAAAACAGTAGGTCCGCAAGGTCATCAAAGCACCTGTGTGAGTTATACCTAAGACCACTTCTTTTTAAGCGAAAGATAGCTTTGAAAGTGTTGTCCATGATATTAATACCAAGGGCAGGGAGATACATCAATGGGTCTAGAGCGGAGACAGGTGTTCTGCGGAAAGCCCCCCGTAGTCGAGACAAACCATTCTTTGGAGTCTGGTAAAAGCAGCAATTGCGTACATATTTCCGCGAGAGCTTATTCCACCAGACAACCGACATATAGGATATAATTGGCCTTATCATAGCAGTGTTGCTATGATAATGAATGCCAATAGCGCCTTAGATGCCTTCGACGGAACATGTTTAGTCCAGAGAAGTTTGTTATCCAGGATGACACCCAAATACTTAGCTTCTTTGGAGAATTGGATGGATATCCCTTAAAGCACAATATGAGTCAGACCAGGCAGCTTCCTCCGTCTGGTAAAGAGAAGAACCTCAGGTTTTGACTGGAACCCCATTTCTAGTGAATCAGTGTCGACCTCGTCTAGGCCTGCCTGCAAACAGTCACTAGACGCGATCCAAAAGACAACAGACAGTGCAGTTACATCATCCGCGTATGCTTTTGCATATGCGTTACAACTATTGAGCGCGTTGAGCAGTGGGTCGACCAGGATGCACCATAGCAGTGGAGACAGAACGCTGCATTGCGGGCAGCCACTGTTTACACCCGCAACCTCATATTTGGCCATACCCAGCATTTGCGGTCAATGTCGTATTCACCATCATTGGTTCGACTTTTACGGTCGACATAATCGACTTACTGACCAAATTTCGCACCAATTTCACTCTATTGGACATCAAGCTACCTACCCGTATGCGTAGAGCGCGTACAGAGGAAAATATTGCTGCTGTATCTGCCAGTGTTAATGAGGACCGTGATTTAGCCATTCGTCGCCGTTCGCAGAAACTGGGATTGTGTTATTCGACTACGTGGAAGACTTTACGCAAGGACCTTGGTATAAAACCTTACAAAATACCGTTCGTGCAAAAACTGAAGCCGAACGATCTGCCACAGCGTCTAATTTTCTGTAAGTGGGCCTTAAAAAAGCTGGAGGAATATTCGCTTTTTCTTCGAAAAATTGTCTTGAGCGACGAAGCTCATTTCTGGTTGAATAAACAAAACTGCCGTATTTCGTCAAATGAGCAACCTCGGCCAATACAAGAGCTGTCAATGCACTAGAAAAAATGCACTGTTTGGTGCGGTTTATGGTCCGGCGGAATTATTGGGCCGTATTTTTTCAAAGATGAGAGCAACGTTAACGTCAATGGCGGCCGCTATTGTTCAATGATTTCGCACTGTTATTTGCCCAAAATGTACGAACTGAACCTGGTCGACATGTGGTTCCAACAAGACAGCGCATACTTGCCCCAAACCAAGGGAATCGATGGACCAATTAAGAAACGAGTTCGGTGAGCAATTTACCTTTCGTTTTGGACCGGGAATTGGCCAGCTAGATCGTGCGATTCGACGGCTTTAGACTACTTTTTATGTCAAATCACTCATTCATACCGATCAACCAGCGTCCATTGCAGCCTAGGAAGACAACATTACACGTGTTATTAGCGAGATACCAGCCAATATGGTCAAAGAAGTGATTTAGTGATGTAGACGTTCCACAAGGCTCAATATTTTGACTTTTGGTGTTCGTTTTGTACATACCCCCAAGTTTGTAAACATACTACCAAGCACCTTATTTTCTTTTTATTTTTTTATTTTGCACTCCATCAAGGGATTTGAGTACCCTTAAAATGCTTGAACACAACGCGGGCGAAGGAAAATTAAGGAGGAAAGAAGGAGAGCTGCCGATGAATGTTGGTTTTAAATGTTTGATGGTTGTAATGACTGAGAAATAAAGACCTCAGCAATGCATTCCATATCCTAGTCGTACGGCTTTGGAATGAATCACGAAGGTGTACTAATAAGCATTCATACTGAGACGGGTGTTACGGTTAAAAGTTTCAAGTGCGGTATGCTGCAGGCGATTTTTTTTAGCACTGCTGGTGGAAATTGCGATAGAACAAAATAAGACACGAGACATTTCGTCGGTGTTCGAGGGTGTCCTTTGATTGAGTGATATTAGCATCACCTATGGTTTTTAGGTTTTTATGTTATCTAGCAGGAGAACATATGTTATAGGAGCGCGTGACCAGATGGGGGTATGGTACTCCAATTTTGGGCGGGTGAACGTTTTATACTGTAGATTTAGGCCAGATCAGAGGGGATGAAATATTTCTTGCATCGCTTGAGGAAACCTAGACACTTCGCAGCATTTTTGACGATACCGATTTGACCACATAACGTAAGTTGGCATTGACACACATACCGAGAATGGAAAGTTTATCGGTTTTGACGATGCAAGTGCCATTCATGGATAATGGCTGGGTGTTAAAATTTCGCTTTAATGACAGCAGACAGCATTGTGTTTTGGAAGCATTAAATTCTACTCTCTTAGTGGATCCCCAATTAGTTATGCTGTCAATATCATAATTTAATGAGCTTAACATAGGTTGCCGTTCCCGTTCTATAGTTGAAGAACAGGGACGTGACTCCGGGAACGAGTATAAGAAGCAGAAAGTACTGTTGTAAGCAAAGGAATATATTGAGTTAGAAGCGGCAAACAAGAGATCATTGATAAAAATTAAAAAGAGTGTTGGAGACAGGACGAAGCCGTCGGACACACTAGCATTTATTTGGTGGATATCAGACTAGAAACCATTTAAGACAAATTGAGTTGAACATTCCGAAAGGTTATTTCTAGTCCATTGAAGAAGAAGTCATCGATCCCAAAAGCACGCATTTTCGGCAAAAGAGCCTGATGCCAAACTTTGTCAAATGCCTTAGAAATATCAAGTGCAACTATCTTGCTATCGTCAGTTTGATGGACGCTTTGGTTCCACTTTTTGGTCAGACATGCCATCAAATCATCAGTGCACCTATTGCTATGAAAACCGTACTTCCGGTCACTTAGAAGTTTTCGCGTTTCCATGACCTTGGAAAGAAGGGACGCAATGGGTCTATAGGAAGAAAGAGTAGACGAATCGCCTTTTCTAGGGACGAGCTGGACAAATTCTGTTTTACATCTGCTCGGTAAGCGTCCTATGGAGTAAGATTGATGAGAAAGATTGTGGAGTAATTTTGCCAGTTTGAAAAAATACCTCTTCAGAAAGAGGAGATATGCCTTCTGGCACAATCTGGAAGTCTTGATCTTACAACAAAGTGTGCAGCAAGCAGGTTGGCCTTGTCAGAAGAACTGACAGCGGGAATTTTATTATAAATTAGCGATGGGATTGAGGATGACTCGGAATTTCTAATGTTTCTGACAATTTCTTTTACTACCTCTGGGACATTTTAGTATTTCTTCCTCAATCTGTAGTCATGGTGAAATTTTACACGCTTAAGAAATGCGTTGTAGTCATTTCTGGCTTCGGTCTTTAGGGACCGAAAGAACATTTCTCTAATCCTGGCAGCCTGTTTAGAGCTGGAGTCGTACCATAACTTTTCATTTGGTATGATACTCTTCATCCGATGAGGAATAAAGGATCTCATTCTAAAGAGAATAGTGCCTTTGATCACATCAGCAGTGGCATCCACGTCGTTATCGAGGAAACATAACAACCAGTTGAAAATCCTAAAGAAGCTGTTAAGACCGCTCCGGTTGGCTTTCTCGTATTGTCATACGGTTCTTTTATGAGTCAATTGTGTTGTCTGTATACGAGAAATTAGCTGGTCTGACGCATTAGTCCGACGAGCCGAGGGATGGATGCGAAGACTCTGCGGATCGGAGCGTTGCGTGTCCATTCGTTCTACATATACTAGCCACCTCAGGCAACTGATGCGTAGTTTTTTGACTAGATCGATGTCGTCGTACAGCTCATAGAGTTCTTTGTTATATCTTCTTCTCCAAAGCCCGCCAGAGCGACGTCTCTGTTGGCAAGTTGGCAATATTACCAATGTTAATAGATTTCAGGATACATGTTCGGGAAAGGTTATTGGGATCTCTTCCGATTGCAGCTTTCCTTTGCTATATTTTCTTGCAGTAACACCAGCCTAAAATGTGAGATTACTACCTCCGTACCAACAGCTTATCGAAGGCTACAAGCGGAATAAACAAAAACTATGAAATGCATTCGAAGTCAAAACTGACGTGCGTGATATGCGAAAAGGTGAATCCTTACGTCCGTACTGTTTCGATTACCGATAATCCTTAAGGTTTAGCACATAACTGTTGCTAATTAAGTCGCTACAATTTTTATTGGAAATAATATGACTAGTAGGCTAATTGCCGTCTACGCGGATAACCAGTCAGCTATGGGCTTATATCAATTAGTTCGAAGATTGTAGGAACCTCCGAGAATTTTGTAACTGAAATATGGAGTCCCAATATGGTGCTAGGTACCAGGTCACGCGGATATCCCAGGCGGCAAAAAGCTGATAAGTTTGCTCACCACTTTGTCTAAGCTGCCTAGCGGACGGCCATTATAAACATCGAGGATGACGCCATTGAGTTAAGCAAGTCTACATTGCGTTCAGTTCAGAAAAAATTTCATTTTCTAGTAAAAGGTCTATCTTTGAAGTCGTCCCTGACTATTCGTCTCTATTACCATTCCGGGCACTGCGTTATGGTCATTAATATTAAACGTCTGAGTGTGCGGAACAACAACTTTATCAGGAGTTGCCATGTTGTTTGGATGTGTTCCCCAATGGCCGGGCATGCTGGTCTACCCTTATCTTCAGCAGCAAAGGAAAGGTGTGCTCTTTGATAGTTATTTCGATGGGGTAAATAGATGCCAGAGCTATCTCATTCCGTTCATCATAATTAAGATACTAGCGACAATGTTTCCATTTTTGTTAAGTAAAGACGAATCATCCCTAAAAACAAAATTGGTTGCGATCTGAGATGTTGTTATGTTTCAACCTCACGACCACCAACAGCAAATCAAAACACCTCAAAAGCTCTGAAAGTTATTTTTCTGTTTCACAAACCAGCGTAAAATATGAAACACTACTTTTGTGAAAGTCATATTATAATTTCGTCCACCCTGTAAAAGTTTGTGTTAAAGCACGGAGCTTTTAGCTGAATTTGTAAATTTGGTAAGGAAATTTAATAAGTGAAAATTTACTAAAAGCTCCGTGGTAAAGCTCAATCTAGCTTAACTTTTACAAGGTGGTAAATATGTACTCGTAAATGCACAATCTAGACCAATTTGAAAAATTATATGAGTGGATCTCTTTCTTTTTACGGCTAAAATTTGATCAACTCTTTGGGCAAGGTCAATTTGATTGATGAGCACATCGCAGCAAGCTTAACGCTTCCACATTATGTCATGTGTCCACCTATTCTAGAGCGCATTGAATCCTTTATGGGACTCGTATGGTAGAAAAATCATAAATCCCCCATTAGAAGGGCGACTGGTTGTTGCTCGCATAAAGGGTCTGAAGGGACCTATTCTATCTCCCGATACAATGCCTCTTCTGCTAAGGTATGTGCTCTTGCGACCGCTTTTTTCGCTTCTTTTTGGAAACATTCATAGTCAAGTTCAAAATGAACATTATTGGTTTCGCTATTTTCGCTGTACCTAGTCCACATTTCAAAGGCTTTCGTTCTTTACCGCCATATTCGTCTTATAATTTCATCTGCACTTTCTTTATTTATGTGGCGCCTGTTTTTTGAAATACCGGGTAGAGTTTTCCACTACTCTTACTTGTAGTGGAGCTGGTTTTTTCGGAGTTGCTTCATCTACTTTGTGCGGTTAGTTCTTTTCCCAAAACAGGCCTATTTTCTTGTTTAAATTCAGCCAGCGGCGTAATTCCGGCAACAGTGTGTTGAATGTTGGCCTCGAGCTCTTCCAAAGTGGTTGGCTTGTTAACCTAGACTAAGGGCATGCCGTAGCCCCAGAGAAAATAATCGAGTGGTGCCAAATTGCATGATCCGGCCAATTGAAGAACGCTCGCCCTGAGATGACCCAGTCGCTAAATTTCTCCTTCACAACTTTGAGCGTTGCTTCGCTTATATGGCATGCAGCGCTCGGATATATCGATGTTGTCGAGCTCTGACCACAGAAAGCCGGTTAACATCGCTCTATACCTGAGACCATTGACGATAACCGTGTCTCCTACCTCATTTTGAAAGAAATAAGGTCCGATGATGCCGCCATGCCATAAACCACACCAATCACTCAATCTTTGTGGATGTATTGATGCTTTTTTGAACACTTGTGGATTGTGTTCACTCCAACAATGGCAATTTTACTTGTTGAAGTAGCCGCTGAGCCAAAAATGGGCCTCGTCCGAGAAGATGATTTTTTGGACAAAATCCGAATCTCGGGCCAACATTTCTAGCGCCCAATTAGCGAACTCGCTGCATTGTCTATGGTCGTCTTTCTTCAATTCTTACGTTAGCGAAATCTTATATGGATGTGGACCCAAATCCAACCGCAAAATAAGCCGGGTTGACTCTCTGGCGATCCCCAATTTAGTTGATCGGCGCCGAATCTGGGTCTTCTTCTGACCGCTACGGTGCCTATGTTTTCTTCATTCCGCAACAACCTCTGTCTGACGTGGTCTAAGATCTAAAAGAGTGTACTTACGCTCAAACTTTTTCACTGTGCGACCAATTGCCTACACACTGAAGCCATGATGAAGACCGACCTCACGTTGCGTACTTACAACTGAGCCGGAATTTCGGCAATATTTTTTAATAATTTCCGCACGTTCGGCAAGCGATGCATGATGAAATGGCAAAGCTTACTGAATATTTCGACATCTGATTGTAATTGGTAACTTTGACAGCTGCTGAAACATAACAATTGGAAAAGCTATCATTGCTATCTGATCACCCGTTACAACGTATCACTATTTGCTGCTTATTTTGGGCTGGAGGCATCATCAGACCATTCTTCTTTGAAAATGCTGGGAGTCAGGTAATAATAGTTAATAGTGCTAATAGTTTTTTGTACCTAAATTGCAAGATATGGATGTGGATGGCATACAGGCTAAGAAACATCACTGCATGAGTCATTTCCTGATCATGTAACTGTTCGCTTGGTTGATCAGAATTGGCCGTCCTGATCAAGGGACTTGACGCCGTTGAACTTTTGATTTGAGGTTTGCTGAAGTCGAAGGGTTATGCCAAAAAGCCCACTGCTACCCACTTCTTGAAGGAGCAAATTAAGCGCTGAATTTTCATTGATTCAGCCGCATTTACACAAAACTGTCCTGGAAAATTTCGATAAAAGAGTGCATATGTGCCAGGAAAGCCATGGAGGCTATTTACCCGATATGCTATTCCAAACATAGCCCTATACTGCATACTCTTTGCGCTGGGGGTCAATATCTTTTTTTGTGCACCAAAATTCCGTGCATCGGTTTTGCGTTACCGTCTTTTTCTCATGTCATATCGTTCAGGACTAGTGCTTATTTGGTATTGCTTCTCAGTTTCATCTAGGAGTTAGGTAGTAAAAGGGTTTGATTACACGTGTTCTTTGTGTAGGCAAAATATCTCTTCTAAAATCTAGCAAGCGTAACCGAGATCAATTACACACAAAATGCTGCTGATCGTAAACGTGAATCTCGTAAACGACAGGCAGATGGGAAACGAGAAGACAATAAACAGCGAATGCGAGAAGCTACACTTATGGAGTATCAGAAACGTAAATCTGAAGAATTACAAGCCGATGATTCCATTTCCGAACCGCCACGAAAAATCTTTGTGAACGAATGCGTCGCTGCTGGTATTGAATTTGAACGTCGCTTCATCGAAAACAGATTCGAAAACAATTGCGATCGTTTGTGGTTTGAACGTGACATAAAACACGTGCCGGCGAAAGTTGTCGATTAGATTGGCGTCAAATATCTCAACGAAAAGCCATACAGTATACTCGAAAGTGATACTTGCTTTAAAGCACTACTCGATATGAATCTGCCTCGTTTAGAGATGGTCAACGGATTTCCCTACCCCCCATTTCCATCAATTGGTGTCACCACGTATTCCGCTCGTGCAAATTCGACGACTTCTCTTTGTGAACGTTTCTAAAGGCATTATCGGACAGGTAATTAATATCCTAGAAGACGTTGATTCGGTAATTTCCGACCTTCCTCGTCAACTGGCCGATGACTATGCGTGATGTTGAGTACCTCCACCAGAATTGATGAGCATTCGGGCCCGATTTGTTGCATTTTCCATCACTCTTGCCAGAACTTCCGGCGATAGGTCCTCACATTCTTGATGGATATTCTCCCCCCAGAACTTCGGCTGTGTCGCATGTAGTATACACCGTTGCTCCATCCTGCTCGAACCATATCCAATTGAGGAAGGAGAAACTCGTTGAGCATGGCTTTGTAGCGCTCGCCGTCTACAGTTGTCGTTTGGCCCACGGCGTTTTCATCTTCAACTACAGCTGCAATATTTTCAACAGAACGGATGTCGACCAGACCTTTTAGTATCTCGTATTGTCCCACACTCTTCTAGGCGAGCGGCTAAACGTTGTAGTGTTTGCACAGTTAGTATCGGACGACCGAGAAATTTGCGCCGAAATTCACGCTGCGCCAACACCACCGACGAATTATTCCACAACAAAATCGCAACAATTATTCCGCAGTTTGTAGGAGTATAGCGATTAATGTCTTGTTGGCGTGTATTTTGTATCTGTTTACTTCACAAATGTCAAAATAGGATTGACATTTGCCGCCATTTGCAAAAATTATATCATTTCAGTTAGGGTGACGTTTTTTGCTTCACCTAGTACAATACATAACGTCTCGCTGCATAATAAAAAGCCTGCGTCCGTTTACGTGCTGGCTTGAAGGCTATTCTTTCCGGCCATATTCCATAGATGCTCTCCTTGCCTACTTTGGCATTAAAATCTCCAAGAAGAATTTTCTATTCATATTTGAGGCACTTCTCTTAGGCTTAATCGAGGCGTTCTTAGTAGCAGACTTTCTTAAGTTCGTCCTCTCCTATCAGGGCGTAGGAATTTATGAAGTTTTGTGTTGACGAAATTACACTTAATACGAATCGCCATCAGGTGTTCGCTTACATTCCTGAAGTTCCTTAAGTCTTCCTCTCATGGAAAATTTTTAACCGAATAAACGCTGCGACTGCAGTCTTAGTCGTACCGGGTATCTGTAGCGTTCTCCCAGCTTCTCATCCTCTTTCTGTCCGATCTAACCTATCGCACTTCTTAGATGGCGGTTTGTAATTGTTGAGGACTTCCGCTAATTGTTCCATTGCACGCTGTTCGATGAGGGTCCGAATATTCCACTTGTATATCCGAAGGTCGTTGTCAGGCTCAGGCCAGTATTATGCTTCTGGTCGATCACGTACTTATTGTTGTAGCCTGTTGTTATCGGGAGCCATTATCTTTAGGTAGGGCAAGAATTACTACAAACTTGATTGTTTCGCTGCAGGCTAAGCGACAGTCATCAGTCTCGCTCAATCGCCCCGAAGATCCCCGGTACTTCGATTAGCTAATACACAATATTGTACAAAAAAAGATGTCTATCTACATTGAGACATATTTTAATTGTTTTTGATGTCTGCAGCCATATTTTCTAGAATATACAATTGTTTAGCCCATTTTTGCCCGGTGTTCCCAAATGGGAACAGCGATACCATCTGTTTTGTTTACATCGTAGTTGAAGAAATCAGCAGCGCGTTGGGTGTCGCGTTTGCTTACGTTAGACCAAAACCGTGTTCGAATGAGCATTTACAACGCTCTGTTGGCGCAGATTAGGCGCAATAAATCCGAGTTTTGGCGCCGATTAATTACTGTAGATGAAACTTGAACACACCATTATACGCCCGAAACAAAAATTCAGTCAAAATAGTGGACTGCAAAGGGCTCCAAAAAAAGCAAAAACTGTTTTTTCAGCTGGGAAAGTGATGGCGACTGTTTTTTGCGATAGTAAAGGAGTTATCTTAATCGATTATCTTCAAAAAGGAAAAACCATTACAGGAACATACTACGCATCATTACTTGACAAGCTGAAGGCAGAAATTGCGGAAAAACGGCCACATTTGCAGAAAAAGAAAATTACAGTTTGAACTACTTGATCATCCGCCTTATTCACCAGATCTAGCCCCAAGCGACTTTGTTCCCTCATCTAAAAACTGCGCTCGGAGGACAGAGATTTTCGTCAAATGAGGAGGCAATCACCTTCGTGAACAATTATTTTGCAGAGAAAGACGCCAAGTACTATTTGTACGGGTTAGAGAGACGGGAGCATCGCTGGGAGAAGTGTTTAGAGTTACAAGGAGACTATGTAGAAAAATAAAAAAACATTTGAGAAAAAATGTCTTGTATCATTGTTCGGTCGGAAACTTTTCAGGAAACCCTCGTACTTACTGCTATCCCAAGGCCAGTTGAGTGTTTTGAGTTATTTTTTGATGAGGTTGGCATTAGCAGCCTGCAAAACATGTTTGTAAAATACGCAGGTCAAAATGGTGACCATACATTTGCCATAAGTTGTGACGAGTTAATATGTTTCATTGGGATACTGGTCATCTTAGGATATATTACAGTATCTAAATGGAGAATGATGTGGGAGTCAAACACTGAAAGTTACAATAGTTTTGTAAGCAATGTGCTGACAACACCAATCTCGCTTTCAACGGCAAGTTTGCCATAGTATCTCCTTTGATATCACTGCTAAATGAACGGTTTTTGATAAACGCCCAACTTTAAGAAAAATTGTCTATTGATGAAAATATGGTACCCTACTTTGGTCAACATCCGTCCAAACAATTTCCAAAAGGAAAACCAATAAAATTTCTGTACAAAATGTGGTGCGTCTGCGATCCCAAAGGGTACTTAATCCAGTTTTATCCTTACCCAGAAAAACATTTGAGAAGAGAAAAAAATGTCAGTCTTGGTCAACATGTAGTGCTGACAATCGTACATAAACTGCCAAAAGCCCCTTATAAAATCTACGCTGATCGTTTTTACTCCACCATTTCACTAGCAAATATATTAAAATCCAAAGGAATGGGATACACTGGAACAATTATGTGGAATAGACTTCAGAAATATCCACTTCCAGATAAGAAATCAGTAGAAAAAAAACCGAGAGGCTCATCTGGTTTCATCACTGACATAAATTCTGGTTTGTTAGTCGTAGTATGGAATGATAAAGAGCAGTGTACATCATTAGCACTCGTGACCCTGCTAACCCTTCTACAACTGTGAGTAGGTGGTCACAGACATGGGTGAAATGGATCTCATGGACCAAAATGTGAGTGAATACCGTGTTTCAATACGTTCTAAAAAATGGTGGTAGCCTATTTTCATATATCACCTTGGTCAAAGATCCCGGAAGTTATTCAGAAAATTTCAAATAAAAGTTTATTCATCTAAATCTATTTTGTCCCCTTCAAAGTAACCCCCATCGACTGCAACACACTTATGCCAGCGCTTGATCCAATCCTCGAAACATTTTTTATGTTCGGTTTTCGGTATGTCCATCAGGGATTACTGCGATTTTTCCATTACTTCCTCACGGCTGCTGAAACGCGTTCCCCGTGGTTTTTTAACTCGATTGAACAGAAAGAAGTCACGGAAAGCCAAATCAGGTGAATTCGGTGGCTGTTGGATGGTATTTGTTGCATTTTTCGTCAAATTACGAATAATGATGGCACTGTTCGACGGTGCGTTATCATGGTGCAAAATCCACGAGTTTTCTGCCTACAATTCTGGTCTCTTTCGGCGAATTGCTTCATGCAAACGTCTCGTAACGCCCAAATACTCGTAATACTCTTTGTCTGGCCTTCTGGCAAAAATTCATGATGCACTACACCGTTCTACTCGTAATCCATAAAAACCGTGAGCATTGCCTTCTTTTTTGACTGAAAACGACGTGGTTTTTTTGGTCTCATTTGGCTCATTTGGTGAACGCCATACACTTGCCTGATGTCTGGATTGCATGTCGTGCTCATAAACCCACGTCTCGATCCTTTTGATGAATGTGAGGTCGGATTCAGCCTCGCAAATCATCTCTTTTGCGACGTCAACACGGTCTCTTTTTTGCATGAAATTGAGGTCTTTTGGCACCAACTTTTGCTGCTACACGGCGGAAACCCAAATCATTAACCAAAATGTCTTGGACGGATCCATAGGCAATGTTCAAGTCCTCCGCTATCTCTCTGATGATTAATTTGCGGTTATTGACCAACATATCAATGTTTTCATCGGTTTTCGATGTCGATGGTCTGCCACTGCGTTTATCATCTTCGATGGACTCACGACCACTTTTGAACCGCTCGTAGCACTGGTAAACGACCGTTTTTTTTAGAGAATCGTTGCCGAAGCACTTTTTCAACATTTCCAACGTCCGCGCACCATTAAATCCGTTTTTTACTCAAAATTGAATACAAGTTCGTTACCGCAAATTTAAATCCATTTCTAAAATTGTAAAAAAACGCCAACACACACAGATGTAGATGTACTTTTGGCTACGTAACTTTTGCAAATATCATGCTATGATGCTAAGATTTAGATAGAATGTCAACAACAGATTTACCAACTTAACAAAAAAAACGAAACTCAAATCGGAACAATGGGAGCGCCACACGGTGGTGACCCTCGGGAACTTTTTGATCAAGGTGGTATAAAAGAAACACGGGAAGTGAACCTCTAGATAACATAGCATTTCGAAGGAAGATTGTGCAAACCTACGAGGGTTGTCTGAAAACCGAACAGTGATACAAGACATTTTTTCTCAAAAATTTTTTTTATTTTTCTACATAGTCTCCTTGTTACTCTAAACGCTTCTCCCAGCGATGCTCCTATCTCTCTAACCCGTCCAAATAGTACTTGGCCTTTTTCTCTGCAAAATAATTGTTCACGAAGGGGATTGCCTCCTCATTTGACGAAAATCTCTGTCCTCCGAGGGCAGTTTTTAGATGAGGGAACGAAAAGAAGTCTCTTGGGGCTAAATCTGGTTAATAAGGCGGATAATCAAGCAGTTCAACCCGTAATTCATGGATTTTCGCCATGGCAACCGCTGAGGTGTGAGACGGCGCGTTGTCTAGGTGAAACAGGATTTTCTTTTTCTGCAAATGTGGCCGTTTTTCCGCAATTTCTGCCTTCAGCTTGGCAAGTATGCTCCTGCAATGGTTTTTCTTTTTCGAAGACAATCGATTAAGATAACTCCTTTACTATCCCCAAAAACAGTCGCCATCACTTTCCCAGCCGAAAAAACAGTTTTGCCTTTTTTTGGAGCTGGCTCGCCCTTTGCAGTCCACTGTTTTGATTGAATTTTTGTTTCGGGCATGTAAAGGTGTATCCAAGTTTCATCTACAGTAATTAGTCGGCGCCAAAACTCGGATTTATTGCGCCTAAACTGCGTCAACAGAGCGTTGGAAATGTTCATTCGAAGACGTTTTTGGTCTAACGTAAGCAAACGCGGCACCCAACGCGCGAACAGCTTTCTCAAGCCTAAATCTTGATTTAATATGTAACAAACACGTTCTTTGGACACTTTCATAACCTCTACTATCTCTCTCACTTTAATTCGGCGGTCGTCTAACACCATTTGGTGAACTTTAGCAATGTTACCGTCAGTGGTTGCAGTTTTTAGACGCCTCGAACGTTCATCATCTCCCAAGCTCTTACGGCCACGTTTAAATTCAGCTGCTCAAAATTTCACTGTGGTAAATGATGGTGCAGAGTCCCCATACACAGAGTCCAACTCATTTTTGATTTGCGTAGACGTATTGTCTTTCAAAAATAAGAATTTAATAAAAGCTCGATACTCAATTGTTTCCATTTTCACAAAAAACACTCACATCGGCTCACTCAAACGACTGTCAACTAAAAACTGCGCGTCCAAAATGACCGGTAAGTAACTGTCAAAAGATGCACAACTTTTGCTTTTATTGACGAGTGGTGCTATCTTTACGTTGCGGTCGGAAACATTTCAGACAACTCTCGTATTTAACAAAGTATGCGACTTCTCCAAGCGTAGGTGGGCGACCTAAACCATCAAAACCGCTTCTTAAGAGAACTTTGGATAAGGTACGATGGTAGAGACCGTTGGCTGCAGACTGCTGCAAAACAAGGAAGGTGCGCTGTTTATAAGAAAAATGCTCGAAAAATCTGTGAAAAATGTAAAATTACCTTGCATGAAAACTGTTGCAAATCATATCGTGTTACATAAAAATGGTTTGTATTGTAATTTCATGCTAATAAAAACGTTTTCTTTTTTGGAATACAATTTATTCTTTTGCAACTACTTGAAATTTATAAGTTCGTTCAGCCTGGTATTCCCATTTGGGACAGGACCTTCATGCACTCATTCATGTCTGGTGTTCCCATTTGGGAACAGCGCTTTTTAAGAATTCTGTGCATAAAAAAGGTGTCAGTCAAGCATAAACATTATTAAGCTGAATAAAAAAAACTCGGCCAAAAATGGGTTAAAATAAAATTTAATAAAAGCCAATACCGTCTCGTTTTTAATTGTAATCCAATTTATTTCGTCATATTAATATTTGCCTTTTTGTTATTACGCATGTATAAATTGTATAATAGATATCTCTCTGCGACACATAGTATATTTAAAAAAAAAAAAACAATAAATAAAATAACATCAGTGGTTTACTTAGAATAATTTATGTACGTGTATTAGTTTGTGGGTTTTGGCATTTATATTCAATTAGCATGTACGAATAGAATCATTTATATATCAATTTGTATAGTGATTAGTACATTTAGATGGTCTAAAGAAATGCAATAGGTACACATATATTTTTTGAAGACAGTTTATCCATTTAAGAAACATTATCTGTCTTTAAATATTGTTATATAAATATTTGACTATGTATATTTTGTAGGTATATAGTTTAATTCGCTTGTGGGTTGTGTTTTATAATTCATTTTTTTTCATCATCATTTTTATATAGTTTATTCTCGGTGGTAATCGTCGCGATTGATAAAATATTTTTATTTTTTTTCATCCTTTCTCTTCAAACAAATAAAAACTAAATCAATAAATCAAAACTAAAGGTTTCATCTAGAGTAGAGTACTAAGAAAATAAATTCACATTTATAGAGTATCCTTTTTTTTTTATGTAGACATAGACACATGTATCTGGTAGCAAAATCTAAAAACAATTTTTTGTTAATATTTATTTGTTTAAATATGTACTCGTATTTTCTTACTATGGTTTTTTCTGTCTTTTTAATTAATGACGAATATTTTTATTTTTTATTTAACAACTTCTATTTGAATTATTACATATAAGTTTGTATTTTTAACACTTCTTTTTTATTTTTTTTTAAGTAAATTTATTGATACTCGTATATGTATCAGTTATTTATTGTTTATGTATTGAAATATGTTTCCTTCGCTAATGTGTAGATTTTCTCCTTTTTTTTATGTTTAAATCTTTAGTAAATACTTTTTATCAAATTTTAAATTTAATCAACATGTAAATATCTGCTTTTTTTGGTTTTTTATTTTTTGCTTGATCCGTTCATTACTTGTTATTAACTTATGTATATAGTATTAATCTACGTAACGTACATTTAATATGTTTTTGTTTATTTTTTCGAATATTTAAATCTCAATAACAATATTATTTTCTTTTTTTATTTATTTAATTTAATTTACTTTTATTAAATTGTTGTTTCATAATTAACACAGTAATCTTGTTTTCATATTTTGTTTTTTTTTTTTTGTTTAATTAATTTTAGTTGATATTTACGAAATTTTGCTATCGCCTTATAAGATATATTTCTTTCTATGTTAGCTGACATCTTTCAAGGTACCTCACAGCATGCGGGGTTAGTCAAGAATTGTGAAAATGTAGCTCTCAGTGTTGTTTAATTGTAAAAAAAATGTCAAATATACATACTCGTATATTGTGATGTGGCTATTTATTAACTAATACCATATTTCAAAAAATTGCTGTTCTTTACTTGATATAAGTTCGAAAATTCGAAACCAATTTGACTAACCCTTAACTCTGAATAAGCAACATTTCACTGTTTCGTTGTAAATGAGGTTTTAATTTGATCTTTGCACAATCATTTTTAAATCTCTGTTTTTTTTTGTTTTTAAGTTCAAGCCCAAAAGTGGATACCAATTCGCTCATAGTATAAAATTGTTCCTACGTCTGATTAGTTTCTTTTTATTTCTACCTCTATTTATTTATTAACAATATTGATATTGGTAATTTGCTATAATTATCGATAATCCTTAAATATATTTTCATTTTTATTTTTAATTTAATATTCGCATATTTATTTTCTTGGCTTATTTAATTTTTCATCAATACGTAATGATATGAATAAATTAAAATCGTTAAGTAAAAATACAATATGTCATAAATTTATTTTTTAAAAAAAAAATCACTTCATTAAAGCGATGCTTTCGATATATCAAATTTAAATTTTTATATATATTTCATAATTTTTTTGTTATTGTCTTCCAAATATTTTTTTTTAGTTTAAAGGGTTTTTTTTAAATTATCTTACTAATGGGCATAAACAATACCTCAAATGGAGGTAATGATAGAGATTGAATGGCGAAAATGCTGTCCACAGTTTAGATATAGTGGCCGAAATAGTTAAAGAAAATCTAATCCTAGACGATATACGAGAAAAATTGTTGGGGTTCAGGAATTTCAAACTAGTCAGTACCGACTTTGGCTGACAGAATTTTCCCTAAAGAAACCAGGAAAATACCAGAACTTAAACAAGAAAAGAGACCAGTTCGATGGCTTCAAAATGTCATAAGCCAGCAGAAACAACTAAGCCCACAGGGTATTTGTAACAATTTTTATGAAAATGTTAGATTAGCGCAAAAACTTTGCTCTGCGTTGCAAAAGTTCAGTGGAAAGTTAATATGAAAATAGCGGTGAGAACAAAATATAAGTTCTTCAAGCATGGGCTGAATAAAGAACGAAAAAGCGAAACCAGCAAAATGTGTCTTGAGTTATACCAGGAACTTTGCAAAATAGAGGCTATTGTTATCGACGGCAAAAACAGCGCCTATTTGGATACGGATTCGTTGTTAGAGTCAGACTTAGGCAAGAAATCTTGAGTTCCCGGCATCTAGATGAGCACCTCGTAACAATCCGGTGTAAGGCTAAATTTGGCCAACATCAGTTTTACATGCGCGCACAGTCCCAAAGAGGAGAAAGGCGACGAACAAAAGATGCGAGCAGTGCCCTAGCTATGACATTCAAATGTCATCGGCGATTTTAATGCAAGACAGGGCATCTTTGGTAGTACTGTCGGTAAGTATAGCCTGCACATCCGATAATGGATTCAGGCTAATTGACTTTGAGGTGGGGCGAAACATTGTTGGAGCTAGCACACGGTTCCCACATCTCGATACTCATAAGCGGACTTGGAGAACTCCTGATCAACCAACCGTCAATCAGATTGCCAAATTGCAATCGATGCAAAGTATCCCTCCAGTATTTATATATGTCCGCGCGTTCCGAGTGGCTAACTTCGAATCGTACTCGTATCATTACCTTGTTGTATCCAAGATACTGTGAAGAAATTTGACGTCGGACGGCTAGTATCGCAAGAGATCGCCAAATGCTTTTCCGATCGAGCCTATGCCGCCAGCATCAAGTATCAAAGACCTGTGGCAATATTGCCAAAAACCCATCAGAGATACGGTCTCTGATATGCTGGCTTTCACTTGGACACCACAGCGAAACCTCTAGTTTGACGACGAGTACCGGCAAGCACATGCAGCTAAGTATGGGGGCATACAAAGCGACGCTGAATAGAAGGACTAGAGCTGCTCAAGAGTTCTACGAGCAGAAGAGGAGAGACAGAGGAGGAAAAAGTAGAATTCAGAGAAGCGCGCGGTTGAGGAAATTGAGAAATGCTACTCCATGAATGAGATTCGGAAGTTTTAAGAAAAGATAAAAAAAACATGGCACGGACACAAACCGCGAACCGAAGCCTGTGGACACGAAAAGAGGGCCGTTGTAATAGAGTCGAAGCCGTTGCTGAGGATTTGGAGAGAGTATTTGGAAACGGCGATGGCGAACCAAACATCGCTGTCATGCGGAATGAACCTTTCAAATCGGACGATGTAGACCAACAAATCCGTCCACTCGAAATCGATGAAGTGAACACAGCCATATCTAGGCTTAAGTCCTGGGGCAGGAGGTTTTCAAAGAGGCAGGCTATGACTTGGTAAGAAGCATACACAAAACCATCTATAAAGTATGCTCTATGCATGGAAACTCACCATTGTGTAAACGATCCTCAAGAAAGAACAGTTGACGCATTCAACTACAGCTATGTGTGAACGCCTGAAGCCGTTCATCAACAACCTAATTAGTCCTTATCAGTGTGTCCTTAGGCCAGGAAGCCCACAAATATTCCCACTATGGCAAATTTTTGAAAAAAACCCACGAGCTCTAATTCGATACACACCACCTGTTCATCGATTTCAAAGCAGCGTATGACCGCATCTATAGAGACGAACTATACAGTGCAATGGCCAGTTTTGACATCTCTGCCAAACTCGTCCGTCGTATTGTCGCAGGATAACCATGAAATATGCGTCGTGCACCATCAAGGTCGGTAAAGAACTCACCGAAACCTTAGATGTAAAAAAGGGACTTAGACAAGGCGACACGCTGTCATGCGGATAGAGTAAAGAAGGAAAAAGCGAAACCAACAAAATGTGTCTTGAGTTATACCAGGAACTTTGCAAAATAGAGGCGACAAAATCGGTAACTAGAGCACGTGTGATAGCAGTGAAAGCTTAGTATGGGAAATCAGATTAAGTGCCCTCACAACCTAATTATAAGTAGGAGACAAGCAATAGAAGAAGTGCACCGTCTAAGAACGAGTATATGAGGTAAAATTTTAAAAATTGCGGCACAACAACCGCCGAAATATGTTGAAGACGATCAGGGAAACATACTAACGTGGAACAATGATTCTACGGAACGGATCCCATACCCTCTGAAATATTGCAGACAATCGAAAGTCTTGGTTTAAATAGCTAGCGATTTTGTTCAACAAAATGATATCAGCCGATCAAATGCCTTATCACTGGAGAGAGAACTTTCTGTTTCAACTGTATAAAGGCAAAAGCGACACTAAAAATTGAAACAACTACCGATCGGTGAAACTAATGTCGCATACTAAGTACGAACGGGCGGGTATTAGACAATCGACAACGTGCTATCATTAAAATGCATGGCAGTCAATGCGGCTTTATGGGACATATGACGGGATTTAAAATCGCTTTAAACTATCTGCATATCGCCTTCATTGATGGAGAAAAAGCATTCTCTTGAGTTCGTAGAGATCTTATATGAATGGCACTAAGATCTCAAATCCTAGAAACACGGAAAGTACGATGACATTAAAATTAAAATTACAGCGGGAATAACCGGAGAATTCGAAGTAAAAGTTGGAGTACACCAAGGCAGTGTACTTACTCCATTGCTATTTAATGTCATGCAAGATTTTTTATTCAAACAGGACCTAAACGAGCCCGGAACCAGTTTTTATATTTTCGCCGATGATGGCACTATTATAAGCAACTGCATAACAGTCCTTCAGAAAACCTTTAATTATTAGATAATGGTGCTAGAAGAAAACATATTACGAATTGGTCGTACTAGGACTAAATATCTGCATTGTCCACAAACCCTCTGGGCCCCAGCCCAATTATCAAGGCTACGTAGTCTAATAATAAACGGAGACAGGTCGGGGACTGGTCTAATCATAATGGTTTTCAGATTTTAATGCCTGAAGTAACTGAAGGTTACTACGATTTGAACAGTTACAAGCTGGAAGCTGTATTATAGAAATCAGGGCCCTCCGGACTTCGGTTCGACACCCTGACTTGGAAGAGCTAAGCCCTCTAATGGGAGCGTTATTGTGGCTGTGGTTTAAACTTAATGTCGCGGAAAGGTACTTGCATGTTTGGTTGAAAAGATGTGCAATAGAATTGCAAGAATTACCTACTGGGTGACGAAACCCTAATATCAGTAAGAGGTAAGATAAACAGTGACGGGAATGAAAATGTTATGAATGCCAGCGGCTATGACAGAACGTAATAAGAAGTACGCGCATTCGTAAAAATCTCCAGTTTAACAAGAAATTTAAGCAAAGTAAGTCAGCTGAATTTGTCATGTTCAACTCAGGGGTTTGTAAAACTCGGTCCAAAAAGTAATATAGGCACAAGGACCAGGCGACGTTCAATAACGAAGCCGCAAAAAAAATAATTAAATTACTCAGATGCAAAAACATCACCAAACTCTTGGCCAAACCAAGAATGGCTCTACAATTCCTTAAATAAAGGAACACCTAGAGCATGTACTCGTATTATGTTTAATCAGAATATGAAAGTTATCCGAAATCCAGAACCGGGGTAACTTATAAGTTGAAATCGAGGTCCACCCCGCACTCTATCGTCTTTGACTTATCGTCTTTGACTTATCGTCTTTGACTTATCGTGGTATTCATGTGATGACCTTGCTGTACCATTTACCATCAGAACAGACCTCCGCGCTGGAAAATGTCGTTATTCTGATGGGAGTCCTGAATTGGAGAAAGGAGATGGACATATATTGCGCTCATTGCTTGTCACAAAATGAGCTGGATATCGTTCAATAGACAATCAAAAATCCATTTTAGTCATATGGGGATAAGTCTTATAGGCATCCAAAGCAGATAAAGAGGAGACCTAGGATTGATACGGTAACTTTATCATAACAGCTTTTCACGAATCATGCTCTAAAACGGATTAATAGATTCCGAAATTTAAGTCATGGAGAGAGTAAAGTAAGTTTGACCGGACTGGAGATAAACGCCGCCAAGGACCAAATGATCAAAAACTTCTTCTCCTTCAGGCGATAATGTACTCTTTGCAACACTTTCAGGGACATTCTGACACTGGTATAGCTAAGATAGATTTCACATCGAAGATCTTAGAAAACGACCAGATCCGCAAAATTAGCCGCATAATAGGTGGTTGAATGCTGTAGGAATAGCATAGGCACTAAGAGGTGTCAACTTGGCGATGGCCAGTGTTGCATCTGCTTCCTACATATCAATCATACTTATTTTACCTCCAAGTTGTAATCACCGCAATCAAATCCCAGAAAAAACCAACTCAGACCTTATCCGAGCTACTCCGACATATTTGGAGCTCAGGCCGGCAAGGATTTCCGAGGCTAAGTCAAGGCCTTGAAACAGAGATGGTAGCGGATGAGCCCTTAATGGACCACCGGCAGCGCTCACATTCCCGAACGGATTACTGCCTTTGGTCTAACTGACCTCTCGTCCTAGGGATATCTATGTATACTGTAACTGGCTCTTCAGATTGAGGGTTGCGCTGCTGAGACAACTGCCCTCCCTTCGAAAAGAAAGTTAAATTACGAAGCAACAACAAGTCTCTGATATGGAGAGATCTACTGTTGATAACCCTCTGCAAACCAATCAATAACAACGAACTTCAGATCTGTACAAATGTTAGATCCCTTAATTGGCGACGTGAAGCCGAATAACTAGCGAGGGCTGCCATCCAAGAAATGCATTGGGTTGGCCGGATAAAACGAAATTGGACAACTGCGACATCTACTACGGCGATTGTTATCGACGGCAAAAGCAGCGCCTATTTGGATACGGATTCGTTGTTAGAGTCAGACTTAAACAAGAAGTTTTGTGTTCCCGGCATCTAGATGAGCACCTCGTAACAATCCGGTGTAAGGCTAAATTTGGCCAACATCAGTTTTACATGCGCGCACAGTCCCAAAGAGGAGAAAGGCGACGAACCAAAGATGCGAGCAGTGCCCTAGCTATGACATTCAAATGTCATCGGCGATTTTAATGCAAGACGGGGCATCTTTGGTAGTACTGTCGGGAAGTATAGCCTGCACATCCGATAATGGATTCAGGCTAATCGACTTTGAGGTGGGGCGAAACATTGTTGGAGCAAGCACACGGTTCCCACATGTCGATATTCATAAGCGGATTTGGGGAACTCCTGATCAATCAACGTCAATCAGATTGCCAAATTGCGATCGATGTAACGTACCCCTCCAGTATTTATGTATGTAAGCGCGTTCCGACGGGCTAACTTCGACTCGTACTCGTACCATTACCTTGTTGTATCCAAGATAATGTGAAGAAATTTGATGTCGGACGACTAGTATCGCAAGAGATCGCTAAATGCTTTTCCGATCGGGCCTATGCATCAAGTATCAGAGACCTGTGGTAACATTGCCAAAAACCCATCAGAGATACGGCCTCTGATCTACCAGCTTTCACTTGGGCACCACAGCGAAACCCCTGGTTTGACGGCGTGTGCAGGCAAGCACATGCAGATAAGTATGGGGGCATACAAAGCGACGCTGAATAGAAGGACTAGAGCTGCTCAAGAGATCTACGAGCAAAAGAGGAGAGACAGAGGAGGAAAAAGCAGGAGTCAGTGAAGCGCGCGGTCGAGGAAATTGAGAAATGCTGCTCTAGGAATGAGATTCGCAAGTTTTAACAAAAGAAAAGAAAAACATGGCACGGACACAAACCGTGAACCGAAGCCCGTGAACACGAAAAGAGGGCCGTAGTAGTAGAGCCGAAGCTGATGCTAAGGATTTAGAAACGGCGATGGCGAACCAAACACCGCTGTCAGGTGGAATAAACCTTTCAAGGTAGACTAATAAATCCGTCCACTCTACTTGGATGAAATAAAGATAGCCATATCTAAGCTTAAGTCCTGGGGCAAACGACCTGACTGCCGAGCTCTTCAAAACGGAGGGCGATGACTTCGTAAGGAGCATATACAAAACCATCCCTAAACTATCCTCTGTAAATGGAAACTCACCATTGTGTATACGATCCTCAAGGAAGGGGACCTTTAAAACTGTTGACGCAATCAACTGCAGATACTTAATATCGCCTACAGGATCCTATCCGCCGTATTGTGTGAAGGCCGGATGCCGTTCACCAACAACCTAATTAGTCCTTATCAGTGCATCGTTAGGCCAGGAAGTCCACCATTGACCAAATATTCACACCACGGCAGATCTTGGAAAAAAGCCGTGAGCTCCAAATCGTTACACACCACCTGTTCATCGATTTCAAGGCCACGTATGACCTCATCTGTAGAGACAAGCTAGTTTTGGCGTCCCTACCAAACTCGTCCATTTGTGCAGGGTGACGATGAAGTATGCATCCCGTTCCATCAAGTTCGGTAAAGAACTCACCGAGACCTTTGGAATCAAAAAGAGATTTAGACAAGGCGACGCGCGACGACGCCAACATAAGAGGTGCAATCTTTCAGAAGTCCGCCCAAATACTACGCCGATGATATTGACACTAATCGGAAGAAAGCAGGATGTCAGTGGTGCTTTCGCGAGTACCGGGGCGGAAGCGGCGAAAATGTTTTTAACCAGATGTATGCTCTCAAGAAGAAAAGCCACGCAACACCGACGTCTCGGACAGAACGTCACTCTCGACAGATATAACTTTGAAGTACTTAAGGACTCTGTCTATCAATTTGGAACACGACACCAGCATTGAGATCAAACGAAGAATAACTCTTGCCAATCGCTGCTTCTTTGGGCTAAGAAGGCAGTGAACTAGCAAAGCCCTTTCTCGAACAATCAAAGTGACAATATGCTCGTATAAGACCTTAATAATCCCAGTCCTACTCTATGGCTCAGGGGCATAGCTTAGCTGTTTTGAAAAGAAAATTCTTCGGATTATTTTCGGTTCCGTTGCATGAACGGTGAGTGGAGGAGGAAATACAATGACGAACTGTGCGGGTTATATAGCGAAATAGAAGATTGAAAGTACAACGACTGAGGTGGCTGGGTCATGTAGAGCGGATGGACATCAGTCCTCCAGTCCGAAAGTTTTTGAATCCCACCCCGAAAGACAACGCAGTAGAGGATAACCGCGACTCATATAGCGTACCAACTTAGCGTACGAAACTGGACGCAGCTGGCTAAAGATCGAGCTGGCTGGAGACGATTGTTGGTTGAGGCCCAGGTCCACCCCGGACTTTAGCGCCACCTTAAGTAAACAAGTTAGTAATGGAAAGTTATACTGAAATATACCAATATGTACTTGGACCATAAATTAAGTTTTAAGTTACCATAGCTAAGCTATCCTAGATCCACAGTCATCTGAAAAGAGTTTCATGAGACAATGAGTCCCTTTTAAGTATTCTAATATTGAGAATCAGTAAGCCTAAAATCCTGTCGGGTTCAGTCATACAAATTTTTGTAATTTTCGTCTCCTAACCAGTAGATTTCCATGGATAATCTCTATAATAAAAAAAAAGAACCAACGAAGTCTATTGTGTTTGTCCCAAGGATAAGCATTTAAATTCTGATTATTCAATTCAAGCACAAAAAATTCACATCCACCTATTTCTTTGAATTGTCAAAGGCCAGATGGCTTTGAGCTAGATGACCTTGGCTGCCTAACAATTCATTTACTGTACACAGAGAACAATAGAATCAACAATTCGAGAAATTCATGTGAACACAAAAGGACAACATTCCAAGAGTTGTGTTATCTCAATCGTTTGTAGTTCTTAGAATTAAATTCAAATCAAAGTCACATGACTACACGAGTAGTGGTAATAGAAGTAAGCCATTTATCACTTATGCTAGAGTCATCCTCTGAAGGATACCTAATTCCCTTTTAATGCAAATCCGCTACAGAAAATACTACTTCTACTTTCCGCCCATAAAAAAAAAGAAGAAATTATAATAAAAACTACATCCATTGCCTTTGGTTCGGAAATGTTCGCAACCAAATGCAAATCGGACATCCTTCTGCAACAAAACCACCAGGGGATTACGATTACGAGTCCACGAATAAATATTCGGATAGGGATCATGATTTCCATAATTTCCGGCTCTAGAGGGACCAAAATACCGAAAACGAGGGATAATATCTCAAATAGAATCAACCCTACCATATGCAAATCATTCATAAATGCGACCATTTAAGCAGGAATCCGTGGTACGGATGAGTTTTGCCTAAAGCACCAGAAACCACATCAACCCAGGCGGACCGGCAGAAATAAAAAAAACCAACCGAACTATAGTACAACAAGTCAAAAGGGGAAGCAAGATTCAATGATATGTCAAGCAGATGGACCTTAGATACAAACCTTTGAAGCAGTCATGTCTTGTTTTTTTTTTAACTTAAAGTGATAGTTTCTTTTATGGGTAAATATATAAACTTACAGATACTTAAGTGCTTAAGCTTAAAGATACGAGCACAACGGGTACACGTCCTTGTACGAGTAGTCGTACTCCTACATTGAGTGAATAAAATCAAGTTATTGCAAAACACATCCGCTAGCATTACGTCCCATGAAACCGAAACTTGCCGCATCCGATCCACCTCCTTCACCAAGGGAACAAGTCTTGCTACGCATTATCATTAAATCCGTCCGGATGCTGGGTCGTCGAACATTGGGCGCCACAACACCACAAGCATCACTGAGTCGTCGTTTAATCGACAGAGTGCACTTCTTCGAACGATTCGATGCGGCATGCGGTGGTGGTAATGTACAGGGCGATCCAAATGCAGTGCTAACCCTTTTATGATGATTCGGTGCCATTTCCAGTGGTAGATTCGCCGCAAGGAACAGTTCATAGAACATATCATCGACGCGGATGTTCTTTTTGGCTGAGCACTCAACGAAAACGCAGCATGCATCCTGACCGGCACAATAGGCGAGCACTTCCTCCGTTTGAACAGTTCTATAGAGAATCACAGAAGAGGAGAATGGAAAATTCAGTTTCAACCGAGTTAATGAGTTTTTATGTAGAACAAAATACAAATATTCGTACAAACAATGGCTTTGATTATGTGTTGGACTTACTTCATTTCTCGGTCGCATTTGTTGCCAGCAATAACCATCGGCACTTTGGGAAGATTCTTTTTTGACCGTCCACCCGCACCGGAAAGTGCGCTCCATTTAGTCTCTAGGATTTGTTCCCGCAGTCGAACGACTTCTTCAAAGGACTCTCTGGAGTCCATGCTGAATACAAGCACAAAGATATCGCCTGTAGAGTGAAACAATAAAAATGAAAACAAAAAAAATTAGAAAAAAAAAAATACAAAGAGAATTTTTAGTAAGGGAAATGGATGAAAATGAGAAGATGAGTTTTCCATTGGTTTGGATAGCTTTGCCTGATTTCCGTTTTCTGTTGGACTTGGTATTCTGGTGGCATTTCCTGCCAAAGGATATGAACAACCCTTATACTCCAATTGTAATTGAAGACAAACTATTTGAATTTGAGTTTGGATTTCCTCTTCTTCTACTGAAGATTGGGGGTATGCATTTGCTTTCAACGAGATTGCACAATTTAATTCTTAAACAGATCCTGTGGCTATTGTTTAATGGCATATGCAACGAACTAGATTGACTTTATGGGCATGATGATAAATTTCTAGTTCTGAAGGTAATTACGGTTGAAAATTTATGAAAGGAGCTCAACAGCAAAAAGAGAGATCTTCTTCTAGAATTCCTCTGCACAAATATTGCCAGAAAGTATCTCAGTAGGACCCTGCAGCAAATAATGGCTTTCAGAACTTCAATCCATGCCTCAATTTGAATAAGAGTAATATCTTAAAGCAGCAGATGGAAGCGGGCTATGCCAGTAAGATATTCCAGATGCAATATTGCTTAATGTTTAATAGAACTCCCAGTAGGTGAAGACTCTTTCGTTTTCTTACTTTATCCGCATCTTGGAGCAATTCATAGGATTCGCGTATTTGCCAAATTGGAGAAAGAGCAGATACTCGTACTAAAATTGCGAAAAAACATTGCGCGATACAATTCAAGAAAGAGCAGAGGGTAGACTGATGGTGCCATTGCATCCGAAAGTTTTAGGAGAAAAATTGCGTAGAAAAGAATCCCAGCATTGGAAAAACGCATCGAAAGGATTCCGGAAATCAGTATAAGTATGCGTCGTTCATGAGAGAGTATGAATCTCTGTGGGGTATGAAAGCCGTTCCTCCTTATGAGATTACCGACATTAGGTTTGTTTTTTTTTTAATTAAATTTTTTGGTGGGGGCTAACGCCCCCATTTACTTGGCTTAATACAGGCTTAATCTAATTTAAAAACTAGGATTTAAAAACTAACAAAAATAAGGGAATTTTGGAGGAGACCAAATTTGGGATGGCAAGTGCTCAGGCTTAAATAGAAAAGGGGGAGGGTTGAGTTGACCTTATGGAGCATGCGGGAGATTGGTTCGTTGGAACCATAAGAGGAGCGATGGTTTGGAATATGCTTGCAATAAGCCTTAATAAATTTGACCAAGCTTGACCCGGGACTTAAATCAAATCAAAATTAGAAGAGACTAGGGCAGCGTAAATTACGAGGGTTAGTGTTGAAGGAAATAGATTTTTAAAGGGAGGCGCAATCCACAGAACCAGAGAGCAGTCGGTGAATGGAGAAAATGCCACCTATTTCTCCGCGTATTTCGAGGGTATTCAGGTTAAGAAGTTCGAGGCCGCCACGATGGGGATGTAAAATAAAAGGGTCTTCCCTGGGTTGTCGAAATCGAAGAAAACGACGTTGAATGTTCCCGATTCAGGATATATGAACTCGCTGAAAAGGGGACCACACTTGGCTGGCATATTCGAGAAGGGGCTGGACAAGGGTAATGTAAATTGACTTTGTCACATAAGGGTTACAAGATTCTTTAGAACATCGTTTGATAAAACCAAGCGATGGGTTGGCTTTGTTGGAAAAGGTAGCAAATCAAGCTCGCTCAATGCCAGCACACACTGGTAAATATCCATCTTCCAGCAGTGATCCGCAGCACAGCAGAAGTCAGTGGCGGGGTTCTTCACAAGCCAACACATTCCATATCAATGCTGGAGCTCAGGTACTGCTGGCGACAGCTTTACTTAACGTGAGGACATCGACGGGCGACTTTCTAGCGATGAGGGCATTAATCGATCCAGGTTCTGAGGCATCCTTAATAAAAGAGTCGGCAATGCAACAGCGGACCCTTAATGGAAGACGCACATTTGTTAACATTAGTGGGTTGGGGTTGAGTTGGTTAGCAGTGGTACAGCACATAAGGTTGCTGATTTAGAATTTAAAACTCGAACATCAGCGTTCACAGGAAGGATGACTGGGCTTCTTCCGGCTCAACGTATGGTCTCACATAGAGAATTTACAGTTGGCGGATCCCACCTTCTATCAGATAGCCAACGTCGACATATTATTGGGTAGTGATGTCTACGGGCAGATAATACTCGGGGATGTCATCAAGAATCCTGAGAACAAAGGGCGCAATTGAGTTGGTTCCTATTGCGAAAGTTTTTTAAGGTTTTTCCTCCTCGAAGAGCAACCACAGGAGCAGAACGTTCCATGATTTTTTTTAACGTAAACCACCTGTCACGTGGACCCTATGTTTACGAGATGCCCATACATCCATAGGGAGCAAGGATACGCCTTGCCATCGCTTACCTACATTAATAGTATAATACCAAAGCAGAACTATTGTTGGAGGCACAAGTTCCACCCTTGGTATGAGTCGAGGCCGACCTAAAACCTCTTACTGTTCTTAGGGTCACAGCACCCAGTACTTTTTTGCAACTTTACAATGGGTTAGACCAAAGGAAAACCCTTCCCGCGATTTGGGTTTAAACCACAGCCACAATGACGCTCCCACAAGGGGGCCTACCTCTAACAAGTCAGGCCCGGACCGAAATCCGGGGGACTCCTGACTCCCATGGTACCGTGATTTAAGTCCTGGTATGAACTACCGGTGGTCAAGCCACCAACAAGACGTATGACCGGCAACTTGTAACTGGTCAAATCGTAGCAACCATTCAGAGGCTGTAATCTGAAGATGCTTACGATAAGACCAGTAATATGCTCTGCCCCCGCTTTTTATTAGACAACGTCATTGGTGGGCGAAGCCTTGATAATTGGGCGGCGGCCCCCACCACAGGAGCAATACGAAACTAACGTAGACGTTCAATGTTAGCAGCATTTTCAAAGCAACATCAAACGGTTACCTGACGGATGTTACAAAGTTCGCCTTCGATTTGGGGGGTGGACAATACCCAGGTATGGGCCCAACATAAGGTAGCGCGGTTAGACGCTTTCTACAGTTGGAAAAGAGACTCTAAGGACACACAAAATTGAAGATAGATTACACTCGATGTATGTCGGAGAATATCCAGTTAGGACACATGACATCGGTGGACGAAACTGATAAGGTTCTTCATTCACCGTTTCATTTTTTTATTCCCCATCAGGCAGTCTAAGGAATCCAGTACCGCCACTCTCTAAATTGAGGGTCGTATTTGATGTAATTCTGAAGCCTTCTTTCGGCTCTTCCTTAAACGACATGTTGATGGTGGGCCCCAAAATGCAAAAAAATGCTGTAGATACACTATTTAGAAAATATATATCGCCAAATACGTGTGGACCCGAGGGATGCTAACTATCAACTCATCTTATGGAGGGAAAATGCTCTTAAGCAATACGCAGTGACTGTTATCGCCCTCTGTAGTGTTGAACATTGTTCTAGTAGTTCATCAATGACACCCTTTTCCGCTTCCAAGGCGGTGTACCCATGTTGGCGGTACTTCTTCCTGGGTTGTTCCGCAAAGGTTGCTTCCTTAGGAACACCGGTCCATATCATAACATTTTGTTTCCGATTATGGCTGTCGGACAAACACTTGTTGACGCTAAGTCGGCAGCATTGGACTCTGATGGCACGTGCTTCCACACTACAACTCTGGAGAGCCTATGAATTTCTGCTACTCGGTTGCCGATGAATGTTTTCCATCGTGACGAAGGCGCGGTATCCAACAAAGGGCGAGCCTCATGGCGCGTTTGGTGTAGTTCAGAAGTGTTGCCAAAAATGTTGCTCCGCAAAGTTATAAACGTGATAGAGTTACCCTTTCCAATAGAGCTTTGTTTTGATGCATGACACTTATGTAGATGGCTGCAGCATATGCTCTTTCCGATGCATCACAAAATCTGTGAACTTCCAATTCGCATCTTGCGTTGGTGTTGATCCATCGTGGTATCCTTAATTTCTCCAAGGTCGCTAGGTTTTCTCAGAATGCTATCCACTTTCACTTTATATCAATCGGAATCGGTGCATCCCATTCAACTCCTCTTCCCCATAAGTGCTGCATCATGATCGTCGCCTTCACTATGCAAGGGGAGATCTAGTGCATTGGATCATAAAGTCTTGCAATGCAGGGCTGCATGGAACTCTTAGTGATTTCTGCATCATAGCCTAGTTGTACCTGGAAAGAGAATGCAAACCATCTAAGCCCCAGTATTTTTCCCGTATTTATTTCATCGAACCGAAGGGAGAAATCTATTTTTTTGTTGGTCTGTTGGAATATGGGGTAAAACTCCCTCCGAGTTGCAAACTTGTTTCCGCAAATAAAAGCCAGCCGTAGCTAACATCTCTCTCAGCGCCCTAATTTGCTGCCTTTTCCAACAGGCTTTAAGGATTATCTCATCAATATGCGAACGAAGTTTAACCCTCTATCGTATAATATTCCAAGGCTGGGTAGGGATTGAATCTGGAGTGCTGGTTGGCCATGCAGAAAATAAAGTCGCGGGGGAGATTGATTGAACTTACTTTACAAAGTCATTCTTGAAGGAGAATAGAGGTATGGAGTGAAGAAATAGTTTTGGAGGACTTAGTGTCGCCGGCGTAAGTGGATAGTGGGGCGTGTTTAATAATCCTCTCAAGATCGTTCATATTAAAATAAAAAAGAGGGGACCTAGATGGCTGCGTTGTGGTACCCCAGAAGTGGCTAAAAACGGGGTTGAGAAGGCTGACCTAAAACGAACGCTATAGTAACGGTTCTCGAGATAAGAAGATTACCATTTTAATAACTTGGGGTCAAGCCCGAGGGAAAACAATTCGAAAAGGATCAATTGATGTGATATTTTATCGAAGGCCTTAGCAAAATCTGTAGCAATAACATCGATTTCGTTGCCATTTCTTGGGCTGAAAGCGCAAAGGATACGAATTGAACTAAATTTGTAGTAGTTGATCTACCTTTCAGAAATCCATGCTGACTGGGTGATATAAGTAACTGAAGGCTTCATAAAAAAAATTTCGAACATTTTAGGTATGTGGAAGAACTTAGCATTGGGGTGGTAGGTGGACTTGATTTGATTTGAGGCCCGGGTCAACACTGGACAGATTTTTTAAGGCTTATTCCAAGCATATTCTTAAAACTACCGATCACTTAAGACTAATGATAAAAACTAAAGGTTGAGAGCGGTTAAGGAAAGTTAGGACGTGAGGCATAGGTGGAGATAAGAATGTTATTGAGGGAGATTACACTAAGCATTCTAGAAATTGGCTCCAGGTGTCCATAATTCGTTCTGTGAAGGTTGAGCCGGAAAAGTGGCACAGACCTAAAATTGTGAGGGCTAGTGTTAAAAGAAATATAGTAAGTTGAAGCACACTAACATCTGATAAATAAAGAGAATATCGGCAACTTTTTCCCGTATAGGAAGGGGTTGTAAATTTACAAGTTTTAGCCGATTAGTGTATGGTGGTCAATTTTGGCTATCATCCCAGGGAAAACCACGTAAAGCAAATCGTAAAAAAACTGCGTTGAACAGCTTCTATTCGGAGGAAGTGAGTTCTGTAGTAGGATGACCAAACTTGGCTCTCATATTGGAGAAGAGGTCTAACAAAAGCTTTGCAAAGGGATTTGGTAACATAAGGATTGGGAAACTCCTTAGACCAGCGCTTGATGAAGCCAAGGCAGAGTTGGAGTTCTCAATGTTAGAACGGAATATCACAGATAACACCAAAATCACGCAATTCCATCACTAAGGGAACAGGCAGATTAAAGATTATATAGTAGCGAGGTGAAGTAGGAGGGCGCTTACTGGTATAAGCAATAACCCGGCACTTATTCACGTTAAGCTCAAGGAAATTCTTCTGACAGCAAGTACAAAATCTGTCTAGATCTTCATGCGGTTGTAGGCTGTCTGAGGAAGATAATATACTATATATCTATAGATTTTCATATCATCTGCGTAAACAGATATGAATGAATTTTTAATGATGCAATCAACATCATTAATATTCAGAATAAATAATACAGAACAAAGGTGGCTGCCTTGAGGGACATCAGAGGCGGCATTAATTGTTTCGTTGATCCCTTTTTGTGGACGGGGGTTGTGAAAAAGGTGTTTCAGACTGTGGTTAATTGCCCCGGGCTCCCACCCAATTATCAAGGCTTCGCCCATTGTCTAATAAAAAGCGGGGGCAGAGCATATTACTGGTCTTATCGTAAACATCTTCAGATTACAGCCTCTGAATGGTTGCTACGATTTGACCAGTTACAAGTTGCCGGTCATAGATCTTGATGGCGGCTGGACCACCGGTAGTCCATACCAGGACTTAAATCACGGTAACATGGGAGTCAGGAGCTCCCCGGATTTCGGTCCAGGCCTGACTTGTTAGAGGTAGGCCCCCTTGTGGGAGCGTCATGGTGGCTGTGGTTTAAACCGAAATCGCGTTAAGGGTTTTTCTTTGGTTTAACCCATTGTAGAGTAGCAAATAAGTACTGGGTGCTGTGACCCTAAGAACAGTAAGAGGTTTTAGGTCGGCCTCGACTCATACCAAGGGTGGAACTTGTGCCTCCAACACAGTTCGGGATTGGTATCAAAGAATTAGTGGCGAGCGATGGCAAGGCGTATCCTTGCTCCCTATGGATGTATGGGCATCTCGTAAACATAAGATCCACGTGACAAGTGGTTTACGTTAAAAATCATGGAACGTTCTGTGGTTAATTGCCCTTGTGTGAGGGATATATGAAATAGGGAAAAAAGTGGGTGAGAAAGATTGGAGGCACACTTTTTGAAAAATATTACTGGCCCGAGCAGAAATTTAGATTTTGTAACTTTTTCTTCGATAAGGGTAGGATCAAATGATTAAGAGAGGGAGGCCCCAATGGGAAGGTCCTTGAAATATATGGGGTCAGGTATGAGGAAGTTGTCGACAAATGGTTGTTTGAAAAAGTTTGCAAAATAGTTGGTCGACGATTTATTATCGAACGAGAGAGAGGGGGGATAACTGCCTGATTTTCTTTTGTAGTAGGATCATAGATATGGTTAGTCTGCGCAGTATCGAGAGAACACTGATAGAGGCAGTTATAGAGCTGAGTGAATCGGAGGAAGGTTCCAAGATAGTTAGAGTAGTCAGAATAAGAATTGGCGCGAAGAAAAACTGCCCATAATTTGTTTCTTTTGTTGGACCAGGGAGGAGGAGTAGATGATGTTTTATGCTGTGGAAATGGGACGTAAAGAGAACTGATATTAAATATGTCACTGTAAAAAATGGAGCCAGCATCAGTTAAAGATAGGCTGGTAAAATCAGAAGATGATTTGCTAAGATGGATATCGATTAGCTTTACGGAAGTTGTAAGAAGAGATTGTTGCATAAGAAGTGCACTAGGGCGGAGAGTAATGGAATAAGGAGAGAAGAAGAGGGGGTGAAAGTTGTCGATAGTGTTAAGCGACAAAAGGTTGCTATGGAGCTAATGGGATCAATTGCTTTAATAGCAATGATGTAGGATTCGATAGGTTGAGCTGGGAGAATGTGACCACATCTAACGTACAGGAACCTAAGTATTGGGAAGCGTTTTTTTTAATTGAAACAAGGCCAAGTTTAACAGAAGAAGGGATACCGATGAAAGTAGAGTTGAGATTATTGTGGATAACAAGTAGGACATCTCTACATTGAGAAGCAACTATTGGGAGGCCAGGATTATTAACCATAGGGAGACAGTCATTGCCATTTCGTAAATTTATAAGAAGATGGGAATAGCTCCTGCCGCTTTATGTCGGGGATCAGATTAGTTTCTGTAAGAGCATAGACGTCGAAAGAGGCCATGAGATTTAGACAAAACAGCACGAGTTTAGTGCGCAAGCCTCTTACGCACGAGTTCAGAGCGCATGGAGGAGTAGGGGAGTATAGATAAGATACAGACAAAGAAGACGTATCATCGTCAGCTCGGGTACACCGAAGTGGGAAACTCTTTTCGAGTGTACATAGCTGTGAAAAGCAGGGGGGGGGGGGGGGGGTGGGGGGGTTATTGGTAACTATTTTGGTTTTAATGCTCCAGTTGGGGTGAGGTTTTGGATGTGAATGGGGAATTGATCTGGGCGATTTATAATTGGGTTTATTAGGACGTTGCTTCGTTTTTTTTCTATATTTTTAAAGGTGGGTCCATCTCCCTCTATTTCGAGACTATTGCATGGGTTAACAAAAAATCATTCATATCTAAGTTTTGCTTCAAATTGCGTTTATTTTTATGGTGAGATGTTGGGAATATTGTGCGTTGGCTGATGGTGATGTCATATAACGTTTTCAAAAGTTCAGAGATCCAAGAAACATCTGCGTAATTTGGGGCACCTTTGACGAGTAGGGTGGTGAACATCTGATTCGATGCGCGGAGTCGGTCTAGCCCCTTCAGAATGGTATCTGAAGGCGTTCACGTCGTGTTAAATTGTGTGACAAGTTTCCGTGGGGTGGCAACAGGAAGAGTTGACGTTGGAGCAGTTATATCATCATAAGATTTCTGGATGTGGAAATGATTCGGCTTCGGTTTGTAACAATTCAGCCGAAGTTGAAGTGGGTTGGAAGACCATCGATTTTGTGATATACTGTTTCAATGAGGTTTTCCAAATCGTTTAACAGCGTTGTATTTGAGTTCATCATTAAGCTCATTGATTTTATCGAATATAATGTCAAGCATGGACTCGTACTGCCTTGGTAGTGGATGATTGTATGGTGCAGATTGGAGATGGTGATGGGATGTGAATGACTGGTGATGAATATCTATGGCTTTCCGGCGAGAGTTGATGGAACTACAATACATGCTTCCTTGTTGGGATTCAATAGATATAACCGAATCGATAGATATAATTTCACTTAACAATTTTTCGAAGTGGAGCTTCTGGATCTTGCAGATTCTAATTCAATTAAACGTCCAATTTGTTTTTCGATACTCTGACCAAAGTCTTCCAAACATCTTACACAATCTAGCGAGTGATATGTGATTGGATTCATTAGAGTCACTGAGGATATTAATACACTCGTCACAGAAGAACAGCAGATTTTCTGAAAACTCTTTAAAGAAGACCGTGTTTCTTTTATTTAGGCCGACACAAATAGCCACAGATCCCCTTACAGGCAAAAAAGTCAGCCGAAAATATCAACAAGAATTCCCACTTGGATCTCCAGTTCTAAAGCAAGATTTCTATATCGAAGATCTAACCTCTAGTGCCGATACGTTGGAACAGGTTGAGGAGATTCGTTTACAAGCCAAATCAATTTTAAATAAAAAAGTGGTATCCGAACGAAGGTAAGCTGATGCAAAAAAATTCAGCGTTAGATTGGGAAACAACACTCAGGATAAATGACAACGGCGTAATCCAAGCTCTTGGTACAGCCATTGGAATTCTAAAGTATGCATACAGTCAGTATTATCACCAAAAAAAGAACTATTTTGGCAGATGTGGCCCGATTTTTTGATCCATTAGGACTACTATACCCCGTAATTGTTTTGGGAAAAATATTTTCATCGGTTTTGGATGGCGAAGATTGGTTGGGATGAAGACCTTGGTGATGATCTAAAAGAGGAATGCGTTGAGTGCTGATCTCGAATACATATTTTCAAAAAACGCTTTTTATTGTGATTTATACGGCTTTCGGGCGATTCTTTGAGAGCATACGGTTGCGGTCTCACCTCATCTGGGAATATATCAATTCTAAGCTCAAAACCCAAGATAACCCGGTGTCGACACAGAGCTTACCAAGGCTTGAACTGTGTGCTTCGTTACTTCTCCCAAGATTACTTCGTCGTGTATTAGATAACTTTGGAAACAAATTCGGGAAAATCGTGCTGTGAACAGATTCAGAGGTCGTTCTTGATTGGCTCAAAGACTTCCCTCCTTGTCCACGATCGTGGACAATCGCGTATCTATTATACAGGAATTGACTATGCTGGTGGCATAGAAGTTGGTGAGAGATTTCGATCTTTTGCGATCGCAGCTTTTCTACGTTATATCTTCTCATAGTAGTTCTTCTTTGTTGTGGCGTTTGAGAAATCCATATTCTGAGTCAATGTTGCTGTAGAGCCTTTCGTCTGATCAATTTGATTTAGTCTCCGGAGACCGCCATGAATGAATCCATACTGCATGCTACCATAAGAGACGCCTTGAGGAATCAAGCATAACTTCACATTGTAACCTTGATTCTGATATTAATTCCGATAATGACACCACGGAGATGGTTTTTGCACTTTTCTATGGACAAGCTCCTGCAAAATCAATTTGGATGAAGCCATCCAAGAAAGAGAATTTGGTCTAAAATAAATGTCGTGACATCAGCCGGTCTAAACACTTCACGCGATAACATGATGGTACTACCTTTATGCCATTTTCGCAAAAGAATCATCAAAGTAGTAAGAGCAAGCAAGTAACTGCTGAACGAAAGGATGCAACATCATCCCCAGTTATCAAATTAAAATCAAATAGATTAGCCAGTACCTTGTATGTGCTTAGTAGGATCAGATTTATTATTAAGCCGCTTATATGTATATGTTTACCTTGTTATGGACAGTATACTAACAACGCTTTCGTTCATCCTTTTTTCGTGATCCTCTGCATAATCCAGATTTAGTTCACTATTAAAAAGTGGTTAATCGATTCCTGTTTGGATAAAAGATATTACCTCAGCAACTTTCCAAGGGATTACTTAAGAGATTCCTCACAACAAACTAGATGCCCCCACCATACTTATTGGATCACTCTGGCACAACTTTTCCTTTAAGGACATTCCCTATAAACAGCTATCCTTCAACTTCAACTCCTATCGTGTGTGCTCTGAGGACAAAGTTTCACCAAAGCTGATGACTGGTTTCCCAATCCGCTTTTGCATAACTTTATTGCTCACATACGAGCAGACTCGTACCCAAGATAACCGAATCAGTATTGTGTGCAGTCAAGCAGAGTGTTATTCCTTATAACAACCTCTCCCCCAAAAATCCCATCACCAAAGGACTTCATAGCAAAGGAAAAAAAATTCAACGCCTCCACCATAAATAAGATATAAAACACAATTGTTATGGATTGGTTTTTTTTGATTAATGTCGAAAATATGGTTCCCAGGTTTTTATGGCTCCTGCGATACTTTTGCGATAGCATAAAATTTGATGTGTGAAATTTGATATTTACGGATACCAGAATGGTCTTGCCAGTAGAAAGTCCGCAACGAAAAGTCGTTAATCGAGGTACGAGTATGTATCAATTGGCTTGTGTGTGATTGTGATTGGATACATGTACTCGTATCTTTGTGACTGTAACCGCTCGCTGTAGGGCAGCCACAGGTGAAATCTTTTTTTTTTTCATTTGAGGAAGCCATTAGTGGTTCTGGAAGAGCAAACATGGTGATTAGGGATACATTTAATTAGTCATACACACCCAGTGCTTAATGGTATGGTGCATTTAGAACGACTGAAGTGCTATTTAAAGTCGCCTGAGTTATGTGGGATGTTTTAGCAAAGTTTGAAGGATTGTAATCGTGTTTGTATGTACTACCGCCCATTTGAATAATGAGCGTAGAGTGGGGAATTAAATATACGAGTACTCGTATGTGTCCATGGATAGCTTGCGATTGAAAACGCCGTCCAAGTCTTATGATTAGACTTGTTGCTGATTCAATTGTCCTTAATGAGTTCATTCAAGGGGAACGGCCTGAGGGAAAGAATGGATTCTCAGAATCCCCTCACTAATTTATACAAATCTGGATTGATTGCTTAAACTCAACAAGCTTCAGACGTATTCCTTGTATATCCCCCTGTGATCCATCACTATCTACTCGTCGACGGGTTAGACTTCCAGAAATGTATTCCACGTCTATAGATTCTCTCTGACTCCTCTTTAAATATTCTCTCCGATGTGTGCTGGGTGCACTTAATATTTTTACGTTATGTTATCCACTGCCACCTTTATATCAGGTATTGCGCGTTATTTTCGCTTCAATTGCCATAAAGTGCGTAAAATCAAGTTAATGCTGATACCGTTATTGAAGTTAATATTTCGAATGTATTGCTAATTCAGTTTGAAAATTTCGTTGTGTTTACGTCGTTGTAAGCATTTTTAACTGAATTGCAAAATTGATGTATCGGAAGAGCATATTTGTCGTATTTTATTGTTTTTGCTCCGGAAAAGCCTGAATGGAAGTGAAGTCACTAGAGACATCCAAAATGTGCATGGGTGTTCTCAGCGAGTCCAAGTGTCGGTGCTGGCTTGCGAAGTCTAGAAATGGCAATTCCGACCTAAAGAATGAACACCTCATTCGGGTAGGCCAGATGAGCTAAACGATGCGCTCCTGAAGATAACTGTTGAAAAAATCCCACTGTTACGCAAGGGAACTCAACGTCAGTCATATGACCATCCATCGATACATAATAAAATTTGGAAATATCATATACTTTGAAAAATGTGCACCACATCACCTATAGCAAAATAATCAGCTTGCAGCAGCTTGCACTGCTCTTCTGTCGCCTCACAATTAAGAGTCGTTTTTGAACCGGGTTGTTACCGAAAATTGCAAACGGGTTCTCTACAATAACACTCAATGTACGCACCAATAGCTTAATCCAAAAGACAGACCACCACCACATCCCGGAGATGAACTTCACCCGCTCAAGGTGTTACTGTTTGTATGGTCGGATGCTGAAGGAATAACACATTCAGAGCTGTTGTCACGTAACCAGATTATCACCAAGCATCGCTCGAGCCGGGTTTGGTTAATCGAAGCAGTATTGGGAAAAACTGGCGCATCCCCCTTATTCTCCAGATTTAGAGTCTTCAGATTTACCCTTCTTCCGAATTCTGCAATACTTCCTTGATTCCAGGATGATGTCCAAGAGGGACTAGGGGTATTTTTTCGTCGTCAAACCCAAGGACTTTCTTTGGTGACGAGATTAGTGAATTGCCTGAGGGGTGGGCAGTAGTGTTGTCTAAAATTATTATACCCTGACGGGGTAAACAGACGTTCACGAACCGCGCAATAGTTATGTTGCAAGCTGATATAATACTGAAAAATTCTCAAATGAATTTAGACGTTGGACCCGACTTATATGGCCAAGACCTATCGTAAATGCCGATTTTAGATTGTTTGCAGCTTTTTTTTTGTAGTAGTGGAGGATGGTTTTTAGATGCAACACTCACAGCAGAAGTCTTGTGCTAAGGCCTAAAATATTGCATCTTCGAATCTTGGAGAGCATACCTACTTAGCACAGTTTCCGGCTTGCTAATTCGGTTTTTCCGCAAAGTTGAGGACGAATCAGTCCACCGGCTGTTGGTTTTTGCTCCTTCGTATCTATCTTTGATCTGGGAGCTGACTACTTCTGTGACATCTTATGTGACTTATTTTATATTTAATTCCCGTAGCGGATGCAGAAAGTCATGTACTACGGCCTCCTTACCTTCATCAAGCACTACGTGTTCCTTCAATCGTGGAAATATTGTTCACACCATTTATTTGTTCTTAAATCGTTGGAACTGCTAAAGTGCTTATTGGCATTGGTCATTGCTATAGTGGGATAACTATGCTTATGGTATTTTCCCATGTGTCCCCTAACAGGCATTCCAATTTCCTGCCGGAGCTGAGCAATTAAACAAAAAACTAGTCAATTTCATTCCGTTTTAGTTGCTTTAAATGAAATTTCTCAGTTCTTCAAAGAAAGGTGAGTAATCGCTTCAGCGATAAAGAACCATAAGGTCCAGTACTAGCACCCACCAGGTCAAAGTCCAGTACCTGCAGTCTAATTTGGCTGGATATTCACAGAGGAAGTTCTCCATGCTGTTGTCTTCACTCTCACAGTATCATTTACGAGTATTTCTAGCAAGCGCAAAATCAAGGTAGAAAATTCGGTTGTATCAAAAACGCACTTGCTAAACAGGAGATGTGCCTCAAAGTTCCGCTTGAGATATGAATAAGAGGTTTCGCACCACTGACGAGCGATTGGAAAGACCGAGAACTTGTTTTTAAGTGCCGAACTCACCCTCACGATTTAAACAGACATAAGCTACGAAACGAATGAAGAATGGCACCAATTCGTCATTGCGTCTGCTTATTTTCCAAATGATTGGTTATTACCACCACCACCGAAGACGATAGCTGAACCCATTGATTACTGTGATTCAGGGAAGCTGGAACTTATCAGATACTGTAATGCAAATGCTCTGAATACTTTTTGGGGAAGAAGCAAATGTAGCGTGAATGATTCCCTGTGACTGCCTGACTTATTGTATCATCTGACCTGGTTTCTAGTAATATTTCCTGCGACAATAAGGCACGAAGCAATCGACTAAACGCTATCCAACAGGTGCGCATAGGAGACTACCGGCTGGAGGGTACTATCGGACGTTTCCATCTCAAACCATGTCAGTCATTGAATTCAGAAACGGATGCGAGGTTTCTACCTTATTGAAAAGGAGGAACCGGAAAACCAACTCAACGCACTTTATGTAAGTAGGAGATCGGAACTACAAAAAGTAGGTAGTTGAACCTGTTCAGAACCCGAATGGTGCCCTCACAAAGTGTCTTTAGTTGACATATGTTATACAACACATCTAGGAAATAATCCTGCGGAACAACCATCTCCCGGTGGAATATTGATTTGCATTGAGTACGCACTATCTGGTTCTGAACCAGAACAACACACCGTAGCTGGTATCTCTCATAGGTTATAATGACGAGTGAGGCCATCAAACACGTTGTTGCTTCTTCTGATAACCTCAAGCCACCATATACACAATCTTACTTATTAACTTAGGTCCTCGGATCTATTATGTCCGTGAGGTTCACCTTTCGGTTCATAGGGCATTCTCTACTCGTGTACGGTTTCTGGAGATCTATCTCAGCTCTCTCCAACTCTTCCCTAGTTGTGCTGATTCCTAGTACTTCTAGGTCGGCCTGCTAGTCTGTCTATGAGAGGGCTCTATTGCACTGCTAGACTCGTAATGCACTCGTGACCTTTACGAAGCGTATGCCCAATCTACTGCCACTTACGTCTTCGTATGATAGAGTCAATGGGTTCCTGACCTGTTCTCGCATGAAGTTTATCATTAGAGATACGGTTGGGCTAGAAAATTTGCTTTCTTGTAACAGGGGGTGTGACTTTCTAAGTGCTGCATCCATAAAGAAGCACGGACTCAACATTGGAGCGGAACAGTCATAGCTTGGTCGTTAGGCTGATAGAGTTGTTTCTCAATATTTTGGACAGCATTCCGAAAGCAGCCTTTGGGCTACCTGCATCGTGCCTGATCGGAAAACTATTGATTGCTCAAAACTTGGTCTCTTTCTGGTGGTCCCCGGGCAACTATTTGCTTATCCCTATATACGTAAATAGGCTAGAATTACTAAAGGCCTAGCTTTTAAGGATCTTCTTCGTAACTGAAATCAAAACCGCTACCAAAACCGACACTACTCCTCATATAAGGAGTGATAACACGTTGACGACAATCCTAATGACAACGAAATATATTTCAAAGAATCGGTGTAGAGTACGAAGCTTCTGCATTTGAAACGACAGATACGAGTGAGCTCAGCTTACAGCCTTGTTAAAACTCTCATGACCCTCAAGCCAGTTTATGAATGCAAGATTTAGCTCACCGCAGTCGGAAGACAGAATTCACTGTGTCTCGTTTGTGTCCTAGATCACAATGGGATCACTGGAAACGAAATCACCGACGATCTTCCTAAGCAAGTCTCAGAAGAGAGTTTTCAGCAGGCGAACCTGCAATAGGTCCGCCTGCGTTTTCGGTTAGTCCTTCCATTGACATTTGGCTTCCATATGAGCATAACTGCAGATAGCATGAATCTTTAAGTTACTCGCGGACCAAACGAATGCTTCCTGATGTCTCTAATAACTCAGCGACTTTCCTGCTGTGCCTCAGTAGGCAAAAATGCAGACTGGTTACTGGCGTTGTATCTATTACGCTTTTTGTTAGCAGCTAAGTGTGTTTGCCATAAGTGGCACAACATACGGCGAGCAGCACCTCTGTGAGCGTTTGGCCTACACTCGCATCATGGTGCAGGTACTCGGCATTGATCTGGTTTCCTGCTACAGTAGGAACTTTATCACTTAAGCAATTACTCATCCTTCTAGGAAAAAGTGGAAAATACAAAGAATACAGAAGGAGTACAGTGGACTAGTTCTTAGTCTAACTGCTCTATGTCAGCAAAGAAAAGAAAAAAGGTGATAAGAATATCCAAGCTGGACTGCTAGGGAAGTCTGATGAAAGCAATAACGACGCACATCAAAAAGTTCCCGGAATAACGCCGTGTTTCGCTCCCATTGTTCCGATTTGAGTTTTGTTTTTTTTTATTAAGTTGGTAAATCTGTTGTTGACATTCCCTCTAAATCTTAGCATCATAGCTTGACATTTGCAAAAGTTACGTAGCCAAGAGTACATCTACATCTGTGTGTGTTGGCGTTTTTTTACAATTTTAGAAATGGATTTAAATTTGCAACAACGAACTTGTATTCAATTTTGAGTAAAAAACGGATTTAATGCTGCGCGGACGATGGAAATGTTGGAAAAGTGTTTCGGCAACGATTCTCTAAAGAAAAGAAAGAGTCAATCGAAGATGATGAACGCAGTGTCAGACCATCGGCATCCAAAACCGACGAAAACATTGTAAAAGAAATGTTGGTCAATAACCGCAAATTAACCATCAGAGAGATAGCGGAGGACTTGAACATTGCCTATGGATCCGTCCAAGACATTTTGGTTAATGATTTGGGTTTCCGTCGTGTAGCAGCAAAGTTGGTGCCAAAACACCTCAATTTCATGCAAAAAAGAGACCGAAGCAAAGTGACCAGAATTGTGGGCAGAAAACTCGTGGATTTTGCACTATGATAACGCACCGTCGCACAGTGCCATCATTATTCACAATTCTTTGATGAAAAATGCAACAAATACCATCCAACAGCCACCGAATTCAGTTGATTTGGCTCCTTGTGACTTCTTTCTGTTCCACCGAGTTAAAAAACCACTACGGGGAATGCGTTTCAGTAGCCGAGAGGAAGTAATGGAAAAATCGCAGGAAGCACTGATGGACATACCGAAAACCGAATAACCAGATCAAGCGCTGGCATAAGTGTGTTGCAGTCGATGGGGATCACTTTGAAGGGGACAATATAGATTTAGACGAATAAACTTGTATTTTTAATTTTCTGAATAAATTCCTTTTTTATCAAGGTGGTATGTGCATGAAAGTTTATTCCACCATACACCTGACACTTAAGTTAGAACTGGTCTTATCATAGCCATGTGGATTAAGAGGCCCTCTTCAGCGACAAACCCAAAACCTTCCGTAGACTTCCAAGGAACCGACAACTGTCCAAAGCAGGTTGCCATCAAGGATAGCACTCAGACGTTTATTTTGTTGAAAAAGCTGGTAGTGTTGCCTTTTGCCACTGGATAAGTTAACTCAGTTAGTTTCCTCCATCTCGTTTATAGAGCCAACCAACCTTAGATTTAAGATGTTTGGCTGAAAGCCCATTTCTGGTGCATTTATCGTCGATTAAGTCCTCAGCTACCAGTGGCTTAGAGCAGATATTGCCTAAGCGTATTCCAGCTGACTGCATAGCATATGGCTAAGCGACTTAGAATCATTGAGATCGTTATGGAATGAGTTGACTAATATCCTCCAAAACAGTGAAGCCCCTTCCTAACACGCGCCATCGCATATTGCCCGCAGTTAGCATCCGCAGGAAGAATCCTATTCTCCGGCCTTGCTTCAATCCACATAACTAATGATTCGTCTACGCCATGTTGTCTGGCTGAGTTTCACATGTTGCCAAAACTCGCGTTGTCGAAAATATCTTCACTGTTGATGAAAAAGTCATCCGCTTGGAGCCCTTTATTTCTGATTTTGAAGCGCAGTTTCGTAGGATCTTCCGCGTTGATTGACACGTTGCATTTTGATAGAGAATGCTAGAGAATGCATTCGCATGTTTTGCGCACATGAAGCTCAATCAGTCAGGCTGATTTGTTAGAACACCTTGTACATGCATATAAAACTTATTCAGAGTTTCGGCATCCGGCTTACCCACATTATTGGTGGGTTAATGACGACTTTCAGAACGTGAGCAGAATGCTGAAGCAGAGTTTGAAGAGTTCCTTGATAAATGGACCCAAGGACATTTGGCTAAGCACGTCCAGTTCGAAGATAACTTTTTACAACCTAAAGCCAATCTAGCCGACAACCATCATCCTTAAAAACAATCGCGGTTTCATGGAAGTACATTTTAGACCCGCAAGCAGTACACCAACTTTTTTTTACAGGTGTAGGTGCCCCATTGATTCAGTGAGTCAATTTTCTCAGATTTTCTGAGTTTCTATCTCTTCCATTATCAAAGTTCTAATTACTAAAATACAAACCTTCCATAACACAGAACATCCCATTCCCCATACTCACCAGTGAGAAAGGACAATCTTCTCATCGCCGGAAATGGATGGTTACCCGAAGTATCAAGAATATCCAACTGATGAACCTCACTTCGTATCCGATATAATTTCCTGTGGAAGTCTTCAATGGTCGGTGTGTAGGACTCTTCAAACTTGCCACCAAGAAATCTCGCCACCAAAGATGTCTTACCAACTCTCGCCGATCTGTAAAATTAAACAGAAATATAAAATACCGTTGAAGTGTAATTAATCCTCCGGCAATAAACATCCCTACCCTATCCCCGTTTCAAATAGAATTCTCAAATTAAATCTCATTTCTGCTTTTTTTTTTTTTCATCTCTAAAATCCTCTACACTACATTAAACAAATTCAGATACGAGTTTCGTCATCCCAATCCATTTAATTATCCCTTAAGGCATTGTGTTTGAATTTTTCTTCCCCCCACTATTGTTTCAGAAGGCGAAGTATACAAACAGAGGCGTCTAAGAAACGAAAAACCTAAACGCTCCCGGCCTAATTAAATATGATTTCTCTCCAAGGACTTTTGATTTACGTCATGTGCCCTAATTTGATACCAAAACACTGTCCCTTACAAATACACATTTACAGAACGGAAGTCAAGAAAACGATAAATGAAGAAACTGCCAGCGCAATAAAATACTATCCTAGCACAGGATTCAACTTAAAGGCAATATCAACTCCTTTAACCGTCGCGTCGGTCGCGTCGGTCGTGGCCAAAACAATTCCCTCAAACTCATGAGACGAGCAATTTTTCTTGATTTTCTTTTTTGCTCTCTCGTCCTTAATAAAGAATCATATTTCCACTGTTCGAAGGACGTGAAAATTAAATCATTCACCAGCACAACAACAACCGATAGAACCTTCATTCTTCATAGAAGAACCGAACAGACGGACGAATCAGGACGAGAACAATGCACAGTGGCTGAAAGTGAGTGGCGATGAGGTTTCCATTCATTTTCACTCCTGCTTAATTAGGTGTCTTGAGACTCATTTTAATTCAATTCACACAAAGCGGGGTGCCGGTAAAGGGAGGAAATAAAAGCCAGACAAATAGACAGACAACAGGCAGGAAAGGACCACTACAATCAAAAGTCCAGTGAAAGTGGGGCAATTTCTGATGAAAGAATATCACTTATGCTGTTGTTGTTATATATTTCAAGAGCAGTGAAATTTTATAAAACAAAGCCCCGGATAGAGACGACTGTATCTGGTATTTCCGAAGCAAATAAGAGATTTGTCTTGTTCATTTAGGATTTAAGATAGTCCAACTTTGAGGAAATCATTTCAATTGGAAATAATTTGGAGTAAGGACATTCGAAAAGAAAGCAAAGAACTGAATGATTTCTTTATATTTCTATCTGATGAGGTGAGATGGTGAATGCACTTATTAAGGACAAAAGGAAGAGGCCGACAATGGGAAAGACTTTATAGACGACGAACTGGAAATGAGAATGATGAATAATCAGGGAAATGGAAATGGTGCCACAGCCCAGAATAAATCAATCAAGAGCGGCAGCAACTGATCCTGTATTTTATGCAATCTACGAGGACAATAGATTTGAAATCTTGACGCTGATTTGCAGTGTACCTATATACGAGGAGATGTCTAATAGAAGGCTGCTTTCGAACCCATTCCACGATATGAGAGGGGCCCACTTATTTAAAAAGGAGCACATCGTTCAAGGCGTTTTTATTATCTTGGAGATGTTATACATTAGCGATTTATATATTCATGAATCGCATGCGATTACTTTACTTCAAAAGATAGAACGAAAACAAACAATTCACAATAACCCTGACATTCGACATAATATTCGACAGGATGCTCATCCACCCTCACGCTTTGCTATCTATTTAAAGGCCACTGAAGGCAGAATTCATTCCAATGGAGCGACAAATTAATAATCAAAATAACAAACAGAGTTCCTCAAGGTTCGGACAGGAGTCAGTTTGTTTTTTTGATAAAGAAGCTTTCTTTGCAAGGTCAGTTTAAACGACCATAGAGCATTTGCAGAGGAAGCAATACATTATTTCTCTTGTACAAAATTAATACAACAACTGTAATGCTGAAAATTGGCAGAATGCCGAAATTGGCAGAACGAACATCAATCTTTTGAAGAGAAATGATGATGTAGTACTAAAGCAACACGCACTGGAGTTTGATGGCGTTGCACACGGACTATCTTTTAACTCTACTCTTATGAACATGCATCCTGTTGCTGGAAAAATCCGAATGTGAATCTCCTTATGCTGAGAAATTTCACATATGGCTTCAAAAGCTATTTAGGATACGGCGTTGATTGCTTTCTGTAGGCCGACATTGTTAGATTTCACTTCTTGACAGCAAAAGTTGCGTTTGAACTATGTACGAGTATATTCTGAAGAAACGGTAGAGAGAACAAACCATTTGCCTCTCTAGTGGCAGTTAAGCAGCGCTCAAAGCTTCACTTAACCCTCTTAGGATTTGCAAGCTTGTGCGAGGATGCAAGACTTCAGTGAACACAGTCGGAATGCTAGTTCCAGGTCACGTTCAGGACGTGGATTGTTTTTCAGGATCTGAACCTAAGTCAGGACTGACCTCGTCCTCGATTAGGGCTTTCATTGTTAGTTGGGTTTCATATGAGAGTAACTGAAGGTGACATAACTCTACAGGTTTCCGGCAGACCAAACAAGTGCTCCCCTCTAAGCGGTTAGCGATTTTTCTGGTAAGCTTAGGAGATTACCGACTGAAAAGTACTCTTGCATATTTCCACGTGAGACCATTGAATTCAGAATCCGATACGAGGTCTCGAACCTGTTGAACATCGAAGCAACAAGAAAGACTTTTGGATCGAAACATTCGGCGAAACTAGCAGGCTTGTCAAAGTCCTCAAAGAAGGATAAATCAACCAGATCGGAATCACTCCGAAAACCTGTGGCAGTCAAAGTGAAGACCCCCTCTCTTATGCTTGATACTCACTTCCCAGGATACCTAACCAGAACCAGCTTACACCCAGCTCATATTAACGAAGCAGCTGGTGAGCTAAGTAACACAACACGCTGTAGCTGGTATATGTTATCTCATCAGTTGTGGTGACTTGGTATATGGTATATGACATAGTTATACCTAATTATGCAACAAAAAAGTATAGACCAGCTGACGGTAACAATGTAGAGAATCTTCGCTGCTAACCTGGCTCTGACATTCGTACCGAAACCCTGGTGAACACTGAGAGTAGCCTTAATACCGACTACTCGCCAAGAAATTCAGACCTGTAAGTCTGACTTCTCTCATGTTGAAGAGCATGGAAAAAATATGCGCGAAACTGCCTTGCAAATGCATCCTCTATCTATGATGCGAGACGCCTATCGACGCGGAAGATCCTATGAAAGTGCGCTTCCAAATCAGGTATGCAGAATTAAAGGCGCACTTTACAAGGAGGAGTGCACGCTGGCCATTTTCATCGATGTTGAGGGTGGTTTCGAGAAGGCACCTAGTTTTGTGGATAAAAGCAATGCTGGTGAATAGGAATACGGTCAATATGTGATGACGGGGGCAAACAGCAGTTGCCTTCAAGGCGACGTCTTGTCTCCACTGCTATGATACACGTTAGTTGAATCACTACTCAACGCACTCAATAGTTCTAACGTCTATGTACAATCATATGACGACGATATCACTGTACTGTCTGTTGGATTTTGTCTGGCGGCTGTCCCTGGATGTGACCAACGATTGGAGCACTAGGAATGGACTTACAGTCAATCCTCTCAAAACCGAGGTTGTTCTCTTTACGAGAAGAAGAAAGTTGACTGGTCTGGTTCATCTAGTGCTCTAATTTTCCAAAGAAGCTAAGCTAAGTATTTGGATGTCAACCAAACTTCTATGGACTAAACATACGAGTAATATGTCGAAAGCCTCTAAAGCGATGTCCGTCTTCTGGTAGTTCAAGGGAGCTGTCAGTAAGACATAGGGCCTATCACCTAGAATGATATTTTGATCTACACGGCTATAATGTACCATGTTTCGGTTGTCTCCCACAAAAACACGTGACTTCTGCTTTTATCAGACTCCAAAGAACGGCCTCCCTCGGCTGAATTGGGCCTTTTTCTAACCCTCTGCTGTGGACGCAACCTCCCTACCTGTGATATTCATGTTTGTGCGCTCCATTCTCAAATCTGTTTAAAATAAGTGGGCTTTGGCACAACATACCCTGGCCTTTTGACTCTGGTCTGGTAGGCAATGGCGCCTGATGAAACGATACAGAACTCCTGATGCTGCGAAAATATGAAGCTATTTTCAGTATGTCTTTCCGACACGTATCGTACTGTACATGTCCTGACGTTGTCGGCACTAGCGCTGTAAGTAATAGGTGTTTCAACAAGAGATGTAAGATTTGTTTTCCGAATAAGACGAACAATAGTTGAGTTATCTCTGAAACCTTTATAGGTTTAGAAAGTAGTCATATGGAGATTATTTTTGGAATACCATGTTATCCAAATAACGGCCTCATCTCTTGCAGACCTTCACCCTTTTCTTGAAATTTTCAATCACTCTTTCACATAATTGAGGCTTTCTCTTACCGATGGTGACTTCACTGGCTTTCTGGATTGGAATTGTTTAAGGATGGTTGGCGTAGATCTTGCTTCTAACATAGTCCCAAAGAAAGAAGTGGAACGGTGTTAAGTTGCACGATCTTAGCAACCAACGTTGTGTCTCTGAAATGCAAAATTTTCACGTGCAATAACTCGATTGTTTCGGCAAATGACAACATGCTGTTAAAAGTAAAGGTCATCCGTATCCACATTGTCGCGCTGCGGCCACAAGGAATTGTTTATTTCCATTGGCCGTAAAGGCTTTTCCGGCCCCACCCGTCTATAAGCTGCACAAAACAGATACTCGTTCTGGGTGCATTGGTAGCCGCTGAATTACTCTTGGATTTGGTGCCCCAGATGTGGCGATTTTGATCATTGACGTAGCCGCCAATGTGGGAATGGCCCCATCCGAAAACAATTTTCTTCCAAAATGTCAGCATAAATGTTTCCAGGACCCAATCCGAGAACGTACGGCGCTGCTGGTTTGCGGCCGACTTCAGTTCTTGCGTTAATTGTAGTTTGCACGAACGGAGAACCAAATGCTTCGTCCAAATTCGCCGCATTGTGGCTCTGGAAATGTTAGGCTCCTGAGAACTGTGACAAATGGGGGTATTTGGGTCGTTTTCGACACCTTCCTTCATTGCTACATTTGCCATTGAATATCCAGGTAGAACACGTTCCGACGTCTTGGAATTTCTGGATTATTTTGTGCACACACGTCTTGGAAGCCACACTATTACGTGCGAATTTTTCGCATCGTTACCACAATTGAACACTGTCAAGTATGACAATATTATATGCTTGGAGTTCTTGGTTTTTTGGCTGATCAAAGACGTCAAGAAGAAGGAAATGTCTTCACGACTTTGGTAACGAAACTTAAGGACTACTTTTCACCGTCGAGAAATTCAACATTTGAGAGGCATTTATTTCGTTCAATCAAACCAGCGGATGGGGAGGTCTTATTAAGTTTTAATATTTTGCGTCCGCGGGATCTAAAGAAGTGACTACTTGAAAAGGAGCATTCCTTAGACCAGGTGATAGATACATACATATGTGCTCAGTACATGAGCAAATCGCGAGCTCATGGAAACTATGGCCCCTACACCATCGTCAAGTGGGATCAATAACATTTTTCCTGCGCAAAAGGAGAAATATTCAAACCATGGCATAGAATGCCAGAGATGTGGGCGACTAGGCGATTTTAGAGAGAGTAGTAGCTGCCCTGCCAGAAATGTCAAATGCAATAAGTGTGGGTTTGGGGGACATTTCGCCAGAAGATGTAGAACTAAAATAGATAAACGAAAGAATCATTTTGAAGACAGATGGAGTTCGAAAAGAAAAAAGGTTTGGGCAGTCAAATATAAGGTGGTTTATAGACGAAGAAAAGGAAGAAAAAAAGGTGACCAAAGGGGAAAGGGATCGTGAACAGGGCTGCTTCGAAATAACGGAAGAGCTAGGCGAGCCATAAAGTGGGAAAATTGTTTGCTCTTTTGGAGGCTGAAAGCTGGCGATGCTTATAGACTCAGGGTCACGATTCAATCTTTTAGGGGAAAAAGACTGGGAACAATTATATAACAATTCTAGAGCATTTCTGAACATACGAAAGGAATCACCAAACCGGTACAGAGCGTATGCAGGTAAGGATCTGCTTGAAATAATATCAGTTTTTGAAGCTCCCATAAGCGTGAATGAGCAAGCAGAGGCAATCGCATCGTTCTACGTTATTAAGAACGGAAAACAATCGTTACTAGGCCGTGAAACAGCCATCAAATTAAAAGTTCTTAAAATTGGGGTTGACATTAATCATCTTGACGAACATCGACCATTCTCAAAAATAAAAGATATACAGGTTCAACTATCGATAAATGAGTCAGTCAAGCCGGTACAACAACCTCCACGTCATATTCCATCTGCGTTGCAGGAAAAAGTCGAACGTAGACCAAAGGAGGCAGTTGAAGATGACATCATCGAACCTGTGTACGGATTGACTTCATGGATCTCGCCTGTTGTAATAGTGGTTAAGGAGAAGGGAGATTTTCGGTTATGCGTCGATATGCGTCGTGCAAATCAAGCAATACTCCGAAAAAACTACCCACTCCCAACGTTTGACTCCTTCATGACCAAACTCAAAGTCGCTCGATATTTCTCTCGGATCGATCTTAAGAACGCATACCACCGGTTAGAACTAACGGTGGATAGTCGCGAAATCACAACGTTCATTACTCATAAAGGGATTGTAGTTTGGGGTAAATTCAGCTCCTGAAATTTTCCAAAGGACAATGGAAAAAATGCTGGCTTCTTGCCGAAATGCCCTGAATTATTTGGATGACGTTATTGTCTTTGGACTCACCGAGGAAGAACATGAGCGCAGTTTTGAACATTTTTAAGAACATGAACGTTACAGTCAACAAAGATAAATGTAACTGGAAAGTTCAAGAGCTAAAGTTTTTGGGTCATGTACTTGGTGCAACTGGGATTAGCGCAGATTCTGACAAAGTAACAACGATTCTGGAGTTCCGACCGCCAAACACCAAGGAGGAGGAAATGAGAAGCTTTTTGGGGCTTGTGACATATCTAGGGAAGTTCATTCCGAATATGGTAGATGCTACGGAACCATTTTGGAGTCTTCTTAAAAAAAAAACGTCCCCTTTGCGTGGGGCGAAAAACAAGAGCAGTCGTTCCGGCGATTAAAGAATACACTTGCGAAAATTCCCACTCTGGCTTATTTTAACTGCAAGAATCGCACTCGTCTAATACTCGACGCAAGTCCAGTCCCGTTGGGTGCAGTCCTTTTGCAGTTTCAAGATGGAAACCCTCAAGTTATCTGATTTGCCAGCAAAAGCCTCTCTACTGTAGAGAGGAGATATTTACAAACTGAAAAGGAAAGCTTGGCGTTAGTTTGGGCTGTAGAACGCTTTTATTACTATCTCGCAGGAATAACTTTTGAACTTATGACTGACCATAAGCCCCTAGGGCACCCTGGGGAACATTCTTTTACGCGGTGCCCGAATTGTCATACCAGCAGCATTACGACAAAGAGTACTAGACCTAGGGCATGAAGGCCATCCAGGAGAAACAGTCATGAAGCGCAGATTTCGGTCAAAAGTATGGTGGCCGCTAATGGACAGGGAAGTAAAGTCATTCGTGAAGCAGTGTCGTGAATATCCACTAGTTTCAAAACCATCACCACCAGTTCCCATGCAACAACATGCATTCCCAGACGGACCTTGGCAATGTATCGCAATGGACTTATTGGGGCCATTACCAAACTACGATATCGTTTTTGTAGTGGTTCGAGGAGAAGACGGAAAGGTCTTCAGACGAAATGTAACCCATGAAAAGAAGATTCCAACTCCATCTCAGACTGCTGTAGAACAACTAACAACGGCCTCTCACCTGGTGAAGATAAAGAAGACGTCGCAGATGATTTTCGGACCGAGGATTCTTCCATGAAGCTGAAGCTAAAAAAAAAATCGGAGGGATGTGGCGACCTGTCAGCGAGGACGAGTCTGAGCTGACACGCAGGTTTACGCTCTCGCCACTCATCGCTTCACTACATAGCGCTCTCCACACCCACGATGCGCTCTCTCGCTCGCTGCTAATCCTCCACACAACTTCGACTACGCGAGTTAGTCTGTTTGAAATCGTGTCAGAGCGTGCACCGATCATTACAGAATATATAGGTGCAGAGCTATTGACCTGGTTAAAAGGATAAAAATTCATTGCCCCCTATGTCTAGGACATGTTGAACGAATGCAAACCAATGGTCCGACCGTCAGTATCTTCGAATGTACATCGAAAGAACAAAGGACTTAAGGGAAATCTCACGTTTCATGTCACACTTAAGTGAAAAGAACCCCCTTTGCCGTGTTCAAATGGATGCGAATTGCGCAAGACTACACTAAATGGAGTGATGGTACGAGTATTTGTTGAGGTTCAAATTCCCTTCGGACTGTAGCGCCACATGAAAAACTAAATAAAGTGTCAAGATGAGCAGGAATATTCTCTTCAAAGATAACAATAGTGGCCTCAAACCTTGCTGCTGTGTAGCTAGGTATGTAAAATCAACGGTATTCGATGGAATAATTTCCTAGCACTTATAATTAACCCATTTACTACAGACAATGCTATCCGATCAGTGGGACTCTGAATCCTTCGGGGATGAGTCGTGCTATAATTGGTTGAGATTTAGTTGTTTAGCGGATCCTTAGAAAAACTTTGCAGGGCGAAACTCCTTCAATTGATTTTCTGAAGAGGACCCGCTTAACAGAATAAAATAATTTAAAACTGCAGATTTTACTGCAGTAAACAGACTCCTCTTCTTGCAGCAGAATTATGACAAAATTAAATAAAAAAATGCTTGAAGCCATGAGAACAGCACCAGAATTCCTGAAAGGAACGACGAAACTCATGTAGCTTTCTATGGAGTAAGTTCCAAACCAACATTGGTAAAAGGCTGCATGCAGCACAATATCTCGTGTTCATCAGAGCTACGTATTGTATTACGTCCGAGGTAAGCGTCAAGATTTCCACGGTTCCTTGAAGCAAACGAACTAATAAAGGGCTATCGCAAGATAACAGATATTGAACTGTCTCTCGCCATTTTAAATTGCTAAAATGACAACTTCTTCTAGGTGAGAACTTATTAGCCTTTGTGGGACTAGCTAGATGGTCACTAGACGATCATAAGGAGAAGAACTAAAGACATCCAGAGGGATGGAAGCGATACGTCATCATGAGAAATAACTACTCAGACAAAACGAAATAAGGATATAAGACATCAACTTTCCTCAAACCCTCGACGGTAATATACGGTGAACCATTCCAGCCCATTCAAATGAGCTACATTCTGCCATTCTTAAGTCCATCCTGCACATTCAATTCAGTCACCATCAAAGGTCTCACACAAATACTCTGTGCAATCTCAATATGACATAAAAACTTGACTCGTGTCAAGAGCTTAATATCTCATTGCAACATCGTACGTGCAGCTGTTGAAATGTCAGACAGTTCAGACCATACTTTGACTTAAGTGGATCCCAGGGACAATTGAAATCGACACAAAACATCATTTCATACGATGGGTAGATGACATTTGTGCATCTTCACCATCTTCAGCTACAGAAAGGAATAATACGAAGCAAAACTACTACCACAACTAAGTTCCCATGCACTTCTGAAGACATCCTTTTCCCCTTGCTCATCCATCAGTAAAGTCTGCACTGTTCCCTATCACAGATCGATTGATATCTTCCAGATGACCAACCACAGGTCGTCTTTCCAACTTAACCATTAACCCATTTCTCCGGGAGAGAACTTCTCCTCCCAAGTCCGCCTTGAATCCTACTTTCCCTAACATAATCCTTTTCCAATTGCAAGCACGAGTATCGAGTACGATATTGTATTTTGTTTTGTCATAGATACAGATACACTTACCCGAGCATAACAAGTCGATAGCAATTCCTCGATGGTGGTTCACTGTCATCATTTGAGCTACCAGGACTTGGACCAGGTCCTTGGACTATTTCACTGGTGAAAGGTATCGGCTTTGGTCCATTTAGTTCATTGTTCCCACTATTGAATGCCATGTTGTTGTTGTTGTTATTGTTGTTTGTATTGTTGCGAGCACAAAACCATGTGCCACATTTATTCAGCCGAGTTGAGCATTCCATTTTGAAGGTTCCGATTTGACTAGCGAAGCTTATTAAATGGTCCTTTGTGCGACACCAGAATGTGTTAGGCGTTGTGGTTGTTGTTGCTGCTGCTGCTTTTGCTGTTGGAGTGCGGACATCGCCTGCTCGATGGTCAGATGGTGACATGAAAATCGATTTTTTGTTGCTTCAACAATTTTTTTTTTTTTTATTTTCTACTGTTCGTCCTCTGGGCGGTTGTCGTTGAACTGGACAGAAATGAGAGGTTTGCAGCAGTTGTGAATTGGACAGGTGGCAAGGTGATTATTTGGCAGCGCATCATCCAATTATCATGGCTGATGTTGTCTTTACGAGTTCAGTGAGTTGGATGGAAAAAATGAGTCCTGTGCGACGTTCAAATATTGAGAAAACCAGAAAATGCCGCAACCGTTGAATGAATTCTCTGATTTCAATTAGTGAATCGATTTGCGTTGTATTGAGGCGGCAAGGATCGGTGGAGTAATTGGAATTTTTTTTTTCTTTTTTTTTTGTTCTGAGTACCCAATTCTGGCTGTCTCTTCTACTTCCGATTAAGGATGGGTTCTGTCCGGCTTTAGTTTTCGAAATTCCCTACGAGCTGGTGAAAAGACATCGGTGAGTTTCAACGGTGACAGTGTTGGTTGTGACCTGTAGATGGATCTGAAAGAGACATAAGATGAAATCAATTAATTTTGACATTGTGGTGGTAGGCCTGGAGTAAGGTCAACGAGTTTTAATTAGTTTTTAATGAACGACAAAGTGAGGTCTATTTTTAGGAAGCCTTAAATGGCTGAGCTATACGGAATAGAAGTCAAATATGAGGTTTGTTAAAAAAAAATTTAAATGAGCTAAAATAAGATTCCAAAAGTTGTCTTTTAGACAAAAAAGTCGTGAAACAAATGCGGTAAAGGGGCGAATAAAACTGAGAATTTGAAAATGATTAGATGAGGATCAGGCCGACATTAGTGTATGTTGTGCTTTGGGTAAGCTGTTGTACCATGTTAAAGCACTGGGACTGAAGATTCCTAGTGTTAACGGGGTTAAAGCTAAGTTCTTCAGCAGACGATAAGAACCCTTCATACAAAAAGAGCTGGAACGAACTATGAAGTCGAGCACTGTGGATAGGAATCTGCAAAAAAATGTTATTGAAAAGTATAAGCTCGATTAAACCACGGCTCCGTCTGCTTCTTTTGTTAACCCTTAAAACGTGTATCGCATACGAGTATAACTGCGTCTACTTACTTAAAGTGGACTTGGGCCTCAATCAACAAACGTTTCGAGCCAGCTACATCTTTAACTAGCTCCCCCTGTTTCAACGCTAAGTTGGCTGAGGTCCTTTCCACTTGCGTGAGCTACCAGAAACGCTGTCTTTCTCAACTGACAGGAGCACTGGTGTTCTTCAGCTCAATATGACACAGCCACCTCAGTCGTTGGAACTTCACTCTTCTGGCTAGGTCGATGTCGCTGTACAGCCCGTATAGTTCGTCCTTGTATCTCCTCCTCCACTCATACTTTATGCAGACGGGACCGAAAACCACCGAAAGCAGCCAAGGGCACCCTAATGCATTTTTGAAAAAGTCCATGCCTCTGCGCCTTAGGACAGGAGTAGGATTATTACGTTCTTATATAGGGTCACCTTTGTTGTTTGAGAGAGGGTTTTGCCAGTCAATTGCCTTCTTAGCCCAAAGAAGCAGCGATTGGCTTCTTCCTTTGATCACAACGTTGGTGTCGTTGCCTGAGTCGATAGCGGAGCCTCAGAGTTATATCTGTCGAGGGTGATGTACTGCCCGAGACGTAGGTGTTGCGTGTCATTTGTTTTTGACACCATACACTTGGTCTTGCCCTCATTGACCGTTAAACCCATCTTTGCCGCTCCTGCTCAGTCCTCGCGATAGCACCACTGATAACACCACTGACATCACCCTGCTTTCTTCCGATTATGTCAATATCATCGGCATATCCGAGTAATTGGACGGACTTCTAAAAGGTTGTACCTCTTGTGTTGGCGCCTGAGTTTTGCACTATTCTTTCAAAAGTTGTATTAAAGAAATCGCATGACAGCGTGTCCCCTTGTCTAAATCTCTTTTTGACTTCAAAGGTCTCGGTGTGTTCTTTACCGACCTTAATGGGACAGGGTGCATACTTCATCGTCTTCATGCATAAATGGACAAGTTTGGAAGAGATTGCAAAACTAGGCATTGCTTTGTATAGCTCGTCTCTATAGATGCGGCCATGAAATCGATGTATAGGTGGTGTGTATCGATTTGGAGCTCATAGGGCTTTCCCAAAATCTACCGTAGTGTGAATGTTTGGTCCTGTTGGACTTCCTGGCCTACAGCCACACTGATATGGACCAATTGGGTTGTTGATGAACGGCTTCAGATGTTCACACAATACGGCAGACAGGGTCTTGTGGGCGATGTTAAGTACACTACTGCCTCTGTAGTTGACGCAGTTCTGAGAGTATCCTTTCTAAAGGGTCGGACAAACAATCCTAAAATTCCATTCATCTACCATACTTTCGTCCGACCATATTTCACAGATGAGCTGTTGTGGTCTGCCCCAGGACTTCAGCTTAGATATGGCTGTCTTCACTTCATCCAGGTCGTGTGGACAGATTGGTTGGTCTACATCGTCCATGTTGAAAAGTTCATTCTGCCTGACAGCGGCATTTGGTTTGCCATCGCCATTATACAGTCTACAGAAATCCTCTTTCCAAATCCTCAGCATATACTGCGACTCTACTACATGTACCATTGTTCATCGCTACAGGCTTCGGTTCGGAGTTTGTATCTGTGACATGTTTGTTTTTTACTTTTTTCTAAAACTTCCGAATCTCCTGGAGTAGCACTTCTCAATTTCCCCGACCACGTGCTTCTCATGATCCTTTTTTTTTCCTTCGGAGAAGCCGGTGTTCGTCGCTCCTCTTCTGCTCGTAGAACTCTTGAGCACCTCTGGTCCTTCTATTCAGCGCCGTTTTGTATACTCCTTGCTTAGCTGAACGTGCTTGCCGGCATTCGTCGTCAAACCAGGGGTTTCGATGTAGTGGCCGAGTGAAATCCAGCACATCAGAGGCGGCATTTCCGATGGGTTTTTCTAAATGTTGCCACTGGTCTTCGATACTTGATGCTGGCGGCTTAGGACCTCTTAACATATTGAGGGAGACTCGATCGGAAAAGGATTTGGCCATCTCTTGTGATTGTAGCCATCCACCGTCACAGTTCTTCACAGTATTAGCTTGCCTTTGCGATGTTCGGGATATTTGCAACCGCACCATGGCTACAACAAGGCAATAGTCCGAGTCAATGTTTATCCCTCGGAACGTTCGGACATCCAGAATGCTAGAGGGTGTCTGGCGTCGACCGGATAAATCTGGATGAGTGTTGATTGACCAGGGGATATTTAAATTTTTTTATGGAACCCCGTACCGGCTACTAAAATGTTACTCCCGTTCATTCTAAGAAGGTTGCGTTTTCAGATCACCTCTTTTAAGATGGCTTCCTTACCCAGCCTTGCGTCAGGATCTCCTAACATAATTTTGGTGTCATAACTGGGCACTGAGCATATGTTGTGTGTAGGAGGTCTTTGGTGCTGTCATCCTTATGCTTTAAAGCTGCATGAACTCAAATCAGGCTTATATTTCCAAATTTGGCTTTGATGGGAGCGAGCGCTCGAGGGGTTAAAATGTACCCTTAAAATGTTTACACTTACGTTGGGCATTCCACAAGCGAGTTTTACGGCTTAGAAACGAACCACGATATTTTATATTACGTCAAAAAGTGGGGGTATGAGGAATGAAGGTATACTGATGAGCATTTGTAGCGAGATGGGTGTTATGGTTTGAAAGGGCGGAATGCTACTGGCGCTTTCTTGTTTTATCACACTGTTTCGAATCCTATCTACCAGGTGCAGAAATATTTTAGGAACACCTGTCTAGATGTGGGCATTGTACCTCAATTTTAGGCTGATGAATGCGTTATACTCGTATATTGCGGCCTGATCAGAGGGAGAAAGGTATTTCTTACATCGCTTGAGGAAACCTAGACAATTCGGAGCATTTTTGGCGACATCGAATAGGTGGTCATTCCAAGGTAAGCTGGCATTGGCACACATACCGAGAAGCGAAAGTTTTCCGGTTTGGACGATGCAAGTGGCATTCATGAACAATTTTGCTTGAATGAAAGTAGACAGCAATTTGTTCTAGAAGCATTAAATTCTACTCTGTTAGTGGTTCCCAATTAGTAATGCTGTTAATATCAGAACTCAATGAGCCTAACATATGCTGCTGTTCCTGTTCTACAGCCGAAGAGGAGGGACCTAAGACCGGGAACGAATATGAAAAGCAGAGAGTACTGTCGTCAGCAAAGGAATATATTGGATGAGAAGTAGCAGACAAAAGATCGTTGATAATTAAAAAGAGTGTCGGAGACAGAACGGAGCCCTGGGGCACACCAGCGTTCATTTTGTGAATATCAGACATGAAACCATCCAAGACAACTTGAATTGAACGTTCGGAAAGGTAATTTCTAATCCATTGAACAAGAGAGTCGTCGATCCCAAATGCACGCATTTTCGACAAAAAGCGTGATGTCAAACTCTGTCAAATGCCTTAGAAATATCAAGTGCAGCTATTTGCTTTCACCAGATTGATGTATGCTTTGGTGCCACTTGTGAGGCATGCCTGTTGCTACGAAAACCGTAGTGCAGGCCATTACAAAATTTTCATGTTCCGAAGTATTTCATGAGCTGAGGGTTTATCAGTGTTTCTATGAGCGCGGAAAGAAGGAACGTAAGTGCAATGGGTCTGTAGGAGGAGAGAGAAGAAGATTCACCTTTTTTAGGGACCGATGCTGTTTTCCGTCAGTGGTTTTGCCATCGTAGAAGAACACCTCTTCCGAAGAAGGAGAGATATACCATCTGCACCAGCGAATTTGCGATTTTTAAGATCTTTAAGAACTCTTGCTACTACACGAGTGCGAAAGTGGATTTGTCTCATTGAAGATTCGACGCAGTTTAGTGTCTAGGGGACAAAGCACAATATGGCAGTGTTGGATTGGCGCTAAGTGTGTAGCAAACAAATTGGCCTTGTCTAAAGAGCTGACAGCTGGAATGTCATTATAAATGAGCGTTGGGATGGATGACGAGGCAGAATTTCTAATGTTTGTGACGAACGACCAACAATCTCTACTACCTTTGGGCTATTGTAGTTTTTATGCCTCATGGTTTTTGCCTCATGATTTTTATGGGGCACTCGTTTATGGCTTTTTGCCTAAGTCGCCCTCGAATAGGAAATCCATATACAAATAACCGTTCTCTTGCCTCTTTTTAGCAGTCGCCGTAGTAGATGTCGGAGTATTTCATCCACTCTTTGCCCGGATCAATCCATCGCACTTCTTGAATCGTAGTAATGTCTGCTTAATAATAGTCTAAGTCAACCGCGAGCTGTTCAGCAGCACGTTCCATGTATAGAGCCAAAATTCGTTGTCCCTAAAGCGTTTGATGTAATCATCGATACTAAATCCATTTTTGCCCGAGGCTGTCAGTTATTTATGATCTGTTTTTTGACATGTGTAGAAATCCTAGAGAAAGGGTCCCGAACCAGTAACCTCGCTGAGGTTATGACAGTCCCTGTTAGCCTATACAAGTTTTTTTGACCCGCCACCTCAACTCTAGGATCCTGATAAAACCAACTTCCATCTAAACGGAAGTTCGCACCAGGTTACTCAAACGCTGGACCATATATTGCCTTTTTTAACGCCGAGGCGTCCCAATAAAAAAAAAGTGCCCTATTGAGAATGCTCTCCTCCACCCTCCCGCTTTTCTATCTACCTGCAAGAACCGACTGCAAAAGTTGTTCCCTTCCTTCAGTCAGAGGTACTAAGCTCCCAGGCTTCACCATATAGGGGTTTGCGCAGGAGTATATGGGCAGAGTTTTAAGTGTCGATGCTGATCTCGTGCGAAAACGCCCCGTTCGATTGTCTCAAAAACTAGGGGTTTCTTTGCATAGTCAGTCTCTAAAGAAGTGAATCCCAAACTGGAGAGTTAGGCCCAAAAAACAGTCCAAAAATATAGATCAAGCTACTCGGTGCAAGTAAACCACTTTTCGAATGTGAAAACTGCCATCAGTTCGGATCGTTATTATTTACAGGAAGCACTAGCAGAGTTTTTGAAACTTTTTGGAATTGAGCTTCGAATATGTAGGACAATCGTTTTAGTAGTAGCCTCTGGCTTTAGACTCCAATGTTGATATTCCCCTTTGTGGAAGTTCGTCAAGACTTCAGACAACATTGGTAGTTTATTCAACTTCACATGCACATTCAGATCCAGAAAATGCTCACCATTGATCTACTCTGAGAAGACTATGTAGCACATATGCCAAACACAGAAATTTTGCTCAGCCACATAATTTGGGCTATAAATGTGTCTGCAACAACATGATCACCACAAGGGGTCTTAGAAGTTAACGCCGGTGTGGTCTCGGCATTTGGAGCCACTGTTTTAATTTGAATAATAATTTTAATAAAATGTAGATAGGTATCTACGTAAGTTTCCGCCTTTGAAATTCATATTGTACTCCATCACTTCCTGCTATCAGCATTCACGGTAAAAAGCTGTTTCTTTGTCTACCCACCATGGTATCTATTGTACATACCGGCTCCACAATGTCATGCATGTCATTTGAATGCAATTGAAACCTCGTTTCAAAATAACTTAACGAATGTCAATTAGAATGAAACTCCTTGATCTAGTTGTAGATACTCCTACACCTTTACAACATTCACTTGCATCCTGACTGACACATGACGTTTATTAGCATGTCACCCCGTGTTACAGACGGCAGGAGTTATCTCTCACATCCGAGTCTCATCAATGGGATCCTGAGTATTGAAAGACACCCTTACACACACACACACACACATACCGGCAGCTACCGGAAATAAAATAGAAAGAAAATATTGGTGAGGAGAGAAAAACAAAAAACTTCACGTTTGAGGATTTTTTTACTTTTTATTTTGCTACAACACAAAATGTCAGTCTATGGAAACGGGTGCCTGCATCCTATTGAACAAGAACTACAGGACGATGCGAATACGGATGTAACAACTAAATATACACTTGAAAACACACACAGCTAAACTATATACTACTGCTATATACTACAAGTTCGTGCATTCAATTCATTTAAGCGTACTGCAATCGACGCTGTCTATCTATTTGCTCTTCCTGGGTTGGATACTGTTCAATGTATTTGATAGCCCGCTGGATGTATTCCGGCACTGGGGGTGGTGTTGGCAGGTGATTTGCCTGCGGTTGGAAACCATTGGCATCGGCGGTGTATGCCAATTCAACAAGTTCACCTTCCGGTGAATAGTGACGGAAGCCACCGTTAGCATATTGCCCTCCGACACCAGACTCCTGAACTGTAACTCCATTGCTTAGTTCGTATTGATATCCATAGGAACCGTCGTCGTTTATCTGACTCCCGATGCGAGTAACTTCAATATCAGCATTGTTAGCAGCTATAGCAACACCAACCAAACACACTAGAATCACCTGGAACAAATAAAAACCTGATGTCAAAACCGAATTGAGGACAAAACCATCTCACTGAGATACGAATACACACACACTTACAGATTTGAACATTTTGCTTGTGGCTAAAAAGATTGGTTACACTCTGAAGACGGTCGAGTTGACACTGATGCCGAGTGAATGGTTGGACATATCTTTTATACTCTCGATGGTTGTAGTCAAAAAGATGTATTGGTCTGGTCTTGATCTTGATCTTAGTTATGGTCTTGGTCACTTGGATTTGTTTCCAAATTAATCGCCAACCTAATGCAACATTGTGTAATTTATTTCGAATTAATCGGGGATTTAAGCTGACAAGCCGATTTGATGACGCTTTGGTTGTATCTATTCCACTCATTCAATGCAAATTTTTTTTTTAATTAAAATATTTCGTAATAATTCATAAGTGCCGTTGCGGTTCGACCTAGTAAAATGTTTTGTTTTCTTTTTTTTGACAGCAATAAAATGAAAAATTTGGCATCTTGTTATTACACACTCTATTTATGAGATTCAGGCGGGCAAAAACGCCTTTGTCGTTGCTAATAAACAAAGTGGCCTGCAGTTGTCACAACAACTTGTTTGTTGTGGACGGTCGAAACTAGTCAACCTAGAAATGTGATCGGTCAAGTGGATGTGGCTTTTGCCATGAGGAACGTCTTCTTTCGTTACACGATGTAGAATTTCTCTGAAGCAATGGTTTTTCCTAAACAGTCATCAGTGTACTGGAGAGGATAAAAATGAGTCCCTGGCCTGGGTGGTATCTTTCGATATCGCCATTTGTCTATACTGCGAGCACCAGTCTGTAGTAGATAGTCTTCACCAAAGGGAAAGACCATCGCCAAATATAGTAAACGACAAGACTTAAGCGGAGAAGGTGCTTCACTGTAGCAAACGGAGTTGTTTTAGAGGCCCAGACTTCTTCGTCAAATGTGGCAGGTGGTTTGGCATTTAGTCTCTACTAAAAATTCGACACAGAAAGGTGATAAAGAAATGACATCTTGTAAGAACACTCGTTTACAGTCGTCTACAGTGATTTCTGTCAAGGGGTAGCGGAAAAGCCGTGGATTGCTTACATAAGTCTGGGTACATCCTTTCAGTATACCACAGAAAGTCACGTCAAAAACAGTTGTTCTACTGAAAAATCCAACTTTCAACTGAACCCTTAATTACAGTTGCTGACAATCTCGAAGTCTTTCCTCACATTTTGTTTAGCAAATTCATAGTTAACGAAGACATCATTTCCTGGCAATATTCAAGGAAATACAACTTAACTCTGCCCATGTTCCATCAAGCCTGGCTTCCTTGTGCACAATGCGAATAAAACTTAAGCTATAGTCAAACATGAATCTCTCTCCAGTTAACAAAAAAAAGGATTTACAAAAATATTGTACTGTTGAATGCACGCGCTCGGCCTTGTTCAATTCTATAATAGACGTCCGGGTACACAAAGGGCTTGCCATTTTGCGACGAAATCACTCTAGGAATTTAAATAGAGAAAACCTTGTGTCCGAACAAAAATGTCAAAAATGTCAAACTCACAACGAATTGAACAGTGTTGAATGATATGGAAAACCTCATTGAAACAGTATGTCATAAATTCACTTTAATTTTGGCTGAATTGTTACAAGCCGAAGCCGAATCATTGCCACATCCAGAAATCTTATGATGATATAACTGCTCTAACGTAAACTCTTCCTGTCTCCGCCCCACGGAAACTTGTCACACAATTTAACACGACGTGAACACCTTCAGAATGGCAAAGCAGTCTAGACCGACTCCGTACAACGAATCAGATGTTCACCACCCTACTCGTCAAAGCTGCCCCAAATTACGCAGATGTTGCTTGGATCTCCTGAATTTTACAAAAGGAGGTATGGCATCACCATCAGCCAATGCACAATATTCCAAAAATCTCACCACAAAAACAAACGGAATTTTAAGATTTGCATACCGGCTAGAAATAAAGGGTTACTTGTTATCCCATCCAACACTAACCTTAACCTAGGAAAGATGCGGGTCTCTAAATGGGCAGATTAACCCACCATTAAAAATACTTATACAAAAAAACCCGAGGCAACGTTTCATCTAGTAAACCCAATTATAAATCGCTCAGATCCATTTCCGATGCACGTTCTAAACCTTAAAACCAAAATACCCAAAAAAAAAACCCGTTCACGTCTCCCCGCAAATGCACCATTTGCCTCTCTTCCACCCAACCGCCAAATTCAACGCGTCTCTTTTGATTTAACCCACATCTCCTCCTACAAATACTAACAACTGCTTTCCCAACTGGAGCCAAATAGACAAACTTTATTAGATCGCATATCTTAAATCCCGCTTCGAACTCGCCTTTTTCGTCGGTTGCACGGGCCTTTGCCCCTATTTTTTATACCCTTTCCCCACCGAATGTCAAATTGGCCTAAAAGTATATAGATACCACGGAATGCGGTTATGCGCTCTCTATGCTAAGAAATAAAAAGATATACGAAAATATACGTCTCTTGCTCGCATAAATTTGCAATAAATCCGACTCTGTTTGCTTTGAGGGAAAACCAAAGCAAATGCCATGGTTTACATCCCACGGGAAGGTCTTCCTACAGATATAACTAGTCTCATTAATTTTTACAACAGGAACCACGAAATTTTCAACACAACTCCCCAAAAGGTTGTGCTATCTGCAGCTATATACACTCTAAAAGAGTTTCTCACCTTCAGCGTAGCCGAGCTCCATGCAAAATTTCTCAAAAAATGTGCCACCAATCTTTCGAACCCGCTTTCCTCCCTATACTATTTCATCTATCCTTCACACAAGGGGAATTCCCTCAAGTTTGGAAGACTTCTTTCATAACCCCGGTCCACAAAAAGGGATCAAAGAATTAAGTAGCCAACTACCATCCCATTGCTAAGCTTTCTCACATACCTACCAGGTTCGAAAATATTTTATACGAAGTGCTAAGCTTTCAGTGCAAGTCTTTTATATCACCCAGTCAGCATGGATTTCTGAAAGGTAGATCAACTACTATAAATTTAGTTCAATTCGTATCCTTTGCGGTTTCAGCCCAAGAAGTGGCAACGAAATCGATGTTATTGCTACAGATTTTGCTAAGGCCTTCGATAAAATATCACATCAATTGATCCTTTTCGAATTGTTTTCCCTCGGGCTTGACCCCAAGTTATTAAAATGGAAATCTTCTTATCTCGAGAACCGTTACTATAGCGTTCGTTTTAGGTCAGCCTTCTCAACCCCGTTTTTAGCCACTTCTGGGGTCCCACAAGGCAGCCATTTAGGTCCCCTCTTTTTTATTTTAATATGAACGATCTTGAGAGGATTATTAAACACGCCCCACTATCCACTTACGCCGGCGACACTAAGTCCTCCAAAACTATTTCTTCACTCCATACCTCTATTCTCCTTCAAGAAGACCTCCATAGGTTTTCCACTTGGTGTCAATGTATGAGTTCAATCAATCTCCTCCGCGACTTTATTTTCTGCATGGCCAACCTGTACCCCTGGTTCAAACCCTTCGCAACCTTGGAATATTATACGATAGAGGGTTAAACTTCCGCTCGCATATAGATGAGATAATACATAAAGACTGTTGAAACAGGCAGCAAATTAAGGGCGGTGATAGAGATGTTAGTCACGGCTGGCTTTTATTTGCGGAAACACGTGAGCAACTCGAAAGGAGTTTTACACCATATTCCAACAGACGAGAAAGATGGTTTCCACTCTCGAATGTATTGTTTTTTCAGGTACAACTAGGCGATGACTTTATGATCCAATGGGCTAGATCTCCCCTTGCCTAGTGAAGGCGACGATCATGATGCAGCACTTATGGGGAACAGAAGTTGAATAGGATACACCGATTCCGATTGAAATAAAGTGAGAGTGGATAGTATTCCGAGAAAACCTAGCGACCTTTGAGAAATTAAGGATACCACGATATGGATCAACACCAACGAAAAAAAGGAAGTGGACGTTCACGGAATTTGAGATGCGTCGGAAAGAGCGTACATGCCATGCATCAAAACAAAGCCCTATTGGAAAGGGTAACTCTATCACGTTTATAACTTTGAACTACACCAAACGCGCCATGAGGCTGTATCGCCCTTTGTTGAATACCGCGCCGTCGTCACGATGGAAAACATTCATCGGCAACCGAGTGGCACAAATTCATTGGCTCTCCAGCGGTGTAGTGTGGAAGCACGTGCCATCAGAGTCCAATTCTGCCGATTTAGCGTCAAAAAGTGTTTGTCCGACAGACATAATCGGAAACAAAATCTGCTGGCAAGGACCGACACTCCTAAGGCAACAATGGGAAGCTACCATGTTTGGAGACGCAGGCAGAAGTACGGCCAACAAGGGTACACATCTTCTTCGAAGCGGAAAAGAGTGGTCATAGATGAAGTACTAAAAAAATGTTCAACACTACAGAGGGCGATAAAAATCATTGCGTATTGCTTAAGATCAACCAGAACAAGAAATAGATAGCGGACAAAAGAGCAAACAGATGATATGCAACCCGAAGAGCTAGATTTACGAGTTGCTCCCAAATAATGATCCTGACAACACTTGCAACACTAAAATCCTTTAAGGATTCCGATGGAATGTGGTGGGTCGGAGGAAGGTTGGATCTGCGGATTTTCCCTCCATAAAATGAGTTCATAGTTAGCATCCCTCTGGGCCATATATTTGGCGATATATATTTTCTATATTTCCCGTAAAAGTGAATTTGTTGCGTTTGGGGCCCACCATCAACATGTCGTTTAAGGAAGAGCCGAAAGAAGGCTTCAGAGTTATATCAAATACGGCCATCAATTTAGAGAGTGGCGGTACTGGATTCCTTAGACTGCCTGATGGAGAATAAAAAAATAAAATGTTCAAAACGTTTCGTCCACCTACATGTGTCTTAACTGGATAGTCTCCAACATACATCGAGTTTAATCTATCACTGCAGAAAGCGTCTACCTGCGCCACCTTATGTTGGGCCCATACTGGGGTGTCCTAGACCCCTAAAAGGAAGGCGAACCTTATAACGTCCGTCAGGTAAACGTTTGACGTTGCTCTGAAAATGCTGCTCATATTGAATGTCTTCGTTAGTTTCGTATTGCTCCTGTGGTTGGGCCCCCGCCCAATTATCAAGGCTTCAAGGCTGTGGTTGCTCTTCGAGGAGGAAAAACCTTAAAAAACTTTCGCAATAGGAACCAACTCAATTGCGCCTTCTGTGCAATAGGCCCTTTGTTCTCAGGGTTCTTGATGACATCCCCGAGTATTATCTGCCCGTAGACATCACTACCCAATAATATGTCGACGTTGGCTGTCTGATAGAAGGTGGGATCCGCCAACTGTAAATTCTCTATGTGAGACCATACGTTGAGCCGGAAGAAGCCCAGTCATCCTTCCTGTGAACGCTGATGTTCGAGTTTTAAATTCTAAATCAGCAACCTTATGTGCTGTACCACTGCTAACCAACTCAACCCCAACCCACTAATGTTAACAAATGTGCGTCTTCCATTAAGGGTCCGCTGTTGCATTGCCGACTCTTTTATTAAGGATGCCTCAGAACCTGGATCGATTAATGCCCTCATCGCTAGAAAGTCGCCCGTCGATGTCCTCACGTTAAGTAAAGCTGTCGCCAGCAGTTCCAGAGCTCCAGTATTGATATGGAATATGTTGGCTTGTGAAGAAATCCACCTCTGACTCCTGCACTGGTGCGGATCATTACTGGAAGATGGATATTTACCAGTGTGTGCTGGCATTGAGCGAGCTTGATTTGCTACCTTTTCCAACAAAGCCAACCCATCGCTTGGTTTTATCAAACGATGTTCTAAAGAATTTTGTAACCCTTATGTGACAAAGTCAATTTACATTACCCTTGTCCAGCCCCTTCTCGAATATGCCAGCCAAGTGTGGTTCCCTTTTCAGCGGGTTCACATATCCCGACTCGAGAACATTCAACGTCGTTTTCTTCGATTTGCCCTTCGTGGACTACGCTGGGATGAACCCTTTATCTTTCTTACTTAGATGCCCCTGCAATCCTGGATGGAACTTGGTTTCCACCAATAAACTTTTCTACTTTGGTCCATTCTTTGGTCATCTGACGCCAGTTGCTCACTTCAAAATAATTGAGGTCTCCTTCCACCTGTGCGGAACTTACGCACAGGTATTTCATCACTCTGTTCTTCAGGGGGGAATTGGAATTCATTCGTTCTATTGTACATATCCAAGCTATTTCAGGCGACTGATAAGCACATTTTTTAATCCTTATTATCAAAATTCTATCTACAAACTTGGTAATGTTATTACAATTCTTATTTTACAATTAACTAGGAGGGTAGTTAGAGGCATTTAGCACTAAGTTAAGAAAAGTGATAAATGACACATCATTTGGGGTGGAGAAACATTGTACATAAATATAAATTTAAAAATCTAATTACAAGCCTAAACGTTTCGATGTTAAAGGGTAATGGAGGAAATAAAATTAATACTTTGGAACAAAAAGTAATGAGAACCAATTTTTGCAGTTAAATAGCAACTTTACACGTTTAGAAAATAATTCGCAACAAAATGTGAACTTCATGATGATGATAATTCAAAAGTCACAATTTTAAGTTAATTAAAAATTTCTTTAAAGCTCCGATGGTCCATATATTTTCGGGAGGAGTATGGACTAGTTTTTTAAGCACGAACTGCGAAAAGTGGAATGCTAACCATGGCACTTGTGCCGCTTCGGAGGTTATGGGTGTCATTGATGGGACTCTGATGGTAACCACGTCTAATGAAGTACATTTTTAGGACTTTGCAATAGCACAAGCGCCTTATAGGCAGAATTTTCAATTTATTAATATAGCCTTAACCCTTCCGTCACGGCTGGTACATTTAAGTACCACAAAATGTGGAAACATCCCTATTGACATAAATTCTAAACCTTTTTGGTTTAAAAATGAACCACACCGTTCAGGGACATTTAAGTAACAGTACATAATTGAGCTCGCAGCCGATCGATGATTCCACGTGTCTAGACTTGCAAATTTTCATGCGTAGTTCGGCTATAGTAGATTGTGTAGAAGGCAGTCGCTTCTGTGATATTTGCTGGTTATTTCATCTGGGGCCCACTAAAATAAGCTAAATACTCCAGAACAACTGTGATGTCTACTACGGAGATTGCTATAGGGAACGTAAACAGCGTCTATTTGTATGCGGATTTGTTGTAAGTGGCAGACTTAGGCAACAAGTCTTGAGCTTTCGACCCGTGAGTGAACGCCTTATAATAATCCGTATCATACGTAAATTTGCTAACATGAGCCTTATTTACGCTCACGCCCCAACAGAGGAAAAGGACGATGCTACCAAAGAAAGTTTCTACGATCACCTCGACAAAACCTACAAGCAATGTGTGATGTATGACGTTAAAATCGTCCTAGGCGACTTTAATGCCAAAATTAGAAAGGAGGACATCTTTAGTAGCACAATCGGAAGACATAGTCTACACGACACCACGTCTGGAAACGGACTTAGGCTAATCGATTTCGCTGCGGGACGTAACGTTACTATAGCAAGAACACGGTTTCCTCACCTCAATATTTACAAGGGAACATGGCGACACCAGATCCGCAAAGGCACTCCTCATTTTCCAAAAGCGGCCAAAATGCTTCTAGCGATAAACGAGGGCAAAACAAAGTAGATGCTGTCAACAAAAAAAAAACACCCAGCATCGACGAAGCGGTCAGAATGTCACAACCGGCAGCTAGAACTTTAACTTTAATAAGGTACTTTTTCTACCCCTGCTTTGCAATCACATCTGAAAACAACCTCTCTTTAGAAATCAAGCGAAGAATAACGCTGTCGCTTTGGGCTGAGAAGATAACTGTGAAGTAAGGCCATCTCTCGAACAACCAAGGTAACTCTATAGGAGACCGTTGTAATCCCAGTCCTGCTCTATGGTTCCGAAGCATGGAAAGCGGATGAAGATATCCGAAGGTCGTTTTGAGAGAAAGATTCTTCGTAAGATATTTGGTCTCGTATGGGTTGACGGGTGCTGAAGGAGACGATGAGCTTTACGAGCTGTACAGCGACATCGACCTGATCAAAAAAACTGCGCATTGGGCATTTGAGATGGTTGGGACATGTAGAGTGAATGAACACCAAGGCCTCAGATCGCAGAATCTTTGACTCTGATCCGGAGGAACAACGCAGTAAAGGAAGGCCTCGCCTTAAGTAGCGCGCGCAAGTGGAAGGCGACCTCAACCAACCTGTAGTGCGCAACTGAAGGCAGTTAGCCAAGGACCACGCTAATTGGAGAGGGTTATTGGTTGAGGCCCAGGTCCACCCCGAACAGTAGCGCTGCCTAAGCAGATATGTAAGTAAGAACAAAGCGGTAAAAATCTTATTGTAAATCATAAGCTGGTGAAATAGAAGTAATTATCAGATGCATGTTCCTTATGTGTGCTACAATCGATTGGTGCTTGGTCTACACATCCCTCTTTGGGTAATCAGTTGATAAAGTCAGCAATATCACGGGATAGGTTAATGCTGATGTTCCTTGTGGAAGATGGTCTGAAATCAGCGCCGGTTCGTAGGTCATTGAAGCCAGGACGAAGACCAAGAGAATTAAGTGGAATAAAACTCTTACCAATTGTAGGGGATACAAGGCGCACTGTGTGAGATGCACCCAAAAGAACCAAGAACCAAAGTTTTATGTCGCAAATGTCAGGTACCGCTCTGCAGAATTTTTTTGTAAGATCCTTGTAGAGCAATAATTTGGAAGGCCATAAAACTTTCGTAGAGTGGATAACAATTATTTTTTGGTCTATTACAACTCCTAAGTGCTTATAAGACTTAACGAATTCAATCTCGAAGCAAATAATATTGCAGCCAATATTTTCATTATACATGGTCTTCCAATAGGAACTTCCGAGCTTTGACAGTTAATAGCGGTCATATTGTTGAAGCTGCATCTGTCAAATTGGCTGTCATTTATTCAGCCTGTTTAGCCAAATCACCATGGATGCATATAGGCTTTAACAATAGCTACAAGTGATAGAATTGTTTTATTAAAATGAGTGTTCTCTTCGGGCAACGTTACGCGCGCTTCGCCCATTTTACGGTCGCCATAATCGTCCTACCGAGGGGACTATTTGCAATGTGGTGGATAGATTTTCACTGAAATGCAAAATTTGCCGAAAACATCGCCGCTGTCCGTGAGAGTGTGCATGAGAATCCGAGGCAGTCAATTTCGCGTCGCTCACAAGAATTCGACTTTACGCAGACCACAACTTGGCGAATTTTGCATCGTGACTTGGGCCTGCCCCCGTACAAAATCCAACTAACCAGAAGCTGAAGGTAAACGACCATAAATAACGAGGTGTGCTCGCTGAATGGGCTCTGGAGCAGTTGGAAACTGATCTTAATTTTCATCGAAAAGTAATTTTCAGCGATGAGGCCCATTTATGGATGAATGGGTACGTCAGCAAACAAAACTGTCCCATTTGGGACAATACCAATCCATATGAGATCCAAGAGTGTCCTATGCATCCCGAAAAAGTCACTGTTCATTTTGGCCAGTCCATATAACTTTGAGAACGACGTTGGCCAGGCCATCACCGTCAACGGCGAACGCTACAGGTTGATGATTACCAACTTCTTTTGGCCTGAATTGGATCATATGGACACCAACGACATATGGTTTCAACAGGACAGCGCTATGTGCCACACAGCTCATGCCACATTGGAAATTCTGCCCGAGCGATTCGAGGGTATGGTTATCTCACGTGGAGTTGATGTGAACTGGCCAACGAGATCGTGCGATTTGACCCCTTTAGACTTTTTCTTGTGGAGTTTTCCGAAGTCGCAGGTCTATGCGAATAAGCCACAAACGACAACGGCTTCAAAGCCAACATAACCCATGCCATCGGTCAAATTCAGCCTGATTTATGCGACAGAGTCAAGGAAAATTGGACATTTCGGACATTGTGCGCCACCCAGAGAAGCCGCGCCGGACATTTGAACAAAGTTATATTCCATACATAATGGCATCGATAGGCCTTTCAAACGAATAAAAAATTTCGATGATATCTCACACACACTTTATTTTATTTAAATTTAAATGTAGGAAGCGCTAATGAAAGGCCCTTTAGAAGGCATTATAATAAACCAAATCTGCGGCAACACGCCGCATGTATCACGATGTATGTATCAAGTCTGAAGTATTGTAACACATGTACATGAGCTTAGTCTTACTACTATTTAATTATTAGCTTATATTTCATAGACCAGAGACTTATCAAGTGAACATCTCGGTTGATCCTCAGCAAAGAGGTTGCAGCCATTGTTTGAGCCGTAGACAATCGTGAAGTCATGGGAAAAGGCCTTAAGTTTACCGACAAATGGAAGGCTATCTGAAGATTTTTGTTGAGATAACCAAATAAAACGATGGCAACATAGCTCGATCTTTTTCGAAGCCAAGACGCTTCGTAGCGGAAATATTTCCTTTTGATGCGAGGGGAGATGAGATGTTCTGCTAGATAACGTTTTCAGCATCTTCGCTCCGAATATCAATGGGTTCAAGTGACCAGAAGGAAGTTATGTCACTGTCTTTCAGGGCGGATAGGTGTAAATTCGTGCTGAGAATAGGAAAGGAACATAAATTTATGTTTGAAACTATATTATTACTAGAAGAAAAATATGGTCCTTGAATTGTCCACCCAAATACGGTTGCTATGCCTTTGCTTTCCGGTAACTATGGCCCAATAAACGTCGGAACCTATAACAACACTTAGGCCTTCTTCCGACCCGATGGAAACATGCTTTGTGTCAGCTAACTGAATTCATTGAAATAAGGGACATTTGCTTCCAGGTGCTGGGAGGACGTCTACACAAATTTCTGGAACCACTACTGCCTCGTAACGCTCACTTTGTGTTTAAAACGGAGACTGCTTAATTTTCCAATAGAGGTTCGGTTAAGTTTTCGCACCAGGCTGACTGCCATCGTCAATAATAAATCAAATTATCTTTGCTCGGTGCTGTGGCAATATCGCGAGCTGTCTTCAGAAGACATTTGAATTTTCTACTCGTATTACAGAATTGGCGGATAAATTCATTGCTCTTGTCCCGGAGCTACGAGTAATGCTTCAATACCTTCGGGATCATCTTGCAGTGGACAGATTGGTAGCGAATTTAGAACGGCCTCCATCTGTCCTAATAAAATAGAAAACTCTTCATATGTTAAAAGAAACTCACCGATAGTTCGCTGGATATGAAATTTAGCGGATTTGACGGCCTCTTGAGGTGTCGCTGCCATTTGGTTTCATCGTTAGCTAGCATATCTACGATGTGCCGACACTCCTTGAAAGCAGATTTGAAAAGACTTCGAAGTTCTGCGTCAGGTCCTATCAAGTTGGTACCACAATCGCTTGTTAGCGTGGCACAGATTCCTCAAAGACTGACTAACCACTTGTACGCAGCTAAGAAACCTTTCATTGAATAGTCTGTTGCCAATTCTAAGTGAACCGCCGGCCTTGTATGTTTTGGCCGCTCGTTCTCTTCAAGTTTTCAAAATAAAAGGTCCAACATAGTCCACACCGGAGTGTAAGACTGATCGAGAAGGAATAGTGCGATTAACTGGAAATTGACCCAGTGCCCGACGACGGGCACAGATAACACAGTAATGAACGAATGAGTGCACGTAACTACGCCCTCCTAGAATGCAATAAGTTGTTCTCAATGTTGCCAACGTCAACTGCACACCACTATGGAGGTTTACTCAAATTATATAGTTCAAGACAAGATTGGTGAAGGTCGAATCTTTTGGCAGAATTATGGGATGTTCCATGTCTGGAACGAAGTGCATTACGAAGTTGTCCGCCAATTCGTACAACTCCCTGTGACTCAATAAGTGGCATAAGCCGATGAAGAGAGCTACTCCGGTATAAAGATTCTAAACGCGAGAGATAATTAATTTCAGATATAGGGGGGAAAGACAGTCAATGTAAAACTATTTCTGAATCACACCACGCCGATCCTTTCAATAAATGTGCATTAAACGAATTCTTTACAATTTTTACAATAATAGAATAGAAACAGGTTTTAAAGCGGCGACTCTAGTTTTGCCGTAACTATGGTGACAGTAACTGCATTTGTAATTGTTTTTGATCTAACGTATGCCACGACGGCGTAAGCTAAGGACGACGCATCCGAAAACCCGTGCAGTTCTATTGTCCTGTTCAGATGCGAACACATATCGCGGAACATGATGAAGGAAGGGTTCTCCGATAGTTCATACATCGAGCAGCTATTTCAGGTAGTAACGGATCATCCCAACTAAGTTTTAACTCTGATGACCAGAGCTCCTGGAAAATGATTTTGAAGAGAACCACTTAGGGAACCAAAAGACCTAATATGCCGAAGATTCGAGCGATTTCCCAAACCAGGTTCCGTCTTGTTGATTGAGTTGGCTGATTTGGTCATGTTAGTCGAAACGAGAAGACATCACTGGAGGGATTCCAACACATACCCAGTATCTTGACAAGAGAATTTGAGTGTTCGGTGTCGACAAACGAAAACTCGCAGTCCGTTGGTGGCAAATTAGCAAGGAGGGTCCAGCAGTTGGAACTCCATTTCTTGAGTTGAATATTAGCTACAGATAGAAGGGTTATAAGTTCAGCTTGCAGTCCTAGCTGGGCTTGGGTGCTTATGTTTGTAGCCTTTAGCGAGTTGTTTTAAGACACGCACAGCCAAGAAAGGTGCAGAGGCGGTTCCTATGTGACGGTTTTTAATTTAAAATGTTTGATCTCTTCGTTAGGAGTCTGACGCCAGACAAACACATATTTGGCGGAAACGTAAACAGACACCTCTCAAGTCACGTTGAATCGCAGGGCCAATGTGCAACTGGCTATTAAGCGACTGTCCCAGGGAATCCTTGACAGATTCGCCAAACACAACGTGCAGCTTATATAGCGTGATGCGAGAGATAGAAGTGTTTCCCATGTGCAGTATCTATTGTATCTCAGCAGAGGGTATAAGTTCTATGTGCCCAAGATTTATATAGTTACAGTTGCATAAACTGAGAATATAATCGATGTAGGTTTGAATTAGTGCAAAATTGACGTCCCATTGACTGCATCCGAGAAAGGGCAACATTCAGAGTGTTTCCAAAGGTAGGCGAAGGGCTTTTGAAGAGTAGCGAAACGACGTATATTCCATCATTAGAGCGAGAGACAGTTTTACGAAATGGAGTTTCAGCTGGATCATCAGCTGTTTGGTCCGTAAGGAAGGAGACTTCCTCCAACTCTCAGAAGCGCCGCAAGAGAATATCGATATCAATGAAATGACGTCGAATGAATTGGTATCGAATAACTCTCCTGTTATGATCCAACCAAAGAATATATTGTTGGCCTTCCTTCTGGGCCATGAATACGTTCAGTTTTCGAGAGCTTCCACCTAGAAGTGTATCCACCGATTGAGAAATATTGAAATATCGATCTGCTGATGGTAAAAACAAAAGAAAAGCTTTATTGATTTTTGGTAAAGTTAAAAAATTCCTAGAATTGACCCACACGTTAAGGTTGCCATACTGTCTAGCGTTGTTATAAACAGATTTTGAAAGAACATTTTTAAAACTTTGTAGTAGTAGAGGTGTCTCAGAGTAGTATGTTAAGGCCTTTGAGTAGTCTAAAACTGGGGATCGTACGATTTGCTTTGCACATTATTCGTATGCAGAGCTTTTTGTTTAATTAGAAAGGGTTGTATTTTGTGTACCGTCCCGTTTGGATTCAAAAAGACGAATGTATACCAATTTTAGAATACCAAGTCAACAATAAAGTCTAAGGCGATAGAGATGCCTAACTACTAAATTAAAGCAATGCTTCAAGTACAAAGTATGTTCTCTCCAACTAAGCTTCGAATCGAATATACTCGGAACCCCCACATATTTGAAACATTCAACACGTTGAATAACAAAGCAATCCGTAGCACAACTAACTTCGGCATCATAGGTTGATACACGATGATAATTTGTTGAATGTTATTGTAAAAACAAGTTATCAGGCAGTGTCACCCTAATTTTGAATATCATGAATTTTGATTTGTTACTAATTGCTAATTGCTAATTTATGATTGTCAAACCACCTATAAAGCAAATCTAAGTCAATGCAAACTCTGATATTATAAAGGTTATTACAAGAGAAAGTTAGAGCTGTGGCAAATGCTGTAATTTTTCCGTTAAAACGCTTGATAAATAAAGAGTTTACAAGAATCAAGAACAATACCGGACTTAAAACAGAATCCTGTGGCACATTAAAATTTATAGCTTTCTGAGTAACACGTAGACTATGTATGTAAAAATTTTCTAAGTAAATTGTAGCGAATGATCCACCATATCAAAAGCTTTTGAGATATCTATAAATAGCGTAGCAGCAATTTGGGAATCATTTACGCTATTATAAAATACTGAAGCCGAATTGAAATTACTGAAATTTTAGTTTTATCTACAAAAGACAGTATTCTGTCCTAGTAGACAAAAGGGAAATAGGACGGTGGTTATTCAAAGACTTACTCGTAGTATCACCTGTTGTGTGTAGAAGAATTACTACAGGGATCTTAAGTGAATTAGGAAAGGTACCCTGTTGAATGCTTAAATTAAATATATGACATATAAAAAAAGAGATGTTTTTTAGATAGCAGCTTCAAATAGTGTGAGTTTTTTAGGGACTGTATAATTTTGTGTATTTCCAGTGTTGTAAAATGTTTGAGGTAGAAACAAGCAGACTGATGTTGCTTCTGGCTTATTGTATTGTTATGGTGACTTCAGTAGACATTGAAGAAGAAGAAGTTGATGTTTCGGCAAGGTTATGATTTTTCTTTAGTGACGATACGGCGCCTGAATCCACATCTGATTCTTCTGATTCAAACTCAGAATTCGATTTGAATGAAAATGCAGCAAGCTGTTCCAAGAAATTGTATGACTAAAAATTAAAACAAGAGCGGCACTCGTCAATAAAAGCTAGTGAATGCTAGTTGTGCATCTTTTGACAGTTACTTACCGAAGTTTCAGTCATTTTGGATGCACAGTTTTTAGTTGACAGTCATTTGAGTGAGTCGATGTGAATGTTTTTTGTGAAAATGGAAAACATTGAGTATCGAGCGGTTATTAAATTTTTGTTTTTGAAAGGCAATACGCCTATGCAAATCAAAAATGTGTTGAACTCTGTGTATGGAGACTCTGCACCATCATTTACCACAGCGAAATTTTGGGCAGCTGAATTTAAACGTGGCCGTAAGAGGTTGGGAGATGATGAACGTTCGGGACGTCCAAAAACTGCAACCACTGACGATAATATTGCTAAAGTTCACCAAATGGTGCTAGACGACCGCCGAATTAAAGTGAGAGAGATAGTAGAGGTTATGAAAATGTCCAAAGAACGTGTATGTTACATATTAAATCAAGATTCAGGGAGGAGAAAGCTGTCCGCGCGTTGGGTGCCGCGTTTGCTTACGTTAGACCAAAAACGTCTTCGAATGACTAATTGCTGTAGATGAAACTTGGATACACCATTATACGCCCGAAACAATTCAGTCAAAACAGTGGACAGCAAAGGGCGAGCCGGTTCCAAAAACAACAAAAAACTGTTTTTTCGGCTGGGAAAGTGATGGCGACTGTTTTGTGGGATAGTAAAAGAGTTATCTTAACCGATTATATTCAAAAAGGAAAAACCATTACAGGATCATACTACGCATCATTACTTGCCAAGCTGAAGGCAGAAATTGCGGAAAAACGGCCAATTTTGCAGAAAAAGAGAATCCTGTTTCACCAAGACATCGCACCGTCTACCACCTCAGCGGTTGCCATGGCGAAAATCCATGAATTACGGTTTGAACTGCTTGATCATCCGCCTTATTCACCAGATCTAGCTCCAAGCGACTTTGTTCCCTCATCTAAAAACTGCGCTCGGAGGACAAAGATTTTCGTGAAATGAGGAGGCAATCACCTTCGTGAACAATTATTTTGCAGAGAAAAACGCCAAGTACTATTTGGACGGGTTAGAGAGATGGAAGCATCGCTGGGAGGAGTGTGTAGAGTTACAAGGAGACTATGTATCATTGTTCGGACAACCCTTGTACTATCATTTATCAAGGAATTTCAAGAAAGTTTTGACGCCGAGGTTTACATAAAATCCTGCGAGTTAGTTCAACTCGCTGGCTTTCATTGCAAAGTGTAATAGACAGAATTTTAGAGCAATGGTTTCCACTGTGGAATTACTTTAACCTCTTGGCTTTCAATGGCTTTAATGGATCTAGATAAAACTCAGATAAAAGGGTTAAATTTTACGAACAAAGCTTACTTCTATTTCGTTTCCCATATTTTAAATGAAATCAACTCAATAAACAAAGTATTTCAAAGTGAAAATTCAATAGCATGTATGATTTTTACATTAACTGAAGCATTTTTCCCTAACGTTCAAAGAAATTTTTTAAGACCTGAACATATTGGGGTTAAATCTGATTTCTCGAATCCGAATTTTCATCTTCCTATACAGCAAATATTTTTCGGAATAAAATTCGATCTTCAATCGTATCTGACAAGTCGAAATGGAAAATTTTGAATTGGAATAAGTGAAAAGAAATTGCTTGCAATTTTATATTGTTTTCTTCAATCAGTTACTAAAAATATTTGAATTTGAAAATTCAGATTTAAAAATGTTGTAATACTTAAATCCAAGAAAAATTCAACGAGAGACTCCGCAAACAATTTTACGTCTTGTAAACGCTTCTCCTTTTCACTTTGCTTTCATTGAAAAATTTAAACTTCACGGAGACGGAGACATTGTTAAATTTTGGAGCGAGTTAGGGAAAACAGACAATGTTTTAGAAAAACCTATGTCCAAGGAAATCTCAAGTTACATGATAAACTTAGCTGTCTTACCGAATAGTTCGGTGGCAGCTGAAAGGAAATTTTCAAAAATGAACTCCATAAAATCAGATACTATAAATAAACTAAAAATTTAATGCTTTGCAAAGGACTAATAAGAGAAAATAATATTGAAAAAACGATATTTTTGAGCCCCCTATAGAATTATTGTGTTATTTCAAAAAAATTAAATTTACCAATGGCCGTTGTACAGGGTGTCCCCTGATTTGTCAACGATAATTTGGGAAATGATTCCTGGGCATATTCTAGGAAAAAAATAGTTCTACAGTAAGGGTCTATCTGCAATGTTGACAGCATTTATCGAGGATTTAAGAATAGGCTTCCCTTGGTGTACCCTGACCCATGTTAAGGGAAATTGTGATTCATTATAATATTCAGACATTTAAAGCCAACGCACATCGGTACCCATCCTACTTTCCTCCCAAAATTTACTTCGCCCGCGCTGTGTTCAAACAATTTAAGGTTAACTTAACCCATTGAGCGAGCACTACATTATAAAAAAAAGTGAGGGACCTAGGACAGAACCTTGTGGAACATCGAAATTGACAATCTTAAATTCTACAAAATTGTCGCCAATTTTCACTGTTTGCATTCTGTTTTTAAGGTAAGATGCAAGCAAATCTACAATAAAGCCACGAAATCCTATACGATACAAAAAGAATTTTGGGTTCTAACATATTGGGCTTGGGCTATGTCTAAAAGAAATCACATATTTTACAGCTTTCTCAAAGAAAGTCCCTATTGGAAGACCCTATAAATTGTACGGTTTAAGAGTTGTGTCGACGAACAACCGTTGCAGGACATTGAAAAGTCAAAACAAGACCTGTTTGCAAGACTAATTAAACACAGCTAATGTTTAAGCTTAATTTGCTTGAGAAGCGAAACATTCATCCAGGGCTTAATTTTGATACGAGATTTAGTTTTTACTATGGACACACTAGATATGTCAATGAGGTTTCTTAAAATTTTTGAAAACAATTCATAGGCTACAGAAGCAGCTTCTTAGGCATACACATCAAGAGTTTTTCATTTGATATAATAAGAGCATTGATCACATTCTACCTTAAAGAAGCGACCTAATTATGGTTAAGACATGTGTTAGGTATTGGTCCAGTTGGTTCCTTGATAAATGAGTCCAACCAATGCACAGCCATGAAGAATTCATATATAACTATCTACAGCAACATTTGGCCTAAGAATATCTATATTAAGGGTCTTCAATAATAACTCGATTAGCCGCCTTTTCGTTGTTTAAATAAATTTTAAATTCATATAAAAACTCCATTAAAAGTTATATTTGCAATAGATAATAGACAGCAATAATCTCTTACGCTTCATCATGAGATCAAATTTGTCCCTAGAATAGAAGGACCACAGATCCACGTGGCATCACAATCGGCCAATAAGCCTTAGTGGGTTGTTCTTTCCAACAGCCACTCTTATACAACCTAACCTGTCCAAGCAGTACAGGCTTAAATTGGCCGCCGAGATCGTACGGAGTAACACGATTAGACTTCCTTTGAGGCTATGTTAAACATAAAGTGCTCCACCAAAGATTCATGCACTAAACGAAAATATATATTAGAGCTGTTATTCACGAAATACATCACAAATTTCATCAAAAGGATGAAAAATTGTAGGTAGATCAGAGGACATTTGGCATATTCCCATCCCATTATTATTTTTTTATTTTTTTATCTGTCTATTCTTTGTAAGTTCCTTTTAATAGAATCTTTAAGTCTTTTGAGTAAAGACAGTACCAGCACAAATCCCCTCAATGCCGAGTTCCTGCAGCCTGATGAGAGTGTAAGTTGGACATTGACAGAGTACTCCGCGATGTCATCATCACTTTCACAGCAAGCATCGGGGGATATTGTATCATTTATGTCCAGTATAGTGCTTCGTCATGACGCCAATAAGCAACACGCAGTCTTTCCTGCTGAAGTACAGCAGGAAGGACGCTGACTTCTAGTGACGTATGGTATGGCTGCAAGTTGGGGAGCCATGCCATCTTGTGCTCATATGAAACCCCAACTGTCAAGAGAAGCCTTAACCGAGGACGCAGGAAGACCCAAGTTGGGTCACCCAACGTAGGTTCGGGTTCTGAAAAACTCTTCTCTGAGCCTTTGCTAGCATGTTCATCGGCGATTTCATTTCCAGCGATTCCATTGTGACCTGGCACGCGGACAAGACTCAGTAAATTCAGCTTCTTAACGGCGTTCAGTGAAGTTTTGCAGTTTAGAACAAGTCGTGAGAGAGTACAGCAAGGCTTGGCTGTCGCTGCAGATGGAACTGGTTCCTCCCCTCTACTGATTCTTCACAATATAACTCGTCGCCATTGGGATAACATGTATCTTCGCTTGGAAGACAGACGCAAGTTTTCCTAATGAGGAGTGAAATCTAACCTTGTCGTCCTCCTGAAAGACTTCAGCGCCGCATCCTATATCGGTTTTAGAGTCGTCCGTGAAGACCCGACTGCATTCCTTCTCTGGCTCAACTTCTGGCCGAAACCAGTCCCGGGCACAGGGAAAGTCGATTTCGTATTTTTTCCGCAACAGGAGTTCTGGCATCATTGCATGGGACGGCATGTCCATAAGACCAGAGTCTTAAGATAGCCCCCTTAAGCCCCAGTGCATTTTATACAAAAGACCACCTCTTCTTATACGGGCGATAGCTTTGAGAGTGCAGCGAATGACATAAATATCAAGGGCAGGGCGATTCATCAATGCGTCTAGAGCGGAGTCAGGAGTGCTGGGGAAAGCCCCATTCATCCGAGATAAACCGTTCTCTGGAGTCTGGTAAAAGCAGCAATCACGTATTTTCGCTAGAGCTTATTCTACCAGACCACCGACGCATAGGATATAACTGGCCTTATCATAGCCATATAGATCCAAAGGACCTTTCTCGGTTATAGGCCCCATGTCCTGCCGATTGCTAATCTGCACTGCCAGAAGGCCGACAGCGCCTTAGATGCTTTAGGCGTAACATGTTTAGTCCAGAGAAGTTTGTTATCCAGGGTGACGCCCAAATACTTAGCTTCTTTAGAGAATTGGATGGTGATGCCTTCAAGCACTAGATGAGTCAGACCAGGGAGCTTCCTCCTTCTCGTAAAGAGAACAACCTCAATTTTGATAGGATTGACTAAAAGCCCATTACTAGTGCACCAGTCGTCGATCACGTTTTGGGTTGCCTACGCTTGAGAACAGACAGTCCCTAGCCACGCCGTTTTGTCTGGCCGAGTTACGCATGCCGTCAAAATTTGTGTTGTTTAAAGCACCCTCAACGTTGATGAAAATGCCCAAGATCTAGTGAGCCTTCTATTCTGCCTACGAGATTCTGAACCCCACTCTCGCAGGAACTTCCGCGTTGGTAGTCGTGTTGCATCGCCGTCAGAGGATTCACTCTCAAGGCGATTTTGCTCACACGGATCTCAGCCATTCTCTCTATGCTTTTTAGCATGAAGGAAGTCAGACTTATAGGTCTGAAACTCTTGGCGAGCGAGTCGCCCTCTTTTCCAATTTTCGGTATAAAGCCCACTCTCTCTGTTCGCCAGGGATTCGGTATGTATGCCAGTGCCCGGCTAGCAGTGAAAATTCTCTTCTGAGTTGCCAGCAGCTGGTCTATACCTTTTTGTAACATAATTGGGTAATTACCACGGGTACCAGGCGACTTGAACCCATATAAGGAAGCAACAGCATGTTTAATGTCCTCGCCCGTCGCCACAACCGATGAGATATACAAGCTACGGCGTGTTGTGTTGTTGAGCTCACTAGCAGTTTCGTTGATAGGAGCTGGTTGTTATCTACTTCCGTGCCATCAGGTTCTCTGAGTAGTTCCAGCCTGGTTGATCTTCCCCTTTTGAGGACTCTGACCAGTCTACTGGTTTCACCGATAATTTCAGTCTTTTCGCAAAAAACTCTGTAAGACGTACTCTTCGAAATTCGAATAAGTCTCTTAAAATCCCTTTGCTTTGATCTGTATAGTCTTAAGCGGCCTGTTTAGAAGTTTTCTTGTTTCTTTACAAAGATGCTGTAGATCTGCGTTCCACTATGGAGCGGGCAATGTGCTGGATTGTTTACTAGCTGGACATTTCATTTCAAACCACTTGAAGAGGGTACCATTCAGGTTCTTAACAGCTTCCTCTAGCTTTTGGTTTATCTTGAGTTTAGGTGGAGCACTCTTGGACTTGTCGAGCTTCTCCTTAAATCGTATCCAGTTGATTTTCTGCGGATTCCCCAGCTATGGTCTGACATGGAGATCTACTATAGTACTACCCAGCCAGTAATCTCCTTAGCATACCTGCTGGATGTTTGCTGTCTTCCTCTCGAAACAAATGCTGAGAGCCAACATTGTTGGCAACCAGATCAAACGATAGAATGAAATCTAGGAGATGATTGCCACTGACGCTGCATTTGCTACTGCCTCAGTCAGAAAGTATTCCGGGCATTAGCATTACTGCATATGATAAGTCACAGCTCCCTGAAATCATAATATTCAATGAGTGTGACTACCGCCTTCGGTGATGTGGTAGTAACGAATCATACGGAAAATAAACAGACACAACGACGAATTCGTGCCATATGTCTGCAGCAATAAAAAAGCAGCGAGTATGGATATTGCGAAAGGGATGCCATACGACGCTGATTTCGGCTCAAACTTCATCTGACTTATCATTATTGATGACGAGACATGGGTTTATGATTACGACATACAAACCAGATACGTGTACCAAGCAAGTGAATGGCGTGCTCTAAGTGAGAAAAAATCGAAGAATCCACAGCGTTTCCTGTCAGAAAAGGAAGGCGATGCCCACTGTTGTCATGGATTACCATGCTGCTGTGTTTAGGAGATTCTCCATGAAGTCCAAAATGTCGATAAGAACTATTATTTGGCCGCTATGCGATGCTTTTGTGAAGCAATTATCAAGAAACTGCCTCAATTGTAGGAAAGCAATTCATGTGTTTTGCATCACGAAAGCACCCCACTGATCATGCCTGCATTTCTTGACAAAAACCTATTTTCCTATAGCGACTGAATGCAGCTGATCTGTCATCGTGCGATTTTTTGGTGTTTTAATAGCCGAGAGAAGATCGTGGACAAATCTCTGAGCGCGGCCATGCCGAACATCGAGTACGAGTGCCAGAGATGTTTCGGGAGTCGGAACAAATGCTTGCACAAGTGCGTTGCAGTTAATAATGAAAGCGACAATATGTATTTAAATGAGTAAACTTCAGTTTTTCATTTTAAAAAGAATTCCGGGAACATTTTGAACCAGATAGTATTTTGACAAATTTGTACAGAAAATAGCACAAGAAAGTTGCCAAGTTCGGGTCTGTTTTGCGAAGGTGATGTTGCGCGCTCTTTGCTTTCTATTCATTTTATAAGATTTTTGAAAATTCCTCCCGTCCGTCGCGCTTTCTGCCTGACCGACGCCAAGGTTTAACGTGGTGGTAGATAAGGACATTTACCAGTTTACCAGGTTTCTTCAAAGCGCGAGCATTCCACACGCTGATTCCCAAGTCGATGTCCTCTACAAATGTTTTCAGGTCATCAACTTGGGATCGTTCGATAAGTTATTAATCGGCTACTACGGCATACATACAATGGGATGATAAATTGAAATTCTCAATTCATCTGTCAATTAATTCTTAATAACAAGCCAATGACCTACCATGCAAATGTTGTCTTGTTTTTATAAAAATTGTTCAGTGTTTTGTATTATAAATCTTCTTTACCCAAAGGCACCCCCATGGAACTATTGTTCCATCTTTTCTAGCACAATTCAAAGCATCTGCGCATATTTATGACATTAAAATGCAAATTTTTTGCGCATATGGCCTGCGAGATGGTAGCAGATACATATCGCTCAATACAACCTTCACGGTAATTTGATCTCTGCCTACAAATGGCGCTAAAATTACAAGTTAAATACGGTAAACAAAATCAATATTTCTTCTTGAATCACCATAAATTCGCTTTTGTAATTGAAGTAACCGGCTTCGTAGGTCTTTTCGCGTCAAACTACAAACTCCAGTTGACATACCCTATATGGAATGAATGGCCTAAACCGCAAGCAACCGGTCTTCAACATCTGAATTTTTAAGTGTTAACATATTCAAATACAACACGGTCGGCGATAGAATTGTTTTGAAACGAAGTTCATTGATACACACAGCTATGAGTTTGAATATATCAATCAATTCATAATATTCACAGTGACTTAATCACATCTCAAGTTCACGTTCGAAAATGATGATTTCAGTCTTTCAGATACGCGCTTGTGAATACTTGTACTTGTATCTCCAGCTGCAACGTAACTGTGTCAATCAATTTTCCAAGAACAAAAAATTGAGAGCGGAGGTATGAGTAAGTATAACGTACGAATCCAGTGCCTCGACTATGACGATGGAATAGGCAGTGATGAATGCTGATAATTATTCACCTCCAAGGTCTTTTCATATTAAAAAAACACCTTTCTTCAGGTCCGTCTGTCGGGGAGGTTAATCTTCGCCCAGTTTTCAAAGATAGACTGGTCTTTTGGGCTTGTTTTCTTTTTTTCTGTTCCACTGATCCACTGTTGCGATGATGTTCATAAGAAAATTTGATTAAATCAAAATCACTGTTAATCTTTGACTCTTTTATGGATTAACCTTGAAAGAACAGAAACAATCATTTCATCTAAGTTATGATGAAAGATAACCAAATATTCCGCATTCCTTGCAGAAGGCAAGCGATATGGTGAATTATTTAAAACGGGATATTATGCAGATACTAACATATCTGAAATTTGGTGGCAAATCTACTTTTCTTAGGCTGCAAACGCATAACTGACAATGGAAGATGGTGACTTTGATAAAACCACTGTCAGTCAGTGTCTAAATGTAATTTTGGAATGGCATATTTGAGCAGCATTTGATATACTACTTCTGCAGATACGAGTATCCATGTCGGACCAATATTCTTTCTGATGTCATGGGGGTGTCAAGACTATGGATTTGTTTTTATAAATTTTATTTACATTTTGATAGACTGATTCTCATTTGAATGGAACCGAGATAAGGAAGTAGAAAGCAACAATTTTAACATGTCGTTCTATAAAATTGACAAATTACATAGGCATATTCCACACAATGGAACGTAGGCGACACATACTCGTACAACGCAATCGTATTTGATTCATTGTTTTCCATCTTGCATACACGCTGATTTTTCAAGCGACAGTTCCTTGTCGACAACCAATCAGAATGGAACTGATTGACAGATTTCACAGCGATTCATAAGCTTATTTCTACGCAGTCCTTCGAAATCAAGAACTTTTATGAATTGAACTTTGACGAGAGTTTCAGATTCTTTGTCTGTGCCGTTCGAGGTTATCTGAACCTTGAATGGAAGAACCAAGAAAGTATCGCTTCGTTGTACACCTGTCACAGAATTAATGGTAAGAAATGGGGCCTATCTCCGAAAATCATCCATTGTCTGAACACTGCTGTTGTATGGAAAATATTTCATATTTCTTTGGCTTTTGATAAAGCTTGGCGTGAGACAGTTATGTCGGAAATGCGCATATTTCGCCTTTTGAATGGATTCGAAGTTACCTTTCAGAACCTTGAATTCGACTTGTCTTAGATGGATTCAGGCTTGCTGTCAACAAGGTAAATGCTGGTCTACTCCGGGGCCCCTTTATGAAGTCGACACTCTTTTCAAATGAACTCTTATCTAATTCAATATGTTCCTTTCTGGACAAGAGTACTACTAGCAAAAACAAATATTTATCATCATCTCCATAACTTCATTCGGGCGGCAGCAGTCAAATCCCCGAACGGGCTACCGGCTTCGGTCTAACCGACCCCGCGTCATAGGGTATCTCAAGGTGGCGCAAAATTAATCATCCAATTTTGTTTTTGAATTACTTTTTTACTAAACGCCAAGTGGCTGCCGCCAGTGTTGATACACATTTGTGCCCGTTTTATCGCATTTTCTCGGAGTGTACATCAACAACATCAACAAATGACAGCTTAATAGGAAACAGCTGCCACTTCGAACCCACAGCTGGGTTCGAAATCAGAAAGACAAAGGTTCTCATGTACAAGACCTTGATCCTGCCAGTTCTGCTAATACTGGGCGATTAGAGAAGAAGATACAACCGCATCTAACTGAAGGAAGTTTTGGATGTAGTCCGAAAAGCTAGGACACGTCAACTGCATTGGCTTGGCCACATCGGGCGTATGGAAAGCAATGCTCCAGCTGAGATAATTTTCAAATCGCAGGTCCGAGACGAACAGGAAGACCGAACATTAGTTTTAAAAATCAAGCAATCACGGATGCGACTACGAACAGGCAGCAGTGTGTACGGGATTGAAGAGGATGGAAGGCTGCGGTGCTCAGGAAGAGACTTTTCACGGTTCGGGAATCTGCCATGTAAGTAAGTAGGTAGCCATTTAAGAGTCTGTAGAAATGATTGTTCCATATCCTTAGTACTGGCTGCCAATCTACCACTAGGAGCTATCTTTTGCCGTTACAGATTTTCTTTCGTACTTTGTTAAACTGATAAAATTTCTAAATATCTTTCCGAGTCATACAACTCACAATTTCTTTGATTATTCTTCCTTCGGTTAAGCCTGTACGGGTCCATATTTTTTGCTCGTCAATCGGCATTCATCGTTACCGCAAACGTTTCGAAATGATGGTTGCACGATATTATGTCAGGAACTACTCGTACATCTCCGGTGGCTTGCCAGCCGCTTTTCTATTGGAGTTTTAGGCGCCTCAGGACTCAAACGTGATTAGGCGATACCAAGTCGGCAGAGAACCTGCTGATTTCTTGGAATCGTAAGACTTCCTCATAGTATAATATTTCTTCTTTTAACTAGCATTCATTCCTTGTCCACAACAAGCTACTGGTCTGAATCGATGTTGGTCCCTCGGAACGGTCGGATATCCAGAATACAAGAATCGTAGCTTGCGACGATGCCGGACAGAAGGAGGATGAAAATCTGTGACGTGTAATATGAAGATAACTACAGAGCGCAGAAGCAGCTACTAATTCGTTTCGGGAGTTGCAACGAGGAGGAGAATAAGGAAGATAATCAAATAGTCTTGTACTTTCGACACGTGAATGAACGGTTTGATACTCATAGAATCCGCATCAAAGGTAAATTAGCCAAAAAGGCGATGCTTCCCAGGAATTTCTCTATAAACTGTTCGAATATTCCTACGAGCAATGCTCATTATTTGACGTAAAAATCCGTCGGTTGTAACCGCAAAATAGAATTAGAGGACATCTTTGGTGGTACATAGTCTCTAGGTTTTTAACGTACATCCATGGGAGCATGCCATCGCTCTGCCGCCTTCATGAGATACCAAACCATGGAGGCTTGGTATGGTTCGAGGCCGATCTAAAACCTCTTACTGTTCTCAGGGTCACAGCACCCAGTACTTATTGTAACCCTACATTGGTTCAAACCAACAGGAAGAGTCTTCCCGCATATTTGGGTATAAGCCACAGCCACCACCCAAGGCTGTCAATCTTAATAAGTCAGGCCCGGACCGTGATTCAAGTCCTAGCAGGTGGTCCTGCCGCCAACAAGACCTATGACCAGCAGCTTGTAACTGATCAAATCGTAGCAACCTTCGGTGGCGTCATCTGAAGATGCTTACGATAAGTTCAGTAATATACCCTGCCCCCTCTTTTTATTAGACAACGTCATTGATGGGCGAAGCATTGATAATTGGGGGGTGGCCCACTTTGGTAGTACAGTCAGAAAGCAACGCCTTTAGGATATGACATTTGAAAACGAACCTGTGCTAGTTGACATCATTGCGGCGCGGAATATAGCTTTAGCCAGCACTTAGTCTCCTTACCTCTAAATTCAGAAAGGAACATGACATTCACCTGATCAAAGGACCATCAACCAATTTGATCACGTAATCGCAATCGACGCAAGGCACTCTGTTTCCAAAATACCACAACAAACGGAGAAATACGATGAGGAGGATAAACATTAAACTGCTGCTACCCCAACAAACCGCTACATAATTTACCGATGGCGGATCACTCAAATTCTCGTCAATATTGTTGAAACTTGCATTACGAACTAAAGACCAGTAAAATCGAAGCCAAAAAACCCATCAGAAATGCCGCAGAAAACCCACGTAAGGCCTGTATAAGAATGTAGAAAACAATGTTGCAACATAACTCGCCTAATAAACGAGAGAGTTCAGTAGTAGAGCCAGAGTCGGTGCTTAGACTATGGAAAGCTACTTCTGCAGATTATCAAACGGTCTAGTCGACTCATTACATCCGCACACGATTCAAGTTGGACTATGAAAGCCAATGCTATTGTCCACTTGACCAGAAGAATGTAAGGCAAGCAACATTTTAACAAGGCTATTAGACTGAATTGTTTTCCTGCAGAGCTGCCTACTTAATACAGCAAGAAATGTCTTGGTAGAGAGCATACAAGAGCTCACTTCCCAGATTTTTGACTTAGAATCTCAGTATCATTAGGTTGGCCCACAAGAAATGAGACCTATAATCTGCGCAAATTATTGAGATGCCAGTCTCTTTAACATCGCGACCTTGTACTCCTGGATGCCTGTGAACAATTCGGCGTGCAGGACTATTGCACGAAGATGAGAGGCAAGCTATCTTTATAGTCTAAGAAACAGTGGTCTTTCGGCGAAGGTTTAGACAGAATAGCAGGAGAGAATTGCTCAGGTCTCCTTATTCGATCAACAAGGGCTGTAGGTTAAACACATCATCGTCATAAGTAAAAGGAAATATTGACTTCGTGCGAAGTTCTTCTCCATTTTATGGCATCGACTCGCTCTGTCACTCGGACTCGATTCTCAGCAAAAACATCGGACCTCTAAACCAGTTCCGAAATCTGCGGAACTCAGTGCACTTAGCAGCCAAAACCATTTCGTAAATGTGCTGCTCTCTAAAATTTCATTAACCCGATGTGCCATGTAGGGTTTGTATTTTCGATGGTCTGACAAGATATTCCCCGGGGGTTTCCACATCACTATCCTTCTTGGAGTTATATAGTAACATCGCAGTACCGTTTGACGTAAGTTGCAGTGTTGGAATTGTCCATTACCTTTAAAGGTGCGCATTTTATTTTCACCACTACAAAGGCAACTGTCGCCTCACTGGTGTTCTTCGATATCCTCCAAAAAGCATCTGCAGCGTAAGTTTGTTCTCTAACATAACATTTGCTTGGTCTGGATTGCAATTTAAGCTTTTCAACATTCCAACGATATCTGCACGAACTGCTACTGGTTTTTGTCTAAATTTCATTAGAGCAGCCATTAGGGGTTGACATCCATTTGGGCCTGTTATCAACTCTTCACTAATATCAGAGACTATAACCATAATACGAGTAGATATGGTACGAGTAGATATAGTCTTCAACGCAAAATCGAGGAATTCCATTTGCATAATTTAGTTTGTTCAAACACTGCTAGCTTGGTGGCATATTATTCTTCCTTGTAGTTAAATTGAATACAAAAAAAAAACACTATATGGACAAAAATCCATGAAATACTTAAAAAGACGTTAAATCGAAAATTTATTGTTACAATATCCTCAACTTAAGAGCTTCCTCTTCTTTACTTCTTATCCACTGCACTCTAAGGTCATCCCAATGCAAATGAATCTCAATCGCCAAAACGATATTTAAGCCTCCCACACAGCTAAGCAGACGACTAAAGCCAACCTCTATCTGTATGCACTCGGCATAAGTGGACAGATTTAGGCAACTGCTCATACATGCGAGTATCTACAATCTGAATTTATGTATCCGCTACACGTATTAAACTGTCAAAAATTCAGTTCAACTAATGGATGGTCTTTTAGATGAACTATGAACCATTTGGTAAATTAAGTTGAGTTATGCAGATCAGCAAGGTTGAACTTTAAATGCAAACTTTGGTATTGCGTGCGGAAATTCTTGGGTCAGGGCTTTAGTGATTCATCGGCTGATTTAAAAACAAAAAACTACAAACAACCAAAAGCAGAAAAACAGTGGAAAGATGCATTCCTCGTTTTTGTTTTTCTGATAGATCACCAGATTCAGACATAAAATTGTAAGATTTGGCTAAGTTAGTCAGCTTTTTCACGGGCCATGTGCGAAGTATTGCGTTAAAATCGTCTTACATGGTTTTAGCACCAAAATATGAAGGGAGTACATTTTTGGCAGCCCAATCGAGTAGCATGATCTGCACGTCACCACATTTGAAAACGGACTGAGGCTAACTGACGTACATTAGTATATCTAGCACACGGTTTCATCAAATAAATATGCACAGACAGACATGACGGTCAACCGATTATCATGCCGTTAGCCAAATTGATTGCATAGCGATCGATGCAAGATCCTCCTCCAGTATATAGATATCCGAGCTTTCCGGGCGGCGTACATAGACCTCGTACCAGCCAAGGTACATCTAAGGGTATCGCAGACACCTAAACATCGAAGAAATATTGTAAGGAGATTTAGCGTAATAAACTGGCAGAGTATTTGCGTCGCGTATTGCCCAACCACTTTACGCGTCCTATGCAACTAACAACAAGTCCGGAAGAGCTGTGCCATGGTTGGCAAGAAGCCATAGAAAACCGTAGGAAGCCGAAACTGATGAGCTAGATTTTACCCAACCACTTCCACGACACCCATGGTTAGATGAAGAATGCAGGGAAGCACACGAAAGGAAACAGCTCACCAACGAAGATGAAATAGAGCGGCCCATAAGGTCTGCGAGCAAAAGAGGAAAGAAGAACATCGACCTGTTCGGAAAGAGCACGAGAAGTCCTAGATCGAGGAAAGAAGAGTCATGCTACGAGTACCTACTCAAGGCAACGAAACCCAAACATAGAACTGAAGAGGTGAACAAGGAAACTTAGTAATAGAATCACAGCCAGTAATGAGGGTCTGATATTCTCAAAGTCTGTCAACTCCATGACCCGTGATTCTTCCTTTCTTTTAGTTAAATAGTTAAAACAGAAACACGGCAACATCACACTCAAATTGCACTGTCAGGCAGAATGAACCATTCAACCTGGACAGTGAAACTTAACCCGACCAAAATGAAGTGAGGATAGCAATATCAAAACTGAAGAACGACAAGGCTGCTGCCTTGAATACCTTAAAAGCCATTACCCAGGGCCCCTAAGAATGGGGTTTTTTGCCCCACAAATCCGCAATTAAACAAATATTCACACAACGGAAAACATCCAAGAAGTCCAAATTGGAACGCACCACTTCTCTATCGGTTTTAAGGTCGCATATGACAGGATCTATAGAGACGAACTATACTCGTACAGAGACATGTCTAGTTCGGCATAGCTGCCATGCTCGTCTCTCTGTGCAGAATAATGATTGAGAATCCTCCGAAAAGGTTGGAAACCGTCTCTCCGAGACCTTTGATGTCAAAACAGGATTTAGACAAGACAGATGTCACTCGTGCGTTCGCAAGTGTTGGAGCAGAGGCAGCAAAAAAAAGGTGTAGTCGTGAATGAAGGCAAAACTAGGTAAACGGTGAGTCAACAGATGATGTGGATGTTGGCTGTCATTTACTGAATTCAAACTCATATCAGCATGTTCGGCCAGTACGTACACGCCAAAACATCACCACTTTGAACGAAAGTGTTCAAATCCAGCCAGGTACCTCAATTCGTCGCCGAAGTTAACAATTGGGCCTCACTTATAGCGAATTGTAAAAGTTGATCTTCATTTGCACGGCTATAAAATTCAAATTTCACAGCAATGGAAGCCTTTGGACCATCGACGACGTCGCCGATTTGTTAACTGGATGTTGGATCGCCAGGATAATTTGTCATCGAATTTGATCTTTTCCGATGAAGCCCATTTTTGGATGGATGAGTACGAGACTCACGCAAAAACAGTGCATCCCAAAAAAGTCACTGTATGGTGCGGATTATGGCTTGTCAGCATCATTGGTCCGTACTTTTTCGAAGATGAGGCTGGAGTTACGGTTACAGTGAATGCAGAACGTTACCGCAACATGTTGACCGGCTATTTTTTTTCCAAAATTAAATGAATTGGGTCTGAACGATCTCTGGTTTCAACAGAATGGTGATACCGCCCATAAAAGCCATCAATCAATCAACTTATTTCGTACGAAATTTGAAGATCGCATTATTTCGGTTAGAGGAGAAGTTGATTGGCCTCCAAGTTCATGCGATGTGACACCTTTAGACCTCTTCCTGTGGGGTTATTTGAAGAGTGAGGTCTATGCCAATAAACCAACGACAATTCAGGGTCTCAAACATAACGTCCAAACTGAAATTGCGGCCATTGACCCACTTACTCTCCAGAGAGTCATCGATAACTTTGACCTTCGGATAGTCGATAGCAACAGAAGCCGTCACATGAACAATGTTGTACTCCACTCATAGTTGCCATAGACCAAACTTTACTAATCAATAAAATTCTACGTTGATCTTACAATAAATGTGTATTTAATTTAATGAGAAATTCCACACTAGCTGTTGGATCACCTTTTATATGCTGTCAACAAGAAGGGACACACCACATCGATGAATCGGATAGAACGTCACAATAAATACGTATGACTTTGAGGTTGGCTGGAACTTTTTATACCACCGTTCACGGCACTCCCAAAAAGGACTAGTCCTTGTATTTTCTTTTTACTGAAATTTCTCTGCCTTCGAAGAAAGATAAGAAGAGCTACAGTGATAAAGATTCTATAGTACCAGCACCCATCACGTCAGCGCCAAGTACCCACAGCCTGATGTGAGCGTAGGCCAGACATTCATAGTTGTTTCACCTATGTCCAGCATACGTAAGTCTAAGCCTAGTGCCCCGTAATGACGCATTACGCAGTCTGCCGTCTTTACTACCGAAGAACAGCAAAAAAGGCGATGACCTCTTAGAGCCGTCAGAAAGCATACGTTTGGTCTACCGGCAATCTAGAGAGCCATGCCATTTGCAATTATATTTAACCGAGGGCGCAGGCAGACCCAACGTAGGTTCGGGTCCTGAAAAAATTCTCCTCTGCACCATGCGTGGGGGGGGTTTAGTAAGCCTCTAAGCTTAGCTTGGCTCTCGCTATAGATGCACCGGTTCTTCGCAATCATTGCCATCTCTGTTTGGAAGACAGACGAGTGAAACAGAACGAGTAGTGAAACCTAACGTTATCGTCCTCTAGAAAGACCGCATCCTCTATCGGTTTTGGAGCCATCTGGGACCCGACTACCGAAAACAGCACAGGGAAAGTCGATTTCGGGTCTTTTCTGCAACAGGAGTTCTGTTTTCATTGCATTAGATAGCATGTTCATAAGACCAGAATCATAAGACAGTTGATCCGCAAGGTCATCAAAGCCCCAGTGCGTATTGTACCAAAAACCACTTCTTTTAAGCGGAAGATACATAGCTTTGAGAGTGTAGCCCATGATATTACTATCAATGGGAAGGAGATTCATCAATGTGTCTAAGGTGTGCTAGGGAAAGTCCCATGTAGCCGAGATAGACCGCTATTTAGAGTCTAGCAAAAGCAGCAATAACGTATTTTTGTGAGAGCTTATTCCACCAGGTAACCGACGCATGGACCTTATCATAACCGTGTAGATCGAAAGGACACAATGCAACAACAGAGAGTCCATCTACATCACCCACGTATGTTTGTACATAGGCGCCAGAACTATTGAGCGCGTTGAACAGTGAGTCGATGAACATGCACCATAGCAGTGGAGGCCGAATGCCGCGTTGCAGGCAAGCTTTGTTTACCCCCGCCATCACATATTCGTCACAGCTAGCATCTGCAATCAATGTCCTACTCAACAGCATTGCTTTTATTGATTCGTTTACGCTATGTTGTCTAGCCGAGTTGCACCTGCCGTCAAAAGTTGCGTTGTCGAAAGAACAATCAACGTCGATGAAAATGACCAGCGCGTATTCCTTCTTGCTGAGTGCCCTTCAATTCTGTTTACGAGATTTTTAAGCGCACTCTTAGCGGGGTCTTATCGTAAACATCTTCAGATGACGCCACCGAAGGTTGCTACCATTTAATCAGTTACAAGTTGCCAGTCATAGATCTTATTGGCGGCAAGACCACCCGCAGTCCCTACCAGGACTTAAATCACGGTACCATGGGAGACAGGAGCCCTACGTATTTCGGTCCGGGCCTGACTTGTTGAGGTAGGCCCTCTTGTGGGAGCGTCATGGTGGCTGTGGTTTAAACCTAAAGCCGCGATAAGAGTCTTCCAGTCGGTTTGACCCAATGTATGTAGAGTTGAAATAAGTACTGGATGCTGTGGCCCTAAGAACAGTAAAAGGTTTTAGGTTGGCCTCGACTCATACCAACGGTGGAACTTGTGCCTCCCACATAGTTCCGAATTGGCATCAAAAGATTGACGAAGAGCGATGGCAAGGCGTATCCTTGCTCCCATGTAACATATGTACGGGCATCCAGTAAACTTAAGTCAACACGACAGGTGTTTACGTTAAAAACCAGAGACTACATGCATATATCGCCGCTTGGAAGACAGACCAAACGTCCGTTTTGTACGAAGCCATTCCTGAGCAGAGAAAGTCGATTTCGTATTTTCTCTGTAACTGAAGTTCGGGTGTTATTGCATCAGCCGACATGTCCACAAGACCAGAGTCAAACAACAGTTGGCGCGCAAGATCATCAAAACTTCAGTGCGTATTGTGCAAGGGACCATTTGTCTTCAACTGAAGATGGCTTGAGAGTGCAGCCCATGATATGAATATCAAGGGGAGGGAGATTCATCAATGTATCTAGAGCAGAGTCTGTCACGTAGTCGAGATAGACCGTTTTTGGAGTCTGAAAAGAGTAGCAGTGACAAATTTTCATGAATAACTATAGTATTCCATCAGACAACCGATGCAAGGGATATAATTGGACTTATCTTCGCTGCGTAGATCTCGGTGATACTCGGTGACAAGGACTATATTTTGCCGAAAGCTTCTTTACACTCCTTGTAGCGCTTTGTAGGCTTTCGACGTAAAATGTGTAGTCTAAAGAAGTTTGTTATTTAGGGTGACACCCGGATACTTAGTTTTGTTGAGCAAACGGGTGGTCAGCCAGTCAGCTTCCTGCTTCTCGTAAAGAGAAAACCTCAATTTAGAGAGGATTGACCGAATAACCGCTTCTAGTGCATCAATCGTCGGTGACACCTAGGCCTGCCAGCCCTCTAGAACAAGTCCTGTAAGGCCTGACCCCACACTGATTATTCTATCCTTCACATAGAACGCTTTACAAACCTCTCTATGCGATACTCAAAAGATTAATATCACAGTACCTGGCTGACATGTTGGAGTCGCATTTCTTATAAATATACCCGGATGCAAGTCGATTTGGCTACTTCATAAATTCCTCGTTCCTTGTATTGAATAACTTTGGAAGTAAAACTTCCACAGCCGTCTTCTATTGTTGTCACCTGAGTGGTAGACAAATTTGTGACTATCAACCCCATTCAAACTCCGGATACCATTTACCAGGATTCCGTTTGAATCCGATTCAATATTAGAGTCTCACATCGTAGGTACATATGACCATAGACGCCACCTGGACTGCATGCTGACTTTGTTCATCCTTGCAGCCTGTCATACTCACTCCAGGTCGATAGTCTAAAACGTGTCGATGACCATACCAAGCGCTCCCCTTGGAAGTGTTTCAAATTAAAACAGCCCTGGACCATCTCAATGATAGTGGGGTGTGGTGGAGCAGTATACAAAATCAGAAATTTGTCGTATTTATGGGACACAACTGAAATCATATCGATTGACTGCTGAGTTGCAAAGATGGAGCCGGTGATGACAAGGAATATTCGTCAAGCTTAGAATAATCGATCTGATTGATTCTTTAGAAATTCGTAAACAGCTCCCGTGGGGTGACCAACAATGAAGTCAACCCTCAAAGGTACTCAAAGCAAAACACTTCACAGTGATCCAAGATAGAGACACACTTTTTTGTGTTTTCACTTTATCTTTTCACCAAATAACGATTCGAACCCCCTCGAGATTGCTATCAAATCTGTACCTTCTGTCGTCTTCTATAGACATTTGCGGATGCTCGTGCAAATTCCCCAGTCGCTTCGCTTCCAGGGGCTACTAAAGAAGTACACGTGTACTCGCATTCTCGTCATTAATATTAACTGTCCATTTGTATTGTGCCGGCTCGTCGAAATCATTTGAATTTGTACGAATACAATTTATTTTTGCAGGAATCGCAGAACCATTCTGCTGCCTCAAAGGCGGCAGGCAATTCCTTTAACACGTTTGTCCCCCATTAATCGTTCGAAATTCGTAGCTTTCAGGTACACATGTTGCCCATTCCTAGTTTTGCTGCTTAGTGTTATCCTTTCAATTGTTTCGCTCTAGGGGGAAACGAACGAACGACTTAATTTCCAAGAACGAGTCGAAAACTTTCATTAAGTGCGATCTCCATACGTCTTAGCGATTTAGATGTTCCAAACGTGTATCGTTGAGCTTAAGAGGGAAATATAAACAAGTCGAAGGACTTTTAAAACAACGCAACGGTTTCACGCGTAATTTACCCGACACATTATACAGTGGAAACATCGCGCAACCCAACACAGAGTACCCTGTACCCTGAGCATGAAACAAAGACTACATCAACAACAGGATAGGGGAAGAGTTAGACTTTACCCGAAGCTTCTACAACTTTATGCAGAAGTTGAAGGATGCCATTGACAGGGATGGGAATTCTGAATTTCTATGACCTTATTTGACTGCTTGACAGTCAGCAATAACCCCGAGGAGTTTCCTGCATTTCATTTGATACTTTTGTCGTAATGTGTCCCAGTTACTCTCTACGTTTTTGGATAAATTTCGGATGATAGTCCGGAAGAAGCACAAATAAAACCGAGAAAACGTGAAAGGACTCCTTTGTTTACGTTCTCTGTTTTCGCTTTGTGGTGAATTTTAATTTCATATCTTCAAGGAAGTCCAGAGCCACAGAGTATTTAGCATCTACTCGTACAGCAAGTAAACGAGAAGCGTTATATGCGCGTATTTTGAAATGAAAAGAGCGGAAAATTTGTTTGGGCCCCATGCCCTTCTGTTAAAATGAAGAGGTCTCGACCTTTTTCAAGTGAACTTCTATTGGGAATACGAAAACAGCAAGCATTTGTGCTCTGGAAATGTTTTCATTTATATTGGACGCCTTTGTTGTTTGCACAACTTATGAGATGCCACAATCATTTGCATAATTTGTTTGTAATGTCTCTATGAGAATGGTGTACAGTGGGGATGGAAAGTAAACAGACTGCTTGGGAAATTGATACTTAAAGGGTGGAACTTGACAGACTTTTTTCGGCAGAAATATGCTCCCTGTGTTACGACATTGTCGTTATTTGAGTTAGAGCGAAAGTTAGGATCAGCCTATTAAAGAATGAGGGCGAAAAATATATTGAAAAATAGACTTAGCCCCAGATCCACCACGGACTGTAGAGTTACCTAAAGTTAATAAGGGAATGCGGGGTGTAAAGTCAGATAGATATTCTCTGGGTAGAGTCCTTCCACTTATACCAAGAGACATCACTGTGAATTCCAAATGTTGGCTAATGAAACATGCTCCTCAAGCCCAATCCACTTTGTGCCATGATGATTCTGTACCGCACAGAAAATCCAGGATAAGGTCTGGAAGAAAGAAATTTGTTTGCACTTTGACATTTTGGGTTTGACACAAGACCTATCACGACGAGATAATTCTTTTTGGTAATACAGTGACGGGGATCTATTAATTCGAAGTAGCCTCTAAGGCAGGTTCATTGCCCGTCATCCACTTGGAATCCAAACGCCTTCCGATTGCGTTCAGTGAGCCTATATGTTCGAACTTACTTGGAAGCGGTACGAGGGTTCACTTCCTTTTTTTTCCATAAATGGTGACCTGATAGCAATGATAGTTTTTCCAATTGTTATGTCTCAGTAGCTGTCAAGGCTACCAATGACATCTGGCTGTCAAAATATTCAGTAAGGTTTGCCATTTCATCATGCATCGTTTTACGCTTGCCGAACGTGCAGAAATTATTAAAAAAGTATTATCGACATTTCGGCTCAGTTGTAAATACGCAACGTGATTTTCGTCATGGCTTTAGTATGCAGGCAATTCGTCGCATCGTGGAAAAGCTTGAGCGTGAGTACACTTTTTTGGATCTCAAGCCACCAACCAGACAGAGATTGGTGCGAAATGAAGAAAACATAGCCGACGTAGCGGCCAGTTATCGAAGAAGACCCAGAAATGTCGATTCCACGCCGGCTTATTTTGCGATTGGATTTGGGCCAACAAATGTATAAGATTGTGCTGACGTAAGAATTGAAGCCGAAAGGCCATAGACAATGCTGTGAGTTCGCTAACCGGGCCCTCGAAATGTTGGCCGGAGATCCGGATTTTGGCCAAAATATCATCTTCTTGGACGAGGCCCATATTTGGCTCAGCGGCTAAGTCAACAAGCAAAATTGCCACTACTGGAGCGAACACAATCCATAAGTGTTCAGCTAAGCATCAATGCATCCACAAATATTGACTGTTTGGTGCGGTTTATGGCATGGCGGCATCATCGAACTTTATTTCTTTCGAAATGAGGAAGGAGAAACCGTTACCGTCAATGGTCTGTTAACAGACTTTCTGTAGTCGGTGATCGACAACACCGATATACCCGAGCTGTGGTTCCAACAAGGCGGCGCTACATGCCATACAAGCGACGCAACGCTCGAAGTTGTGAAGAAGAAATTTGGCGACTGGGTCATCTCATAGAGAGCGTTCACAAATTGGCCGCTGCGATCATCCGATTTGAAACCACTCCAATATTTTCTCTGGGACGTCAAGTCCTTAGTCTACGCTAACAAGCTAACCACTTTGGACGAGCTGGAGGCCAACATTCGATAGCATATTGTCGGAATGACTCCGCACATATTGGACCGAGATATCAAAAATTGGACCGACCGCTTAAAGCACTGCCAGCGAAACCGAGGGGGTGATTTGAATGATGTGCTACTCCACACATAATGACATGAACGTAGCTTCAAAATAAAGCCAGAATCAATTTTATATCTCACGCTGTTGTTGTTTTATTTAAATCGATTTTCCTATCGTCCTTATCTGGTCATCCTTTACTAGGCGCATGCTTAAGGGGCTAGTAGTAGCCTTAATATGTCTGCACACAGCGGGGACGAAGAAAACAGAGGTACCGATGTACATTCGTCTTAAATATTTGCGTGTTGGAACGACTAGCAAATTATGCGCTCGGCAGGGCATTCCATAAGCGAGTTGTACGGCTTAGAAACGAATCACGATATTTCAGAGTACGTCCGAAAGTGAGCTTCAGGGTAAACTGATCAGCACTCATAGTGAGACGGGTGATACCGCTGAAGGTGTGATGGGCCGGAACGCTACTGGCAATTTCTATGGAGCACTGATGGTGAAAATAGCGATAGACCATGATGAGGCAAGAGACGTCACGTCGTTATTCAAGCGTGCCAATTAGCACCACTTATGAGTTCGATCGCACGGTTTTGAATCTTTTCTGGGAAGTGCAAAGAGGTCTTGAGAGCACCCGATCAGATGTTGGCATTGTACTCTAATTTTTGGCGGATGAATGCCTTATATACTCGTATTAAGGCCAGATCGCAGGATTTTTGACGACACCGAATATGTGGTCACTCCAACGTTATTTGTCATAGACACACATACCGAGAATGGAAAGTTTTTCTGTTTCGACCATCCAAGTGCCATTCATGGACAATTGCTGGGTATTTAAATTTCGCTTTAAGGACAGTGGACAGCAGTGTGTTTTGGAAGCATTCAATTCTACTCTGTTGATAGTTCCCCAATTGGGTATGCTGCTACGAGTAATATCGGAATTGAATGAGCTTAACATACGTTGCCGTTCCGATTCTACAGCAGAGAGTACTGTCATCAGTAAAGGAATATATTGGCTTGGAAGTGGCAGACAAGAGATCATTGATAAAAATTAAAAAGAGTGTCGGAGATAGAACAGAGCCCTGCGGCACACCAGCATTTATTTTGTGAATGTTAGACTTGAAACCATCCGCGAACTAGAATTGAATGTTCCGGAAATGTAGTTTCTAATCCATTGAAGATGAGAGTCGTCAAACCCATAAGCATGCATTTTCGACAAAATAGCCTGATGCTACTTTTCGGTGAGACATGCCATCAGATCACCAGTGAACCCGTTGCTACTCGTACGTTGCGGCACTGTAGTGCCGCCCATTGTGAAGTTCTTGTGTTTCGAGATATTTCATGAGTTGACGGTTTATCAGCGTTCCCATGACCTAGAAGAAGGGACGTAAGTGCAGTTGGTCCGTAGGAGGACAGAGAGGAAGATACGCCTTTGTTAGGGACAGGGGACAGGCTGGACAAATGCTTTTCTCCATCTACTCTACTGAATAGTAGAATTGATGAAAAAGCATACAGAGTGGTGGAAGAACAAATCTTCAGAAGCAGGGGCGATATAGCATCTGATCCAGTGGATTTGTGAATGTTAAGAGCTTTAAGTACACTTGCTACTACACGACTGCTAAAGTGGAATTGTCCCATTGATGATTCGACGCACTCAAGTGTAAGTGGAGACAAAGCACAATCTGGGAGTGTTGAGCTGGCCGCAGAGTGTGCAGCAAGCAGATTGGCCTTGTCCAAAGAGCTGACAGCTGGAATGTCATTGTAAATGAGCGTTGGGATGGAGAATGAGGCAGAATTTCTAATATTTTTGACGAATGACCAAAAGTTTTTACTACCTTTGAGACATTGCAGTATTTTTTGCCTCAGTGTTTGGTTATATTGGAAAGTCACAACCCTTAAGCAAGACGTTGCAGTAATTTTTGGCCCGTTTTAATATTTTTCGTTTCTGTCGGATTGGCCTTGTAAGACCGAAAAGATATTTTTCTAACCCTGATAGCCACTTTACAACTCGAGTCATACGACGTCTTTTCTTCATCTAATGAGGTGATAAGTGGTCATATCACCAGCGGCATGCACGTCATTATAGAGGAAACATGACGACCAGTTAAAATTTCTAAAGAAGCTGTTAAGACCGCTCCAATTGGCTTTCTCGTATTGTCATACAGTTCTTTTAGGAATATTTTTTTTAACTGTAGGAGAAATTGGCTGATAAGATACACTGGTCCGACGAGCCTAGGGGGATAGTACATCAAATGTGTACTTATGAGGGTGATAAGTTCAGAATTAGTCCCTGGTGTTGGCGGTTTGACTATCAACACACCGTTCTTCGGGTGTTGTCTGCCCAGAATGTCGGAGCCACCCAGAATGGTGTATATTGAAATCGGCCGTAATTACGATTTCAGTATGAGGATACAGGGATACAACTCTTTGTATGGAGTCAGACAGCGCATCAAACTCGTTAAAGGTCGAGTTGCTGTCCAGTTTGGGGCTTCTGTAAATAAAGCAGTAGTGGATAATTTGCCTACGGAGATGGAATTTGAATCACGTGAAATTTAATTTTCGGATTGGAACTGGGATTACATTGTAGTGGAATTTGGTAAGCTACATCACTACGCATATAAATGGCGAGACCGCGGTGAGGAAAGAATAGTGGCACTAGTTCGCAGCCAGGTAGCTTCAGATCAGAGTGATCTGAGAGGTGCTGTGTTTCACTAAGTGCCAAAACAGCTGGTCTGTACTTACAGACGTGGAGGTACGTAGGAAAGTGGTTACTTTTCAGCCCGCGAATATTTGCTATGTCCAATCTAAATTTCCGATGCTAAGCAAGGCTGCGAAGGATAAATTCTGAAGTTGGCTTACGGAATCAAGTTGTTGTAGGTGTTATTCCTTTACATCAATAGGAAAGAGTGCTCCAACAAAATTCACACTCACAATCTGCCATCCATCAATTGTTACATTGCCCTTGCCATATGACAAATACAGCAACAGCAGCGACAGTACTCTGAGCATTTTTTTTTGTTCATGCTCACGGTGGGTCTTAATTTTTTTCTTGCACAACATGCAAGCGAAATGGAAAAATTTACGAATGCAGTTGTAAACAGGCCCACTCGACGCTTGTTGAATCGGTCGATCTGAAAGGGTTAATGGTCCCTAAAATGATATCCCAAAAGATTATGGCCGGGTATTTCCCGGCCGAAGTACTTGTTCTTCAAAGTATAGTACAAGGCCGTTAGGTAGGCAGCGAACCTCTTATGACCGAAACGAGGGACTATATTCTAGGTGACTAGAGTAGGTATACGGCAGGTGTTTTTAAAACTAGTTTGCAAAAACAATATGATAAAAGCAGTGAAAGACGAGACAACTATTTCTATTGCAAAAGGAGAAAATGGAATTATGGTTTCAGGCAATGGTTCGTGGAGAAAACGTGGGTTTATGTCATTGTTTGGCTTAGTGATTCTTTTTGGCAATTACAGTGCAAAAATTATAGACTGCGCAGTAAAATCAAAATACTGTAAGGCGTGTGAATTACTGGAAGAATGGGTACAAAACCATAAAGATAAGTGCGTTGTGAATCACGATGGAGCAACTATAAATATGGAGGTCGATGCAATTGTTGAGATATTTCAGAGATCTGAAGTTTTGCACCGGTTAAATATACCCATTATATTGGTGACGTCGATTCTCAGACTTTTGAAGGCATTGCTGATGCTTAGCCCTATGAGAATGTCACAGTACTCAAGAAAGAGTGTATAGATCGCGTTCAAAAGCGAATGGCTACCCGTCTACGTAATTTGAAAAATAATACAAAAGGTCTCGGTGGAAGGGGGAAACAGACGAGAAAACTAATAGATGAACTCTCTATTTATTATGGATTAGCCATTTGTAGAAACTGTGATTCAGTTGAAAACATGAGAAGCATATATACTACACTCGATCATAAATTATTTACTGATGCAAAACCGCAACACGCTAAATAATCCGATCGGAGAGGATTCATGGTGCTCATGGCAAAAGCCTAAAGCTACAAATAGTTTGGCTGAGTACAAATATAAGCCAGCTCTTCCAACTGAAGTGTATGAAGCTATCAAGCCAGTCTACGAGGAATTGACGAGAGACGATCTTCTTACTCGATGCATCGGCGGTTATACCCAAAACTGTAATGAAAGTTTTAATTCTAGTGGTAAAACTGTGTTGGATATAGCTATGGATATTGCACATAATGAAAGCGATGGATTTATAAATCGGCCAGAATGTACTTGGAGATTGACAAAGAGCGCATACAGCTTGCAAAAAGACCCCTGTCTGAAGCTCCAAAAGAGTGGAAAATCACACTAAAATCCACTAAAAAAGAAATGGAAGAGAAGGACACTAATCCAGATGGCCAATTACATGGTGCAGACATCGCGGATTAAAGGTATTGCAAATTTTTTCATGACTTTCTATTTTAATTTTAAATGCGTTTATCTCAAAACAGCATTCTTCAAGTTGGCCGCACCCATAACTTGAACAATTTTCAACCAATTCACTTCAAATTTTAACTAGATCTTTAAGTACATAGGCATAGTAGCATAAATTATTCTAAAAAAATAAGTTTTACAGTAAATCATACGAGTATGTAAAATAAACCTCTACCTTTATAAATTCAATTTATTTATTTTATATTTTTCCTGAAACAAAAAAAAACACAAAAAAGCTTATAGAGTGGCCTAATCCCTTAAACGCACCGCAACTGTTGTGACAGACGCAGACACTACTTCCCCCCATAAATACTTCACAACATAGTTTACTGCCTTCAGGATTCCACTTGGAAGACAGACGCAAATTTTCCAACGAGGAGAACATTGTTGTCGTTCAAAAAGTCAACAACGCCGCATCCTAGAATGGCCTCGAAGCCTTCGTAGACGACATTGCCTTTCTGACTCAGATACTGTCCGAAAGCATTTCTGCCCAGGAAAAGCCGATTTCATATTTTTTTCACAGCAGGAGACCTTGTGTCAATAAACCGCATGTGCCACCTGCGGTTTCGAACAGGCAGTCGCATGCCATGAACCATTAGACAGTACAACAGCAAAGAAATCGGTATCCATGCGGGCAATCTCCTTTTACCCCCGCGATCACATATTAAACGTAGTCAACATCCACAACCAAGGTCCTATTCACCAGTATTGCTCTAATCAAAAAAAAAAAATGAATAATTCATCTACGCCGTGTTACACATACTGTCAAAAGCTACGCTCCCGAAAGCACCCTCAATATCGAATGAAATTTTATTTTTATTTTCGAAAGAACTTAACACTCAAGAGGGTATTACCGCACTTAAAATGCCTGAGCACGTGTTAAGTTTTTAGAAAAATAGGACAGAGGATGAAAGATTTTTGGGCTAAGTGGTTATTTCGCTCCATGGGTGGCATCCAACATTTAATGGGGAGACTAAATTATTATTATTATTGGACTTGTTGGTGTATTCTATGAAACCACTCATCTTACGTGATTTTAGTTGCCTGAAAAAAAGAATGTCTTCCATCTGATTTGGAAGCCAATACACTACCACTTTAGCCACAACCGCCAACTCCTTCTGATTGTGTACGCCTTTAATTCTCGGAGTATCTTCGGCGTTTGTGCGCCTGTTGCATCCTGGGTAGAGGATGCATTCGGAAGATAGTTTTGAGCACATGAATTCTAACCATTCTCTCCAAGTTTTTCAAGATGAGGATACTCAGACTAAGTGGTCCGAATCTATTGACAAGCATGCAGTCAGCTTTTTCGATTTTCAGTACTGTTCATTGGGGGTTCGGTATGCACAGATATGCGCCAGGACTAGAATAGCAGTGAAGACTCTCTTCAGAGTACACCATTTGCAGCATAACTTGATTTGAAGGAGCAAAAGCGTATTGGGAACGAAATTCTCTGCTTTCGACTCACCATTATGAGACCTTCTGAATATTACTAGGCTGCCTAATGGGATTTGACCATAACGGCCTATTGAATTCGCTGTATGTTTTGATCTTTTTGTTTGAATGAGTACTAGCTACATGCGTCTGCATTACAACTCTTCTCTCTTCATCTTTACAGGCTTTCAAAGGGACTTTATGGCCCTAGTATGCTGTTTTTTCCCTTTATAAGAACTTGAGAAGTAGTCGTCAGCATTTGGTGTTGATGGATGTGGAGCTAACTGACTGCCGTCTATAATTTCTGCGTCAAATTTTCTCAATAAGCTCATAGATTTTCAGCAACGAACAGACCGATGAATTATGCATGCATCTCGAGAGAAATTTTCATGTGGGCACTGTTGTAGTTCAGTAAGGAATTATGTATGCACCACAAAAAGGAGTCAAGTTTCATGGAACACAAATAACATGAATATTTTGTGTGGCATCACTTTGCTTTTAGTTGTCACCTAGCCGAGGAACGTTACTTAATTTATTGCCTGACATAGGCAGTCAAAAATGTCTGCGCGATTTTAATGAATAGAGTAATTTGCAATTAATTTATCCAATCCAACACCTATTCTTTCGCTATTTAATGTTGCCAATAACCTCCTGTCTGTTTTAGAAGAAAATCTTTAGGATGATGCGTAGACTTCTGTTCAGAACGTGTCGTGTATTATATCTTAGAATAGAAGCCTTGATTCCATACATTCATGGGAGCAAGAATACGCCTTGCCATCGCTCTCCATCAATTCTTTTGATACCAAAGTAGAACTTGTGTTGGTATGAGTCGAGACCGATCCAAAACCTCTTGCTGATCTTATAGTCACAGCACCTAGTACTTATTGCAACTCTAAAACGGGTCGAAATCAACTGGAAGTTCCTTCCTGCGATTTCTCAACAAGTCAGGCCCGAACTGATGTTCGGGGGCTCCTGGCTTACACAGTACGATAATTTAAGTCCTACCACCAACAAGACCTATTATCGGCGGCTTGTTACTTGTCATATCGTAACAACCTTCAGCGGCGTTATGTTCTAAAAACCATTACGATTAGACCAGTATTTGCTCTACCTTCGCTTTTTATTAGACAATTGCATTAATGGAAGAAGCCTTGATAATTGGGCGAGGGCCCAGACTTCTGTTCAGTAAGATCCCGGCTTCGTGTAACTTTGGCGGTTAATTTTCAGGTACTACATCTACATAAAATATTCACATTGTGCTAAACAGTCACAGTTGGTCTTGTTGTCGTAATGTTCCTAGTCTAGGCCTAAGATACTGAATGACACTTTGCCTTTTCAATTCTGTTGCTCACCTCAGGTTCGGTGCCTATAATTCACAATTTAGCAAAAGTTCCGACCTCTGAAAAAATCTCTTGCAGCAGAAACAGAAGCGGGTATTTAATGCAGCTCTGTCGTAAACAGGTTTCGTATTCAAAAGCTTCTGATACCCTAGCTTTATTTATAGCGATGCTTTCTCCAGGAGCGTCCATTTTGTTCTTCTTCTTGGAGAAGAAATCCATATTGGAAGCATTGCTCAATAGAGATTCGTTTTTCCTATCCACTACTATCTCCGCCACGATTTTAACCACATTCTGAAAATTGAAGCTATCTGTCAACCTCTAATTCCACTCCTCTGCGGAACATTAATTTTTTTAATGCGCTTGCGATAAATGGCCGCCAATATGGTATTTCCTAAATTGAAGTTGTCGCAGTTTGAGAAAACTTCGCCGTTACTGTCCTTACTCAGGCGCGCTACAGTCCGGGGTCGACCTGGACCTCAACCTATAAGCCTCTCCAATTAACGCGATCTGTGGGTAACTGCCGTCAGTTCCGCACTCCAAGTTAGTTGAGGTCCATTTCCACTTGCGCGCGCCACCTAAGGCGAGGCCTTCATCTACTGCGTTGTGCCTCCGAATTAGAGTCGAAGATTCGGCGGGCTGGGCCGTTGGTGTTCATTTGCTGTACATGTCCCAGTCATCTCAAACGCCCAATGCAATTTTTAGACCAAGTCGATGTCGCTGTACAGCTCGTTGGGCCCCCGCCCAATTATCAAGGCTTCGCCCAACAATGACGTTGTCTAATAAAAAGCGGGGGCAGATTATTCTTTACTGGTCTTATCGTAAACATCTTCAGATTACAGCCTCTGAATGGTTGCTACGATTTGACTAGTTACAAGTTGCCGGTCATAGGTCTTGTTGGCGGCTTGACCACCGGTAGTCCATACCAGGACTTAAATCACGGTACCATGGGAGTCAGGAGCCCCCCGGATTTCGGTCCGGGCCTGACTTGTTAGAGGTAGGCCCCCTTGTGGGAGCGTCATGGTGGCTGTGGTTTAAACCCAAATCGCGGGTACGGGTTTCCTTTTTGGTTTAGCCCATTGTAGAGTTGCAAATAAAGTACTGGGTGCTGTGACCCTAAGAACAGCAAGAGGTTTTAGGTCGGCCTCGACTCATACCAAGGGTGGAACTTGTGCCTCCAACACAAGTTCTGCTTTGGTATAATATATAAGCGGGTATAAGTATATATAAAGCGAGTATTATTAGCGATGGCAAGGCGTATCCTTGCTCCCAATGGGTGTATGGGCATCTCGTAAACATAAGTTCTTATGATAGGTGGTTTACGTTAAAAATCATCATCTCAAATGAATCATCTCCTCCAGAACCGGTCAACGCATACGGGACCAAAAATCTTACGAAGAATTTTTCTCTCAAAACTACCATCCGCTTTAGAACCATAGAGCAGGACTGGGATTACAAGGGTCTTACATAGAGTTTCCTTGGTTGTTCGAGAGCGGGTCTTGGTACACAGTTGGCTTCTCAGCCCAAAGAAACAGCGATTGGCAAGCGTTATTATTCGTTTGATTTGTGAAGAGATGTCTCAAGCGCACCAGAGATAGCTCGCTGTGTTCTACCAATAATACCAAATTTCGTCGGCGTATGCCAACAATTGAACAGACTTTTGAAGTATCGTACCTCGTGTGTTGCCTTGTGAGTTTTGCACAATTTTTTCAAGTACGAGCATGATGTTGAAGAAGTCAGATGACAGCGCATCGCCTTGCCCAAATCCTTTTTTGACATCAAAGGTCTCGGTTAGGTCTTTACCGAACTTGATGCAGCAGCGAGCTATTCCATCGTTATCCTGCACAAACGGACGAGTTTGGCAGAGATGCCAAAACTAAACATGGCTCTGTATAGCTCGTCTCTGTAGATGCTGTCATATGCGGTTTTAAAATCGATCAAAAGGTGGTGAGTATTAATCTGTACTTCTTGGGTTTTCCCCAGGATCTGCCGCAGTGTGAATATTTGGTCAATTGTGGACTTACAGGACCTAAAACCGCACTGTTAGGATCCAATGTCCAATGGGCCCTTAATGTCCACCGCCTAGTTTTACTTAAGAGCGTTAATCGCTGTTGCAAACTTTTTTTTTGATAAGGAGCCTGTACATGTTTGTGAGTACCGTCGTGCTACCGTTCATGTAGTGTATCACTATCACGAAGTGCTCACACAACTCTTAGGCTGAACTCCGTCTAAAGTTACAAATAAACCTCCTAGACTTTTTGATGATATTTTGAGCTGCATCCTCCGGTAAGCAAATATGCAGGTTTGATGCAATTACACTCAACACATCTTCAACAGTGTACTTTTTTTTGGCACAAAGCACTCAAGTTTAACATTTTGATCCGCCTCCAGGTGTCTGCTAATAGCCATGCGCTGTGGTTTCTTTTCTTTCTCCAGAGTCCTCAGTGCACGTAGATTTCCGGTTTTTTCAGCTCCTAAGATGAGAGAGCCCTTTTTTTGTTGGCGGACTGAGAGATTTTGGTGTCTATCGGCACGGTATGCATTTTGACACAGTCACCACTAATAAATATAGAACCAAGAAGTACCTTTGCTACCATTAGATTACCTTCGCATTCCTTCTTGATACTGACTTTCCACCTGTTTCGGACCACCAAAGAGCAGCTTCTTAAACGTCGGCTAATTGCACTGTTGTCTTTCTGGTTTGACATTCGTGCCTTATCAAATGAAATACAACAGATGTTGGGGCATCTTTGGAGTTCAAATAAAATTACGCGTTTACATATTTTTTTTATTTTTGTTTCAGCTAAACCAACCTAAAAAAAAAACTATTTGTGTGTGGGTAACGATCTTCAGTACTATTGGTTAATAACAAACTACTTTTCCTCTGCACTATATTTCGATTCTGTTTCTGTACAACTAACGCAGTGATACGTTAGTGCGCAGGAATACCGTCAGAAACGCTATCATCTGAACTATCAAGTCCCCCGCGAGACACCAATGAGCTTGACATGAAAGTCAGAGAATTCATTCTGGCTCTCAATCAGGCTAAGGCCGCTTCCTGCCCTTTTGACTTTGACTACTCAGAAAAACTTGCAGAAAACTTTTCAACTTAGCAAAAAGCACAAGAAAAGTGACTAACTGCGACTCATGCTAAGAGTCCCTCAAATTATACAAAAAAGCACTGCGGAAGGCAAAGCGAGAATCCTGGAGGTTATTCTGTGACAAAATCATGGAAACCGCTGAGGCATCACGGCTAAGAAAAATCCTCTCTACAAATCCTATGATGTCTAGCTATTTGAAAAAAACCAATGGCTCTTGGACAACCTCAAGTGATGAATCGCTCAACCTGCTACTGGACACCCACTTTCAAAGTTGCTGCCAATTCGCGGCCAGTAGCAAACCAATCATGGTCTGATCACAATAGGCAAACTGCTCTGGGCGGTGCATAGCTTCAAACCATACAAGTTTGCTGGTCCGGAAGGTACAATACCTGCCGAGCTACAAAGCTCCTCAGATATTATCCTGCCTATGCTAGAGAATATCATGAGGAGCTGTGTAAAACTGATTCACATTCCACTGTCATGGAGAGAAGTCAATGTAGTTTTCATTCCCAAAGCCGGAAAATGTCCCCATGTTGTCCCAAAGGACCTTAAACCTATAAGTCTATCATCTTCCCATCTGAAAACTCAAGAACGACTGATTGATATCCATATACGAGCTAAAATTGATCCTAGACTCCTGTCAACGGCTCAGTAAGCATTGTAAAGGAAAGTCGGTGTAAACGTCTCTGCATTCACTGACTAGCCACATCGACTGATCGCTACAATATCGACTAGAGAGTACACTATGGTCGCTTTCCTGGACATAGAAGGTGCCTTTAACAACGTCAAAACATCCGAGATCACGACTGCCCTGTCAACTCTGCAGGTAGACGACTCACTTGATGAGTTGATCAGTCTTATGCTAAATAGCAGGACAATCAACTCCAAACTGGGTGAGACTTCTGCTAAAAGATGTGTCAGCAGAGGTACGCCGCAAGGCGGTGTCCTCTCTCCCCTTCTCAGGAACTTAGTAGTAAATGAACTGCTGATATAGCTGGAAGCGGATGGTAACAGGCTGATTGGCTATGCGGATGACGTTGCTATAGCCATATCAGGTAAGCATCTTAATACCATTAAAGAACTCCTTCAACTAAATCTCAATAGATTAGCCCGTGCGTTGGGCAGATCGCTGTGGATTGGGAATAAACCCCCATAGAACTGATCTCGTCCTTTTTTCCAGGAAATATAAAATTCTAATCATAGACTCTTGGACGCCCTTAGACAATGCAGTCAACTGCAACAAACTGAGCCGAGTCCAAAGAACAGCATGTCTATCCATAAGCGGAGACTTACGGTCTACTCCCTCTGCGGCATTGGACATTTTGTTTTACTTGACACCCCTCGATATCTTCAGCAGGCAAGTAGCTGCAACTACACAGTGGACGAATAATTTATTTGGTCACGCTAACAGTCTTAATACATTAGAATTCCTTATAGTGAACATCGATTACACCATACCTAAACTCTGGTTTGGCAAAGACTTCCATGTAAGCTTCCCCTCAGGTCCTTCTGGAAGGACGATGCTTTCATGGAGGGCAAGTCAATCCAGTTCTGCACAGATGGATCTAAGACCGATAGCGGAGTTGGTGGCGGTGTTTTCTCAGATAAGTCTAATCTAAGCCTCTCTTTCCGTCTTTCAAATCACTGTAGCATGTTCCAGGCGGAAATTTTGGCGATTAAAGAAGCTCTGTCCTGGCTGGAGAAAAACGTGATATCTACAAAGGATATCCGCATTTTTTCGGATAGTCAGGCCACTATCAAGTCCCTGGACTCGGTCTCACTAAATTCTAAAACCGCCCTTGAATGCCGATCATCTCTTATGGAGATGGCAGATCAGTTCACCCTTCACCTTTGTTGGGTGCCGGGCCACAGAGACATTCCAGGGAACTGTAAAGCCGATGAAATCGTCAAAATTGGAGGCACTCTACTTATTCTACCGGAAAAGGGTATCATAGGTGTACCAATCGCTGCGTGTAAACTAACATTAAAGCTGGATACCAATAAAAGAACAGACCTTAGGTGGACTGTTGGACCAACATCTCTGGCGAAGAAACAGATCTGCCCAAAATTGGATCTGAATCGCTCTAAGTGTATGATCCTTCTAAATAAGGAACATCTCAGCGCTATCATAGGTGTCATCACTGGCCACTGCCTCATAGGCAAGCACGCAAGAAGGCTTGGCGCCTTTACAAACGATTAATGCAGAAGCTGCATGGACTAGGAAGGAGACAATCCTCCACTTACTCTGTACATGTCCAGCTCTCTGCCAGAGAAGAAACTTCACTTAGGGGATTTCTTCTACAACAACCTAAACGATCTAAGAAATATAGACGTAAACAGTCTCCTACGCTTCATCATAAGCTCAAACTGGTTCCATTAGTGAGAGGATCATAGATCCAAGTGGCATCACAATGGGCCAAAAGGCCTAAGTGTGTTAGTATTTCCAACAGCCACTCTTACCTACCTACCTACGTAACGTAGTGATGCACTGACTTTACTTGCTTCATCCAAAATTGTCTTTGGAACCCTTAAAATGCAGTTTAACGCATATTCATAGTGACAAAAAGCAGAGGAGCTTAATTAGATTCATCTGTATTCCTTACTCATTTACTGGGCTATCTTTCTGCTCTCGAGACAGAACTACTCGTAGTACGTGTCCCATTGAGAAAAGTTCATTTTCTTGGAATGGTAACCAAGCCGGTTAGGAAGTCAGTGAAGATCTTGGCTTTATTGCTGAGAAATTACTAAATTTATTTTCCTGCCTAATGCAAGGCTGTGCGTCCCAATAGGAGGGCATTTCCCATTGATTTAGCTCAACTTCTTTGTAGATGGGGCTCAAAGAGGTTCAGGGTTACGACAGCAGCTTCACTGCATGGAAACCTCCATGTCAAGCAGCTCATATAGTCAAACCCATGTGCATAGCTAGGATTTTCCAAAAACAGTCATACAGATCTAACTGATACTGATTTACTAAAGAGCTTTCAAAAGGCCTGTGCGGTATTGTGCTCCCGAAAAACGAATGAAATTCTCTGAATTAACACGCTTCATTACCATCCTTCGGCTTTGCCAGCCATGGCTATGCCCATCAGTGTTTATGAAAGTAATTGGAACTCTATCGCACTATCTATCTCTTTGGCACGTCCATGAAAGTTTTCCCATCAAAATGTATCCCAAAACAGTATCTCTGGTTGTATCTTTTCTTAGTCTCACTCTTTTCGAACTAATTTTACAAGGAAGACACAAGTACTCGTACTCGTACTCGTATCCCTCCAGACCGATTTAAAGGAATAAGAACTCCAAAAATGAGAACCGACAGCACGCGCTACTCATTACAATTACATAAATTATTCATATCGGAAAGGAATTAAATAAATTACGGATACTACCTGAATGGGGAAAGGGTTATTCTTACCGCTGCCGCGCTAGTGTCTATATCGGGTATCCCTTATCGCTATAAATACTTAAATCGAAAAACGGGGTGAAAGAGGTGACTGCAAGGATGGCTAATTACACCCTAATGGGCTAACAAATCCCGAAATTAGTCTAACTTCATAATTATCCGACTCTCAATATACAATTTATGATGTTAAGTGGATTGCTTACAACTACGGAAAAAGGATAATCATCATCAGTAAGTAGATGGAAGCCCCAATCCTTAAACCCTTTAAAACCGCCTATACGAGTATGTGTGTGTGTTATTTGGGTCTTATCCCTTTTCCAGGAAGCCTACCCTAGCTGCTGAAATAATTAATTACTTGTAACCATTCAAGCCGTTAATATTTGAAAATTATTCATATCAGTGTTTATTATTTCAACTCGTAGATACGATCGCAACATAAATGAGATACAATTTTCAAATTTATTAGCATGAATCTTGCATCGAAATTGCGCGCTGTGGATACACGAATAGACGCAAACTAAAAAAAAAAAATCGTTTTTCTTGTTCCAGTGCCTGTGAATGGCTTAATGCGAACATATTTCGGATAAATATGCAAAGGTCGGAATAATAAATCATTTCGCGCTTGAAAGAGTTTTTTCTTTTTTTTTTTTCTTGGTTTTACCATTTTACCATCATTGCCGACCTACTTTGGCTGTGTGTTTGTGATTTGGAGAAAGTGCTGGCAAAGACGTTTAGATGGGTAAACACTCATCGCTTGACTCTGTGAAGGTTCAAGTTCGTAATGTGCCAGCACGAGCCTATGAAAATTTGGCAAATATATGGAATTAATGTTTGATCTGATTGTTATCCGTTGACGTTTGATACGTATGAGGATACGAATATGAAGATCCAGTCAGTAAACTGATTTGTAATTTTAACTTGAGAGTCAGTGAACCGTTTTATGCGGCTGAGGGATAAGTGTTTTGATATGTAAACTGTGAGGGCTGGGTTTGGAAGGGATTTGGAAAAGGTCCCCTGCCCGCAAATTGGCCAATGAGTTTGAATATGATTAGCTTGAAACTAAAAATCCTCAGTCTTAGGTCAGCCTGAAACTGATTTTAATGTTCGGTGTCGGAACAGTGGACTAAGACCAGTACTATTGGTCTGTATTTTCTCAGTCTGTGGTAGAAATATGAGGAAAGGTGCTGTCACCGTGTACCGGCAGTCCGGAACCACTTTCTGATTATTCCAGAGTGAAGTCGTTTTCTTTCCCCTTTTAGGGCCGTCTTCTTTTTGTCTTCTTGACGTAGAGGCTTTCATCAGTCTGCTAAAGGGACGAGTACATTTGTGTCTTCCTCTCTCTTTTTTGTCCTGAGTGTGACTTCTACGAAGAAGCAAATTTGGCTCCAGGTCTGACCGCTGGACAGCATCTTTTCGACCATGTTTTCTGGGCTGATTATGCCGATGCTGCTCCCTTCGTTGAGCTTCTCACCTCCTGTAAATGAAAAAAGTCTCCGTACTGGAGGATTGGAGTGTTTGCTTTATCGATCCTGTGAAGAAATGCGTTGAAATATTCGTATCCGGTGAGAAGGTGAGTGACGTATTAGTTTACTTCGCCGTGTTTCCGTTCATTCAATTCCTCCAAATCACTGACTAGCTTCACAGTCCATTGTGCTCTGTTTTCCGAATTCCAAAGGTCTTGCCGGATTCCGTTCTAGATTGTCGCTTTCACTCCAATTTGCCCCTTTTTGTCGTATACGTACTTCTTTTCCGCAGCTAGGAGATTGATAGGGGTCACTGCGGTGACTACAAGAACGTCTGGTTCCTACGTCGTTCGGTACGAGCTTGCCACACGTAGAGCTTTCCGTCTCTGCACAGATGCCATCTGCTTTTCTTGTCGGAGTGCGTCTATCCATGAGTTCATGACTGACATTAGTACCCTTCGTTTGCTGGCCGTAGGACCCCTTACGGTCGCTACCAATTTGATTTGTGACATTGCGACCTTCGATGCTCGGTCCGATGCGGACTTTATCGTTTGTTAGGAGGTGAGTTTCATATTGATAGTCAGCCCCACGTATTCCACTGGTTCCTTGACTGTTATAACTTCGGGTCCGATGTGGAAGTTAACAATAGTCGGTATCCTCTTCTTGGTCAGAAGAGCCATCTCGGTTTTTTCCGTAGCTAGACTTAGAGCGTACTCATCTACCCTTTAGTTTGCCAGACTCATAACCTCGTTCAGTTTCAGTTGCGCGTTCTCAACGTCTTTTGCCTTAATCACCGCTGTGACATCATCTACGTATCCCACAAGGGAAAGATCTCCACGAATCTCCATACGAAGTATGCCATCGGATGAGATGTTCCAGAGGTCAAATCACAGGATCCATCCTTGTGCTGCTCCGGAAGTGATTAGCTCCCGGTCTTTGAGCTAGTTCTTCAGCATTCGCAAGAGCTAAACTGGAATGTTGATTGAATTGAAGGAATTTCTCACATGCAAAATTGTAAACAGTGCGATCTTCTTTGAGCAGTGGTTGACTTGGTGGGCGGCTTGCGCAGTCTTTACTACTTCTCCTATAGCTCCGATGCCATACTGTCTCATGGACAAATCACCCGATCTTTGTACTGCATTTGTAAGCCGTGGTTTCAGTATCTTTTCTATGAGTTTCCCTGCAGTGCTCAGCATGCAAACTGTTCTGTACGCAGATAGGGAATCCGGGTCTCATTTGCTTTTGTTGATCAGCACCAAGGATTGTGTCTTCCACCCCCTGAGAAAGACCCCTTCCCCAAGGTAGTTGTCGTAAAGGATGTCCAATTAAGATCGCGTATTTTGAAATCTGAAAAAAGAAAAGTCTGTTTATTTGAAAAGTTCTGATGACACAATATCCTATAAACAGCCGCCTCGTGATTGATGGCACACGTTGGTCCTTATTGACGAAATATTCGATGACATTTGGCATAGTGTTTGCTCAATTTTATCGCTGTGGATTTTTGACTAAACCTCGATGCTTCCACATGACAGCTGTCAAACAAGAACTCTGTACGACCGACACAAAAAAATGACAGAAAATTCAAAATAGGCGGTCCTAATGGGACACCCATTACATGTTTAGCAGCAGCTGTGGACATGTTTGGGCAATCGCTTTCAGCACGTTCGTCGGCAGTCCGTCCGGTCCGGGGACTTTCCGGTTTTATAGGGATTTCACCGTCAGACTTAACTCCTCTTCACTAAAAGCTGGAATTTCCAGTCGTTGGACCAAACTCGTGTCGGGGGTCCTGAGAGAGTGGGGTGGGAAAAGCATTGTAGACAAACTAAGCGCTCTGTATTTACTTCACTTAGGACAGAATTGTTCGCTCGAGCGTCTAGTTTTTACATGACGATCTTATAGCCCAGTTCTCCAGGGGTCACTATTGACCTTTCGGCAAAAATCCGCCCACTTCTGCTTTTTTATCCTATTGATGGCCCTCTTGAGCTTGGATCTTATCCTGTTCCATAGGATAAGCTTACCTCCCCTGGTAATTATGCGTCTCACCAACAGGCATTTTCTCCGAAGCGCGGCCATCTCCTCTGCCCACCAGTACACTGCGGCCCTGTTTCTGTTGGAGCCTCAAAGCATCACAAGCAAGTCGTATGAGTTGCATCATGGCTTCATCTTTTGTTTCTTCAGCATCCTCAAGGTGGAGTACAGCACCTTATCCTTCTTCGATTACAGACGTGAGTAGCACTGCGTTGAGTCTATTAACGTTCCACTTCGGAGCTCCTGTTGGATTTAAATTTAGAACCACCATTTAGGGACCACCTTATGGATAGCCTTCGATAACTCTCCAGTTCTCTGCCGATGTCGATCACATCGCGAAGGTTTGGACGTTACCTTCTTTAGTATCCGTCCTGGAACGTGGATGAGTTTCTTACATTTACTAGACTAAGGCCGCGTCTCGCAGCCATTTTAAGTATTTGCCTTCCTCGTGAGTTCAGCTATGAAGTTTTCCAAGTCTGGCAGTTTGAGCTGGAACTCGTTTATCCTTTCGTTTGGCGTGAGATACATCGATGCTTATTACAGTGCGCCCATCGTTTTTCATACAAAGAAAACCTCTTTGTGTGCTTTGGCTTTTGATCGGGAATTTTCTTGCGCCTGGAATCCAGAGAGCAGCTGTCCATAATGAGTCCGTAATCCACTTTGACCCTTTCTTGTTCGTATATTTTTCGCTGATGATGACCACATCGGTGCGTTCGACTCCTGTGACGATCTCCTTGAGGTATTCTGGTCATTGGAAGCTGTTTTTTTCACCTTTTCAAGTACTTTTCTGAACGCATGAATTTTTAAAACTGCGCATAGCCAGCACTTCGGATGAGTTTGGTAGTCGATTTTGTTCATAGTTGGCTTCCTCTACATAAGCTAGTTCATCCAAGTCCCTAATCTCGAGTTAAGTTTTTGGTTCAAGGCAGCGAACCATCGTCCTATCCTCAAGAACTTTTTTTAGAGATTTCCCAAAAGTCTGCTTGTACTTTGTCGACCACCGCTCTAGGAGTACATCACCAGATTTCACTTGGCGTACTGTTTTAACAACAGGATATTTTAAATCAGGATATCGGCATACTTTTCTTTTCCTTGAGGCTTTATAGAGATCGCTTCTTGTCGAGATTTCTGATGTCTCTTCTTGCTTTTTGTCTTCTTCTTTACCCTCGCGCGCCCCCTGTTCGTTTTTTATTGCAGGAGTTTCCTTTTCAATACAGCCTTTCTGGCTCGTTCCGTTGGACCGATAGACATGGGATCTTCTTTGTCTTTTTTGTCTACTTCCTTCACCTTAACTAGGGGGACTGGATAGCGGTCTCTTACTTGCAGCTGGCTACTGAGAAACGGCATTGATTAACATTGTCTCACTTGGATTGCCACTCTCGCTTGCTGTTATGTTGATATCCGATTGTGGTAGGAGTGCACCCCGATTCAGGTTTCACTTCAAATGCCGCAATGCCATTTTTGATATGTATGCTGGTATTTCTTTCTTTAATGCACGCTTCCTTAATAGATTTGATGGTATCTCCGCATTTCAGTATCTCTCGTTTGAGAATATCCTGTGGCTTACTTTCTTCCGCAACTGGTGAGCGCCGATTTGTTGTAGACGTCTTCTCGTTTCCTGTCTGGAAAATAGGGAAGATACCCCGATCAGTTAACAGTTTGTCTGGTGGCTGTGCTTGAACATTTGGCCGTCAAAAACATCTCTTCACTTTGATATCGCAAAAATAGGATCGTGTCTATCGGTGCAAAGCTTTGTTGTAAAAATTAGATCACAGTGCTTAAAAAGATGTCATAGCTCTATGTATTTGAGCCCGAAACTAAACAGGAGTCGACTGTATGGGTCTTCGGAGATGAGTCAAATCAAACAAAAGTTGTTCGTGTAAAAAGCACTTTGAAACAAATGGTCGCTGTTACTTCGGAAAAACCAGACATGTCGCCACCGTCCCATTAGAGCCACGTAGAATGGTCAACTTGCAAAGGTACACCGCCATTTGTTTGCCAAAAATCTTTGGGGAAACAGGGAAAAGCAACCACTGAACATAGATCATTTACCACCATGACAATGCAAGCTCTTACAGGTCGACTCAAATATGCGACTTTTTGAGCAGTCAAAACACAGAATTGATGGGTCACGCGCCGTACAATCCTGAATTGGCACCCAATGAAGCCTTATTATTTCCGCACATTAAAAATAAATTACGAGGTCAACGTTTTTCAACGCCTGAAGAAACGGCCCCGAGCGTGCTACTTCCTGTTGGAAAGACCAAGCTGCCTTATATCCGCGATTGCCTGATCTTTAAACCGGAGGAAGTTCAGTACTGCTTTTCTTCCTGAACTTTCAAAAGAGTCAAAAACTTCTTCCACTATCTTACTTATCGTTCAACTTTCGGCTCCGTAAAGCAGGACTTGCAAGATTAACGCTTTGTAGAGCATGATTTTGACTCTTTGCGTTTAGAGATTTGACTCAAGTCGTTTCGACAGACCGAAGTAGCAGCAGTTTCTTTGGGTTACTTTTCGTCAAATCTCCACCATGATGCCGTGCTTGTGGAGTTTACATTTGCCCCGAGGTAGGTGAACTCCATGACTACCTTAAAGTTGTAGCTGTCGATAGTGACATTTTGTCCTAGGTGATATGCGACGGAACGGTTTTAGTCGACAACCACTTTGAGACCAATTCGTTTAGCGTCTTCTTCAATTGCCGTAAAGGCTTCAATTACGGCTCGTTGAGAACGTGCGACTAAATCAATATCATATGCGTATCCGAGAAACTGGACGGACTTGAAGAAAATAGTTCCGACATATTAAATTTAGGAAGTCACATGACAGCGCGTCTCCTTGCCGAAATCCGGTGCAGATTTGAACCAATTCGGAGATTGTACTCCGCACCGCTCATCGCGAGTTTTCCAGTGTTTGTGACACATCCGGATCAGTTCCCCCAGGATCACGAATTTGGTCAACGCATTATATAGCTCAGTGCGATGGATACTGTTATATGCCGCCTTGAAGAGGTGGTGTGTGTCGACTTAGAACTCGTTGGTCTTTTCCAGGATCTGCCTTAATGTGAAAATGTGGTCTGATGTTGATTTGCCGGGTCGGAAGCCGCACTGGTATTGGCCGAGATTTTGTGCTGTGCAGTACGGTTTCAGACGTTCACACAGTACACTGGAATAGGATCTGCTGGAGATGTTGCTCAAATACATCCACAATTCCCCGTTGATCAGTGACGAGATTACCTTCGCAATTTCGAAGTGTTCGGACACCGGTTTTAAAGCCCTTGGCTAGGGTTTTGGCATTTTTAAATAAGCTGCTTGTGTCTTTTCTTCTCCAGCAATCTTTGATATCCGTGAGCTGGGAGCCTGCAAAAGCTCTTTTCTCATTCCACAGTAGTCTCTTTTCCTCCCTTCTTCTGGACCTATACTCATCCCACGCTGCTCTAGTGACGCGTTGCAGCGTTTTCCTGTATGCCACACCTGTTGCCTTCTTTTTTTTGCACACATTTATAATCCTCCCACTGATTTCTTTTCTGGAGTGGTTGGTAGCCTAATGTGTTTTCGGCCACCTCCTTAATGGAAGCGTAATGGCATATTAGAGAATTTTTCGTCCAGGCACTCTGTAGTCTCTGGTTATTTCGGGTGTGCATAGGCGTCCAATGTTGAATCGCCTTCTTAGTTGTTATTGCTGCTTTCTGCCATTTGACAGCCGAGTTCTGAATCGGATTGCTACCAGGTAATGGTCAGAGTCGACGTTTTCTCCTCTGAATATTTGACAAGTGACGTCCGTCAATAAGCACATTGCCGATTTAGTTAGCGGTTCAACAAGCCAGAGTTAGCCAGGTTGCTCTGTGTATTCTTTTGTGAGGAAACTTCGTGCTACATACTCGGCTCACTGTATTACTAGCTGTCGCAAAGTCTGCGACTCGGAAAATATTACCTGTTGTCGTGTAATGGAGGCTGTATTTTCCGACTGCTTCGCAAATATGTCCTCCTTACCAATTTTGGCATTTAAGCCCCGAGTACAATTTTAACATCGTAGTCTCCGTCCAGGAGGTCAACAAATTCCTCTCTCATGAGTTCTTCAGCTTCGTTGGTAAGGCCGCGAGCACATATGAAGCTGATGTTATAGAATCTTGCATTGACGTGGATTCCAGCCAGTCGATCACTGGTGGGCTAAAAATCGATGACCTTCGATTTAAGCCGCTTTTCCACAACGAATCCGCATCCCAACATGCATAACCTTTTGTGACAACTGTAATAAATGTCGCAATCCCTTCTTTTTTATCACTCCCAATCCTATCCAGCGTACTTCCTGGATTCCAGTAATATCCACCCTAAACTGCTTGAGGATATTATGAGTTGCTCCCCGCATACCCTCAAATCGTAGTTCTTCTTCGCGCCATGTTGCTTCGATTACAGGGTCCGTGTGTATCCGAGGATAGATTGTGTTCATTCATAACATTTGTTTTTTTTACGTAAGTGGGTCGTCACCGCACAGCACAACCGTCAGTCAATTCGGAGAGAGGTCACTCCATGCATTAGTTTACTACCCAACGGGTGCCAGAGTAGCTACGAGGAGGCTGTATGCCACCTTGAGTTGGACAGTGACAAGGATCGCTCTGGCCTTCGTGGGTTGACCTACTTCTACTGTCTGCTATTCAAAATATTGGCTTCAGGCTTCTGATGAAAGTCACCTCTGGCCCGAATTTCCATTCTCTGCAGTCTTGCTATCAATCTTTTGCCCTAACGAAGGGTGGTGACTATCTTAGTCCTCTTAAGAATCACACAAAAGAAAAACAAAAAATCTAACTGATCCGCCACGTGGATTCCAAAGTCATTCCAAGCGCGCACCTACAGTCAGGACGGGACCTACTTCAAACTGTGATAAATCAATTTCTACCACTCTGTCAGCTGGCAAACAGCTGGAAAAGTAATTTGTCGCCATTAAGGGCATAAGTCCATTGAAATACGGAGACGATAATCAGTTTACCCCCAAACCCCAGACATTGTATTTACATTCGTCAAAAGGCCGACCGTGTTCCGCCATATGCCTACCTTCGGCTCCTGAATAATTCATTTCTGCAGGATTCCATAATAAAATCGTTATACAATATTTCACTGATAATCTAAATGGAAATTCTTTTCGGTCCTAATTGATTCGATACCTAGCTCGTCTGGGGAATTGGAGCAACCTAAGGGCTTTAGAGTTTCAGGACTTCTTCCTTAATTCAGCTACCAACCCTTGGGAGTGGAGTGATTATTCACTAAATGTCAGGCAATGTTTCTGGTGGAATTACACCTGCAAAGTCAGATTGTCCCAAAGCGAGGGCTTACTGGAACTCAATGATGAATATTTCATATGCGCTCCTTCACCATCAGTCGGTTTCGTCTGCTTTCCCACATAAATCCGGCGATGATGACACAATGTGTCCAACCGAAACATTCGTTCAGTCTTCTCTCGTCGGGTCCTTGATTATAATTTTCAGAGTCATTTTTAAGCACTTTGTCAAAGGACACGGATCGATTCGAGATACTTTTCAGTTTATTTGTGGGGGAAAACTTTGAGGACAATCAGACAGATGACATTCATTTGGAGGAGACGTTAATGGCTTTTGACATTAAGGGAAAGAGTATTGCTCCAATTAGGCAGGACTTACATTTTCTAAATGGAGAAAACTGATTCTATCAATGAGATAATTATCCTTGAATCCTCATAAAGGAAGAGAAGATGAGTCTCCATTTCCCGGAATCCTGTGAAAGTTTTTGAGCCATATTTAGACTTAGCCGAGGTGGAGAAGATTAAGAGTGACGTAGGGATAGGTTAATTGGATTTGTGTACATTACTGGTGTTGTGATTGGAAAAGTACTGAAAGTAACCGTTATCTGTTATAAATGATACCCAACAGTTAGTTCGGTCATGGATGACTGATGTGGGACGTAAAGTCGCGTGGGTGCCGCTACCTTGGAGCACCCAGAGGTCAACCTACGTAAATTGCTTGAATCGGATTAAGCTGATATCAGAGGAAATCGTAGTATCGCCATACCATGGTGGGACGAAAGGTCATAGAATCAAAGAAAAGGTACGTTTACTAATTTGGATCTAGGGGTATGGGAAAAAATGATGACCACGGCGCTGCGCCAACATTCCATACGGAAAAGGTAATTCAAGAACAACTTTTCCATGGGATAGGTCTCTAAAAACAACTTGTGAGCACTGCGGATGATTTATCTGGAAATCTTAGAACAGTAGAAGAAGACCAAATAAGAGGGTGAGTTTACCTGAGTGGGAGTGGAAAGTACTCGTATTTTGTTTCCCTGTCAATATTTGAGATAAGTCCAGAGAGACTCCTGGAGGAAGTTAGTTTATGTGTTTCCTTTATGCTATTTTTAGAGTTATTTGAAAAGTTTTTTTTTCCAGGGAAGAGATATTTTTGGGTAGTTCTGCAAGAATTAGAAACTAATCTTTGGTTTAAGGGTAAATGCATGTAACGCCTCAATACATCACCATCACGCTTAAAAAAATTGCAAGCAAGCCATCAGATTCAACTGTGTTGTCATTTTTGAGGCTTCTGATTCCTGAGCCCATTTCTCCTTTATTAGAAAGAGGCATGCTTTAACTCTGGTCATAGTCCTTGCCTTATAGGTTACTCTAGGTGAGTCAAATTGTGCTTTCGATATCTGGACTGAAATGAAGCGGTCAGTTCTGATGGATCAATAGCACCCTTCGTTGACTGTAACATTCTGGACGGCGTTATTTGTTTGTGGATCGAAAGCCGTCTAAATAATGGCGTGTGAATTGCTTCACACCAGAATTAGATTTAGATTGTTGTGGGAGGTGGTACAAAAAATCCCAGATTACAGGGCCTCCATTTAGAACTCATCCATGACGCCGCACTTTGTCAGGAAGGCGGCTACGTCTTTATGTGAGCTGGCAGCTTTGACGGCCGCTTCAAGGTAGAATTTACCTAGATAGTATGTGTTCTGCTCTTTCCCCGTCCTAGTTGCACAGTCTGCATATATTGTCCTGTGAGAAAACTCGTGGCCATTCGAACCTGATTTCTACTTAGTTGTTTTGTTTTTTTGTGGCAACAACTTGGCATAAGGTTTTTGGCTTGTCTGTTTCCTTCGGTTTCTCTCCAGAAATGAAGCTTCTTTTCCTTTAGCCTTTCTTCCTTTTGTTGTACTAATTGATAGCCCACAGAATGGTCTTGGCATCATGAATTGAGATGCGGATCCTTTCCTGACCTTCATGCCCGCTGTGTCCTGGCACCCAAATCAGATGAACTTTGGTGGCCGCTAGTTGTAGGAGTTTTGATTTTATTTCAACGGCGTTAATTGCAAGTAGGGCTGCTCTGCTGTCGGAGAGGATATAAATGCTTTTGTTTGTTTATTGTATGTCTGTTTAGATTCTCTCGAAGGCAAAGCTCTATTGCATGAGTTTCAGCCTGAAATATGGAGCTGCTTGTACCCATGCTGTCCGCATAACCCACTGGCTGTACATCTCGGTCATAAGACCGATACTCACTTATGGGGTTGTCGTCTGGTGGACGGCTTTAGACAATGCAGTAAACTTCAGTAAACTAAGCTGAGTCCAAAGAACAGCAAGTCTATGCGTAAGCGGAGTCTTACGGTCTACTCCCTCTGCGGCATTAGATATTCTGTTTCCCTTGACACCCCTCGATATTTTCCGCAGACAAGTAGCTGCGACTACAAAGTGGACAAATAATTTATTTGGCCACGCTAACATTCTTAATACATTAGGAATCCTCACAGAGAACAGCAATTCCACCATACCTGAACTTTGGTTTGACAAAAACTTCCACGTGGGCTTCCCCTCTAGATCATTCTGGGAGGAAGATGCTTTCATGGAGGACAAGTGAATCCATTTCTACACAGATGGATCTAAGACCGATAGCGGAGTTGGTGGCGTTGTTTTCTCAGATAAGTCTAATCTAAGCCTCTCTTTCCGTCTTTCAAATCACTGTAGCATGTTCCAGGCGGAAATTTTGGCGATTAAAGAAGCTCTGTCCTGGCTGAAGAAAAACGTGATATCTGCAAAGGATATCCGCATCTTTTCGGATAGTCAGGCCGTTGTCAAGTCCCTGGACTCGGTCTCACTAAATTCTAAAACCGCCCTTGAATGCCGATCATCTCTTATGGAGATGGCAGAGCAGTTCAACCTTCACCTATGTTGGGTGCCGGGCCACAGAGACATTCACGGTAATTGTAGGGCCGACGAACTCGCCAAAATTGGAACCACTCTACCTATTCTACCGGAAAAGGGTATCATAGGTGTACCAATCGCTACGTTCAAATCAATATTAAAGCTGGATGCTAGTAAAAGAACAGACCTTATGTGAACTGTTGGACCAACATGTCTAGCGGCTAAACAGATGTGGCCAAAGCTGGATCTGAATCGCTCTAAGAGTCTGATCCTTCTAAATAAGGAACATCTCAGCCCCATCATAGGTGCCATTACTGGACACTGCCTTATAGCCAAGCACGCAATAAGGCTTCTCGCTTTTACAAACGATTTCTGTAGAGGCTGCATGGACGAGAATGTACTCTGTATGTGTCCAGCTCTCTGCCAGAGAAGAAAACTTCACTTAGCAGCTTTCTTCTACAATGACCTAAAAGATCTGAAGAAAATTGACGTAAACAGTCTCCTACGCTTCATCGTAAGCTCAAACTGGTTCCATTAGTAAGAGGATCATATATCCAAGTGGCATCACAATGGGCCAATAAGCCTAAGTGTATTGATGTTTCCAACAGCCACTCTTCCCTACCTACCTGTACCCATACTGGCATTTATGGATATCTTAGTGCAAGGACCGTATACTCCGGCTCCAACTCCATCATTTGTTTTGGATCGCTCTGTGTACCGTACATGTGAGTTCTTGGCAAATGTTGGTTTTTCCTGCTCCCTGTTAAGACGGTCTGGAAATGGAACCTTAGAAGTTGAAAGTTGTGCCGAAAGTTATATCGTGGTAGACATTTGTCTATTATTAAGTTCATGAAGAATTGCCGCATGAACTAGTTTGGAATTGGATTCATCTTCTGTGATAAGCATGTAGGCATTTACCATTGCTTCTTTCATGCGCTTCAGATGAAGTGGTGGGATGTTTAGGATAACTTCAAGCGCAGCTGTTGGTGAGGTTCTCATTGCATCAGTTCCGCAGACACAGGCTAGTCTTTGCAATTTGTTGAGTTTGGCCTGTGTAGACTTCTGCGTTGCTTTATACCACCAAACGGCGGGTGCATACGTGATGATAGGTCTAGTTATTGCCGTGTACATCCATAGTGTTATTTTGAGATTAGGTCGCTAATTTTTTTGCTGATCCATATTGAGGTCTTGGCCTAGTCTTAAAAATATGAGTGTTCCACGTAAATTTTTCATCCAGTGTGATTCCCAGATATCTGACTTCCGTTGAGAACTCTATTGTTTCACGGAACAGAGTGGCATTTCTGAGTCTTTCTCGCCTTCTTCTCTTGCTGAATTTAACAATGGTACTTTTGTGAGATTAGCTTTGTGGCCAACTTTGGTGCACCATTCAACACCTAGATTCAAAGCCCTTTGGAGGCGATCCGAGATTGTGTCCTCGAATTTACCTCTGTTAGGATAGCAATGTTGTCTGTACATATATTCTTGGACATAGAAGCCATCATTGCTGAGTACAATCAATAGTTCATTAACTACGATGGACCATAATAGGAGTGATAGTACTCCTCCCTGACGGCGTCTTTTTGTAGCTACCACACTGAGCAACAGCATTACTTGTTGACGAAGCCAATCGTAACACGCTTGATTTGTAATGGAATCTCATTGTGAGATTTAATAGTGGATCCGGGTGTATAAATTCCCTGACTACTTCCAAGTTATACATGCCTAGTTTTCCCCTCATTCACGATAAACTAATTTTGCCGCGTCTGTTCCAATAATACTTGAAAAAAACCTCTGTGATATCTCGCTGAGTTCTACCAATGATATTAATGTCGTCAGCACATGCAAGTAGTTGTACAGACTCTTGGAAAATTGCGCCCCCGATGCGGGCCTGAAGACCTATGTGGCCTTTGATCGGGAAACAACTGACTGTCTTGTAACTTGGATTGGAGCAGCAGCGCAACAATCAAGTTCGTAGGGAAGTGGTTGCTTTATATTCTAGTGGTGGTCCTCGCTAACTGCATGAGTAAGCCCTTACTTCACTCAGGCTAAAATGGCAAGGACATACTCGGCCAGTTGCATAATACTGCCCTACGCCGTCATAAGGCTTACAAACCGATACGGAAGGGATTAAAATATGTGACGAACCAACTAATGGCCTCAGATAAACACGGACCCACTCAATCACTGTCACGACCCTAGTAAACATTTAAATGACAAAGACCATCGAATATGGACGTGGAATGTTCGGGCTCATAACGTGCCACGTGCAGTCGAACAATTAGCAGATGCCCCTGACTGCTGTTATGCAGAGTTCACTGCCATCCAGGAAGTGCAATGGGATGGGTCGGGCATAAGGAGGATGAAAAACTGTGATACTTGTACCAGCATACAGTACTATGGCGATTGCTATATGGAAAGGAGAAAGCTGTTATTCGGATGCGAATTTGCCATATGCGGTAGGCTTAGACGGGAATTCCTGAGCTAGTTTCGTGTGAGCGAGCATCTTATGATAATCAGCATCAAGGCTAAATTCGCTGGGTTGGTCGTGGTGGCAGTTCACTATGAATCCGAGTAGCACTAGAAATTGCCTCTTTGTTGCAACGTCTCGTATGACCTGGTTGATGATATATGTTGTTGAAGATGTGAGACAGTCGGTGGCTTGATCCAGCCTGTGGAGTTAAGAAAACGGATTAAATCTCGTATTACTTTACCCGAAGGTCGCCGAAGAATGGTTGGCTTCATACACGCAATCTGGCTCTTACTAGCGCCGGACATTTGCAGAGGAAATGAGAAAGAGTTTGCTTCTCGTTCTCATTCCTACAACTGCGGCAGGGGGGGCCGTAAGGAAACGTAATTTGGCCGCATGCTCTGCAATTGGCTAACACCCCGTGATTATCGTCGTGATTCTGGCGATATCTGGGCCTGATCTGTTTAGTAGATCTTTTGTTCTACTCTTATCGTAGCTCGGCCATATCATCCTTCATATGGCGCAGTTGGTCTTCTGCAGGTAGTATGAGTGGATTTGTCCTTATAGAGCTGAGCCTGCCTGGCAAGCTTATCTGCACACTCCAGTAGAATGTGACCCTGAAGCGCTGGCACAACCGGGCATACCCCCACCACTTTGGGGGGTATGGTAGCAGAGTCGATAGCTTTGATAGCAACCTGGCCAACTATGAGGATAGCAATGTTTTGTTATGCGCCGTCTAAATTCGATAACATAAGCCTAACATGCGCCCAGGTCCCTAAGGAAGACAAAGACGACGATACCGAAGAATGTTTCTATGAGCTCCCTAGCAAGACATATGAGGAATGTCCAAATTATGACGCTAAAATCGTACTATGCGATTTTAACGCGAGGATAGGAAAGGAGGATAGCACAGGCTATATGCCTTGCAACGGACGTAGGCTTATTAACCTTGCAGCGAGACGAAATATCACTATAGCAAGCATACGATTTTTCTCATCTCAGGGACATGGCGGTCTACGGATCATGAAACGCTAAATCAAATTAGTCACGTTGCAAAAGATGTATAGAATATCCATGAAAAATGCTGGCAAGCACTTGGATCTAAACAAAAAGCTCACAAAGCGGCGCTGTATGAAGGATTGGAGCCGCTCCTGGGCTCTAAGAGCAGAAAACGACAGAGACGGGAAAGACATCGGCTTCTCCAGAAGAAATAAAGAGCACAAGAAGCATGTGATCGAAGATATTGAGGGATTGTGCTCCAGGAATTAAAAAAGGAAGTTCTATCAAGAGGTAAAAGGAACGTGTGAAGGCAAGACAACCCGTACACCTGTACACCTGTAGAGATGAAGAAGGAAACTTTGTTGTAGAATCACAGTCGGCGCTGAAAATATGGAAAAACTTTCTATGCAGACTATAAAGGGTCTGCCGTCAGTCATAGTAGACCATTCGACTTAAGTACTGCAATATCTAAGTTGAAAACCAAGAAGTCACTTGGACATAATGGCTTACCGGCCGAAGTATTCAAGGCTACTGGAAGTGACTTTGTGAGGAGCATACCATATACTAATTTCTCAGATCTGGTCAGAAAAGTTTGTGCCTGATGAACGGATTATCAGCATCGTTTGCACGATCCACAAAACAGAAGACCTCGTCAACTGTGCCAACTATTGTGGTATAAGTTTCCTCAATATCGGATACAAGATATTATCTGCCGTATTATGTGAACCTCTTCACCAACAACCTAATTGATCCCTATCAGTGCGCTTTCAGACCAGGAAAATCCACAATCGACCAAATCTTCACACTCCGATAGATCCTGGAAGGTTTTTAAGAAACCCACATCGATGCCCACCATCTTTTCATCAATTTTAAGACCGCATGTGACAGCATTTATACATAGACACGAGTCATGTCCCGTTCTGGTATTCTGCCAAGCTCGGCCGTATGTGCAGAATGACGATGAAGAATGCTCGCTGCGCCGTCAACGGCCGTAACGACTTAACCGAAACCTTTGAGGTCAAAAATGTTCTAAACAAGGTGACGAGCTATGATGTGACTTCTTCAACATCATACCTGGAAGAATTGTGCGGAACTTACAAGCAAGGTAATAAGGGATTTTGTCTATCTTGGCTATGTATCAATTCTGGCAATAGAGCCCTATCCCGAGAAACTAAGGAAACTCTATATAAGATCTTGGTCCTCACAGTCCTTAACGAAAGTTGATGAGAGATCTTCAGTCGTTTCGAGAGAAAAACCACTCGACAAATATTCGGTCCCGTTTGCGTTGATGGGCTTTGGAGAAGAACAACGAACTATACGAGCTGTGCAGCGACATATATCTACAATAGTCAGGAAACGGCGCATCAGCCGCCTGAGATGGGTAGGGCATATAGACCGAATGAGCGCCAATGGTCCGGGCTACAGAGTTTTCGAATCTAACCCGGAGGCATAACGCAGTAGACGAAAACCTCACCTTAAGTGGCGCGCACAAATATCATACAAGGGGACCTCAGTCGACTTCGAATGCATAACTGGAAGCAGTTTGTTGGAGACCAGACTAACTGGAGAGGCTTGTTTGTTGAGGCCCAGGTTCACCCATATCTATGTATATAAGTAAGGTGCTGACTTACAAGTTTTGCATACCTTTCTTAAGCTTGGTGTTAAAAGAATTACATGAGAGCGCATCACTTTGCCTAAATTCTTTTTTAACACCAAAAGTTGCGGAGAGATAGTTTCCTACCTTTATGAAGTAGCGAGCGCTCTCCGTTGTCACTTTAAGCAGTCTGACGAGTTTGGAAGGAATGCCGAAGACAGATACTGCTCTGTATAACTCGCCTATACAGATGCTGTCATACTATGCGGCCTTCAAACCGATAAAGTCGTATGGCTACCGATTTGGACTTTTTAGATTTTTTTTCGAGAATCTGATGGGCTTTGAATATTTGGTTAATCGTGGACATACTGGGGCTAAACCTGCACTGATAGCGGCCTCTCAAATTGTTGATAAATGAATTAAGCCAAATAATATCTGATGACCGATCTTAAGAAGACTGATGCCACTATGATTGGCGCATACATTCTGCTGATGAAATCTTGCAAATGAGTTGGTGCAGGCTCTTTATTTCGGCAGGCAGACCGCCTGCAAGCCAGCTTTGTTGCTCTTAGGCTTGGATATTACTATCCTTACTTCATTTCAGCCTGAAGAAGAAATTGTTCCATATGATTAGCACTGACTTAGTCTCGCCTACAAGGTTGTTTTCTTCATCTCTCCATGTTTTGTACAGGTCTTCTTGCCTGGACACGTTCTTTTTACCATTTTCTAAAACTTCTGTAAGTCAATATCAATATCTTCGATCGCGAGCTTTTTGTGCTCGTTTTGCTTCTTCTGGAGAGCTTATGTTCTTCCCTCCTCATTTGCTCGCTGAGCTCACGAACAGCTCGCGTTCTTATTGTCCCGTTTCGTAGGCATAGGGGTAGGAGCTTGTCTGCGGTCCTCATCAGACCATGGGTTTCATGACGGTATTCGGCTGAAACCCAGTCCATCAGTTGCGCCATTTCTAATGGTTTCTTGACATTGATGCCATAGTCTTAATGTTGGCAACATAGGACATGTCGAAAGGTCGAGAGATATTCGATCAGCAAAGACTCTGACAGTTAGTTGCGAGTGCAGCTGTGCAACGTAAAATTTCCTCACAATATCTCTTCTTTGTTGTGTTTGAGATATCTATAGACTTGCCTTGGCTCCAATGATGTAGTGGAGTGTCCTGCGTCGATTGCAACATAGTGAAATTGGTTCACGGGTATGCTTACCAGAGTGCGCTGCAAAAAATGATATTACATTATTTTGGCGTTAAAATCACTTAAGGCGATTTGAGCATCATACTTCGGACATTGCACGTAAGATTTGTCGAGGAGGTCGTAGAAACATTCGTTGGTAGCATTGTCTTTTTGCTCTGTGGGGACGTTAGGGAATATCAGGATTAAGTTGGCGAATAGAGCTGAGATGCGCACTGTCCAGACTTCTTGCCTAAGTCTGCAGCTTACAGCAAATAAGTACCCAAATAGATGATGTTTGTTTTCTCTGTAGCAATCGCCGTAGTATATGTTACAGTTTTGTGAGGTTCAGGTGATATCTTATCAACAGCAGCTGAGGGACTCCGCTAGTTGCTCAGAATATTCATTTTGCAGGGTCGACACCGGTAAATCCGTCCTTATCCCAAGAGCCTCGGATAAGGATGAGAGCTGCAGTTGACTCATTTTGGGCTCATCCGCTACCATGTCTATTCCACCGACCTTAGCTTCATATTGAAGACATGGGTGTCTGCCATAGTGACCGTTGAAGATACCGTTGATTCAATGATGTGAATCATCCACAGTACGTTCTCCTTCTGAGGTTCAGTAGGAGCACTGGACATCATCATCTTGATGCCGATCAATGCCTACCCTAATCGTACATACCCAGTTGTCTAGTACGCAACTGCCAATTCGGTACATCAATCCATGACTCTCCAAAGGCTCCACAAGAGAAAATTAGGACAGTAGGCAATAGTTTGAAGCCAGAGGACGGGGTGCAATAAAAATGTAGAGAAATGGTCTAATCCGCTTAGATAGAAAAGGATTGGCACATTGGAAAAGGAGATCAACTTTGATAGATTACCCGTGTGGTTATTCAAATTAAACCTCCTTTTGGAGCTATTTTTGACATTTATGGCATATCATTGCAGGGATTAGCTACCGTGTGACTTCTTCAATTGCGAAATAGACTATAAGCTCCTGAACTCACGAGTTGATACACTTCAGAACTTTAATGCTTCAAACTCCACTTTACCACCCCGTGAAACTAAACCAGCAATAAACCAGTGTGCCTATTACCAAAGGATTCCTAGTCCCTACGCAAAATGAATTATTGTACGTCCACGAAATTGATATTTCCTCTTGTCGACAAATAGAATTCGTTTACATATTCCCTGTGAACGTTATTCACGCACATTTTCCTGATTAAATGGAGTCAAAATATTTCAGCGGAAATACGAGTCAAGTCACAACCCTTTATCCTTCCCCAAAGACCCTCAGGAAGCAATTAAGGGCCCCTATGTGGTTTCGCCGGGTAAATTATTCAGCGCAATGCCAACGCTTTGACACGCAATGTAAACACCATATCCACGAACACCACCACAGTCATCACCATCATGCCTGCACCAGTATAGACCTGCTGCTCCTCAGAGTGTATCTCCTGAATTTTTAATTTAATTTTGGCAAATGCAAAATTAATACCTCGATAGTGCAGCTTCACGCTGGATTGCATCGCCAACCATTCATTCGCACACAGTGCGAAGGAGTTCACTCCTCTATTCGAGATTCGTCCTCGAGCCATACAATGCACTCGAATGCATCGTCCCTTCGACCATGAGTACATGTGTGTACATGAAAGATACAAAATAAATTGGCTACGATTCATAAGATTCGCGTTTCTCGGAATACTCGGTATTCCCCAGAGGGACGTATTCCATTCGTGTAGTATTATATGTTCGACATGTTTGGTTCGTTACGGTTCGGTTGGGGGCAGGAAATGCATTTAAGGAACTTTCGCCGAAGGGAAATCCTCTTATTTCCTCTTTTGTACTTCTCCTTCGTTGTTCCTTGGAATAATAATTTCACATAACCATCTCGTGTAAGTATCTCTACACATTTCAAGAACCAAATAACAAAGTTGTGGTGTTTGTTCGCGCTGTCTTATTGAAAGTATCTGCCGAAACGGATCTGTCATGACCGATGGGAGACGGGACGTTGCTGCAATTGATCGAATCCAAAGTTTGAGCTGTACTATCCTTCACTAATGAAGGATTGCCATGGGAAGGGTACAACTTTGTACATGGAACTTTTTGTCAAAACTTTTCCCCAAAGGTGTGTTAATTAAGTTAACTCAAATTAAGGATAACAATATTGTGGAGAAGTTCACAGTGCCATATTTCTAACGAAATGTTGAGTTTGGCCATAGGAATTTGTTAGGTATTCGAAGCGGAATCCATGACAACAACGGAACACGTCGTAGGCTATGTTTTTAAATTAATTCAAAAATTAAGAAAATAATTTTCCAAGGTACACCTTGGAGGAGGAATTTCCAAGTTTTCCCTTTTTTTATTTCGTCTTCGAAAGGCTTAAAACCAAGTCGTTTCTTTCTCTGCAGATTTCTGTTCCTAGAAATCATCTCATTTCAGAATAATGTCAATTCCTTGGCTTATTATTCTTGGAAATATTCTTGCGAAGGCTTTGTGAGAAGAATCCGAAGACAAACGAGCAGAAACTATGATGAAAATTGAAGGACAATGGTACGATTTTCATGAAAAACTCTGGAGCAGTATTGGTTGCTTCGACTTTTTATAGCAAACAGCTCTAACCTTGGAACATTTTTGCAATATATTCCCTGAGGCACATAAAGTAGGTAACCTCCCTCAGAGAGAAACTGAAACCAATCACTGAAAACTAAAAGTATCGTATATAGCAGGGGATACCTTGGTTTCTATCACAACAACCCTGGGGGGAGGAGATAGATTACAGTCTAAAGGTAGAAACATGTAGGTGGTAGGGAAGTTTCTGACGTCACTTGCAGCTTCAATCGACCTGGTGGAATCTTCTCTATAGAAGGAATCATAAATCGATAGCCGTTATAACATGCCTCGATACAGACCTACTCTACGTACATATGGTGTGTTGGTCTGCCTCACGTTCAACAAAAAGACAACTGGTAAACTGAAACAATTGCTTCGTACTAGTGGATTTCAAAAAAGAGTTGGGAGCAATCGTAGATTATTATTCTGCTTTCTGCTTACAATCCACCTCATAGTTTTCCAAATCCAAAAGCATATAGGACACAAGGCAAAGTGAAGTGGATAAATCCGACCCCACCAAGTTGCCATCCCCAAGAGTGAACGAACCTAAGCTTGTACCTCTCCGGAGGCATCGGAAAAGGATAAGGAGGAAGAGAAGTGGTCGGGACTCTTCAAGGTCTCCTCCAAACTAAAGAAGGTGTAGAGGACAATAACTCGATGATAGAGCAGGGAGACAGAGCTGCCAACCCAACTCCTGTAAGAGAGATCCTGTCGACGAGAACAGGGTAGCTAGTATACTGTTACTACTACTCAAACATCACAGGCAAGGACTCTTCCAAATTGGACAGGTTGCTGGTAGATCAAAAAGATGACGGTTAAATGACACAACCTTCCCCAAGGAATGCATGGCTGCCAAAAGGCAGAAAAAGAACTCAGTTGAGCCCCATAGACACTTCCGGGTTGTAATAGTTGACTTTGGTAATCCAGAACGGAAGCTTTCTGACGACCAATGATGGCTACTAGAACTGAGAATTCTACAATAGACAGTGTCAATGATACTATCATGAAAGGGGACAGAATATCCCGCTCTTCGGATAGCTAATCACCCAAAAAGAACTCAAGATCATACGGTGCGGCAACATAACCACTATAGAATGGCTGAGAGAGTTTGGCGTCAATATGAAAGCAGACTGGCCAAAAGCCAGATTGCGTATTGCCCCTACATTTCGAAGGACAGGGTAGAGCACAACCTCTAATATCTCAAACCTGGGCTTAAAAGCAAGGAATGGGAGGTTATTAGAATGGGCAACAACACCAAAGACGTCATATAAATTGTGGTTAAACTTAACCACAAATTGATGACACTACTACGCAAAGCCAATTACAATGTCCGGGTCGGGTTAATCTGATGAAAGATCAGATATTTCGCAGTCGCCCTGCTTAGGAAGGCGAAGGGAAATACGAAGCCGCCATACTGGAGATATTACAAATAAATCTTTACCACAGTAAGGCGGCCAGTACCAAGCTCGTCTACCTTATGAGCAAGGAAAACATCGACATCTCCCTCATCCAGGAACCTTGGATACGCCAAGTCAAAATAAGAGGGCTGGAATGGAGCGAATTGGTCACCTAAAAGGCCGAATCAATTAATGAAAGTAGAATTAGGGGCTGCATGGTTGGAAAATCTAAAATCAAATTATCTATCTCCAGCTTTCTTAAGTAATGCCGACCAGGAAGTAGTCAAGCCGCTCAAGATTAGCTCGACATTCATATATGCCTTATGAATTGACAGATAGAGCATCTCCAGCAATACTTAACTGACGACGAGTGCCGGCGAGCACATGCAGCTAAGCAAGATGCATATAAAGCGGCACTGCATAGAAGGAATAGAGTTCCTTACGAGAAGAAGAGTTGAGACAAACACCGACTTTTCAGGAGGAAAAAGAAGACCCATGTGAAGCGCGCGGCCGAGGAACTTGAGAGATGCTACTCCAAGAATGAGATTCGGAAGTTTTCTGAAAAGGTAAAAAATAAACATGCAAGGGACACACACCACAAACCGAAGCCTGTAGAGACGAACAAGGGAACATAGTAGCAGAGTCGCAGTCGATGCTGAGTATTTTGAAAGAGTACTTCTGTAGACTATATAACGGCGATGACGAACCAAATACTGGCTGTCAGGCAGAATGAATCTTTCAGGATGGATAATGCAGAACAAGAATTCCACCCTGGATGAAGTGAATATAGCCATATCTAAGCTTAAGTTCAACAAAGCTACTCTAGCGGGCGGCCTGACTGCCGAGCTTTTCAAAACGACAGACGATGAGTTAGGAAGGAGCACACACCAATTTATCTGTAAAATATGGCCGGACGAAAGTATTCCCGATGAATGGAACCCCAGCGCTGATTGTTCGACCCTCAAGAAACGAGTCCTTCAGAACTGCAGCAACTACAGAGGGATTAGTCTTCTTATGGACGCCTAAAATTTTTCGGTGTAGCTTTAGGCCATTAATGTCCAACATCGGCCAAATATTCATACTACGGCAGATCTTGGAAAAAACCCATGACCTCCAAATCGGTACACATCATCTATTCATCGATTTTAAGGCCACGTATGAGAGCATCTATAGAATCGAGTCAGACAGAGCAGTTTCTAGTTTATATATATCCATGCCAAAGTCGTCCGCTTGTGCAGGATAGCCATGGAGAATGAACGCTGTTCCATCAGAAAGATGGAAGAAAGAAAAGAACTCACCGAGACCTTTGATGCCAAAGAAGGTTTTAGGCAAGGCGACGCGTTGTCAATGCGGTTTCTTTAACATCATTCTTGAAAGGATAGTGCAAAACTACTTACTCGTCAACACAAGAGGCACGTTATTTCAAGAGTCTGTCCAATTACTTGCATACGTCGATGATATTGATATAATGGAAAGAAAGCGGAGGTGGGTTTAACGGCCAACGACGGCAAGACCAAGTATATGCTGTCAACCAGAAAGGACAGAACTTCAACCTCGACAGGTAAAACTTTCATGCTAGTTGAGGGCTTTATCTACCTAGGCTCCGCTATCAATTCAGACAACGACACCAGTGCTCAGATCAAACGAAGAATAAATCGTGCAGAATGCTGCTTCATTGGGGTAAGAAGGCAATTGAGTACCAAAGCTCTCTCTCGAACATCAAAAGTGACCCTATATAAGACTCTAATAATCTCAGTTTTATCCTATAGCTCAGAGGCATAGATTTTATCAAAAATGGATAAGAGTTCTTCGGGTGATTTTCGGTACCGTCTATATGACGTACAATGACGAACTGTACGGGGTGTACAGTGGCATCGACCTGCCCAGAAGAGTGAAGGCGCAATGACTGACGTTCCTGGGTTATATAGAGCGGATAGATACCAATGCTATAGTCCGAAAGATCTTTGAATCCGCCAGGAGGAACAGAACAGTAGAGGAAGACCACGATTTGAGGCCCATGTTCAGCCCGGACTGCAGCCCCACTTTAAGTACGTAAGTGATATTCTCGTACTAGTAAGTTTCGCTGAAAGAGGAAAACGGCAAATTCGGCAGCATAAGCCTCATAAACGCCAACTGCTACGCCCCGACGGAGGAAAAGTTGCTTCTACGAGCTTCTCGATAGTCGTCATTGACGGTTTTAATACCAAGCTACGCATGGAGGGCATCTTTGCTAATACCGTGAGAAAGTACAGCCTCCACGTTATCAAGCCAAGAAGTCGACATAGGCTTATTGATTTTGCTACAAGACGTTATGTAATTACAGTCAGCGCAGGCTTTTCACACCATGATATCCATAAAGGGACCTGGCTGTTTCCCAAGTCACAAATCGTCAACCAAATTGATCATATTGCGATCAACGCAAGGCACTCCAATGGTTGGATGTCTGAACGTTCCCCGCAGCTATCAACGACTCGGACAACTATCTTGTTGTAGCCAATGTCAGGATTCGAATATCTGACTGCCAATACAGTCCAAACCCACCGAATCGTTATGATTAAGTTCAACGTCGAACAGCTACAATCGCAAAAGATCGCCAGGGCCTTTTTCGATCGAATTTCTCTTAACATCTCGAGAAGTCCCATGCCAATAGCATTACTACTAATCAGAGAGGTCGCTGATGTACTGGGTTTCGAGCGACCCCAACAAAGAAACCTTTGGTTAGATGACAAATGCAGATTAGCCAACCTGGAAAAACAACAGAACAGAACGGGAGAAGCTCACGAGCTCAACAAGGGAAAAGAAGGCTCCTCAGAAGAAAAACGAAAAACCCGAGAAGCGCTCGTTCGAGGCCTTCGAGAGGTGCTATCTGAAAAATGAAGTTCGGAAGTTGTACCAACAAATAAAATGAGCATCCCAAAATTGTTAGTCGCGAACAGAAACACGCAAGGATGGAGAAGGAAATCTCATAGTAAAACCACAGCTGGTGGCGAAATCTGAAAAGATTATTTCTGCGGGCTGTTAACCGATAATGACAAATAAAATCCCACCGCCAGGCAGAATGAACAATTCAACCTGGACGACGACAGACGTCCAGCCGACCAAGATGAAGTCAGCACAACCATTTCCAAACTTAAGCCCAACAAAGTTGATGGACCCAATTGTTAGCAGACGATGATTGGACACGGAACATACATAAACTCATCTCTGGAATCTGGGTCCACAAAAGTATGATCTACGAATCGAACCACAGCACAGTTTATCCGATCCTAAGAAGGGAGATCTCCTGAACTGCGCCAACTACAAGGAAATACGTCGCCCAAACATCTGTCTGCCCTTTTATGTAAATGTCCAGACCCTTCGTAAACAGTCGTACCGGTTCAATGTGGTTTAAGTCCAATATAGATTAAATTTTCACAAAACGTAGGAGTTCCAAATCGATACACATCACCTCTTCATTGATTTCAATGAATATGACAGCATTTATGGATATGAGCTATACAGAGCCGTTCCCAGTTTTGGCATTCCTGCAAGCCTTATTCGGATACGCAGGATGACGACCTTGCTCCGTCGAAGTCAGTGATGATAAAACCGAGACCTTCAATGCACCATCTACATAAGTATGTCAAGGCAAATGATGTCGACCTGGAATTTTTTTTTTATAAATTGCGCACACTCAAGGGGTTTAAGTACCCTTAAAATGTATGCACACAGATCGGGCGAAGGAAAACCAGGGAGGATGAAAAGAGAGGTACCGGTGAACGTTGGTTTTAAATGTTTGAAGGTTATAAAGACAAGGAAATAAGGAGCTAGGCAGAGCATTCCATAAGCGAGTTGTACGGCTTAGGAAAGAATCACGATATTTTAGAGTACGTCCGAAAGTGGGCTAGAGGGTCATTTTCATTTCATTTTAAATGCATTTTTATTTCAGTTAATTCATTAATTCTTACATGCTAGACAAAAAAATGCTTAAAAATTAGCTTAAATAACTTACAGATAATCTTATTCTAACTTACTGGCCCCATGCGGGCACTCTAAGTTAAACATAATACTTAATCTATGTCTTTCGACGAATCCTACGTTACATGTTTACACTATCTCTATTCAATATTAAAACTAAGAAAACATTTTTTAACAAAAACTTAGTAACCTGACTTTTTTTTTTTACTTTATTATAAAACTTAAAAGTAACACTTACAAACTACCTAAGAATAAACCTTAATCTACTTAACCTACTTAAATCTAATACATAACATACACATATAAATATATATATATACATAATAAATATATACTTAATATATAAATATATGTACATATATATACTTTATTTTTTTTTCATTTTTATTTTTTATTTATTTTTTTTTTTGTTTTTATATTTTTTTTTTTGTTTTACTTAAATCTAACTTAATCCTACCTAAAACTATGTAAGCCGGCCATGGCTAAAAGAACAAAAACATGAAGCTACCTATTGCAGGCGGAATACGACGACGACGCATCCTCTCCTTCAACAAGCCACCAAAATTGCTGGTGCTGCTGAGCAACATCCCTCATGTCGCGACTCCCTACCGCCCTACTAAACCGGAGACGCTCCGCATTGCCGTGTGCGACGTCTCTGTCGTAGTTGAGTCGCCTGTCCGCAGCTGTTCGAGCAACGTGGAAGATTAGCGGCACCGCCAATCTGTCCTGGATCAGACCTTTGCTATCAAGGTAGAGGAACGCTTCTGGATGAACATAGCCGTCAAAGCGAACTCTCTCATGATACATATAATTAGGGTAGTAAGCCCCAGAGATCAGGTTGTTCGACGATGTCATTGCTCTTGCAATGTGCCTTCGAGTCAACTTAATAACAAAATTGTCCACTCTTATTAGGTTCGCCCTATTGTACAAGACCTCATTGCGATAGAATTTTATGTACTCAGACTCTGGTGTTCTGTATAAGCGAAGACAAGCCCTAAGGCAAGCCCTCTCAAACACCCGAATCTTTTCCAATAAACTTGCTCTCACGTTGAACCACACGGGACATCCAAATACAAGCATGGGCCTGATAAGGGCCATGTAGCAGATCACCTTCACCCTCGCATCGAGTTGGCTGTTATAAAACAGTCTCCTTGTAAGGGCAAAAGCACCTCTGGCTCTGGCCAGAGCAACATCTATATGTTTGTTAAAATACAGATATTGATCTAGCCAGATCCCAAGGTATCTGACTACATTTCGACAAGCAAATGGCTGTCCATGTTGTCCGACGATAGAGAACTTTCGCCAATTCTTTCTGGTATCCCTAGAGGCCCCAGACAAAGGCGTTCTAAACAGAATGGTTTCCGACTTCTGAAAGTTGATTTTCAACTTCCAGTCATCGCAATATCGCTTAATTTTGTCGAAGTCACGTTGCAAAAGTGTATTAATGACCTCAATCTTTGGACCTGATCTGTACGCAATTAAGTCGTCTGCGTACGCTATGGCATGGTGAAGTGAACCTATCAGATCACTTGTGTAAATGTTGAATAGGATCGGCGAATTTACCGCACCTTGTTGCAGACCGTTTTTAATGTTAAATGTTCCAGCAGAAGTCACATCGCCATTCTTCACGATGAACTGTCTACTGGAGAGCATATCAAAGAGAATATACAGCAGTGGTTTACTAATGCCCAACCTGTCCAGCTTGAAGAAGAGTCCCTCTAACCATACGGTATCGAAGGCCTTCTCCAAGTCAATCAGGCAGGCACCAGTGCACTGTTTCTTGCCTTTGTTCCACTGGATATCAGAAACCAGTTTAGACGCAGCATGAATGACATCATGCCCCGCCTTGAACCCGAACTGATTATCCGGAACTATATGTTTGTCCTCAACCCACTTAGTCAGGACTCTATTGATCACCTTCTCGAAAACCTTACTGATGTTTGGAAGAAGACTAATCGAGCGGAGATTCGCCGGATTGGAAGTATCTTTATTCCTTTTGGGAATGGGATGTACCACCGCAGTTTTCCAATGCGCTGGATAATGTGCATTATTCATTGCATTATTAAACAAGATGGTATAAATGTCCACCGCTTCTAGTGGGAGATGTCGAAGCACAATGTTCGGTATTTCATCGGTTCCCACTGATTTCTTACTTCTAAGCGATTCGAAGATCGTTTGGAGCTCTTCCTTCGAAATGAAAGGTGGTAATACCCTTTCGTTGGTGATGACATTATTTGCCATATTCTCGTCACTGAACTGGGTGAAACCCGAGTTCTCGAATCGCCAATTCGCAATTTCATTTCGAAGGCAGGAATTGTGCACAAGGACTCGACTCTCCAGGTCGTGGTTCGGGCCAATGATATAATTCGCCTTGTACACTTCCTGGAAAGTCGCTCCTATAGCCTCTACCTTCTCCTGCGGATCCTCGACCACAAAGAAATTGTCCTCATCAACTGCCTCATTTGGATCGATACCTGCTGCTACGAGTATTTGTTCGTTGTTCGTCGTTCGGGCGATTCTAAGACATGGAAGGTCGTTCTGATTATTTCTCCGAAATATTTTATTTATTTGCGGGAACATATTCGGGTTGCTGGTGTTTACAGCCCGAATTTTGTTGTTCCAATACAAACTTACAGAGTTTCTGTAATTTTCCTTTATTAATGTTTGGAGGTTTTTAATCGACGACTTCAATGTCATGATCTCCGGGTTATGTCTGTCAGTAAACTGTCTGTACAAGGTTTTTAGTCTTGACAGCAGTCTACTTTTATGTCGGTGCAGTGCGTCAATGGTTGCGTTGCGGAATAAGTCTTCGTCGTCAGTGTGTTGATACCGTGGTATCGTTTTGTCCATTGTTCGTTTGATTGTCTCGTCCATTAGTCTAAGATACCTGTCAATCTCCTCGTTTGACAGATTTCTGTTGGACGGTGGGTAGAGCGAATTCGAGGAGAGTGCTCTGGTCAGTATTCTTGAAAAGTGTGTCCAACGCACCCTACTATAATTGTAGGAATGCCTTTGAACAAACTCATCCAATTCCGCAATTTCGTTGGGAACAGTTATTTCGGTGCTGAGACCGCAATGGTCACTGTCATACACGAAAGTGCGTAGACAGTTTGTAGTTTGTTGGTTAGTGCACGTCAGTTGTATTCGTGAATCGAACAGCAGGAGATCCAAATAGGACCCGTGTCTGGGAAACGACGGACTATCCGTCGCTTTGAGGCCGAGTCGATACATCACACTGTGCTGACCCCACCAATTGAATAGTAGGTTCCCTCTAGTATTTGGTATATTGTTTCCCCAATCACTGTGTTTGGCGTTGAAATCTCCGCCGATAATAAAATAATTGTCTTCCAATTCCAGCCTCAGGAACCGAAAAAGTGTCTCGAGCTCTGAGATGAATAAGGTGGATTGAGTAGCCTTAGGTGCATAGACAGACACCATGTACAACCGCTTTCCACTACGGAGAGGAATGTACATGACGCATGCTTCCAGCACCTGAAACCGACGTACCACACGACTGTATACTCTTTTGAAATGCAGTCCCTTTCTTACAAAGATCGCAACACCTCCTCCTTGAATGGAATTGGGTCGGTTTCTTCGTAATATTTCATATCTTCTGTGCCTCATTTTGTGTCTTTTGGTAAGCTTAGTTTCGCTAACCAAAAGCACATCAGGGGCTTGGTCTTTAAGCAACTTAAACAGTGTGGCTCTTCGTTCGAACCTAATCAGTGAATTAACATTCACTGCAAGGACCTTCAGGGTTTGCTCCGCCATGCACGTACCCATTACGACTGGAGGTGCGTTAGGCCCGGCAGCAGCGCGTATATTTGATCTACCCGCGTAGCCTGTTCCTGTATTTGACGCTGAAGCTGAGCCATCTGCCCCTGAATAGAGAGCAAGATAGCCAGCATGTCAGGTACAGGTTCCGGTGCTCTAGGCGCTGGGGCCTGAGAAGCCACCTTTGCTTGTTGTACCGTAGTTCCCCTACCTGCTGCCATTTGGGCATAGGTAACTTGGGGAGTAACGGCTGGTGTTTGTGCCTGCACGAGTGGACGTTTAACTTCCACTTTCTGCTGCCGAGCCAGATTTACTCTTTTGATGTATTGGAATTTGGGACAACCCCGATAATTTGCGGTGTGTCCCGTGTTCCTACATAAGGCACAAGAGAGTTGGCTTGTTTCTGTCGCTCCGTCCTTGCCTAGAGCGCATTCCTCTGACTTGTGGTTCTTTCCGCACTTCACGCATCGAGGCTGCATTTCGCAGTTCGACGCGGCGTGCCCGAACCTTTGGCAGCGAACACATTGTAAAATGTTTTCGCTCCTCTTTAATTTTTCCCAGTGTACAACCTGGTAGTCTAGGACTTTTATGCTCCTTAGACCATCCAGTTTGCTGTTGGGACTTAGCTGGACCAGGAAAAACGGTAGTTTACGCTTCTCCCTTTTGGCTCTAGCCGTGACGAATGGCTTAACCCCCACGAATTTGAGCTCTTCGCACTCCTTTTCTTTAAGCAGTGCAAGGAGCTCCTCCGGATCCGTAGACGGCTCTAACCCCCTCAGCAGCATAGTTTGCAGCTTCTCCCCCTTCGGGGTGTAGGAGAAGAACTCAGTCGTCGAATCCTTCAACAAATTTCTAACTTTATGATAGCGCTCCACTGTGTTACAGTGGATCGCATGCCTATCTAATGATAATCTTTTTATAAAAAAGTTGTTGCCTATGGCCGACTTACATAGTTCTATCGTCTCCTTGAGTTCCATCTTATAAGTATTTATAGGTGGAACTCTTACTTTTGAAGTATTTTTTTGTTGTTGTTGTTTTTGTTGCTGCTGCTGCTGCTGTTGTTGTTGTTGTTGATGTTGTTGTGGTTGCTTTTGTTGTTGTTGTTGTTGCTGGCTGTTCTGCTGCTGTTGTTGTTGTCGTTGTTGTTGTTGTGGTGCCTGCTGACATCTTTTTTGAGCCTGTGTAAATTTAGGCTGCTGGTTTGATTTTTGTTGTTTTTGTTGTTGTGGCTGCCGAGAGTCCTGAAGTTCTCCCAGCCGCTCCTTCTCCCTCCTTGCTATTTGCTTAGCTTTAATAGCTAGCACTCTTTGCTGGAGCTGTTTAATATGGGAGTGAATTTTTTCCACCTCCTCTTCTTCATCATCTGACTCAGAAGCCGCCAGAGATGCGAACATGTTGCCAGCTTCATTATCTTGGCCTTTTCTACCATCAGGCACATATGGGAGATGATAATTGAGTGCCTTTTGCATTTTTTGCTGCCGTGCTACTGCCCTAGTTGTTATGGCGCGCGCCTCTTCCCTCGCTTCGTCAGGCAGCTTTTCTCTTGATGCTGAGAGGGAAGTGCGCTTCAATGGGTTCGGAGCAGGCTTCATCTTCCTCCTCCTCTTCATCTTTGGCTCAACCACTGCTGCTGGTTGGCTTGACCCACTGGAAATATCACCAGACTTTTCAGCTGGTCCCGCTATTAGAATAGCGGGACGCTCTTCCGAAGACATCGCGTGATGTTGTTCTCTCACTTTTTATTATTTTTAACGTAAAAATAAAAAACAAAGAAAAAAAAAAAAATAAAATAAAAAATTTATACTCCACTCGGAGTCGAACCCACGACCTGATATATGTCGATCGAACACACTGCCACTGTGCTAATTGGAGCCTATCTAACACTCCTCAAATGTCTTACTTATAGAATTCACTAAGAAATCGCAAATCGAAACACGTTTAAACACCGGGAAGGTCTATGAACGACTGTGGTGGGCTAGAGGGTATACTGATTAGCATTCATAGCGAGACGGGTGTTACGGTTAAAGGTTTGAAGGCGTGGAACGCTACTGGTGATTTCTATGGAGCACTGGTGGTGGAAATAGCGATAAAACAAAGTGAGACACGAGACATTTGGTCGGTGTTCGAGGGTGTCCATTGTTTGAGTGATATTATTAACACCTATGAGTTTTATCGCACGGTTTTGGATCCTATTTAGCAGGTACAGAGATGTTTTGGGCGCACCCGACCAGATGTGAGCATTGTACCCCAATTTCGGGCGGATAAACGCCTTATATATTGAAGCCAGATCAGAAGGGGTGAAATATTTCTTACATCGCTTAAGGAAACCTAGACATTTCGCAGCATTTTTGACGACACCGAATATGTGATCATTCCAACGTAAGTTGTCATTGACACACACAACCGAGATTGGAAAGTTTAACGGTTTCGACGATGCAAGTGCCTTTCATGGATAATGGCTGGGTTTTTAAATTTCACTTTAACGACAGCAGACAGCATTGTGTTTGTGGTTTCCCAATTAGTTATGCAGTTAATATCAGAATTTAATGAGCTTAACATACGTTGCCGTTCCTGTTCTACAGCCGAAGAGCAGGGACGTGAGTCCAGGAACGAATATGAAAAGCAGAGAGTACTGTCGTCAGCAAAGGAATATTGGATTACAAGTAGCAGACAAGATTTTGTTGATGAAAATTAAAAAGAGTGTCGGAGACAGAACGGAGCCCTGGGGCACACCAGCATTTACTTTGTGAATATCAGACTTGAAACCATTTGAAGACGAGATTCATCGATCCCAAATGGACGCATTTTCGACGAAAAAGCCTGATGCCAAATTCTGTCAAATGCCTTAGAAATATCAAGTGCAACTATGTATCTTGCTTTCGCCAGATTGATGTACGCTTTGGTTCCACTTTTCGGTGAGACATGCCATCAAATCACCAGTGCACCTGTTGGTACGAAAACCATACTGCCGGTCATTAAGAAGTTTTCGTGTTTCGAGATATTTAATGAGCTGAAGATTTATCAGCGTTTTCATGGCCTTGGAAAGAAGAGACGTAAGTGCAATGAGTTCGTTTTGCACAATTCCTGCCTTCGTTTAATAGGGAGAACCGGCCATTCGAGAACTCAGGGTTTGCTGAAGCTCAAGATTAGTTTTGTGAAGTCGGAAACTATTCTCTTTAGGACACCTTTGGCTGAGACCTCTAAGTATGAAATAACTTTACACAATTGGCCTATGTGAACTATACAATTTGCTTGCCAAAAGGTAGTCTGACTAGGTTAATATCTCTACTTTAACAAACATTTAACGAACATTTTCGGTTCAGTAGAGTGGTAGAGAATGAAGGAAAGTTGACATGACATGACATGAAAGTGACATCGTCTTTTGCGATGTTTGTTATGAGAATTCACTGAGGACCTTGTCAGTGAATATCCCTCGTACACTCAAATTTGATGCAAGTTCTAGGTAATTTTTTCAAATGGAAGCTTTCCGGATTTATTAATGGCCATGGACATAACTGATTTTCAAAAGCTGCTCAAAAATATTCAATGCATTGGGCAACTCTCCAACATCTAAAAATAGGATTAAAGATTCCAACCAAATTAAATTGTTGTGCCTGCCTTCAATATACATAAAGGAAACTGTGAGTAAGAAATCCTTTTCATTATCACCGCAGGTACATTCGCAATTCTAAATAAGAGGCAGCAGCATCAATCGTTCCCATTGTCTCCAAATCTCATCTAAAAATTAATTTTCATAAAAAGACACTAAATCTGTCGACTTAGCTCTCCATTAATTACGACAACATGCCACATCATCACTTCATTCTTTCAAAAAAGTTGAAAAATCCAAACACAAATCCCTCCAAAATCCGTCCTATTAAGTTATCCTACAGAATTACCCACTTTGGAGGACGACTTCTATGGGACGAGTGAAAAAAACGAAATGTTTGTCATCATTTCTGATGGCAATTCTCACCTCACAGATACTCGTATCCCCTTGAAACAAAACCTAATCAGCCCAACTTGTCTCATAGACACTTAACCCCAGATTAATATCTTCTCTATTCAGCTTTAATTCTGGAAATCTTTTTCAAGTGTTTTTTTTTTTGCTCCCACAACGGAGAACTGATGACATAAAGTAAGTATCTACTGCCTCATAAAAGTATCTCTTGATTTAATTTCCATTTGGGATTGTTTACTGCATAGCAAATACGTGATTCCAAGCGAAGGGAATTCATTTTTTTGGTGGAAAAAGAAGCACAGAAACGTTGAATCGCCTCACCATGAAATGTCGAAGATAATGATTTGGGTGGTGAATATCCGCCACCTGAGTCGGCTCCAACTCTTATCAGGCTTTCGAGGAGTATATGGTATAACCTCTGTATGGTAGTGAAGTCATAGCGTGCGTGGATAAGTTAGAGAAAAAGTTGGATCTTTCAGAGGGCATGAAGCCCTTCCCATTTCGTTGAAGCGAGCATGAAAGGCAGACTCGTCCTTGTTCAGCGGCTGGGTCTGGCATTGATTCCATAATACGTGCGTGGTATGCAAAACAAGAGAAGCAATTTCACATAAGAGTCAGCGTGCCGTTTATCAAATTTTCCTGACTCGAAATTGAATGCTTCCAGTGCTTGCTGTCCTATGTGGTACTCCTTCGGCTGCTCCGAGTATGGGACAATAGATATGAATACTATGAAGCCTGGCAACTAGAGCAACTAAGGGTAGGAAGCTGGAGCAAACGAGCTGTTAAGGGATAATTCAAAACGATAATAGCCGACACACACAGAGCTGCTACAGATCTTATGCCTTTCACATAATACTCGTACGCGATGCATGCTCTGTATGGTGTACTCAGTTTGTCGAGGCAGTAAAGTGCTTTTGTGTGCTGAAGGACTATGAATATGAATGTGACTATGAGTACGAATACGACTACGACTACGACTACGACTCTTTGCCGTAGATTACCCCCACAGCAATGAGATGATAGTAATAACGATAGCAGGATATGAATTGTTTTTTTTTTTTTGGTCATTTTCAGAGCGGAATAGTTTGCATTAACGCGAACCGATTCCTTCATTCATAGCCTTCTCTAGCTTAATGGACGAGAACCACACATGTTCTAGGGATGTGGTTACTTAACCCGCACCTGCTTCTGACTCCGATTCCCACTGTCATTCCAGTTCTGTGTGTACGGGGGTGTATGTCCCCCTAATGACGCATCACTTGTGTCATCCATTGTGCAGAAGCATGGTTTGGTGAATAAGTTCCATGTTGCGGTGCGAAAGCAATCTTCTCTCAAAGACCACATGCCCATATAGAAGTAAATCCTGTTAAGCTGTTAACCTTGCCTGGCCTTAAAGGAGCAGAGCTAAAGACCATCGAAGCGAGACTTACATTCTGCACCACATGTAATGGGATGGTGTTGTACGAGTATCTTCGGTTTAGAGAATAGATGTTACCTAAGGGCATGGTAAATTTAATTCAATTGCATGAACATAGCCCAGTCATAGGTATGGGTATAAGGATGAGGATATAAGCGTAAACCTCAGCACCATATAACACGCAGGGACAATATAAGTGGTGAACGGCAGGAAATTTTAAACGCTGTCGGGATTATCAGGACTTGGGATTAATCCCTTGGTGCAGATATAATTACAGAGGATATCCTTGGAAATTTTATTTCAAGGCCATTCTATTCGTATCCGGCTGATGGCTTTCAAGATACACATGGCTTTTTTTAAGCACTGAGTGGTGAATAAATTTTAAAGAAAATCGTACGAGTGTGCTGAGAAATGCGTAGGTGGAACAAAAGAAAGGAATCCAATGTTTGGCAGGAAGCCTTAAAGGCATCGATGAACTTTGGCCTTTAGCAGTAAAATGGAGAGCTTCGATAATTCATCATTTTCATAGGTTTTTTTGTATTCCCTTTGTCCCTGATTTAATTTAAGCGTATATGCCAACATTGTGATGAGAATTTTGCCTGTGATATATTCAATTGAATTACGGAGGACAAAAATGTAAGAGGATCCTTAAACGATTTCTCAGGAATGCTTTGTGTTGTATTGTAGATTGTTGCTACATTTTAAGTGTGTTTTCTGGGACGTGACTCTTAAATTGTTTACTCAATGAAGAAACGACGACGCGTGGTAACTTTTAAAGGTTCTTTGTTTTTTTTTTTTTTTTTTAGAGAAAATCTTCAGATGGTTCTGGGGAATTGTATTCGACAATCAACTTGTGTGTTTAAGTTTAAGAGTCTCTTAATATTTCCTCTAGCTAAATATGTTTTTTTCGTCGATACAGAGTACTCAGATAAAGAACTAGTCCTTTGCAGTCCTTGTATGTTCCATTTACTGGATTTTCTCAACCTTTCATGGAAATATGACTAAATGATTCAGAGGTAATCAGCTGGGCCAGGGCCATCACTTCTACTATAGCAGCCCCGAATACCTGGTGTAAGCGAATGCCGGACATTCACTTATTTCGCTTTCATCCAAGTCTAAGTCCGCTTTGGAAATGTTATTTCACATCTGCGTAAATATCTCAGCCTTCCGGAGTATTCTCAGACAAATTGTAAAGTGGCTGCCGTCTGAAACAAGGTGTTTGAGTCGATATTGACTCATATACACTTAGATCTGGCCAGTTAACTTTAAATACAAAAGCTTGCCAACTTTCTGAATATGCGTCTTATTATGCCGTTTATCTCCGACCATTTGCTGGGTGTGTGTCACTATCATAGATTCAGAGGTAAAAGTCCACACGCTGATATTGAACATAAAAATAGTATGAGGATGTTTAAAGTAAAAGGATTGCAATCCATTGCAATCTAGGGTCTTGAATTTCATCAGCCAACAACAAAGTTTTGATTGGTTGCACGAAAACTTCTATCAAGCTCCATTACGCTGGCTATATCCTCACAGCCAGCACTCGTTTCCCCTGACGGTCACCTAATCAAAAAACTGGCATTTATTTCACTATAATCGGCTGAAAATTCAGTTGTATTCTCTGGATGTCACAATGTTTATAGGAGTCAACATCAATTTAGACTACTAGCTTGTTGTAGCGAGGTACGAATGCGGACATCAAGGTTGCCTAAAAACCGACAGAATATTGCATGGAAGCTTGGTGTCGAACGGCAACAATCACAAGAGGCCATTAGAACTGTTCAACAAGTCTTCGAGAGTACTGAGGATCAGTGGCGACATTATTAGCAGGCCATCATTTTTTGATTCCTGAGCTTCTTCTCACAATTCTGCAAGTGGTAACGAATGATACTGGATTATGTTTTGACTATGAACCAGCATTAAGAAAGTGTGAGTTGTTTTTCTGAATATTTTTGCTTTAACAACTCTGTTGTTTTCTTGGCATACTCCACAAACTTGATAGTGTTAACCTTTTCCCTGCGGAAGGCAAAGTGACAATCCTGGAGGTTATTCTGTGACAAAATCACGGAAACCTCTGAAACATCGCGGCTAAGAAAAATTCTCTTTACAAATCCTATGATGCCTAGCTGTTTGAAAAAAACCGATGGCTCTTGGACAACTCAAGTGATTAATCACTCAACCTGCTACCGGACACCCACTTTCCAGGTAGCTCCCAATTTGCGGCCAGTAGCAATCCAAACAGGACTTTTGCAAGCGGGACCAAAACTCATGGTCTGATTACAAGAGACAAACTGCTCCGTGCTCTGCATAGCTTCAAACCATACAAGTCTGCTGGTCCGGACGGTATAGTACCTGCCGAGCTGCAAAGGTCATCAGACATTATTCTGCCTACGCTAGAGAATATCATAAGAAGCGGTGTAGGAATGATCCACATTCCACTGTCATGAAGAGAAGTCAAAGTAATTTTCATTCCCATGTTGTCCCAAAGGACCTCAGACCTATAAGTCTATCGTCTTTCCTTCTGAAAACTCTAGAATGACTCATTGATATCCATATACGAGCTAAAATTGATCCAAGGCTTTTGTCGACGGCTCATCATGCCTACTGTAAAGGAGAGTCGGTGTAAACGTCTCTGCATTCACTGACTAGCCACATCGACTGATCGCTACAATATCGACTAGAGAGTACACTATGGTCGCTTTCCTGAACATAGAAGGTGCCTTTAACAACGTCAAAACATCCGAAATCACGTCTGCGCTGTCAGCTCTCCAGGTAGACGACTCACTTGATGAGTTGATCAGTCTTATGCTAAATAGCAGGACAATCAACTCCAAACTGGATGGGGCTTCTGCTAAAAGATGTGTCAGCAGAGATACGCCAAGGCGGTGTCCTTTCTCCTACTGCTGATATACCCGGAAGCAGGTGGTAACAGAGTGATTGCCTATGCGGATAACGTTGCTATAGCCATCTCAGGAAACCATCTGAACACAATAAAAGAGCTCGTTTAGCTAAATCTTAACAGGTTAACCCGTTTGGTAGATCGCTGTGGATTGGGATTAAGCCCTCATAAAACTGATCTCGTCCTCTTTTCTAGGAAATATAAAATTCCAATTATAGACCCTCCCTCAATAAATGGTACCAGTTTGGTCTTTTCCGATGCAAACTAGACTGGAAACCTAACATTCAAGAAATAGTCAAGAAAGCTACAGTACCTTTATTCTCTTGCAAAAAAGCCATTGGGGATAAATGGGGCCTTCAACCCCGTATAACCCACTGGCTATACCTGTCGGTTATAAGATCGATACTCACTTACGGGGTTGTCGCCTGGTGGACGTCCTTAGACAATGCAGTCAATTGCAGCAAACTAAGTAGCGCCCAGAGGAGAGCATGTCTATGTATGCATAAGCGGAGCCTTACGGTCTACTCCCTCTGCGGCGTTAGACATTCTGTTTCATTTGATACCCCTCGATATTTTCAGCAGGCAAGCAGTTGCGACTATACAGTGGACAAATAATTCATTTGACCACGCCAGAATTCTTAATACATTAGGAATCCTCACAAACAACTTCGATTACACCATACCTGAACTTTGGTTTGACAAAGACATTTATGTAAACTTCCCCTCTAGATCATTCTGGGAGGAAGATGCTTTCACGGAAGACAAGTCAATCCACTTTCACACAGATGGACCTATAACTGATGGTGGGGTTGGTGGTGATGTTTTCTCAGATAAGCTAAATCTAAGCCTCTCTTTATGTCTTCCAAATCACTGTAGCGTATTTCAAGCGGAAATTTTGGCGATTAAACAAGCTCTACCCTGGCTGAAGAAAAACGTGATATCTGCAAAGGATATCCTCATCTTTTCGGATAGTCAGGCCGCTGTCAAGTCCCTGGACTCGGTCTCACTAAATTCAAAAACCGCCCTTGAATGCCGATCATCTTTTATGGAGATGGCAGAGCAGTCCAACCTTCACCCTTGTTGGGTGCCGGGCCACAGAGACATTTCAGGGAACTATATGGCGGTTGAACTTGCTAAAATTGGAACCACTCTACCTATTCTACCTGAAAAGGTTAGCATAGGTATACCAATCGCTACGTCCAAATTAATATTAAAGCTGGATGCCAATAAAAGAACAGACCTTAGGTGGACTGTTGGATCAACATATCTAGCAACTAAACAGATCTGCCCAAAATTGGATCTGAATCGCTCTAAGTCTGATCCTTCTAAATAGGAAAAATCTCAGCGCCATCATAGGTGTCGTCACTGGACGCTGCCTCAAAGGCAAGCATAAAAAAGTCTTGCCGCTTTTGCAAATGATTTATGTACAATAGAAACTGCATGGACGTGGTGGAAGAGCAGACAATCCCCCACCTACTCTGTACATGTCCAGTTCTCTCCCAGAGAAGAAAACTTCACTTAGGAGCTTTCTGTTAGAATAACCTAAACGATATAAAGAACAGTCTACTACGCTTCACCGTAAGCTCATACCGGTTCCATTAGTAAGAGGATTAATAGATCCACGTGGCACCACAATGGGCCAGTAGGCCTAAGTGGGTTGCTATTTCCAACAGCCAATCTTACCTACCTACACTACCTAACCTTTTCCCTGCAATTCAAAACATTAAGTATTACTTTCAAGTCTAATTATTACTCGTACCTCACTATTGATTCTAGATATACGAGCTGTTGCAACTGATCCTTGAAAAAATCTCCTCAAAGTATTTCTATTGAATCATTGGTATTCCGAAATTTTTGTTTTGGTCTATTGACATTGTTTTCTACCTTTTTTTCTCCTTGATTCCGATAGATTCATCAATATCCTCTTCCTCTTGTCTTTATGATGTAATGGAGAGATTCCATATTCGTAGTTATGTTCGTCATATCATTTGATTCATCACTGTTCAAGTGCTTTTGCGTCTTTTGCATATGGGACATGACCGTGTTGACTTTGTATCTGTTACTTCATTCAGGACGTTTCCTTCAATCATACTCGTAGTTAAAAAGAACTCGTGGTTGCCAACTATCCCTATTTCGTCATTAACTTTATATATACAAGTATGTTAGGGCGAAGCAATTTGACCTTTGATGTCGTTGACTGTAGTTTTTATGAGTTCTGCAGCTTCCTGGAGTGATCCAATATGCAGGAGCATTATGGGTCGGTAAAAATGAAGTAATGATGGACGAGACTTGCTGCATTGTTCACCATTTGTTCTGTTCAGTCTCACCGGAACAGCTAAGCCCATTTGGTGTATTTGTTTTTTGCCTGTAGGCACCTTGCCCACATGATCCATCACAGCCCTACTTACTTTGTAATCTAAGCATTCCTGGAATTAAATTAATGCCTCCTCACTTTTGTTTCTAAGCGATACATTGCAGTAAGATGCATCCTATTTCCGTGATTTCGTAATTTCCCTATTTCACAACATCTACGTTGTGTTTTCTGTAGGACCTTCTTAAATCTTATATTTTCCGTTTAACAGACCAACGTCCATAAACAAAGCCGACGCATTATCACTATTATACTTGGTAGGACCCTTTTGAGAAGTAGCAATGCTTTCAAGGCAGAAACTGCCTTGGTTACGTCAGCTTTCGTCTTGTTAAGGCATTAGAAAGATCTTCAGCGGTTATGTTTTCGGTAACATTTATTAGTTTTTGTTTTTTTGGTGAACGTCGTGCACTCAGTTATTGATTTCCTTGGCCTTCTTCTTGACGACGGTGATGTACTTGGTATCGCATCAACAACGAGACAATTTTCTGACCATTCTCTGTTGTTTTCGAAGCTCGTTCTCGATATATAGGCTGCAACCCATTTTGATTGAAGACGCGCATAACGTGATGATAATTTTTTTTCAATCTAGACACCTTTCCGCTGATCACTTTTTCCGGGACACATGAACTCTTACCTTACTCTTCAAATAATCCCACAGTAAGAAGTCTAAAGGTGTCAAATCGCATGACCTTGGAGGCAAATCAACTTTTCCTATAACCGAAATAATGCGATCTTCAAATTTCTTATGCAATAAAATGATTGATTGATGGCTTGTGTGAGCGGTATTCAGACCCAATCCATTTAATTTAAAAAAAAAATAGCCGGTCAACATGTTGCGTCGACGCTGTCCATTCACTATAACCGTCTCTTCAGCCTCATCTTCGAAACGGGCCAATGATGCCGGCAATCCGCACCATGCAGTGACATTTTTAGGATGCATTGGTTTTTCGTCAATCTCGTATGGATTTTCCAGTCCCCAGAAACGAGAATTTTGTTTATTTACGTACCCAACCATCCAAAAATGGGCTTCATCGGAAAAGATCACATTCGATGACAAATTGTCCTGGCGATCCAACATCCAGTTAACAAATCGGCGACGTCGTCGATGGTCCAAAGGTTTCAATTGCTGTGTAATTTGGATTTTATTGGCGTGCTAGACCAACTTTTAAAATTCGCGTAAAGTGCCATAAGTCTTCGGCGACGAATTAAGGTGACTGTCTGGTTTGGAACGCTTTCGCTCACAGTGGTGATGTTTTGGCGTGTACATGATGGACGAGCATGCTGATATGGAGTTTGAACCGACACCGAACCAGTTTCTTTAAAACGCTTTACCATTGCACAAATTCCGGACTCACTAGGGCGATTACGTTGACCGAAAAATTCAAGAATTTTACGAAATGTTACTTTTACTGATCGCCCATTTTCGTAAGAAGATAAGCGACCCTATAACAAAAATTGCCAAAAGTTGTGTGACACCTTTTAAAAAGATCAACCACGTTGAACCCGGTAAAAGACAGTAATTGACAGCCAATATCCATACCATCTGTTGGCTCATCCTTTATTTTCTAGAAAAAGCGCAGCTTCAAAAGCATCAGCCTTCTAGAATAGCCTTCAGTTCGAGGACTACAGTTTTCCGACCTGCTCGCATTACCGCCATAAGTCTCTGATGAATGGTCTTAAACTCTGACCAAATGGAGTTGATTCGTCGCAATATTTCATATCGCCACTCAATGGTCTTTCACTATAGACCATCTTTACCGAGATTTATTTTGAGTTTGATCAATTCATCTAACAGAGTCTTCTGTCTAGAGATGGCCTTCTATGTTAGATTTCTACCTCTTCCATGATGCCAAAGGGATAGGCAATGGGAATTGTGATGGGAATATGAGTGCTAAATTAGGCATGGGGTTATCTTTGACAGCTTGGTGGGAAAGAAAATGGTTTATGCTGATAATTGTAATAGGGTGTACAATTATCATCAATCGAAAATTCACTCTGTTTCTTTGGAGTAGGAGAATAATTGAGGAATAAGTCCCTTTCACGAACAACGAAGAAAGCACAGTATAAGGATTGACTTTATCTAAAGCAAATGAAAATGCTCTTCAGCCTGGAGACAAAAGTTGTTCGCATGACTTTCGATCTTGCTTGCATAAATAAAATTTGGAAGGAAGATACAATAACGAAGAGTGTAGGCTTTATAACTACATTGACCTTTTCAGAAGAGTTGAAAGATTAGAGAGTCAAATGACAGTGAGATTTCATCAGGCTTTTGATGTATGCCCTTTGCCAAGTCAAGCCCCACTGACATCAGAGCTCCATCTCAAAAAGTCTTCAAATCCCTTATAGCGGAAGAATGCGGCTTAGGAAACCTCGGTTCAGATGTTTTTATAAATGGAGGACGGCCTCTACGAACTTGGGAAGCAGCCAGCAATCATCAGGTCTGTTTGGAGAGGCATAATATTGAGGTCCAGAATCGCTTCTGGTTCGTATGGACTGTGCCCCACCTAAGTAAGTAAATACGAATTTCCCATTCTCAACTTACTTTCTTACTTAGGCGGTGCTACAGTAAGGGGTGAACTTAGGCCTCAATTAATAAGCCTCTCCAGTCAGCCGAGTCTTTAGCTAAGTGCCTCTAGTTGCGCACTCCAAGTCGGTTTAGATCCCTCTCTACTTCTCGGCGCCACCTAAGGTGAGATCCTCCTCTACTGCGCTGTCTCTCCGGGTAAGATTCGAAGACTTTGCGACCCGGAGCATTGGTGTCCAGTCGTTCTATATATTCTAGCCACCTCAGGCGGCTGATGCGCAATTTTGTGACTAGCTCGATGTCGCTCCACAGATCGTATAGTTCGTCGTAGAATTATTTCCTCCAAAGCCCCACAAGGCAAACGGAACCGAATATTTTTCGAAAAATTTTTCTCTAGAAATGACTGAAGATATATTCATCCAGCTTCGATAGAGTCCATGCTTCAACGCTATAAAGTAGGACTGTGATGAAGAAGATCTCCTTAGTTTCTCGGGATAGCGCCCTACTACTCAATTGCCTTCTAAGCCCAAAGAAACGGCCATAGGCAAGAGTGACTCTTCATTTTATTTCCGCTGAGGTGTTGTTGGCAGAACTGATAGCAGAGTCAAGGTAGACAAAGTCCCCGACACAGTCGACAGTTCAGTCCATTTCGTCGATGTTGTGTGTCCCTTCGTGTTGATAGCACATATTTGGTTCTGCCCCAATCTTCCGCTAAACCCATATAGGCTGCTTCCGTTTCAATATTAGCGAACGAACCATTGAGAGCCCGCTGCTTTCTTCCGATTACGTGAATAACTTCGACTTACGCTGGTACTTACACAGACATTTGAAAGAATGGTCCTCCAGTGCTCGCTTGTAAGTTCCGCACAAATCTTTCAAGAATGATATTAAAGAAGTCACATGATAACGCATCACCTTGTCTGAAGCCTTTTTTGGCATCAAACGTATAGCTAAAGTCGTTACCGACTTTGACAGAGCAGAGAGCGTTCTCCATCGTCATTTAATACAGGCGAACACGGGCTTCTCTAGAAATTCTGTTACATGCGGCTTTGAAATCGATGAAAAGATTTGGACCGCTTGAGCTTTTTCCAGGATCTCGCGGAATGTGAAGATTTGGTCAACTGTGGTCTTTCCTTCTGAAACCGCTATGATAGAGACAAATTAGGTGTTGACGAAGGGTTTCAGATGTGTACGCAATTTGGCAGGTAAGAACTTGTATCCGATGTTGAAAAGACGTATGCCTCTATAGCTGGCACAGTTGTGGAGGTCTACTTTTTTGTGGATCGAGCATAGACTCTTCTGACCAGGTTGGTACATACTCTCCACAAAGTCATTTCCGGTAAGCCGTCAGTCCTGATCATTTGTTGGATTTCAGCTTAGATATTGCTGTCCTTACTTCGTTCTAGTCAGGTTGATGGACGTTTTGGCTATCACCACCTATGTTGGATGGTCTACTGTACCTAACGGCGGGATGGACTGCTTCCCTCAGTCAATAGAAAAAGTTTTTCCATATTCACAGCACTGAATGTGACTCTACTACAAGGTTTCCTTCTTCATCTCTACAGGCCTCTAAACGGGTCTTCATGCCCTGACACGTTCTCTTTATCTGTTGGTATAGCTTTCGCATGTTATTCCTGGAGTACAACTTCTCAATATCTTCGATGGTGCGCTTCTCTTTTTTATTCTCCTAGAGAAGCCGATGTTGTTCCCATCGTACTTGTAGATCTCACGAGCGGCTCTCGTCATTCGTTACTGCGCCGCCTTGTACGCTTCTCGCTTAGCCGCATATGCTTGCCGGTATTCTTCATCAAATCTGGGATTTTTTTGAGGTGGTCGGGTGAACCCAACATATCAGTTGCGGCATCTCTGTTGGAAATGTTAGCAGCGTTGCCAGTGGCCTTCGTTACGTGATTCTGGCGATATAGGACTTGTTGAGAGATTTCGGGATACACGTTCGGCGAAGATTCTAGCCTGGATTCACTGGATTCACTCGCAATTGCAGCTTTTCTCCTTTATATCTTCTCACAGTAGTTCTTCTTCGTTGTGGTGCTTTGGAAATCTAAATGTCTTCAACAAGGTGGTGATACGAGTCAAAGTTGTCTGCCCAGACTGTTCGTCCTTACATCTATCGCAAAGTGATCAATATAGCGTTTAATGATCCGAAAACCGTCATGTCCCCTTGTGTATATTGAGATGAGGAAACCGTGTGCTTCCTATAAGAATATTTTGTCCTCCCCGCAAAGACAATCAGCCTAAGGCCGTTGCGAGACATTGTGTCGTGGAGGTTATGCTTTCTAACTGTCTAGGTATTCTCCTTTCCTATCCTGGCCTAGTAAGATTTTAACGTCATATTTCGGGCGTTACTCATACGTCTTGTCATGGTGCTCGTAGTAATATTCTACTATGCTCAACACTCACGCTTATAAATTTGGGTGGTCAATACCCGTTGGGTAAGACCGGCCACGGACCACGAGGTGCTGAAATATTTTCATAGTTGCAGCTGTTAAATTATTGTTGGTAATGAAACAGAAAGGTGCTAAGTATGAACCAACAAAAACTACATTGGCAACTGAGCCTCTACCTAGTTTCCAGAAACCATGGATCTGAAATCTATCGCTAAGCAACACAAATCAGAAAAAAAATCTTCAATCTTCCGCCAAATATTTTTCAGCTTCGGAAAGTTTAAATCTCTCTCTACACGACCGTCCTTTAAATTATCACATTAATTCATGGCGCATTGCAATTTAGGATTAGGAAGTACCGCCTTTTGTCGAGGCGAATCCTACAAAAAAAAACCCACTTGACGACCTCCATCACCTTGTAGACCCAACACGACATCCTCAACACACGTGAGCCTCTTGAGACTAAGCTGAATTTTGATGTGTTTGCTAAGCCCATCATCTTATACCGGATGCCACAAAAAGTTTCCAATCCTTTCAGGAGTAAATTCCAAGTACTGACACAATTCAAAATAAAACTTCCAAAGTTATCTCTTGTCATGTACGAGTACATATGTTACGTATGTATCTGGAGGTTCTCAGGAAAGGAGAATGGAAAAAAAAATTCGTAATCCAGGGACTCCTGGATGAGGTACCAACAGTTTGTCCTTTTAAATAAAAATGCTAAGTAACTGTGATATTTTTCTTCCAAGAACCTGGCCGACACCTACCGTTCTCTCACGTTCCATCCGGTGTACCATTAAAAGGACATAGTTACTCGTGCTGGCTCAAAAAATCTGATGCCTTTGGATAGCGATTCTTGGAAAAAACTTATCATTTCCCTGAATTCTCCAAGATATCGGTTTTCTACGCACCAAAATCATCGTTTCCAAGTACGAGTAATACCTTCAAAATCTTCACTTAAAGTTCTCCAATCTAATCGATAAACCATTTCTCAGAAGTGGATATGGACAAGGACATCTTCGATGGCGGCTACCCCCTGTCGAAACTTCTGGATCGTTATCCACCGAAAATATGGTGACTGTCGAAAATACATGCAAACATCTCAATGCCATAGCATACATACTCGTACATATGATATTTGTACTTGGTAGCGTTTCAACTTTTTCGAAATCAAATTCAGTTTAACCCCTGACTAAGGATAGGCCTCCTTCTCCGCCCTTCTAACAAATTCATTAGACATCACAGCGGTGTGACCTGCCTACCCTATCTGGCTCTAATTCTGACTTTTTAATTGAAATTCTTTTAGTTGTCATGGCGGAAACACTGAGAATCCCTTAATTTGCACAAATTGAAAAATTCGAAGGAAACACAACACACCTACTGTCACAGTCGGAGAAGAAAGGTAGAAAGGACATTCTCCGGATACCTGGTGGTGTATCCGTATCCAGATCCGTTTCATCCAAAAGATGGAAGTTGGAAAATCTCTATTAAATTTTACCGAAAACAGTTTTGCACCTTTTTGGTGCGCGCATCTTTCGGTTATTCCGTCCACAGATATTATCACATGAATTAATGAAAATTAGTTAAAAGTTTCTGTTTACACAGATGTCTGCGCTGGTGCGTGCTAGTGTGCGTATTATACGATCATATGACAATTATGTTGGAATGCAGAATATGATTAGTCGGCATATGGTGTTTTCTGTTGATGGCGACATCAGTTTACCTTTTATTTTCGAAAAGGTTTCAAGTGTTTTGCTTACACCTGGTGGGAAGGATTAATTTGGTTAAATGGTGCAGAATTAATTTGATGACAGACAGTGTGATGGAGAGGAAGGATTTTACTACCAACGGGGTTAGATAAAAGTCGTTAAAGCTGGAAACGGAACACAAACTGAGATAGTGGTTTAATTAAATCTAATTTTGAAGTTTACCACCTTCAAAGGGGACAAGCGGGAGTAATAAACAAAGCAGAAAGGAGAAATAACAAAACAAACAACAAAGAAACAACGAATATTTAAGATAAGAGGAATTTTATGGTGTCCTTGACAGGAAGTGCTTACTTTAAACGGTGACACTTGCTACTGTATGCATAGCGTGGCTGAAGCCTTTATGATGATTACATAATTCCAAAGCGTTTTAAGTCATGCAAATGTTGATTTATTATGTGCTACAAGTCATGCTACAAGATTGTGCTTGTTTAGTGTTTATTTGCAGTTAAACTTATGAAAATATCCTGAGTACTTAAAGCGGCCAGCAGTTCAGCTAATACCCCTTGACCTTAAGACACGAGTACCTTGTGTTTGTGCGTTTTTATGGATTCCTTGTTTTACGAGGTGTCCTAACAATGAGCGGTGTTTTTATTTTCAATTAGGGACAGAGGGAGTGCTACTCCGACACATAAAATTCGACATAAATGGGCATCATTGAGTATCAGATTTTCCGGCAAGTACTTACGAGTATTTTGATCCAGTTCTAGGTCCCTTAAGTCTACATATATTGGCGTTCATTATCTTCTCTGACAAGAACCTAGTGACAGGCAGTTGAGTCGGAGTTCGGTGAAGATAGATGAGTCTCATATTCAATATTAGGAACTCAGGCTATGAGCAACAACAAGATAACGAGATATGACATTGGGTGAAGAGCCAAAAACCGAAAAGGGAATGAGCAACACAATGGTACTCAAAATAATGCACATTAGTGGACAATTCCTATGCTTGAACCAACATGCCCCTTCGGACACCTCGATCGCTAGCTAGCGTTCCCGGTTACACAGTTGAGTCCCCCCTCCAACTGCCATCGCCACCCGTACAGTGTTGCCTTACAGGAGTGGAATCATAGATCCTTTAACCTGGAGCACTGTTGTCCATTCGATGAGGTATCCATCTTAATCACTGTTAGCGAAGTCTTTTATCCAGATCCACGTCGTTTTACAGACGATATGGTTCTTCGTTATATCTTGCCTTTCACACTCTACGAGTATCAACGTAGACGTTGACAAATAAATATCATAAGAAGGATATTCATTCGCTCTTTAAAGTGCCCCTGTCTCGGCGACGTGCAACAGGAAAGGGGATGATGAGTGTCTTGTGTAGTGCCTTCTTCGTTGCCAATAGATAGAACGGTTTCCTCCAGCTGTTCCTGAGATTTCCGAAAACAGTGGGAGTTTTCATTCGACATCCTGCATAGTGAAACGAGCTTCGCTGGGATGCAAAGATTAGACATGTCTCTGTATAGCATCTCTAAAGACACTTTTATGCAATCTTCAAATCGAAGAAGATGTGGCGGGTTTCGGTCTGGTATTTTCAAGTCTTCAGCCGCAGAGTGAAAATTTTGTCGATGGTAGATTTAGCTGGTGCAGTTATATGGACCTATAAGGTGGTTGACGATCGGTTTGAGACGTTCATGTAATACGGCAGCAAGGATCCTGCATGTAACGTTCAATAGACTTATACCCTAGTAGTCCGTGCAGTTCAGGGGGTCCCCTTTCTTCAGAACTAGGAAAAAAATACTCAAATTCCACTCAGCCGGCATGCGTTCCTCTGACCTAATTATACATATGAGGTAGTGCGTGCATTTCCTCCAGCTTTATAGACCTGGTTGACTAAACCCTCGGATACAGAAGGTTTGTTAGATTTTAGCTATCTTTACTTCGTATTGGGCAGGTGAGTTTTCGCTGTCGCCCAGATTGAATGGTGTATCCTAGCTGACAGCGGTATTGTCCTTATCCCCATCGCTTAGCAGTGAAGTAGTTCTTTCAAATTTTTAGCACGGACTATGTCTCAACTACGATATTCCCTAGGTCGTTTTTGAGAGCTTCGTTTCTGGCTTTGCTGTCCTGACACGTTCTTTTTACCCTCTGGAAAAATTTCCGAACCTCATTCCTACAACTGAAGGCATCTCTCAATCTCTTCAACTTTGCGCTTGTCGAACTCCCCCTCTCATCCATGCTGAGAAGTTTGTGTTCGATTTTGCTGCTACATTTCGACAGCAGCTCTCAGTTTATAGCTGATCCTCATTAGATCGGTATGGATCCTATTTGGCTGGAAGCGCACCACTGCATTTATCGTCGAACCATGTCTTCCTTGTGCGTGGTCATCTGTGAAACCTAGCAAAAGAGGCGGCATTTCTGATGGCCTCCTTGTTGTTGAAAAGTTAATATAAGAGAGGTTGAGGGAGACGCTCCTGCGATCTCTCAAGATTGTTGTCGCCAGATGTTAGGCCTCCTCGGAGTATTTTCCTGGCGCTGTACTGCTTTTGATATCTGCGATCGTACTTTGGCGACTACTTGATAGCACTCCGAGTCAACATTGTCGGAATGTGCGGGGATCTTGAACACTGGATGCGTGTCTTACACCTACTGCGTTGTGATCAATCCGATTTATTGTATTTCGTTTCGGAGACCGAAATTTGCCCGCTTGGATCTTAGGATGTGGGAAAGGTGTTTGCTACGACGATGTTCACTTTCAAAGCCTATCAGCCCAAGTCCGCTTCGAAATATTTCCTACTTCTATTTTGGCATTAAATTGACCAAGTACAATTTTTACATCGAACTTAGGACACTGCTCATAGGTGCCCGTAAAAGTCTTCCTCTGTAGCGTCATCCTTCACCTCCGTTTGGGTGTGCCCCCATATACGTAAATCTGATGTAACTGAGTTAAGCTCTGATACGGATTGCCACCAGTCGCTCGTTTTAAGTCTACAGCGCATGATTTTATTCTTACGCCTGCTTCCAATAACAAACACATCAAAATATGCGCTGCGTGCATTGGATGGAAACCAGCCAAACTAGCAATGCTGAAAGTCATAATATTAGGAATAGCTTCCTGGATCACTTTCGTAAGTAGAATTGATCCAGCCATCAAGATGGTTACAGCAAGCAAGCCTTTCAAGGCTCTCCAAGAATACGCAAAAGTCGTGTTCCTACGGGCATCGTAGAGCAATGGGGAGAGAAAGAGTTTCACAAAAAACGATCAACGATCCTTTTTCCAATAGATGGTGCAGGTAACAGCAGAATGCAGGTATCAACATATGCACATAAATTTCTGAACTGATTGGATTCATTCAGCGTGAGCTGAGGACTTTATTGTCAATAGAGTCAGCTCTTTCAAGATCTATTAGGTATTAACCTAGAAGATATGTACGTGCTCTCAAGTGAAAAACCATCGAGTGTTGGATCAAGAGGACACCCAAAAAAGTACCTGCGCAAGCCAAGTCTTTGGTGGGAAGACTCGTATTAACTTAATGAAGCAGAACAAGTTTGATCCAAGTCAGATTCAACCATAAGTTCACACAATGTAAAATGAGCAGCAGCAGAGCTAAGACTATCTATTGTCCTAGCGCTGACAGTTATAAGAGCTGAAAGTCTGATCGAAAATCGAACATAAAGTGCACGACAAATGACGTTGACGGGTAAGCCATACCTAAGAGGATACATACTAGAGCGCACGTGTAGGTTAAGCAGAAATAAGCAAGCATTGGCATAGCTTCAAGACGATGTTATATATAACTTTGATCATCAGTTTAGACTACGAGCGGGTAAGTCGAGCTGGTATTTAGATCTTTCGATAAAAGATGGATCATTTTATTTCACGCCTAGTGGATGAGAACTTTTGAAAACGACGGTCTTTTAGGCGGAAATTTGGAAGGGGTCATCCTCAGCCAATCTGGGTCCAACTATCATTGAGGTATGTCAACCACGGCTACATGAAGCTTCGGGGAGTACAGATTAGTATCTAAAATACCAGACTCGCTGCCTAAAATCCCACTAGCAGCTTCAGCAAAAGTGTTGAGCATATCGCCTTTATCTAGGAGCCATGGCTTGTCCCTAATTCATCGCGGGGGTAAGGTTACTAAATTACAACATATCCTACCTGCCAAGAAAACACCGTACACTAAGAGAAGTATCTTTGTCAGATCAGAAATGAATCCCTCTTTGTTTTCGCATTATAGCACAAACTAATTCACAGTAACACTGCTCACCATCAAGGACGATAAAAAGATATAGTTCGCATCTGGTTAAAATGAAACTGCAATGCCGACTAGGAATCAAAGAAGATCTACAAACCAGAAGTAGAAAAAACTCAATGTAGGTTCAGGGGTTGTTTTTGCGAAAAGATCACCGGCACAAATGAATTATCGAATCAAGTTTATTGAATTCTGAGCGTACTCAAGTACCCTGGTGTTACCTCAGTTAACTATGCAGAAGAGTCATTATAAAGACTCACTTATCTGGTTGCACTTCAGCAACCCACATCAAACCTATTTGGAGAAAATCTTCCCACACTCCCTAGATACATTTTTTGTGTGGAACAGCTTAAATGAGCAGTTTGTAGCTTCGAGCCTTACAAGACCGTGCGACAGGATGCTGAATCTCGTTGGCAACTACAGAATTTTTTGTATTCTGAAAGTCCGAATAGTCTGGATTGAACTAACCTCAGTTTTTGTATCCTTCCATGAGTTTGTCATCCTACTTGTTATCGACCTTCAAGAGAATCTTCGAGGTCTACATCAAGTAACGTCTCACAGGATAATGTCGAATTGCCAGCATGCCCTCCAAAAGGTGGAAATCGTAATAGACTTCCCCAAGCTACCCATTGGAGGAGAACTACTATCTTTGAATGTGGTTTTCCTCGATACCGAGAGATACTGGACGTTCACACCTTCTCGATCATCAAGAAGTTGGCATTTATGGCTCAGTTTGTGGCTTGATCCACTTAATTCTTAGAGTTGTAAATGCAACAGTTGGTCGCCGCTCTGCATCATAAGAAAACAGTCCAAGGAGTTCTCTATTATGGAACCTCGTCCACAGTGAGCTGCTTAGTAAATTAAAGGACGCAGGATGTGATGTGGCAGCTTACGTCACTCGTCATGTGTGAGGCAAATACTAACGAACACGCCCTAATATTTACCAGAACGCCTCTGGCATACTTTCCACTTAAACACGTAGCCATGGCCTTACCATAAATCCAGACAAAATGGAACTGATCTTTTTCATAAGAAGAATTAAGACAACCAGAGCCATCCCGCAGACACTCACCTGAGTTTCTCAAGTAGTGCCCGGTATCCTGGACCATATCACGCGTGTGAATTCCATTTTCGCTTATAGCAAAGCCATTTGGTCGTTTGCACTGGAAAGGCAGAATTACTCGTGCATTTATTAATTTTTTTTAGACAAAAGCTTAACGAGCAATTTCTACTTCACAGAGGATTCTAAGAAATCTAAAGGCAGTATAACGGGTCAAAGATTTTACGTGAACACCTGTCGAGAAGACTTAATTCCACGGGATGCCCATTCATCCGTGGGAGCAAGGATACGCCTTGCCATCGCTCTCCATGAATTTACTTTGATACTAAAGCAGAACTTGTGTTGGAGGCACAAGTTCCGCCCTTGGAAACCTCTTACTGATCTTAGCGACACAGCACCCAGTACTTATTGTAACCCTACATTGGGTCAACCAACAGAAAGACCCTTCCCGCGATTTGGATTTAAACCACAGCCACCATGATGCTCCCTCCCACTAGTTAGGCCCGGACCGAAATCCGGGCTTCTTATGGTACCGCGATTTAAGTCCTGGTAGGGACTACTGGTGATCCTGCCGCTAACAAGACAGATAACCGGCCGCTTGTAATTGGTCAAATCGTAGCAACCTTCAGTGGCGTCATCTGAAAGCCGTTACGATAAGACCAGTACTTTGCTCTGCTCTGACAACGTCACTGATGGGCGAAGCCTAGATAATTGCCAGGGCATCCAAAGGCAGTACAGCAGGACTTTTGCATACACAAATCTTTCAGTCACCCACACACTTTATCGTCTTCCAACAAGACCTCTCAGCTATTGAAAAGGCCATATCTCAACGATATGGCTAGGCAGCACAAATTCGAATTTTTGGACCCCGGGACACTAGAACGTCCCAGGGAATTGCGTTGTTGATAGTCTGGCCAGATTTGGAACAAATATTAGGCAGCCAAACAGCGACAAGCCACTAATGTCCTATGTCAAACAAATGTCAAACGAATACATTTACTAGCCAGTAAAAGCTGGACTCATCGAGACAACTATGAGACATACCATAAAGGCTGATATGACCTGTTCTCCTGTTCTCAAATTCAGGAGAAGAGGCATCTCCAAACTAGAAAATCACAGGACATTTTGTCATTGGAAGACATGCGCGGCAACTGAGTGCTCTCACAACCATATCCACTGCTTTGGAATGCAACAGAATGGAATCCTTAGGCAGATACTATATTACTTCCAATATCGCAACGACCTCTGCTCTACAGAGATCACAGATCGTCTCTTGGTACCAGCGTAGATGCACCATCTCCTGCTTACGCTCTCCTTATGGTACGAGTATCACAATGGACTTAGAGCTGGTCTAAGTGCACCTCAACGAGGAACTCTCTAACCTCACCTAAACTTGGCGGAGATTTTCAATGTATTAGGAACCGGTTAAATGAGTAGCTCTTCCGAAGTCTCTCTCCTAGGAGCAGCTTAGGAGATACATAGATAAACTGTAGAGCATGAGGGCCTTTCCTACGTTTTTTGTCAATTTAGGACTGCATTCCACGACTATCAACCCAGCCACCCAGAATCTTTGTTGGCTTAAGGCCTTGTTTCCCTGCATAAATGTGCAAAATACATTTTCAAATCCAATTCTCCACGTGCGACACCTGAGAAGTAGATCATACGAGTATACCATATACACCAGATCCTCCTTAAAACTCGTAATCCTCCGATTTGAGTAGAAAAGAAATAAATAGAAAGCTAAATTGCTTTCTAACTGAGCACTTGCTCCTTACATTCTGCCACGCATCAGGCAGCCATCTCTCTCGCAAAGTGTTCTCTCTACAACTCACGAATGTTTATGACATCTCCTGTAGCTAAAAATGACATTTTTTCCATCCAACTCTAAACGTAAAATTCTACAATTTAAATTTAAAATGTTCTACTGTCTTAGTTTTTATTCTTGCGTTACGGCATTCCACATATGCACGACTATAAAGCGTAGATACACCGTCCTGGTACCACTGAAGACAATATTCTCCGCAATAAAACTGCCGAAAATTCCTAGTCGTCCTCACAACGTCACATTTTATACGAGCAATACTGCTCGTACTCCAAGGATGGAAAGTTCCCGCCATCCCTAAATACTTAGCAAACCGAAATTTGAAATTCCGTCGAAAAATATTCTCAAAAATGCCATAACCTAGGAGGACCCCCCTGTAAGCCGTTTGGGCTTACAAGTGGAATTATCTCAAATTGTATGGCTGATACCGTCACACGTTCACTAGGGAACCATGTCCCAGCGTTACTCAGACGGGTGAAAATTTTCACTTAACCAGTGATGAAAATGTTAACACAAAACCCATCAACATCGACTAATTAGACCGCCGGATGCGTGCATCACCTACCGCCATTTCAACCAACCGACACCATCGTAACCACCGTAACCACCACCTCTATTGATGGAAACGAGGATGAAATTTGATTACTTCAAGCCTTCGTCAGCCTTTGTCGGAAAAAAGCCCAAAATGTGTATGTCATTCTGGCATGGAATCACAATAGTCCGGTCCTGGTCTCAATCTTTGTCGCAGTCCCGGTCCCGGTCCCATTCTGGAGTTTTTATCTCGTCATCGTAACGCCATCATCACCATCATCTGCTGTTTATTCTGCTAATAGAATGGTCAGTGTCAATATTTGTACGCAATAAAGTCAAAATGTTATTGTACGTCGCACTGAGAGGACAAACAGACAGACCAACGGACGACGGTCGTATCTGTAAAATACGGTCACGTTTAGACATTAAGATACGAATACGAGTACATACCTACTTTGGCTAACAGGAGCAAATGGGAAGCAAAAAGGAAATTTTATTGTCCCGAATCTTGAATTCTGATAGCGAGGACGAGAAAATGATTGCTGCCCAGTGGCCAATGGGATGTATCCGTAACAGTTGTCGTATACCGTGTATTACATTCCACTTTAAGGATACTCGTGCGTATACGTACGCGTACCCGTACTTGAAAGGTTTTTTTTTTATTCCTTTTTTTTGTGTCATTGGTCCTTGGGTTGGAAATTTTTTGGAAGAAACAATTTCCAGTGTGCGTTTGATGTCAAGAGCGCTTATGATGATTTCAATCATTCAAATGTGTTTTGGGGATTTTATTTTCTGAAACGAAGGACATGTAGAGATGGAGTCTCCATTATATCCTCTTCATTTCATCTTCCTCCCTACCAACCGACCGACTGTGTTGGTTTTTCTCTTTTCCTTCTTGGTGGCAACAAAGCTGTCACTTTGCCGAATTGAGACTATCCGATTCGTACCCTCCAGATGCGGATTAAGAGTTCATTTTGAGAGGCTATCTCGCGTGTGTTTCTGCTGTTGAATTGCTGTTACTCAGTTTGAATCCTTGAGAATAGTAGGGTACTCTAAAAAAGAAAAAAAAAAGGGATGAAATGATTTGTGACTTCACAAAGTCGCTTATTGCGAATCGATTTAGCGCACATACTCGTGTCAAAGGAACGCCCGTAATCCATTGACAGCTGGAGATTGTTTAGATGTATCCAACAAGCAAGCAATGCAAATGTTCACCCCAAAAGGGTTGGCGGGGTTGAGGTGGTTGGTTTACGGTTGGCACACGTGCGTGAAATCAATGATTAGCCGAGCTCTGATCTATGATGTTGCTTCTGTGACTGTGACTGTTGTATCGTCGTCAGATGGTGGAAAATTGTAAAGACAAGTTTGGATATGGCATCGAGACATAGAAGGAGTGATGATTCTGAGTTTGATGTAGAATTCCAGATTTGAACTTAGCGATTGTTGAAGGATTTGAGAAGGGTCTAATACTATTGTTGGTTTCGAATTGAAATAGTATTTATAAATTTCTATAGATGGTCGTGTTGATGGTACAACTGAGAGTGGAAGTCGAATTGTGAAAAGGTTGTACAATTACCCATACCAAGGACCTTATCAAAAAAGATTTTCAAAATTGTTTGAATAGATTCTAAGGGAGCTAAGTAGGTGTAAGGACAAATTTCAATGGACAAATCTGTGCGAAGAAGCCTTTGTGGACTAACATAAAAGTAGGGCCTACCAGTGCTAGCCCTGTGAAGTAGTGTGCTGATAAGTAAGCATAAACAGTTGGGTAGTAACCTACTCGTATCATCAATTGGCTCGACCCACGCGATCCACAAAGGGAAAGGGAGGTTTAAGGAGAAGTAAGGCTGTGGAGTAAACTTATTGAAATTCTTCCTCAGCATTGTCGCAGGAAACACTTTATCAGAAAACAATTTGGGAGACCATTCAAATAAAAGCGAGTATCAGGAGTTTCCTTCTGTCCTCTCAAAATACCTTGAGTTTCTCTAGTAACAGTTTTTTTGTTTGAAATATCTCGATAATGACTCTATCTCCACTACCTATCGGTTGAAGTATGCTCTCACTATTGCCACCTTATCTGGACAACTGGTTCATCATAAACGTGTTTTCGTTTCTGTAAAACGATAGTGTGTGTAGGGTCAAATACATAAAAGCCCTATTTTTTCGAAGAAACCTTAGCTTCGCATAAAGACGATCTTTCTTTTGAACGACCCTGTAACACGAAAAAATAAAAACGCTTATCGGATCCTGCAAATGGAATACTTCGACTTTGAACCGGCCACATGCTTCCGACTAACTAGCGAATTACGACGAAAAAATTGTTGTAGGTGGTTCAAACGCCGAAACAGGAATGCAAGAGATCTCAGGACAGTTGAAGGATAGCATTCATGACACATGATCTAGTCTACTCACCTCAGCGTTCTCGAAAAATCTTGGCGATTAACTTATTATCAAATCGTCAACCAAATTGGTCATGTTGCGATCGACGCAAGGATCTCCTTCAGTATTAAGGAACGCTGTACCCATCAAGATGACCAAAGAAATGAAGTAGAAGACACACAGCCTGTGCTGAGGATATGGAAAGGCCATTTTGTCAAACTGTGAAATTGTAAAGGCGTTCCAAATTCCTCTGCCAGACAGAATCATTCAATTTGTGCGAAGAAAGTCAACATATCCGTTTACGATGAAGAAACATGTGTCAATGCTTAAGCCTTTGACCATCGACTCCTACTCTCACAGCCACGTGCTGAAGCCGGTGATCCTAGTACCATTGACTGAAGAAGGTAGGCTATATATGGTAAAACTTTATGAGAGTTCATTGGCAGCTGCGGACTAGGGCACTTCTCCTTCGCCAGCACCACGGCTCTAGTGTGTTTGAACTACCGGAGCCTAAGTCTCAAAGAGTCATGGAGCGTCGGATCTGGAGTAGAGAAGGCGGCGCAAGACACCTGAACAAGCAAACGGGGGTTCTCGTAACCTCTGCGGGGCTACTGCTACTGGACTGTTTAGGCAAAATTTTTGTACAGCGGTTTTATCAAGGACGTGGCCCTCTAGGTTGAAAACGGCACGTGTGGTTAACACACCAGAGACATCCTACCCAAAACATGGGCCGTCGGACCTGGAGTAGAGAAAGCGGCGTAAGACAACTAAATAGGAAAACGGCGGTAGTCGTAACCTCAGCGAGCCTATTGCTATTGGACTGTTTAGCTGCAGTCTTTGTCCAGCGTTTTGATTAAGGACGTGGCCCTCTAATTTGGAAGCTGTACGTAGGGTTAACGGACCAGAAACATCCCACAGTCTCGGGTTAGGACGAATATATTTGACAACAGCAACAAATGTTTTAAATGCAACGAATTTCGGCCTTGCACATGGAATGTTAAGACTCTTAGTAGACCACGTGCTGCCGAACAACTCCCGGAGTGCACAGATCGCTGTATGACAGATTTTACAACGCATTCTAACAAGTACGATGGGATTAGCTGGACAAAAGGTCGATGAAAAACTACGACAAAATGTCGTAATATTTCGGCATGGAAGCGACCGTCTCGTAACAATCCACATGAACGACAAACTCGGAAACATAAACCTGATTCGCGTTCTTGCCTCTGGAGAGGATAAGTTTATGAAGTGTATGATCCCATTAACCTTGTGCTAGGTGACGCAAAAGACATCACCCTATCGGAAGATGATATAATTTCGGCAATGGCGCCAAATGTCAATTCTACTTTGACATTTGTGAAGTAAACAGACACAAAACACACGTCAACAGGACATTAAACGCTGTACTCCTAAAGATAAAGATCGCGGATCGCAGCTCTAGTCGAAGATGTCGCGGAGGAGCCCGGAGTATCGACCAGGTGACGTGCCACGCAATTGTGTATCAATCATCGGCCTTTACAGAGAATTTTGGGAAAGACTGTAAGATGTTCCCTTACAAAGTGCAGACAGTAACATACATCAGCTGTTAGCTGTTGACCGACAAGCGCGTGTACCCTACGCTCAAGCCATCCTGAATCTCGACCACGAGGAAGACAACTTTTCATCGAAAATCATCATGAGCGAAGTGAATAAGCAAAATTATCGCTTCTGGGATACCGAAAATCCGCGTATAACCCACGAAGAGCCATTACACCCGCTCAAAATTACTGCATAATGTGCTGTTTACGCTGGAGGCGTTATCAACTGCTGTGGACAGCAAGCGCTACAGAGCCATGCTCAACGAATTTTTCCTTCCTCAATTCTAGGGTGGGACCTAAGGCGAGGTCTTCCTCTACTGCGTTATCCCTCCGGGTAAGATCCGAAGAGTCTCCGTGCCGGATCATTTGCTATACATGTCCTAGCCATCTCAGGCGACTGATGCGCAGTTTTCTGACTGCGTCGATATCGCTGTATAGCTCGTATAATTCGTTGTTCAATCTTCACCCGTCGATACTAACGGGACCGTATAGGTTTCTCTCGAAACGACTAAGGATATACGAGTATTCATCCGCTTTCGATAGAGTCCACGCTGCAGTGCAATAAAATAGGAAGGCGATTATCAAGGTCTTATATACCTATTGAGTCTTCTTAGCCTTTGGGGTAGCCCAAGGGAACAGCGATTGGTAAGAGTGATTCTTCGTTTTATTTCAGCTGAGGAGTTGTTAGTTGAGTTTTTAGCAGAGCCAAGGCCGACAAAAGACGGAACAGTGAGCGTTTTCAATCGTTATTCTGCACCAACGGATGGGCTTGGCAGGGATGCCAAAACCAGGCATGGCTCTGCATAGCTTTTCTCTTCAGATGCTGTCATATGCGGCCTTAAAATCGATGGAAAGATGGTTGGTATCAATTTGGATTTTTTGAGTTTTTTCCAGGATCCACCGGAGTGTGAACATTTGGTCGATTGTGGACTTTCCTGATCTGAAAACACAGTGATAGACGCCAGTCAGGTTGTTAACGAAGGGTTTCAGACGTTCTCGCGATCTCTTCTGACCAGATCTGAGAAATGAGTTAGTAAATACTTCCCACAATATCGTTTTCAGCAGCTTTGAAATAACTCGTCCCGTAAGCCGCCAAGTCTAGCTGCTTTGTTGGATTTCATCTTAGATATTGCTGTCCTTACTTCATTTTGGTGATGTCGACGTTATAGAGTCTGCGGCACGTTCTTTTAGTAAAACTTCTGTACGTTATTCTTGGGGTACAACCTCCCAATATCTTCGATCGTGCCCTTCTCGTGTCCTTTTTTCTTCTTCTGCACAAGCCGATGTTCTTCCTGTCTCCTCTGCTCGTAGACCTCACAAGAGCGGCTCTCGTCATTCGTTTCAGCGCCGCTTCGTACGCTTCTTGTATAGCTGCTTGCCTGCATTTTCCATCAAACCAGAGATTTGTTGGTTGTGGTCGTGTCTCTAACGGCACGTTGGGAGCGTTGCCACTGGCCTTCTGTACTGGATGCTGCCAGCATAGGAGTTGTTGAGAGGTTTCGGGATACGCGTTCGCAGAAGATTCTGGCAGTCTCTTGCGATTACAGCTTTTCTGCGTTATACGAGTATCTTCTCACAGTAGTTCTTCTTTGTTGTACCACTTGGGGATTCCTCTTTCGCACCTTGACAGCAACTGGGTTGTGATTGGAGTCCGGAACGTTTGGACATCCAGAATATTGGTGGCATGCCTTGCGTCTATCGCAGTGTGATCAGTTTAATTTAGCTTTTGGTGATATTGAGACCGCTATGTCCCTTTGTATGTATTGAGATGAGAAAACCGTGTGCTGCTATAGTGATATTTCGTCCCGCCGCAAAGTCGGTAAGCCGAAGTTCCTTGTCAGCTGTTATGCCGTGTAGGGCTTGCTTACCAACTGCAGTACTAAAGAGTTCTCCTTTCATATTGAATTTCATAACGGATGAAATTCCTTCCTTGGTCGACTTCGGCTGGGAAAAAAATGAAATTGCAATTTTCACAGATGGCTCAAACTAGAGGAAGAAACAGGATCTGGAATTCGTATTTCCTCAGAAGAGCCAGAAGTAAGAGTGTCTATAAGACTATCGGGCGCAAGCAGTGCCTCCAATCAGAGGTTCTGGCTGTCCTCACGGCGGAGCTAATGCAGATGAGATCGGTATCCGAAAGAGATATCGCTATCTACATCGATAGCCAGGCCGCACTCAAGGCAATGGAATCAACCAACGTCAACGTCGGATACAGTCAGAGGCTGTCGCACAGTGCTCAAGGCACGGATGCAGTTAGAACCAGGTAAGGCTGTGCTGGGTGACAGAACACTGCGGTAGTAAAGGAAATGAACAAACGGACGAGCTTGTAAGAAAAGAAGGGCTACTCGACAATAGTGAGGTTGCTAACATCAAACCACCACCCCTTTGCAAAGTGAGGGGCGCTATCAAGGGAAAACTCACAAAGGCTGGTAACCAAAAATGGTCTAGACTTGAAGGACACGGGGTATCCAAGGCTCTCTGGTCGCTTTTTGACACCAAAAGATCTAGGAAGTCAATAAAAATAAACATGGATAAGCCGAGGAACCATGACAGGACACTGTCACCTGCGGCAACACGAAAAGGGACTTAAATTGTCAGACACGGATGTTTTCAGATTCTGCGGTAACCTGCAAGCTGCGAGGCAATATCGCGTAGTCGAGGAAAATTTTTAGAGAAATACTTTTTCGAAAACCAAGAGGAAATGTGTAGATGGCACGAACTTCAAAGGTCTTCTTGGCTTTTGCAGGGAAATTGGGTGTTTCACCAGGGCGATTGTTTAGATTTTTACCATTTGAAGATAAATTCAACTGGTTCCCCAGGGATCGCGATGGCCCCGTTTCGGTGCCTTATGTCTGTGTGATGGCATATCCATCATACCCCTGTTTAACCTAACCTAACCTATGTACGGATCATTCCATCGCACTTCCTGTATGGCGGTGATATATGAGTGATAGCAGTCAAGGGCCTCAGCTAATTGTTTAGCTGCACGTGGCCTGTTAAGGATCCGAACATTCCACGCAAATCCGAAGGTCGTTGTCGTTTAAACGTTTGCAAGGGTAATCAACTGTGAATCCGTTTTTATCAGAGGCTATGGGTTTGGTCGCCATATATTTTTAATCCTTTCCGTATAATGTTGTGAGCCCTATGAAGGCGTAGGCCAGTGTTATACTACTGGCAGAGCATGTCCTTACCATTTTTGCCTGTCATGCAGTTACCGGGAACCACCACTGGGATGTGATGAAAGCACTTCGCTACGAACTTGATTATTACACTGCTGTCCCAATTTAAGTTAAAGGACCAATCAGCACGTAGGTCCCAACCAAAAACACTAGGAAGTATTAATAAATGTTCATGAAAAGAAATTTAGGTGTTTGGCCTTAATATGTGGACTAAAGGCATTTTAAGGCACTCGGAAAATTCCGGTATTTAAGGCAGGGTTGCACGAAGAAGGTCGGTTTTACTTGTTTTCACGTAAAACAAAACATTGACCTTCCGGATCTCAGGAATGCCCGGTTTGGCATTTAGAATCCACCTGAAATACGACTGGAATACCCACCTACCTACTTTGTTCAGAGAAGCTATGCAAATCATCAGTAACTGCAATATTCTCTGAAAAAGAGGAATTACAACTTGTGGAACATGAAATTAATTCAAATACCTTTCCTGCATTTCTAATTCCCAGATGGATTTCCAAAAATAAGAAGCAGTCACATACGCCAACTTCGTCCCCTTCCCACACACAGAAGGAAACAATTTTCTTGTGAATACAATAAATAGAAGTAATTTGGCAAAGAAATATTAGAAGAAAGAATGGAAGGGATCCTTTGTAACAACCTGAAAGGTCTTCGCTTTCATTGGATTGAAAGGTTAACCAAACATCGTCAAAGCAGTAATTCATTCCTCCCTCCATTAGGGTGCTGATAAAAATGCCCACGTGTTGCCACGTTTCTTTCTTCCGATTCCAACTGGCCTAATTGAAAATACAGTAGTTTATCCTCGTAGCACACTCATGGATATATGCCAGTCTCGCTGCATTGGTTTCACTTCATATTTGATGAATAAATTTCATTTCCATTTCACTGTATCCCCCCCGCCCCCGCAAAACTTACGAGCAATAAGCCCACCTAGCACTATTTATGAATCGGAAAAAAAAAAAACATCAAATAGAGAATTATCGTAGCAATTTTCTCCACAATTACCTGGGCACACACGAACGAATGCATACCTTCATAGCTGGATAGGTAGTATATCAGCAACTCAACAATTTATTGAAGCCTTCATGGGTAAACCAGCATTTTCGTAAAACCAATTTGCCCCCGGAAGCAAGTGAATATATCAATAATTCCCTCCAAACACCACCCCGACAACCCGGACCGAGACATGAGGAAGGTTTTCGTATCACTCTTCTGGAAAATTATTCTCCGAAATACAATATGAACACAACGGATCGGTGAAATCCCCGGAACTGAGCAATAAACAGAGAAAAACACAACTTGAGTATGCAAATACTACAAAATGCGCACTCAGGACTATGACAACGTGTGCACACATAACAGGAATCGCGGTTTCTGTTTCCTACTTGGTCCACACCACTCTCTACATTACCTGTTTGCGGTTTTATTCGGTCAATTTAACCGGATACCGGGTATTCTCGGGGGTACCGGCCCAGCTCTGTTCCTAACAACTAATGTCCTTTGCATAAAAAAAAGGACCAACAAAAAAAAAAAGATGGAAAATACTAAAAACCAAATTGCCATAGGATTTTTTGTGCTTTCAAGGATCATACTTTACATGTGGTGACACATGCACAGGATATACGGACTACGGAGAACGAGAGTAGGTATAGTGTGTGGTTCACATAAAAAATCTAATGAGAGAGAAAATTGTATTTACTGCTGATATGGAAGGACTCTTATTTTAAAAGGTAGCCTTAAAGAGCCAACGCAAACAAGGACGAAATGTAATTTACTTAGAGTGCCAAAGTAATGGAATTAAACTAAGAAGCAAAAAAAAAATTTCATAACAGCATATACGGATACCATGGACGAATGCGATGCGAAAAATTTAAAGCAATCTTTAACGGGGGTTTTACACAGGCGAGGTCCTACAGGAAAGGAAGTCGCATCAATAATCCGCTCGTAGGTGGTATTGTGCAATGGAAGTCTTTTAGGTTAATCGATCGTAAGCATCTTGGGCCATTCAGTTATCTTTTGGGCCGTGTGTTGTGATCTATCCTTACGATGATGCCGGGGTATTTTAAGATGAAATTATGGTAGGTTGGGTTGGATGGTTCTCCGCCATATTTGAAAGGATTCACTAGGCCCATTGAACATATGAGCAGAAGCCAAAAATATTCGTTGAAGACTGTCCTTTGGACAAATGACTGACTTTACACGCCAGTCACTTGGGAATACTACTTAGTCCAATACTTAGTCATACGGCAAGAATGTACGCGTATGTGCCTGTAAAAGTTTATGTATAGCAAGTTGGGGCTGTCAGTTTAGATGGTGCACTGTTTTCTAACGGGCGGTCCAAATACAAGTTTCTTTTTGTAAATCTTGACTGACAGTCAATATCATGCCTCCGCAAAATGAAATGAATCTGTTTACGATTGAACACTTACGAGTACTTACTTAGGCGGCGCTAAAGTCCGGGGTGGACCTGGGCCTCAACCAATAAGAGTCTCCAATTAGTGCGGTCTTTGGTAAACTGCCCCCAGTTGCGCACTCAACCTCCACACGCGCGCGCCACATAAGACTAGGCCTTTTCCTCTACTGCGTTGTCCCTTCGGATTAGAGTCGAAGATTCTGCGGGCTGGAGCGGTGGTCCATGTCATGCGGGTGGAGCTCTACATGTCCATGTCATCTCAAACGCCCAATGCGCAGTTTTTTGAGCAGGTCGATGCCGCTGTACAGCTCGTTGAGTTCATCGTTGAATCGTCTCCTCCACAACCCGCCAACGCATACCGGACCAAATATCTTACGAAGAAGTTTTCTCTCAAAACGATCAGGAATATCTTCAACCGCTTTAGAAAGGGTCTACGCTTCGGAACCATACAGGACTGAGATTACAAGCGTCTTATATAGAATTTCCTTGGTGTTCGGGAGAGTGCCTTACTACATAGTTGCCTTCTCAGCCCAAAGAAACAGCGATTGGCACGAGTTATTCTTCGTTTGATCTCTGAAGAGATGTCGTTTTGAGATGTGATAGCAGAGCCGATGTATACAAAGTCCCTGGCTACCTCAAAATTGTAGCTGTCAATTGTGGAATTTGACCGAATCGTCGATGTTGGGTGTCCCTTCGTGTTGACAGCAAATACTTTGTTTTGCCCTCGTTTACTTCTGTTTTTGCCGCTTCTGTTCCTATACTCGCGAACGCACCAGTGACAGATCGCTGTGTTCTACCAATAATTTCAATATCGTCGACGTATGCAAGCAATTGAACAGACTTTTGAAAGATCGTGCCTCGTGTGTTGGATTGCGAGTTTTGCACAATTCTGTCAAGTATAATGCTGAAGAAGTCACATGACAGCGCGTCGCCTTGCCTAAATCCTGATTTGACATCAAAGGTCTCGGTTAGGCCGCACAATACGGCAGACAGGATCTTATATGCCATATTTAGGAGACTGTTACCTCTATAGCTGGCGCAGTTTAGAGGCTCTCCTTTCTTGTGAACAGGGCAAACGATACTGAGGTTCCATACATTTATCTGACACAATCTCTACCAAGTCATCTCTTGCTGCTTTAAATAGTTCGACAGATAGGCTGTCCGGCCCGGCAGCCTTGCTCGACTTCAGTTTAGATATTGCTATCCTCACTTCGTTTTGGTCGGGTGTAAGGAATTCTTGACTTACATCGCCAATATTGAATGCTTCGCTCTGCCTGACAGCGGAATATCTGCGGTTTAGCAGTCTGCAGAAATAGTTTTTCCATATCCCCAACACTGACTGTGACTCTACTACAAGGTTTGCTTGTTCATCTCTTCAGGTTTCCGTTCGGGTCTTATTACCCTGACACGTTCTTTTTACTTTTTGGTAAATCTTCTGAATATTATTCCAGGAGTAGAACCTCTCTATTCCCTCGATTGGGCGCTTCTTATGCTCTTTCTTTTTTCTCCGGAGAAGCCGATGTTCTTCCCTCCTGTTTTGTTTGTAGAGCTTCCGAGCCACTCTCGTCCTTGTGTATAGCTCCGCTTTGTAGGCATGTTGCTTTGCTGCATGTGCTTGGCGCTCTTCATTTCTGATGGATTCTTGGCATCTAAGCCACTGGTCTTCAGCACTTGATGCTGGCTGCAAATAGCTTCTCGAGAGGTTGAGGAATACGCGATCAGCAAGTGTTCTGGCGGCTTGATGCGATTGCAACCGTTCAATGTTGAATCTCATCAAGTATTTCCCCGCTGTTGTGGAGTCTGAGATATCCGTAGACGTACCTTGACTGCAACTAGGTAGTAGTGCGAGTCTATGGTGGCCGCTCGGAATATTCGGGCATCTAAAACACTTGAGGAGTGTCTTACGTCGATCGCGACATGATCCGGGGTCCGCCATGTTCCCTTGTGAATATTGAGATGAGGAAACCGTTAAGTCCCGTAGCGAAATCGATTTGCTTAAGTCCGTTTCTAGACGTGGTGTCGTGTAAGCTATGTCTTCCGATTGTGCTACCAAAGATGTCCTCATTTTCAATTTTGGCATTAAAGTCGCCTAGGACATCGGACATTGCTCGTAGGTTTTGTCGAGGGCCTCGTAGAAAATCTTGTTAGCAGCATCGTCCTTTTCCTCTGTTGTGGCGTAAGTACATATAGGGCTGATGTTAGCGAATTTACCTTTGATACGGATTGTTATAAGGCGTTCACTCACGTGTGGAAAATTTAAGACTTTTTGCCTAAGTCTGCCGCTTACAACAAATCCGCATCCAAATACTTTTTGCAACGACAAAGACAAAAGGGCCGGTCCAAATTCCGAAGCCAATAACCAGCTTCGTGGATGTGAGTGCTGCCGTTGGCCCTTATTAAGAGCTCTGACTTAGTGTTGGAGATCCCTACAAACCTAGTTTTCAAGTAAGTTGCAGCAGGTCATATAGAGGTAGCACTAGTTCGACCTAACTGGAACTGTGGACGCCGCCGTTGATTCCATCCTCAGAATTTATCCGCTGCTGGCCGGAAACAGGAGAAAGTGCATCAGTGAGATGGTACTCCACCCCCCTCTATCGTCAACTGCCACCAACGATCATCCACAGAGGTTGGTTACCCCATCTCCAGTAGAGGTACCAGGCACCCAGATCACTCACCTCACGTGGAGGTGAGTTGTAGGAGTTGATGGTGTGAGGCTAAAGTGAGAACGTTTGAACAGCGTTGGAAAATATTACAAAAAAATTTCAGAAGTAGTGCTGTGTGCCTCAAAAAGTGCGTTTTTTGAAAAAAAGATTTGGCCGAAATGATACACCCATCGTGCCTGCTGTACGCAAGTTTGTGCAAAAAGGTCGTCAGATTGGCTTGCTTGCGGACAGCACTCACGGTTCCCGTCGTCCTACAATGCGTGCCGACGAGAATGTGGCTGCTGCGGCCGAGTATTCGACTCAATCTAGGAACATCGACTCTCCATCGATTCAAACAACTCAACATTTCACGTACTAGCCTGATGATCTGGGATTTTCGCTTACAAGGTCCAATTGACTCAGTAATTGAAGGCAAATGACCATTCGCTTCGTTATCACTTACCACTCCGAATTGGACGTCGAATTTGGCAAAAAAAATCATGTTTTTTCTGGCGTGGCGCATTTTCATCTCGCCGGCTATGTTAACAAACAAAATTGCAGCATCTGGGGATCGGAAAACCTACATGTCATTGTCGAGAAGTTAATGTATCCGCAGAGAGTGACAGTTTGGTGCGGATTTTAGAGTGGTGGCATCATAGTCACGGTCAACGGTGAGCGCTACAGAACTATGATTACCGAAATTTTGTGCGCTTAAATTGAAGACATTGGCTTGGAAAATTTTTGGTTTCAGCGTAATGGCCTTGGCCATGTCAATTGGCCACCTCGGAGCTGCGATTTGACCCCGTTATACTTTATTTTGGAGGGTGCTCTGAAAGACCGATGTTATGCGAACAATTTAGCAATTATTAGAGCCATTAAAGCAAATATTGTTTCAGCTATTCGTGAGATAGAGCCGGAAAAAGTCCACAAGGTCTTGTAAAATTGGGTTGAGAGGATGCGCTACTGCGAAGCCAGCGGATGCAACTACAGGGTGCGCCATCTTTTATGTCGGTATGTAAACATTGAATAACTTTGACTGGCTTGAGTAGACATGTTTTTGAAACGTCAATCCAGTAGAATTTTAACCATGAATCGCTTCACATCGATACAACGCGCCGAAATAGTGACACTATAAATTGAAAATAGTTGTTCAGTTGTGTTAACTTAACGTCGAAAATATCGTTGCCAACAAGAAACGTCTGACAGCATGATTCGCCGCTTGGTGACGAATTTTGTTGAGCACGGAGCAAAGGGAGATCGTCGACCAACCTCCAAGACGTTCCAATAAACTTGTTGAAGCACTACGAGAGGATGTTGCTGAGAACCCACATGTGTCGTATCGTCACCGCGCTCAGCATTTTCTCGTCAGTGGAAGCACCTTGTGGGGTATTTTGAAGGATGATTTGCATTTTTTCCGTATAAAGTGCAAATGACTCAACGAGTATTGCTGACAGAACGTCCACGCCACTTGGAATACGTTCAAACATTTGTTCGAATGGTTCTCACTGAACCTGATTTTTGGAAGCGAATATTGATGACCGACGAGGCCCATTTCATACCCTCTGGCGTCGTTAACAAGCAAAATTGACGCATTTGCGGAGCGGATAGTCCACGCGAATTCCATGAAACACTATTGCTTGACCAAAAAGTGACTGTTTAGGACGGGTTTGTGCCAAAACCATCATTGAGCCATTTTTCTTCAAGGATGGTGAAACAGACATTGGGAATCGATATCGGTGGATGTTGGCTCATTATGTCTGCCCACAAATGTGTGGAAAAGGTCTGGACAGATACTGGTTTCAACAAGACGATGCGCTATGGCACAGTGCAAATCAAACAAAGCAGTTTCTGCAACGAAAATTCCCTGGACGTATGCTGTCAAAAAATAGCGACGTTAACTGGCCACCGAGATCTCCAGATTTGACGCCTCCGGATTTCTTTTTGTGGAGCAATTTGAAAAGCAAAGTATGTGTCAGCAAGCCTCAGGCAATTGACCAGCTCAAGGCAAAGATTCGTGGCGAAAACATCTCTATACTGCCCGAAATGATCGGAAACATAATGGAGAACGCAGCAAAAAGGATGCCCTTTTGATTGATGTTGTATTCAAAAACTAGTCCAAATTATTCGATATTCACATACCGGCATAAAAGATGGTGCACCTAAACCAGGACCTGTTGTAATACAGGCCATCTGGTTTGGCACTTGGTCAAATATGAGTAGATCCCCGTCCATACCTCGCGAATTACTCAGTTCTGAAGCTATCTGCCTGCGAGCTAGCCTTGTTTGGGTCCCAGGTCACAATGGGATCAGGGAAAATTAAATCACCAACGAACTTGCCAGGCAAGGCTCGGAGGAGAGTTTTTCACGAGCCGAATCTGAGTTAGGTCTGGCTGCGTCCTCCGTAAAGGCTTACATTGACAGTTGGGTGTAATACGGGAGCAACTGCAGATGGGCATGACTCTCTAGGTTGCAGGCAAACCAAACGATATCTCTAAGAGGTCAGCGGCCTTCCTGATTCAGCAGGAAAGACTGCAGGTTGCCTATTGGCCTTGTGAAGGGGGACTATACTTTTGATAAGCAATTGAATATGCTGGGTGTAAGTGAAACAAAATCCAGTGAAAGTGATAACGAAACCGCAGAGTACTCCCTCTGCGAATATCCGGCTTACGCTCACTTCAGGCTGGAGGTACTGGGCGTTGATGTAGTGGGTGCTAGTACTGGAAGCACTTTATCACTGAAGCGCTTAGTCATCTTTCATCGAAAGGACGGAGAAATTCCATTTAAAGGAACTTGCAAGGAGTGTGAGTGCTCTGTTCCATCAAAAAAAAAAAAACAGTGTAGATTGCATAAAGAAACCCGAATTGGATAGGGTCCATCAAATTCTTAAGGAACTGCTACATTCAGTGGTTAATTCATTTGAAACGAAAAAAACAACACTTTCAAGTGCTTTCGAGAGGAATTAACTTTTAGTAAAGTTTAAGGAGAGAATTCCATTTGCAGAATCGTCAATATACCTCGTCGTTGCTCTTCTCGACCCACCAAATCAAGGTTGCTTTTTAAGTGATTCCGAAAAGTATGGTCTTGGAAGCTATGTCCGATGTGGCTATTTATCGATGTAAAGAAGGCATCTAGGCGAAGGAATTCCTTTGGTCAAGGGCTTCCTCAATAGAACCAAAGCCAAGATAAGGCGAAAAAATAAGAAGAAGTACAGCCGAGATGCAGTTACAATGACAACACACTCGTACCCATCCCAACAAAAACAACAAATACCATCCGATTCCGGTGAATTAGATGGTAGTTACAAAATTATTTTTACAATTCAAAATGTCGTTTGTGTTTTTTCGACTGACAAAATCATATAAAAGACCAACAACAAGCGGATATATTGTTTTTAATGATCTAGAATAAATACCCCTGTATGTATTTACCGGGTAAATACCTGGGGTATTTGCCGTAAAAGGATATTTACCGGGTATTTGCCCATCCCTACAGCAAACGTATGCAAATGTACTCGTATACGTCTAAAGAAGGTTACTTCCGCTTCCCTAACATGCCGTGGATTAGTCATGGATTCAGTGAGAAAGTCGACAACATTAAATTCGCATCTACCCCTTGTAATCCTTTTAAAATCGTTTAAATGTATCCACCACCCTACCTACCAGGTGCTGCACGGTGTTGACAGTTTTTGATGTCTGGGAGGGTGATGTACGAGTACAACTTGGTGCGTGTTTTCTTTTTTGATAAAGAGAAATGTCAACATGTCTAATACCATTTTACAGATGTCAGGACCGGTTTCGGTCTGTTCGTCATTGTCATTGTCATAGTCTATCGGGTGTGCGTGATGGCTTAAGGAATTTGTCTTGATTTTGGTTAAGTCTGATATTTAAATCCACGACAAAAAAATTGGTGCAATCAATGTCGTAGAGAGGTGGAGGAAGTTTAAAAAGTTCGATGCTTCAAGGTTGTGGCTTAGATATATGTATATCATGAAGGCGATTAATCTGGAAGCTGCTGAACTCTCTTAATCCAGGAAGAGATTTCGAGGTGGTTTCAGTTTTCCCCGGAGTAGATATTCTTAATTATGTCCATAACACTTTTGCAATGTGGGCTGAAATCGCAAATGCAAATCGGTTTAGGGTTTCTAGTTTATGTACCCTAGATTAGCATTCATTATTGAACTTTACAAGGCAAGCGGACAGAGATTGGTTTCTGGATTGTGAACATAGGTATCGCCTCAGGGAGTGAAAGTTGACAGATTTGTTTGTTCAGTTCGAAATCATACGATCGTTAGAAAAAAACAGTGACAGCTTCTAAGGCCAATGCCACCATATTTTCAGGGGCCACGTTTCCTGGAAGCTCTACAGAACTCAGATTGTTACACGTATGATCCATATATCAAACGTGGTTTCGACACATCACGATTATGCAGTGAAGAAAAGATCGCCTTCTATAACCAGCTGGCTGCTATTTTCTAAGGAACCTAAAGTGGAGACAGCATTGGGGTCATAAGGAGCTTTCACCCCGATGTAGGCAATGATAACAATGGGCTTGACAAGCGCAATACCGATGGAAAGCGCTTTTTGATTTATGCTGTGACTATCGTCCTAGTTGGTATTATATATCGGCACAAAGCCGGCTGAGTGTCAACTGACAGACAAGCCAACTCCAACCAAACTGACCGTTTTATTATCAGTTTTCGTGTCAGAAGAAGCGCCAGGGATGTTATAAGCAGACAAGGAGTAGATATGGAATGCCACGAAATCACTATATCGTAAATTTTAGTCTGCCTATGTAGAGATTTCGAGAAAGCACCAGAAAACCCAGGTAAAACATTGGAAGACTTAAAGACTCCTCAGTGTGCCAACAATTGAGGAACCACTAGACACAGATTATTGAAACAATCAATAGCTCGACATCCGCCAACACTAACTATTATGGTAGGTAGGTAGGCAGATAAAAGTGGCTGTTGGAAACACCAACCCACTTAGGCCTGTCGGCCCATTGTGACGCCACGCGGATCTACTAATCCTCTTATTAATGAAACCAGTTTGAACTATGAGCGCAGGAGACTGTTTACGTCAATATTCTTCAGATCTTTTGTAGAAGAAAGCTCCTAAGTGAAGTTTTCTTCTCTAGGAGAGAGCTGGACATGTACAGAGTGCATCCTCATCCATGCAGCTTCTGCAGAAATGGTTTGTAAAAGCGCCAAGCCTTCTTACGTGATTGCCTATAAGAGAGATGTTTCCTATTTAGAAGGATCAGACTCTTAGAGGGATTCAGATCAGCTTTGGCCACATACGTTTGATCGCTTGACGTGTTGGTCCCACAATTCACCTAAGGTCTGTTCTTTTATTAGCATCCAGCTTTAATATTGATTTGCATATAGCGATTGGTAAACCTATGATACCGTTTCCGGTAGAACAGGAAGGGTAGCTCCAATTTTGGCGAGTTCGTCGGCCCTACAATTCCCTGGAATGTCTCTGTGGCCCGGCACCCAGCAAAGGTGAAGTTTGAACTGCTCTGCCATTTCCGTAAGAGATGATCGGCATTCAAGGGCGGTTTTAGAATTTAGTGAAACCGAGTCCAGGGACTTGACAGCGGCCTGACTATCCGAAAAGATGCGGATATCTTTTGCAGATATCACGTTTTTCTTCAGCCAAGACAGAGCTTCTTTAATCGCCAAAATTTCCGCCTAGAACATGCTACAGTGATTTGGAAGACGGAAAGAGAGGCTTAGATTAGGCTTATCTGAGAAAACACTGCCACCAACTCCTCTATCGGTTTTAGATCCATCTGTGAAGAAATGGATACACTTGTCCTCCATGAAAGCATCTTCCTCCCAGAATGATCAAGAGGGGAAGCCCACGTGGAAGTTTTTGTCAAACCAAAGTTCAGGTATGGTGGAATCGATGTTCTCTGTGAGGATTCCTAATGTATTAAGAATGTTAGCGTGGCCAAATGAATTATTTGTATACTGTGTAGCTGCAGTTGCAGCTACTTGTCTGCTGAGGATATCGAGGCTTGTCAAATGAAACAGAATGTCTAATGCCGCAGAGGAAGAAAGACCGTAAGTCTTGCTGCAGTTGGCTGCATTGTCTAAGGGCGTCCATCAGACAGCAACCCCGTAGATGAGTATGGTCTTATGACCGAGATGTATAGCCAGTGGATTATGAGGTTTCCTGTCAAAAATGAGACCCACATATTTTGCTGTATCAGAAAAGACTAAAGTGGTACCGTATATTGAAGGAGGGTCTATGATTAGAATTTTATATTTCCTGGAAAATAGGATGAGATCAGTTTTATCCACAGCGATCTACCAAACGGATTAACCTGTTAAGTTTTAGCTAAAAGTTTTAGCTATTGCGTTCAGATGGTTTCCTGAGATGACTATAGCAACGTCATCCGCATAGGCAATCACTCTGTTACCACCCGCTTCCAGGTATACCAGCAGTAGGAGAAAGGACATCGTCTTGCGGCGTACCTCTGCTGACACATCTTTTAGCAGAAGGTCCACCCAGTTTAAAGTGGATTATTCTGCTATTTAGCATAAGACTGATCAACTCCTCAAGTGAGTCGTCTACCTGCAGAGCTGACAGCGCTGACGTGATTTCGGATGTTTTGACGTTGTTAAAGGCACCTTCCATGTCCAGGAAAGCGACCATAGTGTACTCTCTAGTCGATATTGTAGCGATCAGTCGATGTGGCTAGTCAGTGAATGCAGAGACGTTTACACCGACTCTTCTTTACAGTAGGCATGATGAGCTGTCGACAAAAGCCTTGGATCAATTTTAGCTCGTATATGGATATCAATGAGTCATTCTAGAGTTTTCAGAAGGAAAGACGATAGACTTATAGGTCTGAGGTCCTTTGGGACAATGTGGGAACATGGGGAAAGTACTTTGACTTCTCTCCATGATAGTGGAATGTGGATCAGTTCTACACAGCTCCTCATAATATTTTCTAGCGCTGGCAGAATAATATCTAAGGACCTCTGTAGCTCGACAGGTATTATACCGTCCAGACCAGCAGACTTGTGTGATTTGAAGCTATGCAGCGCCCAGAGCAGTTTGTCTCTTGTGATCAGACCATGAATTTTGGTGCCGGTTGCAGTAGTCCTATTTAGGTTGCTGCTGGCCGCGTTTTGGGAGCTACCTGGAAAGTGGGTGTCGAGTAGCATGTTGAGTGATTATTCACTTGAGGTTGTCCAAGAGCCATCGGTTTTTTTCAAACAGCTAGGCATCATAGGATTTGTACAGAGGATTTTTCTTACCCGCGAGGTTTCCGTGATTTTGTCACAGAATAATCTCCAGGGTTGTCGCTTTGCCTTCCTCAGTTCTTTTTTGTATTTTTTGAGGGATTCTTTGTATGAGTCGCAGTTAGTCATTTTTCTTGTGCTTTTTGCTAGGTTGAAAAGTTTTCTGCAAGTGTTTCTAAGCGGCCCCAGTGCTGATGTCCACCAGTGCGGCTTTTTCTTGCCTCTAGGTTGAACAAGAGGGCAAGAAGCCCTTGACTTTCATATCAAGCTCGTTGGTGTCACGCGTGGGACTTAGGAGTTCAGAGGAAAGTATTTTTAAAAGCGTTCCTCTGTATTTTGGCCAATCAGTTTTCCGATAATTCCCGAATGCTGGTTGGCTGGGAGGAGCATCACTCAGGCTGAATTGGATGTATCTGTGCTCTGAAAATAAGTGTTCAGACGATATCTTTCAGATCGTTAGCAGTTGAGTGCTGTTGCGGTAGGCAAGAGTGATATTTAGCACTTCCTGTCGGTTTCTTACTATAAAAGTAATAAGCGTAAGCGTCGCAGCTTTGGCACTATTATGGTACTGCAAAACAATTTATAATATCTGACTCAGAAGGTATTATCGTCAATGACATGGAAGGTATAGCACATGGCTTTCTAAGGATACCTGCGGAATGATTGAAGACGGTATACAAATGAAATATCGCATTGTAGTGAAGATCAGGGAAGTGAACCATTGCATGCGATATGACAAGCGCTACTAAACAAAGCGCTGGCAACAGCAGAAGGAAACCGCAAGCAGATTCGATAAAGAAGTCGTCAGTCAATATTATCAAAAAGCTGAGGGTGGTCGTTACTTTACACGACAAACGAAGAAAGGCTAAAATGTCGACATACTTGTTTCGGAAAGAGATCAGATCAAATATAAACACTTGCCAGCGATATGGGCTCAATTAAAATTTGTTTTCCCGAGACGAGACGACGAAGTTAGGCCAGATTGCTGGCAAAAATGGAACCACCTAGGCGATCAAAGTACCGAAGGCTAACATGACAAAGGCACTCCTTGGTATTATTTACATCGATGTTCGCTGAGCTCATTGACCGAAAGCATCAGATCTTCTTTATCTACTTCTGAAGGGAGCTTGAAGGACAAAGTGGAAAATGTGTATAATTGGCAAGCCTCCATAAAAAATTTATTTTTTTCATGTAGAGCGAAGGTTGAAGAAGAGCAGCACGTCAAACATTATTTTAAAGAGTCATTCTGCAGAACAAGGAGATTTCAGCCTTTGAACGCCTTGCGTCGACTACAGCAAGATATTCAACGTTCATAGAGTTTATCTAGAAATCCTGTCGGAAGATGAAAGGTTCGAGATCCAAATTGTAGTAAAACAAGGTTGCATGCTATCAGCAATAATGACCGCATTAGTAGGTAGAAATGTCCTCATAACTTGGCAACGGGAAGTGGAGGGGTTTGCTGGACCAACTTCTGGACCATTTTACACATACGAATATGCTTACTTCATCACAGAATTTAGGACCAGCAATGACTCTTAGTACTGAGAAGGAGGCAGAAATCGTGGGGCTGACTAACATGGTATAAACAAAAATTATCAGCCCAATACCTTCCTCCTAATCTCAACCAGAACTCTTTCAGCTGACGGCGGAAGAAAGAGGGTCAAAAGATGACAAAATATCTAAACAATAACGTTTGAAATATTGCGAATTTATTTGACTGATGTGGGGCGTCTGGATTCTCGGCGATTAATCGAGATATGCACATACTCGTAGTGTCCTGTAAGACGTGACTAAATCTTAGAAGGAAGGCGTGAAGTCGCTTGAGTAAATGAATAGCACACACTAAGGGACTGTCCTACCATTTTGGAGTTGTGCATGTGGTTAATTACCCGGCCGTATAAAAATCAACTGCTCGGAATGGAACACCCCATCTTGACGAAGTTAAGGTTGTAATATCCAAGTTTGAATCGCATAAAGTTGACAGTTTATCAGCGGAATTGCTTAGAGCAGCCGGTGATGTGTTTGTGCAGCAGATAACGCAAAATATGGTCGAAAAAAAAAACAGTGAACGGAGCCTCTGCGTCGTAATCGCGATCCTCAAGAAGGGAAAAACTTCTGTAAAGCATCAACGACAGAGTATTGACAACGCATATAAGATCTTGTCTGCCATCAATGTAATCGTCCAAAGCCTAACGTCAACAACTTTTGAAACGTCGGCCAAAATTATACGTCCCCGTGAAGGATGAAAATAAGGAATCCACCCTGATGCTTCGAAATCGATATAGGCTTCACATAGATCTTCAAAAAAGATTACGACAAAGCCAGGCGTGCATGGCAGCAATATCGTCATTGAAAAAATTGTGAAAAACTCATATGTCATCACCAGATCAAGGCAAAATCAAGTGCATGCTGTCAGCAAAAAAGGACCCACAACAAAAAAGATACTGCTCTGAGGTAGTCCGGGACTTTGTCTTTCTAGGCTCTGTTATAACATCTCTACGGTGATCAAATGAAGAATTGCTTTTGCCAATAACCCTTTATTTGCGCTAAGAAGACAATTGTGGAACAAAGCAACCTTTCTCGTATAACCAAGGTGATCCTCCATAACATCCTATCCCTACACTATGCTGCAAAAATATGGACGGAAAATACTGCCGCATTGACGGCTAGTGAACATGCAAATTCAACGACGAACACTACCAGCTGTAAATCGATATCGACTTGGCCTGAGGAATACAAATACAACGAATTCGATGGCTGGCACATGAAGAACAGGTGGACATCAATCAACGTTCGAACGAGTGACAACGCAGTAGAGAATGATTGCATCTAAAGTAAGGCATACAAGTGAAAACGGAATTCAACAAACTTGGTCTGTGTATCTGGAGACGGTTGGCCGATGATCAATCCGGCCCAAGTCCACCTCGGACTGAAGACCCATTTGTTATTGTATATTTGTAAGACTGTAAAACAAATCTTGATCCTTCGACGAAAAAAACGTCAAATACGACAAACTCCAAACCGAAACGGATACACTTGATTCGAATTACAGAACACGTTTTAAATTTGAATTTATTTAAACTACGAATGTCGGCTGCGGTTGAAATCCAAGTGAAATAGAGGATTGGACATTGGGAATCATGAAGACGAACCACCACGCAGACACTGATATGCAAACGCATTTGCTCGTCATGCATGCATTATCCTTTGTGCCTGTTCACATTGGCGTGGGCAGGAAGATTGTCCGTAAAAGATGTAACGTTTTTTGTTGAAGCTGGAAGAAGAAGGATTACTTCCACCGAAAGTCCATTTCTAAAGTGGATTTTCGGGTGAAGCACGTCGTTTTTTCCATATCCTTCCATTTCTGACATGTTTTTCATTTTAGTTTTGATTGCGAAAGTGTAAACAAGTGAAAAAAAATGAGTCCGTGGACAAAAGAACACGCTAGGGAATTAATTACATTAATGGAAAACCATCCTAATTTGTATGAAATTACACATACAGTGACTACAAAAATCGCAAAAGTCATAAACATTAACAGGACAGGTACTTCAGCGAAGGATGTCCTTTTAAAAATGAAAACATTAAAAACTCAACATCTAAAGGACAAAAATAAAGTGCTGGAACATCAGATATTTATGTATCTAAATTGTGGTGATATGATGATTTCAAATTCTGGGACAACAGGGAAGGTTCTACAAGATGGCGCAAAAGTCGTCACCCTATCGGGAGATGCTCTAATTATTTTGCAAATGGCGGCAAATGTCAATTCTACCTTGACATTTGTGAAGTAAACTGATACAAAATACACGTCAATAAGACATAAATCGCTGTAGTCATACAGAACGCAGAATAATTCGCCGGTGGTGTTGGCGCAGCGTGAATTTCGGCGCAGGTTTCCCGGTCCCCCCTCCAAACCAATTGGGCAAAACACTACGACGTTTAGCCGCTCACTTAGAAGAGTATGGGATAAAACAAGATGCTGCCAGGTCTAGCTGGCCCCGGAGCAGCCGTTCTGCTGAGAATATCACAGCTGGGGTTGAAGAATTAGCAGAGGAGCCCAGAGTTTCGACCAGAAGACATGCCACGCAATTGGACGTCAATCGTCGGCCTTTACAAAGAATTTTGGTGTTAGACTGTACGATGTTCCCTTACAAAGTGCAGACAGTGCTTCAGCTGTTAGCTGTTGACCGCCAAGCGCGTGTAACCTATGCTCAAGCCATCCTAAATCTTGCCCATGAGGAAGACAACGTTTCATCGAAAGTCATCAATCGCTTCTGGGGCAGCGAAAATCTGCGTATAACCCACGAAGAGCCATTACACATGCTCAAAGCTACTGCATGGTGTGCTGTTTACAATGGAGGCGACTTCAGGCTTTATTTTTTCAAAAAGGCCGCGGGCCAAACGACCACTGTGGACGGCGAGCGCTACAGAGCCATGCTTAACGAATTTTTCCTTCCTCAATTGGATGAATTGGAACTGGAAAATACTCGTATGTGGCTCCAACAGAATGGAGCAACGGCGCATACTACACGAGCCACAACCGAAATTCTGAGGGCTGTACTTCCGGGTCGTCTAATCTCTGGTTTTGGCTATTTGCAGTGGCCAGCAAGATCGCCTGGTTTAACTGTTCCAGGCTTCTTTTTGTAAGGTTTCTTGTAGTCACGAGCCTGTGTTAACAAGCCTAAGACTTTTCAAGCCCTAGTAGAGGAAAATGCCACAAATCGGGTCCGAATGCTCATCAATTCTGCCGACGGTCACTTAGCGGATGTCACTTTCTAGAGTTAATGGAAATAAATTTAAGACATCAAATAAACTTAATCCAAAACAGAAGATCCGGAAGTTTCTAGACAACTTGGATTACGAACCTAATGCAATTACTTACTTACTTAACGGGATCCCGATCAGTGAAGAGTCCCTATAGTCTTCCATCCTCTGCGATCCCGGGCACACTGCTTCTAGTTATTCAGACCAAGCTTGGTATTTAAAATGGAGGTTCAGCCTTCCTTGTCGTTTCGAACCTCCGGGCTGTGAATCGCAGATCCTCTTAGCCGGGGCATTAATGTCCATTCGCTCGATGTGGCTCGATGTGACCGTCCCAATGTATTTTGGCTTTTTGGACTGCATCCACATCTTGATACAGCTCATAGAGCTCGTGGTTATATCTTCTTCTCCATTCGCCCTCCTTGCACACAGCACCAAGAATCCGTTAAAGAATTTTTCTTACGAAGGAGCCCGGTATCAGTTCTCCCTTCCCGCTTATCGTCTAGCACTCGGCGCCACACAGCAGAATTGGCATGATAAGGTTTTTGCAAAGCATACTTTTCGTCCTTCGAGTTAGGAGTTTTGAACCCAATTGTTTTGCCAGACAGAAGTAGCAATGGTTTCCTAGGGTAATTCTTCGTCGGATCTCGCGGAGTTCACGTTTACTGCGAGGTAGGTGAACTCCTTAACTATCTCGAAATTGCTGTTACGAGTATCAATAGTGACGTTTTGTCCTAGGCAGTGGACAGATGCTGGTTTGTTTGTTGGTTTTTTTTGTTCAGTTTTGTCCTCGTTTACTTTAAGGCCAACAAATTTCACTTGTTCTTCAATCGCCATCAAAGCCTCTATCAAGGCATGCTGAGAACGACCGATGATGTCAATATCGCCCGCATATCCCAGTAGCTAAAAAGACCTGTTGAAGATAGTACCTTCCGTGCTGACACCTGCCCTGCGCACTATCTACTCCAGAACGAGATTAAAGAAGTTAAATTATAGCGCATTTCCTTGCCGAAATCCGGTGCACGTTTGAGATAGTTCGGAGGAGCTACTTCCAAATTGCACATTTCAGCGCATTTTTTTCAGCGTCACGTCACACATCTGGATCAGTTTTGCTGCTATCCCGAATTCGTCCATCGCCGTATAGAGCTCTTGACGATGAATACTATCAAATGCAGCTTTGAAGTCGATGAAGGTGATGAAGGTGATGAGTCTCGACCTGAAATTCGTTGCTCTCTTCCAGGATTTGTCTCAGTGTGAAAATTTGATCTATAGTGTGGCCGGAAGCCACACAGGTATATGCAGATTGGTGTGTGCAGAACGGCTTGAGACGTTCACACAGCACGTTAGATAGGATCGTATACGCAACATTAAAAAGGGATATGCCTCGATAGTTCTAGCAAAGACATAGGATCGCCTTTTTTGTAGATGGGGCATATGGAGCTGATAGTCCAATCATCGGGCATGCTTTCTCCGACCCATGCTTGGTTGTTGATTTGGTGCATGCGCCTTACCAAAGCATAGCCACCGTATTTGAAGAGCTCTACTTGTAGGCCATCAGAGCCTGCGACCTTGTTGTTTTTAAGACTTTTTATGGCTAAGCCGACTTGATCTAAACTGGGTGGTGGAACTGGTTCTTCACTGATTGGGTGTGGATTCTGTTCTTGCCCTACATGATGTCCGTTTAGCAGCTACTGGAAACGATGCTTAAACACATCTGCTATCCCCTGTGCTTTGATATCTAGGTTTCCTTGGCAGTTTCGAAGAGCCTGTGTTCCAGTTCTGAAGCCAGTCGCTAGTTGATTGGCCTTCCTGTAAAACCACCGGATTGTTATTATTTTTGAAAACTAAATGCAAACTTTTGGATGTTGTTCGAGAGGCATAATCAAAGCAGATAGTCAGTGATAATCGTTTTTCATCACAGTACATCGACATCATGTTCTGTATGTTCAGCCAGAAATTTTGACGACAAAGCGTCAACTTCTCCATGAAGAAATTTGATAGAAAGTGCGATGGAAGATGTTTTCGAAGAATCGGATTTTCAATGAAATAATATTCCTTTTGTGTAAATACATATACGAGTATGTATGTGGAAGCCGTAAGCAGCGGGGATGCTATAGAATATCAAATTAATTTTTATACTCATTAGAATCTTTCCATCAAAAGGCATTGAAGCAAAGCATTGAATTGTTTTCTGGTCGCTGTCCTCGTCTAGCCAAAATTCCAAGGAGCTCGTATTACAATAACAGAGCTGGTGACTGGGAGCTCATGTGTGCCACTGCACTGCCGGATATGGGATACCGATGACCCAAATAGAAAAGTGAATAAAACACATACAGCATGGGCAACGATTCGTAGAAATGGCAAATTGGATGAAGATCATACTGGTGGTAGACGGGGCATGTGGAGCTGGTGTAGTTGTATCATGGATTGGCAAGGACTGGGCCATGGTTGCTGAATCAGGTGAATATCTGGTGGCTGGAGTGAGGCGAGACAACAGTGGCATGCAACCGTGGATGGCAGTACTTTTTTTGCTTTCGTTAGCGTCGGTCGGCAGTCTGGACGATTGGAAAGTCTCAGTTGTGCTTTTCCTTTTGTAATTGTGTGAAGTATGCAGCATATTCATGACGAGTAGATGAAGCAAAATTCCTTGCTTTTCTCGGTAAGCCGCCGTTGTTCTCTTCTATTGGCCGGTTTAAAATTCCAACAGACGTTATCTCTTCAACCCAAGTTGCGCTGTTTTGCAATAAAAAATTGTTTAAAACGCAACAAGCCTGTACAACAACCTTTACTTTCTCCGGCCGCAAGTATATTATTTTTTGTAGAACTCGAAATTTGTTAGTCAACATTCCAAAGGAATGCTGTATTGTCTGCCTTGCATGACTTAAGCGGTTCCATTAATAGCCGCTGGAAAGCATCATCTCCAATAATTCAATACGGCAAATTCCTATTTGCGCCATATAATGATGCATTGTTCAAAACGTGTTGTAAATCACTCCTATTAAGCACTCCTCCATCGCTCGTTCTGGCGTTACACCCATCAATAAAGCTGGATTTGTAGCGAGCGTCGCACAACGCCAACAATACAATGCTCTTGAAACCTTTGTATTTATAGTACAAAGCGCCATTGCTTTTTGATAGCCTAAATCCAATGTGCTTTCCATCCAGCGCATCCAAACATAAGGGAAACTGTCATCGATGTAAGAACTCAGTTGCTATCACTGGCCAAGAGGGTGGACCAGATCTACGCGCTGCTGCCGGGCCTAATGCAACACATGTCGTAATGGGTGCGCGCATGGTGGAGCAAACTTTGAAGGTCCTTGCGGTGAATGTTAATTCACTGATTAGGATCGAACGAAGAGCCGCGATGTTTAAATTGCTACAAGACCAAACTCCTGATGTGCTTTTCGCTAGCGAAACCAAGCTAACCGATAAGCACAAACTGGAGTACAACAATTATATTGTTAGAAGAAGAAACCGGCCCGGATCCAAATGTGGAGGCGGGGTTGCAATCTTCATTAAACAAGGTATAAAATTTCACAGAGTGTACAAGGGAGTCTTGCGTAGGTTCCGGGTGTTGGAGGCAGTCGTCATTTACATCCCGCTCCGCAGTGGAAAGCGGCTGTACTTGGCCTCTGTTTATGCACCTGAGACTTCACAATCCACTTTATTTATTACAGAGCTTGACACGCTTTTTCGACTTCTGAGGCTGGAATCGGGGGAGAATTATTTTGTAATCGGCGGGGATTTCAACGCTAAACACAGAGATTGGGGAAATAATTTGCCAAATACTAGAGGGAACCTACTACTCGATTGGTGGGGTCAGCACGATGCCATGTACAGACTCGGTCTTAAAGCGACGGACAACCCGTCGTTTGCCAGAGGCGGGTCTTATTTGGATCTACTGCTGTACGACGAACGTATACGACTGACAGGTACGAATTTACAAACGCTAAACTGTCTGCGCACATTCGTGTATGACAGTGACCATTGCGGTTTTAGCACCGAAATTACAGTCCCCAACGAAATTGCGGAATTGGAGGAGTTTGTCCCAAGATATTCTTACAACTACAGTAAGACTCGATGGACACGCTTCTCTGCAACCTTGATAAGAGCACTCGCTTCGAACACGCTCCATCCACCGGCCAATAGGAATTTGTCAAACGAGGAGATCGACAATTACCTAAAACAAATGGACGAGACAATTAAACAAACTATGGACGCTACAATACCACGGTATCGACATACGACTAACGAAGACCTGTTCCGCAATCCTACTATTGACGCACTGCACCGACAGAAAAGTAGACTACTGACAAGACTCAAAAACTTGTATAGACAGTTTACTGACAGACAAGACCCGGAGATTAGGACACTGAAGTCGTCGATTAAAAATATTCAAACGTTAATAAAAGAGAATTACAGAATTTCTGTAAGTTCGTATTGGAACAACAGGGTTCGGGCTGTAAACACCAGCAACCCGAATATGTTCCCTCAAATAAACAAACTATTTCGGAGAAAAAGTCAAAACGACCTTCAGTGTCTTAAAATAGCCCGGACAACAGACAACGAACGGTTACTGACAATAGCAGGTATTGATCCAAATGAGGCCGCTGATGATGATGACTTCTTTGTGATCGAGGATCCACAGGAGAATGTTGAGGCCATAGGGGCGACTTTCCAGGAAATATACAAAGCCACTGATACCATTGGTCCTAATTATGACCTGGACAATCGCGTCTTGGTGCACGGCCTCTACATTCGAAATGAAGTAGAGAACTGGCGATCCGAGGGCTCTGGTTTCACCCGGTTCAGCGACGAAAATATGGCAAATAATGTCATTACCAGAGAGGGTGACCTACCCCCGTTCATTTCGAAGGAAGAGCTCCATGAGATCTTCGACACAATCAGGGCTAAGAAATCAGTGGGGACCGATGGTATTCCGAACATCGTGCTGCGACATCTTCCTCTAGAAGCGGTGGACATTTACACCACCCTGTTTAATAATGCAATGAATAATGCACATTATCCAGCGCATTGGAAAACGGCGGTGGTTCAACCTATCCCCAAGAAGGGAAAGGTTATATCCAATCCGGCGAATCTCCGGTCGATAAGTCTCCTTCCGAATATCAGTAAGGTGTTTGAAAAAGTAATCAATAGAGCTCTGTCTAGGTGGGTTGATGACAAACATATAGTTCCGGATAATCAATTCGGTTTTAAGGCGGGACATGATATCTCACATGCTGCGTCTAAACTGGTGTCCGATATCCAATGGAATAAAGGTAAAAACCAATGTACTGAGAAGGCCTTCGACACCGTATGGTTAGAGGGTCTTTTCTATAAGCTGACTAGGCTGGGGATCAGTAAACCACTCTTGTACATTCTTTATAATATGCTAACCAACAGACAGTTCATCGTGAAAAATGGCGATGTGACTTCTGTTGGAATATTTCAAATTAAAAATGGTCTTCAGCAAGGCGCGGTCAATTCGCCGATCCTATTCAACATTTATACAAGCGACTTGATAGGTTCACTTCCCCATACTATTGCGTACGCAGACGATTTGATAGCGTACAGAACAGGTCCAAGAATCGAGGTCATTAATACTCTCTTGCAGCGTGACTTCGATAAGATAAGACGATTTTGCGATGACTGGAAGTTGAAAATCAACTTTCAGAAGTCGGAAACCATTCTCTTTAGGACGCCGTTGTCTGGAGCCTCTAGCGATACCAGAAAAAATTGGCGAATGTTCTCGATCATTGGACAACACGGACAGCCTCTTGCCTGTCGAAATGTAGTCAGAGACCTTGGGATCTGGCTAGATCAGTTTCTGTATTTTGACAAAAATGTAGATGCTGCTCTGGCCAGAGCTAAAGGTGCTTTTGCCCTTACAAAGAGACTGTTTTATAGCAGCCAACTCGATGCGAGGGTAAAGGTAATCTGCTACATGGCCCTTATCAGGCCCATGCTGGTATTTGGTTGTCCCGTGTGGTTCAATGTGCGAGCAAGCTTAATGGAAAAGATTCGGGTGTTTGAGAGGGCTTGCCTTAGGGCTTGCCTTCGCTTGTACAGAACACCAGAGTCGGAGTACAAAAAATTTTATCGTAATGAGGTCCTTTACAACAGGGCGAACCTAATACGAGTGGACAACTTCGTAATTAAGCTGACTCGAAGACACATTGGAAGAGCAATGACCTCGACGAATAACCTGATATCTGGGGCTTATCACCCCAATTACCTTTACCACGAGAGTGTGCGCTATGATGGCTTCGTTCCACCGGAAGCATTCCTCTACCTAGACCAGATAGGGTTGATCCAAGATATATCGGCGGTCCCGTTAATCTTCCATGTCGCTTGGAAAGCTGGGGACAGGCGACTCAACTACAACAGAGACGTCGCACACGGCAGTGTGGATCGTCTCAGGTTCAGTAGGGCGGTGGGGAATCGCGATAAGAGGGATGTCGTTCAGCAGCACCAGCATTTCTGGTGGTTGAATGATGGAGAAGATGTTTCGTCGTCGTTTCCGTCAATTACGGACCAGCCTCACTAATGAGGCAGAGCTGACCAGTCTATTTGCTCTCTAAATAGCGATGGCCAGCTTGCATAGGTTTAGGTTAGCACTTAAGAAATATATATATATATATTAGTATATATAAAGGTATATACTAGTATATGTATGTAATTGTGTATAATGTCTATGTGTGTGTATGTGTGTATTGTATAGGTAGGTTAGGTAGACTAAGGTTTATTTTAAGTTAGATATTAAGTTTTTATAAAAAATACAAAATTATGTCCATATGCTAAGTTTTTTCTTAAATTCTTTTCTTAGCCTTAAGCACAGAAAATAAGTATATATAAGTATCAAATGTAAACAAAGTCGAAAGACATAGATGTAAGAGTTTAGAGTAGCTTAGAGTGCCTGTGTGGGGCCAGTAAGTTAGTGTAAGATTGTTAAGTAATTTTAAGCTAGCATTTAAGCATTTTTTGTAAGTATGTAAGAATTAATGATTTAGAAAATAAAATGCGTTTAAAACTAAACTAAACTCAGTTGCTATCACTTCCCAGTTGTTGGAAAGTACAACAAAGATGACATGACATATACAATTATAAAATACATTAACGTTTAAGTATTCTTCCTTTAATTTTGAATAAAGTACAGCGCAAGAATGAAGAATAGACCCAGATATGTATGCAAGTCATATCCTGGTTTGATAAACCAAGCTTCGCCTGAACCTAGGAATCTTAGCATAAGGGCCAAACTCTCTGCTGAAATTGCACCTCCGAATTGTGTATTTCTTTTCAATAATCGATGACTTCACTATGTCTAGCTATTTCACAAAACAGTTTTCATCCATCCTAAGGAAATGCCTGTATGCACTTACGTTCTCTTATCGTAGCTCCAAATGAAGCAGAATTGTCTTGTGTTCTTCTTAATCTCCAGTCCTTGATCCATTCTTTCCTCCTTCTTCCATTTTTTTTTGTTTTTGCTGCCACCTCCGCCTATAATAGAGCTCCACATACGAATATTGTTGCTGCAGCTTCCATCAAAGCTTTTCTATCCATTGTTCACAACAAATCACAATTTAAAATAGAGAACAAATATGTTCCACAATAACTGTTGACATTAATAACAATTACAAATGGTTCAAGTTTCCCGCTAGTCGAAAAGCCTTTCAACCCATGAAAATGTGAACATGAGGTTCATGGGTGTGGGGCGTTGGTGTGCGTGGATCATCTGATTTCTTATAAAAGCCAAATGAAGTGAGTAACCGAATGTAAGATTAACAATAGATGTGAAATAATTACAATAAATACAAATAACAGTTGACCAAATTAATAATAATAACAATACTAAACCACAAGTATTTCAATACAAAAAATAAAATACTTACATTGGATTCCAATTCCAGCAATTGCGATCTAGCCTGGAAGATAAAAAAGGAAATAAACTGTTAGCAAGTCCTGCTTATCTAAAATTCAAATTAAAATAAAAAGTATTGGGTCTACAAGTAAGTTTCCAGCGTTTTTTTTTCCAAAATTTGAAGTTTTATTATAAAAACATAGTTACAATGCTTTATTCAAAGTATCGTCCATCGGAAGCTACAACTTTCCCCCATCTTTCTGGCAATTTATGAATTCCGGACCAAAACAATTTCTCGTCTTTCGAGTCCAAGAACGTATCGAGCCAATTTTTGATTTCCTCTACTGAGCTGAAGCGTATTCCCGTAAGAGCGTTCTGTATCGAACGAAACAAGTGGTAGTCAGATGGTGCCAATTCTGGACTGTAAGGCGGGTGAGGCAGAATTTCCCATCCACTATTTTCCAAATAGTTTTTCACCGAAACCGCAACATGTGGCCGAGCGTTGTCGTGATGAAAAATGACGGACTCATGCCTGGTCTCATATTCTGGCCGTTTTTCTTTTAATGCCCGCTTCAAACGAATTACTTGGGTTCGATATAATGGTCCTTTGATGATTTAACCACTCGGAAGCAGTTCGTAGTATACGACACCCTTTTGATCCCACCATATGCAGAGCATGACCTTCTTCACGTGAATATTTCGTTTCGGCGTCGATTGGGCGGGCTCGCCGGGCTTTGTATACGATTTTCTGCGTTTAGAATTATCATAATAAATCCATTTCTCATCACCAGTGACAATACGATGCAAAAATGATTTATTTTTATACCGCTGCAGTAACATTTCGGACATGCAAAATCGCCGTTCGACGTCTCTTGGCTTCAATTCGTACGGCACCCAGTTTCCAACCTTTTGAATGAATCCCAGTGCTTTTAGGCGCAGGGAAACGGCTTACTGCGTGACGCCCAATGATGCAGCAAGTTCTTCTTGAATCTGACACGGATCTTCATCCAGTAAAGCGTCCAATTCCTCGTCTTCAAAACTTTTCGGCTTTCCGGGACGATCTTTGTCTTCAACTCCAAAATCACTACTTTTGAACCGTTGAACCACTCGCGGCACGTCAATTCACCAATACATTCCGCCCCATAAGTTTTCGAAAGCAAAGGATAGGCCTCAGCCGCACTTTTCTTCATATTAAAGAATAAAAGCAGCGCTTCCCGCAAATGACGTTTATTTGGCTGGAAACTTTCCATGATTTTGCTCGATAAAATGTACGACACCGATAGAACTGCTCAAATATAACGCTGCAAAGTTGTTGACAGATACAAAACCTACAAATAAAACACATGGGGTCTGACATTTCTGCACGGGATCCACTGGTGGCGCCATCTCTGACAAACGCTGGAAACTTACTTGTAGACCCAATAGAAATAAAGTAAAGGTATGCCTCGCGTAATATGCACACAGGAACCATGGGTTTCGGAGGTTTAAGGGAGAAAGACCAAATCGTGATTAAGTTATTCCAGATAAAATCTAGAAACGAAAGGAGAATGACACAAATTCGTTATTGCGTCTGCTTATTTTTCCAATGACTCGGACTATCGCCACCAGCAGTAACCAAACTCATTATAAATGATGCATATCCATTTTTTATAAAGAAATATTTAGTTATTTTTCCATTTACATTCCGTTTTCCCGCCTTAAAACATCATCTACTAGTCCTCCCTAGTATAATCGTTCCTTACGAAATAAAAGAAACAAGTTATGGGCTGTTTTCCTTCGAACCAGGTGCTCTTCGGACTCTTCCAAATATCTTGGCGCTTACCTTCATTTCACCGAACTTTACGACTCCCTTTACCAGCGCTACCTGAATAATGCGCAAGTCAATCTTATAAATGAAACTAAGTCCTTTTTCCAATTTGTTAAGTACAAATGAAACTCCGATGGTTACCCTCCTTCCCCCTCGTTCAACAACAAATCATCAACCGATCCACTCAACTTTTTGCCACCTCTTTGAAACAATCCTTCACTAACGACTAACCTACTGAACTTTTAGAATGGCCCATTTCTTTCACGCACCTTGGACCAGTTTTTTTTTTATCGAATATAAGCAACACCAACTTAATGACGAATTCACACCCGGCCCAGATGCCCTCCCTGGCATATTCCTTAAAAAACGTTCCTTCTCTCTTTCCCTTACCCTTTCTAATCTCTTTCGTCTATCCCTTTCACAAGCAGAATTTTGGAAAACCTCCTTCATAACCCCGATCCACAGAAAGGATTAAAGTATGAAATAACCGACTACCGTCCCATCGCTAAACTCTCCATTATACACCAAACTCTTCGAAAATATTTTCTGTGAAGCTCTAAGCTTCCAATGCAAATCACTTATTTCCCCTAGACAACATGGCTTCCTGAAGGGTAGGTCAACCACCAAATTCGTATTCATTGTCCTCTCAGCCGTAGGGAATGGCAATGAAGTCGATATAGTTGCAACCGATTTTACTCGTAGCAAGGTCTTCGATAAAATCTCTCATCGATTAATAATCTTCAAATTGTCTGCTCTTGGCCTTGAACCCATACTGGTAAAATGGATATCCACTTACCTCGCCCCATTTTTGACCACCTCTGCAGTTCCACAAGGCAGCCATCTAAGTCCTCTTCTTTTTATATTAAAACCATAAATGATCCCAATAGAATCATCAAACATTCGTCTGGTTCCCTTTACGCCGACGACACCAAATTTTTAAGAAACCATTTCCTCTCTCCATGACGCCTTCCTCCTTCAACAAGAGCTTGATAGTTTTTTGATCTGGTGCCTCAAAATTTTTTTTGGAACTTCATCGTAATACCGCCGAATTTCAGTCCATCACCTTTTCACATAAGCGGCACCAATCTCCTCCCCGACGGTCCCATCTCCACAACTCACCTATCTCCTCTGTTCAATCTCGTCGTGACTTCGGCATTTTGAGTGATAGGTGGCTCCACTTCCGTTTATGGGTGGCCGTGGCTCAAGTGGTAGTGGAATGGCTTCCAAATCGGAAGGGCTTGTTAAAATCGGTTGCAACTGCATCGACTTCATTACCATTCTCTAGGGCTGAGAGGGCAAAAGATGGGAATTCAACGAGATTTGTGGTGGTTGTCGTGCCCCTCAGGATCAATGTGGTCTAGAGGAAATAAGTGATTTACTTTGGAAGCTTAGAGCTCCATACAAAATACTTTCGGAGAGTTTAGCGGTGGCAAATAGGTTGGCAATGGTGAGTGAATCGGTTGATGACTTGTTGTTGAAAGGGAGGAAAGGAGGGTAACCATCGGAGTTTCTTTTGTACTTAACAAATTGGAAAAAGGACTTAAGCTCATTTATAAAGTTGACTTGCGCATTGTTCAGGTAGCGCTGGTAAAGGAAATTGCAAAGCTCGGTGAAATGAAGTTAAGAACCGGAATAGTCAGAAAAGCATCTGGTACGAAGGAAAACAGCCCATAACTTGTTTCTTTTATTTTGTAAGGAACAAAGTTTGCGATCATAGCAGGGAGGTCGGAACATAAAGAGGAAAAGAATTAAATATTTTTCTATAAAAATTGTATAGGCTATCATTTATAGTCAGGTTGTGAAAGCTAAAAGAGGATCTGCTGACATATTGGGTCTCTAACTTAATTCGTGCAGCTTGCTAAGAGATGGCGTAACTTGTATTATTCAATTGGAACATGCGTTGGAAAGCTACTGTCATTTTACGTCATTTCAGTATATGTCATTCATTTAAAGCGTAAACAACAATAATTTTTTTTCACTCAAATATGTCGAACTTTGTGCTTGAAAAAGTGTTTTTGCGGGGAGTTCTTCTTCATTACTTAATATGAAGAAAACTGCTGCCGAAAGTCATCGTATTTTGATGGAAGTTTATGGCGAACATGCGCTAGCTGAGATTTTGGCTTGGAAGACGATGAACTTCCTGGGCAGCTAAAAAAGTTTGAAGATGAGGAACTGGAAGCATTACTCTATGAAGATTGCTGCCATACACAAGAAGAGCTAGCAGAATCTTTGGGTGTCACTCAAGCAGCCATTTCAAAACGTTTAAAAGCAGCTGGATATATTCAAAAGCAAGGAAATTGGGTTCCACATGAATTCAAGCCGAGAGACGTCGAAAGGCGGTTTTGCATGTCCGAAATGCTGCTGGAACGCCACAAAAGGAAGTCATTTTTGCATCGGATTGTTACTAGTGATGAAAAATGGATCCATTACAACAACCCCAAGCGCAAAAAGTCATATGAGAAACCCGGCCAACCAGCCAAATCAACGGCAAAGCCGAATATCCATGGCGCGAAGGTAATGCTCTGTATTTGGTGGGATCAGATGGGTGTGCTGTGCTGTATTATGAGCTGCTAAAACCGGGTGAAACCATCAATGGACAATGATATCGAACACAATTAGTCCATTTGAAGAGAGCAGTGGCCGAAAAACGCCCGGAATATGCGACCAGACATGTGGCAATAATTTTCCATCATGACAACGCTCGGCCCCACGTTGCTATTCCGGTTAAGAACTATTTGGAAAACAGTGGATGGGAAGTCTTATAGCCCAGACCTTGCCCCTTCTGGCTACTATTTGTTCCGGTCGATGCAGAACGCCCTCACTGAAATACGGTTCAAATCAGAGCAGAATATCAAAAATTGGCTTCATTCATTCTTGGCTGCCAAGTCGGCGCAGTTCTTTTGGGATGGGATCCACAAATTGCCAGAAAGATGGGAAAAAGTCATATCTTCAGATGGGCAATACTTTGAATAATACTATTGTACATGTTTTTCGTAAATAAACATTCAAATTTTGAAAAAAAACCGCACGAATTAAGTTATATAACCTGCTTTTGTAAAAGTTTGCTTTGTGATAGTCGTAGAATGAGAGAGATGTGGAGGCAGTTATGGAGGGAGTTGTGGAGGGAGTAGATTGGACAGAAGAGTTATGAAAAAACGAGAGAAGAGATAGGGGACAAAGTGAAACTGAGGAATTAATTGGATCTATTGTGAAAATAAGGTCTAATTGTCTGACCAAGTAATTAGATATACAGCTGACTTGGCATAGACTAGAGTCTGTTAAGCGATCTAAGAAGAGATATTCCTTAGCTGAGTTAGCATTTGAAGCGATGAAAAACGATTGATCATCTGATGGAGTCCATTGCAGCTGAGAAAGATTAAAGTAGCCGAAAATAAGGATATCGTTCATAGAGTCAGACAGGTCAATTAAATGGTCGATCGCATCGATAGCTAGTTGGTAGGATTCGATAGGTTGAGCTGGCAGGATGTAGCAACATAGCCGTATAACGTAATTGGTCTTGAAGGGATGTATTATTTTTATTGCGACAAAGTTGACTTTAGAGGATGAAGGAAAGATAATGGGAGAAGAGTCAAGGCTGTTGTGGATAGCCACTAGAACGCCTCAACAGGGGGAATCATCATTTGGGATAAGATCGTGGTCGTGAAAATCATTAAAAGTAGAGAGGAACAATTCCTGGTTCTTTATGTCGGGAATCAGATTGGTTTCAGTCAGGGGGTAAATATCAAAACGAAGAGCATGCGATTGGCGTAGAGCAGTATTAGTTTTAGAGCGAAGACCTCCTTCATTCTGGTAGTAAAAAGTAATAGTGATGTTGTGGGGTGGAGGTGTGAGGCGGGATGGTTTAAGTGCTGGTAAGGGAGGCAAGTTATGGACGAAAAAATTTACAGTGGTCGGCTCGGCTCCGCTGTAGGTGTAAGACTCGCTTATAGTGAACGAATGCAGGAAAGTCGTCCTGGACTTTCTGAGGGGACATGCTAAAAATCTCATGGTATTTGACATAAAGATTCCTGAGACTGATAGGTTCGCTAGGGAGGGAGTAATCCATGATACTGGTTTCCTTCGTAACAGACCAAGTCCGATTTGTCATATAGATAGGCAAGAAAGGGACGAATGTTTTCATATATCTTCTTTCTCTAAGCCTAGAGAGTATATAACGACTCTCTATAGTGTCATTAGTTTATCTGTGGGGGGAAAAGGGAATCAAAAATAAGGCAGTTATTAGGGTACTTAGCTCCAGTTTCAAGGCCGAAATTATAAAATGACTTGCTAGCTGGGATTGATGGTGTAGAAGGTTGAGAAGGGATAATATGGGTGGTTGGGGCTAAGTTTAAAGAGACGCGCTGGCGCGGAGGCTTGGGTGAAACGGGGGGAATTACGGGATTAGAGGATTGGAGCGTAACGAGTTGGTGCCGCGTTAGTGAGGAGCGAGGACTAAAATTGGGGAAATGTTTGTTTTGAAGCTCCAATTAGGGTCGGGATTAGAGCTTCGTTTTTGGTAACATATTTTCTTTTTGCTTTAGGAAGGGAGTTGGAGAAGGGTCTTTTATTAAGCTTATTACTAAAACTTCGCTCATTTTTAGAGCTGCGACTATAGTGTATGTGGATGTGGATTTTCTCGCTCCTCAGACTATTTGCTGATATGTATCCGCTCAGGTTTAGTGGCCTTCCAGGGGAAGTGGAGAACAACCACGAATATTTAGATGGGATGTTGATTTTGAAGCTGCTGGGAGTCAGCAGCAAAATGTATCTGGCACTCACTAATATTGTTAGCATAATTTCGGTGAAAGAAGTTACGCACCCAATAAGCATCAGTGTGTTGAGGAGCACCTTCAACGTAGAATGCTGTATGGTGTCCCTAATTCAGCTTTTCAAGTCTGCTTTTCCATTCGGAGGGGGTCCATAAAGTTCCGAGTTGTTTGAGCAGTTTACATGGAGTGAAGGCAGCGCGATTTCGATTTGCATTGTTATGACGGCGGGAGTAGTAACTGAATTGAGACATTGTACGAAGAACTAGCTTAGAATTGAATTTGGCCGGTTATTCCATTTATTTTGTGAGAAGCCAATTTCACTTCTTTACCAATTTCGGTAATGGTCAACCGAGTCGCTGTGAGTTTCTAGCAAGTCGAGATCTGTAAGGAATAGATTGATAGAATCATTTGTATGAGTGAGCACGTTGTATTTAAGGATGATGGCGGAGATTGTTTAATCCATCGAAATGATATTTGATCACTTCGCTCTCCTTGTCGTGATTAGCTTGCTTTTTGGACAGATTTCGGATTGCTGCCAGTTGCTTTACGATGTTTCTTCCTGTGGTCTTGTAAGCTTCTACAGTACTGTCAATGCAGTTTACTAAATCTTCAATTTTTTCTATTCTGCCAAGAATTGTTCTGCTAAAATCACCGTTCTCCATTAGTATTTCATTAATGTACTAGTTGTTGCATTTAATTGCTAGCAAAACGTGAACCAGGGTGATATTTTTTCACTCGTTGCAGTAAAAATTAAAGAGACTGCAATACTCCTTGAGGCAGGTAATGGATCTCCGGGTAAGTCCGATGGATATGGGGTGGAAAGATGTTCAGATTTTCCGCAGATACCATTGTATCCTGCGTATTCGGCGATGGGGTTAACAATGGAGCACAGAACACTAGCACAGCCCTTTTTTTTTGTTGGAAATGGAAAACTAAATAAATTCGGTATCCTCACAGGTTGATAGTCAGCTTGGAAGCGGAGAAGGCTCTATTGCAAAATTTGCGAAAATAAGTTCAAAAATTCATAAGCCAAAAGGACGAACTAAGCGCGGGCTATTATATTTAAAATAACGTCTCAACGAAGAAAACCTCGCAAGAAATTCAATCGGCGGAATACATATACTGAAGACGAGATATTTTCCGAAATACTTCTGCAGTAACATTCCCTCAACTGAAGTACCCGTATACTTATACAATGATACGCAATATTTGTACATGGTAGTGTTAGAATAAAAGCTGATTGCTCAGCGGAATAACCTCAGAATTCAAAGATAAAGTTGTAGTGTTCCGAAGCCAAGTTCCCATTTCTCTTCGATGTCATGCAGGATTTGGAATTAAAGCAGCATGTTGATGATGAAGACGGAACGACTTTTCTATTTTTTGCCGATAAAGCACATACCATAAGCTACCAAGTGACGTCAGAAAATTCGGTTCTAAAGCCATTAGGGGCTTAAATTCTAGCCGCGTTTCGAAAAAGTGATAGAATTTTCTGTAGAATATTCATAAAGTCTGAAAATTCAGCCAACACCCCCTAGAGCTCTCAATTGTCTGCACAATGAAATGAAATAAAAGCCCGCACAGCTGATGTAAATAGCAAAACCCTGTAATTGGTTCCCAAACGCCTCCACAAAACTTTGCCAGCAAGGTAAATGTCAATGGCAAATTACAGGAAGCCTAATTATCAGAATTGGGCTTCAAAATTTTGTTTTGAAGTTACAACTCAAACTGGCGTCAGCTTCCTTTCCAATTCACCAGAATGAAAAGCTCATTTGTCTATCTGTTACCCCAAAAATTGGTTGAGATGTCCTTCCGAAAAGTCTAATTTTCATTTCCATGCAATGTAAGCAAACTGTAACGCAATTATCCTACCCATTTCTAACGGTATTGTAATTAACTCATCAGACTTGGGGAAGCTCAACCGAACCAATTACTAGAGGAGGATACAACTCACAGGCCTCTCAAAGTCACACACCAATTGTGGAACGAACGCGCAACATGAAATATGAAACGAGAAACTCGTGTGCACAATCTAATCCTGTGACACATTAATTTATATTCAAATGCGACGACAATTTCACAAATTCGGAAGTATTTACGGCGGTTTTCCATTTTCCCAGGCATAAATACATAATAATTCCTGCTTACGGTACTTTGCGAATATTAAAGTTGTTTACGAAATTGAAAGGCAATAAGAGAGTATACGACTGGTATGCCGTATGAGTATACGAGCCCACCTACTTTGTGCATGTCCTGATTTATTATTCATGTCAGATACTCGATTGTTTTGTCTGATGTTTGCGCCGAAAGACGATAGAGGGTGTAAGCTGGGAAAACAAAAAAAAAAACTTATTACTTACGCGTACCGGCGTACCGGCGTACGTCTGCTGTTCTAAACAGGAAACTGTGGCGGAGAGAATGAGAGTGATTTCATTACATTTGCATTGCTTAGGTAAGTGATTCCAATTTGGATGAAAGGAAATATTTATTTTTATTTATTTATTTATTATAAGCATTCTGAATTATTGCAGTAAAACACAATTGAAAATAGGAATTGACATCGGAGACACAGCAAAATTGGTATGTGTACTGGGGAAGTCTTCTGTGACATTTTGTGAGAACACTTTACTTTTTACTTTCAGTGAAGCCTAGCAGTTCAGATAATAGCTCTCTTCGCTATGCCTATGAAACCCAAATTGATTGAGATTCCTCTGTAGTAAAGCAAACCATTTAAAGCAAGGTCTTTCCGGAAGGTTGTGCCCCTCTGGAATAGATCCAAAGGGGCCGATATGCGGTATTCGTCTCTATTTGCTCCGTTGAATTTTTGCCTTTCTGATCTGTTTGACCAGTTAGTCTCTGACTTTTAGGCGGAGTACTAAAGGAGCTGCGAAATTTCCTACGTCTCATCTAACCGAGTCGAACTCGGACGTTTTTAGCGAGAACGCGATATCCCTCAAATTTTAATCTGCAACAGTAAAGGCCTGGCAGGCTGTTGACCCAGAATTTGGAATGTTTCCATCGAACATAAGCTAATTCGACTATGGAACCAAGAAATAGATATCCTAACCACTTCTGCGTAGCCTGAACTCCTGCCCATCTTCGGACATATTGGATATATTTTACATAGTGACTTTATACGAGGGCATCGTGTCAAACCTTGGATCCGAGGTAACAGGTGATCAAATTTATTGACTTTACTCCCTATTCTTCCCAATCGTAAACTAGGCGCCTTTAATTGTTTTCCCTTTTTTTTATAACGAGCGCGCGCTCAAGGGGTTTTTATACCCTTAGAATGTTCGTACACAGCGCGGGCGAAGGAAATTTAGGAAGGAAGAAAAGACAGTACCGATGTACATTGTTTTTAAATGTTTGCAAGTTATAACGACCAGGAAACACAGAGGTCGGCAGGGAATTCCATAAGCGAGTTGTACGGCTTAGGAAAGAATCACAATATTTCAGAGTACGTCCGAAAATGGGCTTGAGGGTATACTGATGAGCATTCATAGCGAGACGGGTGTTACGGTTGAAAGTTTGAATGGGCGGAATGCTACTGGCGATTTCAATGGAGCACTGGTGGTGGAAAGAGCGATAAAACAAAGTGAGACAGGAGAAATTACGTCGGTGTTCGAGGGTGTCAATTGACTGACTGATATTGATATCGCCTATGAGTTTTATCGCACGGTTTTGAATCCTATCTAGCAGGTGCAGAGATGTTTGAGAAGCACCTGACCAGATGTTGGCACTGTACTCCAATTTTGGGCGGATGAATGCCTTATACATATATTGTGGCCAGATTAGAGGGGGTAAAATATTTCTCACATCGCTTCAGGAAACCTAGGCATTTCGCAGCATTTTTGACGACATCGAATGGACACATACTGAGAATGGAAAGTTTATGGGTTTCGACGATGCAAGTGCCATTCATGAATAACGGCTCGGTGTTTAAATTTCGCTTTAACGACAGCAAACAGCAGTGTGTTTTGGAAGCATGAAATTCCACTCTGTTGATAGTTCCCCAATTGGTTATGCTGTTGATATCGGAATTTAATTAGCTTAACATACGCTGCCGTCCCCGTTCTACGGCCGAAGAACACGGACGTGAGGCGAGAAACGAATATGAAAAGCAGAGAGTACTGTCGTCAGCAAAGGAATATATTGGATTAGAAGTGGCAGACAAGAGATCATTGATGAAAATTCAAAAGAGTGTCGGAGACAGAACGGAGCCCTGGTGCACACCAGCATTTATTTTGTGAATATCAGACTTGAAACCATCCAAGACAACTTGAATTGAGCGTTTCGAAAGGTAGTTTCTGATCCATTGAAGAAGAGAGTCATCGATCCTAAAAGCACGCATTTTCGACAAACTCTGTCAAATGCCTTAGAAATATGAAGTGCAACTATCTTGCTTTCGCCAGATTGACGTACGCTTTGTATAGGGGGATAGAGAATAAGATTCGCATTTTTTAGGGACGGGCTCAATAAATGCTGTTTTCCATCTGCTCGGAAAGAGTCCTAAAGAGTAGGAGTGATGAGAAAGCTTACGCAGTGGTTTTGCCAGCGAGGAAGAACACCTCTTCAGAAGAAGGGGAGTATACCATCTGCACCAGCGGATTTGTGAATGTTAAGATCTTTAGGAACTCTACTACTACACGTCTACACGCACTCAAGTGTAGACGGCGACAAAGCACAATCTGGGAGTGTTAAGCTGGCCGCAAAATGTGCAGCAAGTAGACTGGCCTTGTCCAATGAGCGTTGGGATGGAGGATGAAGCAGAATTTCTAATGTTTTTGACGAATGACCAAAAGTTTTTACTGCCTTTGGAACATTGCAGTATTTTTTGCTTCAGTTTTTGGTCGTATTGGAATTTTACACGCTTAAGAAAAGACCTCCCAGTCATTCCTGGCTTGTTTGAACTTTTTTCGGTTTTCCTCTGTCGGGTTGGTCTTGTAGGACCGAAAAAACATTTCTCTAACCCTGACAGACTCTTTACAGCTCGAGTCGTACTGTGACTTTTCTTTTGGTTTGATACCCTTCCGATGAAGGATAAAGCATCTCATTCCAAAGAGAATAGTTTCTGTGATCATGTCAGCAGCGGCATCCACGTCGTTATCGAGGAAACATAACGACCAGTTAAAATTCCTAAAGAAGTTGTTAAGTCCCCTCCAATTCGCTCGTATTGCCATACGGTTCTTTTAGGAATCTTTTCTCTAACTGTGTGGTTATGAAATTGAGTTCCGGATTGGAACAGGGACTATATTGTGGTGGAATTTGGTAAGCTACATCACTACGCACGTAAATGGCGAGACCGCGATGAGAAAAGAATAGTGACACTAGTTCGTAGCCAGCTAGCGTCAGATCAGAGTGACCTGAGAGGTGTGGGCGGGGATCTGCCTGTATTTTACTAAGTGCCAAAACAGTTGGTCTGTACTTACAGACGTGGACGTACGCAGAAAAGTGATTACTTTTTAGCCCGCGTATATTGGCTACGTCCACCCTGAATTCCCTGGTCATAATTACTAACAAACACTGTAAACACAAACACGGACGATTCTAAGCAAGACTGCGAAGTGTAAGTTCTGACTTTGGTTTACCGAAACAAATTGCTGTAGGTGTTATGCCCTTACAACACAATAGAAACCAGCACGCCAACAAAATTCAAACCTACAGCCCGCTATCCATCGGTTGCTATATACACTCAGTCACTGCCCGTACCGTATGATAAATACAGCAACAGCAGTGATCGAGTGCAAGCAACAGTACTAAGGTGGGATACCCGCACTGCGTGATATTTTTTTTTTAATTGCACTGCACTATATTTTAACTAATTTTTTTTTTTGTTTACACTGCGCGGGGTGTTCTTTTTTTTTTCGGTGTGCAGTACAGGAGAAATTACGAGTACACTGGGTGACGTGTGCACTCGTCGGTGGTCGACACGGCTCTCATTCACGTCAAATTGACTGAAGTCCAGTTTCAGCTAAGTGCGCACCCAGAGCCATTGTCCGTCGAGCCGAAGAACTCATATTCTTCCAACTTACGATTACATGCCCAATCAATCGTAGTTGTTGCAGTTGAACTCCACCGCAGATCGATCTCACTTACATACAGTTAGTCCTTGTACATTCTTCCCCATTCTTTATCTATTCAGACGGGACTAAAGATTGTCTGAAGAATGAAAAGTTTGACATAAGGCACAGCTATCATATGTAGGCTCTTTTAACCAATGTAAAGTAGATTACACGCCTATAGCTGCTGCAGTTTAAACAATCTCGGATTCTGCTCGGACAAGGAATGTTGTGGTTACATTCAGCGGGCATAAATCCGTTCACATATATTTAGATGAGTCAAGGTATATTCTTTCCTAGAAAAGCCATCCAAAAGACTTGTACCGACATCTTGAAGGCCATCCCGGCCGATGATCTAAAACACTCATTCGATATGCTTTTAGACCGTGCAAATCGCTGTATTGAGTTTGAATAAAATAAACCGGTTTTGCCAAAAAAAAAACTTTTTCTTTGTTCTTATTCCTGAAAAGTCCTGTTTACTTTGGAACGCACCTTGTATAAGAGTGTGCTTATACATTGTAAACTGTTGGCGCAATTTGGCGACAACCAGACTAATTTTCGTAGCAGCTTTTCAAAGCAGCTTCAAAACCTTTATTTTAAATCGTATCATTAATTACATTCATTATATTCCATATAGTATAGTTACTTACAATTTAGTCTTCTTTGTTTCTTCTTTTAATTCACAATTTTTACAATTTTATGCCTTTATATATACTTAGTCAATTTATGAGACTATTTGGTCTGGTATACGAGTATATATGTATATTTGCAATGGTAAGGGGCAAGTGGAAAATTGACAAGTGGGAAATGACAGGTGGGAAAATAAAGATGGGAAATAAGGGTCTTAAGCATAGGGTGTTTCTACATATATCTGAGGTGCATTTTCACTCAGGAATAGCACCCAGTGCTATTAACACTCCCCCCTGGTAGTTTCACCCGTGAGCTTATGTATTTGTTTAGCTTGGACATCTAGGACTGCCAATTTAACTGCAGGTCTTTCATATACTCCGCTCCGCGTTTGGACAATTGCGCTTCGAACTTGACCGTCTTTGGATATTTTTGCCTGAACGACTTTACCCTTTAGCCAACAGTTTCTAGGGCTGTTTGGATCTACGATGACAACTATGTCCCCAACCTCAATGGGCTTCACAGGCGCAAACCATTTTGTACGGCGTGTTATCGTAGGAAGATACTCACTTACCCACCGTTTCCAAAAGTGACCCGCAAACTGCTGCGAAGAAAGCCAATTTCTTTTGACTACCTTTATTTCATCGTTAAACACTGCAGGTGGTTTTTCTCCATTCGATGAACCTAAGAGGAAATGATTGGGAGTGAGAGCTTCGTCATTCTCATGGTCAATGGGTATATACGTCAACGGGCGTGAGTTGACAATATTCTCCGCTTCCGCCAACATGCTTCTGAGTAGCTCATCCGAAGGGTTTCGACTAGGCATTATTCCACGGAGCACGGTTTTTATCGAGCGTACTAGCCTCTCCCAACTGCCCCCCATATGCGGGGATCCGGGTGGGATAAAATTCCATTTCGTTGTAGTTGAAGTGAACGCTTCCATTAGTTCACTTTTATTGACATGTCGTAGAGCTTCTCTTAACTCACGTTCGGCTCCGTGAAAATTTGTTCCATTGTCGCTATGAAATTCAATGGGCATACCGCGTCGTGCGATAAAGTTCCGAATAGCTAGGATGCAGGAGTCTGATGTTAAGCTGTGAGCGACCTCAATGTGAACTGCTCTTGTAGTAAGGCAGGTCAAGAGAACACCCCACCTTTTGTCCGTTCTACGCAGGACCGCTACATTCATCGGTCCAAAGTAGTCCACTCCAACAAACGAAAACGGTCGAGAAAATGATGCTAGCCTTGCAGGTGGTAGCTGAGCCATGATTGGGGCTTGCGGCTGCACGCTGGTGTTCTTACAATACTGGCAGGTACGCCTGACTTCGCTTAGTGCAGCTCTCATTCGAGGGATGTGGTATTTTTGTCGTAACTCATTGATTACTGTTTCATGGTTTTTGTGTTTGTATCGACAATGGTAGTGCATAACGATTAGATGCGTTACTGGATGAGTTCGCGGAAGGATTATTGGGCGCTTTACGAAGTCACTTACTCCTTTGCAGTGATTGATTCTTCCGTTGGCTCGGATCAAACAGTTGCTGTCCAAAAATGGATATAAGTTAAACAGGGGACTACATTTTTCAACAGCTTGTTTGGTTGATAAATCAGCGATTTCTTCCTGGTAGGCACTCGCTTGTGCTTCTCGGACTAATACGATTTCGGCCATTTGAAGTTCGGTTTGTGATAAGATCTTGACTCTTTCGGCCTTTCTGATGTTCGCGGTTTCTTGCGTTAGCAATAAACCGAAGGACGAAAGCAGTACTTCTCAGCAAACGATTCCAGCTTGAAATATCTTTGCAGCGAAAAATGTCTTCCCGACTGTGGATGTGGAGGTTAACGAAGTGCGTTTTCAGTTCCTCTGCAGTGATGTCCTCGGAGCGTTCTTCTTGTGGCCAGTCATCCGTAGGTAGTTTGAGAAATGCAGGTCCTGTGAACCATCGGCTGGACGTGTTAAACTCTAGTGGTTTCTGCCACTTAGTTCCTTCGTCAGCTACGTTCATCTTCGTCGGGATCCATCGCCAGTCTTCTACTTCAGTAAGTCCCAAAATCTCGCTAACTCGAAAGGCCACGAATTGTTTATATCTGCGGTGGTCCGAACGAAGCCAACTCAAAACGTTTTTGGAATCCGACCAAAAGATTCGTCGAGAAAATTTAAGGGTGTGTGACTCTGTAATGCATCTAGCAAATCTAGCACCAAGAACAGCAGCTTGTAACTCGAGACGAGGAATGGATAGACTCTTGAGTGGTGCAACTCTAGTCTTGGCTCCAATCAGTGCACACTCCACCTGGTTCTTGTTTGAGGTTCTTACATACGCCACAGCCGCGAAACCGTTCTCACTGGCGTCTACAAACACATGAAGCTGTCTTTCAGACAAATCCTTTATTGCACTGCTGGTGTAGCATCTGGGAATTTGCAGAGTTTTTATTAATGGAAGGCAACGGATCCATTTTAGCCATTTTTCGTTCTCCATATCCTGAATTGGTGTATCCCAGTCAATGTGTGTTCGCCAAATGTCCTGTAAGAGTATTTTTATATACATGAGAAAGTGTGCTAAAAGTCCTAAAGGATCGAAAATGGTCATTAGGACTCTTAGAACCTCTCGCTTTGTGGGACGACGGGTTCCAAAGAGAATTTCACCTTGATTTGGGCTAGTGGTAAGATTATAGGTAAAACAGTCGGAAGAGGTACACCACCACATTCCTAATACCTTTTCTGTGCCAAGATTGACTTCGAGATTTAAATCTACGTTATCAGTAGGGTCAGAGTTCAGTGCCTTTAGCACTTCCTGCGAATTAGATATCCAGTTTCTAATGTGGAAACCCCCTTGTTGATGGATGTAGCGAATATCTTTGGCCAACTTAATGGCATCCGCCACTGTAGCTACGCTGTCCATAAGGTCGTCAACGTAGTGGTTGTGTCTAATGGAACGGACTGCTCGTGGGAATTTGTCTTCAAAGTCCTCGGCGTTTCTGTTTTTAATAAACTGAGCGCTGCAAGGGGAACATGTAGCTCCGAAGGTCATGACCGTCATGGCATAAACATCTGGGGCACGATCAGCTTGATCACTCCACAGGAATCTTTGAGAGTGTTGATCTTCTTTCCGAATTAAGACCTGATGGAACATTTCCTGGATGTCGCCGCATATAGCTATTTGTTCCTCCCTAAATTTATAAATTACAGATGTTAGTGATGTAAGTTGATCCGGTCCCTTCAGTAACAATGAATTTAGAGAAACACCTTGGACTTTGGCTGCGGCGTCCCAAACGATTCTTAACTTTTCGGGCTTATTTTTATTGTATACAGGAAAAATCGGCAAATACCAAGAACGATTACTTCTTCCACAAATTTCTTTGGATGAGAGTTTACGTGCATAGCCCTTGACGACATATTCCTCTATTTTTTTTGTAAGTTTTTCACGTAAGTTCGGCTCTCTCAGCATTCGTCTGTGCAGACACGCCAGTCGTTTTTTTGCCATCGGGAGACTATCCGGAAGATCAAACTCGTCAAACTTCCAAAGCAGCGAAGTTTCAAAGCGGCCATTCTTACGAACAGTGTGAGTAACCAGGAGATCTAAGGCACGCTTGTCATTTACTGGCATTAAAACCTTATCCGGAGAGGATGCTCCGAAGTTGTCGCAGTTTATGAACTCTTTCACCAACTGTACAAGTTCACCTTCATTACATTCACACATATGAAAGCTGTGGTGCTCACTCGCTTGCCCACTGTTTGAAAGTCCTTTGAGACAGCTGCCATGGACGACCCATCCTAGCCGCGTTTTTGTGGCGACAGGTTCATCCACACTGCCCTCTTTACATTTAAGAGGCAGTCCTAGTTTGGTGTTGTTTAGACCTATGAGTAAACGAGGCATCGCGTTGGAATAGGATTCGATTGCCAGCCCTTTAAGGTGCTCGTATCGTTTTTGCAGTACCTTTGAGTTAATTGATTGCAGAGGTAGTTGTAAGTTGTCAACGGTGTGAACATCTGTCAGGGAATATTTGTCAGCATTTGGTGACACGCCCGAAATTTCCAGTGTCATAACTTCGGACTTATGTTCATACCTATGGGTGCTTCCTGTCCATTTTAAGCAGATTGGCTGTGGGTTCCCTTTAATATCAAGTTGTCGTGCGATATCTTCATCCAGCAGCGTCAAGGAGGAACCGTCATCTAAAAACGCGAACGTGTGGAGTTGAGTGTTGTTTCCATATAAAACCACAGGAACTACGCGGAACAAGGTGGACTTGGAATCGTTTCGGTGGCTATTGCAGTAGTATTGCTGATGTTTTTGTTCTTCTTTCTTTTCATTCTCAATTCCGTAGTTGTGAAGTAATCTGTGATGTTTGAATGTGCAGTTGTTTACCCCGCAAACAGACGTCGACGCGCATTTGCTGTTGATATGTTTGCTCAAACACCGGCGGCAGAGCTGATGCTCTCTCACTGCTAGCCATTTCGATGTTCGGCTAGATTGCTGAAATTGTTTGCATTCCGCAATGGATGTACAACTGCCGCTGCAAATACAGCATTTTCTCTTCACGGAGGATAGGTCTCTCTTGTTCGTATCAAGTTCAGCAGCGTGTGCATTAACAAATCCTCTATCCCTTCCGCTGTTCCTGTAGCTCTTGCTGGTTGATGTTGATGGGATATTAAGCGGAGTAATGATCCCGTTAGCAGCTTCAGCAATTCGATACATCCATCCGCTGAAATGCGAGAGGCTGCACTCTGGAAGCGTTTGCTTGTAAATTGCCCAGTTGAGACGAATATCATGGGGCAGTTTACTCTCAAGTTCTTGTAATAGCGTTGGGTTGTTTAAATGATAAACCAATCCAGACGCTTCTATTGTCGCACAAAGATTTTGAACTGCCAGGGCAAAGTAAACAATTGAGTCGAATTTGTCAGCTTTTGGTGGTGGCGTTAAGTGAATTTTTTGAAGCACCGCTTGGACAATCATTTCTGGCCTACCGTACAACATTTTGAGGGTCGCAATCACATGACGTACACAATCGGGATGCATAAGCAGACTTCTTACAGCATCTAAAGCTTTTCCCTTCAATGCTTTCTGTAAGCGCATCAGATTTTCGTCATCTGAAAATCCGCACAGCTCGGTACTTCGTTCAAAATTTGAAATAAAAAGCGGCCATTCTTCAGGATTACCTGCAAAGCTCTGCAGATCGCGAGACATTAAATGGCGCGCCGCTACATTGCTTCTTGATAAGCCGTGGCTGGAGCGAAGAGTTGTGTCAGGTGGATGACGCTGTCCGGGTGGGGAGTATGATGGAATAGGGTTCATATGTTGTTGTTGTTGGCTAGATTCAGTCATCAGACGATGGGACGTGCGAGTGTTGAGCGTTGGTTGCTGTATTACAATTGTCGCTGAAGCCTCATGTTGCTGGCCGGATTTTTCGACTTCGTGGGATCGGAGGCAGGTTTCTGATGTCATTTTTGTTGATTGTGGGCAGTTTTGATTTTGGCTCATATCCAACCAATTACTTACTTTTGCCCTTGACACTACAGAATCCCCATCCTCACTCCCTGAGGATTGATCAGCCAACTGAGCTAGGAGTTGATATTTTTTAGCAAGGTACTCACTATCTTCCCTTTCTTTGCGTTCCTGTTGTTCTTTTTCACGTTTTTCTTTTAATGTTCTTTCTTCCTCCAACATTTGTAGCTCTATTTGTAGATGTTTTGCAATAGACTTCTTAGAAGATCGGGAATTTGTTGAGTTCCTAGAACTTCTGCCTTGGTTTGTGCCCGGTTTATCGGAGGGGAATACTCCAGCTGAAGACGTTGCGGTGTTAGCAGCAGTTGTAGTAAACAAGGAAGTTGTTCGGGCGGCACATATAGCTGGAGATGATGCAACACATGCAGTTGTTACTTTGGACGTGCATGTCACATTGCAAATGGTAGATGGAAAGGAGCGTATTTCGCCAGTGGTTGTGGTATGTGTAGTGGCAGTGGCAGTGGTTTGAGCGGCGTTGACGGTTGCAATCTCTGCACTAATATTATGGGCGCTAGCATATTTAGCAGGTGGTGCTGGTGTCACTTCTGAAAACCATGGATAGGGAATATTCTTACCTGCCGAACACTTTCTGCAAATCCATTCTTCTTCTCGGATGAAGCTATCTACTCCAGCACAGGCGAAGTGGCTCCAGGCGTCGCACTGATCACACTGAACCATATTTCCCGCGGAGTCTGGTTCATCACAAGAGCAGCAGTTGTAGCTCTCTGATGGTGATGGATCAGAACGTCTTATTGGAGATCTGGTTACTTTCCCAAAACTTGTGAAGGCCTGTGGAACAGATATCCTTTTGGGCGGCATTTTCCCCCAGCAAGATCAAAGAAGACTAAATTGTTTTGAAGATTGTTGGCGCAATTTGGCGACAACCAGACTAATTTTCGTAGCAGCTTTTCAAAGCAGCTTCAAAACCTTTATTTTAAATCGTATCATTAATTACATTCATTATATTCCATATAGTATAGTTACTTACAATTTAGTCTTCTTTGTTTCTTCTTTTAATTCACAATTTTTACAATTTTATGCCTTTATATATACTTAGTCAATTTATGAGACTATTTGGTCTGGTATACGAGTATATATGTATATTTGCAATGGTAAGGGGCAAGTGGAAAATTGACAAGTGGGAAATGACAGGTGGGAAAATAAAGATGGGAAATAAGGGTCTTAAGCATAGGGTGTTTCTACATATATCTGAGGTGCATTTTCACTCAGGAATAGCACCCAGTGCTATTAACAGTAAACAGTATACCGTTCTAGTTGATTCGGTTAGTGAGCAGAGTCTTTTGTCAAAAACAGCAGTCTCTGAAATGGACGGTCTCAGTGACCATGAGTTATACACTGACGCCAGCTCTCGCGGAATACGAGAAGCAGGGGTACTTTTACAACGTGAAAATAAGAGTTTGTTCCCAGTACATATTCCAGTCGAAAAACTGCGAGAGAAAAATCCGCTTATCATAGTTATGAGCCTGAAGCCTTGGCTGTTGCGGAGTCCACACCTCGAGCCTGGTATGCACTCTAAAATACTAACAGATTGTCAAGCTTTAAAAACAGCGATGAGCAAAAACGAACTTGTACTCTAGGTACGTTGGCCGAGAAAACTGATGACCCATGTGGGTGCACTGTGTATACAATAGTAAATAGCAAAACTCCACGCAACAACGACGAAAAGCAGATGCATGCAGATTATAGTACATGTTAAAAGCTGACCGTGTATATAGACGAGTAGACAAGGAACTCAGGCTGTATGTACCGAAAGGTGTTCGTAACCAGGTGATAAGGAACAGTCATGATCTAATGAGGCACTTTTCTGAAAAGAAAACCGTCGAATACCAAGATGCAGATACTGGTTCCAGAGAATGACCCAGATGATGAAGAAATATTTACGAACCTGCGTAGAATGTTTTTACAATAAAAACAAAGTCTAGCCCTGTGGAGAACTCCACTTCATAGGAAAAACGGATTCTTTTGATACGATGCATTTAGACCACTTAGGGCCATTTAAAAAATCCATTAAAGGAAATTCGTTCTTGATAATATTGGCAGATGCGTTCACTAGACGAAATCCGTGTTGAATTTCTTAGCAGACGTTTTCTATTTATTTGGAGCACCACATCGCATAACATCCGATAGAGGAACTTCATTTACATCCAAGATCTTAGAAAATTTCATAAAGGCTTTCGGGATTGTCCACGTTCAAAATGCCAGTAGAACTCGCAGGGGCAACTGTCAGGTCGAGCGCAGTTAAGCCTGAGACGGATAGCCGTCGGATTTTATCCAGTCACAGAACGATCTTGCTTGGCTGTTTGCCGGTATGTTGCACTGTTTCAATGGGTGTGCCTCCTCTGGACCCGGAAGTGATATGTGGTATCGCCTTCAGGATCGGGAAAGTTCTTCCATTAAGTGCGTGTTACTGGGTGTCTGTAGGGGATATGGAGGATTTATCCTTGAGAGAGAGTAAGGCCTTATTAGTCGAATGCGTAACGTCTAGATGGAAATCTTGGCGAGATGTAAGCGAAAATGGCAGGTTTGCCTAAAGCTTCTAGAGGGATATATCGTCCATGTGTGAGCTGCCAGAACTGAGTTTTAGTCTTAATTTGGGCATCTTACTCTCACCGAATATGACTCTCTAAATGCATTCTTGCATAGATGAGGGTTAAACCAGGTGGCAGGTTGTTTACCCTGGGTTACGTTGATGTGTTGCCTGCTATGTCATCGATGTCCTCGGTGACAGAGTAGAATTCGCAAGAATTCGAAGCTTTGCGAGTGTAAACATTTAAGACCAATGTACTTCGGTACCTCTCTTTTCATCTTCCCTAAATTTTTCGTTTTTTTTTTTTATAAGGGTTTTCAGTTCCCTTAAAATGTTTGCGCACAGCGTGGGTGAAGAAAAACCAGGGAAGATGAAAAGAGAGGTACCGGGGGAACATTGGTTTTAAATGTTTGAGGGCTATAATGACTAGGAAATAATGAGCTAGGCTGGACATTCCATAAGGGAGTTGTACGGTTTAGGAACGAATCACGATATTTTAGAGTACGTCCGAAAGTGGGCTTGAGAGTATGCTGATGAGCATTCTTAGCGGTTAAAATTTTGAAGGGCGGAATGCTTCTGGCGATTTCTATGGAGCTGTGTGCAAACAGCGCGAGCTAATTATAACAAAAATACGCGACAAAAGAGGTCGCCAGCGGGTGCTAACTAATAATTACTTTGAAAACATTTTGTTGACGATATTTAATAATGTTAAAGGTGTTAGTCCTGGGCGGTAAAGTGCTCAACTTGATGTGACGGCAAGGTACAATACTTGCTCAAGCCTGATATAGGAGTTGGCCCCCTTATGGGAGGATCGTGGTGGCTGTAGGTTTATGCACAAAATCACGAGGAGGGTAAGACCTATTGGAGCTGGACATACCATGGTTCAACATTGGCTGTAGCTTGTTCCATCTGGTGTTCAACCATTTGATGACAATAGAACTGATCGCTCTGCTCGATGTTGTGCTGCACTGCAAAGGGTCCTATAACACATAGAATGGCGGAGGCATTAGGTACTCCTGTACTACTCGAAGGTAGCTGATTGACGTATCGTTTCAATCTCTCGTACGAAGACGCACCGTAGGCTTAAGTCTTCACGGCAGGTACCAACGTTAAATACTTGCGGCATCTGCTCCATAAATTAACTTATGCCTTGTAAGGTAAATCCAGGACCAACTAAGTTCCAATTCCTTAAAACCATCACCTTTCAGTCAGTCCTTTCCTGATTACAAACAATATCCTTTATCATTTAATCAAAAGGCAATCAATCAAGCGATTGTATTTCCACATTGCCAACAGCTCATCTGAAATTAATTCAAGCCTCAAGGAGACTAACGAACCAGATGACACAAAACCAAATAAACGAAAACGAAAATGGCAAAGCAAAGAGAAGTACAATTTGCTAAATGGAATCGTCAAATACCATTTCGATTACAAAGGCCAAAGGACTAATCTTTATTAGGTGACACTACTTAGAAAGTTGCCTTCCTGGCCAAGCCATCTTCTGACTAGGCACCCTGATTTACAGACACAACGCTTTGTGTATCCGAAAATCCCCCCACTATGTATCCCACAGTGGAGTATCCTTAATTCTTTTTGATAGACGAAAAGGTCATCACAAAATTGTCCAATGCTTCCAATTCAATAGACAAGATAATTACCACCACTCCTCCCTCCTGTTCCAACCCGCCATTCGTCTATCAATTGAAACGAAAGTATACCATAAAGACATAGAGAATTGAAATCCTGTCATCGAAAGGACAATCAAAGCAATTAACAGCGAAATATTTTGAAGCGACCAAGAGTAGAGTCCTGTCGTCCAATAGACTCGCTTAAAAAACTATTTTCCCAAAAATAAAAAAAAGGACATTTTATCGATTTGTAATTACTCGTTATCTTTGTGGGAGACGGTAGGAGGTGGAACAAGGACATTGATGACTTATTTTTTTAAAGGTGTGCTAGTTAAAAAGGTGGCAGTCCTTGTTATGAGCACTCTGTCCTTCATTTTCATTTTTTTCTATTCAGTCTTGGGGTTCTATTTTGGTGTCCTTCTTAGATTGAAGAATTTTTATGGGAATACGTTTTTCTTTTTTTTTGTTTTCTGTTAGGAACCCTACATTTGTGTTTATCATTTAAGGACACCTGAGGCTAGCTGGTTAGTAATTACATGTGTCTGCGTGGGTTGAATGCTTCTCAAGTTTTGAAAGTGACTGTAAATAATTTTGAGGCAGAGTTGCCGGATAAGCTGCTGGTTCTCACGATATTTGTTAAATAATTTAAGTGCACGAAAAGTTTTCCATTTCCTATTAGTGAATGGGGGATGGGGAAGGGCTAGGGGATTAAATTACCTGTAAGGGTAAAAAGTGTTCACCAAAAAAGACAGGATACTGTCTGTGCTGTAAGGTAATAGTGTAGTGAAAAGTAATAAAGAAACTAGATAGAAACCAGTTGAAGTTCGGTAATACTCGTAATGGTGCTGGGTTAAGTGGTTCTTGAAGGAAGTTAAAAATATTTATAGAACGCTCAAAATAAGAACGATATACGTAGACAAATCTAATTTAGCTGGGATGGAGGTTTTAATTTAAAAACATTTTGAGTGCTGAGACCATGTTTTGACAGCATGTGGCTGGGAGATTTTTGTTTCATGCACATGTCTCCTCATTAGGTACGAGTACAGCAATATTTGATAGGAAGAAAGTAAGTGAGGACTATCCGTTCAAAACTTGACACCGACCACCCAATTTGTTAAACCGAAACACCCTTTGGTGGAAACATTACTTCATCTGGATCTCTATGCCAGTACATTCTGATCGACTATGTGAACACTTCTTTTACTATGACAATCTATGATACATTGATCTTCAGCGTCATTCTTAGGGTATTCTGCTCAAAGTCGAAAGGAGGATTTCGAGATCGTTGTGACGGTGACGTGACAGAGTTAGGTAGGTGTCGCTACATTTCAATTCTTACTTAGGGTTCTACTTTTACGACAGCTTGGGAACAGATGTCAATGGAAAGATACAACTAGACTTATCAAAAACCTTATGCAAGATCCAGTTCCGAGTTCTTCAACTATATGCAACGTATCTGCATCCACTCTGAGGAGATTGCGGTGTATTAACACCCATTGCCTTTGCTGTAATACAGTGTCATATACGAGTTTAGTGTGAACTTAGTTAGTGCAGAGTCCTACGTCAGTTAATACTGGCCTGTTTTGGGGCTTAATAAAACGCAGGTCGATCTAGGTCTTGAGCATCCGACACGAGTAGTAGCGTCTAATGAAAATCCACATCAAGGCTAAGCCCATGCCCCTACGGAAGACAAGGACGAATGTTTCTACGTGCTCGCAACCGACAACACATATGAGCAATGTCCGAAGTATGACATTAAAATCTCCAAAAGGATAGGAGAGGAGGACATCTTTGGTGGGTCAGTATAACCTATACAACACCACGTTTGGCAACGGACTTAGGCTTATTGACGGTGGCGGGACGACATATCACTATAGTAAGCACACAGCTTCCTCATCCCAATATATGTTAGACAAGGGAACATGGCGGTCTCTAGATCATGAGAACACGAGAAGCGCAGGAATAATTTACAGAACTTATACCAGTAGATAAAAAGAACCTGTCAAGATTACAAGACTCGTACAGAAAACCTTGTCAGTGCCGAGAATGCGGACTGTATAGTGGCGAAGAAGCCGAACAGGTAGGGTAGACAACTCAACTTAGACAATGATAGTCAAAACATCCATCCTGCATGGCCATTAATCGGGAAACTACCGACTGTTCAAAATATGGATTCGACCAGTAGCGCAACAATCAAGTTCGTAATATAGTGCTTGCTTTACCTCCTCGAGGTGGTAACTACGGGCAACTACGTGTATAAATCCATATGCAGGCAGGCCAAAATTGCAAGTGCGGGTTGTCTAGGGTCTTATGCCTAGACAAGGTAACCTGGGCCAACAATCCGCGTTACCGAAACCAGCCCGCTACGGAAGCCGACTTAATGCGTCGGACCTTTGGCTATCTTACCCGGTCTAAGATTTTTTTCTGGAATATGAAGACGCTCCTTGACTTTCAGAGTGAAGGACCTCAGAACGCCAGATTCCTTCATTTAGAGCATGAGTTTATGCGATATAAGCTGGACATATTGGGAGCAAGCGAGATAAGGTGGTTAGATGCGGGTGAGTACCAATCCCTAACGCCTAACACTTATTACTCTACTCCGGAAGACCAACCGGGAGCCCCCGTGGATATGGAGTTGCACTGCTGTTAACACCTACAGCACGCAGAGGTCTAATCTCCTGGCATGCAAACGATGATAGGATTTTAACGGCCAGATTCCGAACGAAAGTACGTCGCGTCACCATTATACAGTGGTTCGTCTGAGGAAGAAAAGTAGACCTTCTACAACCAGTTGGGAGCTGTTTATAATGCAACACCCAACGGCGACATTGTTATTATGATGGGGGACCTTAATGCCAAGGCAGGCAGCGACAACGAAGGGCTCAAACATGTTATGGGACGGCACGGGTAAGGCAACCGCAATGACAACGGCGAGAGATTTGTTGAATTTTGCAACGCAAATCATCTTGTCATAGGTGGCACCATGTTTCAGCACAAGGTCTGCCATAAAATCAGTTGGGTGTCAACTGACCGGCAAGCAACCTCCAACGAAATCGACCATTTTGCCATCAGCCGCCGTTTTATAAGCAGTCTTCTAGACGTCCGAAACAGACGAGGAGCGGACATGGGGTTGGCACGAGATCACCATCTTATGATAGCTACTGTCCAATTACGCACTGCTGTCGTTCGTAGATCTAACGACACAAGAATACCTAGGTTCAACGTAGACTGACTGAGAATTCCCATAGTGCGCCAAGAACTAAGGGACCATCTCTCACGAGGAGTGGAAACAATCAGCAGCTCACTGCCCGCCACCATCCAAGACCACTGGTGTGCTGTGAAAACTACTTTCACATCAGGTACTGAAAGGATTGTCAGTCGATCGCAGGGAAGCCATAGGGTGTGACTTTCCGAGGATACCTGGAGAAGGATCAACGAACGAAAACAACTAAGAGCTCGAATTGCAGCAGCTCCAGCAGTAGGGAAGATCTACTCGTAGCAACAGTCCCTATATCGCATGAAGATGAGAGAAGTGCAGCGTAGCGTGAGAAGTGACAAGCGCAATTACATCAATGCGCTGGCCACGCAAGCAGAAGGAGCAGCAGTGAGGTACAACAGCAGAACCGTTTACAGAATCACCAAAGAGCTTATATGTGGCCGAAGCTCTACTCAACACACAGTGAAAGGCTTAAACGGTTCGTTGCTAATATCGGATGAGGATCAACTGAACAAATGGAAGCAGCATTTTGCTTTGGTTCTAAACAGTAAGGAAGAGATTATTTCCGCGATCAAAGCACTGACTTGACGGCATTCCTGCGGAGCTGTTTCTAGCTACGCCAACGGCATCAGCTGAGCTACTGTTCCCACTTGTCGGGAGAACATGGGAAGCCGAGAGTTTTCCGGACGAGTGGAAGAAGGGAATGATCGTCAAGCTCCCTAAAAAAGGTAATCTAATGCAGCGCGAAAACTGGAGAGGTATCTGAGTGCTGCCTGCTGTGGCCAAGATAATAGCTAAAGTCATACTGGAGCGAATCAAAGAACATCTCGAAGACAGACTCGACGCCGAACAAGCAGGTTTCCGCTCTGGATCCTCCTGTGTCGACCACATTAACACCTTGCGGATCATCATCGAGCAGTGTGTTGAGTACCGATCACCACTTCACCTGTGGTTCATCGATTTTGAATAGGCGTTTGATAGTGTCAATCGGGAATCTATCTGGAGTGCCTTGCGCAGAAGAGGCATTCCTGATAAATTAATAGCAATTATCAAGGCTACATATGATTGGTCCACATGTCACGTCTTACACAGAAGAAGACTGTCTGAGGAACTCCAAGTCCAAAGCGGGGTTAGTCAAGGCTGCATACTTTCACCAATACACTTTTCTATTGGTGATTAGCGATGTGCTGAATACGGCCTTGTTAACACGAAATGGAAGAATTCGATGGACTCTTACATCTGAACTCAAACACGTTGACTACGCCGACCTTCACCAAATGACAACAAATGTGGATAGGGAAGCAGACGTCGTTGGGCTGAAAATTAACCCGGCAAAAACAAAAACGATCAGCCTAAGACCAAACTGTGTTACTGGACAGACGGTTGAGAGAGTAGAGAGTTTCCAATGCCTTGGGAGCATTGTCTCAACCGATGGCGGAACCGAACTGGATATAGCCAAACGCATAGGCAAAGGAAAATCTGCGCTTGGTATGCTATCCACAGTTTGGCGAAGTAATGCAATTAGCTTAAACACCAAGCTACGACTGTTCCATTCCAACGGTGAATTCGTGCTACTATATGGATGTGGTACCTGGAGGGTGACCACCACTATCACCAGGAAGCTGCAAACGTTTGTCAATAGGTGCTGCCTACGCTACATCTTAAGGATATTCTGGCCAAACCGTATCTCTAAGGAACAGCTTTATCAGGGAACGGACCATGAACCTATAGGCACAACCAATCCACTGCCACACGGCGAAAGTGGCAGTGGATTGGTCACACTCTCCGAAAGGGTGACAGGTCCATAGCTAACCAATCGATGCGCGGCGGTCCAAGGAATACGTAGCGCAGAACAATTGAAAAGGAAGCACGGCAGCTGGGAAAAAGTTGGGGAGAGCTGAGGAACATTTCCAGAAACCGCACTCGATGGCGCGTAAGCATAGTAGAGGCCCTAGGGGATACAGGAACAAATGAACGAAATGAAAACATCCATCCACCTGACCAAAATTAAGTAAAGATAGCAATATCTTAGCTGAGAATCAACAAAGCAGCCAAACATGACAGCTTACCGGCCGAAGTATTCAAAGCTGCTGGAAGTGACTTTGTGGACAACAGCTCATTTCTAATATCTGGTCAGATCAGTGTATGCCTGATGATAATTTCCATCGTTTGCCTGATCCACAAAAAAAGGAAACTGATTCAACTATGTCTAATCAACATCGGATACAAGGTCCTATCTGCCATATTGTGTAGACGTCTGACAACGCTACAACGTCGACAACGCTACTGGTTCCAATCAGTGTAGTTTCAGACCAATAAAGTCCAATTTTCACACACTGCCAGATCCAGAATCCCAAGACTAAAGAAATCTCATTCGATACTCAACAGCTTTTCATCGATTTTGAGGCAGCATGTGGCAGCATGTGGCAGCATTTATAGAGACGAGCTATGTTCAGTTTCGGTATCTCTGTCCAGCGAGCCCATCTATGCACAATGAAGATTGAGAATGAGAATACTCACTGTTCCATCAAGGTCTATCCTGGCTCTGGTGTAAATTCTCCCAACAACTCATTAGTAAACCTAAATCCAAGAATCACTCTTGTCAATCCCTGTTTGCTTGGGCTAAGAAGGCAATTGAGTAGTAAAGCCGTATTCCGAAAACTACTATATGTAGGACATTGATCATTGCAGTTCTACTTAATGGGGCTGAAACATTGACTCTGCCGAAAGCGAATGAAGATATCCTCAGTCGGTTTGAGAGAAAAATTCTTACAAACATTCGCCTCCATTCGCGTTCATGGGTTTTAAAGGAGAAGATTCAACGAAAAATTATACAAGCTGTACAGCGACATCGGCCTAGTCAGATAGGTGGGACATGTATAGCGAATGGACACCAATGCTCGGGCCCGCAGAATCTTCGAATCTAACCCGGAGGAACAACGCAGTAGAGGAAGACCTCACCTCAGGTGGGGCGCACCCCAGGCATACGCTAAAGACCGAACTAACTGGAGAGGCTTGGTAGTTGTGACCCATGTTCACACTATAGCGCCACCAAAGTAAGTAAGTAAGTTTAACGATAAACTCCATGAGAACCGGTTTCGAACTTTATAGTGCCTCCGGATTGAGAAGCAGCTCAATTTGTTCGGTAGCCATCAATAGTCAATGCTCTCGATGAATTTTTAAATATGGAAAAAATTGGTCATCGTTATGTGATACAACACTTTCATTTGAAAGGCCTCAATCCAACCAACATCAAAGCGGAACTGGATTCTACTCTTGGTGGAGTCTGCTCCTTCGTTTACAACAATAAAATATTGGGTGCCAGAGTTTAAGCGAGGCCGTACGAGTTGTGACGACGAACATCGCAGTGGTGGGCTCACCAGAAATGTTGAAAAAAATCCACAGAATGGTATTGGATGACCGTCGAACTTAAATACGTGAACTAGCAGATATGATGGGCATTTCAAAAAGCGCTATACATCGCATGTTGACGGAAAAATTATACATGAGAAAGCTGTGCGCGAGATGGGTGCCGCGATTACTTACAATGGAACAGATACAGCGTCGTAAGGATGTTTCAATCGAGTGTTTGGCAAAGTTTCACAGCAATAAAGCTGAGTTTTTGCGTCGATTCATAACCATGGATGAAACATGGGTCCATCACTTCACACCCGCTATTGCCAAACCCGGTCAACCGATATCGCTGAATCAATTCTGTTGCTGGGCCGTTCTATGCTGCTTCTCGCCTTGGCGTTGACAAACAAAAGCCAAACCAATCCAAATTTCGTTGGTAAGCTGAAGTTTTCCATTAAATGTTAACTTGCTTTTAGTTTTGTTACCAAGTATGTACCTAGGTAGGCACTTGGACGATGGCAACAATGATGATGGCGATCCTGAAGTTGCTGCTATGCACGCAACTCGTACATTCTACACTCACCCACGTCGACCCCCTTACCGGTCATGACTTATTCCGACCGACCCCAACGTGCGTTATCCTCTCTCTTTTCGTTCCTTACTCGGAGTCTGTCGCCTTTTCGTTCCACTCCCTTGACTCGTTCTGACCGAGCTGCCTCAACATGTGCGGTACCCGCTCCCTTTTTTGTTTTATCGAATTTTTAGCATTCACAACGTGACTCCTCCTACGTAGGAGTCCTCCTGGTGGAAATAGTGATACAACTTTGTGTAGCAGCGAACACTTCATCCTTGTTGGGTAATTTATAAGTATACACCATCGATTTCGCTGCAGAACGTAACGTTACTACATATAGCAGCACATAATTTCATCAACTCAATATTTACAAGGGAACATGGCAGACACCAGATCAGCATTGATCATGTTTCGATCCACGTTAGGCACTTCTCAAGTATTTTAGATGCCCGAATATTCCGAGCGGCCAACATAGACTCGGACCACTACCTACTTGTAGCCGAGGTACGTCTACGGATGTCTCAAACGCCATAGCAGCGGGAAAGTACTATGAGGAGATACCATATAATGTTGAACGATTTCAACCGCAACAAGCCATCAGAAGTTTTGCAGATCGCTTATCCCTCAACCTCCCGAGAAATCCTTTGCAGCCAGCGTCAAGTGCTGAAGACCAGTGGCTTAGATGTCGAAAAACAATCAAAACCAAACCGCCGGTTTGATGAAGAGTGCCGGAAAGCAAATGCAGCAAAACAACATGCCTACAAAGCGGCGCTGCACAAAAGGACGAGAGCGTCTTGCGAGCCTTACGAGCAAAAGGGGAGGGAAGAACATCGGTTTATCCGGAGAAAAATAAAGAGCATGAGAGGCGCGCGACGGAGGAAATAGAGAGGTGTTACTCCAGGAATAATGTTCGGAAGTTTTACCAAAAAGTAAAAAGAATGTGTCAGGGTAATAAGATGCGAACGGAAACTTGTAGAGATGAGAAAGGGTTGAGCGGTTGAAACCATTTATCAACGATCTGATTGGACCCTATCAGTCCGGTTTTAGGTCCGATAAGTCCACAATTGACCAAATATTCACACTACGGCAGATCCTGAAGAAAACCAAGAAGTTCAGATCGATACTCACCACTTTTTTATCGATTTTAAAGTCGCGTATGACAACATCTATAGAGATGAGCAATATAGAGCCATGCCTAGTTTTGGCATCCCTGCCAAACTCGTCCGCTGGTGGAGGATGACGCTGAAACTGCTTCATCAAGGTCGGCAACAACCTAACCGAGACCTATGATGTCCAAAAAGGATTTGGGCAAGGCGACGCACTGTCGTGTGACTTCTTCAATGTCAGACTTGAAAGAATTGTGCAAAACTCACAAGCCAACACACTAGGTACGATCTTTCAAAAGTCTGTTCAATTCAGTTGCTTACGCCGACGATATTGAAATTATTGGTAGAACACAGCGAGCTGTCACTGGTGCATTTGCGAGTATAGCAACAGAAGCGGCAAAAATAGGTCTAGAGGTAAACGAGGGCAAAACAAAGTATATGCTGTCAACAAGAAGGGACACCCAACATCTACGAATCAGCCAGAATGTCACATTCAACAGCTATAACTTTGAGGTAGTAAGGGACTTTGTCTACCTCGGCTCCGCTATCACAACCGAAAACGACATCTCTTCAGAAAACAAACGAAAAATAACGCTTGCTAGTCGGTGTTTCTATGGGCTGAGAAGGCAACTATGTAGTACGGCCCTCTCCCCAACAACCAAGCAAACTCTATATAAGACCCTTGTAATCCCTGTCCTGTTCTATGGTTCCGAAGCATAGACCATTTCCAAAGCGGATGAAGATATCCTTGGTCGTTTTGAAAGAAAAATTCTTCATAAGATATTAGGTCCCGTATGCGTTGACGGGTTCTGGAGGAGACGATTCAACGATGAACTCTACGAGCTGTACAGCGACATCGGTCTGATTAAGAAACTACGCATTGGACGTCTCAGATGGCTGGGACATATTACATTGGACGAATGAACACCAACGCTCCTAATCCAGATGGACAGCGCAGTAGAAGAAAGCCTCATCTTAGGTGGCGCGCACAACTGGAAGGGGACCTCATCCAATTTGGGGTGCGCAACTGGAGGCAGTTAGCCAAAGACCGCGCTAATTAGGGAGGCTTATTGATTAAGGCCCAGGTCCATCCTGGACTGTAGCGCGCCGAAGTAAATATGCTATCGCACAGTTTTGAATGCCATATAGTAGTTGCAAAAGGGAATAAGGATTCGTTTCATCGGATTTCGAAACCAATTTCTGTCGATTTTTCGTTTCATCGGAGTTCGGAATAACTCAGCGATTAAAAGCTTCACTTTAAAAAAGTCTGAAGCTCTGAAAAAACACTCCTTATGCTCTAAACTATTGCTAATAGCATTGATTTTGTGTTTAAATTATCTCTAACTTCTGCAGCCTTGCACGACTTGCATAAGATATCAACCTTTTTATGTACATGTGTGAGTATAATTAATAGATAAACCAGTAACAGGTTACTGAATATCTGACTTGCCATTTTTTCGAGCTACTAAACCCAATCGTGCCCAAGTGACAACAATTTAAATACTTAGGCTCTGTCGTTAACCACAAACGAAATTGGTGAAGTGGCGTGAAAACCCCGCACCAATTTATGAAAAAAAAAACGCGTGCTTCAACTTAAAAGTTTGTTAAATACGACAGTCCGTCGTCTGGCTTTAAAATACAAACACACAAATATATAACAAAATAGTCTGAAAACTTCTGCGTACCCATTAAAAGTTTTAGAAAAAAATTTTTCAAAATATTCTGGCAGCAAATTTTGTTCGAAATTTGATTTCTCATGAATTTTTCATGAGATGAAATTCTCCTGCACTCACAGTTTCGGTAGTTCGCACTTTTACGATGAATGAGAAGACCTAGTCGTATCATACTCGTATTTCCAAAAGTTTTCCAAAGAAAAACTAACTTTGTGTGCATATTTGATGTCAGGTCTGTTCGTCGGCTTCGATTTGGATATTTCCTACAGTAGATGCATTTTTAAAGCAAAATATCATTCAACAGGAGTAGGAATACCTTTTGAGGAGAGCTGGTAAGTTAGATTTCTCTCTTAAATTGTCTACTATGCATGTCCGAGCCATGCTCTATGGGATTCTGATCGCGGGAGCAAATTCATCAGTATGGGGCTTTCAGTTGAGCCACTCGAAAATGCTCGGAATTATTTTTAATACAATTTCTTCTAAAACGTCCCTCACATACCGCACCGCTGTTAGGGACCCGTTTTCTATTATTTGTAACTCTGTGCATGCTCCTAAACATATTGCATCCCGAACTATCTCAGAACCTCTGTAATGAACCGCTCTTATAAGGATGTTCCGGTTTTGCATGTCCGTCTGTCAACTGGCTTCATCCAAAATCGTTTTCAGACCTTCTTTTGTGATTTTAGACTGGACCGCCACACGCAACTGTATGGAGTCTGCTAAGAAGGAAGCTTGTATAGTCTGAATCCAGAATCTTTGAGTCCTCTTTCCACAGTTTTTGAACTCCAACAAAGCGCAGTTGCACAAATCTACTGCTAGCCTCTGTTAGCTGTCCTGTTCGCATTAAGGTCGCTTTTGAAACAAGTGTCCTGCTGTAAAATCAGTTTGTTCGCCATAGTGTTCCAGAAGCGGTCAGTGGACTTTTCATATGTCGCTTGGAGTCTAGCTGATGGAGGTCTTAAAAAGAAGTTGACAGTTCAAAACAGTAGCATTCGAACAAAAGAACCGCCTTATTTTCGACTAAATGGAGAGACAAACAAAATTTATGGAGTTAGGCTATTGATTTCCAGGCAAGAAGGCAAAAACCTCACCGACTAACTTCTATGAGTATTTCCTAAGATTCGCTATTCAACAAAGCAAGTATCTTCCAAGAAGGACTTCAAATCATTTCAGTCCTCGTGCCAACTTTCTAGATATTGTACTTACTGAGTGTGGTAGCAACTTTTTTAAATCTATTCAAAAAAGAAACGTTGTTGTGAATATGCTTTCCAGACTAAGATGAGCTGGCCACGTATTTGACTTGGGAGCCTGCCATCAAATGGGACAAACTCTTGTCATCTGGGACGCACAACATGCAAGAACACCTCTGACGACTTTCCCATCGTTACGAAACAAGAACTTGGAGCATGGTGGAAGCAGTTATCGCATTTCTTATCTCGACTGCTAATTTGGACAAATCACTGTGAACGAAGAAGCAAAGAAGCAGAGCACATTCTCAGAAAGAATTGTAGAAAGCTGATTCGCCAGTAGCCTGTTTAATCAGTAAGCCACGTACAGTGGATCGATTAATGCAGGTCTTAGACTGCTATTATGCAGATATCACCGCAAGGACATGCAGTTGGATGACCCAGACAAAATGGGATTGAAAAACCTTGAAGTCTGTTGTGGTGACACCAATAAAGTTTATGGCGATCACCTAAATCTTGCCGTCGCTTTACGACTGTTTTATCCTAAAACAATGGAAAGATTGACAACGGAGAGTACTTAGACAAAAATAAAAGTTCTGCACTGAGAAACATCCAGTTGTTGAAACGGTTCTACAACCCGCACTAGTTTCAGTTCGGCTGTTCAGTTCCAAACTGGATATGTTTGGAGGTACAACCTCCAAGAACACCCCAAAATGCCAAAGGGTACGAGACCGGCGCACCTATAAGAATGCCGTTCTCTCCTCTCTGGCGCTCCGAATTGGGAAGGATGGAAATTACAATAGTCGGAACGGCTCTGAGTGCAAACACTTTATCGATCAACTATAGGAGCTAGCCAAAGAAGAGAATATTTGCATTCAGGCAAAGGGCACCTACACTCAGTCGAAAGCAGAAGCTCTTGGTCTTAGACTTGAGGCTCACTTCCCAGATAACCTAATCAGAACCGGCTCATAACCAGTTCCCATTAACGAAGCAGCTAGTGGGTTAAACAACACAACACGCCGTAGCTGGTATATCTCATCGGTTGTGGTGACGGATGAGGCCATTAAATATGCTGTTGCTTCCTTTGATGGCTTCAAGTCGCCTGGCACCGATGGTATCTACCCAGTTATGTTACAAAAAGGTACAGACTAGCTGCCGGCAACTCTGAAGAAAATCTTTACTCCTAGCCTGGTACTTGCATACATACCGGAACCATGGCGAACCATGAGAGTGGCCTTTATGCCGAAAAAGGTCGTCGGTTGTCAAGGGTATCAGACCTGTAAGTCTGACTTCCTTCATGTTGAGAGAATGGTTGAGATCTATGTGCGCAAAGGTGCCTTGTAAACGCATCCTCTATCGGCGATGCAACATGCCTACCAAGGCGGAAGATCCTGCGAGATCCTGCGAGATCCTGCATTTTCATAGACATGAAGGGTGCTTTTGGCAACGCAACGTGTAACTAGGCCAGACAACACGGCGTAGACGAATCACTAGTTTTGTGGATAAAAGCAATGCTGGTGAATAGGACATTGATAGGTGATGCGGGCTGTGGCCAGTACGTGGTGGCGGAGGTAAGCAGGGTTTGCTCATAAGGCGGCGTTCTGTCTCCACTGCTATGGTGCACGTTGGTCTACTCACTGCCCAGCGCGCTAAATAGTTCTAACGTCTATGCTCAAGCACATGAGGATGACATAACTGTACCGTCTGTTTGATCGTGTCTATTGACTGTCTGCTCTAAAAAGGGCCCCCGCCCAATTATCAAGGCTTCGCCCATCAATGACGTTGTCTAATAAAAAGCGGGAGCAGAGCATATTACTGATCTTATCATAAACATCTTTAGATGACGCCACCGAAGGTTGCTACGATTTGACCAGTTACAAATTGCCGGTCATAGGTCTTGTTGGTGGCAAGACCACAGGCAATCCCTAGCAGGACTTAAATTACGGTACAGTCCGAGCCTGACTTGTTGAGGTAGGCCCCCTTGTGGGAGCACAATGGTTGCTGTGGTTTAAACTCTAATCGCGGGTATTGTCTTCCTGTTGGTTTGACCCATTGTAGAGTAGCAAATAAGTACTGGGTGCTGTGACTCTAAGAGCAGCAAGAGGTTTTAGATCAGCCTCGAGCTATACCAAGGGTGGAACTTGTGCCTCTAACACAAGTTCTGCTTTGGTATTATACTATTAATATAGGTAAGCGATGGCAAGGCGTATCCTTGCTCCCATGGATGTATGGGCATCCGGTAAACATAAGTCTACACACGGTGGTTTACGTTAAAAACCAGAGACTATGTCTGCTCTAAAGCGCAGGCAGCCCTAGACGTGATTGATGATTGGTGTGCTAGAGATGGGCCTTCAGTCAACCCTCTCAAAAGAGAAGTTGTTCTCTTTACGAGAAGGAGGAAGCTGTCGGATCTGACTCATCTAGTGCTTAAAGGTATCACCATCCAAGTCTCGAAAAAAGCTAAGTATTTGGGTGCCATCCTGGATAGCAAACTTCTCTGGACTAATCACGTTACGTCGAAAACATGGAAGACGCTCTCGGGCTTCTGATAGTGTAGAATAGCTATCGGCAAGACATAGGGCCGAGAAGGGTCTTTGGATCTACACGGCTAAGATATGGCCTATTATATCCTATACGTCGGTTGTCTTGTGGAATATAAGTTACTGCTGCTTTTACCGGACCCCAAAGAATAGTAGGTCTCGCCAGCATTGGGGCTGTCTCTGGCAGGCCCAGCTCCGCTCTAGACGCATAAATGAATCTCCCTGCCCTTGATATTCGTATCATTGGCTGCACTCTCAAAGCAATCTTCCGTCGTGGATTTGGTCTGTAGTACAGCACGCACTGGGGCTTTGGTGACAGTTGCCGGTGGTCTTTTGACTCTTCTCTTATTGTAATTACACCAGAACTCCTGATGCAGAAGAAATACGAAATCGACTTTCCCTGGTTTTGGCCAGGAAAGGAATGTAGTCATCTTCACGGATGGCTCCAAAGCCGATGTAGGATGCGGTGCTGATGTCATATTGGTAGTCATATCATGGGCTTCACTGTCAAAGCCATCTTCCGGTTTCGTACAACACGCGCCGACTGTCTTTTAATTCTGGTCGACTGATGCAATAAAATCAGAAATAGACTTACCCTACATCGAAGAATGGCTTAGACCAAAACCTGAGTAGTCAGGCCTCAACTAATGGCATCAAAACTGATCTGTTACGCTTGTGTCTTTCTGGAGGACGAAAACGTTAAATTTCACTGCTGGTTAGGAAAACTTGTGTCTGCTTTCAAGCGGAGCTATACGTAATCTTGATGGCAACGAACTATATTTTGAAAAGGTGAAGGGGGCGAAACATTTGCATCTGTAGGGACAGTCATGCTGCACTTAGAGCCTTACTGAACGCAATCGGAAGGTTAACTTATATGGGTCGCAGGTTACAATAATAAAATCGCCGACGAACTTGCTAGGCCAGGCCTAGAGACCCGAACCTGCCTGTGTCCTCAGTTAAGGCAGTTGGGTTTCATATGAGAACAACTGCAGACGGCATGACTCTGCAAGTTGCAGGCAGATCGAACGAATACTTCCCGACATCTCTAAGAAGTGTGCGGCCTTCCTGCTATCCATCAGCAGGAAAGACTGCAGGTTGCTTATTGGCGTCGTGACGGGGCACTACACTTTTGCTAAGCACTTAAATGTGCTGGCCATAAGTTAAACAATATCCTGCTATCCTTGCTGTGAAAGGGATGACGACACCACTTATACTCTATTAGGCTGAAAGTATTCGGCGTTGACATGGTGGTCACTAACACTGTAGGCACTGTAGCATTGAAGTGCTCACTCATCTTTCTTCGAAAGACAGAAAGATTCCATGAAAAGAACTTACTTTGTACACCTTCAATGGACTAATTCTATGCCTGTTCCGACAGAAACAAAAGAGAAATACTAATCCGGATAAACAGAAGTATTGCTTTCCTGTTTTGAAATACAAATCTTCGAATGATAAATGCTCCGATTTGTACTGATGGAGAGTGAACAAGACGTTTCGAAGAGGAAGTATAAGCCGTCATAATCCTCTCTAAATATTCATCTGCATCGGCTAAGAAAGCTGGGATATGTTAAAGCCACGAACACTGATGCTTCTGTTTGGAGCGTCATTGGATTGTTAAGGCCCTGATACATCTCGAGTCAGGTCGTGGCATTTTAGAGAATTATCTAAAAGTCCATTCCTATTCATCAATCATCGATTAAGCTTTAGAGCCGCAGCTATAGTGATTGCCACTAGAAACCAAAATATGGGACACTGGCATCAGTCAACCATTAACTCTTCTTCAGATTTAAAAATCGAGTTAAGTGAGTTTATAACTGTCCTCCCACTGATAACTTCTACATTCGTAGAGGTGATACTATTGTGTATCCATCGTACTTATCCAATCCAAATTCTGTCGGGGAAGTTATAATCCAAATGACGTGCTAAAATGAAAAAGGATTATGGTGTCTCCTTATACATTGTACACCCAACAGATAGCCCTTCAGTGCCTCATACCTACATACCATGCTATTTAAGGCTGTTACGTATTTTCTAAAATAATGGTTACTCACGCCGATCTTTACAAAAGTAATGACTGCAAAATCCTGCCAATGGGGCACAACAAAGAATATTAACATAAATCTTTCGAGGAATTTATCGCATCTGGACAGTTCCTCGAACGAGGGATTCGAGAAAGATTTATTGGCCTCCCCAAACCAGGAGGGTCATCTATTAGTTGAGCAAAAACCAATAAATCGTTTGCTCAGAATTTGTCGACTTCATTGGTGTGTTGCTAATATCGCATGCTGCTTGCTACTTGCCACACCAACAAGATACGGATATCACTGATGTTCAGATATTTCATTACCTCCGACCACGTTGTCGTCCTTCATGTCTCTCGTTAGCATTGACATTAAGGCTGTAGCCTTTGTTATTTGCGAAATGGTTTTCAGTTAAAAGTACGAGTATGGAGTATCCATGGTATCGTTGGTATTGTCTTTTTTTTTTTTTTAAAGAATTCACCATCTGCTTCCGACAGGTCGCTGCCATTCATAAAAATAAAGTGCCGCATCACTTGCACCCAACCATAGCTTCTCTGTGATGGCGGTGATGGTGAGAGGCGCTTTGATATCCCTTCTGAATTTGATCCCTTTTGAGCGGCGCGTAACAAACAGATATACGAGCACACAGACGGACTCAGATTCGTTGGACAATGTGCTAAGATTTAGCGTCATCCTAATTCAATGAAACGAGCTACTTTAGCTTATTTTTCGTTCGGCTTTTGTATGGTTCTCTTCGTTTTTCGGTTTTCGTTTTTCGGTGTTTTTGTTCATTTTTGTCAAAAGATAAACGAGTACGCGCTCACTTGTGTTTGTATCATATCTTCGTAGTTGGAGAGGAGAGGGTTTGTCTTCAAGTGAAGCACTTGCAAAAGGATCTCAATTTATGTTCGCTCGTTTGAGGAGAATCCCATTGGCCTTGGAGAGGAGCAAAGATTTTCAGTTTCGAATTTTATTTTCTTGTGTTGGCTCCTTGTTTGTGATTTAGCTTAAGATGTGGAAGAAATCCTTCTTCAAAACAAGCAACGAAACACGATTTTCCTACTACATACACTGTGGCGATGGTACGAGTAGAGTCCTTTATTTCTCCCAAAAGATTCATGCGTTCCATTCGTATCCGTGTCTTTAACACGATAACCATTGGAGTGTTAACATTTTTGAATCAATAAAAATAACTTATGCAATAAATTGGATTGTTTTGAATTTGATGTAGTACGCAGATAAACACATATGACTCACCAGTCCCGTTGCATGGAGAGTACTCGGCGATGGTAAATGCCCGGTTAAGTTATATGCGCTTGGAGCACGAAGGCAGGACGTGAACTCTTACTCGAAAGAGATTAGATTTGTCACTGTCTGCCTGTCAAGGACTTGATAAATTTACTCCGAATGTGTGACTACATATGACTTTGTGAGGAGTTGAAGTGGCTAACAGCAGTTTGCCAAGGCATCGTGTCGAGGAATCATTAAGTATTGTGATTCGAGAAATGTGTGCCGACGTGTGTTGCATGCACTTATGCAGGAGGTTCTTGACAATATGGACTACGGTAGAATTGTATACAGCAACCGTAATAGCGAAAAAATGCCAGTAGCATCAACTGATCTTAAAAGGGATTACTTCTACAAGTCCTCTTTTCGTGTCGAATCTTCTTGAAATCCTTCAAGCGCCTTCAAGACCGGAGGATTGTAATACATTCGCTCAATTTGATCTAGACTGTGCCGTTTGATTAGTGTGCACTTCACTATGAACGTACAAGCCCATGCTGTAATTTAGTTAGCCAACACTCAGGAGTGAGGGATGCCAACCACAGACAACAGATGGCTGCAATATGGGACCTTAATGCAGTAAACCTTGGAAACTCAACCACGTGCAGGAGACCGGGACGTGAAGGAACCATTCCGGATGTCACCTTTACGATGGATTCGACATCCGCAATAATAGAGAACTGGAGAGCCATCGATGAATATACGGGCAGCGACCTTCAATACATAATCTTCGTCTTCGATCGACGACCGGACCAATGAGTTCCAAATTGGAATCCAACACGAGCACCGAGGTGGAATGTTAATAGACTCAACGAAGAGATTCTCACATCTGTGATCAATTCCAACTTAAGGGTGCTACAGAAACAAAAGCTGAAGTCACGATGCAACTCATACGGCTTGCGTGTGATGCTTTGATGCCTCGAGAGAGTAGCTCCAACAGAAACAGCGCCGCAGTGTACTAGGTTGCCGTTCACAGTTACTAGGGGAAGGCGCTGAACCTGGAAAACATTTTATCGGAATTCAGAACCAAAAGATCAGACCTCAAGAAAGCCATCAATATGAGCGGAAAACAAAAGTGGAAGGATCTTTGCCGAGGCATCAATAGTGACCCCTGGAAACTAGGCTGCAAGTCGTCACGCAAAAATTAGAGGCTCGGCCGAGCAGCCCTGCCATCAGTGCAGAAAAATGAAGCGCGCATAGTAGACACGGTTCTCCCAACTGTCTCTGTCAGGCTCCCCGACATGAGTCTGGTCCAACGACAAGGAATTCCAGCTTACAGGGAAGAAAAATTGAGTCCAGCGGTAACCCTACAACACCGTACAACAACGAAAAACCCCGGACCGGGCGGTATACTGACTTAAGTTCTGAGAGCGATTGCACAAATATGTCAACAGCTACTGTTGAACCTGTAACATAATATGTGTCCCATTAAGACGGCATATTTTGAATTTTGCGTCATTTTTTTTTTGTGTCGGTCGTACAGCGTTGTTGTTGGACAGCTGTCATATAGGAGCATGAAGTTTAGTCGCACAACGCACAGAAATTGTGAAAATCCACAAAATGATGGAAGATTTCGTCAAAAGGACCAACCTATGCCATCATTCGCGAGGCTGTCATTTATCGGATATTGTGTTCCATACATAACCTTCATGTCTACACTTGGAGGACATCAGAACTTTTCAAATACTTAAACACTGCGTATTTTCCAAATTTCAAAATAGGCGGTCTAAATGGGACACCCTGTATAACAGCTGCCTTGAGGAAGGGGTCTTTCTCAGGAGTTGGAAGACGCAATGCTTGGTGCTGATCAGTAAAGCTAAAGGAGAGATTCCCCATTAGCGTTCAGAACACTTTGCAAGCTGGACACTTCAGGGAAACTCCTAGAAAAAATACTGAAACTACGGCTCAGAGATGCTGTACAAAGATTAGGTGGCCCGCCCACGAGACAGCATGGCTTCAGAAAGGGCCACTCTACGATCGGAGCTATCGGAGAAGTAGTAAAGGTTGCGTAAACCACCCACCAGAGCAACCACTTAAAGAATGTGTGAAATGCCTTGAATTCAACCATACTCAATGCGTTTCAACATACTTTTAACATTCGAGTTTACCTCTTGTCGATGATGAACTATCTCAAAGACCGGGAGTTAATCACCTCCGCAGCATCACAGGGATCGATCCTGGGACCTTACCTCTGCAACATCTCATACGGTGGCATACTTCGCATGCAGATGCGTCGAAATGCCTTCCTGGTGGGTTGCGCAGATGATATCATCGCGGTGATTACGCCAAAAGACGCGAAGAACGCGTAAATTAAACTGAACCAGGTTATGAAATGAGTGGATTTACACAGACTTAGTCTAGCTATAGAAAACACCGAGATAGTCCTACTGAGCAAAAAGAAGATCCCGACCATCGTTAATTTCCAAATCGAGCTCGAAGTTATAACAAGTAAGCAAGCAGTGGAATTTTTGGGGCTGACTATCAATGCAAAACTCACCTTTTGGCTACTACACGCCAATCTTCTATATGGCTTGGCGATCTGGGCAGACGCACACCAACAAGAAAAGTACAAGGAGCAGATGGCACCTGTGCAGAACCTCCCATGGTTGTAGTTATAGGAGGAACCCCTATCGATCTCCTATCGGCAGAAAGGAAGTACGGAAATTGAAGTGGAAGCGGCAATCGAGAAAGCAAAGAAACTAACGAAAAGGCAGTGGCAAAAACTTTGGCACTCGGAAACCAGAGCACGTAGTACTGTGAAACTGATCAAGGACGTGGCTAAATGAAATGGACGGAAACACGGCAAAGTAAACTACAACTTCACCCGGTTTCTCATCAAATACGGATATTTGAACGCCTTTCTTCACAAGATCGGTAAAGCAAACACTGAACCCTTCTAATACGAGAACTCCAGTAGACGATGCAAACCACAATTTTTTTTGTTTGCAGGAGGTGGGAAGCTCAACAACGTGAGCTGGAAAGTAGCATAGGGGCAATCAGCCCAGGAAAGATGCTGATCAGCGATTTTTCTCCTGCGTAGAAGTCACACTCAGGACAAAAAAGAAAGAGGAAGACACAAATGTACTCGTACCTTTAATAAACTGATGAAAGCCTCACCAGCAAGATAGAATAAACCCCCACAAGATGACAAATATGAAAAAACCGGCCCCCAAAGGGGAAAGAAAACAACACCATTCTGAAGTAATTTGAAAGCGGTTCCGGAGTGGTTTGTGACAAAATGAAAGGGGTTAAGAAGGTCTTCAATGGGTGAGAGTCACATAGTACTTGAAGCAAGGCGGGACTGCTTCTCGTCATTATTAGCTTTTCCACCAACACCTAGGCAAAAACCAAAAACAAACCATGAAGATCGCTGCACTCTCTAATTTTCTGTTGCCTTCTAAGCTGGAATACGTACCGGTTGGTAAGGCTTATTCTATTTACGACTCAAGGCTAACGCTATGGTTGCTACTAATAACAGATCAAGGAACGATCCTCGAAAACGAACGTGCTTTCTAAAACGTCAAAATGCTTTGTCAGTTGACATTGAACGTTTTAAAACACTGCTCTTATACCTTTGCCACTGACTGAGCTGGCATTACAGTCCAGAATGGAACGTAACCTCAACCAATAAGGCTATTTAGTCAGCACCGTCTTCGAATTGTAGGGAGGTTGCGTACTCCAAGATGATTGATGTCCCCTTCAACTTGTGCGCGCACCTAAGATGAGGTCTGGCTGTACTTTGTAGTGCCTGGATTTAGGAGTCGATTACTCTTCGGATCGGAGCGCTTATATGATCTATCTGATCCATCTATCCATCTCAGGAAACTGATGCGGATTTCTGCTATCGGATCGATGTCTCTATCATGCCCGTAGAGTCCGCCGTTACATAGTCCGCTCCAAAACTTGGCAATGTAAACAGGACCAAAAATCATGCGAATAATCTTGCTTTTAAAGTGGCCATTGATATCTTCACACGCCTTCGTTTAAGCTCATGCTTCTACGCCATAGAGTAGGACTGTAATGATTATGGTCTCATATATGTAGAGTCTTGACAAAGCCATGTTACCAATTGCCTTTTTAAAGAAACTACATCAAAGTTACAGCTGTTTTTTGTGACGTCCTTCCATTTGACAGCATAAATTTAGCTGTCCCCTTATTCACAGCTTAACCAACTTGATAATAACAGACGCACTAGTTCTGACAGACCCCTCATGCATTCCAGGATTGCGTCAAGGGATAAATCGGCGAAATGATTGCATTAGCGGTTTTGACTCTTCCGACATAAACAAAACCGAAGTCAGGAGGTTCATCCTCAAGGATGCTGGATTTCTTAAATTGCAACCAGGATACATGATTCCAAGTATTTTGCGTTGCCGGACTGCAAAAGAGGATTATGTCATATAAAAGTGCCGAAGCGCTTCCAAAGCTTACTTACGATGGCTACACACTGTGCTAAGTATTCGTATACTCTCCTGCCTATTAGACTTGGTGGGCAAAACCGCATAATCACCTCCACGTGGTGTCTGCTGGATAGCTACTCGTATCTAATAGTGAACTAACGATGAGCGTATGCAGAATCTCGTTGTATATGTAGAGCTGAATACTAAAGCAAGCCCAACTGGGTGAATTTCAGCACGCATTTGCCAGACGAGAAATCTTTTACTGACCTGATGGAGAAGTGCCCTTGTCCAATAAGAGATCTCCAGAAGGAGCACATGCAGTGGAGGAATTCCTCTTGATGGAATCAATAGTGGCACTATGAGCGAGACTAGCGGAAGCTTTATTTGAACTACTCCGACTTATTTGGAAGGTCAATTCGGAATTTTGAGTACTGAGGCAGGGTTTTGAAACCAGACATGATGGTCGAAGAGCCTTTGATGGGCCAACGCCAGTGCTCTCATGCCTTAAGGGCCTGGCCCTCCTGATCATGGTAACTTCTCCTCCACGGAAAAACCAAAAAAGTTCCGAAACAAAACCAAGCCTCGGATATAGATGACCTAACTGTTCGCAACCCCAGAAACCGGAAAGAGGACAGCAATGGTCTGATCTGCATGTGCGCGATTAGTAGTGGCAGTTGACTGGCATGCAGATTTCATAAAGGAGGAAGAAAAACTGTGGCATCTCCTATGGTGATTGCTATGGGGACCAGAAACAGTTCTTATCCAGGTGCAGATTTGTCATACATGGCAGACTTAGAAAACAAGTCTTGAGCTTCCGATAGGTGAGCGAGCGTCTTATGAAAATTTTATGAAGGTCCCACAGAAGACAAGGACGACGCCACCAGAGAATGCTTCTCGATAGGATATATGAGCAATGTTCTACGTATGACAAATATGCCAAGTTGGAAAGGAGGCCATCTTTGGCAGGAAAGTAGGTAACCCTGCAAGAAACTATATCTGGCAAGGGACTCAGGCTTATTTATTTTGCGGCGGGGCGAAATGTCACTATAGCAACACACCGTTTCCTCGTCTCAACATACACAAGGGTACATGGCGGGTACTATATACATAAAGGTATGCCTTCAGTATTTTGGGTATCCGAACCTTCTGGGCAGACAACATTGACTCGGATCAGTACCTTGTTGCAGCTAAGGTGCGAATACGAATTTCACAAGCATCACAACAAAGAAGAACTACCATGAGATATTACATAGAGTCGCGAAACCCTATGTAAGACACCCGCATCAAACACCAACGACCAGTAGCAACGCTGCCAAAGCGCCATCAGAGACGCCGCAGTTGATGTGCTGAGTTTCCCCCAATGACCTCCACGAAACCCATGGTTTAACAGAGAATGCAGACAAGTACCCAAAGAAAGCATCTCACCTACAAAGCAGCATAGAAGCAGAACCAGAGTGGTCAGTGAGGTGGGAGAAACATCGTCTTCCTCGGAGGAAAAAGAAAGAGCATGAGAAGCTCGCGATCGAGGAAGTGCAACTGTGATACTACGCTGCTACCTCATGAACAATGTTCGGAAGTTTTAAAAAAAGGTAAAAAGAACGTAACAAGACAAGCGGAATCGAACAGAAGCCTGTAGAGATGAACAATGTAACTTAGTTGTACGAGTAGACTCCCTTGGTGCTGGGGACATGGAAACACCACTTCTGTATACAAGTTTCGCCATCAGGGAGAATGAACCATTCCACCTGGACGGTAAAATTCAAGAGATCGGTCCATCCGACGAAGATGAAGTGAGGATACATAATACAAGGCTGCTGGATCACCGCCGAGCGATTCCAGGCAGCGGAATTTGCACCAACTCATTTCCAAGATTGTGTTGGTAGAGAGCATCACGGAAGAATGAAGCCTTATCACCGTTTACCCGATCCACAAAAACGAGACTTTCTTAACTGGTTCAGTTAACATATAAAGTCCACAATCGACCAAATATTCACGATAGAGCAGATTCTGAACGAAAACCGAGGAAATTCAAATCGATAACCACCAGGTCTTTATCGATTTTAAAGTCACTTATGCGGGCAGTTATAGAGACGAGCTATATAGAGCCATATCTTGCTTTGGCATCCCTGTCAAGCTCGTCAGATAGTGCAGAATGACGATGGAGTACGTTCACTGCTCCTAAAAGGTCAGAAACAATCTCTTTGAGACCTTTGATGTACAAAAAAAAAACCAATTAAACAAGGTGTTACAGTGTACAATAACTTTTTAAACGTCACACTTGAGAAAATTGTGCGAAACTCGCAACTTAACACCAGAGGCACACTTTTACAAAAGTCTATATAGCTGATTGCAAACTTCGATCACATTGACATTACTGGCAGATCGCAGCGATCTGTCACTGAAACATTCGCAAGTATTGGAACCGGCGATCCAGAAATGGGCTCAGTAGAGAATTAGGACAAAATTATGAACGCGCTGTCAACAAGAAAGGACACACAACATCACCAATTTGGACAACACGTCAAAATAGTCAGCTATAACACAGCTCCGGTATTAAATCTCATCATCTCATCAGAAATCAAACGAAGAGCCGATCTTCCAAATCGCTGTTTCTCGGCCTAAGAAGGCAAATGAGTAATAAGGTCCTGCTAAGAAACACTAAGAAGAATATATGTAGAGCCCTCATCATTTCAGCGGACGTTAGGGGGGATGGGTGAAGATGCCTTTGCATTTTGAACTCAAAATTGTTTGAGTGATTGTTTCGTTTGCGTTGTCCGGGTTTCGGGTGGGAGATTTCACGCCAAACTCTACGAGCTGTACTTGATTTTTCCAGAAAAGTGTACATTAGTCGATTAAGATGGCTGTGAGCTGTCGGCCGAATGAACACCAACACTCCATCCCGAAAAGATCTTAATCCCAATCCGAAGGGTTGGCGCGCGCAAGTAGAAAAGGACATCAACCAATTTGGAATGCGCAACTGGACGCAGTTAGCCAGAGGCCGCCCTAACTGAAGAGGCACCATGCCCACTCCGGAGTGTAGCGCCATCCAATGTACGAGTAAATTGAAGCACGAGTAAAGACAAGGTAGAGCCACCAATGCCCTACGCAAAACAAATGACATACACACAAGCGCTCCATAAAGTGAGTCAAATATGGACTCTTTGAGACATTTGTGGCACATTTTAAGCTATGAAAAGACCTGATCAACCTTGGGAGACGAGACATCTCCAAATTCATAAATATTACGTATCGTGGGACACTGCGCAGCGTTTAAAAACTCCGCACAAAAATGTTTGCGCCAGCTGCAAGGATGTAGAAGAAGACGAAGTTCTTCTGCAACTAACCTGCTTATGCACGCATCGGAATGCAATCCCTTCGATGATTTCTGTTCTGTGCTGTACAGCACAAATTTGTCAAGAAATCTTTGTGGTATCACACGGAGCTAACACAACGCCCTCCCAAGCCCTTGTGTTGGTTTAAATACAACACAACAACATACCATAGCTCTGGCCTGGATTATCATAGTGAGTAGGACTTAACTTGTTCAAATTACATCATACTCCAGTCCCCATAATCAGATTATTTATTAATATCCCGACCATCTCATTGATTGAGTACAGTTTCTGTACTTTTCTCATCCGACACAATCTCTTAAACATCTGATCATCGCATCCTTAATCGCTTCTGTAGGTAAACCCATTTTTCATACAAAAACGGAAAACATATCCTTGTCTTCCACGTCGATAACATACTGTAACATGTGTCATTAGAAAATCCTCGCTTCCCTCTCCTTCCGACAGAACTTCTCATTAACGAGGACTCCCTGATCACCTATACAGATAAATCCGTGCGAAATGAAATCTTATTAAATCGACAATCTGAGCGAGAGCATTCATCTTGTTAACTACTAGCGCCCACGACAACGGATACTACTCCTATGCCTTTCACGGAGGCAGATAACCTCTCCACCGTTTATCACCTTTCACGGTTTCTACATGCAAACCTCTGCATACTCCCGTGTCATGTCTGTTGCTCTGGAAAAAAAAAGAAGAAAATTCCGACTCATTCGTATCTCGTAGTGAAAAGTCTTTATTGAGATAATCATGAAAAAGTGTTTCCTCTCTTAACGAACATGCACACATTTAGTGCTCCCATCATGTATCCGTGTCTGGTAGCTGCTCCCAGCATCGATAAAACCGAACAGCCGCCATTCCCGGCATTTCATCCATCTTACATCCTGTAGGTCCCTGAATGTGTAGCGCTGCGTAATCGTAACAATCAATATCGTTCTCTCCGTCACAGTCTCGGACATACTTTCCAATGTATCCACTCACCGCTCTAGCCGCACAAAAGGGATTGTTGACACAAAGCAAATACGCTGCAAGTGAACATGAAGTTAGATTGGCAGGATATGTGTACTAACATGACCACCAGAAACAACATCAAAGGTTGTTCCAATAATTATCCCCAAAGTCAACATGATATCGTAACGTAACACTACCCCCCAACACTGTCATTTAGACACGTACCCTTTCTGACAGCAGCATCGTCGATGTCCTCGTCAAGCAGCTCCTTGGTTCCTTCCAGAGTTGGTTTGCCCGCATCGATCCAGTATGGAAACGAGATCCTAAAGAGACCACACTCTTCACCACCTGAACACTTTGATGGTTTACAGTCTGTAGCTGCCTCACAGATGCATTGCAGGCAAGCTTCATCAATGCGGAAGTGATTCTCCTTGCCACCAAATGCAGCAGTTCTATTTTTCGGTTTTGGCAAGTCCTCTGATCCAAACTCATCATTGCACCCACATGGTGGACAGTCGTGGTCCAGAATAAGGGCTTCTGATTGAAGAGGTAACACTTATAGAACCAAGCACGATTGTTTGTGGATTAGACTCACCTGAGGTGTGGATCTCAGTACTGGGATTGTAATGATTATGATGTCTGACAAAAATAACACCGCCCAAGGAGAGTAGGGACAACGCCAGGGCGAAAATTCCCACAATTCGACAGTCAAGCTCTGCCATCTTCTGCTTCTGCTTTGGTTTTACTAGTGTTTACTCTGGAAACATCTGACAACAACACTGACACGTCGAGATTGTGTCCAGTGTCAACTAATAATGTGCCGTTGGCTTGGATTTGTTTCACTTGGCATACAACCGGTGTCGAGTTGTGGTTTTGCCTTGGGAAATACTCAGTGAATCGGGGGGAGAGAGAACGAAACAAGCGACCTTTGGGAGATACTTTTGATAACCTGACATTGTGTGCGTTGAGCTTATCAGTGAGCGGATTGCTGTCTTCGTTTACTGAGAGTTGTTTACTGATGAACAAGTCGAACACAACTAAATGTATGAGTTGCACAGCACAACACAATTTTTTATTGTTTAACTGAGCTGATTAGTTTTTTTGTGATAGCATTTCGGGAAGACCATGGAAAATGGTCTGGAAGTGATGACCAGATTTGGGTAGAAAGATTGGAATTGGCTGATTCAGTGACCAGGAGCAGTGACACTGAGATACTGCTATAAGCGAGGGAGATGCGAATTTGTACTCGTGTTGTCATGCTGCCATATGGTACTACATACGTGTACGAGTCTATAATGCCATTAGCTTCATGGTGTTGTGGATTAAGCAGCAGTTCCTTGCAAGTTGTAAGTGGAGTCATATGACGTGACACTAGCTCCTTGTTAAATGCTGAAGGGCCCGGAACATGTAAGAGATTCAAAAGCGAAAACAACCTTCTACCCTTAGCACTGCTTTCGGCGACTACTTACATAGGTGGCTTACTACTCAGCTGGCTTACTGTCCACATTAGCTCCTGTGAAGCAGCTATAAATAATGCAATTGTACATACAACCAACACTCATGTAGGACTGTGAAGCCAGTGCTGAATTATTCTCTGAGGAATTTACTATATAACGGGCAGTTAGGCTCCCTCATGCAGCAGAGTCTTTCATGCTGAGATACTACATAGCAATAACCGAAGTGGCATGTAGACGATGATGGCAATACCACGTGATGGTACTACCATTTCATTGGCAGCCGGGAGGTTATACAAACAATTTCTGCTACTAAAATTTGCTATTTTCGCAGCTGGCGCAAGGAGTTTAATGCTCTTAGCTCACAGCGTGTGTTTTCACATCTTTTACCTCGGCTTTATCGGATGCACTTGAATTACTTGGTGATGTCAATACTGAGCCTCCAACATCGGTGATTTTTTCCTCTGGACTCTGATGAGCTCCTCTCTGAGGACGATTATGAAGAGTCTCTCCAAATGTGAAGTGTTATTTAACGTTGTCATCCTCCAGAAAACCACCAGCGCCACATGCTACATTGATTTTGGAGTCATCCGTGAAGCCCGGATTGCATTCCTTTCCTGACTCAGATTCTGACCGAATACAGTACTGAGCACAGGGAAAGTCAATTTCATATTTTTTTCCGCAACAGGAGTTCTGGTGTCATTGCATCGGACGGCATGTCCATAAGACCAGAGGTCATAAACCAGCAAGGTCATCAGAGCTTCATTGCGTGTTGTACCAAAGAGAACTTTTTTTAAAGGAAAAAAGGCGTCGAGAGTGCAGGGGAAGGGAGATTCATCAGTGCGTCTAGAGCGGAGACAGGTGTACCAATGAAAGTCGCCATGCAACCGAGATAGACCGTTCTTTGAAGTCTGGAAAAAGCAGTAATCACGAATATTTTTGAGAGCTTATTCCACCAGACAACCGACGCATAGGATATAATTGGTCTTATCACAGCCGTGTAGATCCGAAGGACCGTTCTCGGTGACAGGCCCCATGTCTTGTCGATCGCTCCTCTGCATTGCCAGAAGGTCAACAGCTCCTTAGAAGCCTTAGACGTAACATGTTTAGCCTAGAGAAGTTTGTTATCCAGGATGACACCCAAATACTTAGCATTTTTGTAGAATTCCTTGGTGATGCCTTTCAGCACCAGATGAGTGAGACCAGGCAGCTTTCTCCGTCTGGTAAAGAGAAGAACCCCAGCTTTTGACTAATTTCTAGTGAACCAGTGTGGATCACGTCTAGTCCTGCCTGCAAACAGTCTCTAGACACGATCCAGAAGACAACAGACAGTGCAGCCGCATGATCCGCGTTTGATGATGCATACACGTCGGAACTATTGGGCGCGTTGATCAATGAGTCGAGAAATATGCTCCATAGCAGTGGAGCCAGAACGCCGCAGCCCCTGTTCATCCTCGCAACCAAATATTGGCCTCAGTCAGTATCCGCAATCACCAGCATTTATTTTATCCACAAAATTAGTTACGTTGTCGAAAGCAAATGCCCAGCGCGCTATTTCCTTTTTGTCGAGTGAGCCTTCAGTTCTGCCTACCAGATCCTGAAGTGCACTCTCGCAGGATCTTCCGCGTTGGTAGGAATGTTGCATCGCCAACAGAGGATGCATTCGCTGAGAGGTTTTGCGCATATGGATCTTGACCATTCTCTCAAAGTGTTTCACCATGAAGGAAGTCAGACTTATAGGTCTGAAGCTCTTGGCGTGCGAGTGGTCCTCCTTTCCGATTTTTGGTATAAAGGCCACCCTCACTGTTCGCTAGGGTTTCGATATGTATGCCAGTGCTAGGCTAGGAGTGAAGATTCTTTTCAGAGTTGCAGGCGGCTGGTATATACCTTTTTGTAACATAACTGGGCATGGTATATGCCAGGTGAGACTTGAAGCCATCAAACGAAGCAACAGCATATTTATTGGCCTCATCCATCACCTCATACGATGAGATATACCAGCTACGGCTGTGTGTTATTCAGCCCATAAGCAGCTTCGTTAATAGAAGCTGGTTATGAGCTAGTTGTGATTAGGTTACCTGGGAAGTGAATCTCAAGCATAAGACGAAGAGTCTATACTTTCGACTCAGTGTAGGTGCCATTAGATTTTCTTAGTCTTTCCAGCTTGGTTGATCTTCCCCTATTGAAGACTTTGACCAGCCTACTGGTTTCACCGACATTTTCGATCTTTTCGCAAAAGTCCTTATAAGACGCACTCTTCGAAACCCGAATGAGCTTCTTCTGTTCTTTTTGCTGCGATCTGTAAAGAGTCCAGGCTTCCTGGACATAAATTAGTCTTAAGTGACCTGCTTAGAAGTTTTCTGTATTCTTTACGGAGACGCTGCAGGTCGGCGTTCCACCAAGGAACGGGTGATCTGCAGGATTACTTACTAGCTGGACATGCCATTTCAAAACACTTGGTGAGAGTACGATTCAGGTTCTAAACAGCTTCCTCTAGTCTTTATTTTATTCTGAGCTTAGTATTGGGCACTATTGTATTTGTCAAGCTCTTCCTTAAATGGTGTCCAGTTGGTTGTATGCAGATTCCTCCTCTTCAACAAGTTGGAGACCTCGCTTCCGATTCTGAATTCGATGTGTTTATGTTCTGACATGGAGATCTCCGATAGTACCTTCCAGCCAGTATTCTCCTTAGCATAAATGTTGGACAAAGTTAAGTTGATTACTTGCTGTCTTACTCTCGTAACAAAAGTTGGCAGAGCCGACATTATTGACAGTCAGGTCAGACGATATTATAAAATCCTTGAGATGATTACCTCTCACATTGCATTTGCTACTGCCCAAAAAGTGTTCTGAGCATTAGCACCGCAGCATATGATAAGTCCCATCTTCTTGGAATCACAATTCAATGAACCCCTTGCATAGATCATCTCTTTTAAACTCCAGGGCCTGTGATCTACGTGATACAAGTTTTATTTCGCTTGGCATTTTTTCTTGCTCAAACCAACAACAACTCCTTCTAAACTAGGAGCGACCGTGATCAACACGCCGCGTTTTATCGCATATTTTCTATGAATTGGTTACTCATCTTACGATAAATCACTGCATTCTCAAATATCAACTTCCTCCGGCTAGGACAACACAAAACAACATGTGCAAACGGTTCTAGTTCTTTTCTATTCTGAGTTTCCAAATACGACAATACAATACACTCGTATGTACGACTCGTATATCCAAGATGAAGATGAATAACATGATTCGCCCTTCATGACATAGACAACTTCTGCCGATTGCTCAAGGTATCTTCTGTTTACGACGTCAGAAAATATTGACCATGACCACTCAATACGAGTTATCTTCTGCGATTAAAGTCGCCTCTCAAGCTTGATGCAGTTTTTAGGTACTACTTCAGATGTGATAAGAAACGCGGTCTTGAATTTTGATAAATGAAAAGTATCTCAAAATGATAAAGATCTGAGCACCGCAGTACCTAGTAAGAATACATCATTACGAGTAGTTAATTCAATTTCAACAGGAACAGATTCATAATTCCTGAAGTGCAAATGACAGATCAAACTTGGCGGGCCATTTCAGTACTTGCCTTGGCGTTGCTTCTATTTGTCTTCATTTACATTTTATTCGAGCGGTATCATCCGGATCGTCATCTCGGTAAATTTACAAAATTCCTCGTGCAATTAGAAATCTATAAATCTCCCATTGTCCTTCAGATTTAAGAACCGATTTTCATATCAGCGAGGCTTGTCTACAGTGTATCTGCGAGGCCGGAGATAGATGCAATTCAACAGACTGCTTCTATACTGGCTCCGTATCCAATAATTTTAGAATCTCACAGGCTTATTGGACCGATGCAGGGATGCCTACGTTGGAGGGGTCACATGAAGATGTTAATGGTGCTGAAATTGGTTTGTACAATGTCATATGAACGTGAATTTTAAAAAGATGAAATGCAATCGATCTGAATTTCAAGTGTATCTTCGTTGTGTAAACAATCCATTTTGTGCGGGCCGAACTGTGAATAACTATGTTGGCAAACATGTGCGTGACTGTGACGGGAATGGACTCATAGACTGTTACGATTACGCCAGGATACACATAAAAGGATACCGGGAGATGTTTCAGGCTTTAAGTCCGCTGATGGCGTTTCGTCTGCAACAATGCTTGGACGAATTTTCAGTTCAGTGAGAAGAAGGGTATACGAGTGCGAAGTGAAATAAAGTTGGGAGTGATAGCGAAAGTGTTTGTTAAATAATTAAGCGTAATGGAGATAGGCATGCCTGTCGTAAGGGGCGAGTAAAATCCATCTTTTGTACACTGAGTGTTTAAAGAATCCAAAATATATGGCGAAGTCTACTGCGCTGTCCCTTCGAATTGGAATCAAAGACTCTGCAGGCTGGAGTGTTGGTTTTCATTCGCCCAGCCATCTTAAGCGACTGATGCGCAGATTTCTGACAAGGCCAATATATCTGCACAGCTTGCAGAGTTCATCATTGAATCTTCGCCTCCAAAACCAGTAAACGCAAATAGGACTGCATATATTTCTCTCGAACCGACTGAGGATATCTTCATCTGCTTCCGATGTCGATGTTTCAGCGCCATGAAGTAGGGCTGGGATGATCAAGGTCTTATATAGAGCAGCCTAAGTTGTTCGGGATAGAGTCTTGCAACTCAATTACCTTCTAAGTAATAGTGATTCTTCGTTTTATTTCTACGTAACCCCTCCGTAGATAAAATTGAAAGCAGGGCCAAAGTAGGTAAAATCCCTTACTACCTCGAAATTATTTCTGTCGATTGTGTCGTCAATGTTGTGTGTCCCCCTCTTTTTGACAGTATATACTTGGTTTTACCCACTAGCGAACGCACAGCGGTGACAGTCCGCTGAGCTCTCCCAATCCTGCCGATTTAAAAGATTGTGCCTTCAGATTTCGCTCCTGAGTTCCTTTCGAGTATAATGTTAAAGAATTCACATGACAGCGAGTCATCTTGCCTAGAACTTTTTTTGACATCAAGGGTCTCGGTTAAGTAGTTATTGACCTTGACGGAGCAGCGAGCGCTTTCAATCGTCATTCTGCACAGACGGACAAGCTCGGCAGGGATGCCAGAACTAGGGAAGGCTCTATGTGTCTTCTCTCTACAAATACTGTTTTATGCGGCCTTATAATGGATGAAAAGATGTTGGGTATCGATTTGGACTTCTCGAGTTTTTTTTCCGGGATCTGCCTCACTGTGAAGATATGATCGATTGTGGACTTACCGGGCCTAAAACACACCGATAGAACCCAATCAAATCGTTGGTAAATGGCTTCAGGCGTTCACACAAGACGGCATATAGGACCTTATAAGCGATGTTGAGGAGACTGATTCATTTATAATTGGCCCAGTTCCTTTCTTGTGGGTCAAGCAAACGGTGCTAAAGTTAAGTTCTTCAGGTCTTCTTACTTGTACCTTCACACGTTTGTTTTACTTCTTTTTAAAACTTCCGAATATTATTCTTGGAGTAGCACCTGTCTATTTCCCCGATCGCGCGTATCTTATGCTTTTTATTTTCATCCAGAAACGGCGATGTTCTTTCCACCTCTTTTGCTCGTAGAGCTTATAGGCCGCTTTCAGTTGTTTCCTTACATGTGCTTGTCTTGATTTTTCAATAAACCAACGCTTGCACATATGTTGCGGCGTTTCTGATTGCTTCCTGGCATCGACTCTACTGGTCTTCAGCGCTTGATGTTGGTGGCGTAGAACAATTCGAGAGATTGAGGAATAAGCGAGCGTCCTAAACGTTGGGAGTTTCTTATGATTTTAGCCATTCAAAGTTTCTTCGTTGTTGTGGTGTCTGAAACAATCGTAAATATACCTTGGTTACCACGAGCTAGTGGTTCGAGTCTATGTTTGCCGCTCGGAACCTTCAGATATCTATAATACTAGAGGAGTACCTCCCGTCGATAGTGACATTACCAATTTGGTTTACAGTTTGATGAGACGGTGAGCGCCATGTCTCTTTGTGGATATTAAGGTGGAGAAACCGTATGCTAGATACAGTGATGTTCCGCGTCGCAACAAAATCAATTCAATCAATCAAAATCAATCCGTTTCCAGACGTAGTGTCGTGAAGGCTATGCTTACCTGATTACGCTAGTCATCCCTTCCTAATTTGGCGTTAAATGACTAAAAAATAATTTTACCGTTATATTTCGGATATTTCTAGTAAGTTTTGTCCAGAAGCTCGTAGAAACATTCCTTGGTAGAATCGCTGTTTTCCTCTATGGACGTAAGTGGTGATGTTGGCAAACAGAAATTTGATGGCGAATAGAAAGACGTTGTCCTTTTCTCATTTTCCGGGGCCGTTGACAATAGATCCACCCTTGTACGAGGCTTTTGGTTGCTTCTCAAAAGGAAGCCGAAGCCGGAAACTAGTTCTTGTAATTCAAAAAAATTTTAGACGGCGTACCACAAGGAAGTGTTCTCGGTCCACTTCTAAATCTCCTATATACCCGTGATATACTGTAAGATTTTTGCTGATGACACTCCTACACTAGCGATAGGCAAAACGATCGAGGAGAGAATCTCTTAACCACAAAGCGTCCTTAATAATGTTTATGTATGAACAAAGGTCTGCCGGATTGCCCTCAATAAATCCAAATCTGTTCAAGTAAGCAGCAGGTTGCCTACCCTGATAAACACAGTCCGTATTCCATTCGCAATGTTCAATATTGTGAAATGGCAAGCGGATGTCACGGCAACGACTTTCAGCTATGTACGTGGAATGTACGGACCCTTTACATTTATAGAACACTTGTATAGTAGCCGAACATTTAGGAGTAGCAAAAACTCTTTATCGTTACAAAACAGATGTTACTGCGATACAAGTAGTACAATGGGATGGATCTGGTTAAGGAAGTATGTAAAACTGTGACATACACTATGGTAATTGCTATAGAGAGGAGAAACAGCGCCTATTTAGATGCGGATTTGTCATCTGCGGTAGACTTAGACAAAAAAAGTTATGTGCCTCAAGCCTGTGTGCGAACAATTAAGTACAATCCGCATTAAGGCGAATATGCACTAGCGTCGCACAGGGGAAAAGTACGACTTTGCCAATCTTCTAAGCGGAGCCCTAAGAATGATGTGAAGATCATCCTTGGTGATTTCAACGCCAAGCTAAAAAAAGTGAGCATCATAGCCTGCATGACGTGCGTAGGCTGGTCAATTTTGCGACGGCGCGAAACGTCATCATAACTAGCACATACTCCCTATACCTTAACAATTCACAAAGGGACCTGGCAATCGCCTGATCAGTAAACCGTGAAGAAAATTAATCATATTGCGATCGACCCCAGACACAGTTCCAATGTTCTGGACGTCCGAATGATCCAAGGAGCTAACATCGATTCGGACCACTAACTTATTGTAGCCAATGTGCGAATGCGGATAACCCAGCGATAAAACACCGAAACAGTAGGGTGAGGAAATTTAATGTCGAACGGCTATAATGGCAAGAGTCTGCCAGAGCTTTTTCTGATCAAATCTTAGATTTTACCAGACCACCACAACGAAATCCTTGTTTTGATAAAGAATATAGGCAAGCACATCCATCGAAACAGGAAGTATAAAAAGTGTTGGCCCAAAGAAGGACGAGAGCTGCTTGCTAACTCTATAAGCGAAGCAAACGGGAGGAATATCAGTTTCTTGAAAACAAAATGAAAGAAGCATAGAAGCGCTCATTCGAGTCATTATAGAGGTGCTACTGCAGGAACTATATTCAAAAAAATCTCGAAAACAGGCATGCAGATATAAGAATGGGATAGTAGAGTCGTATTCGGTGCTGAAAATTGGGCAGGATTACTTCTGCTCATCTGTCGAATCTAGTTGGATTAAAGTATTCCCAGTGAAAGGAACAACAGCATCGCTTAAGAAGGGGGACTGTCGAAATTAAAGAGAAATTAGTCTTCCTTACATTTATTGTGGCCCAAAGGAAATGATTTGCACAGAAAGCTCGTTTCCTGTGGAGTAAAGTATATCAGTCTGTCTGTCTGTAATATAGGCACAGCCCCAACCTTTGTCTTTACTTGTACGTACACTTTTAAGGGGTGGGAAGAGGTTCTATTGTAGATATGACACTCAAAACAAGGGATCAAAACATCTCAGAACATTGATAGATCCTCTACGAGTTGAGCCTTGAGGCCGAGATCACTAAACTCTTTAGAAACCTTACGAAAATTAATTGGACCAAGTTTGGCCTTAGGACAAAACTCAAAAACATTCCCGAAATAAACACTGTAGCAATCGAAGAACTGGAGGCAAAAGTAAAATCTCTCGAGAAGGCATACAAAGTCTTGTCAGCAATTAGTAGTAAAAAAACACTTCCCATATGGTGGAATGAAGACCTCCTTAATGCCATAAAGACATTCAAGAAGAGAAGCTGGTCTGGATGGACTATAGCCATTTAATAGAACCCATCAAGAACTCCGCCTGGCTTAGCAAAATTCTGGGTCTTTTTACCAGAAAGTACAAAATGATGCAATTCAAATGCCCAAAACTCAACAGAGTGGAACTCTCCCTTTCGGACAGCGCGAGTATCTGGGTGTGATTCTGGACAAAAAACTGAATTGGAGTCTTAATGTTGCGGAAAGAAAGCTGAAAAAGAACAGGAGGTTCTGTACTGGCTGTATACGGTGGTGGTAAGACCCATACTTACATGCAGCGCACTAGTGTGGAGGAAGGCAAAAAACAAGAAAACGATCTACGGAAAATTAGCGCCGGTTTAAAGAACGACTTCCATAGCCATTACAAGTGCTCTCCATACCACCCCTACGGCAGCACTGGACACCTTTTTACACCTAACGCCGCTTGATTTACAAATCAAAAAACTTGCTGACAACAGTGCGATACGGCTCACTAATCTAGGGTACTTCAAGAGCAGTAGTTTTGGACATGGCACATTATGACAATGAAGCTACTGCCAGGCAATCCAATTCTAACGGATGAAATTCCTTCCTTGGTTGACTTAGACTGGGAAAAAAAATTAAATTGCAATTTTCACAGATGGCTCAAAAACAGAGGAAGAAACAAGATCTGGTATTCGTATTTCCTCAGAAGACCCAGAACTAAGAGTGTATATAAGACTACCGGAAGCAAGCAGTGTCTTCCAATCAGAGATTCTGGCTGTCCTCAGGGCAGATGAGCTAATGTAGATGACATCAGTATCCGGAAGAGATATCGCTATCTACATCAATAGCCAGGCCGCACTCAAAGCAATGGAATCAACCAAAATCAACTCTGATACAGTCAGGGGGTGTCGCACAGTGCTCAAGGGCACTGCGTTATTAAAGGAAATGAACAAGCGGATGAGCTTGCAAGAAAAGGAGGGCTACTCGACAGTAGTAAGGTTGCCAACATAAAACCACCCCTTTGCGTAGTGAGGGGCACTATCGAGGAGAAAGTGCTCACAAAGACTGCCAACCTAAGGTGATCTAGTTTTGGAGAACACAGGGTATCCATGGCTCTCTGGCTTCATTTTGACGACAAAAGATCTAGGAAGCTAATAAAATTAAACAGGGATAAGCCTAAAACAGTAATAGGAATCCTCACAGGACACTGTCTCCTACGAAAACACGCAAAGAGACTCAAATTTTCAGATACGGATATTTGCAGATACTACGGCGATCTACAAGCTGTTCAGGGCATAACACACATGCTCTCTGAATGCGAGGCAATATCGCGTAAGAAGAAATAGACGGCACGAACTTCTTAGAAATTGGGTTTTTCACCAGGAAGATTGTTTAGGTTTTTGCCACTTGAAGAGAAATTCAACTGGTCCCACAGGGATCGCGATGAGCCCGTTTTGGTGTCTGGTATCTGTGTGATGGCATATCCATCATACCACTGTCTAACCTAACCTATCCTAGGGTTTCAACAGGACGTAGCAACGCCCACACTTCAAGGGCATCGATGGCTGTATTACGAGAGTACTTTCCTGGGAGGGGCCCAGTAGTAGTGATATGGAGTGCCCGGCACATTCACCCGATTTGACTCCTTGTGACTCCGTTTTGTAGGGTATTTGAAATTACGTCTCTATATTAACCTCCCATAGCCTGTAGGCGACCTAAAGAAAATATTAAGGAAGAAACGGCCAACATACCCATCAATTTGCTGGAGAGAGTGACAAGAAACAGCAGAATTTTGTTCAACCAGTGTATCGACAATTGGGGTCGTTAATAACTCGATGCAACCACAACTCTAAATATCTAACTTTTTATATAGAAAAGAATTGAGAATATACCTTTAGTACTTTTTGTTTTATCGAATTATGAAATAGGGAGGTTACCTTGCCGCGCCTTGTACATAAAACGCATATTAAAGCAGAATTTGCAGGAGCTTTTATTGGGAAAACATCTGTCGAACATGTTTATTTCATTTTAGAAAAATTGCTTTATAAGTCGAAACTAGACTTGTAAGCGATATCCTGGTGGTGGATAAGAATCTCATGGTACTATGAGCACGCGCTGGCGATCCTTATAGTATTTATAGAAGATTTCCACCTTCTCTCGGCAGAAAAAGAATCCAAAAAAAAGAAGTACGATAATAAAGCATCGTAATTTTTCAACTTACACTCATAGGAAACTCCCACGAAGGTCCTTAAACTTTGTAAAATTTAATATCCTATTCATGGAATAGTAAATTCCTGCATAGACTTGTATGGGTGTAACGAAAGCATGCGGCATTATGAAGTCTTCCTCAACATACTCGTACATTACAATGACTTTACATACGAGTATATGGTGCCTAATTACGTATGTGTGTATGTTTGTGAGTCGAGTTTATATCCCATATGTGCACGTGTGCACGTTAACGAGTAAATTGTAAAAGACACATTTCCCAAAGCCCATATAAATTTGCATCTCATTTTGCTTTGAGTATCTATTGTAATTTGATGTAAAGGAGCATCGCCCAGGATTTATATTATTCCTAGTCAGAAAAACAGGTAGTCGTTATCCTCGGGTTAAACTGAATAAACAAGAAACATTTACTCAAAAGGCTAGGAGCGTACAGCTACACGTATCACTTACCAGTGATTTTGGATTAAACCTTTTGTTCTAATTCCATTATGAGGCTAGATAAAGGTGTCCCAAAATTCACGCCAGAAGCAATTTGGATAGAAAACACAGGTTTTTAATTAAAATGTGCAAATTTTGTATTGATTCGTCAAGTATACAGTATAGGGGTTAACTATGGAATAGCATGTCGGCTGAATAGCCTCCAGGGCTTTGTTGGCACATACGCACTCTTTTGTCGAAACTTTCCATGACAATTTTGCATTAATGTAGCTGAATTTCATTGATACGGCGCTCAATTTGGTCATATAAGACGTGGGTGGTCGTGGGCTTTTTGGAAAGAACCTTAGACTTCCAAAAACGCCAAAGAAAAAAAGTCCAACTACGTTAAATTGCATGAAATGGCTTGTGCCGCAATTGAATGTTTCTTGGGCTGAATGACATGTGGCGCCATCTTGTTGAAACCGCATGTTCACCATATTTACAATTTAGGCACAAAACACTGGATTATCAAGCCACGACAACGAGCGCCGTTAATTGTTATTGCCTGACTAGAAGCATTTTCAAAGAAGAATGATCCGATGATGCCTCCAGGCCAAAATCCACACCAAACAGTGACACGTTGTGGTCGCATTTGTTCCTCAACATTCACTCGTAGATATTCTGAATCCCAATTTCGACAATTTTGACGATTAACAAAGCCATCAAGTTGAAAATGAGTCTCATCGCTGAACTTGAAAATTGCCAGCTGTAGCTGCCAAACCAGTTTGTAAATGACCCCACACGAATACCATACGCTGATAGTCATTCCGCCAACACCATGGACTTGTTTCTAACTTCTCTCCTTGACAAATACGAGAAAAATGTACTATCCCCTCTAGGCTCGTCGGACCACTGTCATATCGGCCAATTTCTCGTACACCGACCACACAGTTAGAGAAAAATTCCCTAAAAGAACCGTATGACAGTATGTGAAAGCCAATTGGAGTGGACTTAACAGCTTCTTTAGGAATTTTAACTGGTCGTTATGTTTCCTCGATAAGGACGTGGATGCCGCTGCTGACATGATCACAGAAACTATTCTCTTTGGAATGAAATCCTGTATCTCTCATCGCATGAAGAGTATCAAACCAATCGAAAAGACATGGTACGACTCGAGCTGTAAAGAGGCTGCCAGGGTTAGAGAAGTGTTTTTTCGGTCCTTCAAGACCTAATGTCCAGACGAAACTCGAAAACACTTCAAACAAGCCAGGAGCGATTGCAAGGTCTTTCTTAGCATGTAAAATTCCAATACCACCAACAACTGAGTCAGATAATACTACAATGTCCCAAAGGTAGTAAAAATTGTTGGACGTTCGTCAAAAACATTAGAAATTCTGCCTCATCTTCAACCCCAACGCTCATTCACAACAACATTCCAGCTGTCAGCTCTTTAGACAAGGCCAATCCCTTTGCTGCACACTTTACGACCACCTCAACACTTCCAAATTGTGCCTTGTCTCCGCCTACACTTGAGTGTATCGAATCTTCAATAGGACAAATCCACTTTCGCACTCGTGTAGTAGCAAAAGTACTTAAAGATCTTAACATTCACAAACCCGCTGGTTCAGATGATGTAACTGCCCTTCCTCTGAAGAGGTGTTCTTCCCCGTTGGAACAACCACTGCGTAAGCTCGGACTCTGTCCGAGCAGATGGAAAACAGCATTTGTCCAGCCTAAAAAGGCGAATCTTCTTCTCTCTCCTCCTACAAACCCATTGCACTTACGTCCCTTCTTTCCAAAGTCATGGAAACGCTGATAAACCGTCAACTATGAAATATCTCGAAACACGAAGACTTCTTAATGACCGGCAGTACGGTTTTCGTAGCAACAGGTTCACTGGTGATCTGATGGCATGTCTCACAGAAAAGTGGAACCAAAGCGTGAATCAGTCTGGCGAAAGCAAGATACATAGTTGCACTTGATATTTCTAAGGCATTTGACAGAATTTGGCATCAGGCTCTTTTGTCGAAAATGCGTGCTCTTGGGATCGATGACTCTCTTCTTCAATGGATTAGAAATTACCTTTCGGGACGTTCAATTCAAGTTGTCTTGGATGGTTTCAAGTCTGATGTTCACAAAATAAATGCTGGTGTACCCCAGGGCTCCGGTCTGTCTCCAACACTGCTTTTAATTTTCATCAACAATCTCATGTCTGCTACTTCTTATCCAATATATTCCTTTGCTGACGACAGTACTCTGCTTTTCATATTCGTTCCCGAGCTCACGTCCCTGCTCTTCGGCTGGGACGGAGCAACAGTGTATGTTAAGCTCATGAAAGTCCGATATTAGCAGTATAAGTAATTGTTCCTAAAGCGAAATTTAAACATGAATGGGACTTGCATCGTCGAAACCGAAAAACTTTCCATTCTCAGTATTTGTGACAACTTACGTGGGAATAACCACATATTCGATGGCGAAAAAGTGCTGCGAAATGTCTAGGTTTCTTCAAACGATGTAAAAAAAATGCTTTTTCCCTTCTGAGCTGGCTTCAATTTATAAGGTAGTCATCCGCTCAAAATTGGAGTACAATGCACACACCTGGTCAGCGCCTAAAACATCTCTGCACCTGCTAGATATGATTCCAAACAGTGCGATAAAACTCATAGATGATGCTAATATCACCCAGTCAATGGACACCCCCGAACACCGACGAAGTTGCATTCCGCCCCTTCAAACCTTCAACCGTAATACCCGTCTCGCTATGAATGCTCATCAGTATACGCCCAAGCCCTCTTTTGAACGTACTCTGAAATATCGTGATTCGTAACCCTAACCCGAACAAATCGCTTGTGGAAGGCCCTGCCAAGCTCTCTATTTCCTAGTCATTATAACATTCAGACATTTAAAACCAACGTACATCGGTGCCTATCTTTTGTTCCCCCTTAATTTTCCTTCGTCCGCGCTGTACGCTAACATTTTAAAGGTACCGTAACCCCTTGAGTGCGCGCTACTTTAAAGAAACTTACATTATTTTGAAAATATTGCTCAATAATAAAAACGCGTTGTTATTTGGTGTAGCGCTCCATTCTTAGTAACCTTGAACTTTCAGCCTTCACACTGTCTTTTTCTTTCGTTGGCAACACTTCACCGCACAAATGGCGCAATATTAGAATGTTGCCTGAATTTTGTGACACCCATCTCGAATTTCTTTTCACTTCAAACATCTACGGACCACGATCTGAAAATATGCATTTTCCACTCTTGGCATTACTAAACAAACGGTTTTGTGGCCCCTCAAATTCAGCATACACGAGTAAAATAAAAAAAAAAGAATCATTTGTAAAAGCGTCAATACACTGTCACCGGAACAGAACCCTCAAACAAAGAACGCTTTATTGAAATTTTATTTATTGGTCTCAATTAACATGTAACTCGAATTTGTAAACGAAAAATTTCTGGTCCTCCGTGGGGTAATCATGAGTTAATAATGGTGAAAGGACTTAAACGTAAAGCTTAGTCCATATTTATAAAATCAAACAATCCACACGACTATAATAAATTTAAAATCGAGAAAACAATTCTATTCTCTTCGTAAATTTTTTTGTGGGGCTTACGAGTACATCTTGAATATCGAAAATAATGTCAAAGCTAATAGCAAATCTTTCTGGACTTAGAAAACCTACGGGCATTCCGAATTCTATGTTCTTGAAAAATGTTAAGTCTTCAAATATTGACTCAATTCTTGATTTGTTCGATAATTTCTTCCAAACTGTTTATACAGATTCTCGATTTAATAATGATGCGTTTGGTAATATTGCTACGAAGGTTGGAAGAATGATAGAAAAGCAACTGACAGCGATCCATCACGACAACGAGAGCGAAGTGATCAAATATCACTTGGATGGAGCCCTAAAACGGAAACCGAAACCGCGCTGCCTATCCCGCCCGCCCCCGCCCCACGAAAACTGCTCAAACAATTCGGAACTTCATGGACCCCCTCCGAATGGAAAAGCCGACTCGAAAAGTTGAAAGAGGGAAACCATACAGCATTCTACGTTGAAGGGGCTCCTCAACACGCTGATGTTAGTTGGGTGCGGAATTTCTTTCACCGAAATTATGCCATCACCATTAGCGAGTGCGAGAAGATTTCCCCTGCTGACTCCAATAGTTCCTGCAGCTTCAAAATCAGCATCCCAACCAAATATTCATGGTTATTCCCCACTTCCCCTGGTAAGGCCACTAAACCTGGGAAGATAAGTATCACCAAATGCTCTGAGGAACGAGAAAACCCACGTGTCGACGACAACCAAAATTTTAAAAATAAACGTAACGATAAGCTTAAAAAAAGACCGCTCCCAAACCCCCTTCCAACTAAAAAGCACGCTAATAAAAAACGAAGCTCTAATCCCGATCCCAACTGGAGCTTCAAACGAATTTGTTCCCCGATTTTAGTCCCCCCTCCTCACTTATCCGACACAAAGCCCTTATACACCAATCCTCTAATCCGCTAATTTCCAATGTTCCACCCAAGCCCCCGCGCCAACGCGTCTCTTTCAACTTAACCCCAACCACCCATATTATCCCTTCTCAATCTTCTACGCCACCGATCCCAGCAAACAACTCATTTCCTAACTTCGACCTACAAACTGGAGCTAAGTACCCTAATTTTATTAACTCCCATACCCTAAACCCAACATCTCATCCGGCGCCCAACTCCATATCCAACCACGAATCTCCATCTCCCTCCTCCACTGCCCCTATTCTTGATCCTCTTTTTCCCCCCACAGTTAAACTAACCCAGCAAACCAATGGAACTACAGAAAGTCGCTATGCACTCTCTAGGCTTAGAGAGAGAAAGATATATGAAAACATTCGTCTCTTTCTCGCCTATCTACACGACAAATCGGACTCGGTCTGCTACGAAGGGAAGACCAAAACCAGCGTCATGGTATCCATCCAGCAGGAAGGCCTCCCTACTGACCCTATCAGTCTCAGGAACCTTTATGTCAGGTACCACGAGATTTTTAGCATGTCCCCTCAGAAAGTAGCAGACGACCTTGCTGCTTTCGGCCACTACGTTCACTCTAAACGAGTCTCACACCTACAGCGAAGCCGAGCTTACCACGATAAATTTTTTCGTCCATAACGTGCCTTCCTTGTCAGCACTTAAACCATCCCGCCATACATCTCCACCCCACAACATCCCTCTTACATTTTACTACCAGAATGTAAAAGGTCTTCGCTCTAAAACCAATGCTGTCCTACGTCAATCGCATTCTCTTCCCTTTGATATTTACGCCTTAACCGAAACCAATTTGATTCCCGACATAAAGAACCAGGAATTGTTCCCCCCTACTTTTAATGTTTTTCGCGACGACGATCCTACCCGCCCACATGATGATTCCCCCTGTCGAGGCGTCCTACTGGCGATCCACAACAGCCTTAACTCTTCTCCCATTACCATCTCTTCATCCTCTAAAGTCGACTTTGTCGCTATAAAAATATCACTCCCCTTCAAGTCCCTTTACGTTTTATGTTGCTACATCCTGCCAGCTCAACCTACCGAATCTTACCAACTTGTTGTCGATGCGATCGACTATTTAATTGACCTGTCTGACTCTACTGACGATATCTTTGTTTTCGGCGACTTTAATCTTCCTCATCTACAGTGGATTCCATCAGACGATCAATCGTTCTTCATCGCTTCAAATGCCAACTCAGCTAAGGAATGTCTCTTCTTAGATCGCTTAACAGACTCAAGTCTATGCCACGTCAGTGGTGTATCCAACTATATGGGCAGGCAATTGGACCTTATTTTCACAACAGATTCAATCAACTCCTCAGTCTCACTTTGTCCCCTATCTCTCTCTACAATCGACAACTACCACCCCCCCCCCCCTTCTACTTTCATTTTTTCATAACTCTTCTTTCCAGTCCACTCCTCCCACAACTCTCTCATCCTACGACTTTCACAAAGCAAACTTTCACAAAATCAGTGACTATCTTAGCAGATCCCCCTTTAACTTTCACAACCTAAGCGTAAATGATGCCTTATCCATTTTTTATAAAGAAATATTTAATTCTTTCAGCCTTTACGTTCCGTTTTCCCGCCTTAAAACATCATCTACTAGTCCTCCCTGGTATAATCGCAAGCTTCGTTCCTTACGAAACAAGAGAAACAAGTCATGGGCTGTTTTCCTGCGTACCAGATCCTTGTCCGACTATTCCAACTATCTTGGTGCTTATCTTCATTTCACCGAACTTTACGATTCCCTTTACCAGCGTTACCTTAACAATGCGCGAGTCAACCTTATAAATGACCCTAAATCCTTTTACCAATTTGTTAACTACAAAAGAAAGTCCGATGGTTACCCTCCTTCCCTCTCTTACAACAACAAGTCATCAACCGATCCACTCACCATTGCCAACCTATTTGCCAGCTTCTTTAAACAATCCTTTACCAACGACTCCTTTGTACCAGATCCATCCTATTTTCGTTACCTACTGAACTTCTCCAACGGCCCACTTCTCTCTCACATCTTGGACCCCTCCTATATCGAATATAAATTACTCCAACTCAATGATGAATTTACACCCGGTCCAGATGGCCTCCCTGCCATATTTCTTAAAAAATGTTCTTCGTCTCTTTCCCTTGCCCTTTCTGATCTCTTTCGTCTATCCCTTTCACAAGGAGAATTTCCTCAGGTTTGGAAAACCTCCTTTATAACCCCAATCCACAAAAAGGGATCAAAGAACGAAATAACAAACTATCGTCCAATCGCTAAACGCTCCCATATACCCAAACTCCTCGAAAGTATTTTGTATGAAGCTCTAAGCTTATATCCCCTAGACAACACGGCTTCCTAAAGGGTAGGTCAACCACCACAAATCTCGTTGAATTCGTATCCTTTGCCATCTCTGCCCTAGAGAACGGCAACGAAGTCGATGTAGTTGCAACCGATTTTAGCAAAGCCTTCGATAAAATCTCTCATCGATTAATACTCTTCAAATTGTCTGCCCTGGGCTTTGAACCCATACTGTTAAAATGGATATCCTCTTACCTCGAAAACCGTTTTTACAGTGTTCGTTTTAGGTCAGCCCACTCCGCTCCATTTTTGGCCACCTCTGGAGTTCCTCAAGGTAGCCATCTCGGTCCCCTTCTCTTTATATTAACCATAAATGATCTCGATAGGATCATCAAATACTCGTCCGTCTCCCTTTACGCCGACGATACCAAATTTTTCAAAACCATTTCCTCTCCCCATGACTCCTTCCTTCTTCAACAAGACCTTGATAGTTTTTCGATCTGGTGCCTCAAAAATTGTTTGGAACTTAATATCACCAAATGCCAATCCATCACCTTTTCACATGAGCGGCGCAAATCTCCTCCCCGACTCTACCTTTTCCACAACCAACCTATCTCCTCCGTTGAATCTCTTCGCGACCTCGGCATTTTGTGTGATAGGGAGCTCAACTTCCGTTTGCATATGGATGGGATAATCCTTAAAGCCAACTCTGCACTAGGTTTTGTAAAACGATGGTCCAAAGAATTCACCAACCCATACTTGACCAGGTCCCTCTATATTACCTTTGTTCGCCCCCTCCTAGAGTACGCCAGTCAAGTATGGTCCCCATATCATCGCGTTCATATCTCGAGAATCGAAAGCATCCAGCGCCGTTTTCTTCGATTCGCTCTTCGAGGTTTGCCCTGGGATGATTCTTTTACTCTGCCCCCCTATCAAAACCGTCTCAACCTTATTAACCTAAACACCCTTGAGGAACGCAGAGATACAGCCGACTTTCTCTTCATTCACGACTTCTTTCAGGTCAGGTTGAATGCACGTCCCTTCACAATTCTATTTTCCTCAACACTAACCCTCGTAATCTACGTACCCCTCGTCTCTTCTATCTCCCAACCCACCACACCACCTATGGCGCGAACGAACCAATCTCCCGCATGCAACGAAAAATTAATTCAAACCCTAGCGTCTTTGACTTCCACCGCACCACTTCCTACCTCAAATCCGTTCTCCTTCACCACAATAACCAACCTTAGTTTTAAGTTTTAGTTTAAGTTTAATTTTAAGTTATAGCTTGTATTAAGCCGAATAAATGGGGGCTTTCGCCCCCACCAAAATTTAAAATTGAAATTGATATTGTACATATCCAGCTGAGGACTGATTAGGTTACTATGGTGGTTTAATCACTCAAGCCTGGTTATAAACCTGGAGTCGACGGTACTCCTGCCATCGTAATTGCCAAAAATATTTAATGCATCTCTGCATGAAGGTATCGTCCTTAGAGAGTGAAAAATTTCTTATTTCTTTCCCGTCCATAAGTCGGAACCCAAGAATGATATTGAAAATTACAGGGGAATTTGCAAACAGTTATTCCCAAGCTCCTAGTTTCTTAGTTTAGTCAAAAGTCGGCTTGAATTTTTAAATAGTGAATTCTTGTCAGATATTCAACATGGTTTTAGAGCTGGAAGGTCAACGATTACCAATCGTGCTATTTTCTCCTCGTATGTCATAAACGCATTAGAGAACCGTATGCAAGTCGATGCCGCTTACACGGACTTTGGTAAAGCTTTTGACTCTGTAAACCATAAAATTCTATTGGAAAAATTGAATCTTCTTGGATTTCATTCGTATCTAAGGCTATTGAATGTTCATCAGGTGTTCCGCAAGTTAGGCATTTAGGTCCTCTACTTTGTATAATCTTTATTTATGATATTATTTTTAAAAATAAATACTGCAAATGTCTTTTATATGCAGATGATCTTAAGTTATTCCTAAAAATTAAAAGTATAAGTGATTGTCATCTTATTCAGAATGGCTTGAACACGCTTTCTAATTGGTGTATTGCCAATTGCTTAAAACTAAATATTAATAAATGTCACACTACGAGTATATCTTTCTCGAAAAAATCAGTAAGCCTACTGTTGATGATTACTCAATTGAGTTCAAAATTTTAACTCGTGCTGTGAATATCAAAGATTTAGGCAGCATTCTTGAATCTACTTTCTCTTTTAAATGTCATATTGACTACAACGTCCCTAAAGTTAACTCAATTTAGTGATCCTTTTGCTCTTATATTTCTTTTTACATCTCTCGTTAGGTCTGATACGCTGATATCATTTAGAGCCCTGCTTGTAAAGTTCATGTCGACGGACTTGAAACAATCCAAAGGCGATTCACAAAATATATTTTTTTGCAAAATTCCCTGGCCGTTTTGTCCTGATTTTAGAGCTAGATGTTTGTTATTAGGTACAGGGTCTTATAATAGGGACTTCCGAAATTTGACAGTTGATAGCGGCCATATTGTTGAAGCTACATCAGGGAAATAGGCTGTCGTTTATTCAGTCCGTTTTGCGAAACATTTTATCAAATGATAAAATTGTTTTATAAAATTTGGCCAATGTTCCGCCTGCTTGGTCCATTTTACTGTCGCCATAATCGTCCTACCAGAGAACTATTCGCAGTGTTGTTGATAAATTTGAGTCCACTGGTTCAGTAAATGATAAACCAACACCCGTACGTTGACGAAACGCAAGATTTGCCGAAAGCATCACCGCTGTCCGTAAGAGTGTGCAGGAGAATCCTCGTCGCTCACAAGAACTCGGCCCTTCGCAGACCACAACTTGGCGTCATACAAAATTCAACTGACCTAGGAGCTGAAGGCAAACAACCATAGACAACGACGTGTGTTCGCTCAATGGGCTCTGGAGCAGTTCGAAACTGAGCCAAATTTTTATCGAAAAATCATGTTCAGCGATGAGACCCATTTCTGGATGAATGGGTACATCAACAAACAAAATTACCGCATTTGAGATGATACCAATCCACATGAGATCCAAGAGCGTCCAATGCATTCCGAAAGGGTCACTGTTTGGTGTGAATTTTCGACTGGCGGCGTCATCGGTTCATACTTTTTTAAGAACGACGTTGGCCAGGCCATCACCGTCAACGGCGTGAGCTATAAGTTGATGATTACCAACTTCTTTTGGCCTGAGTTGGATGATATGGACACCAACGACATGTGGTTTCAACAGTGGTTTCTCCAATAGGCCAAAAGGTCAAAAAATCAAAATCAAACAAATTCGTTTTTGTTAATGAAATTATTGTCTGTGATAGTTGGGAAACAAAGTGATAGTAAAAATTCTCTTCTAAAATAAGTTGTTGGCAGTCAGACGCGTCGCGACGTTGACTGTTTTTCACAATTTTTTAAAATACGGAAATCTGAACATTTGACCTTACGGGTTATCCATTTTTGGTCTATTTTTTAAAGTTTATTCTAAAAAAAGCTTTGTGTTAAGATAGTTTTTAGATAATTTTCTTTATTAAAAACATTACCGCTATTGAAGGTGATGCATAATTTGTGTTTTTTTCTCATTTCGTGTGTTTTTGAAAAGCCGAAAGTTGTGATTCTCACATTTTCCTCTTCTATGAAAAATTCAAGTAATATGATCAAGCGTATTGATGTTTTTCATTTGTGGCATAGGGCGAAGAAAGGTCGCAGTGCTGTCAAGATTAATGAAAGATGGACAATTTTTAAGGAAACTTATAATATTGAAATTTTATTTATTAGACGCACAGAAATGGATAACTTCACTAAGCAAAACCTTTCTTAGAAAATAGAATTCATGTTCACGAAAAGAAAGCGTGTTTTTATCTATTACATATACTGCTTGGCTTGATTACATCGCGATCGAAGACTTCGGATCTGCACAGAGCCCAATAGAAACCAATAATAATCAAGGTAGGCCACAGAAGCCAGTTTTAGAAAGCTCGTGTCGAACTAAGAGAGGATGAATTGCTAGCATTGCTGCAATAGATAACGATATTGCTTGTGCTTTGAGCCTTTGTCAGTCAACAGACAATTTTCGAGCCAAACAACTTAATTCAAATGATGTTTTAAAGTTTTTGGTTGAGGAAAAGTTGACAAAACATTAGTACCAAGTTATCAGGAACTAGCTATCCTAAGGTTCTGAAAGCAAAGCAGGATTGTTACCCGTAACTTGAAAAAATAACAATTTCCGTTTCATCGACCGAAATTTCCCTTTAAGGACTTCTAAATCCCAACGAGAAGTTTTTGAAAATTTGAAGACTGATTTAGGTAACACCATAAACTAAAAATCTTTCTTTTACCAACCAAGTTTTGTGTTTTATTGTTATATACTTATCCTTTCTTTATCTTATGTCTGCGTGTGTATTGTAATAGTGTCTCGTGTTTGTTATAGCCAATAACCTTAGTTGCCAGTGTAACAGTTTCTCTAGTCTGTAGGGGAGTAGAATTAATGTAATGTCCGAGTAATGAATAAAACAAAACTTTAATTTCAGTGTGACTAAATAAACTAAACTTTTGATTTAGGTAAACACTTACCTTAATTGGTAAATGGGTCTTTGATGGAAGCAGTAAGCAGAAGAAAATAAACAAAGAATTTCTGGCGAATTCAGTGATGCCGATATGTTTATAATTTCATATGTTCCGATTCAACTATTTTCGCAAGAAACTCTGACTCTGAAAAGAAAATTGGCAATGGCAATTGGTATGGCAAAATGTTCGTCTAGGATCGGCTCGATACTGTCGACCAATACGTTTTCAATTCAAAAAGGAAACGGCAGAGTTGAGCAGAGCTATATGCAAAACCAGATTAATAACTTATCTGAAACTATAATTAACCTATCTGACCATATTATAAGCGTTAAATATGCCCTTAAACTAACTATAGTTGACGGAAAGGTATGCAATGGCTTGACCCATACTCCGTCACAACAGGTGTGCTATATTTGCGGAGCAAAGCCAAATAATATGAATGACATTCAAAGAACCGTTTACAGAGATTGTTTAGATTTTCTCATTTCTCCACTGCACGCGGGGATAAGGTTCTTTGAATTAGATTTCAAAAAATGGCGGACAGGAAATAACCTCTTCTGAACGCACAGAAAAAAAGAATGCAGCAAGAATTTAAAAACATTGCATTGATAATTGATAAGCCAAAACATTGAAATACCATGCATAGATTTTGTACAAACCCTTCCGTATCTTCCCAAATAACTGCTGTAAAAAAATCAATAATCGAAAGATGTGCTGCAATTTTAAAAACTTTGGCAAGTTGTTTTGCAATTAATCCAGAGCTTTTCGAGAAATATGCGCAAGATACTGCACATGGAATTGTTCAGGAATATCCTTGGTACCCAAACCGAGTTTCAATACATAAAGTGCTTATCCATAGAGGACAAATTGTCATTTTTTGTTTTGACCGCCCTTTCCATACAAATAAAACCACTGTGGATGGCGCTATGTTCCACACTGCTCACGACACATTAGAAACTCTTCACGGGCGATTCGAGGGCATGGTCATCTCATGTGGTGAAGTGATGTGAACTGGCCACCGAGATCGTGCGATTTGACCCTGTTAGACTTTTTCTTGTGCGGTTTTCCGAACTCGCAGGCTTATGCGAATAAGCCGCAAGCAACAGCGGCCTTCAAAGTTAGTTTATTTTTTTTTTAATTTTAAATGCATTTTATTTTCTAAATCATTAACTCTTACATACTAACAGAAAATGCTTAAATGCTAGCTTAAAATTACTTAACAATCTTATATTAACTTATTGGCCCCACACAGGCACTCTAAGCTACTCTAAATTCTTATATCTATGTCTTTCGACTTTATTTACATTTTACTTAGGAATATTTATTTTCTATGCTTAAGGATAAGAAAAAAGTTCTTAACAAAACCTTAGCATATGGACATAATTTTTTATTTTTTATAAAATCTTAATATCTAACTTAAAATAAATAACCTACATACACAATACACACATACACGCATATAGACATTATACACAATAACATACATACACTAGTATATACCTTTATATATACGAGTACTAATATACATATATATTTCTTAAGAGCTAACCTAAGCCTATGCGAGCTGGCCATCGCTATTTACAGAGCAAATAGATTGGTCAGCTCTGCCTCATTAGTGAGGCTGGTCCGTAATTGACGGAAACGACGACGAAAAATCTTCTCCATCATTCAACCACCAGAAATGCTGGTGCTGCCGAACGACATCCCTCTTATCGCGACTCCCCACCGTCCTACTGAACCTGAGACGATCCACACTGCCGTGTGCGACGTCTCTGTTGTAGTTGAGTCGCCTGTCCCCATCTGCCCGAGCGACATGGAAGATTAACGGGACCACTGATCTATCCTGGATCAACCCTATCTGATCTAGGTAGAGGAATGTTTCCGGTGGAACGAAGCCGTCAGAGCGCACACTCTCGTGGTAAAGGTTGTTGGGGTAGTAAGCCCCAGATATCAGGTTATTCGTCGAGGTCATTGCTCTTGCAATGTGCCATCGAGTCAGCTTAATTACGAAGTTGTCCACTCGTATTAGGTTCGCCCTGTTGTAAAGGACCTCATTACAATAAAATTGTTTGTACTCCGACTCTGGTGTTCTGTACAAGCGAAGGCAAGCCCTCCCAAACACCCGAATCTTTTCAATTAAGCTTGCTAGTACATTGAACCACACGGGACGCCCGAATACTAGCATGGGCCTGATAAGGACCATGTAGCAGATTACCTTTACCTTCTCATCGAGTTGGCTGCTATAAAACAGTCTCTTTGTAAGGGCAAATGCGCCTTTAGCTCTGGCCAGAGCCGCATCTACATTTTTGTCAAAATACAGAAACTGATCTAGCCAGATCCCAAGGTATCTGACTACATTTCGACAGGCAAGAGGCTGCCCGCGTTATCCAATAATCGAGAACTTTCGCCAATTTTATCTAGTATCCCTAGAGGCTCCAGACAACGGCGTCCTAAAGAGAATGGTTTCCGACTTCTGAAAGTTGATTTTCAACTTCCAGTCATCGCAAAATCGTCTTATCTTATCGAAGTCACGCTGCAAGAGAGTATTAATGACCTCGATTTTTGGACCTGTTCTGTACGCTATCAAATCGTCTGCGTACGCAATAGTATGGGGAAGTGAACCTAGCAAGTCGCTTGTATAAATGTTGAATAGGATCGGCGAATTGACCGCGCCTTGCTGAAGACCATTTTTAATTTGAAATATTCCAACAGAAGTCACATCGCCATTTTTCACGATGAGGTGTCTGTTGGTTAGCATATTATAAAGAATGTACAAGAGTGGTTTACTGATCCGCATCCTAGTCAGCTTATAGAAAAGACCCTCTAACCACACGGTGTAGAAGGCCTTCTCCAAGTCAACAAGGCAGGCACCAGTACATTGGTTTTTGAATTTATTCCATTGGATATCGGACACCAGTTTGGACGCGGCATGTGAGATATCATGCCCCGCCGTAAAACCGAATTGATTATCCGGAACTATATGTGTGTCTTCAACCCACCTAGACAGAGCTCTATTGATTACTTTTTCCAACACCTTACTGATATTTGGAAGGAGTCTTATCGACCGGAGATTCGCCGGATTGCATATATCCTTTCCCTTTTTGGGGATACGCTGGGTAATGTGCATTATTCATTGCATTATTAAACAGGGTGGTGTAAATGTCCACCGCTTCTAGACGAAGATGTCGAAGCACGATGTTCGGAATACCATCGGTCCCCACTGATTTCTTAGCCCTGATTGTGTCGAAGATCTCATGGAGCTTTTGCTTCGAAATGAACGGGGGTAGGTCACCTCTCTGGTAATGACATTATTTGCCATATTTTCTTCGCTGAACCGGGTGAAACCAAAGCCCTCGGATCGCCAGTTCTCTATTTCATTTCGAATGTAGAAGTTGTTCACCAAGACCGGATTGTCCAGGTCATAATTACGTCCAATGGTATCAGTGGCCTTGTATATTTCCTGGAAAGTCGCCCCTATGGCCTCAACCTTCTCCTATGGATCCTCGATCACAAAGAAGTCATCATCATCAACGAGCGGCACTCAAAGCCAACATAACCCATGCCATTGGTCAAGTTCAGCCTGATTTATGGAAAATTGGACATTTCGGATGTGCGCCACCCAGAGAAACCACGGCGGATATTTGAACGATGTTATATTCCATACAAGAAGGAAGCGCTTAATGACAGACCCTTTACATAGTTGCCTCCTCAGCCCAAAGAAACAGCGATTGGCAAGCGTTATTCTTCGTTTAAATTCTGAAAAGATGTCGTTTTCAGGTAGCAGAGCCGATTTAGACAAAGTCCCTTACTACTATACTTCAATGTCGATTGTGACATTTTGGCCGATTCGTCGATGTTGGGTATCCCTTCTTGTTGACAGCTTGTACTTTGTTCTGTCCTCGTTTACAGCTAGATCCATTTTTACCGCTAATGTTCCTATACTCCCAAATTCGTAATATTTTGGTTTCTGCCATGGATTTTTGAATCCAAAACATGAGCATTATAAAGCGCGATATCAACCGTAGAAAAATATCTTTTTATATCCTTTCATGAACATTCGCGTGATGGGAAAACATGCAAACACCTGGTCATGTTTATCCACCCACCCCTGCCTTTCCTTATTGTACTCAATAACACACTCAGGCTTTACAACATTTTCCACACCACCACCTTTCTGATATCCTGTTTTCCCCGTGTTTATCATATTAACATTAGAGTGCTTCGTACTAAGCATATAGACGTCTTTTTTATCGCGCCATCTCAAACCACACAGTAAACCGTGAGATGAGCGACTTTGGAATCCTCCTTTTATTAGCTTTAGTGCAGCAAGTCCCTTTGGCATGTTTTTTTTTAAAACTTCCCAACAGTCCCCCCAACGTTTCTGCTTTTCTTTAAATTTGAATACAAATTTGTATAAGTAAAGCGTTTTCTTTTCCGCCTTTTGGAGGCGGATTTTTCATTGCCATTATGAAAAAAGATGGCACGGTCAGAACCCTGTCAGTATCCTCTTCCAAGGATTGAAAAGCTTTCGCCAAACTGTTGTACATGGGGGGGCAGGAATTCTAAAAAATTGATTTAGCTATGGCTTATCATCAATTACCATTAGATAAAGATTCGAGAAAATTAACCACAATACCCACCACGAAAGGATTATTTGAATATGTCAGAATGGTGTTTTTAGTAGCTTCAGCATCAGTTTTATTTTATTGAGTTGAGTAGATGGGGGTTACCATATTCATGGATGATTTATTAGTTACGGGGAAAAAATAAAAAGGATCACCTCGAAACGCTGTCGCTGGTACTTTCAAAACTTAAAGAAGCAGGTTTAAGAGTGTCTCAAAATAAATGGGAATTTTTTAAAGAGTCGGTTTGCTATCTTGGTCATGTAATAGATAAACAAGATTTATGAAAACAGTCGTTCACAGACATACCATTATTTGACGATGTTTCATAAAGGGTCAATCAGTGTATGCTCCTTACCAAGTCATCGCCTGCTCCTTTGAAGAGCTCGACAGACAGGCCGTCCGCTCCAGCTGCTTTGATGGACCTAAGTTTAGATATGGCTACCGTCACTTCATCCAGTTCGAGTGGACAGAATTGTTGGTCTACATCGTCCAGGTTTATTCTTCCTGACAGTTGTTTTGTTGATTCGTCATTGTCGTTATACAATCAACTGAAATTCTCTTTCCAAGTCCTCAGCATCGACTACCACTCGACTACGATATTCCCTTGTTCATCTCTACAGGCTTCTGTTCGGGCTTTGTACCCGTGGCATGTTTTTTTTACCTTTTGGTAAAACTTCCGAATCTCATTCCTGGAGTAGCATGTCTCAATTTCCTTGATCACGCGCTTCTTATTCTCCTTCTTTTACCTTCTGTGAAGCCGGTGTTTATCTCTCTTCTGCTCGTAAAGCTCATGAGCAACTCTAGTCCTTCAATGTAGCACCCCTTTGTATACATCTTGCTCAGCTTCATGTACTTGCCGGCGTTCGTTGTCAAACCAGGATTTCATTGTGGTGGCCAAGTGAAACCCAGTACAACAGAAGCGACATCTCTGATGCCTTTTTGACTATGTTGCCACTTCTATTCGATACCTAATTCTGGCGGCATAGAACCTCTTAAGAGATTAAAGGAGACCCAATCGGAAAAGGAAGGATTAGCCTGTCTTTGTGATGTTGGGCATTTTATTTTTTATTTTATTTTCAAAGGATCGATACAAATAAATTTGTAAAGTCCGGGATTTTAGGCCGGGGTACTATGCTCATGTGGCGTTTTTGTCAACAGCACGCGGTGTACCGAGTTCCCATGTGTTCCACATCTAGGTACTTACCGCGCCCAACACTCTTGATTTCGGTGATCTAGTGGGAACCGATGCTTTCAGTGTGGCGAGACCATGGACAGATGTTTGACATATCCCCAATCGTACCTTAGATACAACAAAGTAATGGTCCGAGTCGATGTTGGCCATTCGGCACGTTCGGACATCTATAATACTGGAGGAGTGCCTTGCGTCGATCGCAGTGTGGTCAATCCGCTTGACGATTGATTTATCAGGGGTTCTCCAAGTTATCTTATGAATATCTGAATGCAGAAACTGAGTACAAGCTACGACAATGTTTCACCTCAAAGTCGATCAGCCTGATTCCATTATCGGAGAGGGTGTCGTGCAGGCTATACTTTCCGACAGTACTGCCAAAGGTGCCCTATCTTCCCAGTTTTTTATTTAAATCGCCGAGGCCGTAGATTTTTTCTAAGAACTCGTAGAAGCTGTGTCGCATATAAGACTAATTAAGGCAAATTTAGCCGTAATACTGATTGTTATGAGGCGCTCATTAAGATACCGGAAACTCAAGACTTCTTGTCTAAATCTACCTCTGAAAACAATTCCGCATCCTAATAGAGATTGCTTTTGCCATTGATAACAATCGCCGTAGTAGGTGTCACAGTTTTTCATCCTCTTTTTGTCTGGCCCCTCCCATCGCATCTACTTTACAGCAGTCCAGAGCCTCTGCTAGTATTTCGGATGCACATGTCCCATTATTCCACGTATAGATCCAAAGTTCGTTGTCCTTGATTCGTTTTCAAGGGTTGTCAATTGCTGATCCGTTCGTATCCGAGGCTTGTTGTTGCTTTGTAGCTTAGTTTACTATTTCCATAGCTGGTCAGTTGCCCCGGCGCCACAACCACCAACCTGGAGGGCCAGTTGCATTATAGATATCCCTAGGACAAGGGGACCGTAGAACACCAACGGGAATCTTATCACCGAGCCATCAGAAAAGCTGCAAATAAACCTCTGCCTAGACGACAAATGGAGCCGGGTATATAAACCCAAACAAGAAGCACATAAAACTACGCTACATCGAAGGACGACAGCTGCTCGTGAACTCTACAAGCAGAAAGGAAGGAAAGAGCACAAACTTCTGTGCTAAAGCAAAAGAATGAACACGAAAAGCGCACAATCAAAGAAATAGGGAAATGTTACTGCAGGAATCGAAAGGTGCATCAAAGAAGAAAATGAAAATGCCAGGGCTGCAACGCCAGAGAGTCGCGGCCACTGCTGAAAATACTGGAAGGCTGCTTCTGCTGACCGTATAACGCCGATGATGGTCAAAATAAAGATATCAAGCAAAAACCATACATTCTCTATGAAGACAACCGTGATTGCCATCCCATAGACGCAGACAAACTTAAGGCAGCAATATCGAAGTTTAACAAAGCTACTGGGGCAGACTGCCCGCTTGCCTATTTCGGGCATCTGGAGATGACCTTTTTGGGGCCATGTACCAACTCATCTATATGGTCTTATATCCCTATGACTGAAATCTCTGCATTGTGTGTCCGAGGCACAAAAAAGGAAACAATTTTTTCTGCGCCATTTATAGAGGAATAAGTCTCCCAAACATCGCCTGTAAGATGTTTTCTGCCGTATTATGTGGGCGTCTGAAACAATTCATGAATAGGGCAGAAAACTTCGCCATCGATCAAATATTCACACTACGGCAAATCTTGGAAAAGATCCGGGAATTAAAGAACGACACTCACCATCTATTTATCGTCTGCAAAGCGGCTCGTGTCAATGCGATATCTAGTTTTGAGATCCTTGTCAAACCAGTCAGGTTGTGAAGGATAACTAAGAAGATTAGTTGCTGATACATCAAGCCCGGTGATAAATTAACCGAGACCATGAATGTGAAGAAAGGTTTTAGACAAGGCAACGCACTGCCATATAACTTTTTTAACATCGCCCATCGTCGGTATGCCGCTGTTTCGTTGGCTTAGAGGGCAGTGATATCCCTTTCTCGTAAGATCAAACTTTGGCGTTTTGGGAGAAGGATGCTTCGTGGGATTTTCGATCCCCTTTGTATTGACGGGGAATGCAGGAAAAGATTAAGCCGCTAACTATTGTACGACTGTACACCGTCGTAGATTTAGTCAATGTCTGAGTTGGCTGGGCTATGGTGAGCGAATGAACACCACCGCTCCGGTTCAAGGAGTCGCATCTTGTAAGGTACCAAAAGCTTGTAGAAAAAGACCTCAATCAACTTGGACTGCGGCACTGGAGGCAGCTCGCGAAAGATCGTTCTATCTTTAGCAAGGATTATACATTGCAACGTAAACAAGTCCCACTTCAACGCTCTGCCAGATATTTCAGAAACTTAATCTAATAACTTTCACTTCACTTTCCTTTTGAACTTGTGTCTACCAATAGACCCAACCTACCAACTACCAACACTCTTTGCATAGAACTTCTCCATATGTTGACAAACACAAATGACTAACGTAATCTCTTTTCAAAATATTCCTCCTTTCACAGTTCCACTTTGGGCCCAGGAAGCAGTGCAAACAAAAAGAAAAACGAAGCCGCCAACAAGTTGTGTAAACGGATAGCATGCAACAGGAGCTCATTTAGTTTAAACCCTTGAACTTGATTCCAAAGTGGGTCACTTACCTACCTAATTAGCCAGAGCAAACAATTTCCAAGTTTTATGTTGTTGACCTTTCTCTCTGTGTACCTAATCCTGTGGTTAGACAACAGATATTCCACTTCAGTTTAAGGACATTCTCCTGTCGCTAAGTTCTCTTTAAATTTCGTCACAACAGGAATGCAATAAATTCATAAAAATAAAATCAGATCCTGAGTATTTCAGCACATACTGTGCGCAGCTAAATCTCTCTCATAAATTAGATAACTTCGAAGGATAATATGTGAATTATTTCTTAATTCTCCCCCAAATCCAGCCCCCCATTTCCATTCATCAACTTTCCCTAAACTATTTAGCATCAATTGCTGCTCATAGAATTCTTGTAAAATCCTTGAAAACCACACAAGGCTGCTAAGGGGAATGTGTATGTTGTACCCCGGATCCATCACAGAAATTTCATATTGAAAATTCCCGCACCAAGGACACTTAATAATTAAAACTTTTCGAAATAAGCTCATCCCCCATGGATATTCTAGCCATCCCCCATCCATCCCCAACACTCAAATGGATTTTTTCGACGTTTAAAACATCACATCCCGACGACAGCATAAGACTCTGAAACTCCACCATGCTGGCTGATGGACGTCGCCTCAAGTGATTTTCCTAAAAAAAAAAAAAAAACAAAAAATGTGTGAAAAACTTTTCGCAATTCAGAACAGAATTGAGAGTACAGGCACCAGGATCCAACCATATGGATAGATACTTTGGAAAACATCAAATTTCCCTGAGAACCGCAAACACATGTGTTGCCTGCCCTTGGTGAGTACTAGACCTACCCGTATACGAGTATGAATGGAAAATTTATTACCGTGCACGCGCCAATGAATGAAATAATTACCACAACGGCGCTCGCGAATGAAATTTCCTTCAATTCGACTTCTGTGTTCCTAGGCAATTTGCAGAGCTTCGAATGTTCCGAGAGTGATTCAACGAACCCCAGCAGTTCCTTTGTGGTTAAGTTCCTATCGCTTTCTGAAATATTGTTTCTTGTTTCTCGAACTCTTGCAGATTGAAAAATTAATTCCACCCTTAGACACGTAAAGCTCCACCGGGGAAGTTCTCCTCGCTCGCAACAACATCCTCGCTATGGCAACAAACTCCAATAATACGATCCACATGGTTCCAACTCACACCAATTTGTGCTCCTTCTCGATGGGATTCATCCAACTTTTTTCTTCTATGCTACAACATGAGTATGAATAAGCTTACTTACCCAAGGACTATTGGTTGGCAGTTCCTTTCATTTATTATCTCTCCTCGTGGGCATTCACCTAGGTCCCCGGAGCCACTGTGGTTCTATTGAATCAAAGAATGGGAAGTGGAGATTACACAGTACATCATATCCTGGCCAAGTACATTTCCTACGTATAAGTGTATTAAACAAACCCAAAACAAGGATAATCAAAGGACTCTCCCAATACAAACACACACACACACACACATGGAAAGAAAAAGAATTGCCATGCTAATCTACTCGTATTTGGAGCAATTTATCAGCACGTATGTGGAGCGGAAAATCAAATGAGATACAAGGTGATTAGAGAGATTAAGGATGTAAGCCCTGGTCTTGGACGGATGTTAAGTGGTGGCCTATTTTCCTCTATTTTTATGTCTTCCTGTTCGTTAACTATTTTTCATCCCATTATCTCCATCGGTCGATGGAGTGAATGTGAATACGAGTACTAGATATGGGGACGAGTTCTTGTCGCCTCCATTGGCGGAATGCTAATTGAAATCAAATATTCATTGGTGAGGTTCTATTAATGCAAATACACTCAAGGATAAGAAGTTCTCAATGCTGGGAGGACTATTGGCTCTGGAAAGTCAGTCCAAAGTGGTGCTGAGATTAAGAGTTTTGACGAGGATATCATTAAAAGTTCCAACAGTCGGAAATGTTAGATATTAATGAGTTTATGGCCAAAGTTAAAAGGACATCATCTAATCCGAGAATGGAAGGAAGATATGCCATAGGCATTCATGACTTTCAGGCTGAATAATTTGTTATGCCGCTGTGATTTCTGGATAATTAGGAAGTTGAACGGATTAGTGAGGCTCTTTGAGGTACATTAATGGCCTTAAATAATTCACACGTGGGATATTGAGCGAGTGCAGACACTGTGATTAAATACGATAAAAGAGGAAATGGTAAGTATTTTAGCTGAGAAATTAAGGATCGATTTTTTCATGAAATTTCCCAGAAAAAGTAGATCTGGAGGATCACTCGGTTGTCGCTAATTTTTCTACAAGCAAAAGGTAAAGGTAAGTAAGGCGTTAAAAGACAAAAGTCCTTTAGTTCATTTTAAGCATGGAAAACTGTGTAGAATCTTCTTATTTCAAGTACTCCAATGAAATGACATAGACAAGAAGCTGTAGAAAATGATTTGATGTCCTTCGAACTCACTTGATAGCCTCTCATGCGCGATGGACTGTAGCACCAACTACAGTCTCCAGAAAGCACGCCTGAATAATTCCATAAAGAATAATTGAACAAGATTAGATATGTTCTGGGAAGTAGACAACGATTACTGTGACCGTTAAGGATGCACACAAGCGGAGTAAAATGGAATTTTTTTCAATCGGAAGAAGGCAAACTTACAAATCCACAGTACCAGATGGCAAAATACGAACTCTGTCATCCCTTTATGAGAATTTCCCACCATGCTGTGATGTAGAGGCGTAAATAATATTAAACTCTCAACTCAGGTCACCGACTACTAAGACATAATTGCCCCACCTTCAAAAGATTTCTAGTTAAATCGAAAAAATTGCTGAGGCCGTGCTACATCAAACTCCTCCATTTCTAATAAGACCTACAAGGTTCAAAAACATCCGCTCAACCTCTGCCATATCAATGCTATAAGTGTCCGTTCGACCACGTCAAAAATCTATGACATGGGACAGCTGAAACAGATCCAACACCACCCTACTTGACGAAGACCAAATTTGCGAAGCACCGTAAAGCGAAGTCTTGTTTGGGTAAGCTGGTCCGTCTTGATAAAAAGGCCGAAAAAAATTGAACTATATCAGAGAAGGATTCATATCTCTAGGTCACCGCAAGACTACGGATGGTCAAACTGGCAAAACCCTGACTGGATTCAACGCCACCCCTGCTCATAAAAACCCAAACCAACCAGGTCGATGTCAAGACAAAACATCTAAACAGCTTCTCTAAGAACAGAGATGGAAATACCTATGTCAGTGACTGTAGTAATCTGCGTCGCAAAGACACTCAGTCGAAACATCCTGCAACACCTTAACTAAGTCGATGAAAATGATCTCGTATTTCTGCTTGTCGACATGTTTCACTTTGACAGAAAAATCTTCTACGTAGACCATATAATATGCCGGCTTTCAGCTCCCATGTTCAAGGAAACTGTCTGGCATGAACTATTCGTAAAGTTAGTGACCCGTCAGGATTAAAACTTAAGTTGAACTGCCGTCGGCTGCTTTCTTGAATTCAAGCTGCAGTAAAAAAAAAATCTGTCATAAACGCAATGATCAGTTTACGCCCCGCTTGAGCTCTGTAATCCTGCGACGGTTCTGGAAATTTTGGAATATGCGAACACTGAACTCCTGGTCAACGACTAGAAGCTTCTCTCAGGCTTAGTAGAGAGAAGTTCGGCCGAGCCATCGTCCTCTTTCAGAGGTACCCCGTAGAGGTGAGTTGTCTCACCTTTTCTATAGCTCAGGTCATCAGCAATATCCTGACGGAGTTCGACAGCATTGAAATCAAAGCAGTCTCGTACGCAGATGACATAGTTATTTTCGTATCAGAGATGTTCCTCTCAGTGATTGATGAACTCACAGAGAGGGCTTTGACTAAGGAATTCCGGCTCAAGTATAAATACGCAACGTGAATTTCGTCCTGAGGTACGGTCGTCATCATGGCTTCAGCGTGCAGGCAATTCGTTGCACCTTGGAAAAGTTTAAGCGTGAGTACACTCTTTTAAATCTTAAACCACCAACCAGACAGAGATTGGTGCGAAGCGGAGAAAACATAGCCGACGTAGGGGCCAGTATCAAAAAAGATCAAGAAATGTCGATTCGGCGTCGATCAGGTGAATTGGGCATAGGCATAGAGTCAACCCGGCTTATTTTGCGGCTGAATTTGGGCTATTGCAAACATTGAAGCCGGACGACCATATACAACGTCGTGAGTTCGCTAATTGGGATTTGGAAATGTTGGCCGGAAATCTGAATTTTGACCAAAAAATCTTCTTCTCGGACAAAACCTATTTTTGGCTCAGTGGCTATGTCGACAAGCAAAATTGCCATTATTGGAGCGAACACAATTCACAAGTGTTCGGCCAAGCATCAATGCATTCACAAAGATCGACTGTTTGGTGCGGTTTTAGCCATGACGGCGTCATCGGACCTTATTTCGGTGAGGATGGAGACGTTACCGTCAATGGTCTCAGGTATAGAGCGGTGGTAACCGACTTTCTGTGATCAAAGTTCGACAACATCGACATATCCAAACTGTGCTACCTGCCATTAAAACGACACAACGCTTGAAATTGTGAAGGAGAAATTCGGCGACTGTATCATCTTACGGCGAGCGTTCATCAATTAGCCAGCGCGATCATGCGATTCTACAGCATTCGATTGTTTTCTCTGGGGTTATGTCAAGTCCTTAGTCTACGTTAAGAAGACATCGACTTTGTATGAGCTCGAGGCCAACATTCGACATGTTATTGCCGGAATAAAACCGCACATATTGGACCGAACCATCAAAAATTGCACTGACCGCTTGAAGAACTGCCAACGAAGCCGAGGCGCCATTTGAATGATGCGCTATTCCACACATAATGGCATGAACGTAGCTTCGAAATAAAGCCAGAATATATCTATATCTCTCGCCGTTGCTGTTTTATCACCCATACTACCATATCTGTAACAGCTCACAGGAAAAGGAAACCCTATTCCACTTCCTCTGTGACTGCTCGGCACTATTTAGAACCAGGCATCGCACACTTCGTAAATCCTCAAGGAATTATCAGAGATTTATGGCCTAAAATTCTGCAACATTACAAGTAATAATTTTCTGAACCCCACAGGATGGATCTGAAAGCTACGCTCAATACTCTTCAACATCCAGGTCACATGAATTGTGGTACGAAAACGGCGCATACTCGCTACTTGTGTTTTTGCTAGCATCTTACCAAGCAACCACTTCGAGCTACCATGTCTTCCTTCTCAGTGCAATCATTCCCGTGTTTGTAAATTTTCAAGTCAAGCCCGGTTGAATGAGAATATTTCCTGGATGTACCACGAGGATGTAAAATAAGCGCAATTGATGTGTGATGATAGGTGCAGAACTGGGAAATCGACAGGTTGACGCTGATCCTACAACAACAGTCCTCTTTCCAGAGTCTAGTTCTTCAAAATGGCGATTGTCATCGGAGGCTCAATTTTGCATTCGAAGGTTTATTTTATCATGTTAGATCCTCATTCGTTATATCCACCGGAAATCATTCCCAGAATAGGGGCCTGCATGGCGATTGATCGGGAAACTACTGACTGTTCAAAATATGGATTGGACCAATTGCGCAACAATCAAGTTCGTAATGTAGTGCTTGCTTTACCTCCTCGAGGTGGTCCCCGGACAACTACTTGTATAAAACCTTATATAGGCAGGTCAAAATTGCAAGTGCGAGATTGTCTAGGATCTTATGCCTAGACTAGGTAACGTGGGCCAGCAATCCGCGTTACCGAAACCGACTTAATGCCTCGGATAAGGACTGATAACACTTTGACGACCTTTGGCTATCGTACCCGGACTAAGATTGGCTTCTGGAATGTGAAGACGCTCCTTGAGTCTCAGAGTGACGAGCCTCAGAACGCCAGATTCCTTCAATTAGAGCATGAGTTTATGCGATATAAGTTGGATATATTGGGAGTAAGCGAGATAAGATGGTTAGATGCGGGTGAGTACCAATCCCAACGCATAACACTGTATTACTCTACTCCGGAAGACCAACCGGAAGCCCCCGTGGATATGGAGTTGGACTGCTGTTAATACCTACAGCAGGCAGAGGCCTAATCTCCTGGCAGCCGCATGGTGATAGGATTTTAACGGCCAGATTCCGAACGAAAGTACGTCGCGTCACCATTATACAGTGGTTCGTCTGAGGAAGAAAAGGAGACCTTCTACAACCAGTTGGGAGCTGTTTATAATGCAACACCCAACGGCGACATTGTCATTGTAATGGGGGACCTTAATGCCAAGGCAGGCAGCGACAACGAAGGGCTCAAGCATGTTATTGGACGGCACGGGTAAGGCAACCGCAATGACAACGGCGAAAGATTTGTTGACTTTTGCAACTCAAATCATCTTGTCATAGGTGGCACCATGTTTGACCACAAGGCCTGCCATAAAATCAGTTGGGTGTCAATTGACCGGCAAGCAACCTCCAACGAAATCGACCATTTTGCCATCAGCCGCCGTTTTATAAGCAGTCTTCTAGACGTCCGAAACAGACGAGGAGCGGACATGGGGTTGGCACGAGATCACCATCTTATGATAGCTACTGTCCAATTACGCACTGCTGTCGTTCGTAGATCTAACGACACAAGAATACCTAGGTTCAACGTAGACTGACTGAGAGTTCCCATAGTGCGCCAAAAACTAAGGGAACATCTCTCACGAGGAGTGGAAACCATCAGCAGCTCACTGCCCGCCACCATCCAAGACCACTGGTGTGCTGTGAAAACTGCTTTCACATCAGGTACTGAAAGGATTGTCGGTCGATCGCAGAGAAGCCATAGGGTGTGACTTTCCGAGGATTCCTGGAGAAGGATCAACGAACGAAAACAACTAAGAGCTCGAATTGCAGCAGCTCCAGCAGTAGGGAGGATCTAGCAACAGTCCCTATATCGCATGAAGATGAGAGAAGTGCAGCGTATCATGAGAAGTGAGAAGTGACAAGCGCAATTACATCAATGCGCTGGCCACGCAAGCAGAAGAAGCAGCAGTGAGGTTTACAGAATCACCAAAGAGCTTATATGTGGCCGAAGCTCTACTCAACACACAGTGAAAGGCTTAAACGGTTCGTTGCTAATATCGGATGAGGATCAACTGAACAGATGGAAGGAGCATTTTGCTTTGGTTCTAAACAGTAAGGAAGAGATTATTGCCGCGATCAAAGCACTGACTTTACGGCATTCCTGCGAAGCTGTTTCTAGCTACGCCAACGGCATCAGCTGAGCTACTGTTCCCACTTGTCGGGAGTACATGGGAAGCCGAGAGTTTTCCGGACGAGTGGAAGAAGGGAATGATCGTGAAGCTCCCTAAAAAAGGCAATCCAATGCAGTGCGAAAACTTGAGAGCTATCTGCGTGTTGCCTGCTACCTGCTGTGGCCAAGATAATAGCTAAAATTATCCTGGAGCGAATCAAAGAACACCTCGAAAACACACTCGACGCCTGTGTCGACCACATCAACACCTTGCGGATCATCATCGAGCAGTGTGTTGAGTATCGATCACCACTTCACCTGCTGTTTATCGATTTTGAATAGGCGTTTGATAGTGTCAGTCGGGAATCTATCTGGAGTGCCTTGCGCAGGAGAGGCATTCCTGATAAATTAATAGCAATTATCAAGGCTACATGTGATGGGCAAGATGTCACGTCTTACACAGGGGAAGACTGTCTGAGGAATTCGAAGTGCAAAGCGGGGTCAGGCAAGGTTGCATACTGTCACCAATACTGTTTCTATTGGTGATTAGCGATGTGCTGAATACGGCCTTGTTAACAGGAATTGGAGGAATTCGATGGGCTCTTACATCTGAACTCAAACAACTTGACTACGCCCACCTTCACCAAATAACAACAAATGTGGAGAAGGAAGCAGACGTCGTTGGGCTGAAAATTAACTCGGCAAAAACAAAAATGATCAGCCTAAGACCAAGCTCATCAACTCATATACTCGTGTGTATGTATTGCTGGACAGACGGTTGAGAGAGTAGGGAGTTTCCAATGCCTTGGGAGTATTGTCTCAACCGATGGCGGAACTGAACTGGATATAGCTAGGCAGATTCTGCGTTTGGGATGCTATCCACAGTTTGGCGAAGTAATGCAAATAACTTAAACACCAAGCTACGACTGTTCCATTCCAACGTTGAAACCGTTCTACTATATGGATGTGGGTGACCACCACTATCACCAGGAAGCTGCAAACGTTTGTCAATAGGTGCTGCCTACGCTATATCTTAAGGATATTCTGGCCAAGCCGTATCTCTAACTGACAGCTTTATCAGGGAACGGACTATGAACCTATAGGCACAACCATACGACGACGAAAGTGGCAGTGGATTGGTCACACTCTCCGAAAGGGTGACAAGTCCATAGCTAACCAAGCGATGTAATGGAACCCGCTTACTCAGGACGGCAGGATGTGCGGCGGTCCTAGGAGTACGTGGCGCAGAATAGTTGATAAGGAAACACGGCAACTGGGAAAAAGTTGGGGAGAGCTGAGTCACATTTCCAGAAACCGCGCGTAGGCATAGTAAAGGCCCTAGTACCCACAAGGGGATACAGGAACGAATAAATGAATGAGCACAATAAATGTCAACTACAAGTCAAAGCCCAAAGTCATCAATGTTGCGGTTTATCAAGTACCCAAGAAATATGTAATTTCCCATTAACAATAAAATCCAATCAACTTTAGCTTCTCAAACCTTTAAGTAAAACCATAACCATAATCGGTATGACTCCGAAAAATTAATTAAAAATATTTGCGCAAACCAATAAACTAATAAGTTCTGCCATCCCTACCATTCAGCAACCACATCACCCGCCAATATCATCCCTTGCGTGACGGAACCGCATAGAAACCGCACAAACGCGAACGGATGTGGCCAATTTGGGTAATAAACCACCACCACGGCCACAAAAACCAGCACACCCGTGCGAAATGAATTATAATTTCAAAATACGTTAGACACCACCAAACACATCCCTAAGGATGCCAGAACCCTGTCAACCCATTCCGATGAAGTTTACCAACACCACCGACATCGGTAACTTAATTTTTAACAAGAGGGGGTTTTCAGTTTCCGCTCATGTGGCCAATCGAAACATCCGAAACAGGATGTATCTACAACTGATATTCAAACAATATCCCCTGTGGTTACGGAAACTAAAAAAAATAGAAGCTATTTCCAGCAATTTTCAGGACGCCAAAGCGGGATCAAGTTTTCACTTTCAGAGGAATTAAAAAAAAAAAAAAAAAAAAAAACGGTCAAGGAAGGAAGGAAATACAAATATCGCCTTAACAACAACGATGATAACAAAAACATGAGTAAAAATGTGTACGTACAACAGGATACAAGGTAAACGAAGAAGTTGTTGAAAATACGACTGCGAATAAGCGGAAGGATACCAGAGAAAAGATTGTGAGAGAGTGTTGTAAACTTCAACGAACCGGATGCAGGGGGTTGCTTTCCTATTTCCTCTTCTTCTGTGTTGTGTTGACGTTGCTGACATGGGGCGGCACGAAGAGCATAGGGTGCTGTAGGGACAACAGGGAGATTCGAAAAATAAAACCAACTGAAAAACTAAAAACAGGGAAAACTTTTTTCTAGCATTTTGCGCTGCTAAATTGGAATCTTTGAGTACCGTTTCGCTGTGTGCCCAATTTATGTTAGCATCCAGGACGGGCAGGAGTCGTTTGTAAACGAAACTCATGTCAGGAGTTGCGATAACGTATTTTGTAGCCGGCCAAGCGTTTACAAACAGACGGTAGTCGCATCTGTTGGTAGTGACCAGCATTTGCTACATTCCCGTCAACGGAGGAGGGATAGATACATTTTTTAAGCGTTTTTTTCCTCGGTTATTTGCAGAGACCGTGTTGTTTGGTGTTTGCTTAGTCACGTTTTGAAAAAATTTAAATTAGCAAGTTGAAGGGTGGCGGCTGTGACGTTTGGGCTTGCTGTACAGCGCTCTTCGAGTATAAAGTTCGTCTCGTTTAAAGTTAGGACACTTTTATCTACGTTTTCGTAGTCCGGTGGTGATGAAATTGATTGCTTAGAGTCGTTTGATGGAATGCATTTTTTATAAAGAAATTTTAAAAGAGGAAAACCGTTTTGTACGGGTGTAGTGAGGTGGGACAAAAAAAGGATACCTGCGAGGAAGATGGTTTGTTGTAGAACTCAGTGTGCTACCTTGGGACGGTGACTTCAACAAAATTGTTTTTGTTTTTTCTAGGAACCGAAGAATGTTTTTACGACTGAACTAAGGCAGCCTTCAGGAGCATGCATAATATAGCACAATACCACGAAGTTGGAGGGTCACAGTTGCCAGAGCAGATACATTGATGGAGCGCTGCATGAAGACCGTCGTTCTTAGATTAATGTAAGGTTTACCATGTAATTCTAAGAGGAATTTTCCTCTTTATTCATTCAACCAGGTGGAGCTATGAAACATAATAGACTTACGCCTGTTTAAGTCATATCATTGAGATCGTAAAAGTAGAAACCCCAAAATGGACTTTTCGTTATTTGACGAAATCAGCACATGGACAGAGAATTTGAAGGGTATACCTGTCGCTAACAATAATAAGTGATAACACTTATTTACTTACTTAGACGGTGCTACAGGCCGAGGAGGACCAGACCTTCAGCTAACATGCCTCCCCAGCCAGCGCAATCTTTAGCCAGGTGCTTCCATTTGAGCACACGAAGTGTGCTGGCTGAGGTCCAATTCCACTTGTAAGTGCTTCTTAAGATGCGGTCGTCCTCTATTGCGTTGTCTCTATCTTGTCCTTAGACATTTTGGGTTACTTAAGGTTTGCCCTATCAGTGGTATCCAGCTTTACTATGAGTTTGTATGTACATTTCTCTAGTAGAATAGCTAGTTTCCTAGTTTCCGGGAATATCCCTATACCGCGGCATTCAACAAGTGTTAAGGACGTCTGCTTAGGAGATGGACAGCATTCTAGAGCATCCTTGGAGTTTATATAGGCACAGACTACAAAGATATCCTTACAGCTTGGCTGTTTAAAATGGTTGGGATGTCGTAAGCGAATATCACTTTTACATTTTAAATTTTATTACAAATTACAAATTTTTTTAAAACCAGGATTTGGAGGTCAGGTAGAGGGAAGGAGAGACAAGGGTCTAGTTCGTTTAAAAAAAAAAAAAAACTTGACCACCAACCCTGTCAATAGACTTTGATCCATCGACGGAGAAGTGGATCGATTTATCCATAGAGAGTGTATCTTCTTCAAAACATCCTTACTCTCCGAATGCCCTTAAGACGTAACTCAGAAGTTTTTACGTGACTGTCATCTGTATCAAGCTCATATGAAACCCAATAACCAAGCTCTAACCGAGGACGGAGGCAAATCTAATGCAGCTTCTGGTCCTGAAAAACCATCCTCTGCGACCTGCCCCCTCCACTGTTTATTTGTAAAATAGTTCGTTGGCATCAATATTGAAGACAGATCCATGTTTTTTAACGAAGAGTGAAATCTGAAAGACAACAACGCCGCATGTTAAATCGATTTTACAGCCATCCTCGAGAACCCGACTACATTTCTACCTTGGCTCAGATTCTGGCCAAAACTATTCCTGGACACAGAGAAAGTCATTTTCGTATTTTCTCGCCCAGACGGCATGATCATATGACCATACTCAAAAGGTCATCCAAAGGCCTTTGCTTGTTGCACCAAACATCACCTCTCTTTATATGGAAGATTTTCATTGAGGGTGCAACCCATGACATGAGTATTAAGAGGAGGCAGATCATTAGGGTATTTGGAACAGAGCTAGATGTTCTAGTGGAAGCTCCCACACTGCCAGAAGGCTGACAGCGCCTTAGAGGCTTTCACCGTGACATATTTCCAATGAGGCTTGTTAGACAAACTTAATACCCAAAGTCAGAACAGTCAGCTTCTTCCTTCTTGTAAAGATAAAAATCTGTGCTTTGAGACTAAAAGCGAAAATCAAGATTGAATAACACTCGGCGAAACCAGCAGGCTGCTCAATGTCCTTAAAAAGGGCAAGTCTCTCGTATGTGCACTTTGTTGGAAACAGAGACTCTGTGTTTCATTTTTGAAGTTCGACTCCCAAGTACCCTGATTGTGACCGCCTCACAACCTGCTCCAATTATTGGTGCTAAGTGAACTGAGTAACGCAATGTGCCATAGCTAGTACCTGTGACCGGTTGTGGTGACGGATGGAGCTAATAGTGACGTTACAGCTGTCTTTGATAAGTTCAAGTCATCTGGCATCATCTAGCTCGACAACAAAACTAAACGGCATATGTACGTCAACCAGACAACACGGAGTAGACGTGTGCCTAACAGGGGTTGCATGCAAGGTTGTGCCTTCTCTCCACTACTATAGCGCATGTTGGTCAACTCGCTGCTTAACGCTGTCAATGGTTCTAACGTATATGAGCATGCTTATGCTGATGATGTAGCTGTACTGTCTGGTGGATTATGCCCAACGACTCTCTCCTGTAAAGTAAGTCCTAGACGTGATCGACGATTGGTTCACAGTCAGTCCTCTTAAAATTGAGGTCGTTCTCTGACTGTCACTTAAAGGCAACGCCATCCACTTTTCACATGAAACTAAGCATATTGGTGTCATCCTGGATGTCAAACTTCTTTAGAGTAAGCATGTCGCGTGAAAAGTCTCTCACATACTCTCGACATTCCCTAAATATCACCACCATGATGTGAAATCTTAACGTCCAGGTTGCCATGGATACAAATAAATACTAGTACAAGTCTATATCAGCGGCATATTGGAATAGCAGACTAATAATAAGCGATATAGTCCACACTACTCTATCAACATAAGCGGTACAAGTTGGATGAACTTTTACATTCGATCTTAAACGCATAGACTAATCTGAAGACCCTGCAGTAGGGTGGTGGACCTACACCAAAAGACAGGCGATGTAGTGTGAGAAGCAAATGCTTGATATGATCGTGCTTCTTACAAATTTTCCAAGCCGTGACTGGTATTGATCCTGATGCTGATTCACTCTCTGTAAATCATTGTACATTTCTACTGGACTTGCTCGAAGTTGGAACCTTGCGCGGCGATTAATTGGGAAACTGCTAGCTGTTTTATAGCTTTGATTTGGCCAGCAGCGTAATAATCGAGTTCGTAGGTAAGTGGTTGCCTTAACTCCCAGTGGTGGTCGCCAGTCATTCTATGAGCAAAACCCTTCCTGATGGAGGTTAAAATCGCAAGGAGAGTAGCATATCTAATGCTGACTTACGCTGTCATAGCGCTAGATATCACGTAGAATAGCTACAATCGCAAGAGACCGCAAGAATTTTCACCGAACGCGTAAGCCGAGATCTCTTAACAACCCCTATGCAACGAGCATCAAGTACCGAAGACCAGTGGCCAACGTAACATCAGAGGCACCACGACTGATGTGCTGGATTTCACCCGACCACAACCAAGAAATCCAAAACCTCGGCTTCTTCTTCAGAAGAAAAATAAGCACGAAAAACGCACGATCGAAGATATTGAGAGGTTGTACTCCAGGCATAACGAACGGAAGTCTTACCAACAGCTGAAACAAAGTATCAAGTCAACAAGACCCGTGCTGAAACCTGTAAAGATGACGAAGGAAGCCTTTTACAGGGTGACCAGATAAGAACAACAGGAAAAAAGTTTTAAATAAAACTACAACGGTGTGAGATATAAAATTGATTCTAGCTTTATTTTGAAGTCACATTCATGCCATTATGTTTGTAGTGCAGTGCTTCAAGCGGTCGGGCCAAATTTTGATGACTCAGTCCAATATGTGCGGCGTTATTCGGTCAATAGCGTGTCGAATGTTGGCCTCGAACTCGTCCAAAGTAGTTGGCTCTTTTGCGTAGACTAAGACTAAGCCTAAAAAATACAGGTAGATCCCCGGGAACACCCTGAGAATTTTAACTGGTCGTTATGTTTCCTCGATGGTGACGTAGATGTTAGGAAAATGTTTTTTCGGACCTTCAAGACCAAAACGACAGAGGAAAACCGAAAAAAGTTGAAACGAGCCAGAAATGACTGCAACGACTTTCTCAAGCGTGTGAAATTTCAATACGACCAAAAACTGAAGCAAAAAATATGGCAATGTCTCAAAGGCAGTAACAATTTTTAGTCGTTCGTCAAAAACATTAGAAATTCTGCCCCATACTCCATCCCAACGCTCATTTACAATAACATTTTAGCTGTCAGCTCTTTGGAAAAGCCAATCTGCTTGCTGCATATTTTGCGGCCAGTTCAACACTTCCAGATTGGGCTTTGTACCCGCCTACCCTTGAGTGTGTCGTTTTATCTCTGGCACTCTTTTTAATTTTCACCAATGATCTCTTGTCTGCTACTTCTAATCCAGTATATCCCTTTGCTAATGACGGTACTCCCTGCTTTTCATATTCGTTCCCGGACTCACGTCCCTGCTCTTCGGCTGTAGAACGGGAACGGCAGCGTTATGCTGGGGAATTATTGGGGAACTATCAATAGAATGGAATTGAATGCTTCCAAATCACAATGCTGTCTGCTGTCTTTAAAGTGAAATTTAAACGCCCAGCCATTATCCATTCATGACACTTGTATCGCTGAAACCGAAAAATTTTCCATTCTCGGTATGTGTGTCAATGACATTTCGCCCCTCTGATTACGCCTCAATAGATAAGACATTTACCACAATCCCCACATCGAGTGAGGTGGTACTAAAACCTCTCTGCGCCTGCTGGATAGGATTCAAAACCGTGCATTAAAACTCATTGATAATGCTTATATCACCCCGTAAATTTATAACCTCGAACACCGACGAAAAGTCTCCTGTCTCACGTTATCATATAGCCATATTTTCACCACCAATGATCCAGCGGAATGGCCAGTAGCATTCCACCCCTTCTAACTTTTAACTGTAACACACGTTTCGCTATGAATTCTCATCAGTATACCCTCAAGTCCATTTTCGGAGGTACTCCTAAGCCATACAACTCGCTAATGGAATGCTCTGCCAAGCTCTTTATTTCCTAGTCATTATAACTTGCGAACATTTAAAACCAACGCATATCGGTATCTCTCTTTATTCCCTCCCTAACTTCCCCTCGCCGCGCTGTGTTCAAACATCTTAAGGGTACACAAAATTCCTTGTGTGCGCGTCAATCGTGTTAAATCGAGTGGTTTCAAATCGCATTATTGCGGCGGCCAATTGATGAACGCTTGCCTTGAAATGATCCAGTCGCCAAATTTCTCCTTCTCAACTTCGAGCGTTGCCTTCGCTTGTATGGCATGAGCGCCGTCTAGTTGAAACCACAGCTCGGATATATCGATGTTGTCAAGTTCTGGATGCAGAAAGTCGGTTAACATCGCTCTATACTTGACACCACAGTAACGGTGTCTCCTTCCCCATTTTGAAAGAAGTAAGATCCGATGATGCCGTCATGCCATAGACCGCACCAAACAGTCAATCCTTGAGGATGCATTGATGCTTGGCTGAACACCTTTGGTACTTATGAGCCAAAAATGGGCCTGACCCGTGAAGAAGATTTTTGGCCAAAGTTCGGATATCCGGCTAACATTTCTATGGTCGCGCGGGTTCAATTATTGCATTAACACAATCTTATACGGATGTAGGCCCAAATCCAACAGCAAAATAAGCCGTGTTGACTCTCTGGCAATGCCGAAATCAGCTGATCGGCGCCGAATCGACATTTCAGGGTCTTCTTCGATACTAGCCGCTCTGGGGGCTATGTTTTCTTCATTTCCCATCAATCTCTGTCTGGTTGGTGGCTTAGGATCTGAAAAAGTGTACTCATGCTCAAACTTTTTCACGTTGCGACGAATTGACGAATTGAAACATAACAATTGGAAAAACTATCATTGCTACTTGGCCACCCTATAGTATAGTCACATTCGGTGCTGAGACCATGGAAAAACTTTCTCTGCAGAGTGTATTATGGCAAAGAGTCTCAATATCCCGCCATTAGGCAGAATAGACTATTCGACTGAGACGATGTAAGGATGCGAATATCTAAGCTGAAATCCAACAAAGCTGCTGGACCTGAGCACAATCTTTCAAAAGTCAGTATAACTACCAGCGTACGCCGATGATATCGACATAATTGAGAGAAGACAGGGGGCTGTTAGCTAGTATTGAAGTGGAAGCTGCCAAAATAAGTTTGGCTTTCAATAGAGGCAAAACCAAGTAGTGTGTCAACAGGAAGGAACACACTCCATCGACGAATTGGACACAGCATAACAGACGGCAACTATAATTTCGAAGTAGTAAAGGACGTTGTCTACCTTGGCCCTTCTATCAATTCTGCCAACAATATCTCAGCAGAAATAAAACGAAGAATCACACTTGCCAATCGCTGTTTCTTTGTAAATTAAGCGCTTCCTTCCTGTATGAAATACAATATAACATTGTGGATGGCGCGCATCTGAAATATCCAATTCCATGACTCTGGCTTATAATTCAGGCTGAATTTGACCAATGGCATGGATTATGTTGGCTTTGGGGGCCACTGTGATTTGTGGCTTATTCGCATAGACCTGCGACTTCAGAAAACCCCACAAGAAAAAGTCTAACAGGATGAAATCGCACGATATCGGTGGCCAGGTCACATCACCTCCACGTGAGATGACCATGCCTTCGAATCGCTCGTGCAGAATTTCCAATGTGGTGTGAGCTGTGGGGCCGTCACATGTCCATAGCAACCAATTCAGGCCAAAAGAAGTTGGTAATCATCAACTTATAGCGCTCGCCGTTGACGGTGATGGCGTGACAAGTCACTGTTTGACTTTTTCGGGATGCATTGGACGCTCTTGGATCTCATGTGGATTCGTATCGTCCCAAACGACAATTTTGTTTGTTGACGTACCCATTCATCCAGAAATGAGCCTCATCGCTGAAGATGATTGTTCAATGAAAATTACGGTCAATTTCCAACTGCTCCAGAACCCATTCAGCGAGCATACGTCGTTGTTTATGGTCGTTTACCTTCAGCTCTTGGGTCAGTTGAATTTTGTACGGCAGCAGTCGTGACGCACAATTCGCCAAGTTGTGGTCTGTGAAAGGCCAAGTTTTTGTGAATAACGCGAAATCGACTGCCCCGGATTCTTCTGCACACTCTCACGGACAGCGGCGGTGTTTTCAGCAGATCTTATGTTTTGTCGACGTAGGGGTGTTGGTTTATGGTGTACTGAACCAGTGGACTCAAATTTATCCACCATTATAGTCCTCTCGGTAGGACGATTATGGCTACAGGAAAATGGACGATAAAACAATTTTATCATTTGCATGTGTTGTTGAACGCTATGTCCGTCCATGGTGATTTGGTAAAACAGACTGAATAAATGACAGCCAATTTGGCAGATGTAGCTTCAACAGTAAGGCCCTCTACCGAACAAAACTGGAAACTCTATATTTAACCAAAGCATGGACCCTTTCTAAACCGGATGAAGATATCTTTGGTCGTTTTGAGAGAAAAATCCTTCGAAAAATATTCGGTCCCGTATTCGTTGAAGGGCTTTGGAGGCAATGATTCGCCGACGAACTATACGAGCTGTGCAGCGACAGTGACCTAGTCAGAAAACTGCGCATCAGTCGCTCGAGATGGGAAGGATATGTAGAAGGAATGTACACCAATGCTCCGGCCCACAAAGTCTTGGAATCTAACCCGAAGGGATGACCCAACAGAAGAACGCCTCATATTACGAGCACGAGTAAAATGGGGCCTCAACCGACTTGTAGTGAGCAACTGGAGGCAATTAGCTGAAGACCTGCTTAACGGGGGAGGCTTATTAGCTTAGAAATATTAGGTAAGGTGACCAGCTCAAGGCGGCATCCCAATTGCTTTGAATGCAATTGAATAAGAACTTCGTATCCAGTACGAGAGTAGGGCTTATCAGTCCATCATACTCGCAGATGGCCAATATTATTCAAAAAAGGGATCCCGACAATTAGAGAAAAGATGGTGAAATAGTTTAATATACTTCAACCTGCAAGCGATGTCGATTAGACTAACTTTCGCTCGTATCTAGAAGGTGATACTGGACATAAGTAGAGCAGTGTGGGTTCGTTAAGCTAGTAAGAGGAGCGCACGTTTCTCAAAAAACACACCAACAAAACGACTCAGGTACCGAAGATACGTTGTGTGCCATCTCCGATAAGATAATACGATTTCAAAATCTTTTCAGAAAACAATGAGCCTCCATCCACATGGCCAGAATACCGGTATCCTACATAAAACTTTGTACAATACATAAAACATAAAACACTAATTGCTGCTACGCTTATTTGTGTTCATTTTCCCATTACAACATCCTTCGGTAACTCACTGACTAATTCGTGACAACCACGTTGATAGCGATCCATAAAAGCGGCACTTATTCCCCATAAAATTAGTTTTACCATTTTATCATTTACATTTACAATCACAATTATAAGCGGTCGCCCATTAAAAGTTAAATAATTAAGCACTATGTTATGTGACTCGTGTCAAAGGTCATTGTCCTAAATCTGTCCTTTATTAGTTCAACACCTAGAAACGTTTCGTTTATGTTGGAAACGCCTTACGGGCGTATACAGAACGATGAATACCACGTGTATTATGAAACCCAGGACGAAAACCAGGCCAAAGACAATCAACCACAAAAAGGTCCATTGTTGCTCGCACAAGAAACTGAAACTAAGGACCTTTCACAAAAAGGTCGTAAAACGAAAATCAGTTTCTAGAGAATTTTACGAGACGTCAATAAAACAAAAGAGAGCAGACGTCCTGCAACGAACGAGCCGGCAAGAATTAAGAAAAAATAAATGGCAAAGTGAAGATAAAGAGAAAAAGGAGCATTCTTGCCTTGGTTTGGTCAAGTTCAACTAGCAATGTAAGCCCGCCACATACGAGTAACAGAGCACACTCACATCTGTCATTCAAATTCAGCAGCGATACTTTGCTGCTGGTCGTGCTCAAGTGCACATTTAACTGCTGACAAAATTGGTTCTTAATGAAATTTCCTACCTTTACCGTTAGATACGAATATAATTAATGTTTTACTTGCACTTGAAATCTATCAAACACCTCCATTCCAATTGCACACGTTCGACTTGAGGGAGAACCCTAAATGTATCCTTAAAGCTTTGTTGTCACTTCAGGCAATTTGCACAAGGACAACTGGCAGGTTGAGTTTACTCGTAGATGGTATCAGGACAGGATTCATAGCTACTACAACAAATAGCCCGAACGTATTTTTATGACATCGGGCACAGTAAATACCGAGAGTATTAGGTGAAGGTGAATCTGAGAAGCAGCTTCTTGTGCAGGGACTCACAGGGTTGAGAAGGTGTCTAGTACATATGTCAATGACACGGCAAATATACAAATTCTCGGGTATGCCATGCCAGAAAGGATCTCTCCAGACCTAGGTGTAACTAATGAATCCACCTCGGTTCAGTGGTCCGCCCACATGTGCGTGCTTTGAGTTTTTTTCCTTTTTTTTTCCTTTTTTTTTTGATGTGAAGAGGAAACAGGAATTCTGGTCACGCATCGAGTGCGACCATGTTAGCTCTTAATTTCATTTTTGTAGACACACAGGTGGAATCAAAGTGTATTCAAAGGGTGTGGTGTTCGTTAAGGGGGTGCCCATTGGAGTGTTTATTTCGGGGTTGGAAACACCGAATGCCTTGGTATCCGTAAGGCCACAAAAACCCGTACGAGCGGAAGGAAGGAAATCAATATGGCCTACGGAATAAGCCCCCTAAAGCGAATGGTACTTAAAGTCGTTACACGAAAAGGGCTTAAATCTATTAAAAAGCCATTGCAAGGTGGGTAGGCACTAGGCAGTTGCCACATTCATATGTGTCTGCGTACACAGATGGGTAGCATCTTTATGCTACAAGTTATGCTTTGGACGTGTGTTTGCGTGGGTTTATTCTCGCATAAGAATTTTATAATCAAAGTGACGGTGGATGGAGGGGACTGTGAGTGAGAATACATGTCATCCAGATGATGCCAATGAGTTTGTTCATTGGCCAAGGTCTAAGGAGGCTATTTGCTGCTCTTTGTTATGAAATTTTAAATAACGGGTGTACATGCTTCGATTTGCGGAGGTAATTTCGTTATGACTTTGTGAACAGACCGGTCTCCGATATCCTTTTGTGGAGTAAAGGAAATTGACATTTAATGCAGGATCTTTGTACCAGAGCCAAATGGGAATCAAACACGTCGGTTTGATGTTGTTGTTTTTTCTGAATGGTATTAGCATTATCTTTGTTATGGAGGATCAAATTTAAACGGAACTTACGGGTACTTAGGTTTTATGGTGATCAGACATTGTAGCCAATACGGGAAATATGGACGTAGCATCTGGTGTTAGTTAGAATGGACTCAGTTAAGTGAAAAATGGAATCAGCGAAGTAGCATTATTTGCAGTTTTTCCTTTCCTTTTTCTTCTGTCGGTACAGGATCATCAAGAACTTGTCCCTTTTCCACTTTTCTCAATCTTTCGCAGAAATAGTCATTTCTGTTCAAGTTATGTTCTCACGGAGCTGTCAATCGAAGCCCTAATAGAGGGCGTATGCTCTCCCAACCACAGTTTCGAATCTGGAAAACCCTTCACGGAGCCTGTGAAGTTTATTTGCAATAGCTCTTCAGACACAGACATTTCGCCAACTCCACAGATCCATTGCAATATATTGCATACAAACTCGTAGATATACAATATTTCAGCTTGGAAAATAGACGCAGGTTTTCTCAACGAATTAAGATCTAGTATTGGCATCGTCCACATTCTGAAAATAGGAAAATACTCACATGTTGTCCCAAAGGACCTCAGACCTATAAGTCGATTATCTTTCCTTCTGAAAATTCTGGAATGATTGATATCCTTTTGACTTTTGTCAACCGCTCAACATGCCTACTGTAAAAGAAAGTCTCGAAACTAAAGATTGCCCCAGCCCTTCCCCCCCCCCCCCCTTCCAACGTCATTGCTCTACCCTCTTAACCGCTCGTTTTTCCCCTGGGCTGCATCAAGGCTGGATCAGTCTGGCTGAGGGCCCAGCAACTCCAAAAGTAGCTCAGTAACGAACGGAGTATCCGGATACCTGGCGACTTTCGCTAACCTTATCTGTATACAGCTGGTCTCTGTACAGATGAGCCATCCTTTCTCCGCTACTCGCGTGATCTAATAATGGATAAATTCTCACAAAAAAAAAATTAAAACCGGGCGGTAGAACTGTGACTGCGCCGATTACCGGCACGGCTACTGCTTTGTCGAGCGGAGGTAAAACTGCGCACCATCCTCTAAAGGCAAACGCAACGAGCAAGGAGGAATCAAGGGCTCAGCCGCATCGGCATGCTCCATCTAAGGCATTCTACTTAAGACGTCGAAATTCTTTACGCATCATCAAAACCTTCGGATCCATTCCGGAGGTTGAGAGAAGTGCGGACATTAAGAGCAGGATTGAGTGGGCTACCAACATCCTAAAAGACGGATTACCCACTGCTCTCAAAATGTTGCTCCATGTTGGAGGTAACCTTGCCGGTTCCCAAAAGGCCCAAAACTTATAACGCCAGAGACAGCACATCTCTGAAGTCTTTTATCGAAGTCTTAAAAGATGCAATAACGATCGCGATAATCGACAAAAACAATACCGACGGTGCCTGCACGGTGGCAGTTAGTTAAGCTAAAACTTTCGCGCAACTTCTTGACTAGCAAACTGAAATTCATCTAAGGGTTTACAAAAGGGATGAGCTGAATCCTCCTTTTTTAACCGAAAATTCAAATTCAACCTTAGATCTTGGAGCGCCGATATCCTTTCCATAAATGGATAGCGACGACTCCGATTTATCCGAGGCGGCAACCAAGCCGTCGGTCGCTCTCCTCTTCTGACACTCTGTCGGAAATGGCAACAGACGACGAATTAAAAAGAAATCCTCCACAATCAGAAGATGAAGAAGAGCTCTTGGACACATGTTCCGAATCGGAGGACTCCAACAGCACCGTGGTGGAGGTTCCCTGGTTAATTGTAGCAATGATACGGTTTCTCCAGATTATTCTTCATCACTCCAAATGGGTCCCGGCCGCACTTATTCTGCGTATTTCCAAAAACCCAGAAGACATCATTCTAATCCAGAAACCATGGATCGTAGAAGGCGTGGTTCGTGGACTTGAGACATATGAATATGCTCCGCTCTATACAAGAGACAAAAGTAAGATTACGAGTAGAACTAGTATATTAGAGAAATTTTAGAAAAGGTGGTACTGGAAGCTGGAAAGCTAAAAACTGGCCTTATCATCGGGTGCGCCGCCAACGCTCAGCTCAGCGTATGGGGCAATACCAAGACCAACGATAGAGGTGAGTCACTTTTTGATTATAATACAAGTACTAACCCCTTTTATAACAAGAAACCGACAGGAAATGCTAGACATCACTCAAATGCTAGCGAACTGGATGGTAACATCTGAACCCTCATTTTCAGACCACAGATACATTCAATTCGGTCTGAATGATGTTCCTCCCAGCCAACCAGTATTGCGGAATTATCGAAAAACTGATTGGCCAAAATACAGAGGAATACTGTCAAAAACGCTATCCTCTGAACTCTCAAGTCCCCAGTGTGACACCAACGAGATTGACTATAAGTCAAGGAATTCACTCTGGCTCTCAATCAGGCTATGGCCGCTTCCTGCCCTCTTATTCAATCTAGAGGCAAGAAAAAGTCACATTGGTGGACATCAGCACTGGGACTACTCAGAAACACTTGCAGAAAACGTTTCAACTTAGCAAAAAGCACAAGAAAAGTGACTGACTGGGACTCATATAAAGAATCCCTCAAATTATACAAAAAAGAAGTGAGGAAGGCGAAGCGACAATCCTGGATGCCCTTCTGTGACAAAATCACGGAAACCTCTGAGGCATCGCGGCTAAGAAAAATCCTCTCTACAAATCCTATGATGCCTAAATGCTTCAAAAGAAAGGATGGCTAATGGACAACCCAAGTGATGAAACCTGCTATTGGACACCCATTTCCCTGGTAGCTCCCTATTCACGGTCAGTAGCACCCACAATAGGAGTACTGCACCCGTGACTAAAATTCACGGTCAGATTACAAGGGGCAAACAGCTTTAGGCGCTACATAGCTTCAGGCCATACAAGTCTGCTGGTCCGAACGGTGTAATACCTGCCAAGCTGCAAAGGTCCTCAGATATCATCCTGTCTACGCTAGAAAATATCACGAGGAGCTGTGTAGAACTCATCCACATTCCACTGTCATGGAGAGAAGTCAAGGCAGTTTTCATTCCCTAAGCCGGAAAATGCTCACATGCTGTCCCAAAGGACCTCAGACCTATAAGTCTATCATCACTCTAGAACGACTGATTGATATCCACATGCGAGCTAAAATTGGCCCAAGACTTTTGTCAACGGCTCTACAGACGGAAAGTCGGTGAAAACAGCTCTACATTCACTGATTAGCCACATCAAACGATGCCTACAATATAATGATTGCTTTCCTGGACATAGAGGGTGCCTTCAACAACGTCAACATATCCGCAATCACTACTGCGCTGTCAACTCAGGAGGTAGACGACTCACTTGGGGAGCTGATCAGTCTTATGCTAAATAGCAGGATAATCAACTCCAAACTGGGTGAAGCTTCTGCTAAAAGATGTCTCAGCAGAGGTACGGTGCACTTCTCTGGAACTTAGTGGTTAATGAACTGCTGATATACCTGTAAGCGGATGGTAGCAGGGTGATTGCCTATGCGGATAATGTTGCTACTATATAGCCGTCTCAGGTAAGCATCTTAAAACCATTAAAGAACTCCTTCAACTAAAGCTTAACAGATTAACCCGTTGGGCAGATCGCTGTGGATTGGGAGTAAACCTCCATAAAACTGAGCTTGTCTTCTTTGCCAGGAACTATACCCTCCCTCAATAAACGGTACCAGTTCAGGCTTTTCCGAGACAGCAAAATATCTGGGTCTCATTTTTGCCAGGAGACTAAACTGGAAACCTAACAATTAAGAAAGGGTCAAGAAAGCTACAGTAGCTCTACTATCTTGCAAAAAAGCCACTGGGAACAAATCAGGCATTGAACCTTCGAATAACCCACTGGCTTTACATCTCGGTCATAAGACCGATACTCACCTACGGGGTTGTTGTCTGGTGGACGGCCTTAGACAATGTAGTTTGCAGCAAACTAAGCAGAATATAAAGAACAGCATGTCTGTGCATTAGCGGAGCCCTATGTTCTACTCCGTCCGCGGCATTTGGCAAAGACTTTCATGTTGGCATCCCTTCTAGATCCTTCTGGGAGGAAGATGCTTCCATGCAAAAAAGTCAATCTACTTTTACACAGATGGGCCTAAAACCGATAGCGGGATTGGTGGCGATGTAATAAGCTAAATCTGAGCCTCACCTTTCGCCTTCCAAATCACTGTAGCGTGTTCCAAGCGGAAATTTTGCCAATGAAAGAAGCTCTGTTCTGGCTGAAGAAAAACGTGATATCTGCTAAGGATGTCCGCATCTTTATGGATAGTCAGGCTGCTATCAAGTCCCTGGATTCAGTCTAATTAAATTCTAAATCCGCCGTTGAATGCCGATCATCTCTTACGGAGATGGCAGGACAGTTCAATCGTCACCTTTGCTTGGTGCCGGACCACAGAGACATTCCAGGGAACTGGAGGGCCGATGAGCTCGCCGAAATTTCAACTACTCTACCTATTCTACTGCCAAAGCTGGATCTGAATCGCTCTAAGAGTTTGATCCTTCTGCCATCATGACAGCCATCATAGGTGTCATCACTGGACACTGCCTAATAGGCAAGCATGCAAGAAGGCTTGGTGGCTTTACAAATGATTTCTGTAGAATCTGCATGGACAACACTATTCATGTCCAGCTCTCTCCCAGGGAATAAAACTTCACTTAGGAACTTTCTTCTACAATGACTTAAACGATCTTTCACTATAGACGCTTCCTACTCTTCATCATAAGCTCAAACTGGTTTCATGAGTAAGACGATCACAGATCCACGTGGCATTACAATGGGCCAATAGACCTTTGTGGGTTGGTCTTTCCAACAGCCACTTTTACTTACGTGCCGTCTTTGAAACAATTCGTGAAGACCCGACTATTTCCTTTTGTGGCCAGATTTTGTCCGAAACCATTCCTGCATAGGAGTTCTGGTGTGATCCTAACGGACGACACGTCCAAGACGTCAGAGTTAAAAGACAATCAGCGAAGAAGATCGTCGAAGCCACTTAAAGCGTTGTAGCAAATGCAAATTTTTTGAAAAGGAAGATGGATTTGAAAGTCCAACATGAGGGAGATTCATCAGTGCGAAACAGACCATTTCCTAGAGTCGGGTAAAAGCGCCAATAAAGTATTTTCGAAAGACCTGGTACCATCAGACATTCCAACGAGTAAAACATAATTGGCCGTGTCATAGCCTTCTAGGTCCTCGGTGACGAGCCCTATGTCAAGATGCTTTACACTGGCAGAAAGGCGACAGCAGCTCCTTGAATATTTTCAACCTGACATATTTGGTCCAGAGAAGTTTGTTATTCCGAATAACACCAAAATATTTAGCTTGGAAAACGGATGGTTATACCTTTAAGCACCAGATGATTTTAACAAGTCAGCTTCATCCTTCTGGAAAAGAGGACTACCGCGATTTTCTGTGCTCTAAAGTATACAGTCGCTAGTCGCGCTAGGCATAATCCTGTAACATCGTCTGAATATAGATCAGCAGAACTATTGACATTGTCAGGCAGGAGACAGGACGCTGGCTTTCGGTCAACGCCTTGTTAATTGCGCAGTCATATATTAGCCGCAGTCAGCGACCACTGTAAGTGATCTATTCACCAGTCATGTTGTCTGGCCGGGTTACACAGGCGTGGAAAAATTGCTTCGTGGAAAGCACCCTAAATATGGATGGAAATGCCCAGCGCTTACTCGTTCTCATCTTGAGGATCTTCCACGTTGGTGGGCATTCTGCTTTTTGAAAGGGTGCATTCGCAAAGCAGTATTACGCACTTGAAACTCAATCATTCCTCCACTTCAACTTGATAAGGGAGCATGATGAAACTGATTTGTCGGTTTGGATGCCAATGTCAGAGACTAGCATTGAAGATGTATACTACTCAACTCATTTGCAGCTTAGTGGTGGGAGCTAGTTGTGTGCCGGTTCTTATCAGGGAGATCTAGGAAGTTGGTGCCAGGCATAAGACAAAAAGTCTCTGCTTTCGACTTAACGTTTCCCATCTTAACTTAAGGTGGTGCTACAGTCCGGGGTCGACCTGGGCCTAAGTGTTTCCTATCTGGCTAATAAAAAACATTTGGTGAGGTTCTGAAGAGACTACTATACTTCTGCTTCGTTTAGGCAGAGCATTGACGGACTTGCCGGCCTCCTCCTTAAAGTGTGTCTATTTGCGTTCTAACGGATTTCTCCTCTTCGACTGAGGACACCTTGCATCGTATTCTGAATTTGTTCTTTGTCGTCATTGACGATTTATCGCTACACAATTGAAGAATGATTTGGAGAAAATAATTGTTGTAAAAGCCTGCTGACTTTAGTAAAAACCTGACTTAATAGAAGCGGCGGCCATACTGGAGCAATGAATTCCCGAATACGCGCAAATCATCTTAGCAGATCTCACAAGAAGAGCAGAGCCAGACACTTATCGTACTCCTGGCCAATTTTTCAAGGATCGCCAATGCGATAGCAAAAATCCTCCCATAGCTAATAGAAAGCGTCTGGGAATAGCTTCTGAAGAAAAGAAAACGGACAGTTGCCAAAGAAGATCAATCGGACGTGTTAAGGAACTAAAAGATGACATGTGCTCTTCCGTCAGTAGCAAAGATAAAAGCTATGAAGTTAAAGATGGCTAAATAGCGCACACACTAACTGGCTTCAACCTGAAGATGGCGAATTTTGTAGCAACACACCAATTGCGCCTATCTCACTTCCAAGTGGTAGCTGTCAGGTCAACCGGGCCCCCGCCCAATTATCAAGGCTTCGCCCATCAATGACGTTGTCTAATAAAAACGCGGGGGTAGATTATTCTATAACTGGTCTTATCGAAAACATCCAGATTTTATTGCATGAATGGATGATACGATTTGACCAGTTACAAGTTGCCGGTCATAGGTCTTGTTGGTAGGCTTGACCACCGGTAGTCCATACCAGGACTTAAATCACGGTACCATGGGAGTCAGGAGCCCCCCGGACTTCGGTCCGGGCCTGACTTGTTAGAGGTAGGCCCCCTTGTGGGAGCATCATGGTGGCTGTGGTTTAAACCCAAATCGTGGGTACGGGTGTCCTTTTTGGTTTAGCCCATTGTAGAGTAGCAAATAAAGTACTGGGTGCTGCGACCCTAAGAGCAGCAAGAGGTTTTAGGTCGGCCTCGACTCATACCAAGGGTGGAATTTTTGCCTCCAACACAGTTCCGAATTGGTATCAAAATTTTTGTGGCGAGCGATGGCAAGGCGTATCCTTGCTCCCTATGGGTGTATGGGCACCTCGTAAACATTAAGTCTTACGGCAGGAGGTTTACGTTAAAAATCCAGGTACGTTCTGTCGGGTCAACCACTATCCAATGAGATTGTCTCTTAAAAATTGAGGGTAGAGCAAATACTGATCTTATCGTAACCGTTTTTTGAACTCAAAGCCTCTGAAAGTTGCTACGATTTGACCAGCCTATCATAGGACCTGTCAGTGGCAGAACCACCGGAAGCCTATACCAGAACCTAAATCAGGGTACTGTGGAAGTCAGCAGCCCCCCTGACTTGAAAGGGTCGGCCCACTTGTGGGAGCATCACGGTGTATTGATCTTTTGTTAAAGACTGCGTCCAGAATGGGCGTTATTTTAGGCGTTTTTATTGACTTTAAGGGCGCCCTTGACAATTTAAATTGGCAGAGTATTCCGACCAGGTTGAGCGAACTGGGCTGCCGGGTAATCGGCTTATGGGAAAGCTATTTCTCTGGCAGGCGCGCTTTTATAGAATCGCCGTATGATAGAGTTAGTCTAGACGTAGAGCGGGGTTGCCTTCGTGGGTCCATTTGTAGTCCATTTTTATGGTACCTCATGATGGATCCACTCCTGAGGCAATTATCAGATTACTGCAGATGTGCTGATCGAGTGCTGCCAATTGTTGCCGGAAAGAGCGAAAGCATTGGTGTCAGCGTATCTCGGGAGTAGACTGCGACAATGTTGCTTCAAGGCACATTGAAAGCAGTCCGCCGGGCGTCCACAATGCGCCTGAATGGTGTTAACCTTAGGTATGTTACTGAGGTCAAGTATCTTGGTATGATAGGTGAGCAGACGACTTTCCTACCCCACCTCATCATGCTAAGAGAACGACTGCCGAATGTTAAAGGCGCGTTCTATAGACCGACTGGGATTCACCAGATGTCCCGTTCGTACTCTGTACGGTGGCCTTTTCGTTGCCTGTACAACATTGTGATATCGACTTGGTACGAGAGGGTATTGTTAAAGTGTGGTCCTCTACCTTGGCTTGTCAGAGAGTGGCCTTGCTTGGCTGCTCACTAGTTTGTAGGATCGTATTTACGAATGCATTACAGATGCTGTTGGGGGTGCCTCCCCTAGACTTGCAGGTAATACGTCGTGGTATCGCCTACGAGATTTGGAAGGAAGTTTAAGCTCCTGCTTGCGGAATATGTCGAGTCTAGATGGCAATCTAGATGGGATATGAGCGTTAAGGTCAGGGTTACTGTATGAACCATCAGTGGGCTACCATAGTTGAGTTTCAACCTCAGTTTGGGCTTTCTGCTAACCGGACATGGCTAGTTAAATGCGTTTCTGCATTACAGAGGCCTTGGAGAGATGGCTGGTTGGTCATGAGGAGCTCCCCTGGAGGATTGGATACATGTTCGGTGCGTGTGTTCAGCCTGCTCAGACGTTAGGGATTCGCAAGCTATGGGAATCACCTTTCTCGTTAAAAGAGCGAAATTCGAAAGATTTTCTACCGTAAATTATAGACTAGTTTAAGATTGGACGAAAGGCCGCCAGTCCTGAGCTGTAAGGTGCCTAACTGGAAGTGACCGTAACGCTGCAAATTTTGACCGGAAGCTATATTCTGGTACCACGGGAGGGCAGGGGCCGATGGAACTTCCGCTTCAGCTTGACCTAGGAATTACCCCCTTGTATGTAGGAATATCGTGGTGGTGGTTTTATTGTAGGTTATATCCCAAATCATAGTTCAGCAAATGTTGTAGCGTACTACGACTTGTGTTCAGCCGTTTGATAGCTATGGAACTGATCAGCCTGCTCGATGTGCACTGCAACCGGGTGTCATGTCCAATAGTATGGCTGAGGCATCAACTCTTCACCTAAGGGGAAGTTCATGCTTTACACACGACTTCCAACCTGGTACTGGTGGTGGTACTTGAAGAACGCTAATCAACGCTTTATTTTGATCTCTCGTACGAAGACGTACCGTAGGATTGAGCCTTCATGGCTGGTATCTACTTAAAACACTGGTGACATCTGTCCATCCACACTCGACTTGCTGCATTTATACAGATAAAACATAGACACAAAAATAGCAGCACAACAAAAAGACAGCTGACGATACCTCGACATATTCGGAGCTCAAGCTAATAAGGATTTTCAAGAGCAAATCAATTTTTTCGAAATGAGATAGTGATGGATGAGCTCTTAATAGACCAATGGCAGCGTTCAGATCGCCGAAGTGGGTCACTGATTTCGGTGTAGCCTGTCCCTTGTCCTAAAGGGCTCTACAGTGGAACTGGTCCTCCTGGTTAGGGTTTGTGCCGTCGGAGTAACTTCCTTACAGCGTAAAAATGTGAGATAGAGAATAACAACACGCCCTTTCATTTATGATTAGGCCTTGGATCGAGAGTATGTACCTGGGACGTACGTACCTACACTTTACACCCCTGGTGGTTTCGCTCAAGAATTTTAATCTGTCCTCACGCGGTACAAAGGAAATATTACCACGATCCCGGAGATACGATAGGAAGGATCAGGAAGGATCAGGTATGCAAAACACTTCCATGTTGCAGCCTAATTCATAGCACGACTATATAATGAGAAAAAGCTGAAAACCGCCCAGAAAAAGAAATTCAAAGTTGGAAGCCTTTGAAACAACTAGAGTAAGCAAAGCCTACAGAGAGCGCCTGCTCTACAAATGATATGCTACATATTTGTTCAGCTGTTGGGATACCCAAATGACATCCGCATCGTCAGTCGTTCGCAGTTAGCAGTCAGAGGGCTTTTGAGATAATTGAATAAAAGGTGTAACGAGGTGGCCTTCCAGCCAGAAAATCGGCTAAAGATAAAGGAGCATCTGTCTATCGTCCTGTTGATAATAGGAATTTTGAAGTGATTAAGGAGGATTTGACGAAAATAGGGAAGCCGCTACTAATTCGGTTTGACAAAACAAATACGCTTAGAACTCCTAACTCTATTGGACATTAATCCTGCCAGTTCTGCTATACGGAGCCGAGCAGGACGATAAGCAGGAAGAAGAACAGATATTGAACACTTTCGAAAGAAGAATTCTTCATCGAATATTTGGTTCCTTATACGAAGGGAGCGAAAAGAAGAGAAGATACAATCGGAAGCTGTCTGAGCTGTATCAAAATGTGGATGTGATTTACAAAGCCAAAACATGTCAACTGCACCGGCTCGGCCACATCAATGGAATGAACATAATGTTTTGTCTGGCCAAAGGGAAACAGCGTGTTCAAGAGCGAAGATATGAAATGGTTCCGTGTCTCAGATAATTTTCATGGATTGAGAGCCCATTATTTAAGTAAGTGACTAAATAATAATTCAAACGTTGATAAAGAAAAGACTAAGCTCAGCATCCTAAATCCGACTTCAGGGTCGTCTTTTCCAACAAAAACCATGTCAACATCTTACGGATCATAAAGACTAGTGCAGTTATCAGGTAGCAATATTGTTTACTTACTTCAAAACATGGATCACGCGAAAGTGGAATGAATAGCTCTTTTCGCAAACTTGGCAAAAAACTTTTGGGTAGGGATCCAGGACATTGGAGTGAAGTTCAAGAGAGCAAATTTGTCACGAAAATTCTAAAGTTAGGGTCCGTACGTTATAAGAGAGAACTATTCACACGTTTTGCTACAGACAGATGCCATTGGTGTATTAAGTTCTTGGATGCTTCTTTCAGACTTAACAATAAAGTTACTCGGGATGTGTTTTCCCAGGTTCAGGAAATCAACTTCACACACATATGAGGATTAAACACACGGCTATCGTTAGCTATAAGACTCAGCTATTCAACGGACTCTGCGAGCGAAGTACGTCAGCTTAAAGCCGATTAGAATGTACTAAAATAGGTAGAAGCCAGTACAACGACATCAAGAAAAAATGCAATGAAGATGCTAGGGCTGTTAAGAGTGCGAGGTTCTACTTAGACCAAAAGGGTTCTATAGCAATAGATGCCATTGCTACAACTCATATTTATCTCCTACATTAGATAATGTTGTTAGTCAAATGGTAGCCATATTAGCCAGTGTTGGGCTGCTACTGACGTGTACTTTGTTTTAGCACTGGCAAGTATCAGTCAATTTCTGACAAGGGAGCGTCCTCCCCAACGTGTTATCTTCTTTAAAATATCAACCTTTCACTAAACATGATGAAGGAAATGTGAAGGGTCTAACGGCAATACGATCAATACGTTTCAGAGCTTTTAACAAGAAGCAAATCGGGAAAAATAACAGGGCATACGGTGAGCAATAAACGCCAATTGATCCACACAAATACGGCCTCATAAACATGACAAGGACAACGACGTTCGAGTATGTACTTGGAATATGAGGACTCTTCTTAGCTCACCAGGTGCTCCTGAACACCTTGTGAAAACACTGAAGTAACGGTCATTCAAGGAATGCTACAGGATGGACAAGAAGACAATCAAAAAGTGTGGATATCTACTGCGACTATTGTTTGGGCGTTTGTTATTGGAAGCAGACTTAAGGATAAATTAATGCGCTTTAGAAATATAAGCGTACAACTGCTGACAAACCATCAGGCCGCATGACCTAACCGAGGAAAAAGATGACGCTACCAAGGAAGGTGTTTACAAGCTGCTATGAGCATTGTCGCAAGTATGAATCGGTGGCTTAATTGGCACAGTTGGGAAATGAGGGCACCTTTGATATCGCCTGCATGACATCCCATCTAGAAACAGACTAAAGCTTCTAGACCTTGAAAGCGGACGAAAGAACTTCGTAGCAGCCATACGTTTCTTTCTCACATCCTAGGGTCTACAAAGGCACATGGCGGTCTACTGCGGTGACACTCATCCAGTATACTCCACAAACTTCGAGGTGCCAACTTTCACTCAGACCATTAGTTAGTAGCAGCCAAAGTGCGAATGCGAATATCAAAGGCAGTACAGTGACAGTAAAATGCTTTGAAGAGTTCAACAATGCTTCAACAACATTAAGTGTCCCGTGGCAATGGTCATCAGAGATTTCACCTCTGATGTAAGGCTTCACAAGGCGACAACAAACAAGAAACCCATGGTTCGATGATGTACGCCGAAGTGCTAACTTTAAGGAGTCATACCGTGCAACACTGCATGCGTGAACGAGGACCGAATTGAGAGCTTCTGTCGACACGTAGCAGCAAAGTTGACAAGCTCGAGAGATGCTACTATAAGAATGCGGATCAGAAATTGTACCGCGTGTCTGGGCAACACAACTCGAATTGAAGACATCAAGGGAACATTGTAATTAAGGCACAGTTCGTGCTTAAAATATGGAAGAACCACTGTATTGTACGAGTAAACACGACGAAAATACCGCTGTCAAGCACTATCAGGATGAACACGGCAAAAACGTCCGTCCACCTGAACAAAATTAAGTGAAGGTAGATATACTCAAACTTAAATCTAACAAATACTCTCGATCCGACGGCATAGCCGCTGAGCTCTGTGAAGCTGAAAATGATCGGGTAAGGAGCTTGCACCAGCTCATATGTTTGTACAATTTATTCCGCCCGCTAAATGGAATATGAGCATTGTCTGTGCTGTTCTGAAGAAACTGGACTGAACTGCGTAATATTAATCGTCATAAACCAATCGACAGCAACCTTATAAGTTCACATCAGTGCGGTCTAAGACCTGGTACGTCCATCATCGACCAGCACAGATCTTGGAGGAGACTCGAGAATACTAAATCCATACCCACCACCTTTTCATCAATTGTAAGGTCGCATATAATAACGCCTATATAGAGGAGTTATATGCAGCCATGTCCAGTGTTGGCATCACCGCCAAATTCGTTGTACTATGCAGGATGTCGATAGAGAATTCCTGCTGCTTTTGGAAGACGAAAAATAGCTCTTGAGCAGCAAAGCTCTACCTATAGCAATGAAAAGGACACTATACAAGACCCTTATCCACCCTGCTCTGTTGTAGGGCGCAGACATATGGATACTCTCAAGACCGAATGAATTAACGCGATTTTAGTTGCTTTGAGTGAAAAATTCTGTGATAGTTGGCCCCGTCTGCCTTGGCGAAGTGTGGAGCAAGAGGCATAACAAAGGACTATGTCCAATGTACAAGTCATTAGGATGACTAGTCAAATAAAGCCCAAGGGAACATTGATTCATCTACAGTGGGCAACGGAGTATAGAAAATCTTATCTAAGATGGCAGTTCGAATGGGACCCCAACCAACTTGGTGTACATAATTGGAGGCAGTCGGCAAGGAATCGAGCTGTCTGGAGAGGAGGCAACACCACCCCTATCTGTGAGATGCCATCATAAGTAACGTGAGTAAGTACTTCTCATGCTGATATTTTGCAGACGCCAGTTCCACCTTACCCAGTACTGGTAATTTATGAAGGTTTTTTTGCTAAAGACATTAAGACAAAAGGAGAGGCTCATAACCATTACATAAATGGCACCAAGCCTGTTGCGTATTCCTAATTCAATTCCGTCTATTCGAATACTACTTACGCCACTCTCCACTCAAATACCACCCTGTGCCGTCCGAAAACCTCACAAACTCGTTCAATTATCCTCCAACAAAAGGTGAACTACCTCCGGTTACCACTGTGCGTGGTCACCGTTGCGTGACATTTTAATGAGCCATCGGTCTGAATTTTGGGCAATCCAAATGTTTACGTAATCTGAATCTGGAAAATTCTCTAACTCGATGAAACACTGAATGTGGGGCATCATTTCCAACCGTTTTCGATGTCTACGTTAAGTAACTTTGCCTTAAAACGTTTGATTGTTCGCTGTTTCTGTTATGCAATTAGCTGATGAAGTTAAGAGCTCTCAAGCGAACACCGAAGCATCCAATCGTTGAATACTCGTATAAGTTCAATTGAAAGGTCAGACGATGTTTTTGAGTTTTCGAATTTTCGAGTTATCGAGTTTTCGAGACGTCATGCTTGATCGGATTTAGTTGGAGTGAGCGTAGGTGAGGTACTTCTTTCTTTGAAAATGAATCTATTTTTGAAATATTTTTCGTCTTGTTGGTTTGTGAATTGCGAAAAGGGGATATTTTTGGCATTAAGGACGAATATAGGCGTTAAAGGCGCTTGTGATTTAAGAGGACACGTAATTGCATTTTTACGTGAAACAGGGAAGAGTGCTACCACTTGTATCGAGTAGGCAGACGAATAATTGGAATATGAACTCAAAATAGATTTCGTTGGTGAGCACCTTGATGTAAGAAGGAGCAAAAATTGGGTTATTGCTATTTTTGGAGCAACTTCAGATGTACTGAACCAATGAAAGGGATATTGTTGACGGCAAGAGTTTTGAAGAATGGGTTTCGTACTCAAAAATAGATGACCAATTGGTCCTGGAACTTGAGCCTCTATTGCTTGCTGTTTGACCGGATTTTCCGCCTACTGATGCGAATCACCAAATAACTCCAGGCAATGACAAATTTACGGTTGATGACGCCGCAAATCGGAAAACGTTGTACATGCACACAAAACAGTCGGACCCTGAACAGACTACGTCCATCCGAATAATTAACTGGGCCTCCGTCGCTCTAAAGCAGGTATTAACGCCAAACCAGGAAGTGCATCAGGACAGAACGAACAAAAGGATGATGAAAAGCTGTGACATATACTCGTACCATAGTGATTGCTACCAGGAACAGCGCGGTCTGAATGCGTGCGGGTTTGTTGGTCTACTAAAAGCGAGACATGTGAACGAATGCATTCTAACTATCCACATCAAGGTTTATTGATATGCACTCACGCGCCTACACATCACCTCCACCAATCGACACGATATATTGATTTTGCGGCGGAATGAAATGTAGCCAAAGCCACCAAACGGCTTCCACAAATGAATGTCCATAAAGAGACTTGGCTAGTTCCTGATCAATAAACCGTCAACTAAATTGAGCATATTGCGATAGATGCAAGGCACTGCTCCTGTGTTCTGGATGCCCGAACGTTATGAACAATTAATATCGGCTCGGACCATTATGTAGATACGGATGCGGATATCCGTAACAGCCCAAAACCACCGAGGAGGAGGGAGGAAATTCAACGTTGAACGAATACTATCCCAAGAGACTACCAGGGCCTTTCTTAATCGAGTCCAATACCGGCACTATCGAACGTAGAAAGTTCAATTAGAGTGCCGCCTGTGATGCACTGGGCTTCAACCCACCCCAACAAATAATCTCATGGTTCGACAACGAATCCAGACAGGAAAATTTAGAAAGACAACGGACTGCAGAACAAGAAGAACCCTCGAGCTCTACAGGCACACAAGAAGGGAAGAACATAGACGCCTCTAGAGTACAAAGAAAGAGTACGATAAGCACTCGATAGAGGCCATTGAGAAGTGCTACCGAATAATGAATGGAGTTCGGGAGCTCCAGCAAAAAGTAAAACGAACATGTCAAAGCTGTTAAGCCCGAGGAGGCGACCTCATAGTCCAACATAATGATCTGAGAATCTGGAAAGACTATTTCTGCAGACTGTTAAACGGTGATGACGAACAACATATCACAGTCAGGCAAAACTAACCTTTTAACCTGGATGAAGAGGGACAACATTTACGTTCACTCGACCAAGATTAAGTAAGAACTGGAATTTAGACGCTTAGGTGTAATAAAGCTACTGGACCCAATGGCTTAACTGCTGAGCTCTTTAACGCAGTAGGTGATAATTGAATAAGTCGCTTGCATCAACTCATCTCAAAAATTTGGGTCGACGAAAGTATTTCGATGCCTTGTCATGTGATTGTTTCAATGTCGTTCTTGAAAGAATTGTTCAATATTCTAAAATCAACTCCAGAGGCACCATCTTCCAACATACTTACTCGCCTATGCAGACGACATTGGCATAATGGAAATAACACAGCTCCTTGTCAGTGGAGGGTTCGATGGGCTTAGCGGTCAAAGAAGAAAAAATATAGAACATGCTGTCAACAAAGGGGGGCATACAACATCGATGCCTATCCTTTCGCACGATGTCAAAACGTAACAATAGGCAGATACGACTTTGTGGTAGTAATGGGCTTTATCTACCTCGGCCCCGCTATCAACTCCAACAACGACACCAGCGCGCAAATCATGCGAAGAATCACCCTTCTTAGGCTTAGCTTATTGCTTAGATAGATAAATCATCTTGGTTTCGATCAATTACCGAAGACCAGTGACAACGCTGCCAACGTGCCATCATAGAAGCCGCAACTGATGTGCTGGGTTTCACCCGATCACCACCAAGAAATTCCTGGTTTGGTGAAAAATGCCGTCAAGCACAAGCAGCCAAACAAGATGCGTACAAATCGGCGCTGTAACGAATGGCAAGAATCGGTCGTGAGCTATACAAGCAGAAGAGACGCGAAGAATGTCGGCTCAACATTGAGAAGTTGTACTCCTGGAAAGGAAAACGTGTCAAGGCAAGAAGACCCGTACAGAAGCCTGTAAAGATGGAAAAGGAAACCTAGTAGTAGAGTCACAGTCGGTGCTGAGGATATGGAAAAACTGTTTCTGCAGACCATATAATGCGAAGAAGGCCATCATCCCGCCGTCAGGCAGAATAGACCATTCAGACGATGATAGACAAAACTTCCACTATGCACCAGACCAAAACGAAGTAAGGATGTCAATATCTAAGCTGAAATCTAACAAAGGTGCTGGACCTTGTGGCATACCGGCCGAGGTATTCAAAGCCGAGGGAAAAGAGATTGTAGAGAGCATACATCAACTCATTTCCAGATCCCGTCAGAAGAGTGTATGTCTCAGCACCATATGCCCGATCCACAAAAAATGAGACCCCGTCAACTGTGCCAATTATAGAGGTATAAGTCGCCTCAACATCTGATAGAAGATCTTATCTGCCACATTTGTAAAGGTCTGAAACCCTTTGTCACTAATCTGATTGCCCCCGATCAGTGCAGTCCAAATCGATACCCACCATCTTTTCATCGATTTTGAGGCCGCATATGACAGCATTTATAGAGACGATCTGTATAGAGCCATCTCTAGTTTCGGTATCCCTGCCGGGCTCGTCGGTCTGTACAGAATGATGATTAAGCACTCTCGCCGTTTCAACTTAACTTTATTTACATTGGCTCTGCTATAAATTCTGCCAACAACTCCTCAGCAGAAATAATAAGAATCACTCTTGCAATCGTTGTTTTTTTTTTTTTTGGCCTAGAAAGCAATTGAGTTGTAAGGCCTTATCCTGAAGAATTAAGGGAACCTATATAAGACCTTGATCATACCAGTCCTACTTCGCTGAAACATGAACTCTATCGAAAGCGGATAAAGGTATCCTCAACCGACTTGGAGTGGGCAACTGGAAGCAGTTATCTAAAGACCGGGCTAACTAAACTGTAATGCCACCAAAGTATGTAAGTAAGTAAGTAGCACTGTATTAGCAACATTCTGAAGAATTGACCAGAAAAGTTACAAGCCTACTTACTTACTTAGGCGATGCTGCAGTCCGGGGTGAACCTGGGCCTTAACCAACAAGCCTCTTCAGCAAGCTTCATATTCTAGCTACCTGCCTCCAATGCCCCACTTCAAGTTGGTTCAAGCCCAGGTCAACCCAGGACTGCAGCGACATCTAAGTATGTAAGATATTCTCTCTTACTATGACTAATTCGTAACAGATTTTGTCCTTCTTACGTCTCAGATATATTTGGAAATCTTAGCGTCGTCCATGTAAGAACCTTGGGATGAGGACGATATACAGATCTTTCGAAGTATCGCGAAGTTTCCCCACACTTATCAGTAAACTTCGAACCTCGTTGTATGTCAACTTATGTCCCAGAGAGCTGGGTTGACTGAATTGGAGCTTAATTACCCCCCCCCCCCCCCCCCAAATTATCTCATATATTTCCATAGCATGCGACGTTAGTTTCACTGTCGTTGCAACTTCTCGTGTCGCCTTTGCCTTTATAAAACGGATCAGGAAAGCTCTACCTCAGGGCTCCAGGTCACAATGGCGAATTAAATCGCCGATCAACTTCCTAGACAAGATTCAGAGGAGAGTTTTTCAGAACCCGAAGACACGTTAGGACGGCTTAGGCCCTTGTTTAGAGTTAGGTTTCATATGAGCATAACTGCAGATGGTATGGCTCTCCAAATTCGATGTAAACCAAATGAATGCTACCCGAGGTCTCTAAGAGATCAGCGACTTTCCTTTTGTCCATCAATAAGAAAGCGCGGACTGGTTAATAGCGTCGAGACAAGTCGCTTTTAGAAGCACAACGTCCTGCGATACTTGCTGTGAGCACTAACTCTGCCGGTTCTGAAGGCACTTTATTACTAATGGAAGAAGGAACCTGCGCTGGGATCTTCTCCAATCAATTAAACGTTATGTGCTCACTTCGCCTGCTGAAATACAGCAATTTCTTCCAGGCTGTGGCAGCAGCGACCTGATTTGCGACAGTAAAGGCAACATCTCACGGGGTTGTTACCATATTCGTTGACAACCAGGCTGCCATTAAGCCCATCGCTGCAACTGAGATTAAATCACAGCTTGTGAAGCTTTGTCGTGAAGAAGAGCTTTGGATTCTTTGCGTTCAGGATGAGATTATATTCTACTGGATCCCTGGCCATAAAAAAGTGTCAGGCATTGAACATTCTGACGAGTTAGCTGGAAAATGATCTTCCTTTGATAAACAGCTGGGGTATCATGGTATCAAACCTCCATTCTGCACTCCAAGAATGCATGTGAAGCAAACGATACATATCAAAGCCAATGAAAGGAGGAAAAATCTTCAAAACAACTATGGCCGGAACTCAGTATATCCTGAACAAGTAAGACTATCTGCAAAGGCAGAGCTGACCGATTTTCGCTTGTTGATTTATCCCTTGAAAATAATCCTCTGGGGGCGCATGCCATAAAGCTGCTGTCGGTAAGCGGTAAGCGACGACCTCTGCAGAAGGTGTACATAGTAACGTGGCCTCACCGGAAGGAACTCTGCACTTTGAACATCTCTTTTTGGCTTCGTGGAGCCAGGATGGCTGAGACCCACTCAGAGATCAACGATCAACGCAAGATGGAAAGCAGAAACGCCGGTAGCTGCTCCAATTCAATTCCCATTTCTTCCGCGCGGGCATCACAAGGTCTGTGTAGACCTAAGTGCGATGTAATATAAAGTACATTCGCCTCAAAATACCACATCACCCTGAAACCTTCTAAGAAATACTGAGAAATGTCAATAGGCAAGTGGTGCAATGGACTGGACTGACTCGTTCTGGTTAAGCATCCGATCGCCTCTCATCACTTTTTTGAATAAAGTTGCGAGGAATTAAAATTCCAGATTTCCTGTTGTCGCCCATGCTTCGGAGGATATGAGAACTGGTCCGGTTGCACAGCCCGGTTTATTCTTTTAAATGCTGCACCAATTTCGTCTTCCGCAATATTTAACGTTTCCCCTTCCTGCGCAACAGCCGAGGTAAAAATACTGTGCGGTAATTCTTCGTTTAGTAATGCGTTAGAGTCTTTGCATTTATTGTAAATTTCGCTGTTTCACATTAGCAGGAACCCCTGATCGTTCTCAATATATTTCAGTGATTGGGTCTGTTGCGAACTATTTTTTCGTTGTGCCGGAGTCATGAAAGCGGTAGCTCACATGCCTTTGCTTCGACATTGTACTTCTTCTACTGCTTGGCGTCTGCCCATGCGGTATGAGGGCACCTCTGTTAATTCCCAATACAATGCCCTCACTTCTAATGCCCACGCTGCAGCTACTGCTTTTTTCGCCTCTTTTCTCCAACTGTCAAAGTCTTTCTCAATATTCAAGCCCACGTTTCATTTGTAAAGTCTCGCCCATTGTCCTTTACCGTTGTTCGTCTCATTATATCATTATTTATGTAGACCCGGCGTTTTGAAGCACCAAGCAGTGTTTTTGCATTTTTATTTCATGTTCCATCGAAGCTGTTCCACATACATATCTTGTGCCCTTAGATCTTCTTCTCTTCTTGGTTTATGCCATGTAGGAGCCATTTCTACAAATTCAGCGTCCTGAACTGGTTTCGTACCATGTGCCAGTTTATTCTCTCGATTGATGACAATTTTTCGCTTAGTAATAAAGCCCTCCTTCAAGCAACCAAAAATAATTTACACAGCACCTAGATCATCGCAGTTCTGCTTCCTGTACAATGATGCAGACCTCGTCAGAAAAGTTCGAATAACTCGGTTTAGATGGATAGCAGCAACCCAACTCCCTCTAACCCACAGGGAGAACGTCATGAAGGACGATCTCATTTTAGGTGGCCCATACAAGTGGAAGTCAACCCCAGCCCACTTCGTGTGCGCAACTGCAGGCAGCTGGAAGTACTATGTTGACTGTAGCGCCATCCAAGTACCATAAGTAAGATGCCAACTTTCGTGTGGTTGTCCCGAATTGCGCTTCACATGCCCGAAGTTCAAGACGTTTTGCCAAAGGCTTTTTCTGTTCATAAATACGCCAATCACTTCACACTTCTTGAATGGCGACGATTTTGACTTTATAGGGGTCAAGGACCTCCAATTATCCGACCGCATATGGTCTGTGAAACTATCGCCTTACATTGCGTCATAACCTATAACATCGTACGATATCTGACAGTCAATTCGAACACTTGGGACCAGGCCAGACCAGAGTGTATGGGAGCAATTTCAACGAAATAAACGGCATCACTTCATTTAAGAACGCGTCAGTTTCAAAAATGCATGCCCCATTGAACTTAAAAGAATCGAACCTAATATAGAGCCTTGAGGAACATCACTGTATTTTGTTTTCCAATAATGTCATGAAAATGTTTTTGGTATCCTTGACATAGTTACTTTGCCGTTGCAAGAATTTCTGTCACAACAACGTCAACGCACAAAATCGTCCTACTTTACTGGCTGACTGCACTTAAAGACCACTTATTAAAGGCTTGGCGAATTAGCAAGTACAAAATGTATAGCTGGCTTAAGGAAATCCTGTATTCAGAAGAAATCCGAGTGCTCGATGAAAGGAAACAAAAGACAGTGTACAATCACAGTGGATGTGTGCACTCCTCTCGAATATCCTTTTTCCCTTTCATTTTTAACATTGTTAATTCCCATCCCTTAAGGATTTTATAATCTGTCAAGCGTAAAGGCGCGCTTTTGTTGTTCATTATCATTATCCTTGTTCGCTGTAATTGTCTTACGGTATTTTTTTTTTTTTTTTTTTTTGTAACAACTTCAGCGACGAAAGGATAAAATTTAAGAACAGGATAAGAGAGAAAAACAAGTGAGTTTTCATTTTTTCAAAACAGTTTTATCCATGTTTTCCTTTCACTTAAAAACCGTTGTGTCTACACTGAACACTGTACACAGCCATGCCAGGGAATTGGATAATTGCAGTCGTAATTAAGGGACTTTACAAGAATTCATTAGATACCTTCAGAAGCAAGAAGACAAGACAGTTAAGAGGTTCTTTAATGGAACCAAATCAATAGTTTGGAAGGTTGTAAATGGGTTGTGGGAAGAAAATTGATGGAACAAACGACTGTTCTTGAGATGATTGTAAATGACTTTCGGTTTGCCCTACTTTTTGGGAAGCGTTTTTTTGGTGAACGGATATTTGGAGAGGTTTGGGAATAAGGTGTGACTGGGTTTAGTTACTTTGGATGGATATGCCCTTGGGCGAAAGCCATAAAAGTGATTTCTGCTGGGTGATGCTTGACGAGGGTAGTAAAAGTTTTTCCACAAAAACACATGATCCCGTTTTCGGGAATGAAACTATTAGATAAAATTAATTTGTCTTGTAAAGCTTAAAGGATTGCCTATGGATCTTTAAACGGAATAGAGACTAGAAGCTGAGAACCCTTCTCCAACTGACAAAAGTGATTTGGATTTGCTGTACAAGAACAGTAAGTCACAAAAACATTTTCGTGGATACCAATATGGAATTACAAGAGTCAGGATATGGCAGTGCTGAGGCCATGGTGATATGTGTACTTTCGATATAGTGCTGGTCCTTCATTGAGGACCCTGTTGAAATTGTTATTCCATTGTGTCATTACCATCTCCTGCAGTTCTGTTATTTCGGCATCATTTATTCTTCGTTACCAAAACTCGATTTCTTGTACAACTGACATCAGATACCGGGCTAGGACGGATTCAAAGCTGAAAACTTTTGCGCTTTATTCTCGGGCAAAGGCTAGGTTCTAGAATAGCAGCATTCCAGGCAATTTCAGACACATATATCACAAGCTTGACATAATCACTCGAAATAGACTTGACTTTTTAATAGTAAAAATGGGAAAGACTAAACGTCGCCCCTGGTTTAGAAGCTTCACTCAACGGGAATACATTGCAGGTGACACCTTGTTTCAACTAGGGGGCTGATAGTGCATAAGCTGGAGCCACTGAGATCCAGTTACAGGGACTTAAATTCAAGTAGATTCCTAACTACTCCTTATGATGTCATTGTCAAATAACATAAACTCCCTGAGGCCAAGCCCCATCCCAAAAAAACCTTGAACCGTCACTGGCATTGAGAGCAGTAAAATCTTTAACGATGAAGAGCACCTGCCCAACTTCTTCCTAGACAAGGTACAAGGGAGAGTTTGCAGAACCCGAAGATGCGTTAGGACGGCTTGGGCACTTGGTTAGAGCTTCCATTGTCAGTTAGGTTTCATATGAGCATAACTGCAGATGGCATGGCAACAATATCAATGTCTGCTCGAACCTGATAAGATATATCGTCCATGTGTGTTGCAATGTTCGGGCCATCTGGAAAACACCCAGTATGACCCTTTTCATCGCAGAATGAACAAACAATTTGACTTTATGAGAGAAGATTCTGAACTGCACAAAATATTGTACAAACTGTTCTTACCGTCATCCCAGATCAAGAAGTCACTTAAGATCCGTCAAAGCGAAGACCAAACCTTTAATTTCCGTACCTAGAGACACCGGCAGGAATATGTCAGTGACCCTAGCTGGCTGCACTCTGGAAAGCCATAGAACCATCGCCATGATGTCCTATACCTTAAAAAAGGTGAGAACGGTGAAAAACTCACCAAAGTCTCGTAGGTGCAATTCTTGACATGTCAAGATTGACAGGATTTTACAGAATTTTCTCAGTCTTTCGAATAAAAGGCCAGCATCCAACAAATCAACGCCGAGTACCTGCAGCCTATTGCGAGCGTAGGCCACACATTCACAGAGATAGAGTTCCAGCATCACTTTCACGGCAAGCGTTCCAGGGTGTTGTATCACTAATGCCAAGCACACTTAAGTGCTTAGCAAAAGTGTAGTAGCCAGCACGACGCCAGAAAGCAGGGACAACAGGAAAGATGCTGATCTCTTAGAGACGTCGGGAAGCATTCGTTTGCTCTACCGGCAGCCAGGAGAGTCATCCCACCTGCAGTTATACTCAAATGACACAAACTGCCGAGCGAAGCCCTAATCGAGGACGCAGGCAAACTTAACCTTAGTTCGGTTCCTGGAAAGCTTTCCTCTGAATTCATCGGCGATTTAATTTCCCGTGATCCCACTATGCCCTGGGATTCAGACCTGACTGATTCGCCCACTCCATTCTTCAGAATGCATGTAGTTCGATGCCACCAGGATTAGAGAGGGAGATTTATCGATGGGTCTAGAGCAGATCCAAGCGTGCTAGGGAAAGCCCTCATGCAGCCGAGATATACATTTCTCTGGAGTCTGGCAAAAGCAGCAGTGATGTACAAAGCCCATTCCAAAGTAAATAGGATCTTTTAAAAATTTCTACATGCGTTTGAAAGGTAGATCCTTCACTGATGTATTGTCAAAATCCCATTACATTTGGTCAAATAGAAGCGGAGTTATTACGTCTGGAGTGACAGTATGTTGGTGTCACCGCTACAAAAATGACTAACGACCAAAAATTGCTCAGAATTCAACATTTGAAGGACATCATCAAGGAGGCCAAAAAGAACAAAACTTTCTTACAACATTGTGACCAGTGATAATGGAGCAAGCTGAAAAGTGCCGAGTGGAAGGCGCCAGACGAACCAGACCCCAAAAAATCTCGTTTGGAGCAGTCAAAAGTGAAGGCAATGTTGATTTGCTTTTACGATTCCAAGGGCATTCTCCACAAAGACTTCGTTTCCAATTGCCTAAGCAATTATTGCACAATTCTATCTTAGTGTTTTGAAGCGCTTGGTGCATCGTATTCGTCGTATTCGGCAACAATATCGCCCAAAATAAAGTGAAAGTTTGTTGCACGATAATTCGCCATCTCATCGATCGACACTTGTGACCGATGTTTTGGCTAAAAATCTCATTTCACCTGTCAACCACTGCCCGTATTAGACTGATTTGGCGACGTGTGTTTTTTACCTTTTCGGAAGAATGCATTTGCCGATGAAAGGAAAGCGTTTTGTGGACTCAAAACGCTAAAATCTAAACATTCTTTCGAAATACTTTTAGATCGTGTAAATCGCTGTGTTGAGTCGGAAGGGGACTATTTTGAATAAAATAGAACGGTCTTGCCAAAAAAAAAGCTTTTTGTTGCTCTTATTTTTAAAAAGTCCTGTTTACTTTGTAACGCACCTTGTGTTTTCGTACAAACTTGTTCCTACATTCCGTGTAAATCCAGAGGACACTTCTCGGCAACAAATCGCATATATTACAGTACAGGTACGTCATCTGCATATGCCTGAGCATAGACGTCGGAACCATTGAAATCGTGAAATAGTGAGTCAAACTAAATGCACCAAAGCAGTGGAGAGAAGAATCCGCTTCGTCAGCATATGAAATCAATATTCATCAGCCGCCGTATTTGACAGCCCCATCAGACGACGCAACCGATGACACATACCAGTTACGCCGTGTTGTGTTTCTCAGATGACTTACAGCCTCGTTGATAGGAGTTGGCTGTGAGCTAGCGTTGATTTGTTTACCTTGGAAGTGACTGCCAAGCGTAAAACACGGATAAGGTGCCATTAGGTTTTCTGAGTAATTAAAGCCTGCTGGCTTCTCAAAAATTTTTGATCCATCCCCAAAATCTTTATGGGGGGCACTCTTCGGAATCCGAATTGGTTTCTAATATTCGTAAGGATTTCAATCTTCCTCCAAAGTAGTCTTTAGTGACTTGTTTGGAAGTTTTCTAGAGTCCTATTCTAAAACAAGGACAAGACCTCGCACCCGATTCTGAATTAGATGAAAGGTGTCGGTCCTTAACTACAGCCATAGCTCCTATATGCATATTATGTGAGATTTTATATTCAACACATAGTCGGGAGAAAGCCAACACAAGAGTTAGATTTTCAACGTGAATTTCACAGCATCAATCGACTGCCTACGACCTTTGCTGGTTGTAGAACCGGCCTTATCCTGGTTTTGTTTGTATCGATAAGAAACTGCATCGGTTTCATCAGAGAATTTTGCGCGGAATAATCCACCAACAGAGGACTGTCGTTAGCTGGATTTAATTTGTGGCATTCCTCCAACCAGTTTCCCTTCTCTGTGGTCGAGAGAGGCATGAAACTTTCACACTTGCGCTGTGCGTTTCCCTCAATGTGCTTCTTCTGGAGCCCGTTCGACCTCTTCGTATTCCCGGGAGAAGCAGTCAAAAACGGATTCCTGACCAAGTACAATACTAGTCTTTATTTTACCGTAACACGTAGAACCTCTCCACTACTCCCAACCCAATAGTCATCGGAATCCCGTGATCTAACTCCTGAACAAACCCACGTGCATTTAGCTATACCCATCTAATAAATCCTCTGGATCCGATGGTATAACTGCAGAGCCTTTTAAAGCTGGAAATGATCAGATAAAAAGCATGAACCAGCTCACATGTAAAATTTTATCAGACGAATGTATGCTCGGTGAATGAAATCTGGGCGTCGTCTGTCCAGTTCTGAAGTAAAGATACCCCCAGAACTGCGCCAGGGCCATAAGTCTATTAAACATCGCACACAAGTCCCTTGCTGTCGTATTAAGTAAACCGATCGCCACCTGATTGGTTCATATTACCGCGGTCTAAGACTTGGTAGGTCCATCGTCGACCAAGTTTTCACTCTGTGTCAGGTCCTGGAGTAGACCTGAGAAAACGAATACAATTTTTTCATGTTCTTGTCATCCCTGCCAAATTTGTTCTAAGTGCTATCCAGGATACCGATGGAGGACTCCCGTTGCTCTTGGGAGCTTTTGGCTACCGCTATTTCTATAGGCCTAGAATAGAGTTGAACAGCATAGCCCTATCTCGAGAAGATACTCTACCAGACGTTTACATCTCCGTTCTGTTGTACAGCGCAGAGACATGGACACTCCCAAGGCCGAATAATAGCTCTCTTGATTGCTTTGAATGAAAATTATATTTGGCCCTGTCTGCCAAATTAAAATGTGAAATAGAACTTTTAATGAAGAACTATATCGATGTGGATCTGGTCAGAAAGCTGCGCTTACAGCGAGTAAGATGCCTAGATCATATATGTAGAGGCCGTCGACCTCAGTGCTTCAGCTCGAAGGATTTCGATGGCAACGGAGTATACAAAGACTTACACAGGATGGCACACCCTGTGAAAGTACTATCGGATACCTCCATGTCAGAAAGTGGGTACATCGAATTCAGTATCGACCTTGTTGAAGAACTGGATATGATTTAAGGAGTAGCCCGACAAGACTAACAGTGCTTCTCCTAAGATCAGGACAAAACAAAGCGGAGTACCCTGACCAAGTGTTTTGAAGTGGCATGTTCAGCTTTAAAGCAATTCTACAGATCGCCCGTTTCTTAATGGAATGCGATTTGCAGCGTCTTCATAAAGAAGCCAAAAAACTTATAAACAGGTCACATAAGACTGGAATCTCATCACAGATCACAGAAAAAATATTATAAAAAACCTAATCGGATTCCGAAGAGTGCGCCTTATAAAGGCTTTTGCGAAAAGATCGGAATTGTCGGTGAAACCAGTAGGCTGGTCGAAGTCCTCAATAGGGGAAGATCAACCAAGCTGATCAGTAAAAAAATTGAATGGCAGCTACACTGAATCGAAAGCAGAAATTCTCGGTCTTACTCTTGAGGCTCACTCCCCAGGTAACCTAATCAGAACTAGCTCACAACCACCTACTATTAACGAAGCCGCCAGTGGGTTGAATAACACAATACGCTGTAGCTGGTACATGTCATCGAATGTGGTGACGGATGAAGCTGACATTGGAACCCTGGCGAACAGTAAGAGTAGCCTTTATACCGAAAATCGGAAAGGAGGACTAACAATTCGTCAAGAGCTTCAGACTTAACATATATGTCTGACTTCCTTCATGTTGACAAGCATGGAGATAATGGCCAAGATCCATGTGCATAAAACTGGCTTGCGAATTTAACCTCTGTATACGATGCAACGTACCTACTAACGCGAAATATTTTGCGAGAGTATGCTTCAGAATCTGGCAGGTAGATTTGAAGGCGCACTCGACAAAAAGAAATGCGCCCTGGCCATTTCATCGATTTTAAGGGTGCTTTCCACAGCGTAACTAGTTCTGTGGATAAAATCAATGCTAGTGATTGTGGGAAAGGAGGAGACGGAGTTCTGACTACTGCTATTGTGCATGTTTGTCAACTCACTGCCCAACGCGCTCAATAGTTCTGACACATGCACAAGCAAATGCGGATTATGTAGCTGAACTGTCTGTTGGATCGTGTCTACCGACTTTTTACTCAAAAACGCTGGCAGCCATGGACGTGATCGACGATTGGTGTACTAGAAATGGGTTCCACTCAATCCTCTCAAAACTCAGACTGTTTTCTATACGAGAAGGAGGTAGATGCTTGGTCTGACTCATCTAGTGCTTAAAGGCGTCATCATTCAATTCTTCAAAGAAGCTAAGTATTTGGGTGTCACCCTGGATAACTAACTTCTATGGACTAAACATGTTACGTCGAGACGTAGTAAGGCGCTACCGGCAAGTCATGGGGCCTGTCATCGAGAAGGGTGCTCTGGACCTACGCGGCTATTATAAGGCCATTTATATCCTATGCGCTGGTTTCTGTTGGAATAAACTCTCACGAAAATACGCAGGACTCCAAAGAACGATCAATCTCGGCTGCATGGCGGCCTTTCCTATCACTCCTGGCTCTGCTCTAGATGTATTGGTGAATCTTCCTCCCTTTGATATTCATTCCATGAGTTGCAATATCAAAGCTATCCTACGTTCTAAAAAGAAGTGGTCTTTGGTACAACATGCACTGAAACTTTGATGACCTTGCGCGCTGACTGTCTTATGACTCTAGTCTTATGTACTTATGTACATGCCGCCTGATGCAATGACACCAGAATTGCTGCTGCCGGAAAAATACGAAATCCACTTTCCCTGTTCGCAAGAATGGTTTCGAACAGAATCTGAGCCCGGAAAGAAATGTAATCGGGTCTTCACGAAACCGTGATGTCTTTCTGTAGGCCGACAACATTAAATTTCACGCCTCATTAGAAAAACTTGCATTTGTCTTCCAAGCGGAGCTATTCGCAATCCCGAACTATATTGTGAAAATGTGGAGGCGGCGGAAAATTTGCATCTGTAGCGACAGCCAAGCTACACTTAGAGCCTTGCTGAAACCTCTTACGCCTTTCACGATAGTTCAAAAATCCAAGACATCACTGAACGCAGTCGAATAGCTAAATTCACTGAATCTTGTCCGGGTCCCAGTTTACAATGGGATCACGCGAAACGAAATCACCGATGAACTAAGTAGGCAAGGCTCAGAGGAGAGTTTTTCAGGACCCAAACCTAAGTTGGGTCTACCTGTGTCCTCAGTTAGAGATTCCATTGACAGTTGGGTTTCATATGAGAACAGCAGACAGCATGACACCCCAGACTGCAGGCAGACCAAACAAATGATTTCCGACCTCTCTAAGATGTCAGCGGCCTTCCTTCTGTAAAAACAGTAGGTTACTAACTGGCGTCGTGATGGGGCACTACACTTTCTCCAAGCACTTAAGTGTGCTCAGCATAAGTGCGACGTTGGCTGTGAAAGTATGAAAGTGCATCAGGCTGCAGGTCTTTGAGATGGTGACTGTTGGTACTGTAGAAAGTGCCTACATCACTGAAGCGCTAACAGACTAAAAGATTTCATTAAAAGGAACTTCCAAAGACTACAATGAGCTGGTCCTTTGTCTGAATGCTCTCTACTATCTTGTCAATTTCCGTATTTTGAATATGGACTCCGACAATTGAGGTGAGTGGGAGATGATCATCTGAACTATGAGTATCGGTGGTCAGGTAGGAACAAGAATAGTCTGTGAATGACTAAAATTACTCTAGTGCTGCCCTATGGACAAAAACAAATGACTCAAGTGCGCAATTTAAGGCAGCAACTTGGATTTGGGCTCTGGAAAAAATTAAGTGGAGTCCTCTAAATAGACTTCAAGATCCAAGAAGGATCCAAAGTTGGTGCGACAGTGAGACCAAAGGCGTTACTTGCTGTGAAAGCGTGAATCATTGATGAGCAACAGGGTATCATCGGCACATTATTTAATTTCTTTATCCTTGTCGAAAATATTCGTTAAGATGAATGTACACATGTCAGATGGATCAAGTGTGAGCAAATTCTTGTTTGGCTTCCTAATCAAAAGGCAATGAATGACACATTTATCCGCTCTGACTTAAGGAGCTTCTCACAGCGGAATCGGTTGAAGGAGACTCAATGTCAGGACTTGCTTGAAATTCAAATGCACCTAAAGATAGTTGATGAGAAAATAACTGAAAGCAATATTCTAAAATCGACAAAACAATCGTAGAAATTACTCCTTTTCATCAGTTAAATCCCTTCAAGGGTTTGTACACAGTCTAATGTAAACATGTGTAGGTTTATCCCTAACTTGCAAGTCAATAATACTCTCCTTGGCCTGAGTTGTAATCCTCTTTGATCGTTTAAAAAGAGTTGCATAGTACAAATTGAAAATCTAATACGGATTTCTTTCGAATTCCAATGAACTCAGCTCCTTGTTTGCAAATAAATAAGTCAACTCATCATCACTACAACTCACAGTTGAATACTCTCCATTGTTCCTGACTAGTTGCTCCACTCAAATCGGTAACCATGCCAATAGTGACGATGATGAGATTCATGCAACAATTGATTCCCACCTCCTCACTTACCACTCTATAAGCCCAAACTAAATAGTATCCTCTTCAGCATAGTATCTCGAACAAGTGCCTGTTAACGATAATTTTCAGACTAATACGATTCTATCAATTCCTTTAAATTGGAATTGGAAAACTCTTATCCATCCTCTCTGTGTCTCATATTTTCAAATCAACTTCAATTCTCGATTCTCCGATTCTCAGATTCAAATCATTTCCATCTCTTCGTTGTGCAATTCATAACTGAATTCCCTGCACGTAGGGCAGCAAATCAATGCAAATTGAATTATTTTTGAAATTACATTTCGAATGCAATCCGTGTTGCTAAGCTCAACACCCTGGAGGCCCTTGCCACCTCCTGCCACACCCAGCCAACTTCTGCAGCTTCAGTACTTTTCAGAAATCAAAACTTTCCCATGTTGACATGCACATAGATAGATTCATATACACACACACATGGTACCTATTTATATGTACAGACAACTTGGTTGGAAGTATAATGCTTTGGGGAAATTTCCGATGCCACAATTCGTCCTTGTAGTCCTAAAACCGAGAATGTTCAATAAACACACTCCAAGGCATCGGGGATACTCCTTTGTTTATCGTTCGTCATCCTCCCAATCCACTTGTCATGGTTACTACTCACATGCAATTCAAAAAGTGGGAAACCAATGGGGGTGGCTTCAATCCACTTCAACAACCCCACAACCCACCACAATTCACGTTTCGACCATGTGCCCACCTTCATCGTCTAACACAAAAGTTTCAATATGACTCTCGTTAGAGAAGCTTACGAGACTAAAATGCGGATCCCCGAACAGAAACCAAGAAGTGAGATTCCTTTACGAGGGATGTTTATTCGTTGAATCCCTTTTGGTGAGCAAATAAGTTCTTTTGTTTATACGGGAGTGTGTAATAATATGTAGGCACATGTGTCACTATGTACACTTCCGGTATAGAGTCCCTTTATTGAAAGATAAAGGAGTGGAACACCTTCTGGCCACACTCGTAAAGTGAGGATGATTTTTTTATTTGAATGACTTTTCCCACTTATAAGTGCTCGTGTTGGCATCGGTATTGGTGTTGGTGTTGGTGTCCGTGACGTGACGTGACAGAGGCTATCCGAAGGTAAACAAACCCAAAAACCTGCAGTCATGTCTATGCGGTATAGCCTTGGGCTTGTGTCTAGTTCCATACGCAGTAAAAGTATCTTGGTTTTTTCATTTTCATGAGTGAGGTCTAAATTGGTTTTTGAGTCTGAAGTTCTCAAACAACAGACAGCAATCTGTGATTTGGAGGGGAGATTTTCGTCCTTTTACTAGGACTCAATCAGAGCCGGTGAATTCCGAAGTGTAAAGGACGGCAGACGCTCTTAGGTGGTATAGTATCAGCATAAGTTGAAGTTATGAAATTGAGAAAAAATTTGAGTGTCCTTTAGCGAGTCATTCGTATGTAAAGGACACCAAGAGAGGACTTCTTAATTTTCGATTACCATATCTGCAGAAGTTTTTCTTGTTCTCATTTTTTTTTATTCTCAGAGTCCGATTACAATCGTTTTGTGTAAACGCTTCCCGTATTTGGTTATACCCAGAAGCCTGCTTTTAAATGAGAATTTAGTTTCGGGCAAGGACTATTGATATAAGCAGGAGTGCCAACGATTCACACGTGTTAGATAATAATAATCTGTGAATAGTCTTCTCCCCGAATGATTTGCATAAGTGTTTTCATTCAGGAGGCTTGATAGCCTTCTTATGGTATGCGTCACTGCCAACATAACGTTATTGGTATTTTTGGTCATACGAAATAACAAGGCTTACTCCAAGCGGCACCGATTCGGAGCGCTGTTGTCACTTATAAGGAACTTGTCTTTGTTTGAATTGGAAACAATCCACTCTAATCCGTGACCTGAGAAGTAGCTCATTCTCGAGTCAGCTTTTGATTTGGATTTGTCAATACAGCACATGCTCTATCTCAGTATAGAGGCTGCTTTGAACGTACCTCAGCTGTTCGAACCGGAGTTTTGAAGATCTTACGTGTCGATTGCTTTTTGACTCTTCTTAGATGGTATACCGTCTGACGCATAATACCGTAATACTATTCCAGGGTCTGTCTTTACTCGGAGTTGCAAACGGGAGGAGTGAGTATTCTGATCCAAGCTTCACGCTTCAAGATCATACATCCAGTGTGTTTATAGAGGGCCATGAGTTTGAATCCAAATTATTATTTTTCTCTCACCGTGATCTCGTATCTTGTATCCCTGTATCCTCATACTGAAATCGTTTCGAGTATTATGTGCGGGTGGCTCCGACACTCTGGACAGACAAGACCCAAAGCGCGGTCTGTTGAGATCTTCTTGTAAATGAGCCCACGTGAATACCAAACGTTGATGGTCATGCCGCCAACAGCATGGACTAGTTTTTATTTTCCCAAGTACAAAGACGATGTGCTATCCCCTCTAGGCTCATCGGACCACTATGCTATAGCAGACAATTTCTTGCACACCGACCACACAATCAGAGAAAAGATTCCTAAATGAATCGTATAACCATATGAGAAAGCCAATTGGAGGGGACTTAACATCTGCTGAGGTAATCACAGATACTATTCTCTTTGGAATGAGATCCTTTATCCCTCATCGGATTAATAGTATCAGAGCAAAAGAAAAGGCATGGTACGACTCAAGCTGTAAAGAGGCTGTCAAGGTTAGAGAATTGTTTTTTCGGTCCTACAAGACCAACCCGACAGAAGAAAACCGAAAAAATTTAAATGAGCCAGAAATGACTGCAACGTCTTTCTCAAGCGTTTGAAATTCCAATACGACCAAAAACTGAGGCACAAAATACTGCAATGTCCCAAAGGTAGTAAAAACTTTTGGTCGTTCGTCAAAAATATTACAAATTCTACATCCCAACGCTCATTTACAATAACATTCCAGCTGTCAGCTCTTTGGACAAGGCCAATCTACTTGCTGCACACTTTGCGGCCAGTTCAACACTTCCAGATTGGACTTTGTCTCCACCTACACTTGGGTGTGTCGAATCTTCAAAGGGACGAATCCACTTTCGCACTCGTGTTGTAGCAAGAGTACTTAAAGATCTCAACGTACATAAATCCGTAGGTCCAGATGGTATATCTCCCCTTCTTCTAAAGAGGTGTTCTTCCACGCTGGCAAAATCACTGCGTAAGCTTTTTCATCAATCCTACTCTTTAGCACCCTTTCCGATCAGATGGAAAACAGCATTTGACCAGCCCGTCAGCTAAGGAAATATCTCGAAACACGGAACCTTCTTAATGACCGGTAGTACGGTTTTCGTAGCAACAGGTCCAGCTCTGTTGTCGAAAATGCGTGCATTTCTGATCGATGACTCTCTTCTTCAATGGATTAAAAATTACCTTTCGGAACGTTTAATTGAAGTTGACAGGGCTCCGTTCTATCTCCGTCACTCTTTTTAACTTTCATCAATGCTCTTCTGTCTGCTACTTCTACTCCAATATATTCCTTTGCTGACGACAGTGCTCTCTGCTTTTCATGTTCGTTCCCGGACTCACGTCCCTGCTCTTAGGCTGTACAACGGGAACACCAGCGTATGTTAAGCTCATTGAATTCCGATATTAACAGCATAACCAATTGGGGAACTATCAACAGAGTGGAATTAAAGCGAAATTCAAATACACAGCCATTATCCATGAATGGCACTTGCATCGTCGAAACCCAAAAACTTTCTATTCTCGGTATGTGTGTCAATGAGATTTCGCCCCTCAGATCACGCCTCAATACATAAGACATTCACCCACCCGAAATTTAAGCACAATCCCCACATCTAGTGAGGTGATACTAAAACCTCTCTGCACCTGCTGCATAGGATTCAAAACCGTGCATTAAAACTCATAAGCTATGCTAATATCACCCAATCAATTTATAACCTCGAACACCGACGAAATGTCTCCTATCTCACGTTGTCATATCGCTATTTTCACCACCAATGATCCAGGGGAATGGCCAGTCGCATTCCGTTCCTTCAAACCTTTAACCGTAACGCCCATTTCCTTATGAATGCTCATCAATTTACCCTCAAGCCCACTTTCGGACGTTCATACATTGAATTATCGTGATTCTTTTTTAAGCCGTACAACTCGCTCATGGAATGCCCTCCTAGTTCTTTATTTTCTAGTCGTTATAACCTTCAAACATTTAAAACCAATGGGTACCCCTCTTCTTAATTTCCCTGATTTTCCTTCGCCCGCACTATGTGCAAGCATTTTGAGGGTACTTATATCCCTTGCGCAGGCGCAAATTATAAAAAAAGGAGGAAAGGGCAGTATTTTCGCATCTCTATCGACAGCCAAGCTCCACCTAACAGCTTCCAGTCTGTTTTGAGAATGAAAAACTCATCTGAACACACCCAGAAGTCTGTATTTAGTGAATCTTGTCGAAGTTTACAATGAAATCGGCAGAAGAAAATAGTAAGATTAATTTGTTAGCCGAAGTTCAGAGAAGGTCGTATCAACGCTCCATCCTGCTATATCATCTTCGGTCTGACCTTTCACTGCCTGGTGGGTTAAATTGTATCTGAGATGACACCTCAAGGTGTAGACAGAGTAAATGAAGCCGATGGCATCAGAGTAAGCCAAAATTTAAGGGAGCAGATAGGCGTGCTGAACATATGAGTATCTAAGTAACACCATCGTCTCTGATACTTTTTCGATTGTATCGATGACCAACTCCAGAGGCACCATCTTTCCCAGGTGTGTTTAGTCTGGGAAGAACACAGCACACTGTTAATAGAGCGTTTACGACTTTTAAACGGCACATGAAATCGACGTCTAAGACAAAACGTCACGCTAAGCAGCTACAACCTAGGGGTAGTAAGGGACTCTATCTGTCAGCGCAGAAATCATGCGAAGAATCACTCTTGCTAATCGCTGCTTCTTTGAACTCAAAAGGCAATTGAGGAAGAAAATCTTCTCTAGAGCAAGTAATAAGACTTTATACGGACTCGCGAACATTCCGGTCCTACTTATGGCTCAGAAGCTTGGACACTGATGAAACCGGATGAAAATGCACTCGGGCTTTACGAAAGAAAAAATCTTCGGGTAATTTTCGGTTCGTTTGCGTCAATGGGGAGTGGAAGGAACTTTCAACAGCGAACTGATAGATCACCTTGAATTCATGAATTACAACACCCCGCGCGAATAGCTTTCGACTCGAACACAGAAGGACAACGTGCTGGAAGAAGACCCCATTTTAAGTGGCGCACACAAAATGATTTTGGGCCTCAGCCAACTTCGTGTGCAAAAAAGGAATTGAACGGCAAAATACCGCGCTATCTGGAGTGGCATGTTAGCTGAGGCCCTGATCTTTGTTGGTAGTAAAGATGACTTTGCGGACCCTTGCATCGGTATTACACGCTGACCCTTTAATAACTTCTTCGTTTAAGTAAATCGTCATCCTTCTGGAAAAGGCTGAGTTATTTCAAATTCTACAATATCCAACGATAACATGTTGAACTCTAACTCAATTTTGATTCACTCCGAACATACTACTCACTCGACACAGCCTTTAATCACTGTCGATTCAGATGCTACTAACTCTAGACTCAGTCTCGACTTGGTCCCGATTCAAAATCAACATTCAATCGCCCGCATGCTCGGTTCTGTAATTACAAACGAAACCTGTTTCGTTGGCTAGATACTTGGGAACCGATTAGTCAAAGTGTTCACTAGAACCACATGACCATGCTGCAATGGTGCAATGAGAACTAGAACACATTTTTAGTGCTGTCATCCTTATTCCCTGTAGGGACATGAGCATCAGGCTTATGTCCAAATTTGCTAAATTTGGCCTTAATAGGGATTATTGTGGACGGTAGGATGCTGTAGAAATAGGGTAGGCACTGCGAGGTGTTAACTTGGCTATGCCCAGTGTTTTAACTATTTCCTATCCATCAATTGGGCTTATTTTGCCTTCAAATGCTAACTATCGGTGTCTATCCAGACTTTAAGACTTGTCAAACTTAAAAGTGCCCATTATCCAGCGCATTGGAAAATTGCGGTGGTACATCCCATTCCCAAAAGGGATAAAGATACTTCCAATCCGGCGAATCTGCGCTCGATCAGTCTTCTTCCAAACATCAGTAAGGTTTTCGAGAAGGTAATCAATAGAGTCCTGACTAAGTGGGTTGAGGACAAACATATAGTTCCGGATAATCAATTCGGTTTCAAGGCGGGGCATGCTGCGTCTAAACTGGTTTCTGATATCCAATGGAACAAAGGCAAGAAACAGTGCACTGGTGCCTGCCTGATTGGCTTGAAAAAGGCCTTCGACACCGTATGGTTAGAGGGACTCTTCTTCAAGCTGGACAGGTTGGGAATTAGTAAACCACTGCTGTATATTCTTTTTAATATGCTCTCCAGTAGACAGTTCATCGTGAAGAATGGCGATGTGACTTCTGCTGGAACATTTAACATTGAAAACGGTCTGCAACAAGATGCGGTAAATTCGCCGGTCCTGTTCAACATTTACACAAGTGATCTGATAGGTTCACTTCACCATGCCATAGCGTACGCAGACGACTTAATCGCGTACAGATCGGGTCCAAAGATTGAGGTCATTAATATACTTCTGCAACGTGATTTCGACAAAATTAAGCGATATTGCGACGACTGGAAGTTGAAAATCGACTTTCAGAAGTCGGAAACCATTCTGTTTAGGACGCCTTTGTCTGGGGCCTCTAGGGATACCAGAAAGAATTGGCGAAAGTTCTCTATCGTCGGACAACATGGACAGCCACTTGCTTGTCGAAATGTAGTCAAATACCTTGGGATATAGATGTTGCTCTGACCAGAGCCAAAGGTGCTTTTGCCCTTACAAGGAGACTGTTTTATAACAGCCAACTCGATGCGAGGGTGAAGGTGGTCTGTTTAGTTTATTGGAAAAGATTCGGGTGTTTGAGAGGGCTTGTCTTAGGACTTGTCTTCGCTTATACAGAACACCAGTGTCTGAGTACATAAAATTCTATCCTAATGAGGTCTTGTACAATAGGGCGAACCTAATAAGAGTGGACAATTTTGTTATTAAGTTGACTCGAAGGCACATTGCAAGAGCAATGACCTCGGTAAACAACCTGATCTCCGGGGCTTACTACCCCAATTATATGTATCATGAGAGAGTTCGCTTTAACGGTTTTGTCCCTCCAGAAGCGTTCCTCTACCTAGATAGCAAAGGTCTGATCGAGGACAGATTGGCGGTGCCGCTAATCTTCCACGTTGCTCGAACAGCTGCGGACAGCTTCATGCGAAGCAAAGTCGGTCAGCCTTTTTTGTTTTTTTAGCCATGGCCGGCTTACATATTTTTAGGTAGGATTAAGTTAGATTAAAGAAAAAAAAATATAAAAACAAAAAAAAAGTATATACAGGGTGAGTTTTTTAACTTGAGACATCCAAATTACTCGAAAAAGACGCGATATCGCGAAAAATGTCAAAAGTCACAAGGTTCTGAAGGGGACATAAGATGGTGACCACAAGTTTGACCTTGAGACCCATTTTCAACGTCAAACGAAGGTCACTTTTGATTTTTCAAATGATAATTCCTGATTTTCATTGCTCAGTCTTATTCCTCAATGGGGCACACGACTTTGTCTCAAAGGTCTTATTCATTCAGTGATAGATACCACTGCACTGGCATGCCTAAATCATTAATCGGTTTCCAACTTTGTTAGGGCGTTAGAAGGTTGAGATTTGTTTTGCGGAAGCCATTATTGCCTCGAGTAAAGTTAAATTGTCCTAAACTTATCTGAGAACGTATGATGTGCACTCTGCCCTTTTTTTCTACTTGAACGGAACTGTACTTCATTTAGAAGTTCGATATTTGTTTTGAGGAACTGATTATTATTAGTAACGTTTTCCAGATTAGTAATGCAGGCTATTTCAATTCAAGAGAAAATTGAAATGATATTGATTTTTGGAGAAAGTGGAAGGAACATCGATGGTGCTGTTGCTCTTTACGCCCAACGTTTCCCAGACCAGATACGATCGCGCGCTTCCTTTTATCGGGTCATCCAACAATTCACTGGTGAAGGAAGTGTGCAACCAAAGAAAAGGAATCGGTCAGATAGGGTGGTTGTTGAGGACAATGAAATAGCAGTGTTAGCTGCCGTTGCACACGATCCTCACATTAGCACTCGCCAAATAAGTCGTGAATCAGGAATTTCTCAAACGACTGTCTGTAAGATATTACATCGGCAGAAATACCATCCTTATCATGTTTCAATGCATCAAGAACTTTCTAGAGCAAATTGAACGAGACCCCCTTTTCTTCGCCAAGGTGTTATTCTCGGATGAGTCGACTTTCACCAATCACGGTACGGTCAATCGACATAATATGTATTACTGGGCTACCGGATACCCTTTCTGGTTGCGACAAATTGAACGCCAGCACCCTTGGAATGTTAATGTTTGGGCGGGAATTATTGGGGATAAATTAATAGGTCCATATTTTATTGAAGGCAACTTGAATGGCGAAAAGTATGCAAACTTCTTGCGGGACCATCTTCCAGTATTACTAGAAGAACTGCCATTGGAGTTGCGACAAACAATGTGGTTTCAACATGATGGTTGTCCAGCCCATTATTTCCAACTAGCCCGGGGCGTACTAAACAATGTTTACCATCAACGATGGATCTGATGAGGGGGTCCGATGCAATGGCCTGCTACAATAGATCACCTGATCTTACGTCACTTGATTTCTTCTTGTGGGGCTACTTAAAAAGTGAGGTTTACAAAAAAAAGCTAACAACACGTGAGGTCATGAAAAGACGAATAACTGAAACTTGCCGGAAGATTACGCCAGAAATACTTTTCAGTTCTGTTGGTTCATTTAGAGCGCGGATAGACAAGCGTATTGAAGTGAATGGTCACATTTTCGAGCATTTGTTGAAATAGTCTCGGGAAATAAACGTCGAAATGGGAAGAATTCAATGATTCAACAGTGGGAGACAAGGGGACCCACTCTAATTAATCACCCCGAAGGAAACAAAATACTGCTACGTCCACGTCGTTGTTTCTGGGTTATGCTAAACGCAGTATGTAAAAACAAATGACAAGCCTACGAGCAATGCGACTGAGCAATGAAAATCAGGAATTATCATTTGAAAAATCAAAAGTGACCTTCGTTTGACGTTGAAAATGGGTCTCAAGGTCAAACTTGTGGTCACCATCTTATGTCCCCTTCAGAACCTTGTGACTTTTGACTGAAACATTTTTCGCGATATCGCGTATTTTTCGAGTAATTTGGAAGTCTCAAGTTAAAAAACTCACCCTGTATATGTGCATATATTTGTATATTAAATATATATATATATATTATGTATATATATTTGTATGTTTATGTTATGTGAGTAGGTTAAGTAGATTAAGATTTATTCTTAGGTAGTTTGTAAGTGTTAGTTTTAAGTTTTATAATAAAGTAAAAAAAAAAAAGAAGTCATGTTACTAAGTTTTTGTTAAAAAAGTTTTCTTAGTTTTAATAATGAATAGAAATAGTATAAACATGTAAGGTAAGATTCGTCGAAAGACATAGTTAAGTGTTAGGTTTAACTTATAGTGCCCGCTTGGGGCCAGTAAGTTAGAATAAGATAATTTTAAGTTAATTAAGCTAATTTTTAAGGATTTTTTTTGTCTAGCATGTAAGAACTAATTAATGATTGAGAATAAAAATGCATATAAACTGAAAACTGTCAAACTTAAAAGTGCAAGTGCTGACCAGGAGACGAAAATAGCAGCACTATAAACAGGACAGCGGGTGAACTCCCTAGATGCAATTGTTGGTGAAGTAAAATCACGGAACTCCGCCATATTTGTAGCTAAGGCCGGTAAGGATTTCCGAGTCAGGGTTTTGAAAAAGATATGTTGACAGATGAGCCCTTAATGAACCAACGGCAGGGCTCACATCCCCGAAAGGGTTACAAGCTTCGGTTTATCCGACCTCTCGTCCTAGAGGTGTCAACAATGGAATGGCCCTTAAGTTTGTGGATTGTGCAGCCTGAGTAACTGCCAGACCATGGAAAAGAAAGTTAAGTTACGAAGCAACAACAAGGATGTACTAGAGACAACCCCTGCAAACGAAACAAGGACAACGAACTTCGAATCAGCGCGTGGAATGTTAGGTCCCTTAATAGGCCACGTACAGCCGAGCAACTAGCGAAGATCATGGACATGCTAGAAAGCAGATATTACCGCCATCCAAGAAATATAATGGGATGGACAGGACAAAAAGAGGATGAAAAACTGCGACATCTGCTACGGCGATTGTTATCAACGGCAAAACCAGCGCCTATTTGGATGTGGATTGGTGGTTCCAGGCAGACACAAGAAAGAAACTTGAGTTTTCGGCATGCAAACGTAACAATCTGTATTAAGGATGAATTTACCAACATTAGCGTTGTATGTGCGCAAGGAGAAAGACGACGACAAAGATGTCTCCTACGAGGTGTTGGACAAGACTTACAAGCAGTGACCTAGCTATGACAATAAAATTGTCCTCGTTGACTTCAATGCAAAGCTAGGAAGAGATGGCATTTTTCGTTTTGCACTACACCACCTCCGATGAGGGATTCAGGCTGATCGACTTTGAGGTGAAACAATGTAGTAGCGAGCGAAACAATGTAGTAGGGGAACTCCTGATAAATCAACCGTCAAGCAGATTGATCATCCTATGCCATGGGTATCCGAACGTTGCACGGCCGTTGCGAATCGATCTTGTGAGGTGCGGTTGCGGATATCCCGACCATCACAAAGGGAAGCTAATACTGTGAGGAAATTTGACGCCCGACAGCTACTAACGCAAGAAATCGCCAAATCTTGTTCCGCTGGAGTCTCCCAAAAAGCCATCAGAGATGCCGCCTCTGATGTGCAGGGTTTCATTCGGCTACCACAACGGAACCTCTGGTTTGACGACGACTGCCGGCAAGCACATGCAGCTAAGCAAGCGGCATATAAAGTGACACTCAATAGAAGGACTAATGTTGCCCACGAGCTCAACCAGCAGAAGACGAAAGACGAACAACGCTTCTCAGGCGGAAAAAGAAGGAGCATGAGAAGCGCACCGTCGAGGAAATTTAGAGATGCTACTCCATCAATGAGGTTCGGAAACTTTACCAAAAGTTAAAAAAACCCGTATCGTCACGGACACAAATCCCGTACCGAAGCGTGTAGAGAGGAAGAAGGGAACTTGGTAGCAGAGTGGCAGTCGATGCTGAGGACTTAGAAAGAGCATTTCTGTAGACTGCATAACGGAGAAGACGAACCAAATACCGCTGTCAGGCAGAATAAACCTTTCAACCTGGACGATGTAGATCATATCTAAGCTTAAGTCCAACAAAGCTGCTGGAATGGACGGCCTGTCTGCCGAGCTCCTCAAAACAGACGATGACTTGGTAAGGAGCATACACCAACTCATCTGTTAAATATGGTCGAACAAAGGTATGCCCGATGAATGAAACCTCAGCATTGGTTGTCCGTTCCTTAAGAAAGGAGACCCTCTGAACTGCGCCAACTGCAGAGGCGTCAGTTTCCTTCTTTGGTGCTGCCGTCCTTATCGCCCACAAGATCCTATCTGCCCCATATTGTGGGAACGCCTGTAGCCGTTCGTCAGCAACCTGATTGGTCCATATAAGTGTGCCTTCAGGCCAGAAAAGTTCACCATCGACCAAATATTCACACTACAATCGATACATACCACCAGTTCATCGATTTCAAGTCCACGTGTGACCGCATCTATAGAGACGAGCTATACAGAGCAATGTCTACAATAGTCTTGGCATCCATGCCATGCCAAGAGAATGTACGCTGCTCCATCAATGTCGGTAAAAAGAACTCACCGCGACCTTTGATGTCAAAGACGGATTTAGACAAGACGTTGAGCTGTCATGCGATTTCTTTTACACCATTCTTGAAAGAATAGTGCAATACTCACGCGCCAACACAGGAGGCACAATCTTTCAAAAGTCCGTCCAATTACTCGCATATGCCGATGGTATGGACATAATCGGAAGGAATCAGCGTGAAATCAGCGGCGTTTTAGTGAGTATTGTGACGGAAGCGGCGGAGATGGCTTTAACGGTCAATGTGGGCATGACCAAATATATAGTGTCAACAAGAAAGTACACCCAACAACAGAACGTCACCCTCGACACATATAACTTTGAGGTAGGTAAGGAATTTGTCTTCCTTGACTCCCCTATCAATTCAATCAGCGGCATCAGTGCTGAGATCAAACGAAAAATAACGCTTGCCTATCGCTGCTTCTTTGAGCGAAGAAGATAATTGACAACAAAATTGGCCTTAATAATCCCAGTCTTGCTCTATGGTGCAGAGGCATAAACTTCATCAAAAATGAATAAAAGTGCACTGGGCTTCCTGATTTTCGGTCCCGTCTGCATAGACGGTGATTGGAGGAGGAGATACAGCGACGAACTTCACGGGTTGTACAGCAATATCGACTTAGCCAGAGGAGTTTGGGGTGGCTGGGTCATGTAGACTGGATGGACAAATCAAATCTTCAAATCTGCCTTTGGGGCAGAGCGCGAGACCCTCTGCAAAACCGCGACTCAGGTGGCGTACGCAAGTGAAAGGGGACCTCAACCAACGAAGCGTGCGAAACTGGAGGCAGTTAAGTAAAGATCGAGCTGACTGGAGACGCTTGTTGGTTGAGGCTCAGATGCACCCCGGGATATAGCGCCACCTTAAGTAAGTAGGTAGGTAGGTAGGTAAAAGTGGCTGTTGGAAGCACCAACCCACTTAGGCCTATTGGCCCAGTGTGATGTCACGTGGATCTATATCCTCTTGCTAATGGAACCGTTTTGAACTTACGATGAAGTGTAGGAGACTGTTTACGTCTATATTTTTTAGATCGTTTAAGTCATTGTGGAAGAAAGCTCCTAGGTGAAGATTTCTTCTCTGAGAGAGACCTGGGCATGTACAGAGAAGGTGGAGGTTCGTCTCCTGTTCCTCCTCATCCATGCAGCTTCCACAGAAATTATTTGTAAAGGCGCCACGCCGTCTTGCGTGCTTGCCTATGAGGCAGTGTTCAGTAGACACCTATGATGGCGTTAAGATGCTCCCTATTTAGAAGGATCAAACGTAAGGCCGTAAGTACGTAAGTAATCTAGAAATTTTAAATCTCTTATTTCTGTTCTTTTTCTTATGACTTTAAATTTTTATTCGTTTGCGAATAGTTTTATTCAGGCATTTGTTGCTGAACCGCATTAAAACCTTCAAGGATAGCCGAATCATTCATTTGCTTTTCAGCACCGATAAGTTCCTTCTTTAGAATGTTGTGCTGAATTTTAGAACTATTGGAGCTTGAAAGGATTCTTGGTGTAGCGAGATATGTAAAGGTTGTACGGACATTTATTCACAAAAAGGGATAGCTGCTATTATATTGACGGACCCTGTAGCTACCAAGGTGTGTTATAGCACATCCCAATGCTATAGAATATATACGAGAGAGTATCATTTAGTTCCCCGCTCCTTCTTTTGGGATCTGCAGTGTATACCGATACGAGTATACGCGTATCCACATTTTCAAATTTTTAACTCAAACAACATCCAGATGAAACAAAAAATAGAAATAACTGCGGTTGACCTTCATTAGCAGTAAGATACCCCCATTCTGGCGAGCTTATGACGGAGCCCATACCTGCATGCCTATCGCTGCTGATTGCCCTAAGCACTTGCTGCTCTTTGCCTGGACTGGCTGGCCTCTCGAGTTGCCTGTACTCGGCGATCATAAGAGTGGAGAAAAGGTAGTAACGAGGCCCCTTTCTAGTTCGGATAGCGCCGTTTTCTTGTGTTTGAGACTAAATTAATGGACCCTGGGTTAACGGCCAATCATCAAGGCACTGTCCCCGATTATTATTATTGGTCAATTAGCATAACGATTATGATCAAACTCAACTACAACTAATTTAATTACAAGAATAAATTGTGACAACTAACAACCAAATCGACCATGATTAAGTATTTTGGTTAAAAATTTAATTGCCTTACAAACTTATTACTGAATTCTCAATACGCTGGGTCCGGGTAGCCGGATTTTACATAGTGCTATTCCACAGTCGTCCTCAACTATAGCCGGTCCTGAGGATTGGTATATAGAGAATGTTGCAACAAATTCTAAGTCCCATGGAACTTGTAGTTCATGGTGATCAGTTCTATGGATTTACCATAAACAGAGTTCAAAATAGATTAATCCATCACTGGACTGATGTGAGACTCGCAAATTTCCACCCATCCAAGGGCATTATACGTGGATCTCTTTCATCCTGGGTTACCAAAAATAATTGCGATGTCATTAGTTTTGTGCAACAGCAACGGCTGCAATTGAATAATAGAAATTCCAATTATCATCACACTCACACATACACACAGTCGAATACGTTAAATCAATTTTAATAGATTTTACATCTGGTCCAGCATAAATTGTATCTAATTACATGACGTCAGTTAAATTGATTAGAGTGCAGTCATGTGCAATTACATTCGACATATGAATAACTTCGTTGATTGCGGTGCAAGCTTGCGTGTTTATTCAGGTTGCTCTATATCCACGGTAAAGGGACTAGTAGCTGCCACGTAAAAAGTGTATCTGTGCAAACATATGCACATCCGATTCAGAACTAATTTCGATATCCTGAAAGCACACACTTTATTCATCACATTTCAGCGCACGTTGGATTGGATAAGTCGTACGTGTACTCGTACAAGGGGAATCAAATCCAATGTGGTTATTGGAAGTTCCCTTCCATCAGAGTTGCTAATTAATTTTAAATAAAGTACACACCAACACTTGGCTGCTCAATTATTGACCTCCTTGCTAACGTTGCGATATTTCCAATACAAAAGCTACACGCAGAGCAGCAAAAAAGCAATAAATAAATAAAGATTGTGAAAAGTATCTGAACGAGTTGATTGGGAGCTTATTTTGGAGCAATTGGATTGGGATTGTAAGTATTGGCATATTGGAGGGACCAAAAGGATTGTGAAATGAATTTATGTTGAGGTGAAGCACGAGGATAGTCTGACACAAAAGGTAATTGGATGAGGCTGTAACGAAGTTAAAAAACGCATGAACCGTAAGAAAAGGTTAAGTATTGTAGTGCGGCAACTTCCGGCTGGTTGCCTTAGACCCAAGCAAAGGAGTCAAAATGAAATTTTCGAGGCAATCCACTTTATCAGGAAGCAGGATCTAGAAAGAAATTTGTAATATAAAATTCATGGACCTATGTATGCACGAGTGGCTGCCGCTCTACTACTGAGGATCTATTCTCAGACACTTTGTTGTCAGCAGAAACGGTAGTATGTCCACAGCATTTCATTTTCCGCAAGCCTAGGTTTTATGGCGCTGGACCAATTTCTATGATCTGACCTCGACCTATACTTTTCTTTTCTTTTCATTGCACAGCGATGGCAGTAGGGCGACACTAACGCGTCTCGAAAAAAACACCTACGAACCTGATGTTTGTTGAAAGCAGAGACTCTTCGTATTATGCTTGAAACTCACTTCCCAGGTAACCTAATCCGAACCAACTCGCAACTAGCCACAACGAATCTGCAAGTGAGGTGAGTAACTCAACCACCCGTAGAGGGCATCTGTCATCGGAAGCGGTTACGGATGAGGCTGTCAAATACGCTGGCTGATGAATACTGATTGCGGAAGCTGACTGTGGACAATATGCAATGCCGGAGGTAAACTGGAGCGCAAGGCGGTGTTTATTGCATTTTGGTCGATTCATTGCTTAACGTTGCAAATAGTTGCGACATTTATGCTCAGACATATGCAGATAATAGAGCTGTACTGTTTGTTGGATCATTCCTAGCGACTGCCTTAAAGTGATGGACAAAGCTAACTGGTCTGAATCATTTAGTTCTTAAACGTTCCTTCAACGAAGTAGCATTTAGATGTCATCCTGAATAGCAAATCTTTTAATTAAACAAGTCACGTCGAAAACCTCTAGGCCACTGTCGGTCGTCTGGTAGTGTAAAGGAGTTTTCTGCAAGACTTGAGGCTTGTCCTTTGGATCTACATAAATAAAATAAGGTCTCAATTGTATCCTATGCGTCGGTTGTCTAGTGGAACAGATAGTTTTACGAGACTCCAAGCAACGGTTTTTCTTGGCTTCATGGAGACGTTCTGCCTGGTTCTGCTCCAGACGCACTGACGTGTCATCCTTCCCTTGATATTTATTTCATGTGTTGCACTCTCATAGCCATCTTCAATTCCAAAACAAATAGTCATTGGAACAATACGCACTGGAGTCAGAATGACGTTGTAGGCCGACTCTCTTTTGATTCCGTTCTTATACAAAGGGTTGGTCACCCTATAGAACAATAGAAAAAAAAATTAAATAAAACAGCAACGGTGTGAGATATAAAATTGAATGTGGCTTTGAAGCTACGTTCATGGCATTATGTGTGGAATATCACATCATTCAAATGGAAACCTTGGCTTCGCTGGCAGTGCTTCAAGCGGTCGGTCCAATTTTTAAGGACTCGGTCCAATATGTGCGGCGTTATTCCGGCAATTAGTGAGCGCTCGCCGTAAGATGATCCAGTCGCCGGATTCCTCCTTCACAATTTCGAGCGTTTCGTCGCTTGTATCGCATGTAGCGCCATCTTGTTGCAAACACAGCTAGGATATGTCGATTTTGTCGAGCGCTGATCACAAAAATTCGGTTAACATCGCACTATACTTCCGACCGTTGACGGTAACGGTGTCTCCTTCCCCATTTCGAAGGAAATAAGGTCCGATGATGCCCCAATGCCGTAAACCGCACCAAACAGTCAGTCTTTGTGGATGCATTGATGTTTGGTCGAACACTTGTGGATTGTGTTCACTCCAATAATGACAAGTTTGCTTGTTGACATAGCCGCCGAGCCAAAAATGGGCCTCATCCGAAAAGATATTTTTTGGCCAAAATCCGGATCTCGGGCCAACATTTCCAGTGCCCAATTAGCGAACTCACGGCATAGCCTATGGTCGACTGGCTTCAATTCTTGAGTCAGCATAATTTTATACCGATGTAGGTCCAAATTCAACAGCAAAATAAGCCGGGTTAACTCTCTGGCGATGCCAAATCCAGCTGACTTGCGCTGAATCGATATTTCTGGGTCTTCTTCGATACTGGCCGCTACGGCGGCTATGTTTTCTTTATTTCGCACCAATCTGGTGTCTGGTTGGTAACTTTGACAGCTGCTAAAGAATAACAATTGGAAAAACTACCATTGTTATCTGGTCACCCTTTACATCCGATGCAATGACACCAGCACTCCTGTTGCTGCGGAAATACGAAAACCACGTTCATTATGCCCAGAAATGGTTTCGGTCAGAGTCTGAGCCAGGGAAGGAATGTCTTTACGAAGGGCTTCACAACAAGGATGCGGCACGGGTGTTTTTCTGGAGGATGGCAAACTTAGATCTCACTCCCCGTTGGGAGTCTGTCTTCCAATATATGCCCATATGTTGTGAAGAACAAGCGGAGGCGCGAAGGATGTGAATCTGTAGCTATAGACTAGCTGCCATTAAAGCCTTGCTGAAGGCTCAGAGGGAGCTTTTCCGCTCCTGCGTTAAAGCTGCCTTTATCCTCGCTTTTTGATTTCAACGACAGTTGGACTCCACATGAGCGTGACTGAAGGAGCCTCCAAGTTGCTGTCAGACTAAGCGAATGACTCCCAACGTCTCTCTGACTGCTTACTAACGACGTTGCTATATGAGTGATGCCGGCACCGTGGAGAACAACCTCTTCAAGTGCCCACCGTAAGCTAACATCAGGCCACTGAAGTAGTAGATGTTGAATTTTTATCACTGAACCGCTGACTTGTCTTCTTGCGAAAGAAGGAGTAGGAAGAAGTAAAAAAAATTAAAAATTTGAGTGGATCACTGGAAAACACTGCCAAGTTTTCTGAAGCTGAACTGAGAAGCGCGCTATTAAGCAACTGAAGAGGTGCAGGAATGACGTTCAAAAGTTTCATCAGAGCATAAACGAAAACGCCAAGGGTACAAAACCCAGAGTATGAACATTGACAATTAGTAATAGAGAAAAGGAAAATGAATGAGGGCATAGCACCTATAACAGTTGCAGTGACTCGGAAATTTAGAGTGGACATAGCAAATATTCGCGGACTAAAACGTAACTAGTTTTCTACGTACCCCCACGTTCATAAATACAGGCCAGCTGTTTTGAGACGTGCAACACAGGTAGATCCAGGCCCACACTTCTCAGATCACTCTGATCTGAAGCTACCTGACTACGAACTAACTCCATTATTCAATTACCCACTTTTGTTTTATTTACAGAAGCCCCAAACTGGAGAGTAATTCGACTTTTAACGAGTTTTATGCGCTGTCTATCTCCATTGAAAGAATTGTATGTCTGTATTCTTATGCTGAAATCTTTATTGCGGGCGATTTCAATATACACAATTCTGGGTGGTTGCGACATTCTGGACAGGCAACACCCACAACACGGTGTGTTGAGATCTTCGCTGCGGAAAATAACTTAGCGCAGCTTGAAAATGAGCCCACGCGAATACCAGACGTTGATTGTCATACCGCCAACACCATGGATTTGTTTTTAACTTCTCATCCTGATAAATACATAGTTGATGTACTCTCGTAGGCTCGTCGGACCACTGTGCCATATCATCTAATTTCTCGTACAACGGGGACACCTATGCATAAGACTCTCTGAAGAGGTTGAAGTTTTGATATGAAGAATAGCCGATGATCGGTCTGAGCATCATTGTGTAAATCCGATGGGTGACTTTTGGGTCTTACCAAAAGTGCATCTATTAGCCTGTATGCCATTGGCAGCTTTGGTAATTTTGTTTTTTTCTCTGGAACTACGAGTATTTCTAGATATTTAACTTTTTTCGATAACTCTATAATTTTATCTTTCGAAGACAGCAGTTTTCTTCTACGACTGAAGCGATCAGACACAAATTTTCTTTGGGTTATTACCTTTCACGATTATGAACAACTCACCGGCAAAGCTAACCGCCTAAATGTTCCAGTTTGATTAGTTAGTCATCGGTGACAAGTGACCAGGATTGAAAAAACACTCTCCTTCGGATAGCTTTTGGCTGCTGAGACGGTAATTGACGTCTCGCCGGTAGTAGGCGATCAACATAACAATTTTTGAAATGGAAACGTACCTGATATTGTCAAAATCCTCATCTATATCTTGGAAATCGCATAATGTGATCTTTTTTATCGGTAAGCTTTTTTTACCTTCCGTAGATCGTTCTTTCCAGTAAGCGTATTGTTTTGGGTCCAGGGGATTGCTTTTATGTAAGTATTTCTGATATGAACGTCTATTAGTCTATTCATTGTTTTAAGAAAAAATGACGTCTAGCTTATAGCGAGGTAAGATTTAGTATCTCACTGAGTTTATAACAGGTTTGGAGACAAAAGCTACGTGACTTCCCTTCGGGTTTGTGATATGTGTCCCAAATTGAAGTCGGACTCAAATAGGACAACTACAGTTGAGTGGATGGAAACCTGACCTTTTTGAATCAGAGCTATAAAGATTCAGTTTGCGATGCCTTGAAAAGTTTAAATCGCTTGAATGAATATTTTTGTAGATAGACTGTTGATTCTGATACCATTATGATCTATACAGAGATCAGAATTGGCGGTATAGACCTTTGTTGTATCGCCTTCCAACGCCAACAGACCACATGGAAAATCGAAAAAAATTATAATAACTCTTAACCACTCTGGATGGTGTCCATGCATCTGGGCCGTGTACTAGAACAGAGATGATGAGGGCCTTTTATTTATAGCGCCTTTTTCATTATTCGAATTAACGTTTCCACCTCAAAATTTAAATTGTCTATTGTCAAAATCTGCCCAAGACGTCTATTTTGCTTGTCTTCCTGCGAGCCCTATAATTTCACTCGAATATGTGAATATCAACTTCATACGACAGAATTTTTTTGTACAAATTTTTGAAACATTTGTGGTTAGAGAAAAGAATCCTAAAAGAATCGTATTGCAATACGAGAATGCCAATTGGAGCGGACTTAACAAATTCTTTGAGAATTTTAATTGGTCGTTATGTGGATGCCGCTGCTCATATGATCACAGATACTATGCTCCTTGGAATGAGATGCTTTATCCCTCATCAGATGAAGAGTAACAGACCAAAAGAAAATGCATGGTACAACTCGAGCTGTAAAGAGGCTGTCGGGGTTAGAGAAATGATTTTTCGGTCCTTCGAGACTAACCCGATAGAGGAAAACCGAAAAAAGTATAAACGAGCGAGGAATGACTGCAACGTCTTTCTCAAGCGTGTAAAATTCCAATACGACTAAAAACTGACACAAAAAATACTAAAATGTTACAAAGGTAAAAACTTTTTGGCCCGTCAAAAATATTAGAATTTCTGCCTCATCCTCGATTCCAACGGTCATATACAATGACACTCCAGCTGTCTGTTCTTTGAACAAGGCCAGCTCAACATTTCAAGATTGTCCTTTGTCCCCACTTACACTTCATGTGCATCGAATCTTCAATTGGACGAATCCACTTTCGTACTTGTGTAGTAGCAAGAGTTCTCAAAGATCTTAACATTCACAAATCTGCCATTCCAGATGGTATATCTCCCCTTCTTCTGAAAAGGTGTTCTTCTACGCGGCAAGACCCCTGCGTAAGCTTTTTCACCAATCTTCCTTTCTAGGACTCTTTCCGAGATAGAAAACGGCATTTGTCCAGCCCACCCCTAAAAAAGGCGAATCTTCTTCTCTCTCCACCTGCAGACCCATTGCACTTATGTACCTTCTTTCCAAGGTCATGGAAACGCTGATAAACCGTCAGCTCATAAATATCTCTAAACTTGAAAACTTCTCAATACCCCGCAGTAAGGTTTTGTAGCAACAAGTCCACCGAAAAATGGAACCAAAGCGTACATCAATCTGGTGAAGCAAGATAGTTGCACTTGATATTTCTAAGGCACTTGTCAGAGTTTGGAATCAGGCTCTTTTGTCGAAAATGCGTGCTTTTGGGATCGATGACTCTCTTCTTCAATGGATTAGAAACTATCATTTAGAACGTTCAATTCAAGTTGTCTTGGATTGTTTCACGTCTGATATTTACAAAATAAATGCTGGTGTGCCCCAGGGCTCCGTTCTATCTCCGTCACTCTTTTTAATGCTTTGCTGTCTACTACTTCTACTTCAATATATTCTTTTGCTGACGACAGTACTCTCTGCTTTTCATATTCGTTACGGAACTCACGCCCCTAGTTTTCGGGTGTAGAACGGGAACCTAAACGTGTGTTAGGCTCACTAAATTAAAATACGAGGCTTGGCCAATAAATTCCTGAAATTTTGAATAAGGATCACTATTTTTGGCAGAAACACTTTTCATTTTTCAACATAATCTCTTTTTGGCTCAATACACTTCGTCCGACCTTTCTCCAATTTTTTGATGCCGTCAAAATAATACGATTTCTGGAGACCCTCAAAATATGCCTTTTTTTTCATTGAAACCAAATTTCTTACCGCCGAGTCAAGTCGATATCCTGACGCATGGGTCTAAATCTGGAGAATATGCCGGGTGAACGAAAGATTCGTAATTTAATTCACGCAATTTTGCCATTGCGACTGTTGACTTGTGCGCTGGAGGGTTTACCTGGTGGAAAAGAACTTTTTCCCTCGCCAAATGCGGTCTCTGGTGTTCTGTGATGAGTCCATATTTCCTCCATGGTTACAAAATAGCGAAAAACTCGTTCGGACTGCGATTGAACATCGCCAAAAGCGTTTATTGTTACGCGAATAGCCTTTTCATATCTAAACATTTTTGCAAAACTGAAATCACGGATTCATGTGATAAGGCTGTAGCGTTTTCAGGTTCGCGCCGATCGTCCAATATCATGCCTTGGATTTTATCGACCATTCCTGATGTGGTGACCTCAATTGGACAACCAGAACGTTCGTCGTCACTTGTGCTGGTAAGACCGCACCGAAATTCAGTAAGCCAGTGATGGGTGGTTCCAGTTGATGGTTAAGAGTCCTCGCAATATTTTTCAAGCTTTTTTTTGGTTTATGTGACGGTTTATCTGAGCAAAAATAGTGTTTAATGAGCACAGGAAATTCGCTTTTTTCCATTTTTACGAAAATTCTTGTAGGCATCTGTTTCAAAGGGTTGTCACTACAAAAGTATGTGATAGATCTGAAAATTTGGTTCTTTTGAAAGATGCTTCTTGACAAGTAAAATGTTGGATTTGAGATGGCAACGCAATCTGTTTTAATTTTCATGGACTTATTGACCCACTCAACGGGAGTGGAATTTAATGCTTCCAAAACACAAAGCTGTCTGCTGCCATTAAAGCAAAATTTAAATACCCAGCCTCTATCCATTATAGGCACTTGCATCGTTGAAACCAAACAACGTTACATTCTCGGTATGTGTGTCAATGACATTTCACCCCTCTGATCACGCCGCAATACATAATAAATTCACCAGCCCAAAATTGAAGCACAGTATCCACATCTAGTGGGGTGGTTCCAAAACTCTCTGCACCTGCTGGATGGGATTTAAACCCGTGCATTAAAGCTCATAGCTTATGCTAATATCACCCTAATGTCTCCTGTCTCACCTTGTTCTATCGCTATTTTCACCACCATTGTTCCAGTGGAATCCCCAGTAGTATTCCTTTAATTGAAACGCCCATTTCCCTATGAATGCTCATCAATTTACCCTTAAGCCCACTTTCGGACGTCCATTGAAATATCGTTATTCTTTTCAAAGTCATACAACTCAATTATTTCCTATTCATTATAACCTTCGAACATTCAAAACCAACGTATATTGGTATCTCTCCTTTTACTTCTTCCTAACTTTCCTTCGCCGGTGCTGTGTGTAAACATTTTAAGGGTATCAAAATTTCCTTATATAAAAACAGAATCGTGCTATCTGGAGAGACTTGTCGCTTGAGGCCTAGGTTCACCGCGAATTGTAACGCCACCTAAGTGAAAAACATAAACAAGTAAGACCAATTACGTATTAGCCCTCCGTTACAAGGACCTGAACTGGCACAAGCACGTGTTGGTCATAACTCAAACCTCCGCATCCAAAACAAAGGTGGATGGGAGTCAGTCAGGACTACCTAATTGTCCTTTATAATGCCGACGAAGAAGAAGAAGAATATTTTAGCCACTAATTGTACGTGGCACAGGAGAATGATATGGACTTTGCGAAAGATTTCTTAGAACAAATCTAGATACAGTCAAGGACCATGAGCCCCACAGGATTTTCTTGTTGGATAGTACAAAAGCACTTAATGGGATGGGTTCTACGCTCAGAATCTAAGTTTATTTTCCACATCCATATTCTCAATTTTTGTTGAGCTCACTTGTTACTATCCTGACATTGAAACGGCCTATTATACTTGGCTCCAACAAGTGTCCCTTTCATCATTTGTTGCTGTCGTATTGTAATATGAAAAGACAGTGATCCTTCAAGCTAGAAAAATCTGTCATTTTTAGGAAAAACTTAAGTCGAGAAGGGTTTTCACGTCAGATTACTTGTTTTCAATGTTTCATTTATCAATCGTTTCTCTGTGTGGCACCACCGGGAAATACTATACATCAATATCTCACAGTCAAAACTCAGTTTACGGCCTACTCCACCACCTACAGCCGACGACAAGTATTAGAAAATACGACTTCAATAATAGTTTCAGTTCAGTCATTACCATTTGCTGTCAATATAATTCCAGAATTGCGCATCCATTTCCGAAAACATAAATTTCACTACAATCTTCGGAAAGAGTGTCGAATATCCATTCGATTACGAATTTGTCATCCTGTCAAAAATCATTAAACCAAAATGGAAAAGAGCAAGAAAATTTGTGAAGGCAAATACTCCGCTGGTTAAAAGGAAAGAGCCTGACATTCCACTGGAACTTTTGCTTGCACGTACCCGTTCACCCAGTTGTGCCACATATTCCATGTCGGAGTCTCATTTCCAAATCACACGAAAAGCCATTCACTTGATGGTGATGACAGCCATTTCTAGATTATGACCAAGGAGGATAAGGATACTCTGGGCAACGCAACGGCAAAGACGAAAGACGAAAGGCGAAGAAAAACGAGCACCATAACAATGACCATGGAATCATCCATTCCGTATGTCTGACAGCATAATAAGCGAAAAGTTTGCTCCTCATGTCGCTATTGTCCAAATATTTCTCCATAGTCGGCTTCTTCTTCTTCTTCTACTTCTTCTTCAGCTACTTTTACTCTTCGACCACGTCCACCCAGGCCTAAAACGAAGGCATTCCTGATGGCCATTTGCGTTTCACAGACGTAATATTGTTTAGCGTGCGCAAATAAAGGGGGATCCTCCAACTTAAAACCAAATTCCAACTCAAAGAGAACAATAAAACAACACAGCCAAAAAGGAGGAAAATAAAACAAAAGCAAAAAAGCAAAAAAAAAAAAAAAATTAGATTTAGACGCAAGAAGGAAGCTCGGTCATTGGCGGAATTACAAAGATCCATTAACTTGGCAAATTGGAATTTGAAGAACTCCAGATGGATTGATGTTGAGGTCACACCTACACAGCTTCACCTCCTTGGTTGTCGGCTAGTCATCGGCCTTAACTTTGACGACCCCTTGAAGGCATACAAATAGGATACTCGTAGAAAGAAACAAAGCCAAACGGGACGACAAACAATGAATTGATTGACACTTATGCTTGATTAATTCGACAATTCGTCCTTTTATCAGTATTTTCCCAAGACAACAACCAACATTTCATCACCAACAATGGCAGTGGCAACGCATTTCCCAAATACGGAATACATTATCCTTTTGTGAAACGTTTCGAATGCATAATTTGATTGACATTTTTGTTTTCGTTTTCGTTTTGGTTTTTTTTTTTCGATTTATCTCCCCCTGACCATCACCACAGGACGATGAGAGGATGACAAAGCACCGAGAGGGCTCCCAAATCCATTTGAATGGCAAAACACTTTGGAATTTAAGTCAACGAATGTAAAGATAAATTTCTTGAAGTAGTCGAATCTTAGAATCCAAGGGATTAACTCGACTCGATACTGGTGTCATGGGTAAGGATTTGTGTGGAACTCATTTAAACACAGTAGATACAGATACTGTCACAGTGTAAGAGAAAATGGTTCATTGGAACATGAAGAAAATCTGCTCCGGAGGCAGAATGAGATGACTTGGATTGAGGGTCAGGTCAGGTCGCTACAGTCAGGTGATAAATCGATTATGTAAGAGACGAGTCTGGAAGCGGCTCTTCGGAGGGGGATGGGAAATATTGCATTTACGTGACTTGGCCGGTGGTTATGTTGACGCAGTAACTGCGTGTTGATTCAAATTTAATGTCCGATTGATGTATTTTTACGGCACGATAAATTGCAAGATTAGCTTCGGATGGAAGACCCGGTATTAGCAGGTGATAGAAGGTCAAATCAGGGCTGAATTTGTTCTGGTATTCAAAGAAATCTTCCAATGGTAATCGACTGGGTGGAAGGTAAAGTAATTTTGTGGAAGTATGAGCAAATTAAATTAAGGAACCATTTACGTTTGATTAAAATGGATTGACGGTCGTTTTGGAAAATAGAATCTGCAAAGCTGAATATATTTCAGGGATTAATAAAATTAATCATGCGGCTTAGGAGTTGCTCATTCTGTGGCTATCTACATATAAGCAATGGCGCCCACACTGAATCCAAAGTAGTGCCTTGCCATCCTTAATATGGATTCTAGCTCTGATGTCATAGATCTTTTTGTTGATCTCGCCTGTAGCTCTTTTGACCCGCACCTGCGATAGTGAGCGACACTCGATTTGGATGTCAGACAACTCTACACAGACCCTTTTGTGTGTTCCGTTGAACTTTTTTGTGTACCAACGGCTGGTTATACATTTGAAGCCTTGGATGGCAATGGCTAGTATTAGGCTTCGTAGAAGTACCGCGCTGACCATCGACAAGTACACACGCACAAGTGCACTGTGCTGTGAAATTCGCTCCTCGCATGGAGAAAAAAAAAAGACAGTGTAACCCCAATCAACATTCACAGTGCGGGCATCCCAACTTTCCTGCCCCTGGTCTTACTGTTGCTTGCACTCGGTAACTGCCGTTGCTGTATTATTGTACACTGTCATACAGCGCGTGCAGTGGCTGAGTGTATGTAACAACCGATGGATAGCGGGCTGTGGATATGAATTTTGTTGGTGTGTTGGTTCCTATTGTTGTAAGGGCATAACACCAACAACAATTTGATTCGGTAAAGCAACTCTGAATTTGTACTTCACATCTGCGCTTAGTAACGTCGGTGTTTGTGTTTTTTGTGTTTGTCTTTCTTTATAATGACTGGGGAATTCAGAGTGGATATTGCCAATATACGTGGGCTAAAAAGTAATCACTTTTCTGCGTACGTCCACGTCTGTAAATACATATAAACCAGCTGTTTTGGCACTTAGTGAAACACAGGTAGATCCCCGCCCACACCCATCAGATCACTCTGATCTGAAGTTACCTGGCTGCGAACTAACGCCATTATTCAATTACCCACTTTTGTTATATTTACAGAAGACTCAAACTGGACACCAACTCGACCTTTAACGAGTTTGATGCGCTGTCTGACTCCATACAAAGAATTGTATCCCTGTATCCTCATACTGAAATCTTTACGAGTATTACGGGCAATTTCAATATACACAATTCTGGTTGGCTTCGACATTCTGGACAGACACCCGAAGGACGGTGTGTTGAGATCTTCGCTGCGGAAAAAAACCTGAGCCACCTTGTAAATGAGCCCACGCGAATACCAGACATTGATAGTCATACCGCCAACACCCTGGACGTGTTTTTAACTTCTCAGCCTGCCAAGTACTGCATTGATGTGTTCTCCCCTCTAGGCTCGTCGGACCATTGTGTCATAACAACTAATACGAGAAAGCCAATTGGAGCGGCCTTAACAACTTCTTTAGGAATTTTAACTGGTCGCTATATTTCCTCGATAACGACGTGGATGCCGCTGCTGATATGATCACTAACACCATTCTCTTTGGAACGAGAAACTTTTCCCTCATCAAATGAAGAGTATCAAACCAAAAGAAAAGGCGTGGTATGACTCGAGCTGTAAAGAGGCTGTCAAGGTTAAAGAAATGTTTTTTTCGGTCCTTCAAGACCAACCCAAGAGCGGAAAACCGAAAAAAGTTTAAGCGAGCCAGGAATGACTGCAACGTCTTTCTTGCAGTCGTGTGAAATTCCAATACGACCAAAAACTGAGGCAATCTGCTTGCTGCACACTTTGCGGCCAGCTCAACACTCCCAGATTGTGCCATGTCTCCGCCTACACTTGAGTGCGTCGCATCTTCAATGGGACGAATACACTTTCGCACTCGTGTAGTAGCAAGAGTACTTAAAGATCTCAGCATGCATAAATCCGCTAGTCCAGACGGTATATCTCCCCTCCTTCTGAAGAGGTGTTCTTCCACGCTAGTAAAACAACTGCGTAACCTCTTTCATCAATCCTACTCTTTAGGACTCTTTCCGAGCAGATAGGAAACAGCATTTGTCCAGCCCGTCCTTAAAAAAAGGCGAATCTTCTTATCTCTCCTCCTACAGACCCATTGCACTTACGTCTCTTCTCTCCAACGTCACGGAGACGCTAATAAATCGTCATGGTTTCAAGTCTGATATTCACAAAATAAATGCTGGTGTGCCCCAGAGCTCCGATCTGTCTCCGACACTCTTTTTAATTTTCATTAATGATCTCTTGTCTGCCACTCCTAATCCAATATATTCCTTTGCTGATGACAGCACTCTTTGCTTTTCGTATTCGTTCCCGGACTCACGTCCCTGCTCTTCGGCTGTAGAACGGGAACGGCAGCGTGTGTTAAGCTCATTAAATTACGATATTAACTGCATAACTAATTTGGGAACTATCAACAGAGTAGAATTTAATGCTACCAAAACACAATGCTGTCTACTGTCGTCAAAGCGAAATTTAAACACCCAGCCATTATCCATGAATGGCACTTGCATCGTTGAAACCGAAAAACTTTCCATTCTTGGTATGTCTTGGTATGAAAAGTTACGTTGGAATGACCACATATTCGATGTCGTCAAAAATTCTGCCAAATGTCTTGGTTTCCACAAGCGATGTAAGAAATATTTCACCCCCTCTGATCTGGCCTCAATATATAAGACATTCATCCGCCCAAAACTGGAGTACAATGCCCACATCTGCTCAGGTGCTTCTTAAACATCTCTGCAGCTGCTAGATAGGATCCAAAACCATGCGATAAAACTCATAGGTGACACTAATATCACTCAAACAATGGACACCCTCGAACACCGACGTAAGGTCTCGTGTCTCACTCTGTTTTATCGCTATTTCCACCACCAGTGCTCCGCCCCGTCAAACCTTTAACCGTAACACTCGTCTCGCTATGAATGCTCATCAGTGTACCCTCAAGCCCACTTTCGGACGTACTTTAAAATATCGTGATTCGTTCTTAGCCGTACAACTCGCTTATGGAATGCCCAGCCTAGCTCCTTATTTCCAAAGTTCACCGGTACCTCTCTTTCTATCCTCCCTGACTTTCCTTCACCTGCGCTGTGTGCAAACATTTTAGGGGTACTTAAATCCCTTGAGCGCGCACAAATTATAAAAAAAAAAACCTACCTGTTGGAGGTACTAGGTCGCCAAGTAACAAAAAAGAGCCTCTGCAGCCGAACACCTCTCTGCTCTGCTAGTAAACCCTACTTCACGTCTCCTACGATGCCATCTGCGAATCTTGAGAAGTGAAGTGGACATATGGCAAGCTTCTTGCGCCACAAATCAATGTAACTGTCGGTAGAACGAAGAGAAAAATTTCAGACCTCCAAGTTCTTTTTTGAATTAAGACTGAGCCCAGTAGCATCACAATTACGGAATACTGGGCATCGGTTTTGAAATGCAGGTATTAAGGCTGATGCTTTAAGTATTCTGTTACCTAAGCAGGCAGTCGTGAAATCCTGCTGGAATGGCTTTTAGGCTGCAAGCATCCTCGTCCCGTTGAAACCTTGTCAGGCCTCACAGAACGCCCGATGTCTCGTCGCCATTAAGCTGGTGGTGTAGGTCAAGATGTAACATTCCTGCCTGTGTCAACCCTCGTATGGCCTCACTGCCATTGGATCATGAGGTTACTACACATCCGAATATTGATAACGACTTTCAGTCGAAGTTAAACATACAGAGTAATCCCCTTTCAGAGGGGTTCAAGGGTGCAGAGGCCACCCGGTGGGCAAACACAGACCCCGCAGAAAAATACGGGGGAAAGCGAGGCAGCACCGGAATACGCGCTACCGAAATGAATGTCAATGATGCACCAGCAGCCAACTGTCTTCCACAAACTGCGAGTGCACATTAGAACACGTATGCAAACAGTTCCTGGAAAAGGAGTAGTTCCTTCGTTAAAAGACAAAAATTATGCATAAACTGCTTAAGAACACGTCATCTCTCACTAAAGTGTGTGTCAAAAGGCAGGTGTCGAAAGTGTCATCCATCCATTCATCTGGAATCAACGGCAAACAATTTTAAGTGGCTCAGACTCCACGACTTAACTCGAAGACCAACCCGTTCAGCACACTCGAGGCCAAGCTTAGGCTACCGAGGGGGTCAGCACCGTTGCGGATAGTTGAACGGCCTACAGATATGTAGGCTAGCTGGGAATAACCAATAAGCAGTCCACGACCAAGAGCAGCAAAAATCGAGGATGTGATGGAAAAAACACAAGCACAGTGAAATTTTTGTGGCAGGGCGAGTAGATGCCGCCCACAAATACGCATTTTGTCCCCTTCGGCAAGGCGTTAAGCGACCCGTACCGAAGCCTGAATGGTGCTGGGGACATAAAATCCATACAGCATGGCTAACGGAGCCCTCCAGATACCTGGCGCCTTCTGGTTGTAACTTAGCATTACCAAATTACAGGGGTCTCTGATGTGGTGGACCTCCCTTCCCCCATACTCGTAGGATTCAACTATGAACTTTTTACAAACAAATAAAACAGGAAAAAAAGAACAAAACACAGGAGTCGCAAGAACATAAGAAAGTCCGTTCAGAAGAAGTAGTGTACTGATGCGGTCACCGCCGTTAAAAATAGCGGACGGAGCAATGCCAGAAGAGAGCATGGGCACACAGATGGCGTCTACACCACTGTAAAGTGAGCAACAATAAGAAGCGAGTAGCTTGATGAAACACCAACTAGCGGTTTGACGTCCGAAACCAGTGAAGAAAGAGAAACGCGTGAAGGCATAAAACATCACGGCCCTGGTGGAATTTATCAAAGGGAAAAATAATGTGCACCAAGTGCAATGCATCATACGCCGACATCGTCACAGAAAAAGGGGCCAACAAAGGTGAAACAAACCGCCCATAAGGGCCAAAAGGAGGAAAAGCAAACGAAGAAGACCATGGGCCTGAAGGCGAAACCTCTAGACATTGAGCCAGGCGTAGAAACTAAAAGACGTAAAGATAAGAAAGCGGAGTGAACAAAAGTGGTGGACAAAAGGTGAGGTAAGATACGCGTCAAGCCGGATGCATTTTTAATTAAGAAAATTAAAGGTGAAGACCAACCAGGAGTTAAATGGACTAGGCTCTGATGTAACTCGCATAAGGAATAAGACGGATAATAGAGAATTAACATACTGCTTGAGCTCAAGAAAGCATTGGATGAGAGAACCTCAGAGCGCCGAATAAAAATTGGACAAGTTCTCGGGGAAGTTGCGGAAGTAAGGTGCCTAACGCACGAGGTGTTTATTGAATGCAAAGATCTAGATGGGGCCAAAATAAAGGAAGAGATCTGCCAAGCCCTGTCCGAGCAGTGTAAGGAACTGCAAGCTATTCAGGCCTCAGCCATTAAATCCCTGAGGGCAACCTACGCAGGAACGCAAACAGCAGTCATCAGCCTCCCGATTAACGCTGCCAAAAATATTCTGGAGGTAGGAAGAATAAAAATCGGATGAACGGTATGCTGAATACGGGAAAAAGTTGTACCACTACGATGCTTCAGGTGCTTTAGCTTTGGGCATCTTGTAAAGGTGTGTAAAAGTACTGTGGACAGAAGCGAAAATTGCGTTAAGTGCGGGCAGAAAGGTGTCCAGAACTGCAACAATGACCCAAGATGCGTCCTTTGTAAAGAAGTAGCAATACCAAACACGCGGCAGGAAGTTCAGTATGCCCTGCATACCAAGAAGCTGCAAAGGCCACTAGAAGAATATGAAAGTGCTGTAACTTAACCTAAATCACTGCGGAGCTGCACAGGACCTTATGACACAAGCTGTTCGAGAGTTGAAGATTGATGTGGCCGCAGTAAGCGAGCAGTATAGGAACCTCGATGATAAAGTTCGGGCAGCGGACGCCTCAAAGAGAGCTGCAATTTGGACCTGCAGAGACTACGTATTTGAATACGTGCAACGAGCACACATTCACCAGAAACGGCGTAGGCTCCAGAGTTGATGTAAATTTTGTAACAAGTTCCCTAGTGAGAGGATCAAGATGGAAAGTCAGTAAGGACTACACCCACAGTGACCACCATGCCATCCTATTTGAAGTGCAAGCAAGGAGAGCAACCCAGAAGCGCCTTCTAAAGAAGGCACAAGCACACTTTTTCCTGATTTTTGGAGAATCCACAATAAACCCAGGAGCAGCAAACACGATGGCTGCGGAGGTTACTACTTAAAACAGTATCTAGGGCTTGCGAAGCATTTGTGGTATGGAAAACGTCAACAAACCGCTGGAACCAAGAGATAGTAAAGCTACGCAGCAAGTGCCATAGAGCTAGAAGACTATGCCAGCGATCCAGAGACTATGCCAGCGATCCAGAGATAAGCGTAGGGACCTTAAATTAGCCATTCGGAGAAGCAAAAACTACAGCTTTAAAGAACTGTGCGAGGAAGCAGATGTTAATCCCTGGGGTACCGCCTACAGGATGGTCTTGGCAAAACTAAAGGGCTCTAGGGCACCATCACCCTTTTGCTGATGCAAACAATAGTGTCGAGATTATTTCCACCGCAAGCACCAACAGAGCAGTTAGAACCACCGCAGGAAGTAGGTGAGATCCCACTAGTTACACAAGAGGAACTTCTGGATGTATGCAAACGATTTAGCAGTCATAAATCTCCTGGATTGGAAGACATACTAAATAAGGTCCTTAAACTAGCCGTCAAAATAAACACAGAAGCATTCGTGGAAATGTATAACAAGTGTTTAATAGAAGGGGTTTTTCCAAACCAATGGAAAAAGCAACGTCTTGTGCTGCTGCCCAAAGGGAATAAACCACCAGATGAGCCCTCGTCATACCGTCCCATATGCTTACTAGACACGATGGGTAAAATACTGGAGGGAATATTATGTAACCGACTGGAGGTGTCAATTGATGAAGCCGGAGGACACTCAAACCAGCAGTATGAACTTAGAAAGGCTCGCTCTACAGTAGGTAATTACTGCTATTCGGAAAGTAACTACAACCCTAGAAGAAGCCATTCAGGGCAGAAGATGGAGAGAAGGTATCAAAAAATACGGCGCCGTATTAACTTTGGAAGTGAAAAATGCGTTCAACTCTGCAAACTGAGGGCTTATGGTACACACCCTTAGGTCAATGATGGTGCCATGGTTTTTAATAAAAATTATGCTAAGTTACTTCGACAATCGGTTCCTACACTACGATACCGACGATGAAGTAAGGCAGTACCACATAACTGGCGGAGTTCCACAAGGCTCGGTACTAGGACCTCTCTTATGGAACATTACGTATGACAGGGTTCTAAGACTTGGAATCCCGATTGAGGCTAAAACCATAGGTTTTGCAGATGATATTGCAATCGTTGTGGCAGCGAAACACCTGGAAGAAATAGAAGGCATTGGCAATGAATGTATTCGAAAAGTTAAACGGTGGTTGGCAACAGTTGGTTTAGAGCTGGCAGAACATAAAACGGAAGCAGTTCTGGTACCCAGTCGCAAGGAAAGAGAAACAATCACCATCAGGGTGGGAGATCACGATATAGCATCGAAACCGGCTATCAGATACAAGGAACACCTTGAAAGAACGTGCGACAAAGCTGCAAAGGTGAGCGCTGCCTTATCCAGAATAATGACGAACATAGGAGGACCCAGACAACAAATGAGACTAGTTCTGTCAAGGGTATGCTACCAGCAGATATACTGGCTATTGAGCTACAAAAGACTTACGATGCCAAAATTCGGGAACCCGGATATACAGCTGGGAGAAAAGCAGCGCAGCACAAGTGCGTGGCAAGAGAGATGGAAACAGCCTACAAAGGGGAGATGGACCTACCGACTTATACCCGATATTTGTAAATGGGTAGAACGTAATTACGAAGAAGTAGATTTTTACTTAAGTCAGCAACTAACTGGACATGGCTGCCGATGTTTATCGGCCAGGCAAAATGCACAGCACGTATTTTTCCAGTGCTCACACTTCAGAACAGAGCGCAGAGAACTAGAGGACAAAATTGGAGAGATACTCGTACTAACTCCAGAAAACATCGTAAACCATATGCTAACAGCAAGTACAACATGGGATGCGGTGAAACAGGCTGCGGCAAAAATAATGAAGGAACTTCGGCGGTTGGAAAGAGTCAGAGAGAGCACTAGGCATCTCTAATACAACAAAGAACAGTAAATACTGTACACAATGTCGAACCAGCAAACGGAGAAAGAAGGACATAAAGTGCTTAGCAGCCCCGCGAAGTAGTACTTAACGGCAGCTCCGCTCGGAGAGTGGTAGAGGAGTGCAGGGTGTGGGTTAGTACGTAGGCGCACCCCCGAAATCGAGTACTTGGGGTTTGCGAATCGTGCATGTTGATAGCCCGGGCTATTAGTATCTTCTGAAGATTGCCACATCCTTGGACGCAACCAAAAATCAAAAAAAACAAAAACCCTTCAGCACAAGCAGTTGATGGGATCAGTTCTTGTAACTGCACAACCGAAAAGAATGTACTGCTTACAACTGCACTAATCAATGTGGTTAAAATGAACAACGACCAATGCATCAATAGACCAAGGCTCGCAGGCATCCTTTATCACAGAAAACACGGTAAAGAAATTTCAACGATTGTACAAACAACCAAAGTACTCGTAGATGCAACGGTGTCAGGATTTGTCAATCAAGCACAAGGTGAAGATTATCCTTAAGACCAACCGCAATATCTACATAACAGCTTATGTAGGTACCAAAAAAATGTGACCAAAACTCTAACAAGATAACGCCAAATTTGTGGGGACCATACACCACCTCATTTCTCAGATCTGGTCAGAAGAGTATATGCCCGATGAATGGAATCTCAGCTCTATATGGCCTGTAGTTAGAGCAGTAGATACCAAACTACAGAGATACGAATCTCCTCAACATCGAATACTAGATTTTATCTGGAATATTGTGTGAACGTCTGAAACCCTTCGTCAACAACCTGATTTGCCCTTATCAGGGCGGTTTCAGACCAGGAATGTCCACAACTGACCAAATCTTCACACTCTGGCAGATCCTGGAAAAAAACTCAAAAAGCCCAAATCCATACCAAGACTCTGTATAGAGCTGTATAGAGCCACGTCTAAATGGGTTTAGCAGTAAAATCCCGAAAAACTAAGGAGACGCTATATAAGACCTTAATCAGCTCAGTCCAACTTTATGGCACTGAAGCATGGACCCTATCGAAAGCGGATGAAGATATCCTCAGTCGTTTTGAGAGGAAAATCCATCGAAAAATATTCGGTACCGTTTGCGTTAACGGTCTTTGGATGAGAAGACTCAACAACGAACATCACGAGCTATAGAGCGACATCGACCTAGTCCGAAACCTGCATATCAGTCGAATGAGATAGCTATGACATGTAGAACGAATAGACACCAATGATCCGGCCCACTGAGTCTTCAAATCTAAACCGAAGAGACAACGCAGCAGAGGAAGACCTCACTTTGGTTGACTCCCACAAGTAGAGAGGGAGCTCAACCGACTTGGAGTGCTCAAACGGATGCAGTTGGCCCAGGTTCACCCCGAACTGTAGCGCCACCTAAGTAAGTATTAAGTAAGCAAGCAGCTATTGAGGACTTGGAAGCTAATTTTGTGACTGTTGTTCAAGATGTATCATACATTTCGGGTTTCTCGAAAAGGTGGTTCAAAATTAGACTGAGAGAATGAAGCGCTTCATGAAAAAAAAAATATCCTTTACGTACGCTGTTTCATCATTTATTGGCGTCAAAAGCTGCAAAGATTCTACCAACTCCAAAAACAATCTTCAGCGATAGTCTGCCCCTGGTCTACATATCGACCCGGCGAAGAGGCACAGTAGCTACTCGTATTATGCCGAAAATAGTTACAAACGAACTAATCACTCAGAAAGAGCTTCATACTTCAGAGAAGCGCTGAGCTTTCCATGCAAAAAACTCCTTTTTGTACGGATCCTTTGCCGAAAATGCCACATGCCCACCAATGTGGGAGATTCTGTGAATCTGAGCTTCAAAATGTGGATAAAATTGTAAGCGCCCTCGATAAGAAGGAGTATGCTTTGGTCATTTATACGGCATGTACTCGTAACTCGGCCAAACAGCATGGCAAAGATGATTCATTGGCCGACTTTCTGCTTAACGTTGTCAACAGAATTAACGTCCTCACTCAGGTACATATTGATTGCTACTTTAAACATTTAAGAAAATTTCGTCATTACAAAAAATTTTTCAACACTTTACTTCAAGTTGAATAAGTGAATAAAATTGAAAGAACAGAAAAGAAAATAAAAAAAGAAGAAATATTTAATCGTTGGTTTCTTCGTATGTAGGGCTGAATAAGCTGGACTTGTGGGGCTATATCCAGTAGATTGTACCGTTGGTGAGTACATAGGACTCGATTCTGCCCCAAAGAACATACCACTGCCTCCAATTAAATTTGTTCCCAAAGTGCTTGGAATTTCTATACCAAATCGACATTTCTCCGCATCAAGGAGCAAGTCAAAGCAACCAGTTCCCAATTTTGGCAGCTGTCCCATAATAATATTTTCAGATACGCATTCGAATTCGTAGAACAAGTTTGTCAGCATTGTCGTCGTTGAAAATGCAATTCAAATCATACCCAAAGCCTGCATTGATCTTCTCTGCAATCTGTTCATGGTCAGTTTTTTATCTGTCATACGTTTACGTAGTAGCCATGGAGAGATTCGCGTTGGATCAAAGTCTGGCATTTCGTAATAAACATTGACGAATTCTTGATCCTCCGAAATTACTGTGCGTTGTGGATCAGGATAGTAGTAAATCGCAGTATTTGCAGTGACTTTTCGAAGTGTTGTATGTTCCAAACGGCATAGCACGTTCTGTTAAGAATACAGATAGTGATGGAGCTTTAGGTCGTTTAGAAATATTGATGATTTTATTTAGACGTGGTACTCCCAATGTTACTCGTACATATATGAAGCTGCTCCCCTAAAACCGACTGCGATTGTGTTAAAATATTTCGTTGCTTGTCTTTGCATACTTTATTTCAGCAATAGCGTTTCTCTTTATATATTTCTTCCTGAGGACATAATGTGATATTTAGAACAATGCTTCGCTCCGCAGGAAGGTCTACCATGAATCCGTTAAAGAGGTATCGTACTGTCGTGCTTGTAAATTTAGCAAGTCATAACGATTGGATGAGTACAGTGTCTAGCTGCTACAACTGTACACAATTGGTGTTCAATGGAATATGCCTAGAATAGCCCAGAAAAGGAGGCATAAATTTACTAAATACGAGTATAGCCACCTCTGTCAACACGCTCAAGTCATTGAATCAAGCACGCTGTTTTCTCGGGCTCAACATTCGTAAGGGGACCTGGCAGTCTACCGTCAACTAGATTGGTCACATTGCAATCGACGTATTCTGGCATATCTGAAAGTTACGAGGGGCCAGGATTGTTTCGGACCGCAAACTTGTTTCTGTCGAAGGTATAAATGTGGATATCACTATCGCTGCTAAGATGAGGGAACACTGTGAGGAAGTTCAACGGCCTGAAGCTGCAATCGCAAGAAAAACTAGGCCGTTTGCCCATAAAGTGTACCATCCTCCTGTACCTCAGAATTCTTGATTTGGCAAATGCCAGATGGAGCAAGAAGAAAACACTAAGACTTGTACTGCAAAGGAAGCCTAGAGCAGTCTCTGAACTTTGCAAGCAAAAATGAAAGGACAAGCACTGACTTCTCAAAAGGAACATAAAAAGCAAATTGAGAGATATTAAAGCGTTAAATCATTCGAACATTTTACCAGAAGGAAAAAACAATACGCCATAGCAACAAAATACGAACGAAAACCTGCAAGAATGAACAGTGGTAGGCTCGCAGTCAGTAATAAAGATATGGAAGAACCATTCACCATTCGACCTGGATAATGTTGAGCAAAAATTTTACCCTCTGACTTCGATGAAGTAGGAAAAGGCTTATCGAAACCTAAGTCAAACAAGCCTGCCGGTACTGAAGGCCAAAGTGCTGAGGTATTCAAGGTGACGGGAGATGATTTTATGAGAAGCATGCACCCTAGATGTCCGCTCTTACTTTTGAGGCATAAGTTTCTCCTATTCTCTGTAATCGCGTAAGACCTGCTGACTGGTTTTTATCAGTGTGTTTTCCGGCCGGGATTTGTTGTCGATTTTAAGCCCGCATATGATAGCGTATATAAAAATTATACGAAACCATGACCGGTTTTGGGATCCCTGCTTAACACATTGGCTGCCAAGGCAAATTTGAGAAAATTTCATGGGGTGCCAACACAAAAAATTTCATTAATTGTACTTTTGATCAAATAAAACTACAAAAGATCGACATAAAATACATTTGCGATGTATCCTGGACTTCCAGGACGAATTTAGTCCTGGCTATTAAAAATGATAGCCATAGCACCTCATGAAAAGATAGTGCAAAATTTTTCACTATCATAATTGATAGCCATACTTTCTGTTTTTATTTTTATTTATTTTATAATTTATAATTTATAATTTGCTTGTCTCGATAATTTTTTTTTTTTTGGGGTTGGTGGAGTAAGTGTAATTATTACAAGATCGATAAGATCGATTCTGTGTCCTATTTATACATTACTTTTATAACGTTTAGGTACTTCTAGAAATATCTAATAATAATGAGCGGAAGGAGGCCTACAGTTGAATAAATTGAAGAAATGACGACTGGTTTGGAAAGTGACTTCGATTCAGATGACTCTTGTGCAGATCCAGCATGGTTTCCAGAAGAATCGAATTATGACGATGGTAGCGATGATGATTCCGAGGGGGATAACGTATCACATCTCTTAGAAGCTATAGCGATTGAGGAAGAACGAGATGACCTAAATGCACTTCTTGATGATAATGAGGAGGAAAATATTTCCACAGGAAACTCTCCTAACTGGTCGGAGTATAGGGAAAGACACAGACATTTTGAATTTGTGGGCAGATTTGGTTTGCAGGTACAAATTTCGCCTGAGAGTACGCCTCTTGATATTTATTCCAAACTATATACGAGTAGTTGACGTAGAAGTGTTGGAGATGATATCAAAACAAACCAATCGATATGCGGAACAAAACATAAGTATTCGCTCAAAATCAAGATACAGCCTACTGAATGTAATGTATTGAAACAAAGCCAGAAGAAATAAAAAAATTTCTTGGATTGATTATGTATATGGGACTTGTTCCCCTTGGTCGCATTAAAAATTATTGGGAGACGGGTGGGATCTATGATTTCAAAATTCCACGTGCAATTATGCCCCGGAACAGGTTTAAATCTTTGCTCTCATATTTGCACTTTAGCAACAACGAGACAACAAATAAGTCCGACCGATTGAGGAAAATCAATTTTCAGAAGACATTTTACCCCCCAGAAGACTTTGTTATCGACGAAACTCTCGTGCCATGGAGAGGCCGACTTATTTTCCGACAATATATCCCAAATAAGACGCATCGTTATGGAGTCAAACTTTTTAAGCTTCGCTCAACAGATGGTTATACTTGGGCTATGAAAATATATGCTGGAAAGTCAGAAACAAGGGAACGCGAGGTTGGACTTGCTGGAAACGTTTGCATGGAGCTTTCAAAAGACCTACTCAATGAAGGTAGATGCTTACAAGGCAAACAAAAAAAATATACCAAAAGATGTCCTCCTCGCTAAATTGGCCAGAGAGAAATTATATCTTCCCAAGATGAAAATGGAATTATAATTTTTAAATGGAAAGACAGATGTAAGAATGCTGCCTACTAAACATGCCCCTGAAATGCAACCCGTAAGACGTCGAAATCCATCCGTAAATTTAGCAGAAAATCAACCGTCGACAAGTGCGAATCCACCCACTGTTTCAAAGCCAAATAATAAACGTGCAGCTTCCTTCAAACCCGCAGGGATTGACTTGTCTGATCAGATGGGTTCGTATGCCACTACGCTAAGGAAAGCTATCAAGTGGTATCGAAAACTAGGCATAGAATTTTTTTTCGGGAATAGCAGTTGTTAACGCATGGGTGTTATACAAACATTTAACAAAATCGAAAATTTATATTCGGAAATTCAGGGAAATTTTGGCTGCTCAACTGCTTGAAATATCCACAGCCCCCGTTCTTAGAATTGAAACACCCCGTTCAGCAACGCACCATCTCATAGAGCGTGTATCTTAAGCCATAGGGGCGACTTTCCAGGAAATATACAAGGCCACTGATACCATTGGCCCTAATTATGACCTGGACAATCGCGTCTTGGTGCATGACTTCTTCATTCGAAATGAACAAGAGAACTGGCGATCCGAGGGCTCTGGTTTCACCCGGTTCAGTGAAGAAAATATGGCAAATAATGTCATCACCAGAGAGGGTGACCTACCCCCGTTCATTTCGAGGGAAGAGCTCCATGAGATCTTCGACACAATCAGGGCTAAGAAATCAGTGGGGACCGATGGTATTCCGAACATCGTGCTTCGACATCTTCGTCTAGAAGCGGTGGACATTTACACCACCCTGTTTAATAATGCAATGAATAATGCACATTATTCAGCGCATTGGAAAACGGCGGTGGTGCAACCTATCCCCAAAAAGGGAAAGGATATATCCAATCCGGCGAATCTCCGGTCGATAAGTCTCCTTCCGAATATCAGTAAGGTTTTCGAGAAGGTGATCAATAGAGCTCTGTCTAGGTGGGTTGAGGACAAACATATAGTTCCGGATAATCAATTCGGTTTTAAGGCGGGACATGATATCTCACATGCCGCGTCTAAACTGGTGTCCGATATCCAATGGAATAAAGGCAAAAACCAATGCACTGGTGCCTGCCTTGTTGACTTGGAGAAGGCCTTCGACACTGTATGGTTGGAGGGTCTTTTCTATAAGCTGACTAGGCTGGGGATCAGTAAACCACTCTTGTACATTCTTTTTAATATGCTAACCAACAGACAGTTCATCGTGAAAAATGGCGATGTGACTTCTGTTGGAATATTTCAAATTAAAAATGGTCTTCAGCAGGGCGCGGTCAATTCGCCGATCCTATTCAACAATTATACAAGCGACTTGATAGGTTCGCTTCCCCATACTATTGCGTACGCAGACGATTTGATAGCGTACAGAACAGGTCCAAAAATCGAGATCATTAATACTCTCTTGCAGCGTGACTTCGATAAGATAAGACGATTTTGCGATGACTGGAAGTTGAAAATCAACTTTCAGAAGTCTGAAACCATTCTCTTTAGGACGCCGTTGTCTAGAGCCTCTAGGGATACCAGAAAAAATTGGCGAAAGTTCTCGATCTTTGGACAACACGGACAGCCTCTTGCCTGTCGAAATGTAGTCAGATACCTTGGGATCTGGCTAGATCAGTTTCTGTATTTTGACAAAAATGTAGATGCTGCTCTGGCCAGAGCTAAAGGCGCTTTTGCTCTTACAAAGAGACTGTTTTATAGCAGTCAACTCGATGCGGGGGTAAAGGTAATCTGCTACATGGCCCTTATCAGGCCCATGCTGGTATTTGGTTGTCCCGTGTGGTTCAATGTGCGAGCAAGTTTATTGGAAAAGATTCGGGTGTTTGAGAGGGCTTGCCTTAGGGCTTGCCTTCGCTTGTACAGAACACCAGAGTCGGAGTACAAAAAATTTTATCGTAATGAGGTCCTTTACAACAAGGCGAACCTAATACGAGTGGACAACTTCGTAATTAAGCTGACTCGAAGGCACATTGCAAGAGCAATGACCTCGACGAATAACCTGATATCTGGGGCTTACTACACCAAGTACCTTTACCACGAGAGTGTGCGCTCTGACGGCTTCGTTCCACCGGAAGCATTCCTCTACCTAGATCAGATAGGGTTGATCCAGGATAGATCAGCGGTCCCGTTAATCTACCATGTCGCTCGGAAAGCTGGGGACAGGCGACTCAACTACAACAGAGACGTCGCACACGGCAGTGTGGATCGTCTCAGGTTCAGTAAGGCGGTGGGGAATCGCGATAAGAGGGATGTCGTTCGGCAGCACCAGCATTTCTGGTGGTTGAATGATGGAGAAGATTTTTCGTCGTCGTTTCCGTTAATTACGGACCAGCCTCACTAATGAGGTAGAGCTGACCAATCTATTTGCTCTGTGAATAGCGATGGCCAGCTTGCATAGGTTTAAGTTAGCATCTAAGAAATACGTGTATATATTAGTATATATATAGGTATATACTAGTATATGTATGTCATTGTGTATAATGTCTATATGTATGTATGTATGTATTGTGTACGTAGGTTAAGTAGACTAAGGTTTATTTTAAGTTAGATATTAAGTTTTTATAAAAAATAAAAAATTATGTCCATATGCTAAGTTTTTTTGTTAAATTCTTTTCTTAGCCTTAAGCATAGAAAATAAGTATATTCCTAAACAAAATGTAAACAAAGTCGAAAGACATAGATATAAGAATTTAGTGTAGCTTAGAGTGCCTGTGTGGGGCCAGTAAGTTAGTATAAGTTTGTTAAGTAATTTTAAGCTAGCATTTAAGCATTTTTTGTTAGTATGTAAGAGTTAATGATCTAGAAAATAAAATGCATTTAAAACTGAAGAGCGTGTATCTTCTGATGGAAAAAAAATTAGAAGAAAATGTATTGTTTGCTACAAAAACATAACAAAATCCAAAGGACGTGAAGCAGCCCGCAAAGAAGCTAAGCAGATATCCACGTACTGTGATAGTTGTCCTGATCAGCCTCAAATGTGTCGGGTTTGCTTCAATACAAAGCATTAAAACCAAAATTTGTTGCTTTTATGAATTATACTTTTAGTTGAAGCTAAAGTGAAATAATTTTTTTTTTTTCTTTATAAGAATTGAAATCAATTGTCTTTTTATTTTTCTTTTTTCTTCAATACTTTATATTATATGTACATTGTACATATACATGTATCAAAAGAATTGTTTCTTGTTTTTATGAAATATAGTTTTAGTTCGAGCTAGGCTTCTTAAATTTTGTAAAATTGTTTATTTATAACTCTATTTGAAATAAAGTTTATGAAATGAGTTATATTATAACATTATATATAGTTTTTCTTTCAAAGTTATAACTATCTAACAATGGTCTAACAATTTTGGTCATAATTCAGTAAGTTTTCCTTACTTGCTCAAACCAAAAACGTTTATATTATTGTAAGGTGCCAAGCAACCTTGCCCCATATCGAATTTGTACGTAATGGCTATCATTTCTGAAAGCCAGAGCCTTAAATGAAATTATAGGCGGCTATCATATTTGATAGCCATGGCACCCTGGGAAACATCACTGGCAGCCAATGTGTTAACTTGTGCGGATCTGTAGGACAACCATATAGAAAGTTCATTGCTCTGTGGGGATCAGCAATGACTTCACCGAGATCTTTGATGTCAATATAGGCTTCCAATAGGGCGATTCCCTATCACGCAATTTCTGCAGCATCGTTCGTTGAACACAACTTGCAAACCAACACCAAAGATGCAATCTTTCAAAAGTCTATACAACTACTTGCCTTTGCGGATGAAATCCATATTATCGGCGGAACCCAGCGAAGCATTTGCAAGGATTGAAACAGAAGCGGAAAATATAGGTAAACTGGCAGTAAACTAGGGAAAGTAAAGTTCATGCAGCCATCGAGAAAGGACACACAACATCAACGACTCGGACCAAATGTCAGGACAAACAGGTATAACATCGAGGTTATCAATGACTTTGGCTACTCAGTTTAGAGATCATTCAAAAAGTAACTCTTGCCAATCGCTGTTTCTCGTCCTCAGAAAGCAATTGAGTTGAAGAGCCCTCTCTCGGACCGCGAAAATAACAGAGGCATGGACTTCATCAAAAAAGGATGTTTCGAAAGAAAAGTTATTCGAGTGGTCTACAGTAAGTTAGATTGAAGCCATAGTTACAGCACTAACCATTGCCAGTTATATCGTTTATAGCGATTAACTTCCAGTTCTAAAACCGCGTGATACTCAAGATACTCAAGGAAATGTGCCATTTGCAAAATTGATCTCCTGCTAACCCCCCAAATAATACTGCATAAACCCTTTATCTGTTACAGATGAATAAATTTGCACACCATTAGCAAAGTATTACTATTTGTAACTGATATTCGTAAGCTAATAGTATGGCAATCACTAACCTTCCTCAAGGTGGTTCTTTCCCCTCACAACATTTATCCCAGGACTTCCGTCCCCATTTCTATAAGAAAAACTATTAATCAAACAGGCACGATTGAAGTTTACCGTATTTCAACTGGATTGCAGGTACCTTGTTCACAAGAAGGATTAAATTCCACAGAAAGAGTGTCAAGGTAATTAATAACTCCCTAATGGATGTCATAAGAAACAAATTATGTCGTAGTTTTATGCCATTAGCTGTAGATGCAAATTGGAATTAAAATCTTAAATTCAATAAAAGAGTTTATATAATTGCCATCAGCCGGATGAGGGCTCCTGGGGCTCCCTAAGTAAGACGTCGGACAGGATAATCAAATTATCGCTAATTTCCAAGAATTACAAACTTGAAACGTAGTGTAAAAGCTGCTTAAGTAAACTTTCTAATTAATTTGCATCTAAATAGAGCAGCACGGTGTAATCCATTAGATCCAAACAATATACTCAATTAGTAGCTAAGAGGTTGTTCGTATTCCCTTTTACAGATAATAGCGGTTTGATTCTTGATTTCGTTTGTTTTTGATGAGTTGCTAATGGACTTGAATTTTGAAGAAAATTGTTCACGTTCATGTGTTTTAGTTCTGAAAATTAGTTTTTCGTGTATCTACTCGTGGATGGCTTATTAATAATAACACAAGTAGCATTACAACCAGATCCAACGGGTGCAATGGAAATGATCATAAGAAGCATACCACCTGATTTGTCCCTTAAAAGGGCAGAACTTCTCTATTGTGACGCTTGATGGGTGTATTAACATATTTTGGGATATCGTAATCCAAACTCGATGTGGTGACCCAAATTTTTGCTAAGGAACATTACAGGAATATACCGATGATACTCTTATTCCAGGATTTGGAAAACATTGAAGGACCACAATGGGTTTCTTAAGAATAGGGCAAAATTCTTAGACAAACCCAAATTTCCTAGGAACTCTTAGAAATCAAGCTTTTTTAACAGCTCTTCTGTGTCTGATTCCATCTGAAGTCCCTCAAGGAGGACATCTCGGTCCTTTGATTTCACTTTGATGGTGAGTGACCTACATTTTCTACATATCTATATCTATGCAGACAACTGATCTCATCCATGCGCGACATCCGGCCATTGTATCGCTCTAGGACGGATCTAAATAATAGTGGCGCAAAGATTGCAACACCCTAAAAATGTTGTTATCCCTATAGAGCTGCTTCAACGTACTTGAATACCAGGTCTATAGGGATCTCCAATACTGAGTAAGGGTATTGGAGAAGAGTTAGTGGAGGATGAGCCCTTAATAAGGGCCAACGGCAGCACTCACATCCTCGAAGTGAGTTACTGGCTACGGAATTTGGTCCGGCTTCTTTTGTCCTAGGGGTCCCAAAAAGGCCTGGCCCTGTTGAGCGTGGGGATAACTCCCCAACCACATAAAAAAGTAATTGTTACGAAACGACCAATAGCCTCGGATAAGGACGGATTCACTGTTGACGACTCACGACAAACGAACAAAGGACAAAGACTTTCGGATCTGCACGTGGAATGTTCGGAGCTTAAACAGGCCGCGTACAGCCGAACAACTAGCGGAGGCTGCAAAGTAGACATCACAGCCATCCAGGAAGTGCAGTGGGATGGGCCGCACAAAAGAAAGATGGAAAACTGTGATATTTACTACGGTGATTGCTATAGGGAATGTAAGCAGCGTCTATTTGGATGCGGATTTATTGCAAGCGGCAGACTTAGGCAAGAAATCTTGAACTCTTGACACGTACGTGAACGCCTTATAACAATCCGTTTCAAAGGCAAATTCGCTAACATCAGCCTTACAAGCGCTCACACTACCAACAAAGGAAAAGGACGACGTTACCAAAGAAAGTTTCTACGAGCTCCTCGACATAACTTACGAGCAATGTCCGACGTATGACGTTAAAATCGTCCTAGGCGACTTTAACGCCAAAATTGGAAAAAAGAACATCTTTGGTAGCGCAATCGGAAGACGAAGCCACGCCTGGAAACTGGCTTAGGCTAATCGATTTCGCTGCAGGACGTAAGGTTATTACAGCAATCACACGGTTTCGTCACCTCAATATTCACAACGGAACATGGCAGACACCAGGTCAGCAAACTGTCAACCAGATTGATCGTGTTGCGATCAACTTAAGGCACTCCTCAACTACTTTAGATGTCCGAACATTCCGAGCGGCCAACATAGACTCGAACCAGTACCTATTTGCAGCCAAGGTATGTCCACGGATATCTCAGACGCCAGACGGATATCTCAGACGCAACAACGGGGAAATACTATGAGAAGATCTAACGTTAAACGGTTGCAATCGCAACAAGCCGACAGAACCTTTGCCAATCGCGTATCCACCAAGTGCTGAAGACGTGTTAGGTTGCACCGTGCCGGCAAGCACATGCAGCGACACAACCACATGCCTACAAAGCGGCGCTGAACAAAAGGACGAGAGCGGCCTCTCCGGAGAAAAAAGATAGAGCATAAGAAAAGCGCGATTGAGGAAATCGAGAGGTGCTACTCCAGGAACGTGTTAGGGTAATAAGACCCGAACGGAAACCTGTAGAGATGAACAAGCAAACCTTTGTAGTAGAGTCACAGTCGGTGCTGGGGATATGGAAAAACCATTTCTGCAGACTGCTTAACGGCGAAGACGACATAAAATCCGCTGTCAGGCAGAGCGAACCATTCAATACTGACAATGCGAGTCAAGAATCCCGTCCACCTGACCAAAATGAAGTGGGGATGGGATCGGACGGCCCACATTCAACTATTTAAGACAGCAGGAGATGACTTGGTACAAAGCGTACACCAACTTATTTCCAAGATTTGGTCGGATGAATGTATGCCTGATGAGGGCCCCCGCCCAATTACCAAGGCTTCGTCCATCAATGACGTTGTCTAATAAAAAGCAGGGGCAGAGCATATTACTGATCTTATCGTAAACATCTTCAGATGACGCAGATGACGCCACCGAAGGTGGCTACGATTTGACCAGTTACAAGTTGCCGGTCAAAGGTCTTGTTGGTGGCAAGACCACTGGTAGTCCCTACCAGGACTTAAATAACGGTACCATGGGAGTCAGGAGCAACCCGGATTTCGGTCCGGGCCTGACTTGTTGAGGTAGGCCGCCTTATGGGAACACCATGGTTTCTGTGTTCTAAACCCAAATCGCGGGAAGGGTCGTCCTGTTGGTTTGACCCATTGTAGAGTACCAAATAAGTACTGGGTGCTGTGACCCTAAGCGCAGCAAGAGGTTTTAGATCCGCCTCGACCCATACCAAGGGTGGAAATTGGAAATTGTGCCTCCTACACAAGTTCTGCTTTGGTATTATACTATTAATGTAGGTTAGTGATGGCAAGGCGTATCGTTGCTCCCATGGACGTATGGGCATCCTGTAAACATAAGTCTACACGACAGGTGGCTTACGTTAAAAACCAGAGACTATATGCCTGATGAATGGAACCTCAGCATCGTTTGCCCGGTTCATAAGAAAGGAGACCCTTTAAACTGCGCCAACTATAGAGGTATCAGTCTCCTAAGCATCGCATATAAGATCTTGTCTGCCGTATTATGCGAACGACTGAAACCATTTGTCAACGATCTGATTGGACCCTATCAGTGCAGTTTTAGGCCCGGTAAGTCCACAATTGACCAAGTATTCACACTACGGTAAATCCTGGAGAAAACCCAAGAATTTCAGATCGATATGACAGCACCTATAGAGGCAAACTATACAGAGCCATGTCTAGTTTTGGAATCCTTGCCAAACTCGTCCGCTTATGCAGAATGACGATGGAGAAAGCTCGCTGCTGCATCAAGGTCAGTAACGATCTAACCAAGACCTTTGATGTCAAAAAAAGGATTTAGGCAAGGCGACGCGATGTTATGTGACCTCTTTAACATCATACTTGAAAGAATTGTGCAAAACTCACAAGCCAACACACGAGGTCTGTTCCATTGCTTGCATGCGCCGACGATATTGACATAATCGGAAGCAGCAAAGATGGGTTTAACTGTCAGTGAGTATATGCGTATATGCTGTCAACAAAAAAGGAAACCCAAACCGATGTCTCGGACAGAATGTCACCTTCGACAGATATCACATTGAGGTAGTTAAGGACTTTGTCTTCGTAGGCTTCACCATCAATTCAGCGCTGAGATCAAACGAATAACAAATCTTCTCAATCGCTGCCTACTTGGGTTAAGAAGGCAATTGACTGGTAAAGCCCTCTCTTGAACAACAAAAGTTACCATAATAAGACTTTAATAATCCCAGTCCTGCTCTATGGCGCAGAGGCATGCACTTTATCAAAAATGGATGAGGGTGCTCTTGGCTGCTTTGAGATGAAAATTCTTCGGGTGAGGTACAAGGATGAACTTTACGGACTGTACAATGACATCGACTTCGCCAGAAGATTGAAGGTTCAACGATTGAGATGAACAATCTCAACAATTGAGGAAGGCCAGGTCCACCTTACGTAAGCAACTAATGATGCTGATAAGCAACCTCCTCCTCACTATATTGAAACAGAACCTACAGCCTCAGATCCTTGAGCTTTGATCTCCTTACCTGGAATGGATGGCAATGACTCCAATCTTTGAGGTGATAACCAAGTCAACGGTCTCGACGAATCAATAAGAGTTGCTTTACGATCAATCGATGAAGATAAGTTTTTGGGCACATTTTCAGAATCGGAGGGCTCACACAACACCGTCCTGAAAACTTCTCTGATACATTGTAGCACTGATGCAACATTTTCTCTAGATTAAACTCCATCACTCCAAAAAGGCCTCGGCCACACTCATTCTGTTCTGTCCAAAGACGCCATGGATTGTAGAAGGCGTGGTTCGTGGACTTGGAACACCTAACTACGTTCGACTCTATACAAAAAACAGAGGTAAGAGCAGAACTTTTATATTAGTGCCTTACCATACTCTTACTCTTACTTAGCGATACCGACATAACCCTTGCTAGACTGGAGACTGACAAATGTACTTCCTGGCTGTCATCGGCACATCTTTGAAACGGCTATATGGGCCCTCTCCCTGGTGACAATTTAGAAAGGGTGGTCTTGGAAGCCGGGAGGCTTCCACATCACACGGTATGTGGAAGTACCAACATTAACGATAGAAATGGTTCCCTTTTTGAGTACATTATAACTACTAACCTCATTGTTGGCCACATTGGCAATAAGCCTACCTTTCTAACTAAAAACCGACAAAAAGTGCTAGATATCACTCTTGTCGCCGAAAATATCACTCAAATGATAACGAACTGGATGGTTTCGAATAACCACACTTTTTCAGAGAACAAATACATCCATTTCAGTCTGAATTATGTCCCTCCCCAACAACTATGATAACATTCCGGAATTATCGGAAAACTGATTGCCCAAAATGCAGCGGAACACTTTTCAAACTACTCTCCTCGGAACTCTTATCTTTACCATATAACACCAATAAGCTCGGCAATGAGGCGATGGCTGCCTCCTGCCCTCTTATTTAACCTAGAGCCAAGAAAAAGCCACACTGGTGGATATCAGCACTGGGACCGCTTAGAAAAGCTTGCAGGAAACATTTGAACGATAGACTGGGACTCATATAAGGAATCCCTCAAAATAGTGGAGCCCAGCTATTTGAAAAAAACCGATGGCTCATGGATGACCTCAAATGATGAATCACTCAACCAGCTACTGGACCCTCACTTTCCATGGAGCACCTAATTCACGGCCAGTAACAACCTTAGCAGGAGTACTTCAATCGCGACTAAAATTCACGGTCTGATTAAAAGAAACAAGCTGCTCTGGACGCTGCATAGCTTTGAGCCCTACAAGTCTGCTGGGCTGGACGGTATAATACCTTCCGACCTACAAAGATCTTCAGATATCATCCTGACAACGCTAGAGAATGTCATGAGTAGCTGCGTAGAAATGATCCACATCCCCTTGTTAAAAGACCGCAGACCTATAAGTCTATCATCTTTCCTTCTGGGAACTCTAGAACGACTGATTGATATCCTTATTCGACCTAGAATTGATCTACGACTTTTGTCTACGCCTCAAGATGCCTACTGTAAAGGAGAGTCAGTAGAAATGACTATACACACTTTGGCTAGCCGCAGTCTCTATATTATAGACAACGTTCCTGGACATAGAAGATGCCCTTAACAACGTCAAGCAAATGCACTGTCAACTTTTAGATGACTCATTTGAGTATTTGGCCAGTCTTATGCTTCTGATGCTAAAAGATGTATCAGCAGAGTTACTCATATGCCACAATGCGATGTCCTTTCACCCTCACCCGAGAACTTAGTGATCAATGAGCTGCTGATATTCCTGCAAGTGAATGGTAGCAAGGTGATTGCTTATGCGGATGACGTTGCTATAGCCATCTCAGGAAAACATCACAACTCCATTAAAGAACTCCTACAGCAAAATTTTAACAGATCAACCCGTTGGGCGGATCGTTGTGGATGTGAAGTAAATCCCCATAAAACTGATCTTGTCCTCTTTCAAGGAAACATAACATTCCAATCAGACCCTCCCTCAATCAACAGTACCAGCTTAGTCTTTTGCTATACAACGATATATGGTATCTGGGTCTTATTTTTGACAGGAAACTAAACTGGAACCCAAATATTCAAGGAAAGCAGCAGCAGCTTTATTCTGGCTATACATCTCGGTTATAAAACCGATACTCACCGAAGGGATGCTTATCTGGTGGACGGTTCTAGACAATGCAGTCAAGTGCAGCAAACTAAGTAAAGTCCAAAGGACAGCATGTCTGCGCATAAGTGGAGCCTTATGCGGTACTCCCTCCGCGCCACTGGATTTCACTTGATACTCCAAGATACTTTCAGCAGGTAAGTGGGTCCTAACGCAGCTGTTCGCCTTAAAGCGATTACAAAGTGAACAAAAAAAAGCTATTTAGGCACGCAAATCCTCTAAGCACACGAGGAATCCTTCCAGAGAATGCTGACTACATTATACCCCAACATTGGTTTGACAAAGACTTTCATGTTAGCATCTTCTCTAGATCTTTCTGGGAGGAAGATGTTTCCATGGATGACAAGTCAACCCATTTCTATACGGATGGTTCCAAGCCTGATAGCGGGGTTGGTGGCGACGTTATCTCAGATAAGATTAACCAAGGCCATTCATTCTGCCTTCGAAATCATTGTAGTGTGTTCCAAGCGAAATTTGGCCGACTAGAGTAGTCCTGTCTTGGCTGAAGAAAAATGTGCTGTCTGCAAGAGATATCCGCATCTTTTCGAATAGTCAAGCCGCTATCAAGTCCTTGGACTCAGTCTTAGAAAATTCTAAAATCACCCCTGACTGCCGACCATCTCTCAGAGAGAAGAACAAACCTTAGGTGTCACCACTGGACACTGTCTAATAGGCAAGTTAGTTAAAAGGTCTTGCGTGTTACAAACGACTTCCGCAGAAGCTGCATGGACGAGGAGGAGCAGAAGTCAATCCTACACCTGCTCTGTACATGTCCAGCTCTCCTCAACTTGGGAGCTTTCTTCTACAATGACTTAAGCAATCTAAACAAAAGAGACGTTCAGAGTCTCTTACACTTACGTCAGAAGCTCAAATTGTTTCCAAGAGTGGGGCAATCACAGATCCACATGGCGTCACAATGGGTTGGTTTTTCGAACAGCCACACCAACCTAACCTAACTTATTCTTCTCACGAATGAAGACCCTCTAAAAAGCGCGAGCTATAGAGGAATAAGTCTCCTTAAGGCATTGTTCAAGATTTTACCTACCGAACTATGTGACAGCTGGGAACCATATATGAAAAATCTGAGACGTCCTTATCAGTGGATTTATCTTACGGCAGATCTTGGGACAAAAAACGCAAGCACTTTAAATGGATCCCAGCTGTGCTGTTCCTCTATGTAGGATGACAATGGAGCACACCTACTGCCCCATAACAGACGGTGATGACACTACCGAGACATTTGATATCAAAATAGGATTTCAGCAAGGTGATGCATTTTCATGTGATTTCTTCATCATCCATCCTCTAAATAATTGTTTGAAAGTCGCAGGCCAGTTCTAGAGCCAAATGTCAACACTACTGTCAGCATACACCGAAGACGTTGATATTATTGGAACAAAATCAGCATCCTTTTAAGCATAAGCGGCGAAGATGAATTTAGTGGTAAACAAGAGTAAAGTATATGCTACCGACCAGAAAGGATACCCAAAATTACTCGCTTGGACAGCATGCCATATTGGCAAACTATTGCTTTGAGACTTTGTCCATCTGAACCTCGTTGCAGATTCAAACAACGACTCAGCCGTGGAAATCGCTGTTTCATTGGACTAAGAAGGCAACTGAGAAGTAGTCGTTCTCACGAAGAAAGCTCTGTATGTGACCCAGTTCTACCGTATGGCGGAGATCCAAGGATTTTTCTAAAGCGGATAGGATTGCCATTGATTTCATCGAGGAGGCAAGAGTCCCTCAAATGGTTTATGGCCTTGTATTTGCTAAGCAACGATATTGACCTAGTCGGAAGGGCTATAGCTTATCGATTAGCGCAAGACCATGTGAAATGGAGAGAGCTGTAAGTTAAGGTCCAGATCCACTTTGGATTGCAGCCCACCTAACGTTAAGGAAGTCATGTTATCGAATAAGGAAAATAAGTCCATCTACGCTTCGAGTATCTTGTCGTAGAGAGTGGTAGTCAATTTTCCTATTCCTTCCTGGATTTTTCGTTCCATCCATAACTAGGGATTGCATATTGCTATCGTTTGTGTTTTGATCACGTAAGGGCTCTTCCAATCAAGTGATTGGCAAGATTCGAATTCCCTTAAAAGATGGTGACTACCATTACAAGCAAATGTATATCTGTAGACTCTTTGAACCACCGTCAGACTTCTCAAAGGATGCAGCATCCCACCTAAATGACGACTGCTACTAGTTAACATTTTTAATTACTCGAAAGGCACTTGCAAAACTTTACTTTCAATTCCCTTTCAGTAAGTTCATCTCTACGGTACCACTCTTCTTAATTAAAATTCACTCGTACCAATTTCACCATTACGTCGTCACAGTAACGTCAAACAAATTTTAAGTGCCAAAGTTTCTCGGCAAAAACTTTACCCAGTTACACTGGCAACTAGTGTTTAACTTCAAGTCGAACTTCACAAGGGTCCCGCAGAAGGAATACGTCAACAAAAAATGACTTTCAGGAGCAAAGAATACAACTAGACACACAAAAAATAACAAAACAAAGTAATTTTTTTTTTTTTTTAGTAAAGAAAACGTTTAAGGTAAGATCTTCAGGGATTTGTTGTTTACAACTCCAAAGTACCTGAACCACATAACCTTATTCTTCGTCCAGAACGAATCTCAGATTTCCCAATCCGTCCGAGTCTACTGCGTAATCCTCTTCCTCCCCTCCTCAACCAAGTAATCTGTTTACACGGCAAAAAAAAAATATGCACATACCATACACATTGCTCTGGCTACCAAATTAAAAGCAATACGTTACAAATGTGTCAAGGAAATAGCGGTCATTTCCTCTAAATCATACCCCTGGAGCCTACTCAGTTTCTACCATCATTCTCCTTGGGGAGCATTGGGTTGAGTAATTTTGTTTTTTTTTTTTCCACTGAATGGTTAAGGTCGAATGGAATTTAATGGAACTTACCTTTTTGGTCCTTCTAAGAGGGGCAAATGTAGGGCTGGGATTGCCCAATAAATCCTTGGAAAAATGTCCCTACCGTCGATTTATCAAGAGGCAGTTTGGGAGAATCTTCACATTTTGCAAGACTTTGAGGACTTGGCTTTTGGTTTTCGCGCTTTTTTTTTTTTTAATTTTTTTTTATTCCTTTACTCTCCGCTACCACTATACACATTCACTGCTGGAGCAGGACGTTCACTGTGAAAAGGAGACAATGACTCGATAAGAACATTCAACAAATTGGTTAAACTTTTCCCTGGAGGATTCGGTCGACCTTTTTTTTGTTTTGCTCTCATTCACACCGCTTCTCTGAGGATTCAGGATAAACAGACTTTTTTAATTGCTTACTCGCGAAGGATTTACCAAGGCAAACAAAAGCGGGATTATACATATATTTGCTCCTTGTTTTTACTTCTTTTTTATTTTATTCTTATTTTCAAGTCCTTTTTTGCTGGTGAAGAGAAAAAAGGATTTAATGGGAAAATGGAAAACTGTTTGTAGTTTTACTGAAGCACCAGAGCGGATACGGATACACACAAAAGAAGGAACAGCGAGTTGTCCTTATCGCTACGCACGCTATCACAGTAATGATTGTGCCCATAATCAAATGGTAAGGACTAAGTACTATGATGGAGTAAAGGAGCTTCAATTCAAATAAATTCTCTCTGGATAGTGTCACTCCTTGTCGTTGGCTCTCAGTTACTCTCTGGTGGAGTAGAAGAGAACCATGTTAGAGTTGTATATATTGTTGAGGCACGCGCAGAGATTTTCCCATAAAACCATAAAAACGAAATCAAAAAGGACAACACAATACCAAAACAACGGAGGGAATTGTAACGACAACGACAAGCATGGAATAAAGCATTAACTTTGACAGGAAGTTTAAAGGTTTTCGCTTGTTTGTTGTTGCTGCTGTTGTTGCTACTGGAGGAACAGGAGCATTTTGCTTTCAGGACAACAACACGTAATAAAACCAAAAACAACAATAAAATCGCGTTGCCACTTTTATGGAACTTATGGAGAGTAAATTCGGCAAAATTTAGGAGCAGATCTACTTTGTTAGATCGAAGGCAATTTTGGCGCTTTGAGTTGGAGCATTATACGCAGTAGGTTGAATTCTTGATCCAGCTTTTTGTATCCATTATTTCATTTTAAGGATTATAGAGGAGATAGGCCATGAGAGATGCAATAAGTGTGACCCCGAGAGGTTTTTTGTGCCCTTCCCTTAGGCATGCGTTGGATTGTGATAACTACTAGCTGAATTTCAGTTCATGGATGAAGGGTTAGACTCTCTGAGCTGGGGAAGAGATGACATCAAAATGTGATATAAAGTTTTATGGAAATCCAGAACCTTGAGCCAGACAGTAGCAGGACAATCAAACTGCTACTTCGATGCTTTTAAGCCAGGGATCATCAAGGGATCCGTGCAAGGGTTTAACAGCCCGGTGTTGTAAGAACTGATAACATTGTACAGTTGACAGAACATCTGTACAGTTGACAAAAAGGCAATGCCGTTCGGATTTCGCTACAAACTCGTTTTACTTGGTAAGTGCTGCCTAACGACTACCGGAATCCTAACAACTATCGCAATCAGAGTAAAAACTAGTCCATTGCACTCCTTAAGGAAAGGAAAATTTACTGGAATTTCTCAGTCTTTCGAGGAAGATGAATAGTAAGTATTTAGGTTGAAAATATCACCACATCAGCGCCAATTACCTGGAGTCTTATGCTAGCGCACGCCGGATACTCATATACTTAGGTAGTGCTACGCAGTGTCTTCATTACTTTCACAGCACGCATCGTAGCATTTTGTATAACTTAGACCCAGCACATATAGTTGCTAAAAAAAAGCATGGTGCCCCGAAATGACGCCAGTAAGCAGCCTGCAGTCTTGTCTACTTCGTGACAGCAGAAAGGCCGTTGACTTCTTAGAGACCTCTTGCATAGAAATTTATCGGCGATTTCATTTCCCATGATCGCACCGTGACCTGGGATCCAGACAAGACCAGAATTTAGCTTTGTATCGCGTTCAGTGAAGTCTCGAACTAGATTGGAGGATTCAGCAAGACCTTAAACCCAACTCTAACGTATTCATCCCTCAGAAAGACACCAGCAGCGCATCCTAAATCAATTTTGGAGCTATCCGTGAGGGCTTAACGGCATTTCTTTTCTGGGTCGAGCTCTGGTCGAAGCGTTTCTTAACACCGTCAAAGTCGATTTCGTACATTTTTTGGGAACATGAGTTCTAGTGTCATTGCATCAGACGATATGCCCGGAAGTCCCAAGTCAGCAGACGGTCGGAGCGCAACATCACCAAAACTCCAGTGCATTCTCCAAAAACGTCTCCTTTCTAAAGGCAAGATAGCTTTGAGAGTGCAGCCCACGATATGGATATCAAGGGGAGGGAAATACATCAATGCGTCTAGAGCGGAGACAGGTATGCAGCGAAAGCCCTCATATAGCTGAGACAGACCGATCTTTGAAACCTGGCAAAAGCAGCAATGAGCTTATTCCACCAGACAATTGAGGCATAGAGTATAATTGACCTTGTTATAGCCCACGTCTTGCCGACGACTCACCTTTGCACTGCCAGAAAGTCGATACCCCACTAGAAGCTGCCGATGCAATATCTTTAGTTCAAAGAAGTTTGTTATCCACGATGACACCCAAATACCTAGCTTCTTTGGAGAATAAGATGGTGATGCCTTTCAGCACTAGATGAGTCAGACCAGACAGCTTCCTTCTTCTCGAAAAGAGAGCAGCCCAAGTTTTGAGAGGATTGACTAAAGCAAAATTCTAGTACACCTATCATGGATCACGTCTAGGGCTGCTTGCGTTTTAAAGCACACAGTCGATAGACACAATCCAACAGGCAGCACAGCTACATCATCAGCATATGCTTATGCATAAACGCTAGCGCGTTGAGCAGTGAATCAACCAATATATACCATAGCAGTGGCGACAGAACCCCGCCTTGAAAGCAACCCTTGTTTACCCCCGCCTTTACATATTGACCATAGTCAGCACCAGCATTGCTTTCATCCATAAAACTAGTGATCATCTACGCCGTGTTGTCTGGTCGAGTTACACATGCCCTCAAAAGTTGAGTTGTCGAAGGCATACTCAACGTCGATGAAAATGTCCAATACCTATTCCTTTTTGTCGAGTGCGTCTGCAATTGTGCCTACCAGATTTTGAAGCGAACTCTCGCAGGATCATTCATGTTGATAAGCATGTTGCATCTTAGACAGAGGATCTTGAGAATGAAGGAAGACAGACTTATACATAGGTCTGAAGCTCTTGGCGAGCGTATAATCCTCTTTTCCAATTTTCGGTATTTTAGCGACTTGAAGTCATCAAAGCAAGCAACAGCATGTTTAATGGCCTCATCCGCCACCATAACAGATGAGCTGAGCTAACTAGTAGCTTCGTAAATATCAGCTCATTGTAAACTGTTTCTGATTAGATTACCTCGGAAGTGAGCTTCAATCATGAAACGGAGAATTACTTAGATTTTCTGTTAAGTGAAATTATATCTACCGGTTCGGTTATATCTATTAGATTTCAACAAGAAAACATGTACAATACACATATCTCATCCATCTCCATCTCCAATCTGCAACAGACAGTCATCCACTCTGAAAGCAGTACGAGTCCATGCTTGACGTTATATTCGATGAAATCAGTGAGCTTAATGATGAACTCACTTCGAATAGAACCATGTTGAATGATTTGGAAAGCTTCGTTGAAAAAGTATATCACAAAATCGATGGCCTTTGAACCCGTCCCCTGCAGCACAACAAATGCAATACCTCAATTTTGGCTGAATTGTTATAAACCGAAGCCGAATCATTGCCACATCCAGTGCCGACAACCCAACCACCAAATTCTCGCAAAAATCTTCTGGTGATATACTCGTAACTGCTCCAACGTCAACTTCCTGTCACCGCCTCACGGAAACTTGTCACACAATTTAACATGACGTGAAAGCCTTCAGAGTGAAAAAGCAGGCTAGACCGACCCCTCACAACAAATCAGATATTCACCACCCTACTTGTCAAAGGTGCCCCAAATTACGCAGATGTTTCTTGGATCTCTGAATTTTTCAAAAAGACGTATGGCATCACCATCAACCAATGCACATTATTCGCAACATCTCACCATAAAAATAAACGTTAACTTACCGGCTAGATGTGAATGGTTATTTGTTAACACATTCAATACCAACCTCAACCTTGGAAAGAAAGATGCGGGTCTCCGAATGGACGGATCAACTTGCCATTGAAACTATAGAAAGAGAACGAAGCAACGTCTGATCTAATAAACTCAATTATAAATCGCCCAGATCCATTCTCCCTTCATATCCTAACCCTGGACCCAACTGGAGCCTTAAAACCAAAGTGTATCCCAATTTTTTCCCTCCTGTCTATATCCCTAAGCAACCTACCCATCTCTTCACAAACGTACCAACTCCTTTCTTTTAATTTAACTCCTACCCTGCTGTCACTGCTCAACCGCCTACATCTGCTCCTACGAATACTAACAACTGCTTTCCCAATTTCGATCTTACAAGAGAAACGAAATACCCAAATTTTATCAGCTCGGCTCCTTCCCCGGTTTCACGGGCCCCTGCCCCTATTTTTCATCCCCTACCCTCGTCCCCGAGCGTTAAATTGATCCAAATACCACGGCATGCCATTATGCGCTCTCTAGAGTACGGGATAAAAAGATATTCGAAAATATACGTCTCTTATTCGCATATCTTCGCGATAAATCAGACTCTGTTTGCTTTGAAGGACAAACCAAAGCAAGTACCATCGTCTCCATCTAACAGGAAGCTCTTCCTACTGATATACCCACTCTCAGGAATCTTTACAACAGGTACCACGAAATTTTCAACACACCTCCCCAAAAGTTTACGAACGACCTTGCTGCTTTCCGCAGCTATGTACACTCTACACTCTAAATGAGTTTGTTCGTTCCTTACTTGCTTCTTTGCCTGCATCTCATCTATACCCCCCTTACTCTCACATTTTACTATCAAAACGTAGGAGGCTTGCGCTCTAAAACTCATACTGTTTTCTCTAAATTTCATGGCCTCTCTTTCGACGTCTATGCTCTTACAAAAACCAATCTGATCCCCGACATAAAGAGCCAGGAGCTATTCCCCTCCTCTTATAATGTTTTTCGATATAGCGACGACTCTCTTCCTATCGTTAATGATCTCGCTCTCCCTAAATTTGATTCTCTATGCAGAGGTGTCCTACTTGCTATTCACAATAACCTCAACGCTTATCTCATCGCAATCTCTTCTTCTGTTAAACGTGACTTTGCTTCATTTAAAATAATACTTCCCAATAGGTCCCTGTACGTTATGTGTTGCTACATTCTCCCAGCCCAACCTATCAAATCCTACATCCTTGCTATTAAAACAATTGACCTAATTGACTCCATCGCAGATATTCTTATCTTTGGCGACTGCTGAGGTGGATTCCATCGGATGATCACTTATTTTTCCCTACCTCCATTGGTAGACAACTAGACCTTATTTCACTAGCGATCCCATTAACTCCACAGTATCGTTTTGTCCCTTAACGCTATCAACTATCGACAGCATTCACCCCCCTCTTCTTCTCTCATTTTTCCATAACACTCCAGCTCTGGTCATTTCTTCTCCTACTATCTCTTCTTACAGCTTCCATAAAGCTAATTTTTGCAAAATCAATATCCATCTTAGCAAATCTTCTTTTAATTTTACCAGCCTATCTTTAACTGATGCTGTCTCGATTTTTTACAGTGAAATATTTAATTCCATTTCTCTCTACGGCCCTTTTCTCTGCATAAAACATCATCTACTCCCCCTCCATAGTCTAACAGAAGACTTCGCTCTTTACGAAACAAAAGAAGCAAATTATGGGCAGTTTTACTTCGGACGAATTCTTATTCTGACTACTCTAACTATCTTGAAACGTTCCGCCAATTCCCTCAGCTCTATAACTGCCTCTATCAGCGCTTTCTCGACACAATGCCGACCAACCTTATCATTTTATCAATTCGTCAACCACAAAAGAAAATCAGACGGTTATCCCTCCTCTCCATCGCTCGATAATATATCATCGACCGACCCACATACTATTGAGGACTATTTTGCAAACTTTCTTAAACAATCATTTTCAAACAACTTCTTCGTATCCGACCCCATATATGTATTTCAAGTACCTTCCCAATTTTTCCATTGGCCCCTCTCTCTCCCAACCTTTTGATCCTACCCTTATCGAAGAAAAGTCACAAAATCTCAAAGATGAATTTTTATTCCGGCCAGACGGGCTCCCCGCAATATTTCTCAAAAAGTTTGCCGCCAAATTTTCGTCCCCACTTTCCTACTTACTTCATATAACGCTCACACAAGGGGAATTCCCACAAGTTTGGAAGATCTCTTTTATAACCCCGGATCACAAAAAGGTATCAAAAAATGAAGTAACGAAACAATTAAAGCCTCCTCTGGTGTCCCTCAAGATAGCCACCTAGGTCCCATATTATTTATCCTGACTATTAATGATGTTGATTGCATCATTAAAAATTCATTCATATCCGTGTACGCAGATGATATAAAAATCTTTAGATATACCACCTCCAATTGGAGTTTTAAAACAGCAATTTTTCCTAATTGTAAGCCTCCCACCCAAACCCCAACTCCCCCTACTCCACCCCTAATCAAGCCCCAACATCGACGTGTCTCTTTCGACTTAACCCCTACAACTCAAACTCCTGCCACTCAAACTCCCACCACTCAACCCCTTACACACACGCCTTTCCCTAATTTCGACCTCAGAACTGGAGCTAAGTATCCTAATTTCATTAGTTCTCACATTTTAGACCCTATTTCAAAAACCCTAGCCGTTGCGACACCAAACTCATTAACCACTCCCTCTTCTATTGACCCCCTTTCGCCACCCACTGTTAAATTAACGCAGCAAACTAGCGATTCCACCGAATGTCGCTATGCGCTCTCTAGGCTTAGATATAAAAAGATATAAGAAAAGGTCATGGTTTCTATCCAGCAGAAAGGCCTCCCTACCGACGTTACCAGTCTCAGGAAACTTTATATAAAGTATCACGAGATTTTCAATACGCCCCCCCAAAAAGTTACAGACGATCTTGCCGCTCTTCGCCACTATGTACACTCTAAAAGGGTCTCACACCTCCAACGCAGTCGTCATGCAAAAACCTCCCTCTCACCTTCTATTACCAGAACGTAAGAGGACTCCGTTCTAAAACCCACGCTGTTTTCCGCCAATCTCATGCTCTCCCATTTGATATCTATGCTCTGACCGAAACTAATCTTATCCCCAACATAAAAAACCGGCAGTTATTCCCTCTTTCTTTTAATGTTTTTCGGGATGATGATCGCGCACCCCCCTTGATTGAATCCCCTTGTCGAGGTGTTGTACTGGCTATTCACAACAGCTTGGACTCCTCTCTCGTTGCAACATCATCCTCTCCTAAGCTCGACTTTGTGTCGGTTAAAATTACCCTCACTCGTAGATGCTTGTATGTTATTTGTTGTTACATTCTTCCGGCGCAACCTGTCGAATCCTACCAACTTGCTATTGCAGCAATTGACAATTTGATCGACTTATCAGACTCGCTTGATGATATCATTATCGTCGGCGATTTTAATCTGCCTCAGCTGAAGTGGACTCCATCTGAAGACCTATCTTTTTTCATCGCTTCCAATCCCATTTCTACTAAAGAATGCCTCTTCTTAGATCGGCTAACAGACTCTAGTCTATGCCAAGTCAGTGGAAAGCAATTAGACCTTATCTTCACAACTGATCCCATCAACTCCTCAGTATCGTGTTGTCCCCTATCTCTTTCAGCTATTGATAACTTTCATCCTCCACTTCTTCTCTCATTTTTCCACAACTCTCCACTTCAGTCGCATCCCCCCGGCAGTTCTATTTTCTTAAAATTTTCACAAAGCTAATTTCCGTAAAATTAATACCTATCTAAGCAGTGCTTCTTTTGAATTTACTAATCTATCTCTGGTTGATGCCCTCTCCATTTTTTACATAGAAATATTCAAATTTATCTCCCTTTATGTGCCTTACTCCCGCCATAAAACTTCTTCTAAATCCCCTCCTTGGTATAATCGTAAACTTCGCTCTCTACGAAACAAAAGAAACAAGTTATGGGCGGTATTCCTTCGCACCCACTCTTGAATAGTGCGCAAACCAATCTCATAAATGACCCCAAGTCCTTTTTTCAATTTGTCAATTGCAAAAGTAAGACTGATGGTTATCCTTCCTCTCTCGCTTTCGAAACCAAATCTTCAAGTGATCCTCCTACCATCGCCAACTTTTTTGCTACATTTTTCAAGCAATCATTTGCCAACAACTCCTTCGTACCAGATCCCTCTTACTTCAATGATCTACCAAATTTCTCTATCGGTCCCTTTCTCACTCAAAATTTCGATCCTGCAGTTATTGAAGAAAAGTTACTAAATCTTAAAGATGAATTTCTACCTGGCCCAGACGGACTCCCCGCCATGTTTCTTAAGAAATGCTCTTCCAACCTGTCTCTACCCCTTTCCTATCTTTTTCGTCTATCCCTTACACAGGGTGAATATCCCCAGATTTGGAAGACCTCTTTTATAATCCCAATACACAAAAAGGGATCTAAGCATGAAGTTACCAATTATCGTCCCATTGCTAAACTCTCTCATATACCCAAACTCTTTGAAAGCAATTTATGCGAAGCGTTAAGCTTCAAGTGCAGGCTTTTTATTTCACCCCGACAACATGGTTTTCTAAAAGGTAGATCAACTACCACAAATCTAGTTGAATTCGTGCCTTTTGCACTCTCAGCCTTAGAAAATGGCAAAGAAATCGATGTTATCGCAACTGATTTCACTAAAGCGTTTGATAAGATCAATTGATCTTCTTCAAATTGTCTGCTCTCGGCTTTGAGCCTCTCTTATTGAAATGGATTTCTTCTTACCTGGTAAACCGATATTATAGCGTTCGGTTTAGATCCGCCCTTTCTGTTCCATTCCTGGCCTCATCTGGAGTTCCACAAGGCAGTCATCTTGGCCCTCTTCTCTTCATTCTTACTATCAACGATGTTGAGAGTGTCATTAAGCACTCCTCCCTCTCCCTTTACGCTGACGACACAAAATTTTTTAAATCTATTTCTTCTCCCCAGGACTCTGCCCTTCTTCAAGAAGACCTTGATCGGTTTTCAATCTGGTGCCTCAAAAACTGCCTAGAACTTAATATAGCTAAATGTCAATCTATAACCTTCCCACGTAAATGCAACCCGTCTCCTCCCCGACTTTATTTTCTCCATGGTCAACCAATTCCCCTGGTTCAGTCTTTCCAAGACCTTGGCATATTACTCGACAGTGAGCTTAATTTCCGTTCGCATATCGATAAGATGATCCTCAAAGCCAACTCATCACTTGGCTTTATTAAACGGTGGTCCAAGGAATTTTCCAACCCGTATGTAACCAGATCTCTCTATATTACCTTTGTTCGCCCCCTGCTTGAGTATGCCAGTCAAGCTTGGTCCCCCTTTCACCGGGTTCATGTTTCCCGAATCGAGGGTATTCAACGTCGATTCCTCCGATTTGCCCTCCGTGGCCTGCAAGACCGCCTCAAACTTCTAAATATGAATTCGTTAGAAGAACGTAGGAATATTGCTGACGTTCTCTTCATTCATCGTCTTCTCTCAGGTTCTATCGACTGTGCATCCATTTTGAACTCCATTTCCTTGTCCTCGTCTCTTCTATCTACCGGTCCACCGCACCTCTTATGGCTCCAACGAACCAATCTCCCGAATGCTCCGAAAGGTCAACTCAAACCTCTCCCTTTTTCATTTCCACCTGAGCACTCCTCGTCTCAAACAAGATCTCCTCCACCACTTCCTTGGTCCCTAGCTCTTAAGTCTTTCTGTTAGTTTTTAAGTTAGATTAAGCTTGTATTAAGCCAATATATGGGGGCCTCAGCCCTCACCAAAATCTAAAATCTTGATCAAGGTGTTCCCGGAATTTATTCAGAAAATTAAAAACACAAGTTTATTCATCTAAATCCACATTGCCCCCTTCAGAGTAAGCCCCATCAACTGCAACACACTTATGCCAGCGCTTGATGCAATCCTCGAAACATTTTTTATATTCGGTTTTCGGTATGTCCATCAGTGCTTCCTGCGATTTTTCCATTACTTCCTCACGGCTGCTGAAACGCGTTCCCCATAGTGGGGAACTCGATTTAACAGAAAGAAGTCACAGGGAGCCAAACCAGGTGAATTCGGTGGCTGTTGGATGGTATTTGTTGCATTTTTCGTCAAAAAATTACGAATAATGATGGCACTGTGCGACGGTGCGTTATCATGGTGCAAAATTCACGAGTTTTCTGCCCACAATTCTGGTCTCTTTCGGCGAATTGCTTCACGCAAACGTCTCATAACGCCCAAATAATACGAGTACTCTTTGTTTACTATCTGGCCTTCTGGCAAAAATTCATGATGCACTACACCGTTGTAGTCAATGATAACCGTGAGCATTGCCTTCTTTTTGACTGAAAACGACGTGGTTTTTTTTTTGTCTTGGCTCATTTGGTGAACGCCATACACTTGCCTGATGTCTGGATTGCGTGTCGTACTCATAAACCCACGTCTCGATCCTTTTGATGAATGTGGGATCGGATTCAGCTTCGCAAAACATCTTTTTTGCATGAAATTGAGGTCTTTTACCACCAACTTTGCTGCTACACGACGGAAACCCAAATCATTAACCAAAATGTCTTGGACAGATCCATAGGCAATGTTCAAGTCCTCCGCTATCTCTCTGATGGTTAATTTGCGGTTATTTTGTATCTGTTTACTTTACAAATGTCAAAGTAGAATTGACATTTGCCGCCATTTGCAAAATTATAGCATCTTCGGAGAGGGTGATGACTTTCGCACCAACTAGTATTTTATTTGTCAATGTCTACCTTTTAGTCGTGGTTCAGTACTCGAATGAGCAACGTTTTCAACTTTAACAATGCTAACGCAAATTTTCCGACTCCACATTTTCGCTGCTAAAATGTTCCGGTGCAAGTGAGAGAAAGAAATGCAAGTAGCGCTGAAAATATTGAGGCCGTAAATGCATCTGTTCACAGCGACCTAAGTCAATGCGTACCACCCTGTTCGCAGGGATTGGGCATCGCTCAAACAACGTTGTGGCGAATCTGGCGAAAGGATCTCGTCCAACGTCCGTATAAATTGACTCAAGAATAAAGCCAGATGACCATTTGAAGAGTTGAACTTTACAACGTGTTGGTATACGAGGATTAATGGCGGACTGGTTAACAGATTATCTGTGTAACAGGCTATTCTGCCTGAAAATCAGCGGAGTACAGAGCGTAAGAACAAAGGTGGAATACGGTGTGCCACAGGGATCGAAATTAGGTCCAATACTTTTTATTTTGTACACTAATGAGCTCCTTCGCTCTTTTAAGCAAAGAACACCGTTTGCTTTCGCTGATGACACAGCAATCGTGGTACATCACAGGTCGCTGGAAATGGCCCAACAATAATGCAGGAAGAGTTGAACGCTGCGGTCAAGTGGTGCCATGATAACGGCTTGGTGATTAATGCGTTGAAAACCAAGATGATGCACATCCGAAATCCTAGTTTCACATCGACACAAATTCCAGTATACCTGAGAAATGATGCATGTCCTAGTGCCAATACAGAAGCAATCGAAGTTGTTGACAGCTATTGTTCTGAAATGGGAAACTTTGACACATCACCCTAATTCATCACCCGAAAGCTTGTATGAAAAAGTTCTAATCAATTTTAGAACACATAGGTTTTAGTACTAAATGTCATAATCCGCCACTTTTTGGATTCGCTGAGCGGACTAGCAATTCAACCGGCAACGAGTAAAGTAATATTTTTCATATTTACCTAACGTGCACATTTTCATAGATAACTAAATTGTAATTAATCATTTCGTCATTTAAATTGAATCATTTGAAATCTAACCACTATTTTTGATAATAAATTGTAACCACATATGGAGTAGTTTTTCTCAACAACACAAATACCCTACGCATATACATATAAACCACACTAACCAGACACCAGACAGGATTACACAAAAACCACAGAATCGCAGTTTCAACATTGGTCCTTCGAGCCGGATTCACCAGATTCATCACGGCTTCATGAGGCAGTTTTCATAGATGCATGACTTATAAAACATTCTGGATCAAAAATTGGTAAATTAAACAAACAACGTGACCACCGTAAGTACAGTATCGCATGTTACACAATAACACATACATCGCATGTTTATCCAGTTACATACATATATCTAACGGCATCTACATATATACATTCTACACATATACCATATACCAAATCTTACCTACATATATCACACGAGGGGTTCGATATAACGGAAGTGATTATTGATTCAGATTTTTATAACATCTCCAATTAAAAGCCTGTTATCACACTCGTTGCAAATAAATTAAACTCTTGCCCACTTCATAACTTATTTCTGCCAAAAAATGAATACCATCAAAGCGAAACGTGGTCGCGCTAAGGGGTGTCTTACTCGTGCGTTAATCTTTACGGAATCTATTAATCTCGAAACTCCTATATCTATGCTAAAAATCCGATTAGCAAAACTAGACGAAGTATGGTCCGATTTCGTATCTTTACAAGATCAGATGTATGAATTCATTGAGGATCCAGATTACGTGCATTTAGATTCGGAATTTGCCGAGTATGAGGCAAAATACTTTCAAACTTACTCAGTCCTTTCAAACGCGATATCTGAAAGGAAAGTAGTGGCTGCTAATACCGATCAAACTGATCATGTGAACAATGAAGCTTCGAAACAATCTGCTCCATTAGATACTCCAGAAACCGTACCCTCTCAATCATCTGTTCATTTACCGAAAATCTCAATACCGACATTTGGGGGAGATTATAAAGATTGGCCTGCCTTTAGGGACTTGTTTACTGGAACAGTTGATTCAAACGCATCACTCACATGCACCCAAAAATTCCAATATCTAAAATCATTTCTTCGCGGGGATGCAGCAAATTTAGTTAAGCACATTACTTGCTCAGAAAGTAATTATATTGAGGCGTGGGACAGATTAGAAAGACGCTTTGACCAAAGTCATCTCATCACACAGTCGTTTATACAGTCGTTTTTATCGTTGCCCCTTTGTACAACTCTAAATCCACAACTTCTTCGAAAAATATCAGATGGTGCTGATGAAGCTATAAGAGGATTAAAGGCTTTAGATTCTACCAGCAGAGATCCTTGGTTAATTTACATATTAGTTCAAAAGTTGGATCACGAAACGAGACGAGCTTGGGCAGAAGAGGTAGGTTCAAGGAACGACTGTACCATCATCGAACTGTTAGATTTTTTGCAATCCCGTTGTAGCTGCTTAGAGACCTGTTATACCACCACTCGTTCCAAACAAAATCAAGGTAGTGGTTCTAATGTGGTTCGATCTCATTTTGTCAAACCGCAATGTTGCATTAAGTGCAAGTCAGATCACATTCTGCCTCACTGTAAGGATTTCATGGCCCTAAATATAGAAGCACGCCGCGATTTCGTTAAATTAAATTCTTTATGTTTTAACTGTTTGCAACAGGGGCACGCTTCTAATAAGTGCCGTTCAAAATTTCGCTGCCGACTATGTAATTCACGACATCACTCGCTGGTCCATCTTGAACAGACCCAAAATTCAACGCCTACTCAACACTTATCGGACTCGAACTTAATCTCCAACATATCAATTCCATTACCATTGCGAGGCTCCAAGTCCACTATCACAGTCAATCATTCACTTGAAGACAATCATCGCATCTCGACTATTCTTCCTACAGCTATTGGTCAGGCTCAAGATAAACAAGGAGTAAACCAACTTGTTCGCATATTATTCGACTCAGGATCCCAGGTGTCTTTCATTTCCGAAAAAGCTGTTCAAGGGTTAGGCCTACTTCGTAAGCGTTCTCGTCTCCCTATTATAGGTATCGCATCTACCTCCGCTGGAACCACTAATGGATTAGTGTCTCTGACCTTGTTTTCTCGTTTTAATGCAGAATTCATCAACATCGACTGCCATGTTCTACCAAATGTCACATCTTCGCTACCACCATTTCAGTTAGTCAATATACCCGAAACCATTCTATCCATGGAACTTGCCGATCCGAATTTTTATGTGCCCGGTCCCATTGATATTTTAATCGGGGCTGACAAATTTTTCAACGTGATTCAAGGAAGGGCTCGGTTGGACTCAAAAACTAGCTTTACTTTATTCCCGACTATATTTGGGTGGGTGGTTGCTGGAGCTAACACACAGTTGCCAACGAATGGAATAGATGTAAAAGCCTTTTGCACCCGCTTGGATTATAGTCAGCAATTTGATCTCGAGCGTTTTTGGAAAATGGAAGAGATAGCTGCTGAGCTGCCGCTATCTTTAGAAGAAGAACTAGCAGAGGAAATCTTTGTTAAAGGCCACTTCCGTCGCACAGATGGCCGATATGAGGTGGAGCTTCCATTTAAACCATCTGCAACTCTTAACTTTGGCGATTCATTTAATGTGGCATTAAAACGTTTCCATGCAATTGAAAGAAGATTTCAGTTCAATAATGAATTGAAGTCGCAATATTCTACATTTATTAAGGAATATTTATCATTGGGCCACATGGAAGAGATTCCTTCCAATAAGATATTTGAATCAAAAAATGTATACTATCTTCCACATCATGCTGTTTTTAAAGCAGATAGCAGCACAACCAAAATTAGAGTTGTATTTGACGCATCGGCTAAAGTGAATAATTCAAGTTCATTGAATGAAGTTCTCCTCGTTGGGCCCAAAATACAGCGTGATCTATTTTCAATTTGCCTTAGGTATCGCAGCCATTTGTATGTCATTTCGGGCGATATCGAGAAAATGTACAGACAAATTTGGATTACACCCAAACATACGGATTTCCAAAGAATAATTTGGCGCGAAAACCCAAATGAACCTTTAAAACATTACCGATTATTGACAGTAACGTATGGTACATCAGCGGCACCATTTTTGGCAGTGCGTACACTCAAGCAGTTAGGCCTCGACTCGGCTAAATCATACCCTTTAACATCTCAAATACTTCAAGAAGACTTCTACGTTGACGATGTCATAACTGGGGCAGATTCCGTGGAAAATCTTATGGCCCTTCAAACTGAGCTAGTGGAAATGCTAAAATCTGCAGGATTTAATTTGCGTAAGTGGACCACTAACTGTTGGCCACTTCTTATATCATTGGCAGAGGAACATCGCGAACTCACCCCAGTAGAATTTGAAGATTCCAACTCGATCAAGATTCTCGGTCTGCAATGGTGTCCATCTCAGGATTCATTTTCATTCAAGGTTAAATTAAATAATTCAAAGGAGTGTACAAAACGTCGCATATTATCGGACGCATCGCGCATTTTTGACCCCCTAGGCTTCCTAGCTCCTGTTGTTATTTCAATTAAAATATTATTTCAGGAGCTTTGGCGTAAAAACTTGGCATGGGATGACGAGGTTCCAGATTGTCTAGCACATCGATGGATCAACATCAGAGATGAGCTCCCGTATATTGAGTCATTATCGGTTCCAAGAATCATGATTACAAACAAATCGAAATGGGAGTTGCATGCGTTTTCTGATGCATCTCTGGATGCATATGCGGCAGTAGTATATTGCCGAAGTATAAATCACGACGAGTCAGCAACTGTTAGGATTGTTGCAGCCAAAACAAGAGTTGCGCCAATTAAGGGTCTTTCGCTTGCGCGTCTTGAGTTATGTGGAGCTGTATTATTAGTTCGCTTGGTAAACAAAATTAAAAGTTGCTTTCAAGAATTTAACGTCAACATTTTTGCATGGACTGATTCATCAATTGTCTTGCATTGGCTGTCAGCCCCGCCAAAAAAGTGGTCCGTTTTTATAGGCAATCGTACATCGGAAATTTTATCAAGCATTCCCTTTAAATCATGGAACCATGTTCGGTCCCTCTCCAACCCAGCTGACATTGCAACTCGCGGAATATCTCCATTTTCTTTGCCCTCATTGGCACTATGGTGGAATGGCCCAAAATGGCTAAGCAAAGATAAAAGTCAATGGCCAATATCCAAGTTCAATGTGGACGAGATTAACCCTGATCAACTGGAAGAACGAAAGGTAGATCCAGCAAGGACTTTCACATCTAAGATCCATTCATTTAATGTGTTGGAAACTATATTAACAGATTCGTCCAATTGGCTTAAATCAGTACGGGTCGTAGCATATCTTATCCGTTTTATCTCTAACTGTCGCCTTAATTGCAATTCTCGTAACATACTCCCTCTCTCATCGAATGAGCTTTCATCTGCAGAGACAAGGCTAATAAAGTGTGCTCAGATATTATCATTTGGTAAGGAAATCCATGATCTTAAGAACAGTAAAGGACTACATTCGAAAAGTAAACTACTACCTCTCTGTCCGTTTATTGATTCGTGTGACGTACTTCGAGTTGGCGGTCGGCTAGAAAACTCGGATTTAACATACTCAGAGAAACATCCTATCATATTGTGCAAATCTCATCCAATTTCCAAGCTTATAGCCCAATATATACATAAGAAATATCTACATCCGGGAGTGTCACTTATGTTTGCGATAATAAGACAAAAATACTACATACTTGGTTGCAGAAACCTTGCTCGTAAAATTGTGCATGATTGTGTTACGTGCTTTCGGGAACGCTTAGTTACTGTCAAACAGCTTATGGGAAATCTCCCAGCTGAACGTATACGATACGCGCGACCATTTAGTAATGCTGGATGTGATTATATTGGTCCAATAACCCTACGGTTATCTCGGGGAAGAAACCCTAAGTTCGTAAAGGCATATATCGCACTCTTTGTTTGTATGGTTACGAAGGCCATACACCTCGAATTGGTGGGAGACTTAACATCTGCGGCATTTTTACTCGCGTTAGATCGGTTTGTTTCTCGTCGCGGTAAACCGTACCAGATATGGAGTGATAATGGCACTAATTTTCATGGTGCTAGGCGCATATTGAATGAGATGTACGAGCTCCTGTGTAGTCAACAACATAGCACCATTGTGATCGACCACCTCTCGAAGGATAAAATCCATTGGAAGTTCATTCCACCCTCCTCTCCTCACTTTGGTGGATTGTGGGAGGCGGGGGTTAAGTCCACAAAACGTCATCTGAAACGCGTTATAGGAGAAATCAAACTAACATTCGAGGAGATGTATACGTTGCTGACAAAAATAGAGTCGATACTTAATTCCCGTCCTATGTGGCAAACATCAGATCCCGATATTCTTGCTCTAAGTCCGTCCCATTTCTTAATAGGCGAACCTCTAACAGCAGTTCCCCAACCAATTGTTCCCGACAAAGCTATTTCTATAAGTACTAATTGGTCTTTATTACAGGCAATGCTACAAGGCTTCTGGGTACGTTGGCACAAGGAATATCTCACATCATTGCAACAACGAGCAAAGTGGCAACGGACACAGCCCAATTTAAATACTGGTGATGTTGTTTTAGTCAAGGAACCTAATTTACCACCATGCAAATGGATCATTGGACGAATAACAAAAACTCACCTGGGCAGCGACAACAAATGTAGAGTTGTAACCATCCGAACAAAATTTGGTGAATTCGTTCGACCAGCAGTAAAGGTTGCTCCGCTGCCTTTTACTGAAAGATAAAAATCTTTCAGGGGGGGCTGTATGTTCTGAAATGGGAAACTTTGACACATCACCCTAATTCATCACCCGAAAGCTTGTATGAAAAAGTTCTAATCAATTTTAGAACACATAGGTTTTAGTACTAAATGTCATAATCCGCCACTTTTTGGATTCGCTGAGCGGACTAGCAATTCAACCGGCAACGAGTAAAGTAATATTTTTCATATTTACCTAACGTGCACATTTTCATAGATAACTAAATTGTAATTAATCATTTCGTCATTTAAATTGAATCATTTGAAATCTAACCACTATTTTTGATAATAAATTGTAACCACATATGGAGTAGTTTTTCTCAACAACACAAATACCCTACGCATATACATATAAACCACACTAACCAGACACCAGACAGGATTACACAAAAACCACAGAATCGCAGTTTCAACAGCTATAAATATTTAGGAGTCATCATAGACTGTCATTTCGTATGGAACAAACAGATTGAGAAGATACGTATGGATTTAAAGAAAGCCATCTATGCACTAGCCCATCTGAAATATCACGCTACGGTGTCCGTTTTGAGGCAGGTCTACTATTCATTAATTGGGTCAAAACTGCGGTATGATGTTCTTGCTTGGGACAATGCAGCGGCAACCCATATTCAAAAACTGCAAAAATTGCAAAAATTCGCATTGAAACACATCAACTCTATGAATACACGAAACAACGACACTACCTTCAAAGTCCTTAAATTGGAAGACATTTTTAAGATGACGCTCACTTTAGAATACTACGACGACATACGGTTTATCCGGCCAGTGGATCATGAAATGAATATTAGACGACGGGCCCAAGGTATGCTTCAAGTATCAAGCATTTGCAACAAATACGGAAGAAGACAACTCCTACACAGCGTTCCGGCAACAATCAACAATCTACCACGAGAACTAACAATCATTGCAAACTTTAAAAATAAGCGATCAAAACCTTCTTTTTGAATAATGAAATATAAAATCAATATAGGCTAAATATTTTATCAATTATAGATACTAAATTAGTTTTAATATGTTAACTTGTAATGTGGAAGGACTAAGCTCACTAAATTAACCATTAAGTAGTCTAATCTTCTGCAGACAAGCCAAAGGCTTCGCAGATACTTAAATAAATTGTAAAGAGTTAAGAAAAAAATCTGTCTTGGACGGATCCATAGGCAATGTTCAAGTCCTCCGCTATCTCTCTGATGGACGACGCTAAGATTTAGAGGGAATGTCAACAATAGATTTACCAACCTAACAAAAAAAAAAACAGAACTCAAATCGGAATAGTGGGAGCGCCACTCGGTGGTGTCCCCGAGAACTTTTTGGTCAAGGTGGTTTTTTTTATAATTTGCGCGCGCTCAAGGGATTTAGGTACCCTTAAAATGCTTGCACACAGCGCGGGCCAAATTACTCGGCTATGCTGAACGAAACCAGCGACTATTGCAGCCATTCCACTTGTTATTAGCGAAATACGAGTATCAGCTAATATAGTATTCCCGAAAAAGTGATTCCAAATTGGACTCTCCGTACGGACCACTTAAAACGTAATCGTGGTCAATATTTACATGAAATAATCTTTGGTAAATATAGTAAATGGCAAGCATTGATTTATCAACTTGAATTAAAATTTTATACACTTTTGCAATTGTCCTGTATTTTTTTTTTGACAATTAAAAACCAAAAGCTTAAAAAATCACCCTTTAGTAGATCCATAGTCGATATTGACAATTTGGAAGGACTACCTCTGCACAATATTTAGTGACCAAATACGTAAGTACAAAGTGCCACAAAAGTCACCACCCTATTGAAAGATGCTATAATTTTTGCAAATGGCGGCAAGTGTCAATTCCACTTTGACATTTGTGAAGTAAACAGATACAAAATATTGTACACGTCAACAAGCCATAAATCGCTATACTCCTAAAGAACGCGGAATAATTCGTCGGTGGTGTTGGGGCAGATTCGCCGGTCGTCCGACACCAACTGGGTAAACACTACGACGTTTAGCCGGTTGCCTAGCAGAGTACAGGACAACACGAGATGCTGCCAGGTCTGGCCGGCCCAAAGCAGGCGTTCTGCTGAGAATATCGCAGAAGTAGTTGAAGATGAAAACGCCGCGGGCCTAACGACTACTGTGGACGGTGAACGCTACAAAGCCATGCTCAACGACTTTCTCCTTCCTCAATTAGATAAATTTGGGGCTGCAGAACATGTGGTTCCAACAGGATGGAGCAACGGTGTATACTGCACGAGACACAACCGAAATTCCGGGTCGCCTGATCTCTCGTTTTGGCGATTTGCAATGGCCGCACAGATCACCTGATTTGACCATCCCAGACTTCTTTTTGTGGGGTTTTTTGAAGTCACAAGTCTATGTGAGCAAGCCTCAGACTCTTGCAGCCTCAAAGAGAGTATTCGTGAAGAATGCGAAGACCTATCGCCTGAAGTTCTGGCAAGATTGGTAGAAAATGCCGCAAATCGGGCCCGAATGCAATTCTGGCGGCGGCCACTTATCCGATATCATTTTCTCGACTTAATGGAAAAAAATTTAAGACATCAGGTAAACATAATCCAAAAGCAGAATCAAAGCTTTTGATTCATAAAAAAATTACAGCGAAAGAGCATAGGATGACAACTTTTGCGCCGCCTTGTATAAGAAATAAAGAATAAGTCCCTCTCACGAAGAAAGCTCTTTTTAAGACCCTAACTGTAGCAGTACTGCTGGAGCGAAAAAATGAGCCACAGCGAATGGAAACGTCATTGGTTGCTTCAACTGATTTACCGTCCTGTGTTTGCGTTGAAGGGCTCAAAATTCATCGGTTTTGACGGCTAAGACTTGTTGGGCGAATGATCATCACCGCTCCGGCCGAATTGTCTTCTAATCCATTCCGGAGGGACAACGTGGCTAGGAAGACCTCGCTTTAAGTGTCGCGTTCAAGTGGAAAATGACCCCGGCCAACCACGTGTGAACAACTGGTGGCGGTTAGGACAAGATTGCCCTAAATGAAGCCAGCTGTTGATTCAGATGCACGTCAACCCTAAACTGTAGCGCCGCCTAGGGTAAAGTAAGTTGGGCACTGAAGTTCACTCAAGTGTATCTCAGACCTTGCTCCTTTACGGAGTTAATCTTATCCGCTAACAACCAAAGTGGCAACACTCATCGTTACAAGTAGCCATAAAAAAAATTGTGCGAAATTTTCTCCTAAACACATTTTGTCGTCCTTTTGTTCATGTGCTCCTGAGAGGGTGTCCTTTCTTTAGTGTGTATGCCTGTGTGTATGTTACTGTGTCACCAGACGCACAACTGTACCTTTTCCCAGGATGATGAGGAATCGAGGGGTTTGGCTACGATTATTGTATAAAACGCGACTCACGTGTTTTTATTCTCCCGACTGTGGTCGGACTACGGGGGTACGGTTTGTTAAATCCCTCCGGGGAATTGTGGTATACTCGAATCTCCAATCATGCACACAGCACACACAAGCCTAACGCAAGAGAGAAAACATACTCGTACACATGTACATGTGTAATTTTATATGTTTCAGATACAGCAGGACCTGTTAGGTGGATAAAAGTGATAAATTTGATATTTGGCAAGTGACGGGATTTGTGTTTGTACTCGTATATATTGTAGTCCTTCGTCGATATGGCCATTTGGGGAGAGTCCAGGCTGAAGCCCCAACGACAACGAAGAAGCCATGTCCAAGGGGGATGGTGTCATCCTTGGGCTGTAGTGTTGGTTTTGGTATCATTTCGTCGGTGTCATGCAATGTGATTGACCGCTAGGATGTTTAAAAATTTAACATAAGACAATTTATTACCCCCAGAGTGGTGGGCGGTAAGCTGTTCTATTTAGTATACCTCGACTCAGAGTCCTGATTCGACTCTGATTTGTTCTCGGTTCGAAGGGTGCATCTATAATTTTCTAAAGAAAGTGAATTCAATTGTGAATAATTCATTTGGTCGTCTGTTTCATGAGATTTCCATGGCGTGGTGGGGTGGGTTTTTAATTGTTTTACCCAACTGTAAATAGGTAGGTCAGTGCATAAGGATGTCCTTTATACTCGTAAATGGAATGACAGTAATGAAGGGAGATTTTGAAAGTGATAAAAACTTTTGTCGAACAGATAAATCAAGCTGTTCGAGGCAGGGAAAAGTTTCGTTGGACGATCTAATTCCTTGGGGCAAAGTTATGAGGGTAAAAGTAACGGCTTCTGATAATTACAAAGGAGTCGCTTTGCTGTTGTGTGCGTGATAAGTTTTGATAGGTTTGCCTAAGTTTGCCTATCCATCAGTTTATCTTTATGCCATTTTGATTTGATTGAATTTTATTTGAGTTTAGATGGAGGTACTCGTAGTCAGTTGCGGTTGAAATGTTTGGGGGTGACATTAGTGGCGTTTACCTTGTCTGGTGGAGCGCCATTATATGCTTTTGGAATGCATTTCCTAGATTTGTTGGGTTGCTACTGTTTGATTGTAGGTAATGTGAGTTATTTGAATGGGGAGTGCAGGTTCTAGGATTCGTAAATAGCACACAATGGCCTAGAATTAGCAGAGGCTTCGATTGAAAATTGTTCGTAGGTCACCGACGTATTTCCTAACACTCTACGCAAATGGAATTTAATGGTTTTAACACCATCCTCCCAAAGACCACAGAAATGTGGAGCATGGGGAGGCGGAAAAACCCAATTGGTGCCGATGTTTGAAAGCTCGTTCGACACGAATTCCGTGGAACTTAAAAGTTTTCCGCAAGCGGGAAGTAGTTGATAAGCACCGACAAAATTAGTGACGTTGTCATTAAAAAGAGTGTGACACTTACCACGTCTAGCAACGAATCTACGCAGTGGCGCTAGATATGCTGCTGATTACAACTCCGTGACAATTTCTAAATGCTATGCCTCTGTCGCCAGGCAAACAAACAGAGCGACATACACCTTATAAATACCGGAAACATAATGCAAAACGGAACAGCTGAAGCCTGTATACAACAACTCGTCCGCATTCTCACTACTGCGTGCGATGCATCAATGCCCAGAAGAACAGGTACTAGAGGAGGAACACCATGCTACTGGTGGAATGAGGAAATAAAAAAGCTTAGAGCAAAGTGCTTAAAAGCCCGACGCAAAGTCCAAAGATCTAGGGGAAGAGATCATGAAGAACACCTTATTTGTTTTAAAATAGCAAGACGCGACCTAAAAAAGGCAATCAAGGAGAGCAAGACAAGATGTTTTAAAAAACTTTGTGAAGAAGCCGACATAAACCGTTGAGGTACAGCATACAGGATCGTCATGACTAAGATAAAGGGCAGCAGGTCGCCGAAAATAACATGTCCAGCAATCCTAAGCTCCATAGTAGAACACCTTTTCCCCCGAAGTACATCTACTATGTACCATATCATTAGGGAGACCAACACGGAGGACATCCCAATTGTCACAGCGGATGAGGCCTATCTTCCTGCATGCGTTTATGAGTAAAGCGCCCGGGCCTGATGGCATACCAAATAAGGCACTAAAAGCAGCTATTCATAAGCGGCCAGACATGTTTATGGAAACAATTCAAAAATGTCTTGAAGAAGGAGTTTTCCCGGATGCTTGGAAACTACAACACCTAGTCCTGCTTCCAAAGGGAAACAAGCCACCTGGGGAACCGTCCTCGTATCGCCCAATATGCCTTCTAGACACAATGGGAAAGATACTGGAACGGATAATATATGTTAGACTGCTCGCGGTAGCAGAAGAAAGAGGAGGACTATCAGACTTTCATTTTGGATTCAGAAAATCGCGGTCTACTGTTCAAGCCGTAAAAGCTGTGGTCGACATTGCGGCCGAAGCGATACAAAGAGAAAGATGGCGGTATGGTACAAAAAAATACTGTGTAGTGGTGACTTTGGACATCAAAAATGCCTTTCACTCGGCAAGCTGGGCGTTCATCAGGAAATCACTAGCCAGTATGAATACGCCATATTACTTGCTGAGGATAGTAGAAAACTACTTTACCAACAGAAAACTGAGGTATGAAACTGATGAAGGGTTGAAATACTACAGCGTTTCAGCTGGGGTTCCAGAAGGATCAGTACTCGGTCCACTCCTATGGAACATTATGTATGACGGAGTGCTAAGGCTTAAGTTGCCGAGAGGAGTTCAAGTAATTGGATTTGCAGACGACATTTCCGTCGTTACGGTGGCAAAAGAAATAAAGGAGATACAGTCAGCCACAAATGTAGCGATTATTCGCATCAAAGACTGGCTAGTATCCGCCGGTCTAGAATTAGCGGACCATAAAACGCCAATATACGGGTGGGACATCAAATAATCCGATCGAAAGAATCAATCAAATACCTGGGAGTAATACTTGATAACAGATTACAGTTCAAAGCACATGTAGAGTACTCCAGTAACAAGGCTTTACTGCTGCAAGGAGCACTTTCTAGAATACTACAAAACATTGGTGGACCTGGATATGCTAGGAGGATTCTCCTATCTAGAGTAGTCAGCTGAGTCCTCTTATACGCTACTCCGGTCTGGGCGGGGGTACTCGCCATAAAAGCAAGCAAGAGAAATCAGTTGTCCGCATACAGGCTCAGTGCATTAAGAGCGATCTGTGGATTTCGAACAATCTCGGATGAAGCAGCCTTCGTGATAGCAGGAATGGTTCCGATCGACATTCCCGCGGACGAGATGTTGTGAATTTATAATAGAAGAACCCCAGGGCGACAAGATGCAGGTGAAATTGCAAGAATAAAAGAAGAAGAGCGAGCGGCTTCAGCAGCCCTCTGGCAAGCCAGGTGGGATAATAGTACAAAAGGCAGATGGACCTACAAGTTGATCCCGAACATCGAGACCTGGACAAAACGAGCACATGGGGATAACAACTACCACCTTACGCAGTTCATATCTGGTCACGGCGGCTATCGCAAATACTTGCACCGATTCGGACACGATAGCTACCCTTTGTGCCTAGAATGCTCAAACGAAGAGGAAGATACGGAGCACGCCATATTTCATTGACGACGTTTTTCGCAGTGGAGAAATAATGTCCAGTCCAATACTACTCATAGACCAAATGTTGCAGTCGGAGGAAAATTGGATGGAAATCGGCACATTTGTGATAATTGTGCAAAACGAGCTAAGAAGAATAGAAAAAATTAGAAGAGCAGTCCCACGGGGAGAGTGGTTGAAGGACGTAGTGGTGTGGATTAGTACGTAGGCGCACTCCTGGCATCGAATATTCGGGTGTTGCGAATCGTGCATGTTGGTGGCACGGGCTACCGCATCTTTAGAAGATTATCACATCCATTGGCGCAACCAAAAAAAAAAACAAAAAAACACCTTATATTGCTTAGAGCGTCGTCCCTTCTAAGATCGTGCCATAAATGGAACCGCATAGTCGACGCCGGTGTTACCAAATGTCGCGCCTGGCTCTAATCTTTGCTTCGCTAGGCTGGCCACTTGTTGCTGAAAGGGTACTGCTCGCTGACGTGTGCAGGTTGTGTACTGGTAGACACATCTCTTGATTAAATAATGAACTCCGATGTTAAAATATTCGAGTGTCAAAAGATATGTCGTTTTTTTGCATTCCAGCCTGCAAGTAGCGCGTTCCTTGATGAATGTACGAGTATATTCTCAGATGAAAGATCACGCATGCATGGTACCTTTGGGGTATGTCTATAGTTCCGAAATATGCGAATACATCGGGCGATGGCACGGAAAAACCTTTTGAGGTTCGAAAAGGACGTACAAATATAGAAGCCCTAATGGTGGAGATAAACAGATAACTTCATCTTCAATATTTTCAGTGACGCTAGGCAGACTGAAAAACGTAATAACCCGTTCTCATAGAAAATGTGAACCGTTCCACCATAAATCTAAATTTCGTGGCATTATACCGCGGGTGGCACAGTCATCGGGATTTTCGGCCGAACCCACGTGATGCCATATATGGAAGAGCTCAGCCGCATCGGCAAACTCCATCTAAACCGCAGTACTTAAGACGCCGAAATGTTGAGATTGAGATTGAGTGCAAGATTGAGTGGGCTAACAACATCCTAAAAGACGGATTACCCGCTGCTTCCAAAACGCCAAAAGACTCATCCAAGAGATCGTTGGATGAAACTGCGCCGGTTCCCAAGAAGCCAAACATTTATAACACCAAATCCCCGTGTGCCATCCAACAACATATCTCTGAGGTCTTTTAGCGAAGTTATAAAAGATGCAATAACGATTGCGATAATCGACAAAACCGATACAGACACATCGACAACACCTGAACGCTGGCAGTTAGTCCATATCCCATCACAAGCGACGCTGGCTGGCACCAAGGACACGTCAAGCTTATCGCATGTGCCAATCAAAGATCTCTCGATCTGTACACCAAAGCCATAGGTGGATAAGGAGAGATTTGGTCAAGTGAAAATCTAGCAGACCTAGAACCCGCACCTAGATCCCAGCAGAACCCTCCTCCAAAGAAAGCATTCTGGGGATCATCAGGCTTAGCAAGCTGACCAGTCGGAAGGGCAAGTCGCGAAACTGGAAGAACTAAGGGACCCTGATTGTGATCAATAAGAAATCCCTTTACCCTCTGGCGCAGAGTAATGGCATGATTCGGACGGATCCACCTAAAGGTTTATAATAAGGACGAGCTGAATGCTGACAAGCAATCTCCTCCTCCTTTAACTGAAACTGTAAATTCGACCATAGATCTTGGGCATCGATGTCCTTTTCAAAAATGAATACCCGACTCCAATTTATCCGAGACGACAACTAAGCCGCCGGTCTCGCCGTCTTACTCTCTGTCGGAAATGGAAACCGATGACGAAGTAAAAAGAGATCCTTTACGATCAGAGGAAGAATATGAGCTCTTGTGCACATATTCAGAACAACACCGTGGTGGAGGCTACCCTGGTAAATTGTAGCAATGATACGGTTTCTCCAGATTAATCTCCATCACTCAAAAAAGGCTTCGGCCGCACTTATTCTGCGTCTTTCTAAAAACGCAGAAGACATCATCCTAATCCAGGAACAATGGATCGTAGAAGGCGTGATTTGTGGACTTGGGATATCTGCATACGCTCCGCTATATACAAAATACAAAGGTAAGATTAGGACTTGTATATTAGGGAAACGTAGCCTTAATGCATTTTTACTTCCTAACCTCAGCGACCCCGTCTTAACCGTTACCAGACTAAAGACTGCCAAAAACTCCTACTGGCTGGCATCGGCATATCTTGGGCACGATCATGTGGACCCTCTCCATGGTGATAATCTAGAAAGGGTGGTACTGGAACTAACCTCATCATCGGATGCGACGCTAACGCTCATCATACGGTATGCGGCAGTACCGACATCAACGATAGAGGTGAGTCGACTATGTCGTAAGTACTAGCCTCATTGTTTGCAACATTGGCAATGGGACCACTTTTATAACAAGAAACCGAAAGGAAGAACTAGATATCACTCTTGTCTCCAACAACATCACTCATATGGTATCGTCTGAACACTTATTTTCGGACCACAGACACATCCAATTCAGCCTGAGTGATGCTCTCGCCAGCCAACCAGCATTCCGGAATCATCGGAAAACTGATTGGCGAAAATACAGGAATACCTTCAGAAAGACTTTCCTCTGAACTCTCAAGTCCTCCGCGTGACACCAGCCAGCTTGACATGAAAGTCAAGGAATTCAATTTTTCAACCTAGCAAAAACCACAAGAAACGCGACTGACTGGGACTCATAAAAAGAATCCCTCGAAAGATATACAAAAAAAGTACTGAGGAAAGCAAAGCCAGAATCCTGGAGGTCATAACAGAAAGCTCTGAGACATCGCGGTTAAAGAAAATCTTCTCTACAAATGTTGTGATGCCTAGCTGTTTGTAAAAATCCGATGGCTCTTGGACAACCTCAAGTGATGAATCACTCAACCGTCTACTGGACACTCACTTTCCAGGTAGCTAGCCCTAAAAGGACTACTTCATGGACTACGACGGAAATTCATGGTCCGATTACAAGAGACAAACTGCTTTGGGCGCTGCTTAGCTTCAAACCATACATGTCTACTGCTCCGGAGGGTAGAATACCTGCCGAGGTCTTGCCTACGCTAGAAAATATCACGAGGAGCTGTGTAGAACTGATTCACATTCCACTGTTATGGAGAGAAGGCAATGTAGTTTTCATTTCCAAAGCCGAAAAATGCTCTCATGTTGCCCCAAAGGACCTCAGACCTATAAGTCTATCGTCTTTCCTACTGGAAACTCTAGAACTACTGATTGATATCCACATACGAGCTAAAATTGATCCAAGACTTCTGTCAACGGCTCAACATGCATACTGTGAAGGTAAGTCGTGGAAACGGCTCTGAATTCCCTGACGCCACATCGAACGATCCCTGCAATATAGAGAGTACACAATGGTCGCTTTCCTGGACTATTCAGGACGTAGGTAGATGATTCACTTGGGGAGCTGATTAGTCTTATGCTAAGTAGCAGGAAAATCAACCCCGAACTGGGTGGGGTTTTTGCTAAAACATGTGTGAGCAGAGGTACGCTGCAAGGCGGTATCCTTTCTCCTACTGCTAATATACCTGGAAGCGGGTGGTAGCAGGGTGATTGCCTATGCGGATGACGTTGCTATAGCCGTCTCAGGGAAGCATCTTAATACCATTAAAGAACTCCTTCAGCTAAATCTTAACAGATTAACCCGTTGGAGAGATCGCTGTGGATTGAGAGTAAACCCCCATGGAACTGATCTTGTCCTCTTTTCCAGGAAATATAAAATTCCTCCCTCAATAAACTGTACCCGTTTAGCCTCTTCCAGTACAGCACAATATCTGGGTCTCATTTTTGACAGGATACTAAACTAGAAACCTAACATTCAAAAAAGAGTCAAGAAAACTACAGCAGCTTTATTTTCTTGCAAAAAAGCAATTGGGAACAAATGGGGCCCCCAACCTTGCATAACCCACTGCCTATACTTCTCGGTCATAAGACCGATACTCACCTACGGGGTTATTCTCTGGTGGACGGCCTTAGACAATGCAGTCAACTTTAGCAAACTAAGCTGAGTCCAAAGAACAGCATGTCTATGCTTAAGCAGAGCCTTATCTTCTACTATATAATAATTTATTGAGCCACGCTAATATTCTTAATACTGCATTGATCAAAAAGTTCCCGGAATGTATTCAGAAAATTGGAAATACATCTAAATCTATGTTGTCCCCTTTAAAGTAATCTCCATCGACTGCAACACACTTATGCCAGTGCTTGATCCAATCCTCGAAACATTTTTTATATTCGATTTTCGGTATGTGCTATGTATCAGTGCTTCCTGCGATTTTTCCATTACTTCCTCTCGGCTACTGAAACGCGTAGTGGGGAACTCGATTGAACAGAAAGAAGTCACAGGGAGCCAAATCAGATGAATTCGGTGGCTGTTGGATGGTATTTGTTGCATTTTTCGTCAAAAAATTACGAATAATGATGGCACTGTGCGACGGTGCGTTATCATGGTACAAAATCCACAAGTTTTCTGCCCACAATTCTGGTATCTTTCGGCGAATTGCTTCACGCAAACGTCTCATAACGCCCAAATACGAGTAATACTCTTTGTTTACTGTCTGGCCTTCTGGCAAAAAATCATAATGCACTACACCGTTGTAATCCATGATAACCATGCTTTCTTTTTTGACCGAAAACGACGTGGTTTTTTTGGTCTCGGCTCATTTGGTGAACGCCATTCACTTGCCTGATGTCTGAATTGCGTGTCGTACTCATAAACCCACGTCTCGATCCTTTTGATGAATGTGGGATCGGATTCAGCTTTGCAAAACATCTTTTTTGCATGAAATTGAGGTCTTTTGTCACCAACTTTGCTGCTACACGACGGAAACCCAAATCACTAAGCAAAATGTTTTTTTTTTCAGTCGTTCATAGACCTCCGCGGAGTTTAGACGTGTTACGACTTGTGAGTGAGAAGTGTTTCGCTTAACAAAAAAATTTAACAGTTTGGATTTAGGATCCAATAAGCGCAGCGGTAGTGTGTTCGCTTGAGACTGCAAAGGTTGTGGGTTCGACTCCCGGTAGTCGCCAGACGATTTTTTTTTTTTTTTTTTTATTTATTTATTTATTTTTAAATAAAAATAAGGGGTCCGGTTTTATCACGTGATGGATTGTAATGAGCGGTCCGCTATGCCTATAGCGGGACCTGCTGAAATGATCTCAGGTGAGGCTTCGAATGGTTCGAGCCATACGCCAAAAACAAAAAGAAGGAGGAAGCTTAGTTCAACTTCCAACTTGATAAAACGTCCCACCCTACAAACGACCAACAACTTCGCTTCATTGGCAGCAAGCGAGTCTGATGATGAAGAGGAAGAAATGGAGGCCATAAGTAGCAGCATTAAAATGCTGCAACAAAGAGTGCTGGCCATAAAAGAGAAACAAATAATAAGAAGGAAGAGAGAGCAAGAGCAATCCCAACAACAGCAGCTTGCTCAAAGGCAAACACAACAACAAAAGCCTAAGAAACAGCAGCAGCAACAACAAGAGCAGTCACAACAACGGCAACAGCTAAAACAGCAGCAGCCACAAAAACGGCAACAGCAAAACCAGCAGCAGCAACAACAACAACAGCAGCATCAGCAGCAACAACAACAACAACAACAACAGCGGCAGCAGCAGCAGCAGAAGAAGAAGGAGAAGGTGCCTCCTATCAACACCTACAAATTGGAGGTAAATGCTACCAAGGACCTGTGTAAGCTGGTCATTGGTAATAATTTTAACATTAAGAGATTGGGGAATGATCGCCATGCCATCCACTGTAATACAGTGGAGGGCTACGCGAAAGTGAAAGAGCTCCTAAAGGAAACGACGACGGAGCACTACTCATTCACACCGAAGTGTGAAAAGCGGCAATCGATGCTGCTGAAGGGGTTGGAACCGTCTTCTGATCCTGAGGAGATCCTGGCACTGCTTAAAGAGAAGGAGTGCGAAGGACTCAAGTTCGTGGGGGTAAAGCCATTTACCACAGCTAGAGCCAGGCGGGAGAAACGGAGTCTGCCGTTCTTCCTGGTGCAGCTCAGTCCCGAAAGCCGTCTGGATAGTCTAAGGAGTATCAATGTCCTAGACTACCAGGTGGTTCACTGGGAAAAATTAAAAAGGAGCGAAGGCGTTATACAATGCGTTCGATGCCAGAGGTTCGGGCACGCCGCGTCGAACTGCCAAATGCAGCCTCGATGCGTGAAGTGCGCAAAGAACCACAGTTCCGAGGAGTGTGCTCTGGGTAGGGACGGAGCATCCGATAGGACGCAGCTCTCGTGCGTATTATGTGGGAACGTGGGACACACCGCAAACTATCGGGGTTGTCCTAAGTTCGCTAACATTAAAAAAGCAAAACTGGCTCGGCAGCAGAAGGTGGAGGTCAAACGTTCACCTGTGAGGCTTCAAACACAAGCCGTCACGCCCCAAATTTCCTACGCCCAAATGGCGGCAGGTGGGGGGGCTACGGTACAGCAAGCGACTGTTGCTTCTCCGGCGCCAATGCCGAGAACAACGGAAGCTGCACCCAACATGCTGGCCATCTTGCTCGCAATCCAAGGGCAGATGGCTCAGCTGCAAAAGCAGGTGCACGAACAGGCCAAGCGGGTGGACCAGATCTACGCGCTGCTGCCGGGCCTAACGCAACACATGTCGTAATGGGTACGCACATGGTGGAGCAATCTTTGAAGGTCCTTGCGGTGAATGTTAATTCACTGATTAGGATCGAACGAAGAGCCGCGATGTTTAAATTGCTACAGGACCAAACTCCTGATGTGCTTTTCGCTAGCGAAACCAAGCTCACCGATAAGCACAAACTGGAGTACAATAATTATATTGTTAGAAGAAGAAACCGGCCCCGATCCAATCGTGGAGGCGGAGTCGCGATCTTCATTAAACAAGGTATAAAATTTCACAGAGTGTACAAGGGAGTGTTGCGTAGGTTCCGGGTGTTGGAGGCAGTCGTCATTTACATCCCGCTCCGCAGTGGAAAGCGGCTGTATTTGGCCTCTGTTTATGCACCTGAGACTTCACAATCCACTTTATTTATTACAGAGCTTGACACGCTTTTTCGACTTCTGAGACTGGAATCGGGGGAGAATTATTTTGTAATCGGCGGGGATTTCAACGCTAAACACAGAGATTGGGGAAATAATTTGCCAAATACTAGAGGGAACCTACTACTCGATTGGTGGGGTCAGCACGATGTCATGTACAGACTCGGTCTCAAAGCGACGGATAACCCGTCGTTTCCCAGAGGGGGGTCTTATTTGGATCTAATGCTTTACGACGAACGTATACGACTGACAGGTACGAATTTACAAACGCTAAACTGTCTGCGCACATTCGTGTATGACAGTGACCATTGCGGTTTTAGCACCGAAATTACAGTTCCCAACGAAATTGCGGAATTGGAGGAGTTTGTCCAAAGATATTCTTACAACTACAGTAAGACTCGATGGACACGCTTCTCCGCAACCATGACAAGAGCACTCTCCTTGAATACGCTCCACCCACCGTCCAATAGGAATTTGTCAAACGAGGAGATCGACAAGTATCTAAAACAAATGGACGAGACAATTAAACAAACTATGGACGCTACATTACCGCGCTATCGACATACGACTAACGAAGACCTGTTCCGCAATCCTACTATTGACGCACTGCACCGACAGAAAAGTAGACTTCTGACAAGACTCAAAAACTTGTACAGACAGTTTACTGACAGACAAGACCCGGAGATTAGGACACTGAAGGCGTCGATTAAAAATATTCAAACGTTAATAAAAGAGAATTACAGAATTTCTGTAAGTTCATATTGGAACAACAGGGTTCGGGCTGTAAACACCAGCAACCCGAATATGTTCCCGCAAATAAACAAACTATTTCGGAGAAAACATCAAAACGACCTTCAGTGTCTTAAAATAGCGCGGACAACAGACAACGAACGGTTACTGACAATAGCAGGTATTGATCCAAATGAGGCCGCTGATGATGACGACTTCTTTGTGATCGAGGATCCACAGGAGAAGGTTGAGACCATAGGGGCGACTTTCCAGGAAATATACAAGGCCACTGATACCATTGGCCCTAATTATGACCTGGACAATCGCGTCTTGGTGCACGACCTCCACATTCGAAATGAAGTAGAGAACTGGCGATCCGAGGGCTCTGGTTTCACCCGGTTCAGCGAAGCAAATATGGCAAATAATGTCATTACCAGAGAGGGTGACCTACCCCCGTTCATTTCGAAGGAAGAGCTCCATGAGATCTTCGACACAATCAGGGCTAAGAAATCAGTGGGGACCGATGGTATTCCGAACATCGTGCTTCGACATCTTCCTCTAGAAGCGGTGGACATTTACACCACCCTGTTTAATAATGCAATGAATAATGCACATTATCCAGCGCATTGGAAAACGGCGGTGGTGCAACCTATCCCCAAAAAGGGAAAGGATATATCCAATCCGGCGAATCTCCGTTCGATAAGTCTCCTTCCGAATATCAGTAAGGTGTTTGAAAGAGTAATCAATACAGCTCTGTCTAGGTGGGTTGAGGACAAACATATAGTTCCGGATAATCAATTCGGTTTTAAGGCGGGACATGATATCTCACATGCCGCGTCTAAACTGGTGTCCGATATCCAATGGAATAAAGGCAAAAACCAATGCACTGGTGCCTGCCTTGTTGACTTGGAGAAGGCCTTCGACACCGTATGGTTAGAGGGTCTTTTCTATAAGCTGACTAGGCTGGGGATCAGTAAACCACTCTTGTACATTCTTTATAATATGCTAACCAACAGACAGTTCATCGTGAAAAATGGCGATGTGACTTCTGTTGGAATATTTCAAATTAAAAATGGTCTTCAGCAAGGCGCGGTCAATTCGCCGATCCTATTCAACATTTATACAAGCGACTTGATAGGTTCACTTCCCCATACTATTGCGTACGCAGACGATTTGATAGCGTACAGAACAGGTACAAAAATCGAGGTCATTAATACTCTCTTGCAGCGTGATTTCGATAAGATAAGACGATTTTGCGATGACTGGAAGTTGAAAATCAACTTTCAGAAGTCGGAAACCATTCTCTTTAGGACGCCGTTGTCTAGAGCCTCTAGGGATACCAGAAAAAATTGGCGAAAGTTCTCGATCATTGGACAACACGGACAGCCTCTTGCCTGTCGAAATGTAGTCAGATACCTTGGGATCTGGCTAGATCAGTTTCTGTATTTTGACAAAAATGTAGACGCTGCTCTGGCCAGAGCCAAAGGCGCTTTTGCCCTTACAAAGAGACTGTTTTATAGCAGCCAACTCGATGCGAGGGTAAAGGTAATCTGCTACATGGCCCTTATCAGGCCCATGCTGATATTCGGGTGCCCCGTGTGGTTCAATGTACGAGCAAGCTTAATGGAAAAGATTCGGGTGTTTGAGAGGGCTTGCCTTAGGGCTTGCCTTCGCTTGTACAGAACACCAGAGTCGGAGTACAAAAAATTTTATCGTAATGAGGTCCTTTACAACAGGGCGAACCTAATACGAGTGGACAACTTCGTAATTAAGCTGACTCGAAGGCACATTGCAAGAGCAATGAACTCGACGAATAACCTGATATCTGGGGCTTACTACCCCAATTACCTTTACCATGAGAGTGTGCGCTCTGATGGCTTCGTTCCACCGGAAGCATTCCTCTACCTAGATCAGATAGGGTTGATCCAGGATAGATCAGCGGTCCCGTTAATCTTCCATGTCGCTCGGAAAGCTGGGGACAGGCGACTCAACTACGGCAGAGACGTCGCACACGGCAGTGTGGATCGCCTCAGGTTCAGTAGGGCGGTGGGGAATCGCGATAAGAGGGATGTCGTTCGGCAGCACCAGCATTTCTGGTGGTTGAATGATGGAGAAGATGTTGCGTCGTCGTCGTTTCCGTCAATTACGGACCAGCCTCACTAATGAGGCAGAGCTGACCAATCTATTTGCTCGGTGAATAGCGATGGCCAGCTTACATAGGTTTAGGTTAGTATTTAAGAAATATATACATATATTAGTATATACTTTTGTATATACTAATATATGTATATAATTGTGTATAATATCTATGTGTATGTGGTGTGTATGTAGGTTAGGTTTAAGTTTTTTTTTAAGTTAGATATTAAGTTTTTATAAAAAAATAACTCCATATGCTAAGTTTTTGTTAACAAATTTTTCTTAGCTTTAAGTATACAAAATAAATACGAATTTCAATAAAATGTAAATAAAGTCGAAAGACATAGATATAAGAATTTAGAGTAGCTTAGAGTGCCTGTGTGGGGCCAGTAAGTTAGTATAAGATTGTTAAGTAATTTTAAGCTAGCATTTAAGCATTTTTTGTTAGTATGTAAGAATTAATGATTTAAAAAAATAAAATGCATTTAAAAAAAAAAAAAAAAAGCAAAATGTTTTGGACGGATCCATAGGCAATGTTCAAGTCCTCTATTGACCAACATTTCTTTTACTCGTACTTCGTCAATGTTTTCGTCGGTTTTCGATGTCAATGGTCTGCCACTGCGTTCATCATCTTTGATTGACTCACGACCACTTTTGAACCGCTGGTGCCACTAGTAAGCAACCGTTTTCTTTAGAGAATCGTTACCGAAACACTTTTCCAATATTTCCAATGTTCGCGCACCATTAAATCCGTTTTTTAGGCAAAATTTAATACAAGTTCGTTGTTGCAAATTTAAATCCTTTTCTAAAACTGTAAAAATTCGCCAACACACACAAAGATAGATGTACTCTTGGCTTTTGCAAATGTCAAGCTATAATGCTAAGATCTAGAGAGAATGTTAATAACAGATTTACCAACTTAACAAAAAAAACAGAGCTCAAATCGGAACAATGGGAGCGCCACACGGTGGGTGTGGTCGGGAACATTTCGATCAAGGAGGTATATTAAGAATCCTCATAGAGAACATCGATTAGACTATCCCCGAACTTCGGTTTGACAAAGACTTTCATGTAAGCTCCCCCTCTAGATGCTTCTGGGAGGTAGACAAGTCAATCCACTTTTACACAGATGGATTTAAAACTGATAGCGGGATTGGTGGTCAGGTAAGCTAAATCTAAGCCTCTCCTTCCGTCTTCCATATCATTGTAGCGTGTTCCAGGTGGAAATTTTGACGATTACAAAAGCTCTGTCCTGGCTGATTGGAGCATCTTTTCCGATAGTTGGGCCGCTATCAAGTCCCTGCATTCAGTCTCATTAAATTAACACCGCCCTTAAATGCCGAATGCCGATCATCTCTTACGAAGATGGCAGAGCAGTTCAACCGTCACCTTTGTTGGGTGCCGGGCCACAGAGACATTCCAGGGAATTATAGGGCTGACGAACCACCAAAATTGGAACCACTCTACCTATCCTACCGGAAAAAGGTAGCATCGATACACAGATCACCACGTGCAAACTAATGCTAAAGCTGAATGCTATAAAAGAACAAACCTGAGGTGGAGTGTCAACATGTCTAGCGACCAAACAGATCTGGCCAAAACTGGATCGGAATCGCTCTAAGAGTGCGATTCTTCGAAATAGAAAACATCTCAGCGCCATCATAGGTGTCATCAGTGGACACTGCCTGTTCTGTTTCTGTAGAAGCTGCATGGACGAGGAGGTAGAGGAGACAACCCTCCACCTAATTCGTACATGTCCAGCTCTCTCCCAAAGAAGAAAACTTCACTACAATGACTTAAGCGATCTAAAGAACAAAAGTCTGCTACGATTCATCATAAGCTCAAATTGGTTCCATGAGTAGAAGGATCACAGATCCACGTGGCATCACAATGGGCTAATAGGCCTAAGTGGGTTGGTCTTTCGCGGGCGATGTGCCTTCCGTAAATATATTCCATCAAAATATTACTCCTAAAGAACGCGGAATAATTGTTACGATTTTTGTGGGTGTTGGCCGGTGCTGTCCGGCCCCGGAGCAGCCGTTCTGCTGAGAATATCGCAGATATGATTGAAGACGTCGCATAGGGCCTCGGAGTCTCGCCCAGACGATGTCCCACGCAATTTTGCATCAATCGGCGGTATTTACAGAGAATTTTGGTGAAACACGGTAAGATGTTCCCTCACAAAGTGTAGACAGTGCATCAGACGCACAAGCCATCCTGAATCTCGACCACGAGGGAGACAACTTTTCATCGAAAATTATCATGAGCGACGAGGCCTATTTCCATCTCTGTGGACATGTGAATAAGCAAAATTATAGCTTCTGGCGCACCAAAAATCCGCATATAACACACAAAGAGCCATTACACCGGCCCAAAGTTACTGCATGGTGTACTGTTTACCGTCAGGGGGCCTTATTTTTTCGAAAATGCCGCGGGCCAAACGACTACTATGGACGGCGAGCGCTACAGAGCCATGCTCAACGACTTTCTCCTTCCTCAATTGGATGAATTGGGACTGGAAAACATGCGGTTCCGACAGGATGAAGCAACGGCTCATATTGCACGAGCCAGAACCGAAATTCGGAGGCCTGTATTTCCGGGTCGTCTAATCTCTAGTTTTGGTGATTTGCACTGGCCGCCAATATCGCCGTTGTAGACTTCTTTTTGTGGGGTTTTTTGAAGTCACGAGTCTATGTCAACAAGCCTCAGACTTTTGAGGCCTCAAAGATAGCATTCGTCAAGAATGCGGGGACCTATCGCCGGAAGTTCTGGCAAGAGTGATGAAAAATGCCACAAATCGGGCCCGAATGGTCATCAATTCTGGCGGCGGTCACTTAGCCGATATCATTTTCTCGACTTAATGGAAAAAAATTTGGGACATCAGATAAACATTATCCAGAAACAGAACCAAAGGTTTTCATTCTTAAAAAAAATTACAGCCAAAGAACATCGGGTGGCAACCTTTGTGTCACCTTGTACACAGCCGTATAAACCAAGTGCTTTTTGTACTGCAGTTTGCTGACCAACACAACTGCAAGGTACTTAATTGTTTCTTTGGACCTGACTGGTTACCGCACTGAAAATTGGCGAATTCAATTGTTTTCCGACCTGTTCGGTTTTATGATCTTCAAGCTTCATGCCAGCGAAGATAAACTAATCTTTTGTCTGAGCGATTGCTTCATTTGTAGCTGATTCCACTTCACGGCATCTATTTGGCTACTCTCACGACGGCAATGTCGTCGGCGAATCCATTTACCGTTACTCTCCTGAGCAGCGTTAGTCGTAAGACTCCGTCAGAGGTTATATAACATAATAGTGGCCCTCGGACCGATCCCTGTGGCACTCCCGCAGTGACTTCGTTGTATCGGAATTGTACCACAGCTTAGTGTTTTTAAGATAGTTCGTCACTATCCTCAGCAAATGGTACGGTGGGTCCATCCTAGCAAGTGGATAACCAGCTCGCGGAGTTAAAAGCGTTTTTATCGTCCCTCGTAACTCCTTTGTACCGTAGAGCCCCGTAGAGCTATGTTTCTCCCTCGAAGGCACACTTTGCGATATTGGCCACCGCTTGTATGGCATCAACAGTTGATCGCAATTTTCTGAAGCCAAATTCGTTGTCATATTAAGGGACTAATGTGCATGTTTCTGACCAAGTCAATGTTGATGTATAGCTCGTAGAATTCACTATTAAATCTCATCCTTCACGCCCCGTCAACGCAAACGGGACCAATAATCACGGGAGTTTTGCGTTCAAAATGGCAAAGAAACTCTTCATCGGCCATCGCTGAAGTCCACGTTTCTGCATCATTGAGCAGGAGATGTCATTAGAAGATTTACGGATAGCGGAGCCGAGGTATCCGTAGCCCCTTACTACTTCAAAGCTGTTATCATACCATTTCCTAACCTAAATGATCTCCGCTCTACCACGATCAACGATTTTGACAAATTTATCAAGAAATGTTTTTGGTTCCATGATAAGCTGGCCATTCCTAATGCAGTCGCAGTCGACTTGACTTACAATTGGTCTAAGTGTACCTCAACGAGATAACCGCTCTAATCTAGCCTAACCTACAGGTTTCCAGTGTCACGAATATCTATCGTGAGCACCTGGTTTGTACGACCCGAACGTCATTGTCCATGTCACGTTTGCATGGGTCGCCTACGATTAAACCAATTTCCCCTTCAGCATAAACTTTGAGGTCTGCGGCGACGTAGGCTTTGCGGATCAATGGCGTATTTATTGCTCACGGCATGTCTTACTGCTTTTTTCCTGAAGGGTTTCGTGTTATTACTTCTATGACGTACATACGAGTATAATACAGCGGATCAGGCAAACAAAATATGTTTTCGTTTGCGGTTACAACCAGGGACATACTGGGCCGCTCTGATGGCTTAGCACTTCCGCAGTGTTCAACTTATACATAATCATTGTTGGTCTACCAAAATTAAGCTATACAGTAAGGCCTGTGGGAAGCTGATGACCACCATAAGGTAAGGGTAGCAGTTGCCAGAAAAAGGATTGTGAAGAAGGATAAACATGAATCTGCATGTTTATTCAATTCAAGTGTTTCCCACGTTGGATCCTTGAGATACTTACACTTGCAGATTATTAAGCACTCTCTGGTTGCGTTAAATCCCCAACAATACTTCAATATTGCTCTTCTCGTAAACTAGAGTACTCACTGCTTTCCGGCCAGGGCTTTGTTCCGAAGCAAAATATCCATGGAGCTTGTTCCCTCCCTTTGATGTGGATAAATTCTATCCTAACTTCAACAGCAGCAGAAGCATCGCATGACATTTCAATATTACGAGTACTCGTAGAATGTCCTCAATATGAGTCCAAGAATAATTCAACTATGAGTACGGGTAGGTACAACCATGACTACAGCTCTGAACATGGAATTAGCATTCAATATATCCAAACAGCATTACCGCATTGTGAAAGCACTACTTGTTCATATATAGTGAGTGAGTACGAGTATGTCATAAGGATGTCCTTATTGTGTTACACATGAATGTCGTTGTCGTTGTCGTTATCGTTGTTGTCGTTGCTATCGTCCAAGTAATGCCCCACATCGTATTGGTTAACATCATGTCGAGGAATTAGGTTAAAAGGACTTTCCCCAGTGCCCCACTCAGCATAAAGTAGACATTCACAACAATTATATTATATCACATCGTTGATGCTGGAGCAATGAGGGGTGGGTTGTTATTCGAGCGGGTAAGGAGACTTGTTATTTGAACTCACCCTTTTGAACGCACATACTCGATATGGTATCCTGCTGCATAACCGAGCGTAATTACTGCAATGGGGTGTTGTGGCTGCGATCAGATACTCGTTTCCTGTGCCTCATACGAGCACAGATTATTGCAATCCATTACGCTAGTTATGTTGAATGTTTTGTACTTTAAACGAGACTGGTTAGAATGTAGAAGGAGTTGAATTTTTTTAAAACTCCGCTCCATCCGGGAAGAATCTATACAACCACCACGTTGCCATTAATTTAAAAAGGAGCAAAACCACAAATGGTATCCAATCCAACCATCTAATGCTATTACCGGACATACTCGCACACTGGGAAACCCACAGGACTAAGATTTCATCAAGATACAATGGCAATCGATAGATACGAGTATATTCGTACGTACATATCCTTGTTGTACAAGAGAAAGAGGGCATCGGCTACTATACCTGAATCAAGGACCGATTGAGGCAGTTAAAGAGTCGTTGCAGGTCGTTCGTATCTAATGACTACAACAGTCCTTCATCATGTTGTGGTAATCGGATCACAGGTTATTTTTACCGTTATGCCAAATAAAATGGCAGCACCCATAAACAATTCTATCATACGAGTAGCAACTACGAATTAGTTGATTGACAGGATTTTATGAGGGCGAACACTTTTACCTTGTACGTAACTACGAGTTTTGACCAAACCAAGTCGAAAGTCTAGAATCAGTTATTTTCCGTTTGACGTCAATTAACCTGAGTAATGTATCTACTCGTACTACGAATACAGTTGTTCGAAATCGAATTCGATTTTCGATGTGAATTGTGGCAATGGTTGTTTATTTATTTTTGATTTTCCAAATCCGGTTGGCCTTCGTTGGTGGGTAGGTACTAGGTACTCTCCTGTTTCAGGCATTCCGGCCACTCAGGGAATGAGTTGGGGTTTGTTTTTTGGAGTGTTATTTGGATTCCCAGGAAGACTTACGACTTAAAATAAAAATCGGAGAGTGCTGTGCCATATACTCGTAGGTAGGTAGGATACGTACCGCTGTTGTAATATCTGAGAAAGTAGAGCAGGGTTCGAGGTGGTATATTTTCTTGCTGAAATGATGGTTGGTCGGGTGAAATCGTGGATCCAAGGTGGACCGGAGAATTAGGCAGCATGTTTCTCCAGTTAGTTCTGTTTTATGCTAGCTGCTTTCAACCTTCCTTCACTGTAAAATCGAGGTGTTTTATACACAAATTTTATTTGCAACTAAAACACTAATTTAAGTTAATTTTTTTATTAATTGTAATGATAATAATAATGTTAATTTATATTTAAACAATATGAAATTAAATCAAGCAGACGAGTGCACAATCAGATCGACCTTTTAAGGATCTGTAAGTGGATCTGCAGTATTCTGGAAACAAAAATGGCAAATTAGCAAGTTGCAAGGAGATTGTGTGCAGTTGAATCTTGTAAACCGGCTTCGACTGGCATCTGAAGTTTATCTGGGATATGGCTCTTCTCACAGGATCACTTTAGGTGTTCCTGAATGGCTTCTTTTTCAAGTTTTTCTCGCAGAAGCTCATGGGACAGTTGCTTGAGAAATAATGTCCTTTTCATCTGCGTGAAGACGTAAATTACTTGGAAATTGATACCGCTCATATTCAGCATAGAAAAAAAACGAGCGATGTGCGCTTATACATCTTATCAGCGGTGTCTACTTCTCCTTCAGTTTGATTGTACAAGGTGGCGCAAACGTTGCCACCCGATGTTCTTTGGCTGTAATTTTATTTTTTTGAATGAAAAACTTCGGTTCCGCTTTTGGATTATGTTTACCCCTCAAGCCCACTTTCGGAAGTACTGCGTTGATGTGCTCTCCCCTGTAGGCTCGTCGGACCATTGTGTCATATCAGCTAAATTCGGGTACACCCACCACATAGTTAGAGAAAAGATTCTTAAAAGAACCGTATGGCAATACGAGAAACCCCATTGGAGCGGACTTAACAACTTCTTTAGAAATTTTAACTGGTCGTTATGTTTCCTCGACAACGACGTGGATGCCCCTGCTGACATGATCACAGAAACTATTCTCTTTGGAATGAGATGCTTTATCCTTCATCGGATGAAGAGTATCAAACCAAAAGAAAAGGCATGGTACGACTCAAACTGTAAAGAGGATGTCAGGGTTAGAAAATTGTTTTTTCGTTCCTACAAAGCCAACCCGACAGAGGAAAACCGAAAATAGTTTAAAGAGCCAGAAATAACTGCAACGTCTTTCTCAAGCGTGTGAAATTCCAATACGACCAAAAACTGAGGCAAAAAATACTACAATGTCCCAAAGCAGTAAACATTTTTAGTCGTTCATCAAAAACATTAGAAATTCTGCCTCATCCTCCATCCCAACGCTCATTTATAATCACATTCTAGCTGTCAGCTCCTTGGACAAGGCCTATCTTCAGTTCAACACTCCCAGAATTTGCTTTGTATCCGCCTACACTTGAGTGCGTCGAATCTTCAATGGGACGAATCCACTTTCGCACTCGTGTAGTAGCAAGAGTTCTTAAAGAACTTAACATTCACAAATCTGCTGGTCCGGATGGTATATCTCCCATCCTTCTGAAGAGGTGTTCTTCCTCGCTGACAAAACCATTGCGTAAGCTTTTTCATCAATCCTACTCTTTAGGACTCTTTCCGAGCAGCTGAAAAACAGCATTTATCGAGCCCGTCCATGGACACGTCGAATCTTCCTATTTCTCCTCCTACATACCCACAGCACTTACGTCCCTTCTTTCTAGATCATGGAAATGCTGATAAACCGTCTCTCAAAACACGAAAACATCTCAATGACTGGTAAATGACAACTGCAAAACAAGATAGTTGCACTTGATATTTCCAAGACACTTGTCAGAGTTTGGCATCAGGGTCTTTGTCGAAAATGCGTGCTTTTGGGATCGACGATACTCTTCTTCAATGGATTAGAAACTACCTTTCGGAACGCTCAATTCAAGTTGTTTTGGATGGCTTCAACTCTGATATTCACAAAATAAATGCTGGTGTGTCCCAGCGCCCAGTTCTGTCTCCGACACTCTTTTTAATTTTCATAAACAATCTCTTGTCTGCTACTTCTAATCCAATATATTTCTTTGCTGACGACAGTACTCTCTGCTTTTCATATTCGTTCTCGGACTCACGTCCCTGCTCTTGGGCTGTAGAACGGGAACGCCAGCGTATGGTACGCTCATTAAATTCTGATATTAACAGCATAACTAATTGGGGAACCACTAACAGAGTAGAATTTAATGCTTCCAAAACACAATGCTGTCTGCTGTCCTTAAAGCGAAATTTAAACACCCAGCCGTTATCCATGAATGGCACTTACATCGTCGAAACCGATAAACTTTCCATTCTCGGTATGTGTGTCAATGACAATGACCACATATTCGGTGTTGTCAAAAATGCTGCGAAATGTCTAGGTTTCCTCAAGCGATGTAAGAAGTATTTCACCCCCTCTGATCTGGCCTCAATATATAGGGAGTTTAACCGCCCGAAATTGGAGTACAATTCCCACATCTGGTCGGGTGCGCCCAAAACATCTTTGCAGTTGCTAGATAGGATTCAAAACCGTGCGATAAAACTCATAGGCGATGCTAATATCACTCAAACAATGGACACTCTCGAACACCGACGTAATGTCTCGTGTCTCACTCTGTTTTATCGCTATTTCCACCACCAGTGCTCCATAGAAATCGGCAGTAGCATTCCGCCCCTTCAAACTTTTAACCGTGACACCCGTCTCGCTATGAATGCTCATCAGTATACCCTCAAGCCCACTTTCGGACGTACTCTAAAATATCGTGATTCGTTCCTAAGCCGTACAACTCGCTTATGGAATGCCCTGCCTAGGTCTTTATTTCCTAGTCATTATAATCTTCAAACATTTAAAACCAACGTTCTCCCTTTCTATCCTCCCTGATTTTCCTTCGCCCGCGCTGTTTGCAAGCATTTTAAGGGCAAAAAAAAACCTAAACTGCACACTTCAAAATCAAATCGTTGGTTCTCTGCATTCCTTCAAATATATCGACTGTCTAACAAACGAAGACGAAGCAACCAACTATCCAACTGAGTTTTTGAATTCATTGGGTATGCCTGGCTTACCACCGCACAATTTGCAATTGAAGGTTGGTTCAGTCGTCATCATGATTCGCAATCTCAATCAACCAAAATTACGCAACGGAATGCGTTTAGCGGTCACAAAACGCAATGTGATTCAAGCGAGAGTACTAAAAGGAAAGTTCAAAGGTAAGGAAGCTCTCATTCCGAGAATTCCAATTATCCCAATCGATATGCCATTCGAGTTTAAGAGAATCCAATTTTCAATTCGTCTCGCATTCGCCATGACAGTCAATAAATCACAAGGCCTATCATCAAGTGTTTGTATGGAAAATGAATGTTTTTCACAAGGTCAACTGTATGTCGCATGTTACCGTGTCGGAAAACCATCCGCTTTGATCGTTTTCGCACCTGACAACAAAACGAAAAATATCGTTTATCAACAGATTTTCTGCAATTTGAAATGACGCAGGGCAACGCCTCACAGTGCAACGACTAGTGCACAAAAATATTGTACAAAATTACAATTTTTGGTTTTTATGTTATTTTTGCATTGATCGTATTATTATAAAACTAAGTAATAGAAAAATGTACATGGCAAAATTTTCTTTCTTTCTTTCTTCTAAGTAAATTGTGGAATTCATTTGTGGAATTCATTTGACAATTGTCATCGTACGTTACAAATTGTGTAGTGTTTTTTTTGCGGTTAAAATTTATTATATTATTTTAAGCGCATTTTGAAGTGTTCATCAATAAAATTAATACATTGAAATTATCGAAGATGGGTATGTGGATGTGATTTGTGTGGGGAATTTTCGAAATCTTGTGTTGTTCTAACTTTGGATAAGCTTTAAAAAAATTTAGGGCATAACCCATCCTCAGTTTTTTTTTTTGTGGAAAGCATTATTCGTGTACTTTGTGTTCCCAAATAATTTACGTGCCGAAACGTGTTGATTTAGATTATATACAGCCCTATTCTGCTAAACGCCGGGGGGAATGATCGTTCGAAAATCGAAAACTTCTATTCCACTAAACATTCGAAGGAAATAATTCCCCGTCGGTAAGTTAGTTTGCTATCACACTAAACGATCGAATCGAATTATCCATACAAATCTGTCATCGAATCATCCGCAAGTATTTTGTTGCGTTTGTGATTTACGGTAGAAAGTTTGGGAGTAAAAAATATTTAATAAAGGTGTTTCTGAAAATACTATTGGGGAATTGTTTTATTGTAGGAAGAAAACAATAACTCGTGACCAATTTGGTGTGTTAGTTGGACTCATGAAGGAAAATGTAGACATTGCGCAAAATAGAAGCAAAAGAACTCCAGAGCAAATAAAACAATTTTGGGAAATATTACAAAGAAAAATAAATAGCTTAGGTCCACCCATCAAGGAAGTTGTTGAGTGGAAAAAGGTAAGAGAAATTTTAATTTGTATTCAAATATTTTTTTTTACCGTTGTTATTACAAGGTTTGGAGCGACTACAAATCGAATATAAAAAAGAAACTGACGTTAAACAAAAGAGATCTGAATGCGACTGGGGGTGGGCCCAATAAAATTATACAATTCACCCCAGTGCCCTTACTAGTTTGAAGAAATGTATAGATGGAGTTAGAGGGGCAAAATCTTTCGGAGTCCAAAAAACTGGGGAATTAAAACGAAGGAGTACTACAAGTTCAGAACTTTCATTCAATCAGTTCGATGACCTGGATAATATTTCTGTTAACTTAAGCAGAGACGAAGGTAAAATATTTTTTTATGATGACATAATTCTTGATTCACTCTTCTTTTTTAGAACCGAAAGCAAGCTGTTCAAAAATTCATAAAGAGCAACCACGAATGAAGGAGGCATCTCTGAAAAATCCGACAGATTTGCTAAAATCATAAATCGAAATTCAACGAGATCTTTGCAACACCGTTAAAAAAGGGATAGAACAAAATAACGAGAATACACAAAGTGAGCAGAATAGCAGTCGTAGAATTTAAAAGGGACTAGAAAGTATGGAGAAAACAAACAGAGAAGTGCTCAAAGAAATAAAGCGGCATAATGGTGTAATGGAGAATTTCACAGTGGAAAAATTAAAAGTAAAACAGTGAATACTAGAGTTGAAATTAGAACGCCGCTCATCTAATTCATAGAAGCATGTAAATATTTATTTTAAAAGACTGAATTAATGTTAATTTCCTTAAAATCATGTAAATCGTATATTTAAAAGATTATTATCTAAATATTTGTTTTGTTTAGACTGAATAATGTTTTTTTTTGTTTATATATATATATATATTTCATGTTTTATTATTGCTTTAAAAAACTATATTTTATCTTTATAAATGAATTCAACTGCCTTTTTTAACTGTTTGTTCCTACATTTCAAAATATATACATATATGGATAATTTACATTAATGACAACATTATTTCATTTCTAATTCTTATCGCTTCGGTCGTGAGTTGGGATGGAGTTGTTTCATAAAATTCACTATGCGTTGTGCATTCAGGTTCAGTCGATACGATTGGCTCATCCCACGATATTTTAAATTTTCTGCAGACAGTATGCAAAGCACAGCATGCATTTACAATTTGTGCAGCTCTTTCTGGCTCGTATAGCAAGGATCGTGTTCGATGTAAGCATAAAAATCGGTTTTTAAGTACTCCAATCGTTCTTTCAACAATATTCCGATTAATGCTGTGTTGACTGTTAAAATTCGATTCGGAGGAATGTACTTCAACCGATCGAAACAGTGTCAAGAGCCAAGGACAGTGCGCATATCCCGCATCACCTATAATATGTACATATTAAAGTAGAATACCACCCATTGAAAAAAATAACATCCCTTACCTAATATCCTGAAATTATGCTCTCCGTGCTGGTACAGGTTTGAGAAGATGTATTGTACTTGCTTCAGTATTGTTCCAAATTATGGAATCGTGATTGCTTCCGGGAAAACGTGCATCTACATACCGAATCATTTGATTATAATCGCATATCTAAAAAAAAAAATATACACATACATAAATAAAGAATGAATATAGTTTTATGAAGTACTTACTAATACTACATTGAGGCTATAAAATGCTTTTCTGTTATAATACAGCTGTGGATTTGTACATGGCCCCTTAATAGTCACATGGGTTCCATCGACACACATCACACCACCAGGAATACCAGATTTTTCAAAAAAGTATTCTTTTGCCTCTTGTTTTTCATTTGCCGTCATCTGTAGATTGATCCATTTTGGGCACAATTGTCTCTCAAGACTGTCCAAAACTTGCTTCAAAATTTTTGAAAATGTTGATTGAGCTACACTGATGTCAAAATCTTTTCCAACTCCATGCTGATAACTTCCTTCGGCAAAAAACCTTAAGCAGGCCGCTAATTTTTGTTTTGCCGTAATTGAGTCGGCTCTAACAACGGGCGGGAGATCAGACTCCAAAATGTTCAAAACATATTAAAAAACCCTTTTATTTAGCCGAAAGTTTTCGATAAATCTTTGTAAAACAATCAATTTGTATTCATATTTTATAAATTTTCTCAGGGGTTTCTTACGTTTCTTCTGGTATATCCATTATATCTTGTTGTTTTTTACGGATGTTACTTCGTACCCTTTTATTTGTATCGTTCCGCGTTTGATTTAAAAACGGGAAATAAAAAGCTACGAGTACACTATCCATTTTTTAATACTTAAATCAAATTATTTTATTCATCACCAACAAAACTTCACAGGATAGTCGTTTTCGAAATAATTTCGAATAAATATCGGCAAGGTAGTGATCACCCGTCTAGCAGAATAGCAAAGTTGAGTGAAAGTGAATCGAAGAGGTGAATATATCGTTCGATCCGCCGTTTAGCAGAATAGGGCTGATAATTTTTTTTCAGCAAGCACTTTAGAACTTACCAACCAATCTTGCTTCGAGGTGTGGAGAGTTGCTAATGCAAACTGCAAAGTAAAAGCCATTTTTGAACAAATTTTGATTAAGCGTGGTTTGCAAAGTGCTCCGGAACAAATTATGAGCAGTATAAAAAAAACAAGCCGCTTAATTTCTTTAAGATTATAAACTAGATGGGACCGCACTCATCGAATGCAAAATACGTTCAACTCACAATTTTCGGACTGGTTGAGAGAGGAAGTTGCTCTGGAAGAAAAAGTTCTGAGTTACTAGCAGACGTCCAATACCCCAGTTCTTTCCATTAGTGGATTACAAAGAGGTCGATCAGAAAAAGATTTTGAGAGTCTATGTCATAAATCAAAAAAGCGCAGAGTTGAAAGTCTTATTCATAACTGGGACTCTAATGAGCTGTCTTTTGCTGCCATTCAATCAAGGGAGTCAGAGACTTTATCTTATGAGAAATGTATACCTGGTCTTCAAGCCTTAGCCCTTTACTTAGACTTGGGACTCAGTCTCCGAAAATACAATATCTTGCGCTTCACGGTGAATAGTATTCATTAGAATACATTCCCTAGTTACTATGCGATAAAAAAAATTAGGGATCAAAGACTACCTGATACAATAAATGTTTCAGATAGTCATGCTGTAGTAGATTTGCAGCAATTACTCAATAAAACTGCAAAATATATAATTGAGCCCATCGCAGATGAATTTATGTCTTTGTCCACTATTGTAACCTTAGTACGTAAATGGGGCTTTGATGGAAGCTCTGGGCATAGTGCTTATAAACAGAGGTTTCAGAATATTAATAGTTCAGATGAATTTGTATTTTTTATTGCACTCGTTCCACTACAAATAGTCGATAAGTATTTGTAATGTTATAAGTGAAACGAACTCAGCTCAAACGTGTTACAATTGTGGATGTACCCCTAAAGATATGAACAAAGAGAGAATTGAACGTCTTCAGCCGAATGAGTTAGCTTACGGCTTTGGTTTATCACCCTTACATTGTTGGATAAGGATATTTGAATACATGTTACATATTTCTTATCACTTGGATTTTAAAAAGTGGCAAGCTAAAGGGGAAGATTTAAAAAAAAAAGCTTTTAGAAAGAAAATAAAAGAATATAATTTAAAGAATTCAAAGAAAAGCTTGGATTAATTATTGACAAACCGAAGCCTGGGTTCGGTTCCACTAATGACGAAAATACTGCTAACGCATCTGTAAGTTCCTCAATTACCGGCATAAACGAAAATTTAATTTCAAAATTATCAATAATACTAAGAGTAATATCCAGCGGGAAAAATATTGATATGCCAAGGTTCCCTTTGATCCAAGATAACGTGATAATCGAGTCGCACCATGCGAAGACTTCAGGATTGGTGAATTGCATTGCTCGCAATATGAGACGCAATAATTTTGCCAGCGCTCCGCATATTTCTAAGTGGTAGTGGTATGTGGTAGTGGTAGTGAAATGCATTTTACTGGGGCAACTCTTGTTTTGGACGCTATGATGTTAATGTGTTCTCTTCCGTTTTCTGTTACTCGCGCGTATACAACGGCTGTGTATGCCTTCTCCGAGGCGTCGCTGAAGCCATGTAGTTGAACATTGGCCACATCTCCATATTGTATCCATCGCGGTATCTGCATTTTCTCAAGAACGCTAAATGCATTGCATAGATTTACCCAAACATTCCTCTCCTTAGAGATTGGGGTATCCCAAGTTAGCTCTTGAAGCCACAGCTGCTGCAAAATAAGCTTCGCCTTGATAATGCAAGGCGAGATCCTTGCAACGTCAAAGAGACGTTCAATATCGGCTAAAACAGATCTTTTAGTGTATTCCTTCACTATCGGTAAGTTCATTTTAGATTTAAACACGTCTTGTGCTGGGTGCCATCTGATTCCCAGGGTCTTTATGGTGTCGGTCGAGTCGAGATTTAGTGGAAGATTGATCTCCCTTTCTTTTTCAGGTATTTGTTCCAGTAATTTAGGTGAGTTGCTTGCCCACTTTCTGAGCGAAAATCCGGCCGACTTCAAGCTGGCCAGAATATCTCCTTGAAGCTTAATTGCTTCGGATTCGGTATTTGCACCATGAATAAGGTCATCCACATAGAATCCTTCAGTGAGTGCCTTGGTAACGTGAGGATATAATTTATTTGCGTCAGCCGCTAGCTGCTGTAGAGTTCGCACGGCAAGGTATGGTGCTGATGCAGTGCCAAAGGTTACAGTCCTTAAGGCGAAGGTTTTTAAGGCCTCTGTAGGATTCGTTCTCATGAAGGTGGTGATGTTGTGTTGTCGAGATTCGCCTACCTCTTGTTACTTCTTTCATGTGACCAAGCGTGAGGTATTCCTGGATGCAGTCAGTGTATGCCTTTTGTAGTTTTGTATTATCTATGAACCTTTTTTCTAATTGAAAAAATCTGGCCATTGCAGGCCTTAGGGAGTTGCCGAGGTTTGGGCGAATATTGTTGTTAAAGGGTAGTTGTACTGCGTACCTTCTCTTGTTCTATATGTGCTTTGGAAATGTTGTTCACATTTTTCTTCTTCCTGGGTTAATCTTCTTTCCTCTAAATTCTCTTCTAATTCCCAAAATCTTTTTAACTAAGTATTCAGTAAATTGAAGTGATTTTGGATTGTTATTTTTGTAGATTGAGCAGCATTGTATATGTTGCCAGTCAAAATCTACCCTAACTGGGTACATTGTGCAACAGGGGTTCCTTTTTCCCCTTTTACCAGACCCTGTAGAATAATTGATGCATACACATCAGCACCTAGAAGAATGTCAATCTTGCCCGGGGTGCTATACGAAGGATCTGCAAGAGGTAGGTTGGCAAGATGGCTCCAGTCTTTTGTTTGGAACTGATGCACTGGCAGCATTGATGTCAGTTGGCTAAAGACAAATGCCTTAACCTCGAGTGAGAATGTTAATGACGTCAATGAAAAGATTGTGAGTTCTGTTTCGTACTTCGATATGCCAGTAGAAGTCCGACCTAGACCAGTGACTTGTGCTGAAGTCTTGTTCTTTTTTTAATTGAAGAGTAATCGCCTCAAAAAATGCATCCTTTCTCCTTGCCTTGAGTTCAGCCATGATCAATTTGGTGACGGTGAGATGACTGCTGACCTCGTTTTACATACGAGTACGTGTACCAGAGGAAGACCATCTGTTACGAGGATGTTGACATTTGTTAGCATTCGATTTCATATTTTTATTCGTGGTGTTCGGTGATGTTTTAGTTTTGTCTACTTAGGTGTAAAATTGGAAAAGTTTAAATGTTTTATGTTGTGTTGGGAACCAACATGGACATTAGTTCATGAAACAAAAGAGATATATCTTAGTAATTATTACTGGTATTATATGCCTGTAACTTTGCATAAACTGTTAATACATGGTCCTGATGTGATTTTATCCTTTTCAATTCCGATAGGTCAGTTGTCTGAAGAAGCATTGGAGTGTAGGCACAAGAATATTCGCTATATACGAGAGCACAATGCCCGGATATCATCACGAATCAATACCAATAGTGATATCATGAAAATGCTTCTTATTACGTCTGACCCAGGCCATGCTAAGTTTCGAAAAGTTGCAAATAGTTGTCAAAAAATTACTTCAGACATTGCCGAATATATTATTGATGATACTCAGTCTGAAACATTTGATGTAAATATAGATTCGGATCACTCAAATGAATCAGTCACAGAAACAGAAACAGAATCTGAAACAGACTTAGAAAGCGAATAATGTAACTTAGAATCAGTGTGAAAACCTACATATTCCGGGCGTTTTTCATCCACTGCTCTCTTCAAACGGATTAATTGTGTTCGATATCATTGTCCATTGATGGGTTCACCCGGTTTTAGGAGCTCATAATACAGCACACCCATCTGATCCCACCAAATACAGAGCATTACTTTCGCGCCATGGATATTCGGCTTTGCCGTTGATTTGGCTGGTTGGCCGGGTTTCTCATATGATTTTTTGCGCTTGGAGTTGTCGTAATGGATCCATTTTTCATCACTAGTAACAATCCGATGCAAAAATGACTTCCTTTTGTGGCGTTCCAGCAGCATTTCGGACATGCAAAACCGCCTTTCGACGTCTCTCGGCTTGAGTTCATGTGGAACCCAATTTCCTTGCTTTTGAATATATCCAGCTGCTTTTAAACGTTTTGAAATGGCTGCTTGAGTGACACCCAAAGATTCTACGAGCTCTTCTTGTGTTTGGCAACAATCTTCATAGAGTAATGCTTCCAGTTCTTCATCTTCAAACTTTTTTGGCTGCCCAGGACGTTCGTGGTCTTCCAAGCCAAAATCACCACTTTTAAATTGTGCAAACCACTTTTGGCACGTTCGCTCAGCTAGCGCATGTTCACCATAAACTTCCATCAAAGTACGATGACTTTCGGCATCAGTTTTCTTGATATTAAAGTAATGAAGAAGAACTCCCCGCAAAAACACTTTTTCAGGCACAAAGTTCGACATATTTGAGGGAAAAACAATTATTGTTGTTTACGCTTCAAATGAATGACATATACTGAAATGACGTACAATGACAGTAGCTTTCCAACGCATGTTCCAATGGAGTAATACAAGTTACGCCATCTCTTAGAAAACCGCACGAATTAAGTTATAGACCCAATAAAACAATTATACAATGAGCTATGATTTTTGTCCTTTTTTTCCACACATTCGTTGCACTGTTTGGCGGTGCCATTTTTTAAGGAGGGTATACAAAAGCTCGTCCCATGTTACCAAAAATTCTTAGATTTAAACGGAGACTATGTAAAAAAAATAATTTAGATGTTAATAAAACTATTTTGTGCAAAAAATTAATGTTTTTGGTTTTTTTAAAAAAAAAAATTTCACTTCGGAGGTTGATTTTGGAATAGCCCTCGTATTATATGAGTAACATATTTCAACGGTTAATAAACGAAGAAGAATAAGACACAAATCAAACATCTCTCCACTAATTATTACAACACTTCAAATACAATAAATTTATTGAAATATATTATTATTTTTTTTTTATTAATTTTTCCATTTCAAATTAAATAAAAACAAAATTAAAATACAAAGTAATTTGATTTCTATAACTTACGTAGGGTAGAAAATGAAGTTAAGAAAGAACGTAAAGGAAAAACAAAAAATACACAGAATTAAAATTAAAATTAAAAAGTAAAGGAAAGTAGTAAAAACCAAATAGAACATGTTCCGAATATAATTAACACTTAAAGAGCTTTCCATCGCTTTAAATTATTTATAAGTTTATTTATAATGTAAAAAATTAAGACATATGTATATATATAAGCGGTTTATTTATTTATTTTATTTTTTCTTTCAACTTTTTGCTTCTTAAATAAAACACACAATTGCGTTACTTATTTTGGTGTTTCATTTGTTTCTTCTCTTTTTTTTTTGTTGATGTAATTTGTAAATAATATATTTTTTCGTTAGTAACAATGTTTTTTTTTTACTTTTTTTATATAAAATATTTGCAATATTTTATCTCGATTTTAAGAGGGGTTTTTTTTTGTATTTTTTCGAATGTTCTAATCAACATATAACACACAACTAAAACATCTACAAGAATATAATAATGACACTTAATAAACTTTGCATCTACTCGTATGTATAGACTTAAGGCTTTAACAACGAACATTTAAAAATGTAAATAAAAAATAATAAAATAAAATAAAAAATAAATTATTTTCCAATTCGTACTTATTCAGCACTAATTCAGCTAAATTCAGTTGAATTCAGGGCGCATTCTTTTCTTCTTAAGTCCATTTCTACTGCGGCGGCTGACTGGCTCTTCTCGACTTGTCTTTGTCTTTGTCTCTTCGTCCGAAAATCCGGAATACACCGCTGCGACGATCTTCTTTGCTTTTGCTGCCTTTAACACCGGAAACGGATGAAATCGATTGTGCCTCACTTTCGCTGGAGCTTTCCGCCGATACACGGGAAATATTGATTGAGTCGGGTTGCAATGAGACCGGTCGGGCGTTTTCATAACGACTTTGGCCCCAACCTAGAAAGCATTTTTCAAATCAAAAACAAAAAAACAAAATGGAACATTAGTTTTGTCATTAAAATGTTTGTGGTGTGGGAAAACAACATGCAAAAGGGAAAGGAAATACAAAGGATTTAGTGGCAAAAGAAGCTGCGAAATTAGGTTTTTTTTATTTCTCCTTTTTTTTTTAGAAAAGCATTAACCGTGTAGGGTTTCTACACTTTCAGGTAAGGAAGAAGGTAGAAAATACCTTTTTTTTTGTTTTTGAAGGGGGAAAACGTAATTAGTAACTTAAGCAAAAAGTGGTGAAAAAATAAATAAACTACAAGCATTCTAACGGTGTTGGTGTTATCGACCATTTGACCAAAAATACCTTGAGCGTTGGTTCGAAGGTATGAACGGGTCAATTTCACCGATTGACCTGGAAATAAAGTTTTGTTTTTTTTGTTTTGTTAAAATAAAAGAAAGAGGTATTAAGTGAAAGTTAAAATGTGGCACCAACCAAAAGAAATAAGTCCTATAACAGTATGTCTAACAGGAAACAGGAGGGTTAATAAAAATTGTTTTTTGTATTAGTACTCTTTCTATTGAATCGTTTCCTTCTCCTTCTCTTCATTTCTAAAGGGTGTTTCAACAAGAGGTGTAGGATTTGTAAGGCCTATTATTTTACAGCTGATGCATGCAGAGTTGGCATATAAATTTGGGAAATTTAACACGGAACGCTATGCAGTGAAAGAAAGCATCCAAATAGTTGAATTTTATTACGAAAATTCACGCAGAATCGCGGCAACGGCCGAAAAAATCCACGCTATCATGTGCCTTCCGAGGCATGTGTGCGCAACACAATCAAAAAATTCCAAGAGATGGGCTCAGTATGACACCGAAACGTGTTCGCCCCGGACGTTCGATGGAATATATCACCGCAGTAAGGAAAGGTGTCGAAAACCACCCAAAACTTTTCCATTCGTCTCCGTTCTCAGGAGCATGACCTCTCCACAGCCACACTGCGCCGAATTTTGGCGAAAGATTTGGCTCTCCATGCATACAAGATCCAATTAGCGAAAGAACTGAAGAAGACCGACCACCAGCAGCGCCACACGTTCCTGAATCTTTGCAAGAAAATCTCCGCATCTAGGGGACGAAAATCCACGAGTGTTTCAGGAGATGCCGATGCACCCAGAATGAGTATCTATTTGGTGTGGTTTATGGACCAAGGGTGTCATAAGGCCGTACTTTTTCGAAACTGAGGCCGGAAAAGCTATTACCGTCAATGAAGCGCGCTACTGAGACATGATAAACAAATTTTTGTGGCCGGAGCTCAAGGCTATGGATACGGACGACCTCTACTTTCAAAAGGATGGCGGCACGTGCCGTACAAGTCGCGAAACAATCGAATTATTGCGCACGAAGTTTCCTGGCCGCGTAATTTCGCTTTTCAGAGACACCCATTGGCGGCCAAGATCGTGCGACTTAACACAGTTACAGATCTTTCTTTGGGGCTATGTTAAAAGCAAGGTATCCGCCAACCATCTGCAAACAATTCCAACTCTGAATATTGAAGCCGCGAGATAGAGCCCAATTATGTGAAAGAGTGATTGAAAATTTCTAGAAAAGGATGAGTGTCTGCAAGCAGAGTCGACGTAGTCGCTTTCGAAGACTTTGTGGTCCATAAATAATCCCCATGTGTCTACTTTATAAAGCAATAAAGGTTTCAGAGATATCTCAATAATTGTTCGTTTTATTCAAAAAACAAATCCTACACCACTTGTTGAAACACATTTTCACATTTTATTTAAATATCATTTTAAAGAAGACCAAACTGGCAGTATCAAGTGAAGACAGTGATTCCGAAGCTGACTACCTACCGGTTTAGCGCAGCTTAGATCATAAAGTATCCAGTGGAAAATGTTCGAATTAAAATTGGCATTAAGATCACCGCAGGAGCCTTCGTGGATTCTGCTTCGTAACTATTCGTCTGTCGGAAGAGGGACTCTAGCCTGGTGGTCACTGTTTGTTGGTACAGTCATGCCTCTGCCCGGATTCTGGGCAGGTGGAACACGCGGATCTAAAGAGGTTCTTTAGTCAGTAATATGCGGACTTATTTCCATAAACACCTTACTCTGACTCTGGTGCAATTGACAGGCATACCCCTTCACAGGGTGGAACTAAAAAATAAATACAATGGCGGAAGCGGACATAAAGGTTTCACAAACAAAAGAGGCCACTGAACCTAAAAAAGCGGAGGAAGCAGTGAAGAGTTCCTTTCACTTGTTTGAGCTGCTGACAAGCAATGAAGCCATTACAGAGAGAGATGAGCTGCTTGGAAACCAGAAAAAATTAAGAGGCGCCGGCAAAAAAAGCCCGTCATATACGCACGTACTTTATCAAAAAGACACTTCGCGGAGAAGACGCCTACGCCAGAGCTCAGCAGCAACCCATTGTTACAAAATCTGACAAGGTGCTGAAGACAACCCCTAAACGAGAGAGATTCTCGGACCACGCAAGAAGTGGCAAAAGCCCTATTCATCCAAGACGGGCAGAAAAAATAAGTAAAGGGCGGAGCACTGCCTCCCTCTCGTTAGCAGTTTTGGCAAGTCATTATCATCAGGGGACCCTATCAGCTGGTGAAATGGATTCCATTCAAAACGTCCTAATGGACAAAATTATAGCCAATAAAAACCAGGGAAACACCCGGTTCTGCCTTAAAGGCAGGATAACTCGTCATGCGTTTTAGGGAGAGCACAATTGCGGGGTGAGGGGGGCTATGAATGAACCCAAAGATATGAACCATAAACCAAGAAGTACATATATGTTAATTTAGCGTACAAGTGATATTTGGGATAACGTCGATGAAACATGCAAGAGTAGCGGAAAAATTCGGCCCGATGTGTCAAATGGGCGTCTTCACAGAAACATGTAGGTGAAACGAAAATGACGATCGAAGCAAGTCTTTCGAGTGTGGACTAAATAAAGCGGAAATAGCGAAAACCGATAAAGGGTGCCTTGAATTAGACTACGAACGTTGTAAGAATAGGGGCGGAAAAAGTGTACCATATATGGAGTTAGAAAAAAGGTGCCCCAAAACTAACCAAGTAAGCAGGCGAAAAGGTATAAAGGCGCAATGGCGAAGCACGGGTATACAAGCTAATGTTTTTAAGATTGCGGGACAACGAAGAAAAAACACACGAGATTTAATCGCAGAAATAAAGGTTTTTTTTTTAGAGCTTTGATTTTTAAACTGGTAACACTGTTTCTACAGATTATCAATTTGACAGTTGAAAATTGATTCGTAGTTAGTACGTTTTGACATTTTACGATGAATAGATTAACGCCAGAACAACGCGTGCAAGTTGTGCAAACTTATTTTGAAAACCATGGGTCGGTTCGCCAAACATATTGCACGCTACGTTCATTTTACGGTCGACATAAGCGTGCATCTGAGCAAGTTATTCGGAACACGATGAATGGTTTTCGCACCACATACACTTTAGTGGACCCATCCCCAAAGATGATAAACAGTGCAAACACAAGAAGTTATTGCCGTTATGGAGCGCAGTGTTGATGTGAATCCGAATGTGTCAATTGGAGCTATGCCCAACCTCTTTGTGGAAGATTTCACGGAAAGATCTTGGCTTAAAAGCTTATAAGATCCAGTTGAAACCGCGTGACCATTATACGCATCGCAGGTTCGGTGAATGGGCCGGAAACATGATTCAGCTTGATCCTCATTTTCGACGCAAAATGTTGTTCTCCCATTTTTGGTTAAATGGATATGTAAACAAGCAAAATTGCCGAATTTGGAGTGGAGAAAAGCCAGAAGCCTTTTTCGAGACGCCCTTACAACCATTAAAACTCACTGTTTGGTGTGCTTCATGGGGTAGTGGAATCATCGGCCCATATTTCTTTAAGGACGATGCCGGCCAGAATGTTACCGATAATGGAGAGCGCTATAGAAACATGATTTCTGACTTCTTCGTTCCTCAGATGAATGGTCTTGACGTGACAGAGCTTTGATTTCAACAAGATGGCGCAACATGCCACACGGCGCGCGACACCATCAATTTATTGCGGGAAACATTTGCTGAGCGCATAATTTCGTGTGATGGATCTGTGAACTGGCCTCTACAATCCTCTGATCTCACACTTTTAAATTACTTTCTTTGGGGGTATGTGAAGTTACTAGCCTATGCTGATAAACCAGAGACGTTGGACGATTTGGAAGTCAACATTCGTCGTGTTATTGCTGATATACGCCCCCAGTTGCTCGATAAAGTTGTCGAAAATTGGACTTCACGATTGCGCCTCGTTTGAGCTAGCCGTGGCGTGCATCTGCCCGATGCATAACGACATAAAATTATCTATAAAATAAAGCTAATATCATAGATTTAACATTATCCTCAAGTGTTTTATTTGATTTAAATAGATCGCGATTTCGTTCAACAAACAGATGAGAGGCGATCACATTCCTTAGCAATGTAGGAAGATATTAATTATTTCGCTGTATAAAGGCAAAGGCGACACGAAAAACTGCAACAATTCCCAATCGACGAATCTCATATCGCATTCTATGAAAATATAGTAAAGACTTTAAAGCCATTAGGTGCACAGCGGGAATAGCCGGAAAGTTCCAAGTTAAAGTATACCAAGGCAGTGTACAACGTGCGTCACTTCTTAATGTTGTGTAAGATTTTCTATTGAAGAAGCGGATTGACGAGTCCGGAAAAACGTCTCTTCTTTTCGCCGATGTTAGTACTATCATAAGCAACAGCGTGACAGTCCTTCAGGTTCGCAATGAATAAAAGCGCTATATGATAATGGGTTACAAATCAGTTCCACAAAGACAGAATATCAATCTTGTCGTTTTTTCAAGACCAGCTAACCCAACTCCTATTCTATTTAGAACTGCGTGGGGAAGTGCGAACATTTTAAGTTATAGACGTTGATTTAAGAAACTCGAGGTTTCACATAGCGATTACTGTCAAACTACAATAGCAGTCAATTTGTTTTCAATTCCAGGTCTAACAATTCGTCATGGATAGATTTACACCGCAACAAAGTTACCAAAATATTATTTCCGAGATCAGTGTTAAATTATATAAACTTATGTCAACGTGCTATTCGCCATGTTGTGGATAAATTTCGAACTTATTTGACGCTACAAGGCCTTACGTCAAAATCACAAGAATGAGAAAATGTCGCCGAAGTTGAAGCTTGTGCTTCGTCCATCTACCATTTGCAACATTTTACGAAAGAATCTTGTCCCAATCCATTACAAGATGTAACTGAACCAACAGTTGAAGCCGTTGGATCAAGGCATGTGCGAATCTGGGCTGAATGGGCTCAGAACCTAGAAGATGAGTGATGAGATTCCCTTTTGGCTCAACGGATACGTCAAAATTGGCGTATTTGGAATGAGAACAATCCGCAAGTGTCTATTCAGACACATAAATACACAGTATGGTGTGGTTTGTGCGCTGGTGGCATCACCAGTCTCTATTACTTTAAGAAGGAAGTAGAAGCTTGAGCTAGAGTCAATTTTGTCCCATAAAGAAAAATGATCGACCAATATTTGATTCCAATTGTACGCGACCTCGATGCGGACGATATTTGATTTGAGCAAAATCGGGCTGAGAGTTATATTGCGACCATGTAACCAACGATTTATTAAAATCAAGGCTTGATGAGAGCGTAATTTCATGATTGAGACCTGAACATTAGACACCAAAAAGAAAGCCTTGATTTCGCTAACGAGGTCATCTAAAACAGAATGGTGAATCTCACGTGGATGAAATTTCTAGTAATCGATGTAGTTATACGCCCAACATTTATAAAAGAAAAAGAAAAAGTAAGCTTGAAGAAGGAATAGCAATTAGTGGATAAGGGCTGACATGGCCGATAAAAATGCGCGGATGGGTCAACACTGCGAAACCAGAAATAGTAAGAGGTGTTATTGGAGAGAACAAGTTAAGCCTTACAAAGTAATCCTTTGCCTCGCTTCCACGGGGTAACGCTTTGTTCGGAAATGGCAGTGCTTTTAGCCAGTAAAAAAATTACTTCTACAATATCAGTGGATGATGGACCATTGACGTTTGATGCAAGATATCTAGCTAGATCGTCTAAATCTGTCCTCAATATAACCGCATTCAGAGCCAACATACTGCAGTTCATGGAGTCCGATTCTAACGGCAATGTCAAAGCAAAAATTGAGAGTATACTATCGTCGAGTTACTTTTAAAGTATGATATCAACGACTGGCAGAGTGATTTCGAAAATATGAAGCAGATAAGCCCATTAACTAAGCCACCAATCGATAGAAGAGACTACCATTTATAACGAAGAAATATTCTATTATTTGAATTGCATGAGATATGTCTTTATATCGATCTGCCCTGTGATAATCGGCTTGTTCAATCCATCACCAAGCCAATGATTTCTGACACTATCTCTTTGTATTCGGGAGTTGTAAAATGATCAGTCACAGCTCGAAGCAGCGTTCATGTCGAAGATAAAATGGCAAAGAATGCCAACTACCTAATACCCTCACTTCCTGTCCCTCGTCGGCTTGCTGGATTTCATGTAATGGTAGTTTAAGCAGCTTTTAATGTTAATCTTTAGAAAGATAGATCAAAGCAAGTAGACACTGGACGTTTCTCAAAGCATACGCCCAACGTCGGCTATGTGTAGATACTTTAGATTAGTAGTAGACTTGTTAAATGTTAGTAGTGAATAGATACTAGGATATACAATAATCCCTTTCTCTACTTTCCATCCCTCCACTTTAGACATACTGTTCATTCTTTATCTTCTTAGTTAAATTCATACTCGTGCATGGAAAAAGTTCTCTACAAATTGTTACTCTTAAAAACTAACTAAAGAAGATTCTTCAAATAATGAAAAAACTAAAACTAAAAGAAAGTACCAAGCTCTGCAGTGGTATTATCATTCACAACCCAGCCATCAAACAATTAAAACAAACAAAAAAAATTAAAAGAAACCAACAAGACCCAGAGAAGTATCTCAGAGTAAGAAATGTAGAAAATATTCTAACCAGCGACGTCGGAACCGATGCCCATGTAACTTGGATTCGTCACTGAATTATTGTCCGGTGAAAAGTGCCACACTGTACGACTGGTTGTTGTAGTTGTGGTTGTGTTATTGCCATTATTGTTATTTCCATTGCCACCGTCTGAACTACCTAAAGATAACGTTGTTTGGACTGTTCGCTTAGCTATTCCACCAGCTCCAATACTGCTGCTATTGCTATTCTCAAATCTATTTGCCTCGCCACGTGTCACTACAGATGATGTTGATCGTTTCGGTGTTGAAAAGTTGCCTTGATAGTTCGGTTGATTGCTGCTGTTATTGTGTTGTGTACCGAATGTACTGATTCTTTGGTGTCCTCCTAGAGGAGGCATTGTTGTTGGTAGTGGCGGTGGATTCTCTGTTGATAAAATGTTTGTGTGGATGAAGGTAATACATATGACAAGATAAAGGAGCTCATTTTAAGATTCGGCCATCAATTCTAGATTTATTTAAAATGGGAGGCCCCTAGAGATCTAAGAGAACTTCAGTTACTTTTAGGACGAAGCACTAAAGTCTCTTCAATTCAAAGCAGAATATGGTAAGTCTCTTGTCCATTCAAAACCTCACATAAAATTCATTCCACATAAAAACCCAAACTCACCTGACTGCCTGCCTTCGCTGTTCCTCTTAATAACAACGACATCTTCGTTGGAACCATTTTGAATACCACCGAAGCCCGCTGGAAGTGTTGTCGATTGCATTGATAACCTTGACATACTTCCATAATTAGAATTTACATCTGTGATATCTGAAAGAAGCCTCCATTTAGGAAGGAACCAAACAAAATCAAGACATCAAGCTTAAACTTACCACTTCCGGCACTATTGCGATTCCTCATGACTACTAAATTATCGGTACTCTGTCTATGGGGTACTGGTGGTGGTGCACCACGTGGTGGAATTGGAGGTTTTTGTTCTGTGAATCCGTAGGATCCAGTTGGAGACGCGGGTTGATGTACAGGTATCTACATAAGAAGAACAGACAATTTGATACAGGACACTTCGACAGACAAATTAATTTCTACTTACGCTGGCTTGTTGTGAATACTGTTGTTGCTGCTGTTGTTGTTGTGAATACTGTAGCTGTTTATTTAGGAAGTTCATTTGTGGCGTTGTCGAGCTACCACCTGATAGGCTACTGTTGACTGAATCGTGTCTACTGCGACGTTGTGAATCTGGGGATGATGTTCTCGAACTTACTGGCGAATCAACTTGGCTGGCGATCTTAATGTCTGGGAAGCTACTCGATTGCTATAAGAAAACAAAAAAAAATTAGTAACGTTCGTCTACATGCTTAAAAAGCCTCTCAAACTTACCTTAACCGATTCATCATAACTTAGCAACTGCAAATTTGGCGGAAGTCCAGCGTGGAAAGATATTTTGCGGATCCAATCATTCATATTGTCAAGTGTTGGTGCTTCAAATAGGAACTCAGAGCCATCGGGTAGTCTCAATCTAAACACGTACTTCTTCTTTGTGTAATCCTCGGCACGTTCACATTTAGCTCCTAAGATATTCACTGGTGCTGTAGCAGTTTTCTGTTGAATGAAATCATTCTCATCCTTAAAGAAGCACAACAACTGTCCGCAAAGTACGGTGTGGAATTGTTTCCATGAACGAACTGGTGCTTTCTTGCCGCCCGATTGAAGACCATGCTTTCGTTCGAGGACACCTTGAATTTCAACCGGAGGTAGATCAGAACCTTCGGCTTTTCCTCCGTTTTTGCGGAAACTTTGAGCACGTCGGCGTGTTGTGAACGATGGTGTACGCTTGGCTTGCTTTGGTGGTACTTTCATGCTTTCAGCGCGCTTGATATTAGAGTCAGAGCCGCGTCTTAAACGATCGCCAAACATGGTAGTGGGTGTGGTTGGTCCAACTGGGGTGATTTTTGGTGATGAGTACTCTTCATCGAAGGGACCACGTAATGGAGTGGAAATAGGCGATTGTGTGACGGTGACCATTGGCGACGAGAAGATTGGAGTTTTCTCTGCCACACCATTGGCACGATTTTCATTCTGTTTCTCGGCGCGTCTTCGTTCTTCATTGAGGCGATTGAGTTCCTTCTGTTTCAGCATTTCGAGGCGTTCCTTCTCAAGGCGTTCTCTTTCCATACGTTTGGCTACCTTCTCGTTCTCGACTTGCTTCTTGAAGCGCTGTTCCAACAGTGTGATGCGGCGGATAGCATTAAATTTGTCCTCCTGTGCTGCAACGGTTTTTTCAAAGTCTTGATGACGTCGCAAAAGATCTTCCACCTGAGGAATGGAATCGCCAAGTTTGGAGTCCTTCAGCAGCGGTTCTCTACTTGTAATCCAGTTATCGAGAATCTCTGCGTCTTTGAGGAACAGCCTTGTGTCTAAGTTAAGTTCGTAGATCTCCTTTCGTTGTTGCAAGGTCAGTGTGAGAAGATCATGACGCTGACGGAGGATTTGAATCTTTTCTTCAATTTCATGTGCCAGGAAGTGCTTTTCCTTGATTAGTTTTTGGCCGTTTGCTGTGAAATTGGCAAATGTCTCATCTCGAGAGTGAATCTCGGCGGTGTGTTCCTTGATGCTGGATAAGAGAGCTTCAGCGCCGGCTACTGTCGTTGCCAACTCTGGAGCGGTGATCTTTGCCAACATTTCATTAATCCAAGCAATCAACTCACGATACTCATCGAAGTATGATTGCAGTTGCTCCGATTGTTGTAATTTTCCACGACGGAGTTCTGTCTTCTCTTTGAGGTCAGTCCAGGCTTCAATAGTTTCATCACGTTTCACTTCAATATGTTCCTTTGCATCTGGATAGACTTCTCCTAACTTCGAGGCTTCCGAAAGAACTGTGTCGACTTGTTCTTTTATTGCCGATAATTCAGTTTCGAAAACGGCATGTTTACGATTAAGTGCCTGAATACTCTCCAAATCTTGTCCATAATCTTCAGAAATCAGAGAGGACTCCTTCTCATTGATCAATGAGATCGTTTCATCGGCTGCGCGGTCATAAACGTGCACTTGTTTGGCTCCTGCTAAGGCATCTTGACGGGCATTAACAAGATCTTTGAGTTCTTCCCACAATTGTTTGGTTTCGTCACGCTTTGTCTTGATCGACGATCGGTAAGGATTGTTCTCTTTGATTAGGACTTCCCCACGAGCTAGACAAGCTTGTACTCGCCCTTCGTTAGCAGTCAGATTTGAAATAAAAGAGTCAAAGGCCAGTATAAGCTGTTCTACATGTTCCACATCTTCTCCGTAATCTTCGGAAGCAGTAACACCCATCTGGTCACCAATCCATTCGTGAAGATCTTCAGTTTCGCGCAAAAATTCAAAGAGTTTCTTGCATTCACTTAAACGCATCTCACGCTCCTTACAGAGCTTAAGCAACTCCTGATACTGTGCACTAACTGCCGAGTTCTTTGAGCTGATATTTTGACTGTCAAAGTGATTCCTTTCGATCAGATTAGTTGCTAGAGTGTTGACCTTTTCGATAGATGAATTGAATGACTGAAGTTCACGTTGAAGAACCTCTAGTTTCTTAATGTGCGATTGAACTGATGCTTCATCTCGCCCGTAATCTTGTGAGGCAAGAATTGGGCGTTTCTCTCTCATCCAGGCTTCGGCTTCATTAGCTTCTACATAGAACATTTGACTCTCCACCGCATCGAGTAAACGTAAACGACGAATGCTAGACAAATCACGCAAATTTACCAGTTTCGATTGGAGAAGATCACACTTTGATTTAACTTGATCCCTTGCAAAGTGTTCATCTCTGACCATTTGTTGTCCACGCTGCAAAAGGGCAAGAATCAATGGTTCCTGTGACAGAATTTCTGCTTCCAAACCTTGGTGTTTCTTTTGCAGGACTTGTACAGCGATTAAACTTGTGCCGAGGTCATTTGATCCAGCAATCGCTTCTTTTTCTGTCAACCATTGCAGTTCATCTTCAGCGTCACGTAGGAATTGCTGTAAATTCAACGAATCCTCGAGGTTTTCTCTCCTAATTGCAATTGGTTCGTGTAAGTTCCTATAACGTTTGATTGTCGCCATAGCACGATCATGGATTTCGTCCTTCAAGAAGTGATCTGCTTGCAAGAATTTCTCTGCGTTCAATTTGACTTGATCGCAAATCTCGTTGTGATGGTTTACATCGGCTTCCAAGCGTTCGTGTTTTTTAATCAAGTTGCTAACAGTCGCAAGATCCTTGCCATAATCCTCACTTGACAAATGTGATTCGACTTCATCCATCCAGTTGTTGAATTCATCCATGCTGCGGTTGAAGGTGAGTGCTTCGTATGCTTGGTTAAGTTTATCTTTCTTTTCCTTCGAAGCCATTTTTAACTTGGACCAATCAGCCTCGAGCATTTCCAAGTGTTTGCCGATCTCGGTCTTAGCGTAGTGGTCGTCCTTAATCAAACCTTCACCTTCTCTGATGACGTCCTTTACACGTGATGCATTTGTAACCAGCTCACTGTCGAATGCTGTGTGCTTTTGAATTTTACTCTGTAGATTGCTTGGTTCGCGATAGTTCTCATCGGTGGCGATCTGCATCTTCTGCACCAACCAACGATCGATTTCGTACAAACTCTGTAAGAACTCGTGCAACTGCTTTGATTGAATCAATTTAGCACGACGCTCCTGCGACTGGGCGATCAACTTTTGCTTACGGCGCAAAACGTATGCCAATTTTTCTCTTATGATGTCACCATCTTCAGGATCACTTTCCAAAATGGACTTAGCAAACTTCTCCAACTCGTTGACGTTGTCTGATTCTAGGAGTTTTTCGAAAGCATCATGCTTCTTGATCAGCCGATCTACAGCCTGATAAGAATCTCCAAGATCGTCATTGTTAAGGAAGGCCTCCTTATTTGCTAACCAACTTTCTACCTGTTCCACCTGTGCCTTGAATAACTGCAATTGATGGGCTTCTCTCAGCCTCTTTGCACGATCGTTCCAACCATTATGCAAAGTCTTATGCAAGTCTCCAAGGATCTTCAGGTATTGCTTAGCGTCATTTGATTTGCTGATATTCACTAAACTCTCGCCCTGTTCCCTAAGTTCCGCAAACGCCTTATCTCTTCCATCGATTTCCGCTTTACGCTCTTGATGCAGCTCCAGCTGAGTTTCACAATCAGTGATTGTCATCGGAGCTTGAGCTGCATTCATCTTTTTAATTATGTCATTCACCCAGGATTCCAGTTCCTTAACATCAGAGACGAACTTATGAACATAGTAGGCGTCACTAAGTACGTCACGACGTTTGATACTGAGATCTTGGAGGTTATTCCATGATTTCTTTAGCTCGTCCAGCTTTTTATCGATGTCTTGTAGGCGATCGGGGTACTTCTTCTTGAGAGCCATAGCATCACGTTCGTGTTCACTGATTTTTTGCTTTACAGCAGTCATGTCACGCTCGAGAGCATCTTCCCTACGGATGAGTGTCTCTACAGCGGTTAAATCTCGCCCAGTGTCATCGGAGCTCATAGCTAAAGCCTTTTCAGCAATACGATCGGAGGTATCATCAACGTCACGGTTGAAGACATGTATTTCATTTGCCCCTCCTAATAGAGCTCGATAGGCGCTAAGAGCACCTTGCAATTGCCTCCAGCGGTTGTTGAAGTCATTGCGTCGCTTGTCAATGTTCTTGGTTTCAGCAGGTACTTCTCCTTGATGGATTAACTTGTCTGCTAATTGATTGATGTGCTTTACTCTCTGATCGTCAACCCTCATGTCAGAATCGACATCATCGAGTTTCCTTGTCAGCGCATTGCAATGCTCTAAATCACGACCAGTGTCACTGGCTTGAATCATCATTTCCTTGTCTCGAATCCATGCTTCGATCTTATCCAATTGATTGTTGAATTCCAAAATGTCTTGAGCTTCTTCTAAACCTCTGCCGCGATTATCCAATTCATCGAGGAGGTTCTTCCATGCGGAAACAACATTTTCGATTGCCTGTTTGATCTCTGGCGATGATTCGTGTTTCTTTCCGATCAGGATCAAGCCAGTCTCCTGAATTTCTTTGATTCTACCCTGGTTGGCGGCAATTTCGGCTTGGAATGCTTGGTGTTTCTGCAGTTTCTTGATCTTCTCGTCCAAGTTGGAGACTTCTGAGTAATTTGCTTCATCAGCTTCCAGCTTCTTTTGCTTCTCTGAAATCCATGATTGTGCCTCAGCACAGTCCCTCACGAATTGGGCATACAACAGGGCATCTTCTAATTTATGGTGACGTATTTCGCAAAGGTCTTTAACTCGTTGACGACGAGCTAGAACTCCAGCAAGAATTGTCTGGATATTGGCACTGTCATAATGACGTTGTTCAATGAGCTTACGTCCGTGGTCTTGCAGCAGAGCAACCTTGTCTTCCTGCGTCTGAATCACACGTTCAAACTCGTCGTGCTTCTTAATTTGATTCTGCACATCTTCAACTGTCTGTCCAAAGTCTGAGCTTGTGAGTGCTGCTTGCTGAGAACTGGAAAGGTTATCAATTTGTTTTGCATCACGCAAGAAACAGAACAAGTCGATCTTTTGTTCCAACATAATCTTCTTCTTATTCCAAGCGGCGTGTAGTTTCTGACGTTCGTCCAGCATAGCTGAGCATTTTTCCTCTACTTCAGCAGCGGCATAGTGTCCGGTCTGAACCATGGAGTCACTGAGTTCATTCAAAAAGCGGAACTTCTCTTCACGAGCTTCAATTTCCCCATAGATTGCATCATGTTGAATTTTCAAAGCTGTAGCTCCGGCGGCATCACTGACATGTTCTTCAGCTTGTAACGCTGCTCTCAAATTCGATGACCACGACATAATGTCTCGCACGTCAGTTAGGAACGACTGCAAATCTGAGCTAGCAGCAAGTCTGTCACCTCGGGCACCTGACCGTTCTTTTAGCTCATTCCATGCAGCGACTACCTTGTCTTGTTGTTGTGCAATAGCACTCGCATTTGATGGATATTTGGCCTGTAGTCGTACTGAGTCTTCCACCAATACCTGAAGTTGAGCTTCTAATGCCACCAAGTCGTTCTCGAAACCTTCATGTTTACGAAGAAGGGCCAAGGCGGAGTTCAAATCCTTGCCAAGCTCCGATGACAGAGCAGCGTTCTTGTCTTGGATTCGGAACAATGCCTCGGCAACGTCACGATGGAATCGATGGATCTCTCCAGCTGCATGGAGTTTCTGTTCGCGTTGGTTGAGCAGCTTCAGAAGATTATCCCAGGATAGCCTATAAAAAAAGAAATCATTAAGAAAATAGCTCTTTTGAAGAGACATCGAGACATACTTAAGCTGTTCCTGGCGTTTCTCGACATCTGGGGCATATAAACTTTCAGTCTCGACGAGTTTCTTGGCCAGCACCTCGCATTGGTTAACCCGATCAGAGCCAACTTCGACGCGATGCTTCAAATCATCGAATTTATTTTGAAGTAACTGAAAGAAGACAAGACATTCTTGTACTACCTGCTATAAATCAGTCTGTGTGAGTAAAATTACCTGCAAATGTTCATAGTCCTGACCGTAGTCCTCCGATGATGCAGCCTGATCCTGCTCCTTAATCCACTGTTCCACCTCGGCCGATTCCAGGAAGTACTCATGCATATACAAACTTTCCATCAATCTCATTTGCCGTTGTGATGCCAATTTCTGAAGACTCTTCAACATCTTCTCAATCAATGTCTGTTTGGAAGCTAAGATCTTACTGTCTGGATGTCCAGCAGCAACCATTGCACCGCAATTATGACCCATCTCCGAGACAATACCCGAATATGTGTCCAATTCAAGTTCAATGGCTTTATGCTTGGTCAATAGCTTCGTCGCTGAATCACGATCACGTCCGTAATCCGTTGAGCGAAGCACGTTATTTCTTTCACCCAGCCATGATTCGATCTCACCAGCCTCAGACAGATATTGTTGAGCTTTCAGTGACATTTCCAATTTCTTTGCCCGCTCATTGGCGTTGGTATCCAATTCAGCCCAGGATTTCTCCAATTTGGTGCACAAATTCTTAACTTTCTCCTTCTCCGGGTGATTTTGTTCGATTAGAGTTTGTCCCGATTGTAGAGCTCTGTTGATCATCGGTTGATGACCCTTAATTTCGGCTTCGAGTTTCTTGTGTTTCTTATACAGAGACTGAGCTTGGTGGAGGTTCTGGCCTAGTTCGTTCGATGAAGCAGCTGGCATGTGCTCATTGATCCATTGTAATTCAGCGTCTAATTCAAAGACGAATTTGTGGTAATTTAGGCTTTCCTCAAGTTCGGCACGACGCTTGTTAACTGGGTCTCTTAAGAGTTTGAAACGATTCTGAATATCTTTGGTTTCATCCTTGATGTTGGCTGCATTGAAGTGTCCTTCATGAGCCATTTCTTCACCAGAAGACACCAACTCTTCGATTTTCTGTTCCCAAAGAGTGATTTCGGATTCCAGAATTTGGTGTTTGTTGATGAGATCCTTGCAGCTGCGTAAGTCATGGCCAACATCTTTGCTCTTCAATGCGTTGTCCAATTCGTCGACCTTCTTCTTAGCGTCTTCAATCGCGCGATTATGTTCACGTTGATGGAATGCTTGCTCCAATTTGCGGCCTACAAAGAATGAATTCAGAATGCGTATAGCCAGCACTTAGTCTCTAACTTACCCTTGTCTTCGGAAATCGCTAGGAGGTCCTTCCATTTGTTGTTTAAGTCGGCAACCATGCCCTGGACTTCAGGCACTCGATTTTTAGCAACAATCAAAGCTTCGGCGTCCTTGTTGATGTTTCTCAGTTGACCTTCATTAGCACGAAGTTCTCTCTCGAAGGCCTTGTGTTTCTGTAGTTTTCTTGGCAGATTGGACAAGTCCCGGTAGCTCTCATCACCAGCAATCTTTGTTTTATCATTCAACCATGTGTTGAGATCCTCAGCTTCCGCAGAGAATTTGTGGAAGTCTTTGGATGCTTGGAGAGCGCGTTTTCTATTAAAAGCACGATCTTTGACAGCCTTTCGCTTAGCTAGAACTTGGTTCCTACGGTTATCGATGCTGTAAAGAAAGAAAAGGACAAGATTAGATGACAACAAAACGAAAATTCAACACAGGCAAATACGCACTATTTTGAATCGTAGTGATCATTATCAATCAGCTTGTCAGCATGATCAGAAAACGCTTTCAAAATCTTGTCCTGTGCCATGAGACTCTTCTCAAAGTCCATGTGACGCTTCAGAATCGCCTCAACTTCGTCCAGGGAATTCTGGGATGAGAAATCAGTTAGCAGAAGAATTTTAAGTAGGAGAATGTAGTAAAACTTACTCCCAAATTGGCATATTCCAAGAAGGCTTCGTGACCTTTGGTTGTGGCATCGATCTTATCTGCTTCTCGATTGAAAATCTGCAATTCTACACACTGTTGTAGCCACTTTTGTTTCTCAACCCAACCTCTGTGAATGGCATCTTGTTCAGCCTTGAGGCGCTCAATCACTTTCACTGTTTCGGCGACATTTGGTTTGCCGTCGGTCAATTGGTGTCCCAAGTTGATCACTTCAGCAAATTCATTGTCATGCGCTTTGATATCCTCACCGAGATCATTGTGCTTTTTAAACAAGTTGTTGGCTGTCTCTACATCTCTGGCAGTGTCATCGGCATTGAGTTGATCTTTGACTGAGTCGATCCAGGCCAATAGTGTCTTGGCACTGTTGTTGAATATTTGTTGTCCCACAGCGTTTTCAATGCGAGCTCGCAATTCGATACCCTTAGCGTGCACCTGTTTCCACATATCTGTGACTTCCTGCTGACGAGCTGTGACATTATCTCGCTCGGCTGGATAAGCATTCTTGACTCTGAAATTTGTTTCATTATTTCAAAACCCCAACTAACACCAACATCTCTACTGGATACTTACGAATTTCCCAAGTAGTTGACACGGTTAACCTTCTCCTCGACCGGTGCCAGTTCTCTCTCAAGATTCTGATGTCTTCTTTGTAGGGCTTGTACGGTCTTCAAGTCCGGACTTATGACTGCCGTGTCTAATTGCAGCATTTTCTCGCTCATCCACACCTTGGCTTCGTCGCATGTTCGGTTAAAGAGTTCCACACTTGAGGCACCCTCCAGGCTCTTTTCACGTTCAGCCTTTGCGTTATTCAGACGCTGCCAAATCTGGTGAATTTGTCTCTGTCTTGCCAGAATTTTGTCCAATTGAGAGTGTCCTTGTCGTGTGAAATTCGCCACTGCTGTATCGATCTCTTCAACACGTTTTGATGCTGCCGACAGATCTGTAAGGAATTTCTCAAACTTCCTCTTGGCATTATCCACACCGTCGGCATCATCAGACTTTATCATCTTCTCTTTGTCCTTCATCCATTTCTCGAAATCATCGCACTCACGATAGAAGCCGAACAAATGGATGGAGTCTTCGAGTAGAGCATGTCTACGTTGGGCCATTTCTTGCAGCTCATCGTAGGTAGAGTTGATGCGCTTTTGTCGTTTCTCAACGCTATCTGAGTTGTCGTTTATGTTTGTCGATGAACGCCGCTTAACCAATGGCTTGATCTGAGACACACTGGATGGTTTAATTCGTCTGACGGGTACAACTTGACGAACTAAAATTGTCTTCTTCACTTTTTGCTTGGTCTTTACCTTCTCAGGTTTTGTGACAATGCAGGCAACTGGCAGAGGTTCGACTTCGCGGACATAATTCGCTGGGACAAAACCATCTGTGCCGTTATCTTTGCGAACACACCACCAATCATCGTTTGTTTTGCTTTTCAGAAGCATTACCTAAAGGAAAAGAGAGTCAATTTAGTTTCTATAGTTTCTGGTGAAACGCGAATAATTGTATTCACCTCGCCTTTCTCCATTTTCATGCCTTGGCCATCAAATGGAAAGAGAGCCTTAACGTGCGGTAAAAGCTTGGTTTCTGTGACCTTCTTGTGCTCCAACTTCTCGACTACTTCCTCTTCCCAGACCTCCTTCGGCAAAAGACGGGTTTCATTTACCCACTCCTCCTGCTCAACCTCTGGCAGCTGTTCTGGTTCTGCTGATAGCTACAACAAAAGAATTCCCATGATTTACTGATTTAGTTTGGAAGGACTTAACGTTCAACTTACCTCTAAAGTGCAAATTCCTGCCTTAATCAGCTTCTCCGCCTGTTGATTGAGGTTGAGAATATCACCGGAGTAGGCATTCAATTCACCCTGTAAGTCACGGTGTCTCTGAAGCAAAGCCTGCGCTGATGGTTCATCAGAGCCGTAGTCCTTTGAATTGACCAAAGCCATCTTCTCATTCAACCAGGACTCGGCTTCATTGGCGTCTGTGTAAAATTGATAAGCCTCAGCGGCATCTTCAAGTTGTTTGCGACGCAGTTCAACTAAATCTTCCAAAGCCTTCCAATGCTCCTCCAGGGAGTTGATTCGCAGCTTAATTTCAGATGATCTCGGGTGCTTGTCGGTTATCAGTTTCTTACCAGCCTCACCCATTTGCAAGGATTTTGGTTTCCTTGATTTGATCTCATCTTCGAGGGCTTTGTGTTTCTGTTGCAAGGAGAGTACGGCGCGCAGATCTTTAGCAGAGATACCTGTTTTGCAGATTCTTTGTTTGTCTACTAGCCAACCTTCTTCATTGTCGTAGTCTTCCATGAAGTGATAGAAATTTCTGGCCTCCTCGAGGCAAGCACGACGTTTCGCACACAGTGTCAGCAACCTATACAAAAAGAAATCAGTCAGAGGATGGATTTGTGAGAACAAAGTAACAACAACTTACAATTGATAAGCTTTGTCCAACTCGGCCAACTTCTGCATGAGAATCGCAGCATCTTTTTGATCCTTGTAGGCTTGTCCTTGCCTTGTGAACTTCTTTAAAGTTTCACCAAGTGTGTTTACTTGCAACTCCTGTAGCGAATGCGCTTGTAGGAGTTCCTCAACTCCCAACAAATGTGGCCCAACATCCTCAGAAGCAAACTGAATCTGCAACTCTTTAATGGCCTCGAGTGTACTTGCTATCTCGCGCAACAAGTTCATCAAGTTACTCATCTGTGACAAGTTATACTTATGATTCTCCAGCAGCTCCAAGAGTTTCCTCCACTTTTCCATGACTTCAGCTTCTCGTTTTTTCACGCGCTCTTTGCCATGATAGTTCTCCCTCTCCAATTCATTCGACATCGCTGTCAGGTCATTGAATCGCTCAACTCTTGCGAGAATATCTGCCGATATTGCTTCGTGTTTTTTCAGCGTTGCATCCACTTGCCGAAGATATCTCGGATCGGACAAAACCTGAATCATTTCCTTCAGATAGCCCTCACGCAGTACAGATTTCTTCTCAAACTTGTAATTCAACTGTTCCAATTTCTCCTGACGCAACAATTCATCACGCAACGCCACCTCTCGATTGTGTTCAGCGTTCTCCAGCTGTTGCCATGCTTTTTCAATATCATTGACCAGCTGTCCATCCTGTGGAGTGTACTGTGGCTGATTCAGCGATTTCAGCAAAGTGTTTATAGTGAAATACAATGCTTCAATCTCGCTTCGTTCTTTGTATCTAGAAAAGGAACAAACATTAGACAAGTGTGGGGGAGTGACGGATATTAAGGTTACAACTTACTTTTCTGGTTTCTCTATAGTTCTGTACTCCTTGAACGCCAACAGTTCCCTTTGGATGCCTTCTAGCGAATTGGGGAAATCACGTTTCGCCAGTTCAATTGTTTTGTTACGGATCCAGCTGAGTAGATTCGTTGTAAGACGTTCGTAGTGCATTTTCTTTCGGTCCGCGTCCATGAGTTGTCCAACGATCTGTTTATTTATTCCATGTGTAAGTGTGTAGGTGGTGAGAAAAAAATTTCAGAAATTTTCAGTGATTTAGTTTCAATGTCTATACGGCTGTCTGCTGGACACGGTGTATGGTGTCAAACAGAGTAATAGTCAGAATCACATGCAAATACCATGAACTAACTGGAGCATGCTATTTATGGTTATTGATACTATGAGACGGATCGCAGGGCACAAAAAGGAAATCAAAGTCAAAATCATTGGACCATCAAGTGTGGGAGACTAGTGGCAGTGGTGTTGTAGGTTCGCATGTAATGAAGGTAATTTGCATTGCAGATCAAGAAATCATAGACAGCCTAATGGGATAGGTTCGTTTTTTATGTAAAATTTATGGTCGTCTGAGGTTGCTTAAGGGTTTGAAATTTGTACTCGAATTGCAGTTGCTTGGGAAGTACACAAAGATCATTGAAAACTAGCCGGGTGATTGGAAACTTGTAGCATCAGTGATTAATTATAGCTTGCGGAAGAGGTTCTTAACAGTGATAGACAGTACCCACAGCATGCCAGTAGCACTATTGCGCCTAAGAAGAGCCTTTCTTGCTCTTAATGAGCCAGTAAAGGAGACTGGTTCTGTGCTCAGTTTTTATTGACAAATGGAACAGATAAAAATAGCTAGAGGAGCAAACTTTAGTGGAATGGCGGAACACAGACATGTTTCCAATACTTGGTTTCAAGTGCTTATAGTACAGCAGTTAGGATGTTAAGGATGAAGAAAGACCGCGAACATAGGTTACGATTGGAGGTCCGAAACCTACTCAAAAATTGGAAGATATTTGCACGCAATCAACACAACTTCCTATGCGATTCAAGGAATAATGATCAGCTTCCAGATTGAAGCAATCATTCTGTTTTTGAGTGGAAGACTCGGCAAAACCAGATCAATTGATAATGCCCCAGACTATCATAATCTGTGCTGAATGAGCTGGCAAATCTCAAAAATCGCTTACAAAGCGTTAATGCAATTATCTATAACAAATAAACTCATCAAGAGATGGCCGACCTCAGTTCAGACTAACAAACACTTTCGGCTAGATATCCATGAAACGATAAGGAACGTGAGCTGAAGAGGCAGTTTATCGACTTAAGATATCAAAGACGTCAAAATGGCAGGACAAGATAGCCTAGCGCGTTTCAAGAGCCAGGAAAGTTATGGAAGAAAATCTTCTTCGTACGAGTGTGCAAAAACTGTTGCTAACGAACTTTATTCCGGGCTAAGTGAAAGTGGATGGATAGTTTTGCATAGCAACGCAACTAATACGATATGGATAGAATGTTAAAGCAAGATTCAACCCAACTAAGAGTTCAACGCTTACAGCGATGTTCTTAAAGCAGCTCTTTATCCATTGCTTCTTCGTACACAACTACAAAAAGGCAATATTATGTCCTACGTCCAGTACGTGCTAAACAGCTCGGTTTAAACGCATTCGATTTACAGTAGTTTGGATTAAGGAACTCTAGATTGCTTCAAGCTTGTATCGTGCATAGGCGAAGGGATATGCTAGTACTCAGTTCGCTGATGCTGTAATGCGCTAATGCAAACAGCTTTGCTTTATAAAACTGAATTCCGGACGACAAGCATAATGGCAGATAGAGCCGAGTCCAAGCATAACCAATTAGCTAATTCCAACGTGTCTATCAAATAATATGAGACAATTTTGAGAAGAAAAATGAATCAGAATCTCTATCCTAAAGATCCCATTAGAACGGTAGGTGCAGGAGCAGAACAGGGCAGCAGAAACTCAGTATATATGAGGGCACCATCTATTACAACGTGATAACAACGCTGAAGTTCATATTAAAACAGTTTCTATGTTGGGTAAAGTATACGACTACTTCTTGTAAAAGGGTGTCAAGGAACGCTTTGTTTGAGAAAAACTTCCTTGTAGTGAATTGTCTAACACCGTAGGCTTATGGTCACGCCTATAAGGTTTAGTAGATCTTTGAAAACTTCGAGCATTGAGATTAAAGTAGCAAAATCAAATCAAGTTATTCTGTTTATAAAAGTTTACCTTCCCTACTGCGTGCTCCACATCTACCACCAAAGCGCAGCCCCCTTTTGATCATGAATTTGAGTTGTTGTCGTACACTGGAACTCAGTTACAGAACTCGACCTTCAAGTAAAGGGTGTTTTTTTTAGGGGTTTGGTTTTTAAACTGGCAACACTGTATCTACAGACTGTCAATTTGACGGTTGAAAATGGTTAGTACGTTTTGCCATTTTACGATGAATAGATTAACACCAGCACAACGCGTGCAAATTGCGCAAACTTATTTTGAAAAAAATGGTTCAGTTCGCCAAACTTATCGTGCGCTACGTCCATTTTACGTTCGACATAATCGTCCATCTGAGCAAGTTATTCGGAACACGATGAATCGTTTTCGCACCACGTACACTCTAGTCGATAATACGTAGTCCCAAAGACGACAAGTGCGAACGGCAAAGTTATTGCCGTTGTGGAGCGCAGTATTGAGGAGAATCCGAATGAGTCGATTCGCCATCGTCCACAGCAATTTGAGCTATGCCCATTCACTTTGTGGAAGATTTTACGGAAAGATCTTGGCTTAAAAGGTTATAAGATCCAGCTTGTGCAAGAGTTGAAATCGGATGACCATTATACGCGTCGTATAATGGGTGAATGGGCCGAAGACATGATTCAGCTTGATCCTCATTATTAACGCAAAATTTTATTCTCCGATGAGACCCATTTTTGGTTAAATGGATATGTAAACAAGCAAAATTGCCGAATTTGGAGTGGAGAAAACCCAGAAGCCTTTATCGAGACGCCCTTAGAACCATTAAAACTCACTGCTTGGTGTGCTCGGCCCATATTTCTTTAGAGCACTATAGAAACATGATTTCTGACTTCTTCGTTCCTCAGTTGAATGGCATTGACGTGCTTTAGTATCAACAAGATGGCGCAACAAGCCACACGGCGTGCGACACCATCAATTTATTGCGAGAAACATTTGCTGAGCGCATAATTTCGCGTAATGGACCTGTGAATTGGCCTCCACGATCCTGTGATCTCACATCTTTAGATTACTTTCTTTGGTGGTATGTGAAGTCACTAGTCTATGCCGATAAACCAGAGACGTTGGGTGATTTGGAAGTCAACATTCGCCGTGTTATTGCTGATATACGGCCCACAGTTGCTCGATAAAGTTGTCGAAAATAGGACTTCGCGATTGCGCTTCAATCGAGCTAGCCGTAGCGTGAATATGCCCGATATCATATTTAAGCATAATGGCATACAATTATCTATTAAATAAAGCTAATATCATAGACATTGACATTAGCTTCAAGTGTTTTATTTCATATTGAATTTGTATATCTCTAAAAAAAACACCGTTTAGTTAGTATGCCAACAAGGACTATGTCTATTAAAAATCGAAATATGAATTCGACACTCAGGACAAGCCAGATTTTGGGCGAACTTCTTTTAGAGTACTTTTTCCAGAGGAGACTCCATGAAAGATCATGCATGCATCATGTCACACTGATATGGTATTGTTTGACATTTCATCATGGAAAGACTTAGCCCGGCACAAGGTCTACAAATTATTCAGTTGTATTACGAAAATCAGCGTTCTACGAGGAATGTCTTTCATGCGCTTAGAGCAACTTATGGTCCACATAATCGGCCTACCGAACGCACAATTTTGTATAATAGACGACCAAATAGGCCACACCTAGCAGGTAGTGAAGAAAATATAGCAGCGGTAGTGTACGGTGTACTCGATGACCGTGATGAATCGATTCGGCTTGCCGTGTGCAACAAATCGGTGTATTTCATGTCAGGATCTTGGTTTAAAAGCATGCAAAATTCAATTCGTGCTAGATCTGAAGCCGACCGTCCTTCCGAATCGTCACCGTTTCAGTCGTTGTGCTCGTGAATAGCTTCAAGGAGATCCACTGTTTTCGACCAAAATTTTGTTCAGCGATGAGACCCATTTCTCGCTTAATGGTTACGTCAATAAGCAAAATAGCCGTATTTGGGGTGCGGAGCAACCCGCTGTTATACAACAGTTTGGTGTGGTTTATGGGCTGGTGGAATCATCCGTCCATATTTCTTCAGATCTGAGGGCGGCAGGAACGTAACTGTGGATGCCGCCCGTTATCGAGCCATGATAACCGTCTTTTGGTGCCCGAAGTTGAAGCTCGTGGTCTCGACGACGGAAACAAGACAGCGCCACTTGCCACACAGCCCGTAAAACCAGGGCTTTACTGCGAAAACGATTCGGTGAACAATAAATTTCACGCTTTGGACCGGTGAATTTGCCGCCTAGATCATTTTACATCTAGACCTTTTTCTTTGCAGCTACATAAAGTCCAACATCTACATGGATAAGTAGCATACGATTGAGGAATTGGAGGTCAACATTACTCGAATCATTGGTCAAACAATAACACTAGTAACGCTCGAACGCGTCATCGGAACTTTAGAATGGACCATGTTAGCCGCAGTTACGGCCAACATTTGAAAGAAATAATCTTCAAAAACAAACAAATTCAGCGTCGAATGAAAGGAAAGAGGAAACTTGACCCAGTGCTTATAAACCGAACGAAGGAATTTAGCGCGCAATGGGTGCGAAGCAAAGAATAATGCAAGAACCTTGCAAAAACGTTGCTATGGACGTTTCAAAATAACATTCCCCCGATTGTCGCACAAGAGAAGAAAATGGTACGTTTTACGGCAGCCGGTGTTAACGAAGTAGAACAAACCTGGGTTGTGTAATTGGAACAGATCTGATGGTCGCTGATGGGGGACAATCGGAAATCTTGGGCTTTAATGACTTTCGATTTTGTTAAGTGAAGAATGGTCAGAGGTGAATGGATAACCAAACAGTGGAGAAAGTGATTTCTTGTATAAAGACACCGGCAACAGCCGTACATCGGTGAAAATAGTGTTATTTACATTTTTAAACTTCACGGCTGTCGTTGCAGATTTGTGGTAAACCGACATACTACCAAAAAGGTTCCGGGAAAGCCAACATGTGGAGCCGATTTGAATTCGTTTTTACGAGTATGCTCTGTTGGTACAACTGTTGTTGACATTCTTTCCAAATTTTAGCATTACAGCACGACATGTGTGAAAGGTACAGTACAGCGTTGCCTTTCCATCGATTTTCTTCTTCTCGGCGGATATAAAAGGATACAAGATCTGAGCAGCAAATTTTCACTAATACTGGGAAATGTTGAAAAACAGTTTCGGCAATGATGCTCTAAAGAAAACAGTGGTATACGATTGACATGCACACTTCAAAAGTAGTCAAGAAGCCGTGGGCGATGACGATCATTTTGCAGACCATTAACATCTGAGGAACACGTCCATAGAATCAAAAATTTACTAATTCATCACTAATAATCACAGAGATTACCATTATCTCGGTTGGATCTGCTCACGATATTTTAACCAATTAATTGGGCTTGTGACGTGACGGTGCAAAGCCTGTTGCCGAAGGACGAGAATTCTCGGAAAAAAAAGAAGAAAAGCTTAAGACATGCTTTCTGAGGCTGATTCCGCCCAAACATTCATGAAACCTATCAAATGGCAAAACTCGGGTTTATAAATACGACACACAATCCAGAGTGAATGGCGCGCTCTAAATAAGCCATAGACCGGAAAAACCACGTCGTTTTCGGACAAAAAAAAAAAAGGTGATCGTCACTATTCCCATACATTACAATGCTGTAGTAGATCATGTATTTCTTCCTACAGGCCAGACTGTCAATAAGAAGTATTATTTGGCCATCATAATGCATAGATTACGCCTGCATTCCTTGCCAAAGGCAACAAAATTATCATCTAACAGCCACCAAGTTCATCTGATCTGGCACTGTGTGAGTTTTCTCTGTTCGGCCACCTAATAACACCGATTCCGGGGAAAGCGTTTTAGCAACTGAGAGGAGATTATGGAAACAGCGCTGAACTCACTTAAGGCCACACTGAACATTGATGTTTCGAGGACTGGATCAAACAAAGTGCTATGACGCGATTCAAGGCTTACGGATAACGATGGAGAAACATGGCGGTGTTTCGAGAGATCAGCTTATCGCCTTCATCGGCTTGTAAAAAGCGTTTGATAAAGCTCTCAGGGATCTTACAGGTACATCGCTAAGATCCCAGACTGTACCCCAGACGTACATATCTATATAAGAATGATGCACACCCCATGTATGAGGTACGAGGAAGTTAAAACGAAAGTTAAAGTAACCAGAGAATTCGTTGAAGGTAAAGTTGGAGTACACCAAGGCAAATAGATTTTTAACGCCAGTAAGATTTTCTATTGAAGCAGCACAATAACGAGTCCGGAACGACTTCTTTCCGCCCGTGATAGTGCTATCATAAGACGTGTCAGTCCTTTAGGGAACTTTTAATGATTGGACAAAGGTGTTGGAAGACATCGGGTAAATATCTGCATTGTCGTTTTTTCAAATCCGCAAACCTCCTGATGTCAATTTAGAAGGTGTCATCATGCCCATGAAGTTAACATGGAGTGGCTTAAATGGTGCGGTTTGTTATATACGGCATTTGTCCGTACGAGATGTACGAGAAGTATAAAAGAAAGATTACAGCGATGGGAATAAATGTTACGAATTACAGCGGGTGCAACCAAACGTGATCTAATAAGAAGTACGCTCACTCGCGGAAGTCTCCACATTAAGAAACCGACAGTGGACGAGCTTAAGGTTGGGAAACTTAGCTGGTTTTGGCATGTTTAACGAAGATCGTCGGAAAATCAAAAGTTCGAAGAAACATCCTGACGATAGCATGAAAAGAAGACAGCATATTGTACTCAAGACAATGGAAACACTCGATTTAAATAGCTCGCGGTTGTGTTCAATAAAATTATGAAAACCAGTGGAGGAAATGTTGTCTTCTTCCAACGTATAAAGGCAAATGCGACACGAAAATCGGTAACGACAACTGATCGACGAAACTAATGTCATCAGAGGCTCAATAACCAGAATAGGTATGTGTTTAATCGGCTTTTGCCTATTCTTATTCTAATATAGAGATGTTAATATATGTCGTAAACTCATACTTACATTGGCAATACGTTTTCCACTTTTCTGTTCATTTTTCATGCGTGCAAATGTGTGATAGTAAGACGCAACATATGTTAAAATCGATTTCTCATCTGGGCGTGCACAATCAACATCTTCAGCATCAAGTAGACTGAAAATTCATACACAACACACAACGTAAAAAGTTTATGAATTTGTGTATCGGAAAGGAAAAACTCACCTTGGAATGCCCAGTTCATTGCTGGCAACATCGAATGCATGGTTCAGATTGTCGATATTTGAATTTTTCGAATTAACAATTGTACTGTATTCAAACAAATCGGGACGATGTGAATGAATAAGAGCATTGAAGCCCAAACCAGATCTCCATGATGATGTGAAGTCCTTTAAGAAATAAAGAATTGTATTAGAACAGAACAATTTTAGATGAGCTAATCTGTTTGTAACTAACCTGGATATTAACTCCTGGGTAACCATAGGTTTTCCTTTGACACCACAGTAGAAGAGCATCTTTGGCTGAACGTTTCTCTGATGATTCGTTTTCTTCATCCTGAAATTGAGACAGATTTATGAGAAAAGAACTTTTTTATTAGGGTCAACCTTGCAACTTACCACATCGATTTCGATTTCTTGAATTTGAAAACGAAGAATAATTGTCCATATCAAACCGAGAATCAATCTGGGATTACCATCGACTATGTCTTCAGCACCAATTGATTCGAGACGAACCTGCAACCATAAAAAAACAAAAAAAATATTAGTAAGCAAGAATAGGATGCTCCAAGTATGATGAGTGAGGTTTATCGATCTGATGGCATCATCACGCGCCGTTAAGTGTTGCAACGGATACTATGAATACAACTACACCTGATGTACGCAGCTACGCATGAGAAGAAGAGTATGAAAAGAACCAAAAGTGCCTTTGGAGCAAATAGTGGTTAAAGATTTGATATTTCAGTTCCAAAACTCGAGTTTGAATTCTTTTTAAGGGCGAAAATGAAAGTAAAGATTCGTCCAGGGCATGCAATTAGTATCCATTGCGACGGTACTACGATCTTGTGGACCTTACGATTGGGGAATTGGGAATAAAACCTCCAGCGACACTTAGCGCACGTCGATATATCGGACTATGACCTTGACTTTCGCACCGACATATTATTTTACTCTTTTTGAACTAAGACCTACTGTTTTCGCTATGATTCTATACCACTCCCACCAGTAAATGCAGAAGCCGAACTCTAGGAAGATGGGACTTATCAAATCCTGCGATGCTCATACTCAGAATACTTCCTAAGTCAGTAGGAAATGCAACGCGAGAGTCCTCTGGCTCTCAGCCCATCTTTATTACGATTAGTGCCATCCAACAGGTACGCTAAGGAGATTATCATCGGGAAAGACTTTCATGTCACACCTTAAGTGCATCGAATGCGAACTCTCTTCCTTGTCGAGAAAAACCAACTGGACAGGCTTTAACAAGGAGATCTGCAAGTCCCTCAATGCTAAACTCAGAGGCCAGAGCGAAACAAAAGTTAGAGGAAGCTGTCCAGAACCTGAACCTGAATATCTGGCTATTGTCTGACAAGCGCAGCCGGCTCTAGACTTGATCGACGACTGGTGCATTAAAAATGAGCTTTCAATCAATCCTGTTGTGGTTGTTCTATTTACGAGAAGAAGGAAGTCGTCTTTGGAATAACACAAACCTAATCGACCTGACTGTAATTTGACCCTGATCAAATGAACTCGACTTTCCCAGTGCCCACGAATAATTTTACCCAGAATCTGAGCCAGTAACGGAATGTAGTCGCTTCAAAACCAATCTAAGATACTTGGCTTTTTGGAGGACGACAACGTTAAATTGCACTCCTCCTTAGGAAAACTTGCGTCTGTCTTCCAAGCGGAGATATACGGAATCCTGATGATAACAATGAACAATATTATCAATAATCGATCGAGCGGAAGAATCATCCACGTCTGTAGCGACAGCCAAGCTGCGTTTTAGGCCTTGCTCTACCCCCTTTCTATTTTGCAGCTAATTTGAGAATGCTTGGCTTCTCTGAACCCAGTTGAAAGGCTGAATTAACTGAGTCTTGTTTGGGTCCCAGGTCACAATGGGATCTAAGGAAATGAGATCTCTAAGAGGTCAGCGATTTTCCTGTTTAAGTTGGATGAACGCAAGAGCTACAACAATTTCGAATTGGACAGCGTGTTAAGTTGTTATCGGCAAATGATATCAATGTGATGCTTTCATGTGGTCATGGTCAAAATAGTCAATGCCAATCCAACCATAAAATGAACCGAAGAACCTAGGACCCTGTCTGAGTTTGTTGGGACGGCCCTTAAAGATATCTGTTTACATCGGCCGTAACTAGAGAAGAACGCTTCTTAAAGTGGAAAGGCAATATCAACAACCCCAGTTCATGCTTCGAATGAAACTCTGGAAATTAGTAACAGGTCTGGTCTGGCTTTCATCAGGGATGCATTTGGAAGTTTTCTTGGACTCAGCTCCTCAAGTAATCCTGATCATCGGAAACTTTGACATGTGTCTTTGTGCTGATACATAAACAAAGAATGTGGACATCCAACTGGACCAAATAAAAGCAACAAGGTGGATGAAATTAAATTAAGGGAAGCACTCCCACTCCATCGGGCAGCCGGGTGAAACACCTTTAAAAAATGAGGCTTAGAATCATTAGAAAGAGCTTCAGATCTATAAAAAAAGGGTCTAAAGGCGAAGGATCTAAATTTAGGACTGAGTGTTGGCTGCATGTATAAGAATACAAAATATCCGGGATACGTACTTTGATTGCCCGCCCTCAGCTGTGTGCACCGGACTACATTCCAAAATGTTTTCAATGCGACTGAGGCAAGACAATTGAATAGTACTCGAGTTCTCCATTTTCGGTCGCTTTTGCAACGATGGAAGTATAAAAAGGTGCATTGGTGAAACGTATGGCATTGATGGCGACGCGATTCTAGTCAGATGGATCCAAATAGAGCGGATTATATGATTAAGCCATGTAAGGCAGAGATATATCGAATGACAAAGCACTAAAGGCAAAACAACAGGAGTGATGAGATGCATTTACACTTCAAACTGGAAGCTAATCACTTTACCAGAACCTACACTCACAACGGCCTACCAATTGGTATTGTTCTTGGCAAGTGAAGGAAATCGAAGAGTCCAGTAACCGAAACAACATCCAGATGTATGTATGTATTATAGGAAAGTTAAACTATTAGAGATATGTGGGTTTAAGCGTGAAACCTAGATTCCTTTGAATTTTTCACGAACTTGGATGCGATATTTCGGCGACTGCCTAATAATTTCTTAGTGTCCAGGGCAGATTTCAAACGGAAGCCACTGTCTGCGAAAAGTTTGGGCTGCCAACGGTCTCCGCAAAAAAAAAGAAACAGTGCTACGACGAACGTAAAGGAAATAAGTGACAGAAGAAGCACACAGCACGGTTGGAAATACCAAGCAAGCAGTCTTCCAGGTTAAGGAAATCGATAAACACTGCAACGGGACCAATATTCGAGGACAAAATGAGAACGACGCCGGCTAATTGTCTTAAGTCCGAAACGGAGATCTTGCCACCGATTTATAGAGAATCGTAGACGCATTTACACAGCAGTCCAAGCCATTTCTTTATGGAAAAGCAATCTAGCAGAAAAGCTAGAATAGTTCCGTTCAACGACAAGGAAAATCGCCAAATGGTTAACTCTTATGGACGCGAAGTTAAGGTGATGCTTTAGTTTTATGTATGCACCATATCTTTAATTGGATATGGACGGATGACCGCATACCGGATAACTTAACAGCTCAGCTCAACATATTCCTACCTACAAGAAGGATATCCTGCGTCTTTCAAGAGATATCAAGGGATATCCCTACGGAATATTGCACATAAAATTGGCAGAGCAGACACAACATGCGAGGCGTACTGGACATAATCCTGGAATTCAGCGTTAAGGACCTGTCGCGTCTGTTAATCAACACAACAGGTAAGAGATATTCAGACTGTCTACGGACTGGAGGAGCGTCTTATGCTGATGGCAACAATCTCACAATTGGAAGGGGCCATTAAGATTCGGTATTCTAGGCTTATCTGGGATCATTAAGCGATTCCAGCTTTAATATAAGTTGTGAAGTACTCGTAACTTCCGTTGATGAAGAAATAGACATTCACGGACCAGGATTTCGAAAATTATTTTCGCTAAAAACCTTCCCAATGAAGTGAGGTTGGGTGACCCAAGGAAAGACGGAGGCTACCATAAGGTTTCTAACTCTCAGAAATCTACACGAGGTAAGACAATTCCTGGGCCTGATAGGCTTCTTCAAGAAGTTTGTGAGGAACTTTTCAATTATCGCCATACCCTTGACGGATCTATTGAAGGAGGACCTTTGAATTTATAGGGGAACTATCACAGGAAGAAGCATTTTAATAGGTCAAGTAAGCCGTCTGGTATCCGCCGGTGCTGACAACTCAGAGTGCCAACATAAAGTGCGCATATGTACGAGTACTCGTAGGTGCGTCAGCAATCGGGATTGGTGCAATTCTGTTCCAACGAGCGAAGGATGTTTCTCTTTTGGGATAAGTATTTTATTTTAGTCGCAAACGGACGGTGACCGAGGAGCAGTTTCTGGCTATTGACGACTGTCTATAACGATTTCGTGTTAACCGGCTAAACAAGGACTTCATGGTAATCACAGACTGCGAAGCAGTGACAACGAAGAAGAAACAGAAGACCTTCTGACGAATTGGAAGGTAGTGTGGCTCAAGATGCAAGATTTCTGGTTCGAGATATCCAGTAGCAACAGAAGAATGCAGAATATGTGGAAGCCTCAGTGTCTTGAACATGTGCTACAATACAGCGGCAAGACACACAGCTGGGAGATTGGGAAGGAACTATACACACCAGAGAAAACAGGGAGGAAGATGTTGTTGCAAAAGGATTTTGGTAAACGACGCCGAAAAGTGAATGGTATCGCATGCAGCCCATGCGTTGGGCTGATGACGTTGGACACATGGCAGAGAAAAAGACTCTGGCTCTAGTTCTTAAAGATGAGAGCTTTCACCGGTGAGTATACTAAGACATGCGTGGACTATTCAACTATACAACATAGAGCTGATATCTCTGCCGTGCGACACGATTCATCTGGATTATGTCGGACCTTTCATGAGTGGAAAGGGAGCAACCAAGTATGTTCTTATTTTGGAGAACAGCCTTACAAAATAGGTTGTCCAAAGGGCAGCTAAGTCAGCGAACACGAAGACAGGGATCCCTGGGTTTTTCAGAGTATCCAGTATTGTAACACTTTCACGGCGAAGACATTCGAGCAGTACTGCGAGAACGCATCCTCCGGTCAAATAGTCAAGTGAAGCCCTGTAACCGAACCTAAAGATCTTGGCGGCGCTGAAGTGTGTGCACTTTGCAGAGAAGGACTGGACAGCTTAGTAGAAAACAGTTCAATGGAGTCTTAACGAGGCCCGCATTCTAACATGATCTGTTTTTAATTGCCTGCTTCGACATTTAACATTTTTGTCAATAAACTGCTGTTGGTTTAGGGGAGACCTGAGACTGCGAAATTTGTGAAAATACGCCTGAGAAGAGAAGAGAGAGACTAGAAGAGAAGATACTCGTACGACCGGCGGCGGTGGAATCGCAATCCAGTATAATGAAGAAGACATGCGGTGGTGATTCGCTGAAAGCTGAATCCTGCATATCGAGAGCCGTACGTACTGATTATTGACAAACGACTGATACGTGATAGAGAACACCAGGTATGTACCGAAATCAATGCAAGTACACGGGCGTGATGAGTTCCCAAAAGTTGAAATTTTCGTGGAAGGCGGCCTCACGTACGAAAAGGCGACGAAGAGGGGACAACGCTGGTAGTGGTGGTGGTTGATTCTGAGGACACGATCAAGTACAAGTATGGCCGAAATGATAGGCAACACTGGTTGGATTAAGGCAACAAAGCAACTCTTGGATTAATTAAGCATACAATACCATATCCAATAGAGAAGCCAAAGCATATCCCTACTCTACAGCGCCGAGTTTCGAGAGACCGATGTGATATTGGGATGCTTTGAAGGAAACGGACAAGATATTGTAACGATACATATACCACATTGGCTGCATGGATAGTTTTTCAAATTCTCTAGGTGGAGACATAAAGAAAGCCAAAATCTTCTAAAGTGACCGTAAAGCCAGCAAGCTAGGTATGACAAACGGATCAGGAAGAAGATTGTCCACAGCTGCCAACTTTAATCGTGGGAAGCCCCGCATATGAACCCATTTTTACGGTCTGTAGATCCCGGACAAGTCACTGAACGAATAAACTCCCTCACTTGTACCTGCAGTGTAAACATTGTTTAACTCTGATTTACGAGTATGTTCCTCCCATACCTACACTGATTTCCACATGACTTCTCCCAATAAAACCACAGAAATCACGAAAGTCAGTTTCCATGTAGCTAAAACTCTTTACAAATTCCCATTTCAACCAACTTGCTGACCTACTTAACCCGAGAACTTAGCCGGACGATAACCCCCATTAAGTAAATACTCGTACCACGGTAGCACAAACAGATAAGACTAATTAAAACCTTTAAACCTTCATAGAACATAGAATGTATGTAGAAGCCACCTGCTGAGATAGTTGTATCTGTGGTCGTTCGCAGATAATAAAATGTTAAAAATCTGCAAATGAAAATTATCATTCAAACCAGCAGCAACAGAGGTGGCAGTCTTTGTATATGTTCCCTGCTCCTCGTACAGTATGGTGCGGCAGAATGCATCCCATCATAAACGGATAAACGGATAAAAAGCTCATAAAATCAATTTTATTGCTTCGGCCGTGCGATTATTGATTGGAATCCGCTACAGCAACGTTGGTCGCAATGAATGCAGAGTTGTGCGGCGGGAACCCCAAATGGCACACACTCTGTCCGTACAGAGTATGAATACGAGTACATTCATTCAGATGGCAAGAGATCGCAATTCGTCCCGGGCCACATGATGTGGCACACGGCGATTCAAAACCGCGCACAGGTGTGTGCACACCTTGGGTGAGTTTTTCTTTTTTTTTTTTTATTTTGTTGGCCTTCTGTCGATTGTATCTTTTTGCTGAAAACCAAGTTTTGGATTTTTTTCTCTTCTTATTTGTGAAATAAAAATTCTTGAATAAATTTCAATCTCTTCCTCCAGGTCTGGTTCTGGCTTAGGTCTGCACATCGTTAGTGTACATTGTGCAGCAAAGGCAACGAGGATGATTGCGTAACGAAAGAGATTCTTGTGGATTGCAAGACAAGATACGGGGCGACTAGGCTACAACGGTGAAACAGTAAAAAGAAAATCAAAACACGAACCAAACCTCAGAAACACCAGCTACACCAGAGCCAGAACAGAACCAGCAACAGAACCACCAGAAACAGTAGAAGCAACAAAATAGCAGCACCAACAATGTATTACGGCGGTGGTGCCGCCAAGCTTGGTAACTTTCAAACCTTGATTAACCTAGAAATTCTTCCTTCCACTTTGCGAATGAATGTTCGTGCATAGCAGAGGTGCTTACGAGTAAGTCTACGACGGGTGTGGAGGCATGGTTTCTTTAAGGGGGAAAGTGGCTCAAGCCGACCTACAAAAGCGCCTTGCACGTCGTCATCGGTTGTCGGTCGTTGGTCGTTGGTCGAAGTGGTACGACGTGCAGCATGCGGCGGGACGTGAAAGGTTGATTATTTTTTTCGCAAATAAAAAAAAAATAAAAAATAAATCTCTAGACGTTTGTAAACTCATTTGCGTGGCTGTAAATAGTGTGGCACTACCAATACTCCTGACCACTTCTGACACCGCCACCTGCCATTGTTACTGCCTCTATTGGCTGCTGCTGGTGCCAATGATGTTGGCTTAGATTAAATTTAATTTTATATACAGGCTTCTAGGGTAATTACTGCTTGCTGTTTTCAGAGTTTTGAAAAAAGGATTAGCCGCAGCAGAGGCTTAGCTGCTACGAATAGTGTCAAAAGTGGAATAGAAACGAGGCTACCATCCCATAATTGTTATGACTTACACCCCGAGTTTATTTACGACTTCGGCCTAAATCACTGTAAATATTTCCATCCATCTATCTGGGTTTTCTGCCTTTCTGCATCTTAATAAAGCCATAAATATAGGCGGCCATTATCCAGCGCTAAGGGGTATGGTTGGTGGTAGTTGTAAACTGGGCCTTTTGTTTACTGCCACAAGCAATGGCTTTGATCTTGAAACGTCTATTACGGATTATGAAAACCATAATTGTGAGAATTGAGATCGTAATAATTGGATTGTGGAGATTTTCGTATTGAATGATTTACAAGAATGAGATACTCATATATCTGGAGTATCTAGAGGTATTTGGAGTTTTCGTTCAAGATGTGAAGTTCGCTCAAAACAGTTCATAGTCTTTCTTAACATGAGATCCACATTAAACTTTCGAAAGTATATGGCTTTGTGCCGACAAATACTCATGTCCACGGGCACAGGTTGTAAATTTCGCCATGCATGTGATGATGACATAAAAAAGGAAAACAAGCCATCAATTACGATAACGGCAGCCGATAAATTAAAACATTATCAGTAGTCTTATCAGACGAATTCCACTGTATTCGATAGACAGATACTTGGCGAAAAATTCAGCACAATGACTTGCTGACGTAGATGTGGTTCTTACAATTTTGCAAGAAATCAAAGGCGAACTATATCCAAGTACTTGGAGTGTAATAAGGTTTTATATAACAAGCTCCTTCAGCTTAGATTTGGAGCATTTCAATGCAGGAAGCGTTCCTCGCCTTAGTTGAAGCGTTGTCATAGCACATTCAATAGCTAGTCGGGGGTTGGGGCTTTGGTGTTCATAGACTCGTATGAGTTGTGTCCGCCGTTCTGACTATCACCTACAACTCAATTAACCACTTTTAAAACTTTCATTTGCTTCATACAGGTGCAGCCTTCTTCAACATATAGTGAGGGTTTACGACTAGCTCAACGAATACAACACGCCATGAAAGCCTGGATCATGTACGAGTGAGATTTCACCTCCTCGTAAAAGCCCCTAAGTACTAGTGTTGTACAATCGGACCTGCCCTACCAAAGTAATAAGTGCGAGAGTTGAGTAGCAAAAATTATCAGCACTGTAATGTCCTGCGGAAATGGCCGGACCACAATAGTGGAATGAATTCGCGTAACTAGTCATCATGCCAGGCTTCTTATATAGGCTGAACAGATAGAAATGATGGTTTTTTCCAATTGTTATGTTTCAGTAGCTGTCAAAGTTACCAATGACATCCAGCTGTCCAAATATTCAGTAGGGTTTGCCGTTTGCTATTCCTTTACGCTTGCCGAACGTGCGGAAATTATTAAAAAATATCGAACTCCCGGCTCAGTTGTAAATAGGCAACGTGAATTTCGTCGTGAAGTCGATCATCAACATGGCTTCAGTGTGCAGGCAACCAGACAGAGATTGGTGCGAAACGAAGAAAACATAGCCGCTGTAGCTGCCAGTATCGAATAAGACTTAGAAATGTCGATTTGGCCCCGACCGGCTGAATTAGGCATCGCCAGAGACAATCCGACTTATTTTGCGGTTGGACTTGGGCCTACATCCGTATAAGATTGTGCTGACGCAAAAATTGAAGCCGTACGACCATAGACAATGTCGTGAGTTCGCTAATTGGGCGCTGAAAATGTTGGCCGGAGATCCGGATTTTGGCCAAAAAATCATTTTATAGAACGAGGCTATGTCAACAAGCTAAATTGCCGGTATTAGAGCGAACACAATCCACAAGTGTTCGGTCAAGCATCAATGCATCCACAAAGATTGTCTATTTGGTGCGGTTTATGGCATGTCGGCATAATCGGACCTTATTTCTTTCAAAATGAGGAAGGAGACACATTATCGTCAATAGTCTCAGGTATAAAGCGATATTAACTGACTTCCTGTGGCCAGACTTCGACAACATCGATATATTCTAGCTGTAGTTCCAACAAGACGGAGCTAATTCCATAAAAGCGACGCAACGCTCGAAGTTGTGAAGAAGAGCGAAGTTCACGGCGAGCATTCATCAATTGGCCGCCGCGATCATGCGATTTGACACCACTCGATTATTTTCTCTAGGGCTACGTCAAGTCCTTAGTCTACGCTAACTAGCCAACCACTTTGGTCGAGCTCGAGGCCAACAATCGGCACGCTATTGCCGGAATAACTCCCCACATATTGGATCGAGTCATCAAAAATTAGACCGACCGATTGAAGCACTGCCAGCGAAGCCGAGGCGGCCATTTCGTCATTCAAAGGGCTGCCTCGGCTTCGTGTGCTATTCCACACATAATGGCATGAATTTTCCAGGACTAAGCAGAGTGTCAAGTGAGTCGACGTCTGCTTGACTGATGTTGCGAGGTACCTAAGTGGCAGAATTTAAGCGGGGCCGTACGAGTTGACAAGATGAAAATCGCAGTGACAGTTCACCAGAAATGATGAAAAAAATCCATAAAATAGTAATGGATGACCGTCGTTTGAAAGTGCGTGAGCTAGCAGATACGGTAGGCATTGTACACATTGCATGTTGACTGAAAAATTGGACATGAGAAGGGTGTGCGCAGGATAGGTGCCGCGATTACTCACAATGGAACAAAAACAGCGTCGTGAAGATGTTTCAATCGAGTGTTTGGCGAAATTTCACAGCAATAAAGCCGAGTTTTTGCGTCGACTCACAACCATGGATGAAACATGGGTCCATCACTTCACACCCGACGCGAAGGAACAGTCAAAACAATGGGCTCAAAGGGGAGAATCGGCTCCTAAGAAAGCGAAGACGTTGCATCTGCCGGTGAGGTCATGGCGTCAGTTTTTTGGGATGCGCGTGGGATAATTATTTTCAGAAAGGAAAAACAATCAACGGGGTGTATTATGCGAACTTATTGCAGCGTTTGAAAGACGAAAGCAAGAAAAAACGGCCTCATTTGGCGAAGAAAAAAGTTTCGTCATCCGTCATCGCGATGGCCAAAATCAATGAGTTTAAGTTCGAATTGTTTCCTCATGCACCCTATTCGCCAGATTTAGCCCTCTCGAATTATTTTCTATTTCCGAATTTGAAAAAATAGTTTGGTGGTAAAAGATTTGCTAACAGTAAAGAGGTGGAGTCTGCGGTTGATGGCTATTTTAAGAAGCTCGACGATTCTCACTATGAAAAGGGTATCGAAGCTATTGAACATCGCTGGAAAGGGTGTATTGAACTAAAAGGAGACTACGTAGAGAAATAAACATATTTTTCCTCAGTTTGTTTGGGTTTTCTTTGTTAGATCGGGTACTTTTGGGACTACCCCCGTAGATGTGGATTTGTTGCAAACGGCAGAAAAAGCCTAGCAGTCGAGCAAAGTGAAGAAATGTCCTGGAAATGCTGAAAATGTCAAGAAGCTCTCAAAAAAGCCACGATTTATCTACTTGGTTGCATCAGGCAATCCACACAAAAGAGTGCAGGCAAGCATACGAGTATGTCGCAAAAGAATTCACCTACAAAAAGGGGCTGTATAGAAGGATAAGAGCGACTCGTGGTCTCTACAACCAAAAGAGGTCTGAAGAACAACGGCTCCTGCGGAGAGAATCCCGAACCGAGTGATCGAGGAAATGGAGAGGTACTTTAGGAATAAGATTCAAGGTAAAAGATAATTGTCATCATGACTCGAAGAGAAACCTGTAGGGATAAGCAAGGAAATTTAGTTCAAGAATCACATTCCGTGCTGAGAATACCAAAAAATCGCTTCTGGAGTCTGGGTAATGGTAATGAACAACTCCGTTGTCAGACAGAGCGGTCCGCTTAACTTGTGCCACAGTATGTATTTTAAGCTTAAGTTTTAAAAGGCTGCCAGACCGGGAGGCGTAATTAAGCCAGCAGGGGATTACATGCTGGAGGGTACACACTGGAAGAATCTATACCTGACGAACGGAGTCTCATAATCGTTTGCCCGATGATGAGAATGGAGACCGTCTACCCTGCGTCAATTATGGAGGCATATATAAATCTCCTTAACATCGCGTACAAGACTTTGTCTGCTGTATTCTGAACACCAGACACCATTTGTCGATAGGCCACTATTAGTTCGGTTTTAGGGCATGTAAATCCACAATTGTCAAGTATTCGAATCCTTGAGGAACCCTAGAAGTCCACATCGATACACATGACCTCTTTATCGATTCCATGTCCGCATATGACAGCATCTATCGAGACCAGTTACACATGTCCAATTTTGGCATCTATGTCAAATTAGTCGAACTATGTAGAATGTCAATGGAGAACGTTCGTTCAGAATGATTCAAACCGAAAGTTGAGCCAACAAATGAGGCACAATTCTCCAAAAGCTTGTTGCAACACTTGCCTGGGCCGGAACTAAAGTAGGCTTCGCTACATAAAGTAGATTTGTACGGTCAACAGAAAAGGATGCACAACGACGAGAAATAGACAAATAGACAACTACCTATATAGCTTTGGGTTTTGGTCCCCGCTTTTGAGTCTGCTAATAATTCCTCATGAGCAGTCAAACGAAGAGCTACATTTGCTAATCGATGTTTCCGCGGTTAAGCAATAAGCATTTGTTAGGAAACACTATGCTATTCCAGTTCTGCTCTATGGCGCAGAAGGATGGACACTAGCGAAGGCGGATGAAAATATCCCGGGTTTTGGAGGAGAGATAACAACGAACTCTACGAACTGAATAGCAATAGTGGCCTGGCCAGCCATCTCTATAGAGATCACATTCAAAGCGAATGAACATTAGCCCTCCGTTCAGAGGAGTGTTCGACCCTTACTCAGAGAACGACTGAGGAAAGAAAGACCTGGCTTTTGGTGGCCCGTACAAGTGAAAGAAGACCATATTGGGATGCGAAACTGGAGGCAATGAGCCAAAACCAAACTAACTGGAGAATTGTTTGGGTGAGACCCAGGTACACCCCAGACTTTAGTTCTTGATACATCTTTATCCAACTTTATCGTGTGATCTCCTAAGCTGTTCTCGTACAATCGTATGGCCAGACAGTTGATTTCAAAATTGCTTTGCCTAATGCTGTCGTCTCTAAGGATTGTTAGAAACACGCCTTGCTGCTTTCATCTTGATTACATTTACGCTGTGAAGTTTGGCATCCACACAGGTACAGTCCAAAGCTCGTCTGATGGCTTCAAGTGTTTCCACGAGTATGTGCCTCTTCTATTTCAAGAATTTTGCGACGATACGGTGAATTCTCAGAAGACCTATGGTGGTACATTCCTCATATATAGGCGGGCATTTCCTATCGGTTTGAAAAGAATCATAGTTAAACTGATTTACCAGTAGAATTTCAAAGAGTGAGAACTTCAAGGAGTACTCCTTGCATGTTCCTTTTACTGGAATTTCTCAGTCTTACTTTGTCTCAGTAACAAAGTGCCGATAATATCTTCCACATCATCATCGCTGAACTCTCAGAGCAGGTGTCGCAGAACGCTGCGTCACTTATGCCTAGCACACTTAGGTCCTAAGCAAAAACGTAATACCCCGTGACGATGACAACAGGCAGTCTGTACTCTACGCTACCGAGACGCCGGAAAGCATTTTTTAGGACTGCATCCTCAAACTGGCTTGCAGCAAAGCCTTACGCACAGTATGTCTGTCGTTACTGACGCAGATACTTCACCCTCTCCACCGATTCTTCAAAACATAGTTTATTGCCATCAGGATTGCGTATACTCGTATCCCCGCGTGGAAGACAAGCACAAGTGTTCTTAGAGGCGAGTGAAATCTAACGTTTTTGTCCTCCAGAAAGACACTAGCGCCGCATTCCAGATCGATTTTGATGACATTCGTTGAGGCTTGACTACACTCCTTTCTTGGCTCAGGTTTTGGCCTAAGCTCTTCTACGGTACAGGGAAGTCGATTTCTGGTTTTATTGCATCAGTCGACATGCTCGTAAGACCAGAATTAAAAGACAGTTCGCGCGCAGGGTCATCAAAACTCCACTGCGTGTTGTACCAAACTGGAAGATACTTTTGAAGTCCAGTGAAGTCCATGATATGACTATCAAGAGGAGGAAGAGTGTGCTGAGAAAAGTCCCTATGTAGAGTCTGGTAAAAGTAGGAGTGACATATCTTCGGTATGTTCGACCAGACAACCTACACAGCGCCTTGGAGGTTTTCGACGTGAAGCGCTTAGTCCACAGAAGTTTGTAATCCAGGATGACATCCAAATACAGAGCTGTTTTGGAGAAACAGACGGTGATGCCTTTGAGCACTAGATGATTCGGACAAGTCAGCTTCCTCCTTCTCGTAAAGAAACCAACCACAGTTTTGAGAGGATGGACTGATAGCCCATTTCTGCTGGACCAGTCGTCGATCATGTGTAGGGCTGTCAGTCGCTAGACACGACCCAACTGACACCACAGCTATACCATCTGCATTTGCCTGTAGAAGTCAGAACTTTTGAGAGCGTTAAGCAGTCAGTTTATCAATATGCACCATAGTAATGGAGGCAGGAGGCCGCCTTGGGGGTAACCCCTGTTTGACCGCAGTCATTCACCAGCATTGTTTTAACGTAGTGATTCGCCTACGCCATGTTATCTACCTGAGATACATATGCCGTGAAAAGTTGCGTTGTAAAGCGCCTCAAAGTCGGCGAAACTGCTAAGCGCATACTCCTTCTAGTCGAGTGCGCCTTTAATTCTGTTCACCAGGTTTTAAAGCGCTCTCTCGCAAGACCTTCCGCGATGGTAAGCATGTTTCATCTTAGATAAATGATGCATTCGCAATGCAGTTTTGCACACATGCAGCTCGACTATCCTTCAACAATAGGTCTGAAGCACTTAGCGAGCATGTAGACCTCGTTTCCTATTCTCGGTATACAGCTGTTTCGATATACATTTATGCCAGTTCCAGGCTATCAGCGAAGATTTCTTTCACAGTTGCCAGCAGCTGGTCTGTACCTCTTTCTAGCATAACTGGATATATGGCATTGATGCCAGTTGCCTCAAAGCCATCAAAGGAAGCAACAACGTCTCATCCGTCACCACAACTGAAGACAGGTACCAGCTACTGCATGTTGTGTTACTCAGCACATTTAAAACGTCGTTAATAGGGTAGCTAAAGGTTACCTACTTTTAAAGGCCTGCATCAGGTGAAGTATGGCGTTTGTCTGGTTTTCTTAAAGTAGATCTTATGGTGATTTGAACGGCTGAAAGGGTGTGATTCCCATATCAATTTCTGTTTGACAGTCATCTCTCTGTAACTTTGACATAAAGTCCCTGTTCCTGCCAAGGTTATTGGAGGTTCTTCTAGAGCATCATATATACATACATCGGTTCACACATGATTATCTTGCTTCACCTTTCTTGCGAAGCTGGTCTCTAACTCTCTAAGATACGTTGGCATCCAGGCTATTTAAATATTTTCGACGAATTTCTGAAGCTTTGTCGCTTAGCTGTAGATGATCTACGAGAAATCGCTTCTACGTCAAAATGGAAATTCATTGATGAAGAAGCTGGTTTCAAGAGCTCCCTCAATTTAACCAGTGACTGGGCTTGCATTGATGTATTAGACGACTTAAACCAAAGTACAACAGACCACACGGTCTGAATGCTTGTTGTATTTCTGACTTTAGCCGGTTCAAACATCTAACAATCTTAATGTTACGAAGTTTGGCCCAGAAAACCTCAAGCTACTTCAATGAAGGCGCAGGATGAATGATTATAGCATGTCACACAAAGCGTGTTAATGCCTCAGTAGCATATTAGACAAGCACTACAGGGCCTAACCCATTTTCCAACAGTTTGATTTATAGCTAAGATCGCACCTTCAAGTAGGCGTAGAACCTAAACATAAACACATCGCATCGATGTTTGTTCGATTGGGTCAATCTATCCTCATTACGACATGTAGATACTATGGCAGCCCCTGTGCATTGACAAAACCCCTCCAAAGTAATTACTCTTTTGTAGGAACTTTCATTCACTCCAACGTCAATGTTATTATTTAATCTCTCGTTAAATTTACTTTCGACTTTCTTCGAAGTGACTTTATGAGTTTCTTGATCCGTGAAGAGCTGGGTAATTAAAATTTAACAGCCAACGCACTAGTGCCCCAAAAAATCACAGTCCACAAAACTTTTAACTTTAAAACCAACGTGCCGGTCTCTTCATTAAAACCAACGACGATAAAATGGAAAGTTTATCAGAATCAAAGTAAGAAAAATTAAAAAAAAAAATAAATAAAATACCTCGCCTAGTCGGTATCCATTCCATTCCGCCGGCTCTTCTTCGAGGAAGTCAAATATTGAACGACAAACAACGAAATTAACTAAATTTTCGTTCTCAATTGAATAAATAGATACGAGTACAGCACCATCTGAGACTACAGGGAAGGCCTACTATGGGGTACCACCAGTGTACGAGTGTAGGGGAATTTTCTACGAATTATTTCTGCCCATGCATCCCACCGTCACAATGGCGCTCCGGAGCCCCCTATCTATGGTAATTGCCACGTTTAATTAGCTCGCTAATCTACTAGACGAGGCCGTTGAATGTATGTCAACTGAGTCTTACAAAACTGTGCAGTCTTTGCTGTGTGTGAAGCGATGATGGGCAACGCTTTGAATTACGAATGAAACAATGCTGCGGATAATTCCCTCATCAACTTCAACACCAGCAGAAAGGAAAGTCAACTTGAAGATACGAGTAAAAGCGCGAGTACTCGTACGCTTAGATACAAAAAAAAAAAAAAATGAAATTAATGAGTTACGCGACTATAGTTGCACAGCACGTCCCCTAGTTCTCATCAGGTGCTGCAAATTGTTATGACACGCTACCCTTTCTCTGTCAATCTAAACGCATTTGGCAGAGGATATTAGCTGCGGTACTACCTCTACTACTGACAGAGGCGTCCTAGGCGTTTTAACGTGCTGCGATGGTAGCATGTCTCGGCGAGATAAATTTCACTTTTCATCCTTTTATTGGTTGGAAGGTTTGGAGAAAAATGTGAAGAAATGCATTCTGCCTGTGTGGACTTTCGATTTCATTTTCATGATCATTTGACCTTGTCATAGAGGCTCTCTGATGATCTTGAGAAGACAGACGAATTGCCTTTGTTTACGAGATCGTAGTTACGTTCTGATCTCGGATACGAGTATTGGAATCGTTGGATTCATGAATAGGATTACGACTTTTACCAGAGAGGATTTGATATTCAAAAACTCACGATAAGGGATATTCATGATCAAACCCATGATCTCCTTCAGATCGAACATTCGAGTACATATGGTGATCAGTCCAACTGAGTTAAGTAGACCTTCTATCCGCCACAACAAAATACTTAGACATAGACCTAGTCCATGGAATTCTTCGGTCTTTTGGAGGAAGATGAGTAAGCTCTACATTGAAAAATTGCCTACTATACCAAGATGCATAATAGCAGGGTCTAAGACCTGCCATTAAAGATCGCAACATCGTATTTATTGGCCGCATCCGTCACCACACTCTACTAGCTACGGCTGGTTATACTAATTGTAGTTATGAGCCGATCTCGATTTGATGACTAGGGAAGTGAGTTTCGACGATGAAACTGAGAGTCTCTGCTTACGAGTGGGTGTAGATCCCATAAAATTGTCGGAGTGTCTCCTGTCTAACTATTTTTGAGGATCAAATGGATTTACTTTGCCTTGAAGTACAGACAGGAATATAAAGAAAGATGATCGTTTGGTGGATAACGAGATATACGTTCTCCTTGTCGAATCAATTTCCAACTGAATAACTTGAAGAACTAACTAACTAACTAGCAAAGCAAAATGTTTTCACTTAACATGAGTAGGGGTAGTCTTTCGTGAACGGAAGTTTTTTCACTCTTGTATCTCGGATCTTCTACTTTTCTATCTACCCTACAATCTTATCTCTTTCAATTAGCTTTTATTTTGGTAAATTAATATTTGTCTTCATTCCATTTTGATAAGATAAAGGCACCGGTTTAAAGTTTGATTAGGTCTTGGTATTGGCATGATCAGATTCTTATCCACGTTAAGATCGTTGCACTTTTTGGATCTACAATGTTACGCTCACACAATATGATCGTATGCCTAGATAGTGATATATCTTATGAAAATATAGTATCTTTGACGTGATAGCCTTCTGTTCCCATCTCTAAATATCTTCCTATAAGAAATTGGCTTTGCGTCATCATTTTTAGACGCGTCAAACCTCTTACACTGTTTAGACTCCAATCGACTCGTATTCATCAATATTTCAATTTGTTTCAATTTTATCTTGAAATCTTCATTCACCTATGATCGTTGAGTGGATCTTGTCTCTTCCACATCTTTATGATGGTCGAACCACCTACAAATTATTCTTAGGCGGTAGCCCGTAGACTATACCTCTCTGATGAAACGATGGCAACGAAAAAATGAAACGAAACTGATTCTTTTCAGTTTGGACTTGCTACTGCATATTTACGGGGCATAGCAGAAAAAATCATCTGCAAGCCAAGTTTATATCAAGTATGCATGAATCTATGAGTTAATAACAATCCAAGCGTCACGAAAAAGTGAAACGAAACCTTAAATATTCCAAATTAAATCTGCTAGACTAAAATATGTGGGTTTTCAGTGGTGTTCAGGCGTTTTATGAAAATGCAAACGTTAACACTTAAGCCCCTGTCCATCAACTATAACTCTCACCTCCACGTGGTAAAATATGGGAGCCCAGTACCTCTAGCTGAAAATAGGGTACCCAACCCCTGGAGGATGTCATTGGCGGTTGCAGACAAGAGAAATGAAGGTCCATGTCTCTGTCGGGACCCTGGAATAGAGATGACGGTGAGAGAAATCTGAATATGCAAACGGTGGCTCTCATAACTTCAATGGGGCTACTGGCATCGGAGCGGTTAGCCGGACCTATTATCAAAAAATTTTATTGAGGACCTGACCTTCCAGGTAGGGGTTGTCCATTGGTGTTACTTCCCCACGATGCAAAAAAAACAAGCAGTTAAGAGACAACCAAAAGCCTCGGATGCGGACGAATATAATATTAACGGTAGACGGTCATAGGCTTAGAATATACCAGGTGGCGTAAAAGTCATCGCCCAAAAGGAAGATTCTATAATTTTTTGCAAATAACGACAAATGTTAATTCTACGTTGACATTTGTGAAGCAATTAGATACAAAATACACGTTAATAAGACACGAATCGCTATACTCTTAAAGAACGCGGAATAATTGTTACAATTTTTTTGCCGAATAATTCGAAGGTGGTGTTGGGGCAGCGTAGATTTCCCGGTCCTCCGACACCAAGTGGGCAAACACTACGACGTTTAGCCGCTCGCCTAGAAGAATATGGGACAGCACGAGATGCTGTCAAGTCTGGCCGACCTCAGAGCAGTCGTTCTGCTAAGAATATCGCAGCTGTGGTTGAAGATGTAGCAGAGAACCCCGGAGTATCGACCAGACGACGTGCCATGCAATTGGGCATCAATTGGCGGTATTTAAAGAGAATTTTCGTGAAACACTGTAAGATGTTCCCTTGCAAAGTGGACAGTGAATCAGCTGTTGTTACCTGTTAACCACCAAGCGCGTGTAACCTAAGCTCAGGCCTAATCTCTCGTTTTGGCGATTTGGAGTAGCCAGCAAGATCGTCTGATTGAGCCGTTCCAGACTTCTTTTTGTGCGCCAATTACAGAGGAATATGCCTCCTAAACTTCGCCAATAATTATGTGAGCACTGAAACACACAACCCGGTTGATAGATATCAGGTCGGTTTCTGGCCAGAAAAGTCCACCATCGATCAAATATTCGCACTTTGGCAAATATTGGAAAATATCCGAGAAATTCAAATCGACACTCACCACTGTTTTGTCGACTTCAAAGCCGCATTGGGTAGCGTGCATAAGGAAGAGCCATGTCTACCTGTGGCATCCCTGCGAAACTTCGTCAAGTCGTGTGCATGATGAATAAGGAGAGCTCTCGTTGCTCCTCCGAACTCGTCCTTGTTTAGACAGGACGACGACGCATTGTCATGTGAATTTTTTAACATCGCACTATATAGAATCGAGACATGACCTTTTTAAATACGCATAAATGTTTGCGTCCGGGGTTTACAGTGATATCTGTGACAATCGCAGCTAGCCGGCAATGAAGCTGTAGTGAAACGGAAGCGGCCAAAAGTGGTCTGACGGAAAATGAGGGCAAAACAAATTATTATACATGCTGTCATTAGAAAAGGACGTACACTACCAACGGCTTGGCCAGAGCGTCACTGGCAGTTATAACTTCGAGATAGTCAAGGACTTCGTCTACATATCTTGGCTCCGCAATTACAAGCAGCAACGACATCCGCGCAGAAATCAGACGCATAGTTACTCCTACCTATCGCTCTTTTTTCAGGCTTAGGAGGCAGTTGAGTAACAGGACCTCTATTAAGGCTAAACTGGCTTTATACAAAACCTTTATCCTCCCGATCCTGTTCTATGGCGCAGACACTTAAACCTTATTAAAAATGGATGAGGAAGCGAGGAAGATAGTACGAATGATTTTCGGTCCCGTTTGTATTGTTTAGTAGGAGCAGATTCAACGACGAATTGTACGGGATGTACAGCGATATCAGTCTAGTCAGGCGTCTACGGATCCAACGTCTGAGATGGCTGGCCCAAACTGAGCAAATGAATGGAACAGCTTCCGCTCAAAGAGTCTTCGAGTTTATACCAAGGGACCGAACAGCAGAGGACAACCGCATCTGAGGTGGCACACCCAGATAGGAGACCTGACCCAACTTGGAATGATTGAAGGCAGCTGGCGGGAGATCGTGCTAGCTGGAGAGGCTTGTTAGGACCCAGGATCACTCCAGACTGTAGTGCCACCTAAAAAAGTAAGTAGGACAAAAATTTGCGCTTAACATTTTCGGTTCTCTAGCAATTGGAGCTGAGTGATGAAAATGCAACATGGTAGAGCTTAGTTTAACAAAATACGCAAACTAAGTATAGCTGGTTTCGAGTGCAATGAAAATATGAAACGCAGTTCTAACTTGTATTGAACGACAATAGATAAAATAATTGAAGTGGGTTTTATGCCAGCAAAATTAAATCAAAAGACTACGTTCCTATCATATCCTGTCATACAACTCCGTTCGATGAAACTCTTATCGTAACGAAAATGTGAAACGTAATGAAAATTAGAAAGTGAATGCGTTTTTGTAGCAAAATGAAGGTTTGGGTAAAGATTAGTTTGTTTAAACAAAATTAGGGACAACCTAATTCATTTTATCTTGTTCATAAACAATTTGATGTTTTAAGCGAAAGTTTAGACGTCAAAGAGAACTTGTCACTACTGGGTAAAAGTCAAGTGAGACATTGTTTTGGCATGACACTGGTAGTATGCAAATTTCGTTGAAAAAAATGCAGGTACAACGAAAAAGTGAAACCGAAAGTAATAAGTAGAAAGGCTATTGGTGGTACATACCATATGTCTGTCGTAGGGTCATGGGAATGAAAGCTGGAGCATACGATCATTTGGTAGTTTTCGAGTGTAGGTAGTTCATGCTTACGGATTACATAACATTTGAAATACTTAACACGATGGTAATCTGAAATAAGTCCCGTTATCAGTCTCTCGTACAAACATCCATGATCCCCACGGGGTTTGTCTCTCTATCCTCATCCTCAAATCAATTCCTTTGGATCATGCGTCACTTCTCGTTGACCCGCCAGTCAAAAATGACAAACTTTACTTAGAGGTTCAGTGAAACATCCAGCGACCCCACTCAAGTGTGTTCAAATAACTTCTGACAAATCCCTGACTCAGAGCTCTTCTATTCGTACATAAACCTTCAACCTTAGCTGTCCCATCTCCACCGGGCCCCCGCCCAATTATCAAGGCTTCGCCCATCAATGACGTTGTCTAATAAAAAGCGGGGGTAGATTATTCTAAACTGGTCTTATCGTAAACATCCAGATTTTATTGCATGACTGGATGATACGATTTGACCAGTTACAAGTTGCCGGTCATAGGTCTTGTTGGCGGCTTGACCACCGGTAGTCCATACCAGGACTTAAATCACGGTACCATGGGAGTCAGGAGCCCCCCGGACTTCGGTCCGGGCCTGACTTGTTAGAGGTAGGCCCCCTTGTGGGAGCGTCATGGTGGCTGTGGTTTAAACCCAAATCGCGGGAACGGGTCTAACCCATTGTAGAGTTGCAAAAAAGTACTGGGTGCTGCGACCCTAAGAGCAGCAAGAGGTTTTAGGTCGGCCTCGACTCATACCAAGGGTGGAACTGTGCCTCCAACACAGTTCCGAATTGGTATCAAAGAATTGACGGAGAGCGATGGCAAGGCGTATCCTTGCTCCCTATGGGTGTATGGGCACCTCGTAAACATTAAGTCTACATGACAGGAGGTTTACGTTAAAAATCCAGGTACGTTCTGTCCCATCTCCACCATTAACTCCGACATCTTTTCCATCAAAACAAATCCTAATCCCAGCTTTTACCGCCTTCTGTTTTCTAGTTTTTGATTGATACACCATCGAGAGCATGACGACAGTGGCTAATAGGCTACAAAAAAAAAAACAAGAAACTTCATCTCCATCTCCATCTTCATCTTCGTCTTCACTCAGTAGAAACAGGTTTACACGCATAGCTCTGGAAAACAACGACTTGAGATACTCCAACCAGACTCGAAAGATACAAATAAAAAACAGACAAAAATACAACATACCGAATGGTAATGTACAAATAAAAGGAAAACAACAAAAAGTATCTTATACAACTACGAGTACATATGACAACGGCTACGACTAGGTTCGTATGACTACATACCATACAACGAGTATCTACAATATGAAGAATGCAACTTACCTTGGTGTGCAAGAATGCCAGACTCTTGTTGACATTTTCGATTTTATGAACACGCATGCGTCCATTATTTGGTTTGCCCAGCTTTTCCCCCGATATGATCTCCAGGAGTTTAAGTAATTTAATACCGTCGGCTAGATCTGTGAAAAGGTCTTCGACCTCCATTTTTGCCTACAACACCGCCAAACAGAAAAGAGAAGAGAAAAATCAATGTTTTTTCGAAATTTTTTTTCAATTTTAGGTTTTTGAGTTGTTCCTCATGCTGATGATCGCACAAAACAGCATTATCGATAAGACACCAAGTTGTGTAGTATCGACTGTTTGTGTTGTACCAGAGGTATCTGACGGTTACTTCCGTCAAATAGATTCCAATACTCACCTTGATAAGGAAGGAATTCATCCATTTTGTGAAGGTTTTCTTTTGGATGTGAAGACGCTCCTCCTGGAGTGTTTTTATTCGTTCGTTTTCGAATTTGATGATGCCATCCCGTTGTGTCATGTTGGAATTACGATTTTGTACTTGAAGGGAGTAGGCACCCGGCTCATATTGTGATGCTGTAAACAAAAAAAAAAAAACAGAAAAAGAGTCAGTAAAAAGTTTAAGGAAAATACGTATAGTGAGTATGAAATTGATCTTGTCTAGATGTTGGAAGAGCAACATGTAACCTTCGAATAAAACTATCAATACAAAATAATATCCAGCAGTTATCATACTGACTTGAACCTGGCAATGTCAATTGGCTCTTCAGTTGCCTTGTCAGCTTGGCGTTTCACTTTGAGCCAAGATGTCTTGTCTTGTCAATCTCTAAGTTGAATGTTTCTTTTGCACCACATGACGCTTCACTCGATGCACTTATCCAATGACATCACACAGGGGATCCATCATAGAGCGCATCAGATAGAATTTGAAGACTTAACTTGCAAATGAATCTCCAGCAATGGAGTGAACGACTACACGTGTATATCTCGTGCACTACAAAATACAGAAGTAATCAGATTTTAGTCATAGCAGCGACTGAATGTCCAATATTTTCCAACGTACGAGCCAAAAGTCATACATAATCCAGGTTAGAGATATCTGTGAATCCGTGTCTTATTTTCTGTATTGAAAAAGACTCAAATTAACAATTGAAATAGTCGTTTCTTTCAACTTGACACCTTAAGGGCACTAATTAAAATATTAAAAGTTGAATACCTAACTCAAGACAATCAAAATGAAGATACGTCATCTTGCCTTAGAATGGCAGTATATCAGTGCATTAGGCATATAATATAACATGCTCACCACGTATGCCGCAACTTCTTTGAGTGTCGTACATTAATTTTTTCCAAATGAAAGCTCCAGTGTCACGAAAATGTGAAACGAAAACTGAGCTTCTTTTTTCTGGAGTACACGTGATCCATTATATGTTTTTGACGTAATCAAAATCACTTACAAAAAAAAAACGTTTCACTATTCAAAGTATGTCCTTTCTTAAACTAAGAAACGCAACAGCAACGAAAAAGTGAAACGAAAACTATCAAGCTGAAATTTTATAAAGGCAAAGTTGTTGCACTGTATCATCCGGTGCAACTTTAATTGAACTTGGAGTACATATAGAAGACATACGCTTTAACCGAGAGATTGACCATATCGAACTGAAAAGTCTTGACAGTCTTGGAACTACATATGTCGGCTATCTAGTCCTAATTGCACAAAACCCAGACAACACACAAATTTGAAGTATCGTACATATAAGTACATTTACGAGGTTAAAAACGACAGACTTGTGCTTATAAGCTTAGATTAAAAAGCTGTGGGTATACGAGTATATCGATGTTAGGGTCGAAAGCCAAACGTCATCAACAAAGAGGATCTCTTATACAATAATTTGCTTCAGTAGTCATACAGTTGAGTAGGTGTGACCTTATAATAGCCAATTGTTAAAGCAATCATAGTGGATGTTTCCATCCACAAGGTGGCGCAAACTTTTTTTATGAATGAAAAACTTTGGTTTTGCTGTTGGATTATGTTTATTTGATGTCGAGAAAATGATATTGGCTAAGTGGGCGCCGCCAGAATTGATGAGCATTCGGACCCGAATTGTGGCATATTCCATCACTCTTGCCAGAACTTCCGGCGATAGGTCCTCGAATTCCTGACGGATATTCTCTTTGAGGGCTTCAAGAGTCTGAGGATTGTTGACATAGACTCGTAACCTCAAAAAATCCCAGAAAAAGAAGCCTGAAATCAGACGATCTTGCCGGCCAGTGCAAATCGCCAAAACTAGAGATTAGGCGACCCGGAAATACAGCTCTTAGACTTTCGTTTGTGGTTCACGCAGTATGCGCCGTTGCTCCATTCTGTTGGAACCACATGTTCTCAAGTCCTAATTCATCCAATTGAGGAAGGAGAAAGTCGTTAAGCATGGCTCTGTAGCGCTGGCCGTTCACAGTAGTGGCCCGCTGCGTTTTCGAAAAAACAAGGCCCGATGACGCCTCCAGCGTAAACAGCACACGATGCAGTAACTTTGAGCCGGTGTAATGGCTGTTCGTGGAATATACGCGGATTTTCGGTGCCCCAGAAGCGATAATTTTGCTTATTCACACATCCACAGAGATGGAAATGGGCCTCGTCGCTCATGATGAATTTCGATGAAAAGTGGTCTCCCTCGTGGTCGAGATTCAGGATGGCTTGTCCGCAGGTTACACGCGCTTGGCGGTCAACAGCTAACACCTGATACACTGTCTGCACTTTGTAAGGGAACATCTTACAGTCTTTTACCAAAATTCTCTGTAAAGACCGCCGATTGATGCCCAATTGCGTGACACGTCGTCTGGTCGAGACTCCGGGGTCTTCTACGACATCTTCAACCACAGCTGCGATTGCGATTGACATTTGCCACCATTTGCAAAAATTATAGCATCTTCCGATAGAGTGATGACTTTTGCGCCACCTAGTACATAAATATATTGAATACCAAAGAAAAGATGCATGGTCCAAAGGCCACTAACTTGGTAAAGGAAAAGATAGCCTTTGTTATAGATAAAGACTTACTATTAACGCCTGCGTATATTTGTCAATGCTTCAACGAATTTCCCAAAGCGGTAAAGCGTGTTCGAAGGATCCTTTCCTGTATCGAGCGATCCTAGAATATGATAATTCTATAATAAATGAAACCGACAGATACTCGTAGGAAGAGATCACATAGATGAGTTGCCACAAGGTTAAAGACTTAGTCCTGTACTTTGAAATATATTGCATAAAGGCGTTTTAAGTCTAGCCAATCGACAGGACTTGGCAAAGCAACTTTGCATCGAAACTATCACATAAGAAGCAAGTGGCGTTTAGTACGGTCTCTTTCTAAAATCGATTTAGAGAGAAAAGGTCTTCGGAAGATAGTTGATCTTGTTCACAATGGTGGAAAAGGAACCGCGAAAACTTGAAAGACGTATTGATTGAGGCCCCAGTAAACAAGAGTGCCACGTTTTATCTCACATTCGGTACTAAAGGGTGATTTTTCTTGCTGTTTGGTTTTTCAGTGTTTTATTTTGGACAGCTCATGCGAAATTTGTGATATCATGGAAAGACTTACACCCGAACAGCGCTTACAAATTAATGAATTTTATTATCAAAATTCGTGCTCTGTGGAAAATGTTTTTAGCGGACTTCGACCATTTTACGGTCGTCATAATCGATCTACTGAGCAAGCAATTCAAGCCATAGTGAACAAATTTCGCACCAATTTCACACTAATAGACATCAAGCCTCGTACCCGTATACGTAGAGTGCGTATAGAGGAAAATATTGCTGCTGCATCCGCCTGTGTTAATGAAGATTTGTCCATTCGTTCGCAGCAATTGCGATTGTGTCACTCTACTACGTGGAAGATTTTACGCAAGGATCTTGGTCTAAAACCCTACAAAATACAGCTCGTGCAAGAACTGAAGCCGAACGACCTGCCAAAGCGTCGAATTTTCGGGTGTTGGGCCTTAGAAAAGCTGGAGCAAGATTCGCTTTTTCATCGGAAAATTGTCTTGAGCGACGAGCTCATTTCGGGTTGAATAAACAAATCTACCGTATTTGGTCCGATTAGCAACCTCAGGCAATACAAGAGCTGCCAATGCACCCGGAAAAATGCACTGCTTGGTGCGGTTTATGGTCCGGCGGAATCATTGGCCCGTATTTTTTTCAAACATGACCGTGAGAACAACGTTACCATCATTGGCGCCCGCTATCGTTCAAAGATTTCTAACTTTTTTTTTGCCCAAAATGCACGAGCTGAACCTGGTCGGCATGTAGTTCCAGCAAGACAGCGCTTTGTGCCACACAGTACGCGAATCGATGAACCAATTGGGAAATGAGTTCGGTGAGTAATTTATCTCTCGTTTTGCGCTACATGTCCTAGCCAAACCAGGGGACTGATACATCCATTTTTGACCAGGTCAATGTCGCTGAAAAGCTCACTGATATATCATCTCCTCCAAGGCTCAAAACCTATCCAATTCTTCTGCCTTCGGCAGAGCTCATACTTCTGCGTTATAGAGCGGGTCCAGGATAATTGGGGTCTTATGTAACGTCTTCTTAGTGTTTCTTGTTTCTTGACAGCGACTGGAATGTTTAAATCTACGTTTGATTTCAGATTAGGTTTCTGTATCAGAGTTAGCTTCGGAGCCGAGGTAGACAAGACTCCTAACTACTTCCAAGATATAAGCCATTATGACTGGTTCTTCTATGTTCTACGTTCCTTATAGTTGACAACATATGTTAGTTTTGCTCTCATTCACAGCTAAATCAATTTTTGCCGTTTTAACAGTTGTAACAGTTGCGACAGATTGGTACGGATTTCTCAACTACGATGCTTGTTTTAACACTTTTTTGTCCCACGGAATCTAAGAGTGGAGTTCTCCAAACCATAGAGCGACATTATCAATCTGGGAGTCTGAGAGCTACAACTAGCAGAGAAGATACACTAATAAGAGCAATCATCAAGCGGAATAGAATAAATTTAGTGGCACAGTTCCTAGGCGTTTAAGAAGAGTAAAGAAACCCTTAAATCAACCTGCTTATAAAACAAAACGTTTAAAATGTGCTCTGCAGCATCTTCCCAAATCTTCATCTCTCTTCCTACAGGCCAGTTGCACTTGTGCCCCTTATTATCAAAGCCATGGAAACGTTCATAAAATGTCTCGGTACACAAAAACTTCTCAGGTCCACTGGTGATTTAAGGGCATGACTCACCGAAAAATGGAGCTAAGGCCTACGCCAAGCTGGTGAAAGCAAAATAGTGAGTTTCAACTTCTTTGTAGAGAATAAATGCAATTGGGTTCGATTCAAATTGTCTTGGACGGTTTCATGTTTCACATCCACAAAATAAATGCTTGTGTGCCTCAGGGTTCTATTTTGTCTCCGACACTCTTTTTAATCTTCATTAATGATCTTCTAATCCTGTATTGCTGACGATAGTACTTTCTGTTTGTCATATTCCTTTTCGGGCTCATTGACGGCAACGGGCAGCGCAAGTTGAACTCATTAAATTGCGATATACAGGTATACTGTATAACTAACTGGGAAACTGCCAAAAGGATGGAATTTAATGAATAAGGTGAACTTAAAGACCCAGTCATTATCTATGAACCAATGCTCTAATGACCGTTTCGCAATGAATGCTCCGTTTATGGAATGCCCTGGCCGAGCTCTTTATTTTCTAGTCATTACGAGTATAACTTGCAAACATTCAAAACCAACGTACTCGTACATAGGTATTTGTCCTTCTTTTCTCCCTAATTATTCCTCGCCCGCACTGGAGGATAAAAGCTGCCAGACTGTGTAGGGTTCATTGTCAAGTATTATAGTGGTTCCATTATGTCTTGGGGATATTTCTCTGCAAATCGAGTACGAGACTTGGTGCGTATTAAAGGATCTATGAAAAGTTGGGATTATAATCTTAAGGGACCTTGCTTTGACATCTAGCCACAGAAGCCGAAAACTTGATCTAAATTCAATTAAGCTGCTATGGGAAGTGCACCCGAGTCCGAGACCAATGGTCGATATATCAGATCAGAAGAATAAATATGGACTACAACATTGCTGGTATTCTAGAATTCTCTACCAAAAGATACAGCCAAAAAAGTATTCGCAAGTGTACCTCATTTATTTTATCTCAATTCTCCTTTGGACTTCATTCAACTACAGGAAAATGTAAATTCACTTCGATTAAATGAGTAAGCGGTGGTACCAAAATTTTCAGCGATAGTGTATATATTAACGGTTCTAAAAGCATCTACTCTAATATGCAAATATCGTAGTTATAATTTTTTTCACTTAAGTAAAACAAATAACTCTCACTTTTTCTTTTTCAACAAAGCGTCAATCAAATGCTGTGTCGTGTTACCACTTTTATGGTATCTCTATTGATTTTCATTTACATGCAAATGGTCCTCCTGATGGATAGAACAAAAGAACCCACAGATAGAACCAAGAGAACCGAAGAAAATCAAAAAGATAAAAAAAAAAAAAAAACAAAACGACGATGGCACTTCCCCTCATTGACAAATTAGTTACTTTACCCATTCTCTTCGTATCTTGGAGTGAAAGCAATGAAACGAAAAATGCATGAGATTAACCCAAATAAATACGTTTTGTGTACATTTTGAAGTAACACCGATATTAAGTGAAATGCTCGTAAAACAATTAAGAAACAACAAAATTAAAACATCGATTAACTTCATTCAAAATTGATTGCAATCTTTGGGATTTTTTGCGAAGACGGTCGGTGGTTGAAATTCGACTTTGATAACGATTATCCGATGGCGGTATTTGCACTACTTATCAGTTGTTTATTGCTGCCGAAAATACACGTATCTAAAACTCTAAGACTCCCTTATATGGTTGGTTGGCGCTTTGAGAGAGTTCCACCAAATTTGGTAGCATTTTTACCAACAGGCAACCGTGCCCATAACCTTACTACCGATTGATGCATTTTTGTTGCCGGAAACGTGATAGTCTCGTCTAACCGGGTTTACAAGTACGGCGAGAAACTTATTCATACAAGTCTTGAACAGAAGAAAATAGCATCACTATAATGTCCTGTCAAGGTTAACTAGGTTGCCATAGACTTTGAGTGTGCCCCTATAGAAGATTCCAATTTTTTATAAAACATGGAAAAATCTGAGCGTGAGGACACTCTTTTGGATCGTAATCCACCAATCAGATAGACATTGGTACGAAATGAAGAAAACATAGCCGCCGTAACGGCCTGTATCGAACCCACCAGAAATGTTGATTCTGCGTCGATCAGCTGAATTGGGCATCGCCAGCGTCAACCCAGTTTATTTTGCGGTTGGATTTGGGCCTACATCCGTATGACTCAACGACTATGTCAAAATTGCCGTTATTGGAGCGAACACAATCCTAAGCGTTCGGCCAAGCAACAATGCATCCAATGGTGCGATTTATGGCACGGCGGCATCATCGGACCTTATTTCTTTCAAAATGAAACCGTCAATGGTCTCAGGTATAAAGCGATATTAACCAATTTCCTGTGGTCAGACTTCGACAACATCGATATATCCTAGCTGTAGTTCCAACAAGACGGGGCTACATGCCATACAAGCGACACACCGCTCGAAGTTGTGAAGAAGAAATTTGGCGACTGGGTCATTTCACGGCGAGCATTCATCAATTGGCAGCCGCGATCATGCGATTTGACACCACTCGATTATTTTCTCTAGGGCTACGTCAAGTCCTTAGTCTACGCTAACTAGCCAACCACTTTGGTCGAGCTCGAGGCCAACAATCGGCACGCTATTGCCGGAATAACTCCCCACATATTGGATCGAGTCATCAAAAATTAGACCGACCGATTGAAGCACTGCCAGCGAAGCCGAGGCGGCCATTTCGTCATTCAAAGGGCTGCCTCGGCTTCGTGTGCTATTCCACACATAATGGCATAAACGTAGCTTCAAAATAAAGCCAGAATCAAATTTATATCTCACACCGTTGTTGTTTTATTTAAATTTGGTGTCCTATCTGGTCACCCTATATGAGCTATTTCGACATATTTGGAGCTGAGGTCATAAGGATTTGCCAGGACTAGTCAAGTGAGTCGACGTCTGCTTGATTGACGTTGCGAGGTACCTAAGAGGCTCGGATGAGGACGGATACTCTGTTGACGACTCTGCAAAATGAAAAATCCGCAACGGCGTGGCGTTCTAATCTGTATATGAAATGTTCGGTCCGTAAACTAGCCACATGCAGCTGAACTGGGGCATTAGGCTGCTATAAAGCAGACATCACTGCCATCCAGAAATTGTGGTTGAAAAACTGTTAAATATACTACGCTGCTACAGAAAGCAAAATGGGCGCTTATTTACGAGGGTAGTCCCAGAAGTACCCGACTTGACGTATAGATGGCGGTTGTTGTTTAAAAAGCTTAAATTTGAAGTTTGACGATGCTATGTTGTTTAGTATTTATTCGGCAACCATCAATAGTGAACGATCTCAATGAATTTTTGAATGTGGAAAAAATTGGTCATCGCTATGTGATACAATACTTTCATTTGAAAAGCCTCGATCCAACCAACATCAAAGGGGGACTGGATTCTACTCTGGGAGAGTCTGCTCCTTCGTTTACAAAAATAAAATATTGGGTGGCAGAATTTAAGCGAGGCCGTACGAGTTGCCAAGATGAACATCGCAATGGTGAGTTCACCAGAAATGTTGAAAAAAATCCACAAAATAGCATTGGATGACCGTCCATTGGAAGTGCGATATGGCAGGCATTTCAAAAAGCGCTGTACATCGCATGTTGACTGAAAAATTGGACATGAGAAGATGGGTGCCGCGATTACTCACAATGGAACAAAAACAGCATCGTGAGGATGTTTCGTGTTTGGCGAAGTTTCACAGAAATAAAGCCAAGTTTTTGCGTCGATTCACAACCATGAATGAAACATGGGTCATTCACTTCACACCCGACGCGAAGGAACAGTCAAAACAATGGGCTCAAAGGGGAGAATCGGCTCCTAAGAAGGCGAAGACAGTTCCATCTGCAGGCAAGATCATGGCATCAGGTTTTTGGGATGCGCGTGGGATAATTTTCATTGATTATCTTCAAAAAGGAAAAACAATCAACGGCGTGTATTATGCGAACTTATTGCAGCGTTTGAAAGATGGAATCAAGTAAAAACGGCCTCATTTGGCGAAGAAAAAAGTTTCGTCATCCGTCATCGCGATGGCCAAAATCAATGAGTTTAAGTTCGAATTGTTTCCTCATGCACCCTATTCGCCAGATTTAGCCCTCTCGAATTATTTTCTATTTCCGAATTTGAAAAAATAGTTTGGTGGTAAAAGATTTGCTAACAGTAAAGAGGTGGAGTCTGCGGTTGATGGATATTTTAAGGAGCTCGACGATTCTCACTATAAACAGCCTATCGAGCTATTGAACATCGCTGGAAAGGGTGTATTGAACTAAAAGGAGACAACGCAGAGAAATAATCCTATTTTTCCACAATTTTTTTGTGCTTTCTTTGTTAGGTGGGGTACTTCTGGGGCTACCCCCGTAGATGTGAATTTCTTACAAACGGCAGATAAAGCCAAGCAGTCGAGCAAAGTGAAGAAATGTCCTGAAAATGCTGAAAATGTCAAGAAGCTCTCAGAAAGCCATGAAATATGCACAACGACGAGAAATCAGAAAGAGCATCCAAATAAACAACTACCTGTATAGCTTTGGGTTTCGTCCCCGCTTTTGAGTCAGCTAATAATTCCTCATCAGCGAAGAGGAATTTGCTAATCGATGTTTCCGCGGTTAAGTAATAAGCCGTTGTTAGGAAACACTATGCTATTCCAGTTCTGCTCTATGGCGCAGAAGAATGGACACTAGCGAAGGCGGATGAAGATATCCCTGGCCGTTTGATTGATGGGTTTTGGAGGAGAGAAAACAACGAACTCTACGAGCTGAATTGCGATAATGGCCTGGTTAGAGAAGTGCGTAAAAGTGCGTGAAAAATTTGAATTTTTCAGTCTTACTTTGTCTCAGTAACTAAGTGCCGATAATACCTACCACATCATCATCGCTGAACCCTCAGGGCAGGTATCGTAGAACTTTTTGTCACTTATGCCTAGCACACTTAGGTACTAAGCAAAAACGTAATACAACGTGACAATGACAATAGGCAGTCTGTACTCTACGCTACTGAGACGCCGGAAAGCATTTGTTAGGACTGCCGGCAACGGCAGTCTTGTAGAGTCATGCCATCTGCAATTCCGCTCATATGACGTTTATCGAAATAGAATCTTTAATCAATCACTATTTCCACCAATAGTGCTCCATTGAAACCGCCAATAACATTCCACCCTATACATCTTCAACCGTAACACCCGTCTCACTATGAATGATCATTAGTATACTCTCAAGCCCATTTTCGGACGTACTCTAAAATATCGTGATTCCTACCTAAAGTCGTACAACTCGCTTATGGAATGAGTTGCCGAGATCTCTATTTTCTAGTCGTTATAACTTGCATACATTTAAGACCAATGTACTCGTACATCGGTACCGCTCTTTTCTTCCCCCCTAAATTTTCAAAGGACGATACAAATTAATTTGTAAAGTCCAGGATTTTACTCCGGGGACATAGTACCATATGGTCGAGTTCCCATGTGGTCCCACCATCTAGGTACCTTCCTTGCCCAACACTGCTTGACTTCGGTGATCTGGTGGGAACCGATGTTTTCAGTGTGTCAAGGCCGGTGATAAAAAAAAAAATCCTGAATGCATCGAAAACGAAATTAATACCCATTCGTGGACCACATCACAAAATTACTGAACAAGGAATACATCTCAAAAGCAACACCTGTCCAGGAACACTTCCATATCAACACATTGAAATCGTTGAAAACTACAAATCCCTGTGAGAGGCTATTGATGGCCACTTTTATTGGGGTAGACATATCAACACGCTTCCCTCAGACTTTAATAAAGCGCTATTTGCCATGGACTATCTTGACTTGGTGCAACAAGTCCAAAAACAACCTTCCTATACCCTCGTTGAATCAAACTGAGGTATGGAGTTCTCGAACGAAGAAACTCATCAAAAACGCACCTCGACAAAGTACAAAAGCCCTAAAACTCCATCGTAAAGACGATTAATAGCAGAAACTCAGCCAGGACACCGGAAAGAAAACATTTTCCGATATTAGGAGTTCAGCAAATATTTAAAATGCAGATAGCGCTGGAATCGACCATTGAGTGAATACAGGAAGACAAACCCAGGAATGCTACAAGCTTCTATGTCATATAACACTTATGGCCGAAGGGGCCGTAGCGTTCCTTCAAACCGGCATGGAATTCCATAGGCCTTAAGAAAAATAGCAGTCAAAATCCGTATTCTTGACCTCATTCTACGTGTCGCGGACGAGTTGAATGCTGTTGGGAAAAGACCACGGTAACTGAAGAAGTGTATTGGTTGTGGACCAGACCCATTTCTCACTTATCCGCTGCATAAGCCCTTTCTGTTTAAGAATATCCTTCCACCATTTAGGATGAAAGACTTGTAGCCGCATTTGCAGCAAGGCGAATCTAAATTAGGATTCCGCTCAAAAGATTTTGTCAACATTTTCCATCCTCTTTAGAAGGAACGCAAAATTAAAGGGATTGCCCTTGTACAGCTTCTTTCTTTAAGCGAGGCCTTAGGGTTGTCGTGAGAAGATTTATTATATAAGGGCTTGGCACCTTCATAGTGCCTTCGTTGGCCTAAGCGGTTAGAGTAATGTAGCTCCTAATGGCTACTTTATAGGGCCATTCTCCTCAAGTATGACAGCGTTTAAGCTTATATTGTAGCCTTTTCCAAGTCAGCAGTCAAATCAAGTCCAGAGGTTCCTTACTAAGTTGCCAAAGGCCTTGGACTTTTATTTTTTATTATTTATTTCTTACTCACTTTCTGACACAATTTTTCAGAAATAACTTGACTAGTAAACAATGTTGTAAACCGATGACATTTCAAGACGATGAAGTACCTTGAATTCCACTTATTTTAAAATGACTTCAGTTTTATTTTTACGTATGAGTACCCAGCGGTCATTATCGACACGTCAGTAATCCACAATCAGTTATACCCGTCAATAACCGTTGCTTTTTTTCGACTATGATATATAAAAATAAATTCCTCTGATAAGGAAAAATGTAAAATTGTGTAGTAACGATAAGATTAATAGCAAACGCGATCGAAAAGATTAATCATTTGCGCCTCACATTCTTCCAGCAATAAATACTCGGATCTATGACACAGAGACGGCTTTGTGATATTTGGTGTACAAATTGGAACCAGCTATATGGTGCGCTCATAACACCAGATCCAGCCGCTCTCCGATTCTCCAAATATTGAAACCTCAATACCATATACTCACGCATGATCAAAAACAGAGCGATCCTCATTTTGAAATTGTAGGATCTCAAACTTTCAGCGATCATGATCCGGAGTCCTTTCTCTGAACTTCTTCAGAACTTACATTTTCTTTCCTGATCTTGCTACAATATTTCCAACAATTCTCATAAACAAATGATTTCGGTTCAAAGTTTTGGTTTGGAGTTCTGATCATGACAAGATCTTGTGCTTAAAAGATTTTGCTGAATGTTTTCGTTCTTCAACATTAGGATTAAGAAAAACTTATAGGGAATCTTGCCAAGAATCTGTCTTTCCTCCAAATCAACAAGATCTTTTCTTTCTTGGTTCCGACTTGTTGCTCGACTTTATGCACCGAGATCACAAAAATAACCTGCAGGGCACTCAATAAGAGAACCCATTTCATCAACCTTACTAAAGTACAAGAAACAATTGGTGTCGGGATCTTAGGGTTAGTTAGAGTAACACCCATGGTGGCGATGTAGTCACTATAGAAGCCTCATTCCACAAGATTTCTATTGCAATAATGCTGTGGCCAAATACTGCTCTTAGACTTGGAACAGATTGTGACCTTTAGCGAGCTATGTATGAGCTTACCTCCATTCTACTCAAATGGAGAGCCGTCAGACCTGAATGGGAGAGTTAATTGGTTACCAATGATTGATGACTAGCTTTTCTATGCCGAGGGATTCAAGATGGAGGACGGCACGGGATCAAGTCAGTGCTCTACCTTAAGTGTTCTTCAGCCGGAAATCACAAGCTGCAGAAACGATTGCAAGGACCAATATTGTGAGCTGGGTAAGTAGTGTAACTCCGATACCGAGGCAACTGTTAGTGGTCTGTAGTCAGCAGTAAGAAAATAGTAAGAAAATGTCGAAAACATCTTAATGAAACATCCAAGCACAATACTATGACCCTATGCTGGGCACCAGATCATGAAGATATCTCAATATCAGACATTAAAGGATCGAATGAACTCATTAAGAAGGGGCTAATACTGTCCATAACTCACGTCTTATATTTCATAAGTATCCTTTGAGTTGCACGCAAAAATTCATTGAAGATGAACCAATAGTGGATGCGTAGCAGTGGCCAGAATTCAATCGCCTGTCTTACTTATCTCGACGGCACGAAGAAGGAATTGAATTTATTCGTGTCTAACCCTTGCTGACAGAAGAATGAAAGCTAACGGAGAGGGTAAGTAGGCGAAACAGGATACGCCTAAAAAGAAGAACCATTACCAATAATAGTAAGGACTAACGTAAGAGGTATGTCAGAAAATATTTATAAACTCGGATAGTCGGTCTAACTCGGTGATGGACGAAAGTAAGGATACAAGTGATACCTCCGCAAATATTGGGTTTTTCATCAACCCATTTGGGACCAAATAAAACTTCGCGGTGGAAATAACAAAATTTCTTTATTAATTGGTAAAAACTATTAATGTTATAAGAAAATAATAAAGATACAAAAAAAAAAACAAATCCTTCATTGGAAAAAAAGCCGTCCTCAAATCGGGACACTCGGCTTAAGCAGTATGAAAAATTTCAAAGCATTCTCTTTCAACGCATAAAGTTTGCACACACTTTTTGCATTGCCAACGTGCTTTCTTATGACACACGGTACCATCTTAGTTGCTGGGATAGCTTTTTTGGATAGTGACTGACCCCATCATACTGCAGACTTGGCACCACAGAAGCTGTTGGACGCAAATTTTCACTTCTTGTTTGTCTCAAATACATAGTGACGAGCAATGTATCGATGAAATTGAAGCAAATCTAACTTGTCATCATTCGTTAGAATATGAAGGCTCCATGCGTTTGCCACGGCTAGATCCAGCATGTACATGAACAAAACCCACTACTATTTTTTGTCACGCACTGCAGTACAATGAAATTGATTGATCAGCTTGATCTACACCATCCATACTCTTGTTGTAGCTTTGAAAAACATGCGGAATGCCAACGTCTACTTTTTTCTTCTCCACTGCGCTCCATCTCTTTACTTTCCCCAGAGCGAGGATGCTATCATAGTTCGACAGACACTGTTGTTCAGTCAACGGATGAGTAAAATTTGTTTGACTTGGTCGATATGATAGTCAAAATCAGCACGGTTTTTCTTTTTCATTTCCTTCACTCCAACCAGAGGGCACTTTTTGGTTCTACCTTCGCGAACGGTACCTGTTGCACGAAAACCAGTTTTTCGTAAATCTCGGAGCAATTCGAAACTAGCGAAGAAGTTGTCAAAAAACACCACATGGTCTTTAGCACTTGTGCCTAGTTAGTGGAGTAATAGATTTACCACTCTTGTACCCAATGGCCCTTTAGGATTGGCTCCTGGAGATTTTCTGCAATACAAGTCGAAGGCGTAGCAGTATCCGTCCGAAGCTGTGACCAACCAATTTTTGTAGCCGAATCGCACTGACTTGCCCCGTATGAATTGTTTCGCCGGATGCCGCCCATAGTACTTCACCATTGACTCGTCTATGGACAAATTTTCGTGAAAAACACCCCACTGCAAAAATTTCTTCATAAGTACTAGTATATCTGCAAGCGGTCGCACCTTACACATTTTGTCGGATGATTCGACTGCGACAAGATTGTAACAGAAATGAAGATATTTTTTTATTTCCTCAGATTGATTTCTTGGCATATGTTACGCCAGCGAGGTTCCTCAAAATTATTTCTACATCTCTTGATTTCAGCGAGCGGTTCGTCATCGCTACTGTCCCATTCGTCTTCACCTCGATTCGTGAATACTTCGACTCTACCTGGTATGTCTCGCGGAATAGCATTGCTCTGAATATGGTCCTCATCACCTTCTTCATCGGTTAGCACACTTGGTTCTGGGGGAAGTGCAACTACATCTATCTCTGTAACATAGTCTTCCTCAAGCAATACAGCATCAAGTGCTTCTTGAAGCCCGAGGAACGACTGACGTATATGGGTTAAGGACTATACATTTTTGTTTTTGACTTCAATAGCTCGATGGTTTGGCCCGAGGTGTGGCAAGTGGCGAAGTCGTATTGAAACCAAATCTCACCAATGTTGAATGCATGCAATTGCGGCGGAAAATAACGTTCCAAGATGTCCCAATAACGATTTTCATTAATGGAAACGTGGCAGCCGTCGTCACAAACAAAAAAATACGATCCAATGGATGTAATGGCGTCTCATCAAGCACATGTGGGATAGTAGGCGTCCAATTGCTTGTTGACAAAGCCATTCAGCCAGAAATGAGCTTCATCGCTGCAGATGATTTTGCGATGAAATTGCGAATCCATAGTAACCATTTCCAAACACCAATTTGAGAAAGTTGGACTCTTCAAATGGTCATCTTGAGTCAATTTGATCTTATACGGACTTAAGGCGAGACCCTTTCGTAAAATTCGCCACAATGTCGTTTGAGCGATGCTCAATCACCGCGAACAGGGTGGAACGGATTGACTTAGGTCGCTGTCAAGAGATGCACTTATGGACTCAATATTTTCAACGCTCCTTGCATTTCTTTCTCTCACTTGCACTGGAACATTTTAGCAGCGAAAATGTGAAGTCGGAAAATTTGCGTTAGCACTGTTAAAGTTGAAAACGTTGCTTGTACTGAACCATGACTAAAAGTAACAAAAGTGACAAGTAAAATACTAGTTGGCGCAAAAGTCATCATCCTATCCGAAGAAGCTATAATTTTGCAAATGGCGGCAAATGTCAATTGTACTTTGACATTTGTGAAGTAAACAGATACAAAATAACCGAAAATTAACCATCAGCGAGATAGCGGAGGACTTGAATGTTGCCTATGGATCCATCCAAGACATTTTGGTTAATGATTTGGGTTTCCGTCGTGTAGCAGCAAAGTTGGTGCCAAAAGACCTCAATTTCATGCAAAAAAGATGTTTTGCGAAGCTGAATCCGATCCCACATTCATCAAAAGGATCGAGACGTGGGTTTATGAGTACGACACGCAATCCAGACATCAGGCAAGTGTATGGCGTTCACCAAATGAGCCGAGACAAAAAAAACACGCCGTTTTCAGTCAAAAAAGAAGGCAATGCTCACGGTTTTCATGGAATACAATGGTGTAGTGCATCATGAATTTTTGCCAGAAGGCCAGATAGTAAACAAAGAGTACTCGTATTATTTGGGCGTTATGAGACGTTTGCGTGAAGCAATTCGCCGAAAGAGACCAGAATTGTGGGCAGAAAACTCGTGGATTTTGCACCATGATAACGCACCGTCGCACAGTGCCATCATTATTCGTAATTTTTTGACGAAAAATGCAACAAATACCATCCAGCAGCCACCGAATTCGCCTGATTTGGCTCCCTGTGACTTCTTTCTGTTTAGTCGAATTAACAAAACCACTACGGGGAACGCGTTTCAGCAGCCGAGAGGAAGTAATGGAAAAATCGCAGGAAGCACTGATGGACATACCGAAAACCGAATATAAAATATGTTTCGAGGATTGGATCAAGCGCTGGCATAAGTGTGCTGCAGTCGATGGGGATTACTTTGAAGGGGACAATATGGATTTAGATGAATAAACTTGTATTTTTAATTTTCTGAATAAATTACGGGATCAAGGTGGTAAATCGCGGAAAAAACGCGGAATAATTGTTACGATTTTTTTGCGTGAATTTCAGCGTAGATTTCCCGGTCGTCCGACACCAACTAAGCAAACACTACGACGACATTTAGCTGTTCGCCTAGAAGAATATGGAACAACACGAGATGCTGCTAGCTCTGGCCGGCTCCGGAGCAGCCGTTCTGCTGAAAATATCGCAAATGTGGTCGAAGATGTCGCAGAGAACCCCGGAGTATCGACCAGACGACGTGCCACGCACGTCAATCGGCATCAATCGGCGGTCTTTACAGAGAATTTTGGTGAAAGATTGTAAGAGGCTCCACCGGGATGGAGCAACGGCGCATACTGCACGAGCTACAACCGAAATTCTGAGGGCTATACTTCTGGATCGCCTAATCTTTCGTTTTGTCGATTTGCACTGGTCGGCAAGATCGCCTGATTTAACAGTTGCAGATTTCTTTTTGTGGGGTTTTTGAAGTCATGAGTGTATGTCAACAAGCCTCAGACTCTTGCAGTCCTCAAAGAGAATATCCTTCAAGAATGCGAGGACCTATCGCCAGAAGATCTACCAAGAGCGATGACAAATGCCACAAATCTTGCCTGAATGCCCATCAATTCTGGCGGCGGCCACTTAGCCGTATCATTTTCTCGACTTAATGGAACAAAATTTGGGACATCAGATAAACATTATCCAGAAGCAGAACCAAAGGTTTTCGTTCATAAAAAAGATTACAGCCAAAGAACACCGGTGACAACTTTTACCCCACCTTGTAGACAGTTCACACAAAAAAAAAAAACATTAAGGATGCGTTCACACTTGAAAAAAAAGGACAGTTCTTAATTCGAAATCATTTACATAGTTAGTGTCAGCGGTGCAACTCCCAAGGATGTTGATGATACTCGTAAGGTGGTAGACACGAGTAACAGATCTTTTGAATCTCAAATTGAAATAACCGTACAAACTAAAAAAAAGAGAAGGCGTACAAGCTGGAGGAGCGAATGATGTTGTAAAGAACAGTGGCTATGTTCCGAAAGAGCAGGAGATCCTATCGAGAAGGCAATTACTACTGTAGTAACGGACGTACCACCAACAGAGCAGCAAATTGAAATTCACTCAACCGAAACTGGATACTCTTATGGCCTTACAAGCGACAGGTGATTCGAAAAGTTCCGAGACTGACACATAGATGGCGACTCGAATAATAATACGATTTCTGGTACAAATCTTCAAACGAGACGTGTGAAAATTTGGTAACATTTCGCCCATTAGTCAGCAAGTAATTGAAGTTTTAGTGACGCATCTTTTGATATCTTCAAATACAAAAAACTGTTATCAAGAATGGCCTTAAACGATTTGTCGATAGTTTACTGAATTCAAACGCGCTCTGAACGCTCTAGGCGCCCAAATGAAAAATCCACAAAATCGTTTTGAACAACAGTAAAGTGAAAGCGCTTCAGATAGCTGACATCGTAAAGATATCAACAGACCGTGTACATCATATTTAGCACAAGCGGAAGGAAGATCAGTTCGAAGTGGGTACCGCGTTTGAACCAAAAACAGCAACGTGTTCATGATTCAGAGCGGTGTACCTTTCGTTTATAAAATTCAAGTTCATCGAGTTCCTCATGGACTTGAACAATAAACTAGAGGTCACTTGACTCAGCAACAAACTATAGCACTTTATTCAAACAGCTACAACTAATTCCGATACTTTTACACCCGCATACCAACGTTAAAATCAGTGTGGTATTATTGACCAGAGCCAATTTGACGTGTCGATTAAAATTTAAAACTTGTTACAGAAACCTGTCACCTAGAGAATATTTAAAGATACAAAAAATTATCTAAAAATTCCGAATTGAATGTGTAAACAAGGTTTTGTTGAACTTTATCTAAGAAAAAGATTTTGCTTATCAGTTTTAATTAAACGGGGTTAATAAAACGTCAGATAAGGTGTTGATGAAAGTCGTTTTATTTTTGGTATGACAGAGTGTGTCTTTTGGCACGTCATTCATTACAACTTAAAGCAAACTTCGAGCAATTGGCTGGGTTCTGGGTTCAAAATCTCATTGTTCGACAAGTCTCCTCTCTGATTGTAAGGGTAAAATTTGTGAGTTACAATGGTATGAAACCTTAAATGACTCCATTTTAAGGACTCGTCCTTATCTGCGCCACCTCCTGCCTGCCTTTGTTAATCCGACAGCATTTTGTCGCCTTAAGCCTACTTACTTACTTACTTATTTGCTTAGATGGCGCTACAGTTCGGACTGCACCTGGGCCTCAACTAACAAGCCTCTACAGTTGGGCACCTCATATCGGTTGAGATTCCCTTCTACTTGCGCGCGACAGCTAAGATGAAGTCTTCTTGAGGTCGGATCTGCCGGCCGGAGCATTGCTGTTCATTCGCTCTACATGTCATATGCACATCTCTGGTGACTGATGGGCAGTTTTCTGACAAGGTCGATGCCGTTTCTATAGTTCGCCGTTGAATCTTCTCCTCCAAAATCTGTCAATTCAAACGGGACCAGATAATGTACGAAGAATTATCCTCTCGAAACCATCGAGGATATCTTTATCTGCTTCCGATAGAGACCATGCTTTAGCACCATAAAGTAGGAGTACTGGGATGATCAAAGTCTTATATACAGTCCCCCTTAGTTGTTGGGAGCCTTAGAACTCTATTGCCTTCTTGGCCCAAGGAAACAGTAAACAGTGATTGGCAAGCAAGAGTGATTCTATGTTTTATTTCAGCTGAGGTAGAATTGATAGCAAAGCCAAGGTAGACAAAGTCGCTTACTACCTCCAAATTAATGCTGTCAACTGACATTCTGTTCAATTCGTCGATGTTGTGTGTCCCTTTTTGTTGGCAACATATGCTTTGTTTTGCCCCTCATTTATCGCTAAACCCGCTTTGGCAGCTGTCGTTTCAATACTAGTGAAAGCACCGGTGACAATCCGTTGACTCCTTCGTCATCTCTACAGGCTTTCTGTACGGGTCTTCTTCCCGTGACATTTTCTTTTTACCTGGTGGTATAACTTGCGTGCGTTATTCCTGGTGTACAACTTCTCAATATCTTCGATTGGGCGCTTCTCATAATCTTTTTTCTTCCTCTGGAGAAGCCAATGTTCTTCCTGTCTCTTCTGCTCGTAGAGCTCTCGTCCTTCGCTGCAGCGTCGCCTTGCGCTCTTCTTGTTTAGCTGCATGCGATTGCCGGCATTCTTCATCAAAGCAAGGATTTCTTGGTGGTGGTCAGGTGTAACCCAGCACATAAGGAGTGGCGTCTCTGATGGCACATTGAAACTGACCTTCGGAACTTATTGCTGGCGGCATAGGAGTTATTGAGAGATTTCGGGATACGCGTTCGACAAAGATTCTGGCGGTCTCTTGCGATTGCAACTTTTCTACGTTATATCTTCTCACAGGAGTTCTTCTTTGTTGTGGCGGTTAGGAAATCCGCATTCGTACGCCCCCAACAAGATTGTGATCAGTCCTTTTTGATATAAATGACAACCGATCTTGCTGAAGAAGAAAACCAACTGGACATACTTAAGCGATGAGCTTGGCAAATACGTCGACACCTCGCCGAAGCTCAGTATCAGATAGGGGGAGCTGTGAGCTGTTGAGAACCTAAACTTTGCCCTCATTCCTGAAGACCGTTTATTCTATGGTTAGTGGGCGACCTCAAGCAACTACCTAAGGAAACCAGCGACTGCTTTGGAAGAACACAGCAACATTTGCAGATCAAAGCGAAGCGATCAAAGTTAATTCCGATTTCGAAAAGTACGGACCACTCTATAAAACTCGCAAGTCAGACGCAAAAAATACGGTGGAAACTACCTCTGAGGTAACCAGATCAAAACTAGATTACAATCAGCTCCTATCACCAAAGCTGTAAGTTAGCTTCCCAACTGGTTTCTGTCATCGGCTGTGGTGACGAATGAGGCCATCAAATACACGCTGTGCCTTCATTTGATGGATTCGCCTTGCACCTATCGCAAATAACCAGTTATGCTATAAATAGGCATAGACCAGCTGCTGACAACTGTGAAGAGAATGATCACTGCTAACCTGGCACTAACATTTAATCCTCTCAAAACGGAGGTTATGCGTAGGAAGCAGAAAGTCAACTAGCTCGACTCATCTAGTGTTAAAAGCCGTCACCAACGAAGCTTAGTATCTGTGTGTTATCTTAGAAAGCAAACTTCTTTGGGCTGAACATGTCACATTGTAATCCTTCAAGACGTTGTCGTCTTTCTGTCAATGTAAAGGAGTATAACATGGGTTTGTCAAAGAGTAGGGTCCTTTAGATCTACGCGGACATGGTTAGACCAGCTCCAGTTTATATGTCAGCTGTTTGGCGGAATAAACTTTCACGCGAAAAGCTTACTGCTGCTTTCATCAGACTTCAAAGATGCCGGTCGGCTTATTGGGAGTTTTTCTCAGGACAAAACTGGCTCTGATCTAGATTCTCTAATGAAGCTCCCTCCTATTGACATTTATATTCCATGGGCTCCACTCTCTTCCATTTAAAGAGAAGCTGTATTTGAAATACTTCGAACTGTAGGTGCATTGACTGTGAGCGTCGACTCTTATTTGACTCTGAAACGACTTGATATTACGTCTGACGTAAAGACACCGAAGCTCCGAGTGCTGCGTCAATACGAAGTCGATTTTCACAGCGGGAAATGGTGAAATGAGATCGCCGATATACTTGCTATGCAAGTCTGAGAGGAAAACTTATTAAGACCAGGGACTGCCTGCAATTCCGGTTAAGATGTTCGGTTTCTTATGAGCACAACCATAGGAGGTATAACTTTCCAGATTGCAGGCCGGCAGACCAAACACGTTTCTTACAGACAGACTGTAGACTGATTACTAGCGTCTTTACCTGTCATCACTCTTTTGTTAAGCATCAGAACTTGTTAGACATAAGGGACACCAATTTCTGCGACGTTTGCTGTGAGAATGATGATGGCCGACTTAATTGAGCATTAAGCTACAGGTGCTAGGGGTTGTTGTGGTGGGTGCTGGTATTCCTTGTCTGTCTTCGAAAAGTTTAAAATTTCAGTAAAAGGGTCAGCTCCTTGCCTCAGTGATCTAATCCCACAAAGCAGACGCAGCTATAGAGACCAAACACTTAAGACATAAGGAAGTCTGAATCCTGAATCATGGATCAATGCCAAAATACGACTTTTTCGGTCGTAATGCTGTAATATAACTCAGGCTTATAGAGAGTAACAGTTTTCGCCGTAAGAAAGGTGCAAATACTCATACGAATACGCAGGACTCTCCGTAACGTCTTTGACACTTACTGGGCCGAACGCATTTTCAACAAGGCCTTTTATCAGAGATAGAATAGGTAGAGACGATGAAAGTGGCAGCCCAGAATGCCAACATAAGTTCGACCAAGAAGTATGTGGTGCAGATTAAGACATATTGGCAACAAATCAGCAAAAACTTTTGCAGCAGTCTTCAGCATTGTTGGGGTAAATAGTATTCAGGATACTTGACTCGCTTCCGAGATTGAGAAATCAACTTAAATTGTTTTAACTTTGAGACTCTGGTCCTATAGTACTAGTACCCACTCATGCAAGATAGCTCATATCTCCATTCCTAGATAATGGTTGTGGGTATTTAAGACCAATACGACCTTTAGCTCGATGACTAAACTCAGAGCTGTTTCGCTTTGTTACTATGGTTAAAACTTCTCAAGACTATTACGAGTACGTACCCACTTATGGCATTAATTTTGGTTGGAAAATGATGGTGAATGATAGATATCCCACACATAACAGGGAGTGGACAAGACAAACAAAAAAAAACCGGCGCCTTAGGCCAAAAATATCTTTCCTTACTGACCGTCTCGTCTCTCAACTACGGTTTAAAGTTCAGTCGACATATACGCGCGGTGTGCCCATTTCCTCCCTATCGTTCGTATCGGAAATTACCCAAAATTAAATAATAACCTGATAAGCACTTTAATTATACACGAGAAAAAAATTCACTTCAATTTATCTAATTTATTGCGCAAACGCACGAGTATCTATTGCCGAAAAGCTTGCATACGGTTTCATCAATTGAGACAATTCCTATTTTTGCTCGTGCAATTTATGAATCAGCAAATTACGCAAATAAACATCAACGTCCCTATTCAAATGAGTTAAAAAATAAATAAATAAAAGCCTAAGATTAGTTTTGAAACAAAAAACACTGATTAGATTAAGATGTACATCATCTCAGAGGCGCTTGAAATGGAGCGGCCTTGATGTACAGCTTCATTACAGGGTGCGATGATAAGGGAAAAGATTTCACAATACAATTCTCGAAACTAGGCCTAGTCTGTGCACTAGATGAATTGGAAGTCATTCTTAGCATGACCTTACGTAACAGTTCTAGAAGATCGAAAAGCTTTTCCACACCCAATTGTCATTAAATTCAGATGTGGAAGGTATCTTAACGAATGTGGATTGTATTTGTTTAAATCACTTACTTTCAACGTTTTTCTCGTAGGACACATATCTCTTGTATTCGTATCGACTAAAATTTGATCTCATCTTGTTGGGCAACACTTGTTTTATCTAACACTATCCACATGTAATAGTTTTCGCATCACTTTTTCAAATTTTCACCGGTTTTTCAACAACAACAAAAGCACTTTTGTATTGAAGGAGGTCGTTTCGTTTTTTTCTTTATTTCTTTTAGAGAAAAACGCTCTTAACTGAACGTTAACCGATTACCCACTGAACTGTCCTTAAAAGAAGTTAAAAAAAAGCTCCCTCCACAACTAGCCGCTTGTCTTATCAGTGTCAAATTTGTATATAGAAGAGTGTAAGCGCAACTAAAAGATACAACCCCGAGCTGGTCGTCTTGTCTTTTACACACACTGAAAAGTAAGCGGGCTTTTTTCATTGATTTTTGTTGCTCTTTTCAGCCAAATTGTAATTCGTAATTGTATCTGTACGAGTAGCTGGCATCAAGAGAATAAGATAATCAGGCTATGAGTACGAGAGGCTATTTACCTACACTCGGCCACAGACGTAACTGATAAACGAGGGGAATCTTATCGCGGGCGTAGTTTTTTTTTTTCGTTTAGAAAGTGCAAACCGGCAAGTGATAAACGGCCTACGTAAGGAGATGAAAACATTTCGATAAACAAGGGGATTTCCCGTGCAAAACTTCAGTTCGGGGTATTGGGGGAAGACTCATACTTGTTCGAATGCCCTTCCGATTTGTCATTTGCAACACGCCATTGTCGTATCTTTGGCGGTTCTAGCACTGATTTTCCATCAGTTTTTCTATAAAACGTTGAATTCCAATGAAAAGTTTGTTAAGCCCCTAGCTATTGGATAGATTTCGCTGTCGAATTCCTGGACCCCATACGTCAGATACAACCTTGCAAGCTTTGTCGGCGTTGTCTTAAGCCAAATGAATGCACAGGCTTTAGGCGATGATAAAAACCAACAATCTTAAGACTGTGGAATTCGTTTGTCTACTTATCGGATATTTTCTTGATGGTCTACCCTTACAACAAAAAAAGATACGAGTACCTGTACATGTAGTTAGATAAGGAAATTGTTGTCATGGTAGTCACAAACGTAAACAAATTTACACCTGCTCCCTGATAACGAGTTTAACTGGAGCTTTTTGCCAGCGCAGGGTTGTGGCTTATCGTTAGTTCACTTACGGTTACTTAAAACGAATTCGAAAATATTTGAGTGGAAGCCAGTGGAATAATTTTAGGCGCTGCATCCGATTTTTGTAGTTGAAAACTTTTAGATAGATATGCATCTTCACCTCCACGTGAGGCCTGCGGGATAGCTATCTTATGAAAGATGAGCGTATACTGATTCTGACTGTATGGTATATGTGGAGCTGAGCATTCGCAACAGCGTATTGTTAGCCGGGTGAAGTTGAGCAGGTGTCAGACAGCGCATATCTAGCTGGCCTGATGAACCAGTGGCCTCAGATGTATAACAAAAGGTCTTCAGAAGAAGGACGTGCAGCGATGAACTTCCCCTCGATGGAATCAACGATGACATCCACAGCCAGTCTAGTTTAAACTTTATTTGAGCTACTCCAACATATTCGGAGCTCAGGTCAATAAGGAACTGTCACGACTGAAGCAGGATCTTAACAAAGAACATCTCGGCCCTTATTCTAGGAGTTATATCCAAGTACGTGGACCTCCAGATTGAATGTTGTCCATCGAGAGTACTTCCCTACTACGTAAAAATCAAAAAGTTCCAAAACAACAAGAGGCCTCGGATATGGATTTCTTTTTTATGATTGGCGCGCGCACAAGGGTGGGTGGGAAAAAAGAGAGATACCGATGTGCGTTGGTTTTAAATGTTTGCAAGTTATAATGGCTAGGAAATAAAGAGCTCGGCAGCCATTCCATGCGCGATTTGTATGTCTTAGGAAAGTATCACGATATTTCAGAACACCTACGTCCGAAGATGGGCTTAAGGATATACTGATAAGCGTTCATAGCGACACGGTGTTACGGTTAAAAATTTGAAGAAGCGGAACGCTACTGGCAATTTCAGTGGAGCACTGATGGTGAAAATAGTGATACAACAAGGTTAGACAGGAGACATTATGCCGGTGATCGAGGTTGTCGAATGACTGTGTAATATTGGCATCACCATGAATTTTATCGCACGACTTTGGATCTTATTTAGCAAGTGCAAAGACGTTGTACGGGCACCTGACGAGATGTGGGCATTATACTCCAGTATTGGGCGGATAAACGCCTTATACACAATATTGAAGCCTGGTCAGAGGGGATGAAATATTACTTACATCGCTTGAGGAAACCAAGACATTTCGCAGAATTTTGGCGACACCGAATATGTGGTCTTTCCAACGTAAGTTGTCATTGACACACATATGGAAATGGAATGGAAAGTATTTCAGTTTCAACGATGTAAGTGCCATTCATGGATAATAGTTGGATGTTTAAATTTAGCTTTAACGACAGCAGGCAGCATTGTGTTTTGGAGACATTAAATTCCACTCTGTTGATAGTTCCCCAATTGATTATGCTGTTACAGTCGAAGAGCAGGAATGTCACTCTGGGAACGAATATGAAAAGCAGAGAGTCGTCAGCAAAGGAATACATATATTGGATTAGAAGTAGCAGACAAGAGATCGTTGATGAAAATTAAAGAGAGTGTCGAAGACAGAACGGAACCCTGGGGCATACTAGGATTTATTTTGCGAATATCAGACTTGAAACCATCCAAGACAACTTGAATTGAACGTTCCGAAAGGTAGCTTCTAAGCCATTGAAGAAGAGAGTCATCGATCCCAAAAGCACGCATTTTCGACAAAAGAGCCTGATGCCAAACTCTGTCAAATGCCTTAGAAATATCAAGTGCAACTATCTTGCTTTCGCCAGATTGATATACGCTTTGGTTCCACTTTTCGGTGGACTTATTGCTACGAAAACCTTACTGCGGTGTATTCAGAAGTTTTCAAGTATCAAGATATTTATGAGCTGACGGTTTATCAGCGTTTCCATGACCTTAGAAAAAAGAGACGTAAGTGCAATGGGTCTATAAGAAAGAGAAGAAGATTCGCCTTTTTTAGGGACGGGCTGGACAAATGCTGTTTTTCATCTGCTCGGAAAGAGTCCGGGAGATATACCATATGGATCAGCGGATTTGTGAATGTTAAGATCTTTAAGAACTCTTGCTACTACACAAGTGTGAAAGTGGATTCGTCCCATCGACGCGCTCAAATGTAGGCGGAGACAAAGCACAATCTGGGAGTGTTGAGTTGGCCGCAAAGTGTGCAGCAAGCAGATTGGCCTTGTCCAAAGAGCTGACAGCTGGAATGTCATTATAAATGAGCGTTCGGATGGAGGATGAGGCAGAATTTCTAATGTTAGTAACGAACGACCAACAATTTTTACTACCTTTGGGACATTGTAGTATTTTTTGCCTCAACTTTTGGTCGCAGAAAAAGACGTTTCAGTCCTTCCTGGCTCGTTTAGATTTTTTCCGGTTTTCCTCTGTCGGATTGGTCTTGAAGGACCGAAAAAGCACTTCTCTAGCCCTGACAGCCTCTTTACAGCTCGAGTCGTACCATGCCTTTTCGTTTGGTCTGATACTCAAACGATCTCATTCCGAAGATAATAGTGCCTGTGATCATATCAGCAGCGGCATCCTCGTCCTTATCGAGGAAACATAACGACCAGTTAAAATTCCTAAAGCAGCTGTTAAGACCGCTCCAGTTGGCTTTCTCGTATTGCCATACGGTTCTTTTAGGAAACTTTTCTCTAACTGTGTGATCGGTATATGACACAATGGCCCGACGAGCCTAGAGGGAAGAGCACATCAACGGAGTACAAGGGTTGTCTGAAAAGTTTCCGACCGCAACGTGGCAGTCGTCAATAAAAGCTAGTGAATGCTATTTGTGCATCTTTTAACAGTTACTTACCCAAGTTTCAGTCATTTTAGACGCGCAGTTTTTAGTTGACAGTCGTTTGAGTGATTCAATGTGAGTGTTTTTTATGAAAATGGAAAAAAATGAGTATCGAGCTGTTATTTGAAAGGCAATACGCCTACGCAAATCAAAAATGAGTTGGACTCCGTGTATGGGGACTCTGCATCATCATTTACCACAGTGAAATTTTGGGCAGCTGAATTTAAACGTGGCCGTAAGAGCTTGGGAGATGATGAACGTTCGGGACGTGAAAAAACTGCAACCACTGACGATAACATTGCTACATGCTTTCGAATAGAATTAATATCTGTTCTTGAAGAAATTTAATTTAGTCATTAACACACGGCATCAGATAAATTCTTTCCCAACTTACTTCTATAGCATCCTGCTGTTAGACGAGGGATTAATGTTCTTGAAATCCGTGAAATACAAAACAGATTCCGAATCCTCCATTGTAAATTCAATGGTTAGGTATGTAAGGTCATGTTTTGGGAAGCATGGGGCAGAAAGCTGATTATGGAAAAGCGATCTGCACGTGGAATATTCGGACCCTTAACAGGCCACGTGCTGCTGAACAATAAAAGGAGGCTCTTGACTGCTATCGTGCAGATATCACTGTCATCCAGGAACTGAGATGGGATGGACCGGACAAAAAGAGGATGAAAAACTGAGACATCTACTAAGGTGATGTACAGGGAAAAGAAACATCAGTTATTAGGTTGCGGATTTGTTATACGAGGTAGACCTAGGCAAGAAGTCTGGATCGTCCGACATAAGAGCCAGTGTCTTATAACGATCAGCATGAAGGCTAAATTCGCAAACATAAGCTCAATATGAGCCCATGCCCCGGGAGAAAACTAGGACGACGTTAACAAAAAATGCTTCTAGGACCTCCTCGATAAGATACATGTATGAGGAATGTCCTAAGTATGACGTTAAAATAGTTCAAAGCAGAATAGACCATTCAACTTAGACGAAGGCAGCAAAAACATCTGTCAATCTGATTAGAATGAAGTAAGGATAGCAATACGAGTACTTAAACTTGGATACAACAAAACTGCCGGACCTGACGACTGCCCTACACTATATACCAGATATTGTCTGCCATATTGTGTGAACGTCTGAGATACCCGTCAACAACCAGATTGACCTTTATAATTGTGGTTTGAGGACGGAAGACTCAAGAAGTCCCAATCGATACCCACCATCTTTTCATTGATATTATGGCAGAATATGATGCATTTGTATCTGGTTTTGACATCTGTCTCAAACTCGTCCGTCTGTTCAGAATGACGATAGGAAACACTCGCTGCTCCGTCAAGGTCGGTAACGACTTAAACGAGACTTTTGATGTAAAAATAGATTTTAGACAAGGTGACGCGCTGTCATGTGACTTCCTAAACAACATACTTGAAAGTATTGTGCGGAACTCACTAGCAAACACTGGAAGCACAATCTTTCAAAGGTCTACTAGCGTACGCCGATGATATTGACATAATTGGTAGAACTCTCAACGGGTTGTCACCGGCTACTGAAACGGAAGCTGCCAAAACGGGTTTAGCAGTAAATGAGAGCAAAACCAAGTATATGCTGTCAACAAGAAGGGACACATAACATCGGCGAATTGGATTGAACATCATATTCGACGTAGTAAAGGACTTTGTCTTTTGCTATCAATTATACCACCAACACCTCAGCAGACATAAAACGAAGAATTACCCTTGCCAATCGCCGTTTCTTTTGGCTAAGAAGACTAGACTAGGGGAAAAGACCTTATCCCGAACAACCAAGGAGCCTCTATATAAGACCTTGATCATCCTAGTCTTACTTTACAGTGCTGGAGCATGAACTCTATCGAAAGCAGATAAAGATATCCTCGGTCGTTTCGAGAGAAAAATTCTTCGTAAGATATTTTGTCCGGTTTGTCTTGACCGACTTTGGAGGAGGAGATTTAACGAGGAACTATACATCAATCACCTGAGATGGCTACGACATGTAGAGTGAATGCACACCAATGCTCCAGCTCACTGAGTCTTCAAATCTATCCCGAAGGCACAACGCAGTAGAGCAAGACCTCGTCTTAGGGTGCGGGCAAATGTAGAAAAGAACTTCAACGGACTTGGAGCGCGCAACTGCTCTAAAAATCGAGCTAACTGGGAAGGCTTGTAAATTGAGGTCCAGGTTCACCCCTAATGTATGAATGAATACTTCATACAGCCTTCAGTTCTAGCTTCCCAGGATCAGTCTGTGCTTAAAAATTTGCGTCAAGAAGATTGGTTTTCCAATGCACAGACTTCAAGCGTTCAAAGAGCTTTAGCCCTGGGAATAAGGAATAGGAAAGCACATTTATGCTCATAGGCTTCTGATTAGAGCCTTTTGATTAGAGTAGGTATAGCCGATCTCAGCTAATCGTGCTCATCCAAATCGCTTTTTTGTTCCAGTACAGGGTTTCCATATAAACGGAATCATACATCCAATATGACTCGGCCTTAATTCGAGCATATATTCCGCGCGAAAGCACCTTAAAATGTGAGAAGTTGGATGGGGTTTTGTGGGTAAATACCATCATCAGCGTTTCTTACGAATTTTGCCCACTTTCAGTGCCGACCTTGAGTCCTTAAGTTGGTGTCCACTGTAATTGAAAGTGTTTTTCTCGAATTTGTTAAGAGGTTCGCTGCGACTGAACCGTTGGTCTTTCAATCGGTTTTCCAATCTTCATCCCTGACCTGACTGTACTTCAGTAAATCCCTCTACACAGACTCAAAGTTCTTTAACTGCTGGTGTTGAGGTGTTTGTTCATTCATTTGGAAATCACGATTGTCCACTTGTAGATACTCAATCTTGCTGTATTCAGTGTGATGCAGATATGCAAACCCGGTCATGACACGTCTGATAACAGATTCTCTACAGCCAGAGATTGTCTATTGCCCACAGATGTACATGAGTTAGCCAGGAATACAGTCTAGAGTTATAGAGATAAGTGATTCAGGGATATATTGACCTGAAGCTGTTTTGGCTTTCTTTGCCAACTTGAATTTGTATAGAAACTAAATTTTCTAGATATAACCCCTCTAAGACTCATGCTTCCACATATGTGTATCCCATAGCATAGTGTTCAAGTACTTATACCTCTCAACAAAACAAAGTTCTTAATCCACTAGAACTAATTCTAATTCTCTTCACCAGTTCGACTCTTTGTAACTTTCTACGAGACATCGACTACATTCAACTTGTTCCGATTAGCCTGTCAACCGATCGGATTGAGATGAAAGTTACAGTCACATTAAGCCTCCAAAGTTCAAATAGAAAGTAAAGTACATGGTAAACTCTGAAGTGGAAAATCGAGTCCATTCACTCTGTGCACTGTTTGTCAGCCGGCTAATGACATTGACCGCATCGCAATCGGCCCTTGAACTGTATTCACCGTCACCCAAATAGAACGCCAGACCCGCTGCACAAACATCTGCTGTTGAAATTCCAAAAAAAAAAAAACTGACGCTACTATGAGTAGGTACTCGTACTCTCTCATAGGCTTCCAAATCTATTGCCATAAGCCACCGATGCATCATAGTGCACGCGAGTAAAGTACGAGTACGAGTACGAGTACTTGTATCGCAACAATGAGCGAACCTCAACGATGATCTAATTATAGAGCTGGGAGTTTTGTCGAATAAATGCAAAAGCAGCCGCAGTGTTAATTATCCCGAACGCTACCAGATCTACCAAGAAAAGCTACTGCAATATCTCTAGAGAGCATGTATTTATGTACAACGTAAGATACGAGCTCCCCAACGGAGTTGGATTGTATACAACGAGTACGTGTATCTCGAAATAGATTTATTCAGTGCACTTTAAAGGGCCATGTGTCTTGGGTTTTCTTTATGACGTGTGATGCCCGTATGAGTCGAGCACCTTTGCTCGTAGAGGGCTTCCTCTCGAGTCAAAGAACCAAGTCAAAGAACTGTTAAAAGTAGGAAGTATATACTCCTCCTCGTGTATCCGTATCTTCTTCCACTTCTCCGGTTTGTTTACAAAAAAAAAATAGAAAAAAAAAATCATTTTGTTCGTTGTTAGCACTGGGATGTTTGTTATGCTTCAGGAGATATTCAATGGAACATGTGTGAAAACCGTTGAGATACGACGCTGAAGACTCAACACTTTTTTGTTTATCTTGATCGAGATTTTTATAGATTCATTTGCCAGGCAAATCTTAGTCTTGGTCGATTGAACTCGAAACCGGTTCTGTGAGAGGCAGTCGATATTCGAACCATATTTCTGCTGCTGCTGTCCGTTGGGTTTAGTTGGGTAAATCAAGCCCAAAAGTGACATCACATCGATGATCGATTTGCATGGAAAAATATCGAATCGACTGAACCAAACCCAGCCGATGGCAGTCAATCTGTTGACAATGTCAATAAATTTCGAAATAAATCACTGGACGGGACGGCGAGGCGCATTAAAATGCCAAATTTGGGTGTAACCATCAGAAAATTGATTAATTACGAGTATGACGGTCGCTGTGTGTGTCGTTTTATTGTTTAAAAGATTTCCACACCGATCGTGCGATGGGAGCAGACAAGATCAGCCATCTCCAACTCGGAGATTGGTATGTATGTATGTGTGTATCTGACACTTGTACGTGACGGTGTGTGTGTCCATTTTTGAATTGTAGATTCACGGATTTTTATTGTTAATTAAGGTGATCCCGGCTTTTATTGTTATTACAGTTCGCGATCTTTTTGCACTTCATTACAGACTCCATCCACCACAGGCATACACCAGCGATTAAAGTGTGAATAGACTCACGAGCCAACCAAGCGAAAGTTGCTGCGAAATCGTGAAGGTTAAGCATGATGTCAGCGAATTTGGTTTTGTGTTGGATTGCATTGCATTTCATTCACAAAATTAATGATACCATGCCTAGTATTCGTAGATGTTTTATGGTGACGTACGAGTATTAAAAAAGCCGTTGACATTTGAGTCCCATGGTGATAACCTCGCGCAATGAGGAAAAGACAAAGTTTAGCTTAAACCTGTCAAAATTCCGGTTCAGATCCTTGAAATTTGCTGCATATGAATATTTAATTATATACAAGATGAGCTAGAGAATGACTGAGACGATTATACTCGTATGTAGATACAGCAGGCAACTTAATATGTTACGTCGAAGTAAGCGAGCTATGACGCATTTTGAGTAAATCAGATGTGAGTTAATGACTAATTTTATAGAAATTCGACCTTAACAAGGCCGAATATGTACATTTTGAACCATAAAAGGAAATTTTCATCGAACCGGTTCGTACCGTTTACGAACCGGTTTAAACCGATTCGCTTCTACCTACAATAAAATCGCTTCTTGATCATTTTGCCAACACTCAGTATTCGCTGTCGTTGTTTATTTAAGCAATACTTGATTGGTTCGATTTTTAAAATCGAACAGTTCCGATTTGGTTGAAAAGATACAACTTAATGTTGTTGAAACGGTAAAATCGCTTTAAGGCAAATTTCAGGTAACAAAATAAGCAACATATCGGAAGTTTAAAAAGAAAACAAGTTCCTGAGAAAATTTTACGCTTAGTAAAACTACTTTATAAACGGCATTCCACATGGTTCCGTGTTTGGTCCACTACCTTTGATTTCAATTGACGGTGTCATTTAGACAATCAAAAATAGGTGAACGTGATGCAGTAGCCGTGAGTGAAATAAAAAAGGCTTTAACTATAGCTAATAAATTAAGGACATGAAAAGGCTAGACAGGACATTCCATAAGCTTCTGGTGTGGCTTAGAACAGAATCACGCTTCTTTGAGGTGCCACTGTGGTCAAAAAATAAGGTCAAATTGTTTACAACTTTTAAAACCTTTATTTATTCTTCTAAATCTATTTCATCGCCTTCAAAGTATTCCCCTTCCAATACATACACGGACGGCCAACGCTTTTTCCAATCCTCGAAACACTTGTTAAAGCCGATTTCCGATATGGCCTTCGGGTTTTATCTCCGCAATCGTGTCTTCCCGGATCGGTCTCTTGAGTTGTATATCCGGAAATGGGCTTTAGAGTAACGAATGAGAATTCATAGAGAAATCGATTACGTTTGAATGTTCAAAGCAGTGGAATGTTGACGTTAGGGCTGAAATAAAATTTATATGCAAAATGCATTAAGTCGACGTTAGAGATTGTCGATTAACTGGGTAATAACGGGTTTTCGAATAGTGGTGCTCGAACTTTAACAGTGTACTGGTATAGCAGCGGTCTTGTTAGATAAGCTGTCAAATTTGGAGGTTAAAGTAATTAATATTGGGCAAATCATCATCCAAATTTTTGAAATAAGGACTCCGTTCGAGCTACTCGTATGTTCTGTGCCCAAAATCGTCCTGTTGAGATGACTATTCGTCATTTGGATGACAAATTCGAATCAACTGGTAAACAATTAAACAACACCGGTACCTCGCCGGAACGTGAGGTCTACAGAAAACATTGCTGCAGTGAACGAGGGTGTTCAGCATAATCCGAGGCAATCAATTCCTCGTCGTGCCTAAGATCATGGCGTTTAGTAAACCTCAACTTGGTACAAGATTCGTTTAACTCAGAAACTGGAGGTAAGCGGCCATATGTAAAGTCGAGCATTCGCTCACTTGGCTCTGGAGCAGTTGGAAGGGGACTCTGATTTCGGATTTCATCTGCAGCGACGAGGCCTATTTTTGGATGAATGGCTATGTCAAAAAGAAAAATTGTCGCATCAGTTACAAATGCATCGATCCGGTGGCAACATTGACTGGTACTTGTTCCAAGTGATGATAACCAATTTTTTGTGGCCTAAATTCGAAGATATGGATCTCAATGACATGTGGCCACCGAGATCGTGTTTAAATCACACGCTGTTCAACTTTTTCTTGTGGGACTACGTTAAATCATGGGTCTATGCGAATATGCCGCAGACGATTGACGCCTTAAAAGCCAAAATAACCATCAATGATGTTGAGCCCAATTTATTTATACCGCTGAGTCATCGAAAATTAGGCATCTCAGATTGGACCGGATCCTCCCATTCTATCTTATATCTTTTAAATAAACAAATTTGAAGTCTGTGCACCATTAATTGGAAACCCTGCCTAAATGTGACCAATTCTATCGTATAATTCTCTCAGAAGGAGCAAAGGTTTTTGGTCAGATTGAGGTCAGATCAGATGAGGAATGCATTTTTTACATTGTTTTAGGAAGCATAAGAATAAGTGATTGGAGTGGCGAAGTGTTTAGTCCTTTGGGTACTATGCCGGGTTCACTTCCAAGCATTTGACAGGTAATGGCAAACCTACGAAAGTTAAAATGAGTGTTTAAACTTTTTCATGATCTTGCTCTCCATGAATGAAATGGCAAGATGAACAACGCACTGCTGCGGGATGAGACTAGGACGTGGTCCACAGCTTGTCATTAAATGAGAATACCGAGAGTAAAACGTTTTTCGACTTGGATGTCGCAAGTACCATCAATGCCGCTGAGTATTCGAGATTCCTAGAGAGTACTGCCGTCACCAAAGGAATATATTGAATAAAAGGCAGACTTGAGTTTGTTTGTTAGAAAACAGATGGAACCCGAGGATTGGAACTTGGATCTCTTCTCACAGAGAAGTGAAAGGCATGATATAGAACCAATCGTTTTTCTTGGTGAAATTGTAAATCACAGTCATATTGACAATACGTCATAGTCGAAACTCTCTGATATTACCGAACGCGCACAGACAACGCATTATTTTCTCCTCTACATCGTCAACTATGCATACGACAGCATCTATAGACACGAACTAGAATATGTTATATAGAGCCGTGTCTAGTTTTGGCATCCCTGCCAACCTCATTCGACTATGCAGGATGACTATAACGATGCGTTGTCATGTGCAAATTTCAACATCGTCCTTGAAAGAATTGTTCGAAACTAGCACGTTAGAGCTAAAGGCAACATCTGTTAAAAGTCTGTTAAGTTACGAATCATCATTGATCATGCGAAGAATTACTCTTGCTAATCTATGCTCCTATCGGCTTCGAAGGCACACATTATGATTATCTGACTCCGGGTTCATGGCGCAGAAGCTGGGATACTGACGAAAGCGGATAAAAATGGTCTCGGGCGCATCGAGAGAAAAGTTCTTGGGCTATTTTTGGTCCCGTTTGCATCAATAGAGAATGGAGGACACTTTTCAACAGCGAACTGCGATGCCAGACTCGTCAGAAAAGCTCGGACAACCCGTCTTAGCTGGCTAGATGACATTCAGCGCATGAAGACCAGCGTCCCTGCGCGAAAAGTTTTCGATTCCAACCAGGAGGGAAAACGAAGTAAGACCTCATTTCATGATCGTGTAACTGGAGGCAGCTGAGACGCATATTAGCTGAGCCCCTGGTCCACCCTGGACTGTAGCGCCATCTAAGTAAGCAAATATCAAACATTTGCTACTGCAAGCAGCTTTCTCATTGGACTAGCTTCATTGACCAAATTGATTGCATCTATGGTTTCCTCAGCGGACTGGGTAACGTAATTTGCAAATAACATTGGCGTTTTAATGTCGGCTTCGGTTATACTATTTGTACCGGAGGAGCCACGTTTAGTCAATTCTCAGGTTACGATTATATGAGAGCACAAGCGTTCTCACTCTAGGCTCACACCATCAACTCCTTCTACTCACCTCCACGTGGTGACTGCTGGGTGCTTAGTACCTCGACTGGAGATGGGATAACCAACCCCTGTGGAAGGCACTTGCCGAGAGAGGGGGGGTGGGGGTGGGGAGGAGTGCCATCTCACTAAGCGGACGAATTCTAAGGATGGAATCAACGGTGGCGTCCACAATGCCAGTTAGGTCGAACTAGTGCTATGAGCTGCTTCAACGTACTTGAATACCAGGTCTATAGGGATCTCCAACACTAAATCAAGATGTTGGAAATGGGTTGGTGGCGTATGAGATCCTAATAAGAGCCAATGGCACCACTCACATCCCTGAAGCAGGTTACTTTTGTCCTAGGGGTCTCAAAAAGGGCCTGGGTCCCCCAGGTTGGGGGTTGTGCGTTGAGTTAACTACCCAACCACGTAAAAAAGTAATTGTTACGCAACGACTAATAGCCTCGGATAAGGACAGATTCACTGGTGACGACCCTGCAAAACAAAGGATAACGACGTTTCTATCTGCACGTGGAATGTTCAGACCGCGTGCAGTCGAATAATTAGCGGAGGCTCTAGACTGCTATAAAGCAAATATCACCTCCATTCAGGAAGTGCGGTGGGATGGGCCGTGCAAAAAAAAGATGAAAAACTGTGATATTTACTACGGTGATTGCTATAGGGAACGTAAGCAGCGTCTATTTGGAAGCGGATTTGTTGTAAGCGGCTGACTAATGCAAGAACGTTTGCTTTTTGGCAACTAACGGAGGGCCTTTATAACAATCCGTATAATAGGTAAATTCGCTAACTGCAGCCTTATATGCGCTCACGACTCAACAGAGGTAAAGGACGAAGCTACCAAAGAAAAGTTCTACGAGATCCTCGACAAAACCTACGAGCAATATCCGATATATGACGTTACAATCGTTCCAGGCGACTTTAATGTCAAAATTGGAAAGGAGGACATCTTTGTTGGTACAATTAGAAGACATAGCTTACACGGCACTACGTCTGGAAACGGACTTAGGCTAATCGATTCCGCTGCGGGACGTAAGATTACTATAGCAAGCATACGGTTTCTTCACCTCGATAGTCAGAAGGGAACATGGCAGACACCAGATCTGAAACTGTCAACCTGATTGATCATGTTGCGACCGACGTAAGGCACTCCTCAAGTATTTTAGATGTGCCAACATTCCGAGCACCCACCATACACCCGGACCTAGTTGCAGCCAAGGTACGCCTATGGATATCTCAGACGCCACAACAACGGGAGTATGAGGAGGTTTAACGTTGCAATCCCTACTAGCCGCCATAACCTTTGCCGATCGCGTATATCTCAACCTCTGGAGAAGTTCTTTGCAGCCAGCATCAAGTGTTGAAGACCAGTGGTTAAGATGCTGAGAAGCTATCAGAATTGCCGCAACTGACGTGCTGGTTTTTACCCGTCTACCACCACGAAACCCGTGAGCTCCACGAGCAAAAGAAGAGGGAAGAATATCGGCTTCTCCGAAAAAAAAAAAGAAAGAGCACGAGAAGTGCGCGATCGAGGAAATAGAGAGGTGCTACTCCAGAAGTGTTCGGAAGTTTTTACCAAAAGGATGAACAAGGAAACCTTGTAATAGAGTCACAGTCGGTGCCGAGGATATAGAAAACCCATTTCTGCACATTGCTAAACGGCGAAGACGACACAAATTCCGCTGTCAGGCAAAGCGAACCATTCAATATTGACGATGCAAGTCAAGAGTTCCACCTACCCGAAAAATAAGTGAGGATAGCAATATCTAAATTGATGTCGCACAAGGCTACCGGGCCGGACGACGATCTATTTAAGACAGCAGGAGATGCCCTGGTAGAGAGCACACACCAACCTATTTCCAAGATTTCGTCGGGTGAAAGTATGCCTGGTTCACAAGAAAGGAGACCCTCTAAACTGCGCCAACTACAGAGGTATCAGTCTCCTAAACATCGCATATAAGGTCTTGTCTGCCGTATTGTGCGAGCGCTTGAAACCATTTGTCAACGATCTGATTGGACCCTATTAGTGCGGTTTTAGACCCGATAAGTCCGCAATTGACCAAATATTCACACTATGGCAGATCCTATAGAAAACTCAAGAAGTTCAGATTGATACTCACCACCTTTTCATCGATTTTAAAGCCGCATATAACTGCATCTACAGAGTCGAGCTATTCAGAGTCGAGCTATTCAGAGCCGAGCTAACGAGACGAGCTAACTAGAGTTTTGGCACCGGGACCAAACTCGTCCTCTTGCGCAGGATGACGATGGAGAAAGCTCGCTGCTGCTTCAAGGTCGGTAACGATCTCACCGAGACCTTTGATGTCAAAAAATGATTTTGGCAAGGCGACGCGCTGCCAAGTGACTTCTTCAACATCATACTTGAAAGAACTGTGCAAAACTCACAAGCTAACACACGAGGTACGATCTTTCAGAGGTCTGTTCAATTGCTTGCATACGCCGACGATATACGAGTATAGGAACAGAAGCGGCAAAAATGGGTCTAGCGGTAAATGAGGGCAAAACAAAGTATATGCTGTCAACAAGAAGGGACACCCAACATCGACGAATTGGCTAGAATGTCACAATCGACAGCTATAACTTTGAGGTAGTAAGGGACTCTGTCTACCTCGGCTCCCCTATCACATTCGAAAACGACATTTCTTCAGAAATCAAACGAAGAATAGCGCTTGCCAATCGCTGTTTCTTTGGGCTGAGAAGGCAACTGTGTAGTAAAGCCCTCTCCCGAGCAACCAAGGAAATTCTATATAAGACCCTTGTCCTGATCTATGGTTCCGAAGCATGGACCCTTTCTAAAGCAGACGGTCGTTTTGAGAGAAAAATTCTTCTAAAGATATTTGGTCCCGTATGCGTTGACGGGTTCTGGAGGAGACGATTCAACGATGAACTCTACGAGCTGTACAGCGACATCGACTTGGTCACAAAACTGCGTATTGCGTATTGGGCGTTTGAGAGGGCTGGGACATGTAGAGCGAATGAACACCAACTCTACGGCCCGCAGAATCTTCGACTCTAATCCGGAGGGACAATGCAGTAGAGGAAGACCTCGCCTTAGGTGGCGCGCGCAAGTGGAATGGGACCTCAACCAATGTGGGGTGCGCAACTGTAGGCATGAGGCCCATGTCCACCCCGGACTGTAGGATTTGTTTTGAATGGCCAAAAAAAAGGTGTAACATACGTAGATGTTCAGCTTTGCTGAAAAGACTCCAGCGCCAACTCTGGGTTTTAGGCCCAACTGTCAATATCATATCATGGTTAGAACCAAAAAGCTTACGCACGAGATTTGGAACGTTAAAGTATACCTTCCACTGGGCAAGGGAGAATATGCCATTAAGGTCAGCCGAATTTTATTTGTAAACATCATTCAGTATGAGGTGGAGTGTTCCCATTGAAAATTTAAACGCAAACGGAAGCGGTGAGCTGACAGTGAAATGCCCAGGATGCAGACAACCTCGATCAAGGTGCTGACATTGCCACATTTTTTTTATTTTTTGAAAAAAATTTTGTTTGCATTGCAGCTTAACGTGATGTTTAAACTTTTTTTCAGTTTTCTTGTTTGCTATTGGCCTTGTCAGCCCGAAAATGTTGTTCTCTAGTCGTGATACTCGTAGCATTTTCATTGTCCAAGTCGTACACTGAGTCTTGATTAAGTTTGATTATCTTCATTTATCAAGAATACGAGTAAATCCAGGTCACGACTGGTAACATCACTTAATAGTGTTGATTCATTCACAAGTTAGTTAGTTTCCATTCAAAATCTGTCCAAAATGTAATGGACAGAGTACATGGAGACATCATTCAAAATTGTAAGAGTTGACCTCTTCAACGAACTACAACTAAAGACGAGATCAGTCGCTTTCACCTGAATCACAGGGGGGTCAGAAGAGAGTCGTCAGTGACGTTCGCCTGTGTATACTTAAGCTACGAGTAGAATCATACTCCAAATCACCTGAATATGACCTTAGAACGAGCTCTGACACAGAAGATTCATGTACGAGAATTTTTACAGAAATTTTTGGAGTTTCTGCAAGCTGCCTAAGTATCATACCACTTGGTAATTTACCAAAAACCGATCTGGCACTTTACTTTTATGCGTAGATGAGCCAAATGGTCCCCGTACTCTGCATAATAGCTCAATCTGACCCAAGGAAAATATAGGATCTGTCCAAAGAATCACACAAAACTCTATGAAGTGCAATAGATTCACTTAGTTCTAAGGTTCACCACCATGAAACTCCGATCAAGAAGTCCCTCATTTTCTGTTCTAATGGACTAATCCCGGCAGAGTTTCAGCTCTGTTCAAAATCCAACCGCCATACCTCACAGGCAGATCAACATAGACGGTGCTCTGAGGAATATGCGATGGCTGAATTCATAGACAGGAAAGGTGCCTTAAACATCGTTCAAACTATTTTTAAATCTATCGCCAGATTACGGGTAGAAGGATTCATTAGCCAATGGTTAACATCCATGCGCAATAACAGACGTATCCCTCAAGGGGGCCTCAACTCATCTCCTTTATGGTTGATGGTCATGAACAAGATGAGTATGCGAATAGACACAGAATGGCTCAAGGTATTTATATACGCGGAAGACGTGGTGATAAGCCAGTTCATGGAGAGGGCTTTCGGAATCGTTAAATCTTGGGACACGAGCTGTGTTCTCGAGGTGAACCTGACCAAAGTTATTGTATACCCTCCAAACAGAATGATCAGCCAAATCACCTTATGTACCATACCATTACTAAGAGCCAAGTCGCAATAATTGATTAAGTGGAAGCGGAAGCTTATTCTTGAATAGCGGGATAAGAAAGCATGCTTTGGTTCCTCCTTTAATATAACTTTTGGTAAGAAGTTGGTATTTCAGGCAAGTATGGCCTACGGGTATATCACAACTGTTATTCGCCCAATATTCATCTGCTATCATCTGGTGGACTGCCCTAGTCAAGAAATATAACATACATAGGTTGAGGTAGATCCAGAGAGCAGCTTCTGTAGAAACCAGCAAAGCATTGACATCTTGCCCAGACGATGCACCTGCTGCCCATTGACTTTTTTATCTAAAGGTAGACCAGGTGAGAACGATAGGAAGAGAAAATTAAATAAAACAACAACGGTGTGAGATATAGAATTGATTCTGGATTTATTTTGAAGCTACGTTCATGCCATTATGTAGCACGTCATTCAAAGGGCCTCCTCGGTTTCACTGGCAGTGCTTCAAGTCTTCGGTCTAATTTTTGATGACTCGGACCAATATGAGCGGGGTCATTCCGGCAATAATGTGTCGAATGTTGACCCCGAGCTCGTCCAAAGTGGTTGGCTTGTTAGCTTAGTCTTCAAACTTGAAGGAGCCCCAGAGAAAATAATCGAATGGTGTTAAATCGCATGATCGCGGCGGCCAATTGATGAACGCTTGCCGTGAGATGACCCAGTCGCCAAATTTCTCCTTCCCAACTTCGAGCGTTGCGTCGTTTGCATGGCATGTAGCGGTGTCTTTTAGGAACCAGAGCTCGGATATATCGATGTTGTCGAGCTGTGACTACAGAAAGTCGGTTAACATCGCTTTATACTTGAGACCATTGACGGTAACGATGTCTCCTTCTTCATTTCGAAAGAAATAAGATCCGGTGATGCCGCCATACTATAAACCGCACCAAAAAGTCTTTGTGGATGCATTGATGCTTGGGCGAACACTTGTGGATTGTGCCCGCTCCAATATTTGCATTTTTGCTTGTTGACATAACCGCTGAGCCAAAAATGGGCCTCGTCTAGAAGATTTTGTTTGATTTTGGCCAAAATCTGGCTCTCCGGCCAACATTTCCAGCGCCCAATTAGTGAACTCACAGCGTTGTCTATGGTCGTCCGGCTTTAATTCTTGCTTCAGCACAATCTTATACGGATGTAGGCCCAAATCCAACCAGAAAATAAGCCTTATTGATTCTGGCAATGCCCGATTCAGCCGATCGTCTCCGAATCGACATTTCTGGGTCTTCTTCGATACTCGCCGCTACAGCGGCCATGTTTTCTTCATTTCGCACCAATCTCTGTCTGGTTGGTGGCTTAAGATCCAAAAAAGTGTACTCACGCTCAAACTTCTCCACGGTGTTACGAATTGGCTGCACACTGAAGCCATGATGACGACCGGCCTCACAACGAAATTCACGTTGCGTATTGACGACTGAGCTGGAATTTCCGCAGATTCGGCAAGCGTAAAACGATGCACGATGAAATGGAATGAAAATGATGCACGATGAAATGAAAATGAATATTTTGACAGCTGGATATCAGTGGTATTTCATAGCGCTGTCCTGCTGGGTAAATTCGGATGATAAGTCAGTCGACCTTACAGACATAGTCGACACCAGACAATTTGGTTCTGTACTCCAACCAATTATGCAACACTCCACTCTCCACACTAAATAAAAATGGAAAAGTGATCAAAGACTTCGGTATAGCGGAGTCAGCGCAGGCATCTATTCTAGTGAGCTGCAGATGTCCATTTCACTTCGCTCAGAGCTCTGGCGTTTACCTAAGAACCTGCCAACACACATTCCAAACGTCGCTAGATTTAGTGACAAGCAGGCTGCAATGAAAGCAATTAAATCAGCTTCAGCCAGCCAGCACCATTGCCTGAGTAGACCAAGTGGGGAGATCAGTCCTCAAAACCACTCTTGCTGAAGCACTCAATATGACGCTGGAAGTAGTTTAGGGCAACATACTACAGCGATTCCTTGGTTTGCATGGGCTTACTAACTACAGGGTGCTCTTTGACATTTGACATTGACATTTATCAACCGATTGACTTGAGTAGACATGTTTTTGAAACGCCAATTCAGTACAGAAATAGCGCGCCAAAATAATGACGCTGTACATGGAAAACAGTCGTTCAGTTGTGTGAACTCAACTTATGTGTTTATCGTCGAAAATATCGTGGCCAACAAGCACCGTCTGACAACACTGTGGTGTCTAATTTTTTTGAGCACGGGACTGGTTGAAGCGGTAAGAGAGAGTGTTGCTGAGAACTCACATGTTCGTATCGTCACCCAGCTCAGCACTTTGGCGTCAGTGGGAGCACCTTGAAGGATGATTTGCATTTGCTTCTGTACAAAGTGCAATTGATTCATAGAATATGGTATTGCCGACAGGCCGTCCACGTCGTTCGGAATACGTCCAAACAGTCCCTCGAATGATTGACACTAAACCTGATTTTTGGAAGCAAATGTGGATGACCCACGAGGATCATTTCACAACCTCAGGCGCCGTCAACAAGCAAAATTGCCGAATTTGTGGAACTGAGAATCCACGCTATATCCATGTATCACCATTGCCTGACCAATTTTTGGTCCAATTTGGGCCATTTTTCTTCAGAAAAGGCGAAATAATCCATGGGAATCGATATCGATGGATACTGACTCACTATGTCTACCCACAAATGTGTGAAAAGATCTGGACGGCTATTGATTTCAACAAGACGGTGCGACGGTGATTTGCAGTGTGGCAGCAAATCATACAACACAGTTTCTGCAACAAAAATTCCCTGGACGCGTGCTGTCAAAAAATGGCGACATTGACTGGCCACCCAGATCTCCAGGTTTTACCCCTCCGGACTTCTTTTTGTGGGGTTAATTGAAAAGGAAAGTGTGCGCTAGCAAGCCTCAGGCCATTGACGAGCTCAAGGCAAACATTCGTGCGGAAATCGCCGCGAAAAAGTGATGGAAAACGCGCCAAAAAGGGCAGATTTTGCTTTTGCCAATAAAGGCGGCCAATTGATTGATGTTGTAGTCAAAAACTAGTCCAAATAAGTTGTAAAGGACCAAATTTTTAAATCTATATAATATTCACATGCCGACATAAAAGATGGCGCACTCTGTAAACAACATCTAGAAGGAGGTGGCCCAGATACAGTAAACCCAACACAAAAAAGGCTTCTTGGCAGATCCCGACTCTACATCACTAGAATGGTCGTGGACCAAGAGGAAAACATGCAGTTAGGCTATCCATTCCAAGTAATATGTCATAGCTGCATGGACAACAACGAAAAGGAATCTCTAACTCACTTTGTCCGCACATGTCCGTTCCTCCGGAGGTTGGGATTCCATGTGATCGGATTGGAGAATTTATTTGCTTTTCAAACTCTGCTCTTGTTTTCCAATGTCTATACGAGTGAATATATTAAAACGGCACACTATAGCGCTAATTGGATTTCTCACGCAGTTGAAACCATCGGAGAGATAGAAGGCATCAACGTAGCTACCCTCCACCGGGGAAGCACTTTTAGCTAGACTATTTAGGCCCTCCTAATTACTCGATCTTTCCATGTGACACCCCCATCCAATGCGTCCATTCCTTTGAGTAAGATACCAATTAACTTATACTCGGACCAACTTACGAGTACCAAAACGCAAGATTCGAATCTTTTTTGTCACAAGCGAAAGTAAAAACTCGTTAAGGCCGCATCCCACGTACATCTCTTTTATGTATTTTGATTAGGCCGTCCTATTTGTTGTGCTTAGACTTAAGTATACACGCACATCTACCACTCAAGTAGACGTATCTATTTATTTTGTTAAAATATTCTGAGAACCTCTAGCGCGTGATTTAACCAAGAAACATCCAAAACACAAAGAATCCGCTCATGAATTCTCCTCAGCTTCGATCCGAAACGATAATAAATCCGCAATTCCAAGAAATTCACGGAAATTTCCTTACATCGACTTTTATCGGTGTGTTGTCTTGTTTCTTCAAGATTGAAACGAAGAAAAAAATAAAAAAAATTAATAAGATGCTAATTACGGATACCAAGTGAGGTAAGAGCATGTTTTCTTGACACATCTTCCAATTCTCCCCGCATTTCGGTTGGATTTTGATCTTTTTTGATGGAGTGTGAGGCAACATGTAGTGCCGATCAGAACCGTCTATTTATGAATAAAATGTGTAGCTTGATTAGTGCTAATAGAATTAAGTCTTAGGCACGAGACTTGGAATTTAAATATAGAAAAAGCAGTTAGATACAGTGATAGGAATGAATGTCTACTGCTACTATGTTTCGAGATTGGTTGGACAATCAAGTCAAGGTTCATTGTTATTTGTTGTTCACAGGTCCGAAAAGTGGGATATAGTTACTCATCCCTTGACAATTACACTTGTCCATTAGTTATCCCTCGTATCGTATAACTAACAAGAAACCCAGCTTCGAGTTTTAGTCGCTACTAAATGAAGAGATGATGGCTCTGCAGACGAACATCTCAGCATAAATCTGCAGTAAGTGCCGACTTTCAGCAACTTCTCTTGGCGTCCTCTGGGAGTTTCATCGAAAACTGCGAAGACTGGAAAAGAGCGAATGGCAAGCCTCCTGTTCAACACAGGAAACCTTCTGAGTTTCTCGAGGAGCTCCAGGTGCCTACGTATGAGACATGCATACCAAACTGAAAAAAAATGAGCTGTAAGCTCAAGGTGGGATCTACATTGAGTCAAGTTTTTAACGTAAACACCTGTCCTGTAGACTTAAGTTTACGGGATGCCCATACATCCAGCCTTCCGCCCCCCTTACTACCAATTCGGAACTGTTTTGAAGGCACAGTTCTACCCTTGGTATGAGTTGAGGCCGATCTAAAACCTTTTGCTGGCCTTAGGGTCACAGCACCCAGTACTTATTGCAACTCTACATTGGAGCAAACCAACAGGAGGACCCTTCCCGCGATTTGGTTTTAAACCACAGCCACCATAACATTCCCACAAGTGGGCCTACTCCCAAGCCAGGCCCGGACCGAGAACCAGCTCCTGACTCCCATGATACAGTGATTTAACTCCTGCTAGGAACTACCGGTGATCCTGTCGTGAAACAAGATCTATGACTGGTCAAATCGTAGCAACCTTCGGTGACGTCTTCTGAAGACCGTTACAATAAAACCAGTACTTTGCTCTGCTACTTCTTTTTATTAGACAATGTTATTGATGGGCGAAGCCTTGATAATTGGGCAGGGGCCCAGTAGGATCTACAATCCAAGGTGCATGCACTGAGTCTGCACCACGATCATGAGACATGCCCGTTTGATGGCCTGCGCTGGAAATAAGAACTATCATCAGCCTTCTCCAAACAGAAAACCCAACTCCTGTCCGTTTAAGCACCACTGACGCGTCAAGCAGTGGTTTTGCAAACTCTTGTAGGCTTGCTCAGCATGCATATGACAATTAATTCTGCCCTGAGATTGAGGGACCCCAGCAATGGAAACAGCAAAATACAGGACATGAAAGTCTACTTAAGGCCTCCCACAAAGAACCGACCTTAACTAAATGAAAGGAACGCATGGAGACAACGTGAAATCTTTCTTAAGCTGACTATTTCTCTCTGCAATGGTCTCCTCTGAGGACATGTACAAACACTAATTCAATATAAGTAGGCCGCTGCTTAACTCAGCGTGAATCCAATACCCCCGTCGGATACTTCGATATGCATAGACAGTCAAGCAGCGACCATTTCCCTAACTTCAACACCATAAATTCGAAAGTAGTTAGAGGATGCCGCACATCTGTCAACGAGATGGCAAAGCAGCACAAGATCACACTCCGTTGGGTTTAGGAACACTCGGACGTCCAGACACGGATCCTTAGGAAAAAATGACGCACTTTCAAGTGCTCTTTTAGGTCAGTCATAGGTGGACTCAACGTCAACAGCTGTAAGATATTCAGACTAAGATGGTTCAAGCTCGATCACAAGCGATCAAGTGAGCTAATCAACATTGGGAGAAGAGACATCTCGGAACTCACAAGCATAATCAGGACACGTTACGCCTTGAAAGGCACGGCTTTGCCAGAATCAGTTCCTAAATCTTAGTGTTCTCTGATCTATGAAGATCACCGATCTTGATTAACATATCAACAAATGTCTTTGATTCCAGGAAGAGCTAAGGCATCGCCTTCCTGCGCTCCTCCATTGGCCTCACAAGGATTTACAACAGATCTAGGTGCATTTGTGACGCCATGTAGCGCCTAATGAATCCTTACTTTCCTACCTCTTCGACACAAAATGATCTCAAATTCATTCAGCTTGCAAGTTCCTACAAAAACCCGATCATTTCACCTCAAGGAAGGCCATGCATTTTTTTCGCAGTGGATACAAATATTTTCAGCAAGCAGCGTCCACAATAGAGCTCTGAAAAACCAGAACATATTTGAAGAACGTGATTTCCCGCAAAATTTTGAGTCCGCGCAATGGGACACCCTTCGTCGCTTTCAATTGCATTAGCCCTCGACCGAAAGTCTACACTTGAATTCCTCTATAAGCCGCATACTTAGCCTCCACGTTTACCTTCGGCAATTCAAATATTTACCCAGAGTCAAGTGAGATATGTATCTACTCGTACTCGTATTTCTGAGCAATCTTTCGAGTGCCAATTAGAGGTTCTTCAGCTAAATATTTGAGGCATTTCTCTTGCAGATAACAAACAATGACATCATCAGATATCACCCGGGAAGCACTGAGCACAAACGTTATCCCATTTTTGCCTAGCGATGGCAAAAATACCAACCATGACATCATTCGAATGGAATTGGAGTCAACTTCTCCTTCAGTGTCACCCAGGAACCGAGCACAAACGACAATAAAAAAAAAAAAAAAAAAAAAGAACCATGACAAAGATGATAATGATCCCTGGGCACAAGACGTGGTGGAACGGTGCTGAAAATTGGACAAGAATAGCAAAAATAGACTTTAAGACTTTTCCCCGGGCGTGCGCAAGCTATGAATGACCAAGTGGGACACTGTTACTGTTGCCGTACAATTCAATTGTTATTCACAGCCACCGCCATCCAAGCCCACCGACAGACCGACCGACCGACCGAACAGCAGAAACGGCGACGCTATGAATTTCTCGATGAATAATCTGTGGCGGGATCTTATTGGGTACACACATTACATAAATTAATCATAATGCGAACAAACATTTGAATTTTTAAATAATAACAATAATCAGTTACTAACGACATACAATTTTCTATTGAACACTGTGCCTGACAAGAAAGGTGACAGCTTGTATTTTGCTGGTGAAAAACTATGCGAGGCAAAAAGGTCTCTTGACACAGAGGGTTCACTAGCCATGATATCTGATCCTTTTTGTTGGTGAACAATCGGGGGAAACAGGGAATCTGCTTGTTACAACTTCATACATCGAGTGACACCCGCTCCTCGTTGTCGATAAACTGATTGAACCGAGTTCTTCTGCATATTGATGGGTATGTTGGCCGTTTCTTCCTGAATGTTTCTTTTCAAGTCGTCCAGAGTCTGTGGGCGGTTGGTATAAACACTGGATTACAAATAGCGCAACGCAAAAAGAAAGTCAGTCGGGTGAACGCACCGGCCACTCCAAATCAACCCTAAGTATGGGCCGTTGCTCCGTCCTATTGAAATCATATGTCCCCTTAGTGCATTGCATCAAGTCGTGGCAAAAAATAGACTCCTCGAGCATGTTCACACAACGGTCTGAATTGACTGTGACATGGGCCGATAATCCCAGTTCTTCTTTTCTGCTCAGAACCAGTTTCCTTGAACGTTGTGAGCCACAAAAGAATTGATTTCCAGTCCGGGACAAGACCCAATGGCGCAATATTGAAGCGATTTCGGTAAGCACCCTGGGTTGAAAGCACCGAACGGCCGTTGGAAAAATAAGCCTCTTAGGCCTACGCACTCTGCTCGTTCCTTCAACGCATGACGACGGCTGAAACACGAGTTAACAAAACTTTAAAATGCCCTCTCTCGAACGAGACCACGCACAGAAGCCTGGGATGGGACTCCCATCAGCTTTAAAGTGCTCATTTCGGCTAAGGAAGTTAACTTGCCGTACTTCGTATCTGCATTAGAGTAGCAAGTTTTCTGCCTACAATCGACATAAAATTGGCTCTTGCAATCTCGACTTTCTGCGGGATAAATGTGAGGACAGATGCGCCACACACTCAAAACGGCAAAGACCGCCTTTGACCAAGTACTAAACTAAGAGTATGGCTTTTGATTAGGCAATCTAGCAATTATCTTGAATATAAGGTCCATCGGTCTATGAGGGTCATAATATATGTTCAAGGCAACAGCACCATCATTACTGGCTCCAACCTGACTTAATTAGGTGGCGCAACAGTACGAGATGCTTATTCGGATTTCGACGAATGCCTCTTACATAGACTTTTGTGAAACGAGTCAATGCTGTCGGTGAAACCAGTAAGGGGGTCGAAGTCTTCGAAAGCGGAATCACTCAGAAAATCGGATGGTAACTACGCTGATTCGAAATCAGAGGCTCACTTCCCAGGTAACCAAATCACAACCAGCTCCTGTTAACGAAACTGCTAGTCATCATACACGCCGTACCTGGTATTGCTCTTTGGTTGTGATGATGGATAAGGGCATTAAACATGCTGCTTCCTTAGATGGCTTTGAGTCGCCTGGCACCGATGCCATTTGCCCAGTTATGTTACAAAAAGGCATAGACCAGCTGATGCTAACTCTAAAGAGAATCATTACTGCTAGCCTGGCAATGGCATACATACCGGAACCCTGGCGAACAATGAGAGTAGCCTTTATACCGAAAATCGGAAGGGAGGACTAAAAGCTCGCTAAGGTCTGACTTTCTTCATGTTGAAGAGCATGGAGAGAATGGTCAAGATCCGTGTGAGCAAAACTGCATTGCGAATGCATCCTCTGTCTGCGATGCAACACGCCTACCAACGCCGAAGATCTTGCTAGAGTGCGCTTCAAAATCTAGTACCCAGAATTGAAGGCGCTGGACATTTTCATCGACCTTAAGGGTGATTTCGACAACGTAACTTTTGACTGCATGTGTAACTCGGCCAGACAACACGGCGTAGTCAAACCACTAGTTTTGTGAATAGGACACTGACTGCGGATGCTGACCGTGGCCAATATGTGATGGCGGGGGTAAACAGGGTTTGCCCGCAAGGCGGCGTTCTGTCGCCACTGCTATGGTGCATATTGGTCGACTCACTGCTCAATACAGTCTATAGTTCTGGCGTGGCGTCTATGCACAAGCATCCAACTGTCTGTTGGATCGTGTCTATCGACTCTCTGGTCTAAAGCGCAGGCAGCCATAGACATGATTGGCGATTAGTGTACTAGAAACGGGCTTTCAGTCCATCCTCTCAAAACTCTAGTTCTTTTCTTTACGAGAAGGAAGGAAAGCTTCAGTATTTGGTGTCATCCTGGATAAGAAACTTCTTTGGACTAAATATGTTACGTCGAAAGCCTCTAAGGCGACGTCGGCAAGACATTGGGCCTATCACAGAGAAGGATCACCTGGATCTACACGACTACGATAAGGCCAATTATATCCCATGCGTCGGTTATCTGGTGGAATAAGCTCTCACAGAAATACGTTATTGCAGCTTTTAGCAGATTTAAAAGAACGGTCTATCTTGGTTGCATGGGGGCTTTTCCTGGCATGCTTGGTTCCGATTTAGATTCATGAATCTCCCTCCCCTTGATATTCACATCATGGGTTGCACTCTCGAAGCCATCTTCCATTTAAAAAGAAGTGGTCTTTGACCCAACATGCACTGGAGCTTTGATCACCTTGCGCGCCGACTGTCTTATGACTCTGGTCTCATGGACATGCCATGCAAAAAATACGAAATCGACTTTCCTTCTGGTCAAGTCCGGTTTCGACCAGAATCTGATCCAGGAAAGGAATGCAGTCGGGTCTTCACGGTTGTCCCCGAAACCCATATTGAATGTGGCGCTGGTGTCTTTCCGGAGGACGACAACGTTAGATTTCACTCCCCGTTAGGAAAATTTGCCTGTCTTCCAAGCGGAGATATACGCAGTCCTGATGACAACGAGCTATATTGTGAAGAAGCGGTGGAGGGAACGAAGTATATACAGAGTGGAGCAAAATTAATCACCCTATCGGAAGATGGTGTAATTTTTGCAAATGACGTCGTACGTCAATCATATTTGACATTTGTGAACTAGACAGCTGCAGATAAACAGATAAGCAATGGAGCGCTATACTCTGCAAGAGCGTGGAATAATTGTGTCGATGTTTTTGACCATGAATTTCGACGTCCATTTCCTAATCGTGTCGCGCCAATTGGGCAAACATTCCGGCGCTTAGCTACTCGACTCGAACGGAGTGGAACAACAGGAGACCATGCAGGGAATATCGCTGCTGTGGCTGCCGATGTCGCTTAGAACGAAGAAACATCAATCAGACGACGGGTCACGCAGTTGGCCACCACCAGACGGATCCTACAGCGAATTTTAGTGAAAGACTTACACATGTTCCCGTACAAAGTGCAAGCAGTGCATCACTTAATGCCCCTTGACCGTCAGTTGTGGGTGAATTACTGTAAAGCCATACTCAATCTCAACAACGAAGAGGACGATTTTGTGTAGAAATCATCATGAGCGACGAGGCGCATTTCCACTTAAGCGGTTACGTCAATAAGCAAAATCTTCGTTTCTGGGGCACTGAAAATCCGCGTGTGATGCACGAAGAGCCATTACATCCACTCAAAGCCACTGTGTGGTGGGGCGTTCACGCGGGAGGAGTGATTCGGCCGTATTTTTTTGAGAACGCTAATATGGTCACTATTACTGGAGAACGCTACAGGGCCATGATAAATGAGTTCTTACTGCCGGAATTGGATGGGCGGGGCTTGGTTGATATATGGTTTCAACACCCAGTACGAGCCACAATGGATATTTTGAAGGAAGCATTTCCTGGTTGCATAATCTTCCATTTTGGCGATTTAACCATCCAAAATTGGATGATTATATGTACGAGGGTTGTCTGAAAAGTTTCCGACCGCAACGTAAAGATAGCTGCACTCGTCAGTAAAACTTAGTGAATGCTAGTTGTGCATCTTTTGACAGTTATTTACCGAAGTTTCAGTCATTTTGGACGCGCAGTTTTTAGTTGACAGCCGTTTGAGTGTTTTTTGCGAAAATGAAATACTCAAAGCTGTTATTAAACTTTTGTTTTTGAAAGGCAATACGCCTACGCAAATCAAAAATGAGTTGGACTCCGTGTATGCGGACTCTGCACCATCATTTACCACAGTGAAATTTTGGGCAGCTGAATTTAAACGTGGCCGTAAGAGCTTGGGAGATGACGAACGTTCGGGACGTCCAAAAACTGCAACCACTGACGATAACATTGCTAAAGTTCACCAAATGGTGTCAGACGACGGCCGAATTAAAGTGAGAAAGATAGTAGAGGTTATGAAAATGTCCATAGAACGTGTTTGTTACATATTAAATCAAGATTTAGGCACGAGAAAGCTGTCCGCGCGTTGGGTTCCGCGTTTCCATACTTTAGACCAAAAACGTGTTCAAATAAACATTTCCAAAGCTCTGTTGGCGCAGTTTAGGTGCAATAAATCCGAGTTTTGGCGCCGATTAATTACTGTAGATGAAGCTTGGATACACCGTTATACGCCCGAAACAAAGACTCAGTCAAAACAGTGGACTGCAAAGGGCGATCCGGCTCCAAAAAAAAAAGTAAAAACTGTTTTTTCGGCTGGGAAAGTGATGGCGACCGTTTTTTCGGATAGTAAAGGAGTTATCTTAATCGATTATCTTCAAAAAGGAAAAACCATTACAGGAGCATACTACGCATCATTACTTGGCAAACTGAAGGCAGAAATTGCGGAAAAATGGCAACATTTGCAGAAAAAGAAAATCCTGTTTCACCAAGACAACGCGCCGTCTCACACCTCAGCGGTTTCCATGGGGAAAATCCATGAATTACGGTTTGAACTGCTTGACCATCCGCCTTATTCACCAGATCTAGCCCCAAGCGACATCTTTTTGTTCCCTCATCTAAAAACTGCGCTCGGTGGACAGAGATTTTCGTCAAATCACCTTCGTGAACAATTATTTTGCAGAGAAAAACGCCAAGTACTATTTGGACGAGTTAGAGAGATAGGAGCATCGCTGGAAGAAGTGTATATATACTATAGAGTTACAAGGAGACTATGTAGAAAAATAAAAAAAATTTTGAGAAAAAATGTCTTGTATCATTGTTCGGTCGGAAACTTTTCAGACAACCCTCGTATATACGAGTACATCTGTAACGATAGCCAAGCAAGCTGCGGTTATGGCCTTCTTACGACCTCAAGCTTAGTTCGAGAATGCAAGACATCACTGAACGCAGTTGGAAGGCTGAATTCACTGAGTCTTATATCACGGGAAATGAAATCGCCGATGAACCTGCCAGGCAAAGGCTCAGAGAAAAGTTTTTCAGGACCCGAACTCATGCGTCCTCGGTTAAGATTTCCATTGACAGTTGGGTTTCATATGAGCACAATTGCAGATGGCATGACTCCCCAGGTTTTAGGCAGACCAGACGAATGCTTCCCCGCATCTCTAAGAGATCAGGGGCCTTTCTGGTGTCCCTATGCAGGAAAGACTGACCAATTTTTTCCATATTTAAAAATTCATTGAGAGCGTTCACTATTGATGGCTGCCGAACTACTAAACAACATTGCGACATCAAACTTCAAATCGTCATTCTTTTTAAACAACTATCGCCATCTATACGTCAGGTCGGGTACTTCTGGGTTTACCCTCGTAAATATGATTCGACATCGTGCGGCGTTTGCTGTGAAAGTGATGGCGACACCGTGGCGAACTTCCTCTGTTAATGTCCGGCATACGCTCGCATCAGACTGCAGGTACTCGGCGTTGACATGGTGAGTGCTGGTACTGGAGGCCCTTTATCACTGAAACGCTTACTCATCTTTCTTCGAAAGACTGAACGATTCTTTTAAAAAGAACTTACAAGGAGCAAAATGGACTAGTTCTTTGTTTGACAACATTCCCATTTGTATTCTATTGCTTCTGCCTGGGGGGTTAGAATCGTGAGACTAATCTATCGGCAAGGGTTCTAGGGGTCTCTTGCGATTGCAGCTTTTCAACGTCGACCATTAGTGGTCTTACTAGACTGTTGATTACGATTAGATCGATGTGGGTTCCTTGGAAAGTTCGGACATCCAGAAAGCTGGAGAGGTATCTGGCGTCAATCGCAATATGATCAATCTGATTGATGGCTGATTGATCAAGAGTTAGCCGGGTCCCTTTATGGATGTTGGGATGTGAAAGCCGCATGTCAACTATTAAAATTTACACCTCGTTATAAATTCAAAGATTTTGGATTTGGATCCAGATTGACCGACCATAAACAGAAAATCGTCGATATGTAATTTCCAAGAATTATGCCTCAAATCAAAATTAGAAAATGTCCTAAAAGTGACTAACACTTCCCAAGCAATTTGGGAAGCCCCAACACACGTTTATTGTCTGATGCTTTCGGGAATCTAAGTCATATCAATTTCTGGACTTCAACTTTCCGTATTTTTTGGCTTGGTTGTCATCAAAGAAGTGTAAACAAACTAAACGAACAACGTTTGTTACTATTCTTTTCCAGCACCGTTGCCAACTTTAAGCCAGTAGGTGCTAAGTGCGAATATTAGTAGAAGACTTACTTTCTCAACAGGTCGTAAAGATTTTTTGTCTAAGACACCGTAGCCCTCCATCTTCCTGGTCACGTACATGTATCCAGTCGAAATGACAATAGGACGCAAGTTTAACCCGAGATTCAGAAAAGGGGCCAACAGAAAGATAATTACTCGTAGATCACCCCAGTACAAACGTATCAGTTCTCCTGGCCTCCCTAACGAGTGGATCCTACATAGACCAGCCCGTAGACTTCTCATTTTCCCCATTAAAATAGAACTTTCTGTTGCAACTTCTACTCATAGGTATCGACAAAGATTCTGACTCTCTCAATAGTCATATAGTGGGCGCCCCGCCTTAATCTGACCCGTGGTAATCGTGACGAATCTTACCTGCAAAAGAAAGAAAAAAACACAATTAGTAAATATGAATAATGCAACTTGACTAATTTGAACTTGAAAAATAGATAAATGAAAAACAAAAAAACTGTATCTACTATTCATATGGTCACACCCTTGGAAGACCGACTGTTTAGTGTCCCAATGACATTGAAATTTCCTATTACTCATTGAACACTTCGACACATGACGACTGGGCGTGAAGAAAATTAACATTTCCTCGAGTGGCAATCGTCGATTTTATAGCTTCGCACTCGGAATTGTCAGCCAGCTGGCCAGAAGACCTCGACTGAATGCTAAATGCCGCACCAATTAACCCGCACTCAATCGGGCGTTAGACAATTTCTTTTCAAACTTATTGAGCGCGATGGCTGCTCAATTTCATGGAACAGATCATCGCTATCATTGTTATTTAAAAATTAAAAATTGGTTCAATATCTACTCCAGAACCCCCTGTACCCTGTACCCGGTCCTCAACCCAACAACAACAAAACAAAAAAAATTTTTAATTAAACCGTGTCGCTCCGAAATGACATACGAGCACGAGTACGAGTATCTGGCAGGAACATGAAAAAATTGATTTTTACGAGGCCCCAATGACACAGGCGACAACAGAAATTTATGGCCAAAGCTATTGTGTTAACGGTTTCTAGTTGTTATCGCCCGAGAATTTCCAATCAATTTCAGCGATAAGGGATGAAATTTAATGACGGTTGTCTAACAAATAAGTCTGACATGGTCGCAACAACAAAACTTCGAAGGGAATGATGTGCATGTGATACGAATGCTTGTACTCATAAACTAATTACGCGCCTTGTTCAGAGGCTTATCGTTCACCCGGGATCAGGATTTATGCCCGAACTCTCGTAATTTGTTTCAATTGAAAGAAGTTCCGTTAGTTCGTTAAAAAAAAAAAAAAAAAAATGAGGTTTACACAGAACGAACTCTGTCAATGGGTTTCGATAGGAAAAACAAGATCAAACCTTTGAGCCTTTGATAAGCCAACAAGTGGTTAAGTGTAAAGTGTAAACAAACAGAACTAGAAATTATGTCATTGCAGTGGAAGAGTGCATTCAGATAGACATGTCACGTAGTTCCCGTTGTATTCGATGATTACTCGTGTTTGTTTTGATTTGAAGTAATTTGACGTCTTGCAAACGGGTAGAGGTTGGTGTACGTGATAAAGACAGAAGGACGGGCTTACTCGTACATGTTTCGTTTGATCTTGACATTCAGAGACAAATTTCGTTTCTATTTGTGCTCTGTCGGATTGTGTCACCGAATTGTCAAAATATGTCAGAGCTCATTTAATTCAGCAACAAAGTACAATAAGACTGCGCACTTATTTCAACTCCTGATATACGACGAAGTATCTTTGTATCTGTTTGCTTTTGGGAAGAACTATTCACAAGGTGTAAAGTATAAAGTTAAACTTCTGCTGATTTATGATTCTTTTAAGCAAACACAACGACAAACAGACGATGATGAAAGAATTTTACGAGCACGTTAAAAGTGCCATAAAACGTAATAAGGCCTATTACACTGTAATAACGAGCCAGTAGGCAGAGATCATCAGCTAAAGATAGGTTAAAAGCAAAAGATGTGGAACTTCAATGGAACGGTAGTTGGCAAATGGTAATGGTTATGGCCTTCAAAGTTGATCTTTGTAGCCTGATACAGAGGTACATGGACGGAGTTCTAATGGAAAGACTAAACGTCGGACGAGGATTTGATCATCTGCATTAAAGTGCATTCACATACTTTGAACGATGTTTAAAACAAACTTACCAACGGGGTGGGCTCCAATAAATTTGTTATTCTAGAGAGTAATATTGTAGAGACAGATGAATCTGTCAAAAACATAGCCTAATGCTCGGCATGTGGCTAGTGCTGTCATTAAATGCATATTTCGATGTGATCCGCTCAGCGTCGCCTTTTCATGTTTCGTGGTTGAATGCCAAACTGCAACAATTTCGTGTAAAAAAACATCAGCAGGAACAAAAAATAGTTGAAAGCTACGCTACAGATATTTCTTGTGCCGTTTATTTGATCCTGGGTAGCAAATTTCTTCGGCCTCACCACGTAGCACAGAAAACTGTCAACGCACCACCAGAACGTAAGAAAGTTTTCTATTCCATTTGTTGCAGGAAGGCGAAAGTTTTGAAAAAAAATCCTAGATCTTTCGATTCTGTTGACTTCTGAAGACTTTCAGTAGATTGGGGGAGAACGACGAAAAGAGTACCTACTGGAGGGGCTAAGCCTGTCGCAGTCGATCAGGACTCTGTGTTTGACGGGTTGACTCAAGAAATCGATAAGATTGAATTGGCTCCAGAAGAGCTATACTCTGAAGAACAATGGTCTGAAAAAACATATGAAAATCAGGAAAAAACTGTGAGGCAGACGCACTGCGCAACGAGGTGGCATATGCAATTGAAGCCTAGAGGGGTGGTAGTAACATTTCTCAATTGTTTTGCATTTGGAACGTTGTCATAGATGGTTTAAGTGTGATATTAAAAAAGTAAATGTTGGTGTGCCGCAGAGCTCCGTTCTGTCTCCGACACTCTTTTCAATTTTTATCAATGATCTGTTGTCTGCTACTTCTAATCCAATATATTCCTTTGCTGATGACATTACTCTCTGCTTTTCGTATTTGTACCCGGACTCAGGTCGCTGATGTTCGGCAGTAGAACGAGAACGGCAGCGTATGTTACGCTCAATAAATTCCGATATCAACAGCTTAACCAATTGGGGAACTATCAAGTGGAATCTATTGCTTTCAAAACTCAATGCAATCTGCTGTCGTCAAAGCGAAATTTGAACACCCAGCCATTATCCTTGAATAACACTAGCATCGTCGAAAAACTTTTCATTCTCGGTATGTGTGTCAATATTCCATCTTGCCAAACATGCTGCGAAATGTCTGGGTTTCCTCAAACAATGTAAGAAATACAACACTTTTCGCCCTCTGATCGGGCCTCAATATTAACCAAATTTAGAGTACTTTGCAGAGATCTAGTCAGATGCCGCCAATATCTCTTTGCGCTTCCTAGATAAGATTCAAAACCATGAGATAAAACTTATAAGTCACGCCAATGTTGCGCAGTCAATTAAAACACTTGAACACCGATGTAACGCCTTTTGTCTCACCATGGTTTATTACTATTTTCCCAACGGCGCTCCACTGAAATTGCCAGTAACACTCCGCCCGTGGAAACTTTTAACCGTAACACCCGCCTCGCTGTGAACGCTCATCAGTACACCCTCAAGTCCACTTTCGGACGTAATCTAAAATATAGTGATTCTTTCCTAAGTCGTACAACTCGCTTATAGAATGCCCTGCCGAGCTCTTCATTTCCTAATCATTATAACTTGCAAACATTTAAGACCAACGCACATCGGTACCTCACGTTTTTCCCTACCTAATAACCCCTCCAGTGCGCTAATTATAAAAAAACGGTAAATAGAAACAGGTCAGCAGAAGTGGCACCAACCGCTCGCAGAAGAAACCTTCTGGAACCGACAATGGTTATAGTTTTGGTCGACGGAAGTCGGTTGTTGCATTCAAATCCAAAGAGAGAAACAATCCTGGTAATAAAGTTCGAATGAAACCGGTGGTGCAACAAACAAAGGCTGCGACAAAACGGAGAAAATCGGCTTAACAATAAGCCTGCTGGAATATCCTCTCTAACGTTTCGAATTAGGAAGCCTAGCATATGATATCTGTATAACTTAGAATGCAAAACACTTCGGAGATCATCTATCTGAGCCAGATTAAACAGAGAAGGTTCCCTTGGCTGCGATATAGAAAAAGAAACTCTCGAAGTGAAGTCCTTCCCACAGCAGACTACCTAAGCAATTCGGTGACGAAAATGTAAACTCTGGGGACCATGACTTTTAAGGTTTTCAGGTCACTCAAACTAACGCCGATCTCGGAGAAACTCAGGAAAATGGAGGATATGCTGAAGCGTCCGCATAACCAGAACCCTGGAAAATATATGTATTATAGTTTCACAGACGTTTTTCGGGACGGTTCTTCGCGCCTTGCCAGTAAAACTTCTCCAGATCACCCGTTCCATAACGGAATATCTATGTGCAGCGTAAGGATACCAGAAAGCCTCTAAACAGATTACATACCTCAGACTTATTTTGAGGATGACTGCAATCCTTACAAACGAAAGCAAAATAAGTGCAAGAGGCTGACCCTCTTGCTGAAGACCATGGAGAGCTGGCTTGTTAATGCATCTATTGTCGAAGACGCAACAAATTTTTCAACCAACAGAGAAGAACATTGTTATTGCGGACAACTCCAAGAATAACCTATATTATGTTTTTACCTTGGGACACTAAGCTTAGACCACGTTAAGTAAATGAGAATACGAGTATTTATAAGGGAAGTTATATGCTAATCTAGTGGCGACAACCTGTGACAGCCAAGACACGCTTAGGTTTCGTACACTGAAAGACGCGTACGAAATTCGGCAATTGAATTCCATGGTCTTAATTTATATTCAACCCTCAATGGAATGTTTCCCAGGAGGTAACATGGTTCTCCAAGATATACTAGATGGAGTGAAAATTGACCTCCTTGACCGCCAGAATGCGCTGCTACTGCAAAAAGGTTATGGTGCCTTGAAGTCCGTTCATATTTAGGCAGACATGCCAAATTTCAGTGCGATACTGCCTTTAGTTTTGTTTTGACAGCTAATTGTTGTTGACGTGTTTGACATCATGTTGAGCATGGACAAAAACGATTTTGGTTCTCTCATAAAACATTATTTTTTGAGAGGCAAAACGGCGAAGGAAATATGGTATAGGCGATGTTTAGGACACTTTTCCACTACAGTTGGCGCTGACAGAAGGATTTCCTGAGATTACATTCATTTGGTAGGCTTTCCTCTGACCCTATCTTGCAAATGAGCTGGTTCATGTTCCGAAACAGGTCATTTAAAGTGCTCAGCAGGCAGCCCTTTTTTAAGACTTTAGATTCGATATTACAACCCTAACATCGTCTAGGACAGAGCGACGCATCGACTGCGACTCTGCTACTAGTTGTCCATATTCATTTTTGGAGGCTTCGCTTCTGGCGTGGTCGTTTTTCTGATAAAAATTTTCGAATGGCTTTCCTACAGTAACATCTCTACATTCCTCGTGATCTCTTTCTTTTTCTTTCAGAAAAACCTGTGATCTTCCATTCTTTTCTGCTCGTAGAGCTCACGAGGAGCTTTCATCTTTCGATGCAGCGTTGCGTTATATGCTTCTGGTTTGGCTGCATGTGCCTGCGTACATTTTTCATCAAATCAGAGGTTTCCTTGTGGCGGTGCCGACATCCACAATGTTGAAAGAGCTTCGATTGCAATTTGATCAATCTGGTTGACGGCTGGTTGGTCATGGGATAGCCAAGTCCATTTATGAATGTTGAAATGAGGGAACCGCCCGCTGGTTACTAGAAGGTTAGCAAGGCCTTCCTTGCAGCAGTTGCAGTAGATTACGTAGTTTCTCATCCGCTTTTTGGCCGGCCCGCAATCTGTTCAGCAGCACGTGATCCTTTAAGGGTTACAACATTCTATGTCCAAAGCCGAAATTCGCTGTCCTTAAAACGTTTGCTGGTGTCGTCAACAAAGAACAACACGGCGCGAAGAAGGATTAAACAGTATGCTCCTCGAACGTAAGAACGCTTTACACACAACAGGAGGAACTCAAAAACTGAAAAATATCCTCAAGCAGTATAGGACGGATATAATTCCAGGAAGTACGCTGGTTAGGATCGGAAATGATAAAAAACGAACAGATTACACATATTGGGATGCGGATTCGTCGTGGGAAAGCTGCTCGAATCAAAGAGGTCATCGATTTTAAGCCCATCTGTGATCGTATGACTGTGATCCGTGTCATTGCAAGATTCTATAACATCAGCTTCATATGTGCTTACGCTCCTACCAACGAGGCAGGAGAACCCATTAAGGAGGAATTTTTTGAACTCATGGGCGGAGCCCGTCCGAAGTTAAATTCGTACTCGGGAACCTCAATACCAAGATCGGTAGGGAGAACACCTTTGGCGAAGCAATTGGAAAATACACCCTCCATGATACGACAACAGATAACGCCTTCCGACTCGCAGGCTTTGCGATAGCTAGTAATACAGTGATATGTGGCACGAGGTTCCCTCACAAAAGAATCCACAAAGCAACCTGGCTCACTCCGGATGGTCGAACCGTCAACCAAATCAACCATGTGCTTATTGACGGATATCACTCATCAAATATCCTGGGGATTAAAACATTTAGAGGGGCAAACGTCGACTCTGACCATTATTTGGTAGCAGCCCGATTCAGAGCTCGACTGTCAAATGAAAGAGAGCTGCAACAGCATCCAAAAACGAGGTTCAACATTAGACGCCTACGCTTACCGGAAATAGCCAGAGACTACAGATAGTGCCTGGACGAAAAACTCTCCAACATGTAGTCATATTGCTGCACTTCTATCAAGGAGGTGGCCGAATAAACCTTAGGCTACGAACCACTCCAGAAAATAAATCAGTGGTATGACGACGAATGTGTGCAAATATAGAAGGCATACAGGAAAACGCTGTAACGTGCCACCAGAGCAGCGTGGGATGAGTATAGGTCCAGAAGAAGGGAGGAGAAAAGACTACTGTGGAATAAGAAAAGAGCCTTTGCAGCCTCCCAGCTCACGGACATCGAAGTTTGCTGCAGAAGTAAAGACACCAGCAGCTTATTCAAGAAGGCCAAACGCCTAGCCAATGGTTTTAAACCGGGTCTCCGAGCACTTCAAAACTGCGAAAGTAATCTCGTCACTGACCAACGGTGAATTGTGGATGTACTTAAGCAACACTTTCAGAAGTTGCTTAATGGACATGGCCAAGAGAGAGTGACAGGGCAAGCAGAGAAGACATCTCTTGTCAAAGAATTAGTTCTCCCGCCCAGTTTAGAAGACGCCGACACAGCTATACAAAACCTGAAGAACAACAAAGCCGCTGAGCTATTCAAAACTCGAGGCAATGTTTTGACAATGAGCATGCATCAGATCATTTGCAATGCATGGGAGGTCGAAAGCATGCGCGATCACTGGAATATCACTTCTATTTGTTCTATCTACAAGAAGGGCGATCCTTTGTATAGCAACTATCGGCGCATATCTCTACTTAAGGTCGCCTATAAGATTCTATCCAGTGTACTGTGTTAACCGTATTGCACTGCACAAATCCGGCTACAATTTTGAGTCAATGAGTTCACCTACCTCGGGGCAAATGTTAACTCCACAAACGACATTTTGGTGGAGATTCGACGAAGAATAACCCAAGGCAACAATTTTAATCTTTAACTGTGGTACTCGTAGCTTCTTCTCTACCCCAGAGAGTTGATTAAGGGCAATATCTGTTATTACATTACCACTTGCTATGAATTCCTTTTGTGCATCCGCAGGTCTAAGTTATATCTGCGTGGGTTGCAGTGGGACCAATCCAGAAGAAACAGGACTCGGTTGTGTGTGGCTAAAGAAAGTATTAAACGGAGATCATATTCAAAAATTCAATTCCAAACGAAATTCAAAATTCCTTTCAAATCCATCTCCAAATGTGAACAACCTCTGCCAACTCATTAGGGCATCACTTGCGTGCGCTCTCTGTCGGGATTCCCAAGAGCATTAGCTGCACAATGACACTGTGCTCCTATCAAAGCATCTGCACCTAATTTGGACCATAATTTCGAGAGAAAGAAAGTCTAAATGTGTGCTGGAAGGCAGTTCCGATGCCAAAACAAAAGCGAAATCTCCAAATGGGTACGCTGCCCTCATTTTCGCTTTAAACCTTTCCGTTGCCGGTAGTAATCGCCAAAGATACCTGAATTCCAGTGTCGGCGCCTCCAAACTCCAAGCTCTTAACTCTGATTGTATTCGTGAGGTTCGTGGACCGAAACAAATATCCAATTCACAACAAAACAGAATCAAAAAGCAAAAAACAAAAAAGAAAAACAATTCTTTCGTTTCCCAGTTTTCAGTGATTTAGTGTGCGCGATGCGTCTTGCTCTATTTGAGATGCAACAACGACGAAGACGACGACAACGACAACGACGACGACACATGGAAGATCGAAGATGGAAGTCTGCCCATAGATGAGAACTTGTACCACATGTAGGTACGTAGGTAGGTCGTCCGTAGCTAACTAATACGGGGGCACAATACGACTTCTGAGATACGGATACCCAAACACAAACAATTGTACACCGGAAGCAATGCCTGATTGCATAAATCCATCTAAGTGGAAACGAAAAATTTCTTGAAATGACAATGCCTTCCGAGCACACATGGCTTCAGCTTCGACTTCGGCTTCGTCTGAGGCTACTTAGTGGGCGAAGTGAGCGTACCATATTTCCCCCTTCCGAGGGCTATCCGATAAAACTCTGAACTTGAACATTAATTACGCAAATTTGTTGCTGCCTTCTGGTGATTTTTTTTTTGTTTTTTTTGTTCGTTTTCATTTGTTTCAAAACCAAACACTCTGCGGTTTTAAGTGAGTTGACTCTCTTCTGTCTTGATAGCGATGTCCCTGTGAGGTTTGTCGTTTCGTTTCGTGTTCTGGGCATGTGAAACTAATACGTCCGCCATGCCTTTGGACACGTCTTAAAGTATTAAACCGCCCCTGTAGGGGTGGATTTGAATGTGTCTTCTTGCAAAATACTCGTGTGCAATAACAAAACCAAATGTAATCACAGGAAACCATGGAGTCTTTGTGATCTTGGAACTCTTGTTTTGTGGGTTCCTAACGAGTGATTTAAACAATGGGGATGTCTTCTCGATGCTGGATCGTTTTAACTGAAATAGATCTAGTCACAGGCAAAAGGAAAAACAAAGGCTTCAGACTTTGGATTGGGTTTCCAACGGACACATCGTACATGGGTTGAACTTGAGCTTCAATTGGACTTTACAATGTAATTTTGTATCTTCCCACCGTCAGCGTAGGTTTAAGTCCTCTGCGATTTCAAGAGCTTTTCACAGTGAACATTCTGTCCAAACACAGGATAAAATAGCTAATCGATGGTAAAGAACGGTCAAGGACTCCAACTGATCAGCACTCAGAAAGAAGTGGGATCGGTGAATAGACTAACATTGGGGTGTAAAGTGCTAGTGGTTCCGGATAATAGCCAGCCATAGGTCCGCCTGGAGAAGTCTTTCATGGAGTGTCAATTAGTAATGGTATCCAGGAGACGACACATGAAACAAAGAAGAAGCTTTTAGTGGCAGAGCTGGATGTGGGAGATGTTGGAGAAGCAAATTTGCCAAATCTGCAACAGCTACCGTAGCTGTTTCGCCATTGGAACCGAAGAGCTGGGGGAGTCGAAACTGGGCGAGTGAACAATTCACCTGACCACATCTCAACCCTTCTGTGTAAGACCGTACAGGCTTGCGTTTGCAAAACGGGCGGTTGTTAATGAGAAAGTCAGACAATTGCTGGACCTTGGAGTGATTTGTTCATCGTCATCGGATTACTGTTTACCGATTGTCCTGACGAAGAAGAAAAACGGTTCAGATAGATTCTGCATCGGCTTCCGAGAGCTCAACAAAGTCACGGTAAAGCGAAAATACCCCATGCCAGTGATTGACGTCACTAAATGGGAACTCATTTTTCACCCTACTGGACTTGGCGTCAGGGTACCGGGAAATCCGAGATATCCTTTGAATTCAATAGGATGCCCTTTGGGCTAGTAAATGTATGAACTCGCTGAAGTCGTCATGCAAGAAATTACAGCGGTGAATCAAGACGACAACATTATAGCAACCAGGACGGTGGAGGAAGGCTTGGATAAGCTGCGAATTTTCTTGGAGGCGCTACGGCAATTCGGGCTTACACTACTACTTACCACTTAGGTTCTCGGACCTATTATGTCCGTGAGGTTCACCTTGCGGAGCATTAGGGCTCCACTACTCCTATGCGCCATCGTGTACAGTTTCTGGAGATGTATCTCAGCTCTCTCCAACTCTTCCCTAGTTGCGCTGCTTATTCTTCGACCGTTCTTCGCCAAGTACTTCTAGGTCGGCCCACTCGTTTGTCTCTGTACATGAGAGGGTTCCATTGCATCGCTTGACTCGCAATGCACTTGTGATCTTTACGAAGCATATGCCCAATCCACTGCCACTTACGTCTTCGTATGATAGAGTTAATTGGTTCCTGACCGGCTCTCGCATAAAGTTCATCATTAAAAATTCTCAAGATGTTTCGCAGACATGTATTCACGAACGTTTGCAGCTTTCTTGTGACAGCGAGTGTGACTTTCCAAGTGCTGCACCCATAAAGAAGAACAGACTCAACATTGGAGCGGAACATTCAACACTTTTCTTAAACTAACATAGAATTTCTTGGTTACGAGGTCTGAAGCTGAGCCGATGAAAACCGATCGCAATTGTGGAGTTCGCGACCCCGAAAAACAACCATGAAGTGCCGCAGTTTCTGGGACTTACCGCTCCTTCCGAAAATTTGTCCGGCAGTTGACAGTACCTCTCACAGCGCTGATGAAAATGGACAGAGAGTTCACACGGTCAGCACAACAGGAGGATGCTTTCCGGAAGCTAAAGGACATCCTCAGCAATCCGTGTGAATGTGAGCACGAGTTGATTCGTCTATGGCTAGAATCCTATTCCAATGAGGGAAAGAAGATTCCACGCTGCACCCAGTTAAGTTTTATAACCGCCGCAAACAGCCAGAAGATGAAATGAAGTACCATCCATACGAAATCGATGTGTTATCCGTCGTGGATAGTCTCGATCAATTTCAGGTCTATCTTCTGTGCAAAAGCTTCACTGACTGTGAAGCGATCGTGGTGACGAAAAACAAGCCGAAAATCATACCACGGGTGTGCAGGTGGTGACACAAGCCACGAGAGTTCTCTTTTGAAGCGGTGCATCAATCGGGAAGGAAGGCGACCTATGTGGACGTGCTTAGCCGACAGCCAGTAAAAGAGCCTAAGGTGATGGAAGAACCATTCTTAACGTGCATATTACGCACGATGACTGCCTGGCGACTAGGATAACATGCTACGTACAATCATCAAAGAGCTGAAGTCGGCCCAATCCACGAGTGTGAAGAGGCAGTTGCAGAAGGAATAAAAACTCAAAGGCATGTGGCTGTTCCGGCTAGGGGACGGTGCTTAAAAGTGGGTTGTGCTGCATGTACTCGTAATACGGTGAACTCTGATGTAGGTCACTTAGTAGATGAAAAGACGTTGACCTGGGTGCGATAAACATATTGGTTTCCAAAGATGCGCGGCTTCGCTTACTCGGAAATGTGGATTCTCGGTGCCGCAGAGACGCAAATTTTGTTTATTTACATAACCACTTAAGTGGAACTGGGTTTCGTCGCTCATTATGATTTTCAATACGAAATCATCCTCCTGCACCAGGTTTAACCGAGCTTGGCAGTAAGTTAACCTCACTTGAAGGTCAGGAGGCAGCAATTGGTCTTTCACTAAAATCCGACGCCACGAACGTCTGTTGATGCCAAATTTTGTGCATCGTTTTCTCGTCGATGTTTATGGACGCTCTCGGACGCTCTCGGACGTCCTCGGTCACAGCAGTGATATTCTCGGTCGCATGAGGAATACGGGGCCGGCCACTTTTTGCGACATCTCTAGTGGACCCAGTTTGCACGAGACGCTCAGCCAAATGTTCAATTGTTCGGAGCACATGGTGCTGCAGGACGACGAGGAAAACGACAACGAAATCCACGCTGCGTTAAAACAACAGACCGGAAATTGGTCAAATAAGCAGGAAGAATTATTCCGCGTTCTTCAGGTGTGTTGTTGTCAATTAATTCTCTATCTGTCTACAACATAGATGTCAAAGCACAATGACACTTGGCGCCATTTGTAAAAATTATGGCACATTCACATTATGCCATTACTTTTGCCCCACCTTGTATTATTTTGTAGTGATTCGGCACAAAATACTGCTTCCGTTTCTATTAGTCTTAGTCGATGGCTTCTCTTGCAATATCGCACATCGCTTCGATTGGTTTACCGTCGGCCGTAAAAAAGCCTGGTGAATTCTTCGGCGTCTTCCTTTTTCGACTCCTTTCCCAGTGTGCAGTTAACGGACTTTGCGTTTTCGACAATTATGGGTTGTCGCTCTTATTACAACGGACGTTAGGCCTTATCTCATATCTCGAGTTCTTATCGCCTCCTTTGTACCAGGACTTGGTAAGTCGTTCATTCCTGAAGCCTAGTTGTTCTGATTATATCCACTGCCTCTGGAACAGGTCGTACTGATGCCGTCTGTTCTGTGGTTAATTTCAATATCAACGAGCTGGTACTATACGGGAAAATATTCCTAGTTTGTGCAGTTGGCGTGTCACTTTTATACGAGTTAATGACAACTTGAGACACGCTTCAATGAGAGCTGTATTACAGGTCTTCTCTGAGCACTTTGTAGGTGTCTTGCTAACTCAGAGATTCTTCTTGTATCTTGTCGGAATTTTCCCGTTCTTTGAGTCATTTTAAGCCAATCTGCTCCTCCAATTCCCTCGTTTCGGGTGACATTACGCAGCATAGGTCCACCGCACGCTCTAGAAAAGTCGGTGGCAACCTTTATGGCCTATTCCCCCGCTGTGCGCCTAGCTACGTACATATTGTGTATCCAAAACTCGAGTATCTTTTCTATTCTGGATATGACTCTGCTAGCAGATGATATCATAATTGTAGTTCTGGATCAATGGTACAAGGTCTAGACTATTCAAAGCCCAAGGCCTAGAGCAGTCGGCGGATTTCGGATACAATTTGGTTCACCATATGTTAGCGTTCAACTATTCAAGCCCTCGGTAGGGCATTTGCATAATTTTAAACGTTATTGCAGACCAGATATCGTCAGTGGATAGCTGGATGCTGTAGGAATAAGGTAGACAGCGATTGACATCAACCTGGCGATATTCAGTGTTATAAATCTTACTAAACATCAATTTGGTCCATCCTGATTCGATCTGCTTAACAAGAGATAAAAAGATGAGCACTATAAACGCGCCAGCAGACATACTATATACCCTAGACGGAGTAAACAGTGGCGTTACAGCTTGTAAATATGACTTCCAAAAATAAGTCAGGTTCTTGGAAAATAGATGGTGCTGGACGAGCCCTTAATGCGCCTGAACCTACATGTTGGAAGTTGTGCCGTCGTCGGTGTAACTGCCTTACCACGTAGACAAGAATTAGCTTTGAGGGAGATACCAGCCTCAGATGACAACAGGCGACCTGATTTAAGATCAAGATCACGAAACATGAGCACACTGTACAACTTTGGTGCTCCTTAAAAACACAGTACAAGGCAGATATTACCGCGATCCAGGAGATACGATATGCAAAACTTGTTACAAAATACTGCACTGCTACGCTCAGCGATAATTCACATCAAGTCGATAAGCAATCGCCTCTATCGACGAAGCTGAAAACTCTATCAAGCAGAAGTTCTATAATGCGAACATCCCTAAGGAGAAAATCTTCGGCAAGATAGTCGGAAGACACGATACGACACCAAATCTGAAACGCGTCTCGCTGATCGATTTTTCGATCGTAAAACGGTTATTAGTTGCAGGACTACGAATCCCCACACCAACCAGTCGCTCTCCAGACAGTGGAAATGCTAACTTAATCGATCAAGTGCAAATAGATGCAAGACATTCATCCAGCTCTCCGAATGTGCAAACTCTGACCGCTGCCTTGTTGCAGCTAGATTCAGAGCTCGACTATCTAAACGTGAAAAAGCTGCAAACCGCTCAGAAAAGGAAATTCAACCTTGGAAGCCGTAGCATGACTAGAGTAGTGAGAGCCTTCAGACAACGCCTGAGCGAGAGACTTCGTTTGGCATTCACCACTCACAAATGAATACAATCTGCTGAACCAAGCATCAGGACATTATCAAGGAGCTCCCCCAAGACAACGGCATGGTTGTACTTAGTCACCACCGAAGGAGTGCCCTTGGTATGATGATGAGTTCATACGACGAAGGACGGTGACAGAAAATGCACTGCAGTGTAAACCAAAAGCAGCGAGGGAAGAGTATCAAGGTAGAAGACGGGAAGAAAATAAGATCCTGCGTAAAAGCGAAAGAAACCCACCTCAAGAATATCTATGAGTCCTCCGATAGCAACAACTTAAGGAAAGCTAAGCAACTGGTGCCCAGCTTCAAGCTCGGAAGGCAGGCTCTTGGAAACACTCTAGCAACAATGAACAGTAAATGTGTTTAAGCAGCACTTCCAGCAACTACTTAGTGGATATCATATACTCGTAGGATAGGGCAGGAACAACCTTATTCCAGTCAATTAAAAAGCCATCCTCCATCCTAATTTAGAAGAAGTTGGCTCAGCTATCAGTAAGCAGAAGGACGACAAGGCCGACGGTTTAGATAATCTACCAGCGAAGCTTTTTACATATGGAGATAATGTTCTGGTAGAGTGAATGAGCCCAATCATCAATCAGGCATGGGTGGATGAAAGCATGCCCGATGATTGGACTTTCAGCTCTTTATGCCCCATCTTCAATATGGTCGATCCTAGTACTCGTACGCACTGTATGAACGTTTCAAGCCTTTCTGCAGCACATTAATCATGTGACTTTCGGAGCGACAGATCGACGGTCGACCACCATCTCTTCATCGACTTCAAAGCCGCATATGATAGCTTTTATCACTTTGAGCTCAACAAAGTGAGGACAGAATCCGGAATCGCGGAAAGATCGATCCAGCTGTTGTGCGTGACGCTGCAATTTGGGAAAGATTCCTCTGAACTATTCCAAATCTGTGCCGGATTTCGACAAGGAAATGCACCCTCAGTGATATCTTCAATCTAGTGCTGCACAGGGTAGGTTTTATAACACGGAAGGCAATACTTTCTACAGCTGTTGGGATATGCAGACGCCATCGACACCATCGGTCTCTCCCAACAGCTCATCATAGAGGATTTTGCTGCAGTTGAAGTTAGCGCGAAACAAGTTGGCCTTGAAGTAAATGAGCACAATACTAAGTAGGTACCTGCTGTCAATAAACGAAGAAGCTTCTGTCCACAGTCACTTCGAACTGGTAAAGAAGTTTACCTATCCCTGAGTAAGCATCAACTCCACAAATCGGCTCCGAACTGCTAACTCGGAAGACGAAATGCGTGCTCTACAAAACATTGAATCTGCCAGTTCTGCTATTTGAAAAGTCGAGTGCTGGACGATAAGCAGGAAAACAAGGCAGGTAAAAATTCTTCATCGAATATTTGGGCCTCCCCAGCACTATGAGCTGTATCAAGATGTGGTCGCAGTCCAGAAAGTCAAAACACCTCGGCTGCACTGGTTCGAGCGAATGGACAAAAATGCTCCCGCAAAGAGGATCTTCGAATCACAGTTCCCAGGTTTGAGACGAGAAAGAAGGCCAAATTTTTGTTTTAGAGATTACGCTATCACCGGTGCCAGAGCGCTTGATCTGGACAACTGGAGACACAGTAGTGGAAGGCATTGGTATGTATCTCAGGCAGAGATTCTTTTCGCTATCCGCCAATAGTGAAGCACTAGCACAGATTAGGCTGACTGTTTTAATCTATCTATCTATCAATCTGATGATCATTTTCTCGGCTTATGCCAACGCTGCGCTCCGAAAACTTTCGTATTTGACATTGCGGACAGGCGGCATGTAGTAGCGTCGTATATAGTAGCATCTACTGCTCTAACTCCAACATTCATCAAGAGTTTATAAACTTCAACCAGCACCATCATCGTACGTATTGCGCTCAACAATCTCAACCGATCTTACTTTTTCAAATTACCAACTCCCACTGTATTCCATCTCATAAATCAAAGTTAACCACCACTTCCATGGGTCATCAACCGGTCATGGCCAACCAATCTCATAGAGCTTCTCACGAAATTTTTTACCAAATCATTGTCGGTGTGATTAAGAACTGCGTTCCCAGACAAACAGAAATTTCCTCGTATCTAAACAATGCAACGTGCCTTTGTTTATGACTGGCCATAAGCCTACGCTGCTAATTCGATAATACTCCCCAAGCAACAGAGCGGGGGGTAATTATTCGCCATTAGATGGATCTACCCTCGTCGAGGAAAAAGAAAATCTCAGGCCACTGACAACGGTCCCTTAGGAGGAAATCTGAATAAAAAAAAAAACAAAAAAAAAAAAGAAGCAACCTCAACCCGGCAATTAGTCAGCAGCAAGTAATTTAATTGCCCCAAAGCGCGTTTTATGTCTCGTAACTGGCATCTATGGGATGCGAACGAACCCTGATACCATGATGTACTTCTGTGGCATTGCGACTTTTGCAAGCCCACCTTAGGCTGGGGTTTTCGACTAACTAAGTGTTGTCACCATTCGTGATAAGGTTTCACCTCTTTCACTTGCAGTGGAGCTGTATCACATACTTACTCGTACACCTACGTGGCCAACACGGATACGAATACGAGTACGTTCGTGTTTACTTTCTTTTTCCCTTCAAATTTTAAGCGCGAGGCACGCATGATATGATTTCTATGCTATGCGCGTCCAACATGGAACCGAGTACGTTGAGTATCTAATCTCAGTACCCATCCACCTATCCACAGTATCATCGTCGTCGTTTGTATTCAAATGAAAAAAGTAGACCAGGCAACGTGGCGATTCCGGAACACGGAGTGGGTGCGGGCGGTTGGTCGGTCCGTACCTCGTTGTAATTGGCAATTCCATATGCCGGTGATGATGATCATTGTCGTCGCTCTATGTTATTTGTGCGGCACAATGGACACCTTTGTTGGAGCTGAGATATATCACTTTGTGTACAGATACTTTGTGTGTTGTCATATGAAGTACAACTCTAAGTACGGATGGAATGATTGAAGTGCGTTCATAAATTCCATGGGTGGGAGTTGTTTAGTTTTTCTTTTTTAAAGTTTTCCACAAGCTCGAGGGTCCGCTCAACATCAACATCACGAGACGAGAAGCAGGCAAATTTGTTTAATTCGATTGAGTTCGGCATGATGACAATGATAATTGAGGAAGAATGGCGGCGCCGCACCCAACAAAAAGAGAAGCAGTTAGGTAAACGCCGTGGAATGCATGTCTTCAAGTGTTCCTACTCGTGTTCCCTATGGCATTCAGATAACAAGTCGACGAAGGAGCAGCAGATGTCGATTTATGGGTTATGGTCTGGTTTTTTTTTTTTTTATTTTGACTCTGACGATGGGAATTTTTTTCGATGGAGAGGTTTGGTTTTGAAGTAAATTGTGGGATTTTCGTTGTCAAGTGGGTTAAGTTCTTGGAGATTTTGGGGAACCCAGACTAGAATTCTTATCTTGCACGTATCGAGAAAGCAAGAAATTTATATGAAAACTCAGAATATCGAAGAAATTAATGCGTATCTTTGGAGGTAAGGGTTTTAAGTGAAGTGCCACAAGGTTGCATGCTGTTACCTATATTCTTTATTAGGGAATATCAATTAGGTAATGGAGACTATGTAAAAAAAATGTGTCACCTAAGGTCGAAAAGTCATTATTCAATGAGAAAAGCATTTGTTCTTCAATAGTTCCGAAGGCTAGAGGAGAGGTTGATGTTCAGGTCTTGCTAAAAGAATTCTGTAGCAACGCTATCTTGGGTTTTAGACTTATCTGTAAATGTTGTCTGTTTGTTGAAGACGACACCACAAAAAGTCGACTTCGATCTGTCTTCCTAGATAGCTGATGATGATGATATGACCAGTGTTTTCCTCTCAACATAGTTAGAGTAGCTTATAGACGATGATGAGCATTGGGAAGTGAAGCATGGTCTGTAGTGAAGGCGCTTTTGGACTGGCTCTCTGTACACTCGTAACTCTGACAATTGCATCTTGCTGAGCTTGACGGCTGCTTAATTTATTAGTTTTTTGCTGAAACACTGCTTAATGTAGTATAAAGGATTTTTGTTTCTGGCCCAATGACACAATATCTTTTCATACTCTTAGATTTCAGGAAGGAAGTCGTCTTTGAGCGGAAAACGCAGCTTGGATATGTAACACCACATCCGACAATGGACTCTAGCCGGTACATGATTTCCACATCTCTATAGGATGCACTCTTATTCCAACACCAGTACCAAATACAGACACATTCTTCCCTAGCCAATATGTAATCCCAGAAGGGATACTAGAAGAAAAGAAAATAAGCTGGCTTTTAGACTCATTCTCTGCTTACAAATCGCTTGCACTGGGCGGAATCATACCAATCATGCTTCAAAAAACTAAGCAGGTTGTTATCCCGTTCCTAAAAAGATTACTTAGCAATAGCATGAAGTAGGGATATGTGCCATAATGCTGGAGGGAAGTAAAGGTAGTTTTCATTCCCAAGGCAGGTTAGCTCAGCCATACCCATCCGAAAAACCTCAGGCCCATAAGCCTAACATCACACCGTTCAAAAGTTTTAGAAAACTTGTTTGACACTCATGTTCGTAGTAATCTGGAGCCTCTACTCAGCATACCTATACAAAAGGCAAAGCCACGGATACACAAAATGGCCCGACATGAAGTTCTCAGCACAGTTGAAAAAAGTCTTCACGCCAAAGAGCACACAATAGCGGTCTTCCTTGACATCGAAGGAGCCTTTAACAATGCCAACATTCCCGCTATAAGTAGAAACTTAGGAAATGCTGGAGTTCATCCTGCACTAACAAACTTGATAACCTTATGGCCACCGGCAAGTTGCTCTCCACGGTCTAGTGAATTCCTAGACTATGGTATGCCCTTAGAATCCTTGGAGACTGGGCCAAGCTGTGCTTGCGAGGAATCAACCTGCAAAATTCAGAGCTTTTTCTATTCACACATAAAAGGACAATGCCGCAATTGGGCCTTCCTTCCAACAACCTGGGACAACCCTCCGACTATAGAACCGTGCTAAATACCTAGACATTATACTAGAGTTGGAAGCTCAATGTTTAAGAACGAGTAAAGAAAGCAACGATTGTCTCCTACCCTTGCAGCCGTATACTCGTATTTGGGAGAAAATGAGGACTTAACCCCATCCTATGGGTGTACGCGGCTATCGTCAGACCCATCTTAACCTACCGCAGCTTAGTATGGTGGCAATCCACAAATAAAACCTGCAACCTTAGGTTGATTACAAAAGTACAGAGCAGTGTATGTATAGGCACGACTCATGCCATGAGAACGACGCCAACATTGCACTTGGCCTCCTGCCCCTAGATCTATACATCCAATAATCTGCAGTGAAAAACGCTTTAAGATTGAGTGGAGACCAAACCAGAAAGCACACACCTCGATCCTTATAAGTGACCCGGGTTTATGCTCCAATACGGACTACATACGAGTAAACCCCATCACGGCTTCACCTACATTTTCCCAAGCAGAGAGGAATGGAACAGGAATCAAATGGTACCAGACTCGGTGTCCATTTTCATGGATGAATCAAAGATGGAGACAGGAACCGGGGCCGGGATCTTCTCCGATCAATTGAACTTACGTTGTTCACGACACCTGCCGGAATACAGCAGTGTCTTCCAGGTTGAGATATTGGCTGTAGTAGAAGCAGCCAAACTTGCGGGAATAAATGCAATAACACCCAAATGGTATTTCTATATTTATTAATAGCCGGGTTGCCATCAAGGCTATCTCGGGAGTTTAATTCAAATCGAGGCTAAGGTTAAGGTTACGCTATGTTGAGTCCCTGGTCACAAAGGAGTGGCAAGCAGACGCGGACGAGTTAGCTCGAAAAGGACCATACTTGGAAAGGGAACTGGCGGATCAAAATATCAAACCTCTACTGTGAGCGAATGATACAAACGAAAGCCAATGAAAGGTGGAAAAACTTTCCAACATGGGGACAACTACGGCCAGAACTTAGCAAATCCAGAACAAGTAAGACTCTCTTAAAAAACAGAACTGAACTATCTGCGCTTGCTGGATTGCTCACAGTCCATAATCTTCTGTTGCGCACGCAATAAAGCTGCACCTTACCGACGATGATCTCCTCATAGGCTGTGGGGGCATAGGCTCACAGGAATCCTCCTCAATTTGTTGTGCCACTGTCCCAGCCTCAGTAATTTGAGGTAAAGGACTTTAAGAAGTTATTACTTCTACGACCTGTCAGAACTGTCTGCTACTTCACTTACATCTTTTTTCAGATTCGCGGTCAAAATGACAACAAACGCGAGACGGAAAGCGGAAACCAGAACTGGGAACTCTAATCAAATCCCTATCCCGCATCCGGGCATCATAATGGGTCTACACAGACTCGGTTAACCTAACCTAACCTTCCCACATCTCAACGTCCATACTCGATTATCTCCTGATCAACTGTCAATCAAACTGATCATGTTGCGATCGACGCCAGACACTCCTCAAGCATTCTGGATTTCCGAACTTTCTAAAGAGCCAACATCGACGCCGATCACAACATTGACTCCTATCATTACCTTGCTGCAGTCAGGGCACGAATGCGGATATCACCGGCACAATGGAGGCAAGTAAGACCACTAAAGTTCAACGTCGAAAAGCTGCAATCGCAAGAGATCGAGAAAATTTTTGCCGATCGCGTTTCTCTCAAGCTTCCTCAAAATCCTAATCCCGATAAACAAGCCGTAGACACAATGGGAATGTTAGCAACATCTCATCAGAGAACCTGCCACTGATGCGATTGGTTTCAAAGCACCGACACAAGAAGCATATAAAGCTGCGCTGCATTAAAGGATGACAGCTGCTAGTGAGATCTACTAGCAGAAAATGGAGACATGTTACTGTAGGAATGATGTTCCAAAGTTTTATCAGAAAATAAAACGAACATGCCGGGGTTACAAAGTCATTCTGGCTTTGGAAGCATTCCAAGATGAACATGAACGACTAGTAGTGGGATCGCTGTCGGTGCTAATCAAAATACCGCATTCAGACTGAAGAAACCATACACCCTGGATGAAGACGTCAGAGAATACCGTCCCCCTGACCAAGAAGTAATGTAGTAATATCGAAGCTAAAATCTGTCTATTTAAAGCAGCTGGAAATGACAGAAGCGTGGAATCTTAACATCATTCGCCCGATCCACAAGATAGGAGACACTTTTGACTGCGCTAATAAGTCCCTCCTATGTGGTCCTCTAAAACCAATGCGGTTTCAGGCCATCAAAGTCCACAATCGATCAAATATTCACGGCAGACCTTGGTAAAGACCCGGGAATTTCAAATCGAAATTCACCATCTACTTGCCGACTTCAAAGCCGCTTATGACAGCTTGCAAAAAGACCTGCTATACAACTCCACGCCTAGTTTTGTTACATGCCTTCAAAACTCGCCACGTCGTGTTGGATGACTATGGAGAATTCTTGTCGCTTCATCAAGGTCAGTAATGAATTAACCGAGACCTTCAATGTCAAGAAAAGTTTTAGAAAATACGGCGTGCTGTCATGTGACTTATTTAGCATTGCCCCGGAATGACTCGCTGGCCAACAACAGGGGCACAATTACTTGCTTTCGCGGATGACATTGATATCTTTGGACGAATGCAGGGAGACGTCATTAAAATTTTCGTGAGTATTGAGGCGGAAATAGGTCTGATAAACGAGAACAATACAAAGTAAGTGCTGTCATCACCACCGCGACGCAACGGCTTAGCCAGAACGTCACTATTGGCAGTTATAACTTCGAGGTAATTAAGGACTCCGCAGTTACAGGCAGAATCGACATCAGCGCAAAAATCATACGCAGAATTACTCTTGTGAATCGTTGTTTCTTTGAACTCATTAGGCAATCGAGTATCACAGCCTTCTCTCGTATGACCAAAATGGCTTCATTTAGGACCCTTGTCCTGATCTATGGCGCAGAAGCCTACAGGAAGTAAAGAGTGTTTTTTTTAGAGGTATACAAATTCAATGTGAAATAAAATACGTGAAGCTAATGTTAACGTCTATGATATTAGCCTTATTTAATAGATAATTTTATGCCATTAGTGTTTAAATATAATACTGGGCTTATTCGCGCCACGGCTAGCTCAAATGAAGCGCAATCGCAAAGTCCTATTTTCGACAACTTTGTTGAACAACTCATTTATCAGCATTAACACGGCGAATTTTGACTTCCAAATCGTCCAACGTCTCTGGTTTAACGGCATAGACTAGTGACTTCACATACCCCCAAAGAAAGTAATCTAAAGGTGTAAGATCACAGGATCGTGGAGGCCAGTTTACAGGTCCATTACGCGAAATTATCTGCTCAGCAAAGGTTTCCGCAATAAATTGATGGTGTTCCGCACCGTGTAACATGTTGCGCCATCTTGTTGAGACCAAAGCACGTCAATGCCATTCAACTGAGGAACGAAGAAGTCAGTAATCATATTTCTAGAGCGATCTCCATTGACGGTAACATTCTGGCCGGCATCTTCCTTAAAGAAATATGGACCGATGAGCCCATAAAGCATACCAAACAGTGAGTTTTAATAGTTGTAAGGGCGTCTCGACAAAGGCCTCCGGGTTTTCTCCACTCCATATTCGGCAATTTTGCTTGTATGCATATCCATTCAACCAAAACTGGGCCTCATCGGAGAAAAAATTTTGCGTTGAAAATGAGGATCAAGCTGAATCATGCTTTCGGCCCATTCACCGAACCTACGACGCGTATAATGGTCACGCGGTTTCAACTCTTGCGCACAACCTGGATTTACAAGCTTTTAAACCAAGATCTTGCCCTAAAATCTTGAACAAAGTGGATGGGATTCTCCTCAATACTGCGCTCCACAACGGCAATAACTTCTTTTGTTCGCACTGTTTGTCATCTTTGGGGCTACGTACGAGTATTATCCACTAGAGTGTACGTGGTGCGAAAACGATTCATCGTGTTCCGAATAACACGAGCGCACGATAAGTTTGGCGAACCGAACCATGGTTTTCAAAATAAGTTTGCGCAATTTACACACGTTGTTCTGGCGTTGATCTATTCATTGTAAAATAGCACAACGTTCTAACCACAGATCAACTTTCAAATGTCAAATTGACAATCTGTACAAACAGTGTTGCCAGTTTAAAAACCCCTAAAAAAACACCCTTTACTTGGCCATTTCGAGAAAACGAAACTAGGTGTGATTTTCGGTCCCGTTTATATTGACGGGGAATGCCGTCAATGAATGTGGGCATTACAGTGACTTGGCCATGTTGAGCGAATGGACATCACAGCTCCGACCCAAAGAGGTTTCGAATCTAGGGTGCAGCAGAGAACGACCAGGTGCGAGCATGTGAAAAGGGGCATCAACCAAGTTGGAGAGCGGCCATGGAGACACCTGACGAATGATCGTACTAGCTGCTACTAGAAGGTTCAGCTCGAATTGTAGCGTCGCATAAGTAAGTAAGTGTTGCAAGTATCAGCGACGAAAACAAGATACCGAGATGGTGTATGCTATTTTTTGACAACGTTGACGACGTTTGCGTGTGTAAATGCTTAAGAATTGTTGGCCAAAAAATAAAAGCACTTAGAGTACAACCTTCAACTAAGAATTGCCCGTGAAAGAATTGGAAACTTTCTATTTCTCTGCTGATTGTAGTTCCGAATCATCACAGCACAATATGTGAAGCAAAGGCTACCATGGTTACACCATCAGGGATATGTCATATGGAACTGGAAGTTGTCAGCGTGAGAACTGAGCTGAGACTTTTCCGATCCAGTATCGAACTGGCACAGCTAGATGGCTTGAATACTTTAGAATGTGACTATGGCTGTCACATGCGAGCCGCAAAATTTTGTTAATCGATGCATGCGCGACACCATAAGGATGAATCACACATCAAACAACCGATCTCATATCTTTTAGTGCGAAGACACTTCCATTACAAAACAGTGGAATTCACTTACAACCATACAGACAAGCTTGCCATCTTAAGTACACATGGAGACAGATAGTCCAGGAAGAGTCTAGATCTTTTGCTGTGGGCTTGTGAGAGCTTAACTACGTTGGGGCACTTGCTGGGTACTTCCAAAGCCCCATGGGAGCTGAGAGGATAAAAGTTTTTGAATGTTCCTGCAACTTCTTTCATGTGAAAGGAAAGGAGATACCCTTCATGATCAAATCTTCAAAATCATAATAAACACCCCCCTTTAAGCCCTGCAGATCACACCTCCGTCCTTGTCAGTCCAGCTAATCTTCACAATGCCACAACATCAGTCTGAAATGACATTGTTGCAAAGCACGACTACTTAACAACATTTCAGCATTCCATTGCAATGAGTCCCATTTATGGGTGCACAATTGAACTCAAACTCAAGCTGAACTATCCATACAAACTTGGACACGACTACAAACAATTCTGCCTAGAAGGAGAGACAGAGAACCTTAGCGCAAGAAGAAAACAAAAAAAAAAGTTGTCCACTTCAATGCATTGCTGCTAAATTAGCATTCAATGCCGACACACAGAGACATTATTTACACATGTTCTCATTGGCATTTAGCAATTTTATTTCTTTTCTCTTTTAGAGCAAAATTTAAGCATGCCTTGAGAAGGTACCACTTTGTGGGCAGATAGAAGACCGAGGATGAATAGGAGGTTAACCAGCACCAGCCCTAAAGACAGAGTCTCTGATTAAAACACACCAACAATAACAGTCTCAAATGGACTTGACTATTGAATGTAGAGAATTGCAAAGCCATCATCCCCGCAAAAAGACCCATGGAATCGATGTACGGGTACGAGTATCTATTGTACCCTACCCAAAGTCCATTTGTTTATTATGCATAGCTCGGCATAAATGCAGCCGCAGCTTATAATCGTACTCATGCATGCGCCTGACTATAAGTATGGTCGTCAATGTGTCGCTCTGGCTGTTGGTCGGACGGTCCCAATAACATGACACTTCGACTTTCAATTGAAAATAATTCTGGGTTTCTAGTTGGTCCGGTCAGGCAGAGACATAAATATGCACATAGATACAAAGATACGAGTACAATGCAAAAGCCTTTGAAAGAAAAATTACGCTACTCAAAGTTGCATTCCACAAAGTCTGTCTCTCTGTTTGTTTGTTTGTTTGTTTGTTTGTTTGTTTGTTTGTAAGAGTATCTTTGACCAAGAGAGGGGGGGTCTACTACGAGTATTACTTGCCAATGGTGGTTGCCGAATAATGGCACACCTCAGAGTCGATTCGAACTGAATATCGAACGAAGCTCGAACTCGAAATTTATGACTAAACTGTCGAACTATATAGGTAAGTGCCTAAGTACAACGAGTACTCCTATATTCCTCCGTTCCCGTTGCCTAATGGCGTCATAGTGTCGGTTTTAAGGTGCTTTCTCGTTTTGTTGTTTTCATGATTTCTTGCCTGCTTGCCTTCTTGCCTTCTTACAGCATTGTTGTCTTGCTACTTGCTGCCTTCTTGGCTCGTTTTCATCCTCCAGGGCTCTGCGTTGGCTATTCGCTTTCCATTTATTCGCCTCATTAGTTGTGTTAAGTAATTCTTAAAGCTGTTTACAGTTTACTCGCGATTCGTAATCGTGACAGATGTGTTTCAGAGGCACGCGGTTCCCTTGGTCTTGAATGGCTTACATCCGCCGAAGTGGCGCAGTGTTGATAAGCACAGCAACAAAGGCATGTTGTTTGAAGGAAATTTCATAAGTCAGCTGACGTAAGACGGATTCTTGTTATCGGAGGCCCTTGAGGCATTTCGAAGGGAAAATACCGTGCAGGTTTTGTGTTTTTTTTTTTGTCTACAACGCCACAAGATATTTGTACGGTCGATTTAGATAAGAGTACTAAATGCGCACCTTCTCCGAATGATGGTTCGATTGGATGTGAGTCGGGTCTATTAATATTTTATGACAGGCAGTGCCGGGAATTGTCAGTCGAACGATATGACAGCTGAGGAGATAGTTATTTCGAGTGATTGCAGTGCAATTTATCATGGCATAGCGGAAGACTATATTGGAATGCTGATTAGATATCATGTGGCACTCGATTCGTGGTATCTTGGCAAAAGTTAACTATTTCACTTGACGCGAAGCGATTGGAATTATTGACGCAGGTGCAAATTGCCAGTAAAAATCATTTCGGATATGTAGATATCTGAGATTCCAAATTGATTGGGAATTTCTTGAATTTTTCCTTTCTGTTACCGGTAACTGCCTGCGAAAGCCCCAACTAGGTGCAAGAAACTAAGAGAGATTCGGACGGAAGATTACCGGTAAATTGTTTTTTTTTCTTCGAGCAGGGATTAGACGCTAGTAATTTAGAAATTAATTCACTGTCGATGTGGGCTTAGGATATTTTTTGGTGTTACGTATGGATGGCTATCGGCTTTTGGAGTGAATCACATTCGCTTCAAGACCTCGTACTTCTGCGGTCCAATCAAGGTTTCTTTCTTAATGAATATTGGCAAACAATTTCACTCTTGAAGTTATTCATTCCAACTGAAACGCATTCATACATTGAGGGCGACCATAAATCAAGTTCCATCGCACCTCGTGGAAAGTGAGATCACATCCATGAGAGTCGTACCTCCGCATCTAGTCACACCGTCCAAAATCTTTCATTTTAAAAGACATTTTGCTCTGCGAGTACTTTTTTGTATGCATGCAAACTTGCCGTTCGACCATCATTGCAACAGCCCTACGATGGGCCCTTCAAAGTCCTGAAGCGAAAATTGAAATATTTTTCAATTTTAGTTAAAGGTAGGACGGTCCATTTTAGGATCGATCGACTTAAACCCAACGCAATCGAACGACCCATCGGAACCTCATCACACTCCGAGTGAAGACGTAGAGACCCAGAAAAGAGTAGCTTTTGCAAAAGAAGTTGGTCAGAAGGGTGCATAAACTAAGGCAAGGCAAACCAAACCAGCCGGACGGACATAAAGGTATCGTGACTCTTAGCTCAACACTAAGTAGGGCATGCTATGGTGTCAAAGCCCCCTCCATAGCAATGGTTAGATAGATTTTGTCGAAACTAGCCCAAACAACATTCATTTGCTAAAACAACACCACAGGTCGAAATTTAAAAGTTGGCGCTGCTGTAGAGTGCTGCTTACAAAAGTGGCTCACGAGTCGACCGCAGATTCATCGGATACCCCTTTGAAGCTTGCCAAGTCAATACTTCCAAACAGCACAAAATTGGGGTATCAATACCAACCTGACATGTAGATAAAGCTGGCACAGAAGACTCCACATAAGACTAGACTGGCCGACTCTAATCTCACTGAGGTTATGCTTACCAAGAAGGAAAATGGCTTACGGTTGCACTATTACCTCTCTTAAGGTCCATTGAGGAATCACTCCGTTTCGGGAAGAATTGAATGTCTCTGGTGTTATCGAGGGAGCTTTGATACCTCGATCATCAACTTTGAAAGAACTGGACAACATTGTCTCTTCTTACTGCTCTAAAAGAAAGAAATCACAGAGAGGAGCACCTTAAGCGAATCTACTTTCTATGGAACTTATACCTCAATGGGCTGCTTATTAAATTGGATGACGAGGTATATAGACCGCTAGCTTACGATGACGACGTCACTCGCCGGGGCAACTGCCCGCCCATGGAAAAGAAAGTTAAGTTACGAGGCCTCGGGATCTACTGTTGACAACCTATGCATACGAAACGAGGACACCGAATTTCGGATCTGTAGGTGGAATTTTAAGTCTCTTAATAGGTCAGGTGCAGCCGAATAACTAGGGGAGGCCATGGACTGTGCAAAGCAGATATTACCGCCATCCAAGGAATGCGGATCTGTTGTTAAAGACAGACTTAGGCAATAAGTCTTGAGTTTCCGGCATGTGAACGGAGCGCCTCATAAAAATTAGTATTAAGGCTAAATCTGTCAATATTAGTACATGCCCCCACAATTGCAATTGCAAAAGATCGCCAAATCCTGTTCAGATTGAGTCTGACTTAATCTCTTAAGAGGTCCTATGCCGCCAGTATCAAATATTGAAAACCAGTGGCAACATTGCCAAAAAGCCATTAGAGACGCTGCCCCTGTTCTTCTGGATTTCATTCGGCCACCACAACAAAACCCCTGGTTTAACGACGAGTGCCGGCAAACACATGCAGCTAAGCAAGAGGCATGCAAAGCGAAGGTGTACAGAAAAGCTAAATCTGCGCACGAGCTCATTTAGCGTTCTTATCAAAAAGATAACTCCAGTTGCAATAAGACTATTACAAGTAAATATTGTCCATTCAAAAAAAAACTTGTTTAACGGTATGATTTCTGGGCACATGGACCAATATCCTGCTAACAGTGTCCTATCATAATGAATCAGAATATCCTTGATTTCCTTCTTAGATGCTTCATCAACGTATTTCTGATAGAAGGCAATCAATGCTTTAGAAATAGCTTGTCGAATAGCATAAATTTGAGCCACGCGACCACCGCCGCTCACACGAACGCGAATGTCAACTCCTGCGAATTTTTCCTTGCCAAGCAGCAAAAGTGGTTCTTGTCCAATGGGCGTCCATTGACAGGAAGGAAACCACGGCCACGCTTGCAATAAGCAACTGCGGTTGCAGTTTTTTTGCGTCCAAAAATTTGAACAGTGTTGATGGGTTCTCGTCTCTTTTGCTGCATTTTGCTCGGCGACTTGGGTGAAAAAGAGAAAAAAGCTCTACAACCAGAAGAGTAGAAACGAAAACTGGCTCCTCAGGAGGAAAAAGAAGGAGCACAAGAAGCGCTCAATCAAGGAAATTGAGAGATGCTACTCCAAGAATGAGATTAGGAAGTTTTATCAAAAGGTAAAAAACGCAAACCCCAAACCGAAGACTGCAGAAACGAACAAAAGAACATCGTGGTAGAGTCGCAGTCGATGTTGAGGATTTGGAAAGGACATTGTGGTAGACTGTAGTTATAACGGCGATGACGAACCAAAAACAGGCAGAATGAACCTTTCAACCTGGACGATGTATTGGAGATCAACAATTCCGTACACCCGGCTTAGGTGAACCGAAGATAGCCATATCTAAGCTTAAGTCAAACAAAGCTGCATGACCGTCGAGCTATTCAAAGCAGCAGGTGATGACTTGGTAGGAGCATACACCAACTCATCTGTAAAATACGGTCGAAGGAAAGTATG